>CP053455.1:109286644-110538879 GCA_022644695.1 Cenchrus purpureus | reverse complement strand
AGACGGATATTCAGAAGAGGCCCACACTTCGGAAGCCGAGTGTGTTTCCAAATAAGATCACACAAAGCCTAAACCGCTTCTCCCACTACAATGCTTACATGTCTATTTTTTTAAGTCATACGGATATAAGGATCTTTCTTCTGCGTTCTTATCCAGACCAAAGCACACTCGTGTACCCACAAAATATTTCGCATGCCTACCGGGAAAAGCTACATATTCCGCCTGCATACTTGTGTGGAGATTCCTTAGCGATGTAGGCCTTCGTATTCGAGCATCCCACGTATTTTCATGGCTCTTTGTAATCCCGTGAGGCATGCTCTGCCACGAGGTGCACGCTGCCTTATTATCGGTCATGGTTCGATAAATAGGCATGCCACCAAGGCCTTTGCTCATCGCCTCTTCATCCTCCACACATTGTGCTAGCAGACCTCTCTATTTGGTTCTGCGTGCTGTGAAAAGAGGTGAGCTCTTAGCTTCAGCGTCGTGCTTTTACAGGTTACAATCATTATTTCTAGTCAGTGCTTATCATGTTTACGTTGTTGGCGAGTGTGTAGGAGGATGGCTTCTGATGCGAACGGAGGAACCGCCAACTTCCATGTTGTGCCACCTCCGCAGCGGCCAGGATACATGGATCCATATGGTCTGTACGACATGGATGAAGTGGAGGAGATGAAGAAAGATGCTTTGGCTTGGCTGCAGGAGCAGGGTTACACTCGTGTGCTTCGCCATGGTCGCTATGTGTGCCCTTACTGCAATCTTGCTCACCGGCAGTGGGGTTTTCGTGACATCCTACAACATGCTTCTGGCGTTGGTCGCTCGGGACGTACCATGAAGTCGAGGGGTAGCACCGTGCATTGGAGGAATATCTCCGCACGGATCCTCGTTATGCTACATTCCGTCGTGCATTAAGTATGGCGGGATAGGCGTGTGCCGTATCCATCTCCATGACCGTGTCTTGTCTTCCTCGTTGCCAAGTCCGAAGATTTCGTTCTTTGGGTGTGTGTTTGTGCGCGCGTGCATGCGTGCCCTTTGTCTGAGTATCATGTATGTGCACATTTAAGTTGAATAATTTGGGCAAGGTGACCATCATTTACGTTCTGTATATTCTTGGCAAAACGGTGAATTTAGTCGAACGGTACATTTGTAAAATCAATCATCATTCATGTGTGTATCTGCAATGCGGTGCGGTGGGATAAGAATATAATATCACATGACAAGACATTACATCTCATACTATGGCAGCGCATCATGACCAGAGAAATCCACTGAAGCAAGGAAGGCGATCATAGAAAAGAAGAACACCCATGTTCTTCATGGATAACAGGGGATACAGGGGATTTTCCTACCACTACAAGATTCACAGAGAAGGAAAATAGGGGATCGATCTTTTCCATCCAAAAGGAAACATACCATTGATCTTTCCATCCACAAGACCACCTATTTCAACATCAAAAAGAAAACCCAAATCCGAGTAATCTAAGACGACCCCTCCGAGGAGTTCCCCGGTGACTCAAGGCCGAGGGAGCTTCAATGGTGGGGAGCCACGGACCGGGATTGGCGGGGAGTGCATTTGAAGGACCAGCGCCGAGGTCCATCTTCTTCTTGGTCCTCTTTGAGTCCACCTCCTCCTCCTCTTTCGCACCCTTCTTCTTCTTCGCCGACGGAATGTCCTTGAACGAATCAAGCTTACCGGCCTTGTCAACCTTCAAAAGCTGCCTCACAAATGCATCTGTCTGTTGATTCCTCTTCTTGGCCTCCACCTGCTTCCTCTTCTTGGCCGTCAATCGCTTCTTCTCAATGGCCGCCTACATCTCTTCCTCATCCTCATCCTCTTCCACGTAGTCGTACTCATCCTCACTGTCCTCGCTCTCCTGTCTTTCCATGTCTTCCACATAAGATTCACTCAAGGAGGGCTTGAATGGGTCGCATGCGCTTGGTTGGGGGGAGTCGGGTGGTGTCCCGATGGAGGAGGGGTTGGAAGGGAACGGGGAGGCGGGAAGTCGAATCGGAGAAGAAGGCATGGTGGTTGTGGTTTTCTGGAGGAAGAGAGTTTGAGACAAGGCAATGGAGGGAGTTAGGAGAGTTCGGTATATTAATAGATCTCAGTTTCAGGGAAAGTCGGGGTGTCTCTTCGGGAGTTGTATCACGCTAATGCAAGGAGGCGCCTCGATCTCTAATAATGTAACGGTATTGTTGACGCGAAAAAAGGACGTCACCTCCGCGCGTGACACACGTGACTCCCCAGTCTGAAGCGAGGCGTGCCAGCCAATCTGACCTGTTGATTTACAATGGAAAATCGGCTAGAGAGCCGATGTGTATTTTGATAAAATCGTAACAGCTAGGTAGCCGATATGGGGCAGAACAGATCGGCTAGATCAGCCGATATGATGACGTAGGTAGAACATAAGCCACCGGAGGCAACTCAAACAAAGCTACGTGAACAGCACTTGAAACAGATCTAGCCGGCTATTAATGATTAATAAATAGTAATAATAATGTGATAAAAGTCGACAGGAAGCAGTCTCAAGCTAGATAATTGGTGATAAAAAGATTTGAGGTAAAACTCGCTAATCTAGCTGATATTGATAATTTGGTGAATAAACCTAGACGAAACCACAGCGATGCCGGTGGTTAAAGCCTAGAGATTACTCGGTAAGCGGAACTCACCGCAAGCGGAGATCGAGCGATGCAGCCCGATGAGTTTGCGAGAACTCGTAAAAAAGAAAAGGTACGAAGGCGAAGTCGCCAAAAAGTAGATGCGATAAAGTAGATGCAAGAATTGTAAAGGGGTGCCCGGAGACGGTTTTGATATTGATCGTGTGATAAATCTATTACAATGGTGGGCTTATATTTACACCTAGGCTCCTCTAGACTCCTACAGCTGGAAGGGCTCAAAACTTCCTAATTAAAAACTCCTGACAGGTTACACAACCAACCGACACAAACTTCCCTAATTAACAAAAGTAAATACTAAAATACATGGATTCTAACTTTCCTTGTGTAGAATCTCTCTCGATGAAGCTTTCCTGATCTCTACGAATTTGTACGTGTAACCAACCTGGACAACGAGTATGAAAGGCAAATTAATATGACGTAATCCTCCTTCTTTATTTTAATCACCTTTGCATGTACGAGATGTCTTGCAATTCTTTCTTTATTATATTCTTCTTTTTCTCCATGCATAGTCTTTTCTTCCCTGACGTCATCTTTGCCTTCTCTTTTATTAAACCTCCTGTATAGGGATGAAAACGGATCGGATACGGACGGATACTGCGGATACAGACAGATAATTTTCTTTCTGGACTGAATTCTAATCGAATCGCGGATACGGACGATATATTTTTTGTCGAATAATGATATTTATCATATTTGGATCATAGAAATTCAACTTTGAATTTCCGGATACTAATGCGGTACGGATAGTTACGGATATTAAATATCCGAATTCGAATACGGTCTTACCATTTGAGTGTCTAACCCTTTCGGTCGGTCGGTCGGACGGATAATATCCGTACCACTTTCATCCCTACTAGTGGATCACCCATTGCATGTGGACCCTGCTGACGTCCACCAGGAGCCGATTGTCTGGCCGATCGCCCTTGCCCTTTTTTTTTTGTTACCACTGGCCGATTCTTCCCTGGCCGATCCTCCTCCTCTTTTTCTCTTCACTATTTAATTAAATCAAGACCTCCCCTTGCCAGCTATTCTGCGCATGCGCGCATACTTATTAAACAAATTGGCCACCTTGCTTTTATATCAGAACTCCTATTTCACGTGCGTTCATGAAGCTCTGCATACCACGGTTGCAAGTCTCATCTGGCATCTGCATGTACGCTTAATTTTCCCTGTCGCCTGCGATCCTTGGATGTATGCTGGCAGCCTGCATCTATTTTCCTGTCCGATCGATCCCAGACGCTGTTAATCTTGCACTCTCGAACTGGACATAGGATTTACCAAAATCCGATGTCAACACAAGCCCCCTAGTTTCGGAGTATGAAGAATTCATGCTTTGAAATTCTTTAAATCCAGAGCCTTTATCTTCTGACCGATGCAAACTGCTCCATGAATTTGATACTTCAAACTTTCCGGAGGTACCCTTTCATAGTCTATATCCATCATAATATCTTGGCCAATATAAAAAATTAAGACAACTTTGCTCTTAAGTATCTCCTCTCCTAAGTCTTGATCGAGCTTGGCATTGTCGTTCCTCTGGTCCGGCAACTTTGCAGCGGTGTCTTATGGTCCCCATTGACCTCTCGAGGGAACATTGTATTATTGGCTACCTAGGTAATTAACCCTTCATCAGCCTTTTCTTAATTTTGAGCACAGGAAATCCTTCGTATGCATGGCATACGTAGCTCTTGTGCATTTGGAAGAATGAAGTACCAGCTACTAGCTCCATAGTGACTTCATGAGCGGATCTCAACTCAAAGCCTTGAACCATCGGCTCCCATGCTCAGCATGCAAATTACTTCCACTAGAACCAACAACTGATCAGTCAACGCACGTACTGGTCGTCTGGTATTTATTTAGCTCTGGACTCCTTTCCCCTCTGCCAAGCCGGACTCTTCCTTCTAGTTGCCGCTTCTCTTTCCCTTGGAATATGATTCGGCCAATATATTTAAATTAGGAAATAATATTATTTCCAGTAGCCTGAATCCTCATCACGTGGCTGAATAATAATTTAATCCCAGCCTTTATGAACCGCATTAATCTTGTAGTTTGTTCGTGCAATCTTGGCCATCGTGCTAGCAGCCGATCATTCTTGCTGATATCCGCCTATCACCTCATGCATGCCCTTGCCGCAACTGTACTCTTGCCGATCGCTTCAGCATGCTTTTAGCCGATTCTATGTACGTGGTGTCCTGCAAAGTTTATCTTTCTTTATTCTCATCAAGCCCCAGTTACTAGTCGATGCACTGCTTTTGGCCGATCTTTTCTTCTCCTCTGTTCTGGCTCTGCTGATTTAGCTTCCTTTCTTTTCTCGCCGATTTTGTTCAGATTTTCCGGCCCCAACGACTATCACAATAATCATTGCTCTCTATCCTCCGACCGACGCAATCCTTGCTTGAGCTTGGTGACGTGCCTAATACATGCACATGCTGACACTATCGAGGCCTTCGTGTGAAGTTGGGATTTTCAATTGCTTTACGCAACTGTGTGACCTCATCTTCATTTTTTAACATTTGGTTCTGATGATCCCCCTTCATACGGATCAGTCGGAATCTCCGTTGTCAACTAGTAAGCTTCACCAGCCATTCTATCAGCACCAATACCCCTTTGTGGACATTCCCTTCCCTTAATTAGCCGCCAGTGTCAATGAGTCTTCCAAGAATCCATCTGTGGTTTCATGCATTCTGCCGGTTGCTAATCTTTGCTTTGTATCTTCAGTCCAATTTGATCGGCTATGATAAACCCGATATTTTCAAACCCAACGTGTATTTTTCATCAGATTCTGTAGCACCATCGGCGGCATCATCGTCTTGTTGCAACGTGATCAGACAGCCTTGCAACATCATCTCGTCTTCATTGGTAGCATGCCGCCTTGTTTCTTTGGAGCTGTACACCGTTGTTACGTCCAAATAGAGCTCCCCTGGGTATGTGGAGCTGGTGCACTTGGCATGATAAAAATATCCTGAGACAAGCCTCTGTTGGGGTGTGGTTATCCTAATAACCCTACTGTCTCAAATCTTGTCGCCGGTAACAATTCCAATAATATCTAGTACCTTCAGTACCCAAAAAACTTCATATTCTCTTGTTGTACGTACACGTCCTTGTGTCCATCGGCGCATGTAGGTCTGTACCACACCACTCGGCCGATTAACATAACTCATTCATCGACTTGTTAACAATAGCTTTATTGAGTGCATCTGACTTGAATGACAGCCTTCCGATTGATGGTCTTGACTCATACGGTCCAGCTCTTCATAACACCAGTAGTGATGACGACCGAGAGGTTGACCCAATCTCCCATCTTGACGATCATGTTCCCGTTGATATAGGCAACATTTTGATGTTCTAATGTGACTCCACCACCAGGAGATGACACATCATCTCTTCTGAAATAATTCCAGCGGTCCTGCGATGGTGGCAATAATGTGAGTATATCTTGGTGGCAGCATTGTCTCACATTACAATCCGACAGCCTGTGGACTGCAGTTGTGCTGTTGCTGAATGTGGACACCGTGTCTTCATGGATTGTCGAGCTTTCTCTGATGATACTAAATCCCTGAATGATGGGTCATATCCTGATGGATATGAAATATATGAATGCATCCTTCCATCCTTGTGCATATAAGCTGATGCTATGCATATATCTCTTTATCGGCAAATACATCATCGAACTTTTGCTGACGCATCCCTTTTTTTTCAAGAACTGGCTCGAAGTAGCCTCATCATTGTACACCACCCAGCATGATTCATGTCAGTCGTTCCTGTTTCCAAATTAAAAGAGCTTCGTTGGTCTTCAGCAGAACCTCTCATTAACCATTCATCAGCGTTATCTGTTGACTGAAGTAAATACCCAATCGGCTTGCAACAATAACAAGAGCCGAGAGGAGGATATAACAAAAGTCGATGGTTGACAGACTTGGCATTGCTATCATCTTATTTGCTAGGACCTGATATCCAATAATGTGGCAATACTGCACCATCCTGGTCACCAAACATCTAGCCGATGTAAATCACCTTATGATCCATGATGCCCATCAACATCGTGGCGCTTTCAGCTTGGGTTGGTAACTCCTTAGGCAAATAATTATTGGTTTCATAAAATCAGCAGTACAGGAAAATCTTCTGAATATGTTGCTCCTCTGCCTTTTTTGGTGACAACAGAACAGGTGAATTTCTTGTCTTGTCCCCACACAGTTGTCCGTGTAGTTAAACGGATTAAGGAAATAGCTTTGCATATACCATGAATCTCTTTCATAGTTTCATTACCCTATCTTTGCTTTTTCTTTCCATGAAGCTTGGTTCACCTCGCCTCTGTTTCCTCGTGGGTGATAGGGTACTTTATTATTTCCATACGCCATTAGTCACAAAACCACCCGTAGAATAACATGTAGCGTTATTAGCCGATGCTGATCTCCTAGACATAATATATGCAGGGGCATTATGAATCGGCAGTATAGGAAAACCTTCTGAGTATGTTACCCCTTTTAATGTCATACACATGTGCTTCGTGACCTACTCCGCCATCATAGCATTGGTTTTCAACTTGTACATCTTCTATCAACTGCCCTCCTAGGAACATCAAAGATAAACATTGGTGGCTGCTGATACACTGATCACATCTCATCGGCCTTTAGAAATGACTCCATAGGTGCACAAAGACTGAATATGCTTTGTCGACAGGATGTTTATTATCTTGGGCTGCTATGCTGCAAGGCCGTTATGCCATCAAAAATTCGTCGACTGTTAGTTGTCATCAGCAAACCATCATCTCACGGTGAATATATTGCTTATGAGCTCATTGTCAAACAAGATGTTTGAAAATTTAGTTCTCTTGTTATCACCGAGTTTTGCCAATCACATCAGCTTTTCCAAAACAATAACTGATGAGAGAATCTGAGGACTGATCCGTAGCTTTGATGATGCACTCAGAATTGATAACTATCAGCTTTAGTTATTAATGAAATAGACACTAGCTCCATTAAAGAGACAAACACCAGCTTCATTATCCATTAGCCGATTTCTTCCAATATCAATGCCAACATCTGTCCTGTAACTTTGGATTACTTCCATCATCAAAGCTATTCTATATTGAGCCTTCAACTTGCACAGGATCATCTTCGGCTAAGAACGGGATCTTGAATCGACCGTGTACCGGCTACCACTGATATACAATCGTTGAATCACTGGATTGATGGCTCTCCTCCATATCAACGTATTTGTGCCAAACTTAGCTTGAACCATCCCCGGCATTTTAATAGTCTTGGCCCCATAGAATCGCTTATGGCTCTGCTACTATATCTTGAACAAGCTTTGAGCAGATTATCTTCAGCCAATAGATATCAGCTTTTGATGTTGTTATTCGATCAAATAGTTTCACCTCTTCTGAGTTCCGGCATCTGACTTGAACTTTAATGTCAGTGTCTTCTGACCGTATTACCATTTTGCTAATTACCAGGTATATGTCTGGACCCGAGATCTCTAGCTAGGCTTTTGTATGACCACAGCCACGTATCCATGTACCACTTGCATCTTGGGATGATGGCAGCCCACCGGAGTGCTCGATTTCTTCTTTTTCCTTATTTAACTTGAGCCATTTGCCCCCGCAAGCTTCATTGGCCATTATTCTGATGTGTGCTCCATCAGCCATCTCCTTGTTTTAGTCTTTGTGGAATCTCCTTGAACTGATACAGAGTAATATAGAGCCGATAAATATCAGCTGTGTAACTTCTCGATCCATAAGCGACTATCCTGCTGAGGGCACGCATCGTGAGAGAAAGTGAGAGAACTTTGCTGGAGAGAGTATGTCAAAAGACCATGATATATCTGAACGGAACTACAACTTTATTTCTTTTCATCGGCTGACTTTTATTCTCACGGTAACTATCGGCAAGCCTTCAGCTCAAACCATCTGTTTCAATAGGGGCTTCTCAGGTGAATAACCAACGCATTATTTCTGTGTGCAACGAGTGATCAATAAATTGGCTGGTCTTCCATCACCTTAGCGACAATGTGCCGTTGTACAGATAGCCGGTATGCACGGTAGTCCCACTTGCCGATGTACACTCTGCTGCTTGCCTATCGGTCTCCATGCTTGCAGCGGCGAGACATGTCGCATAGCCGACTGAGTAAATAAACTTTTATTAAGGATCTTTGTTTCCTCCTGCCATTCTTCTATTATTCCATCGGCTATCATTTGAATCAAGCAGCCGATATGGCATCATGTGTATATGCGGCATGCATGTGTCTTTGCCAATGACGCACCAGTCAAGATGAAGCTCGCTTGGTTAAGACCATGTTGCTGATTATACTGACAAATATTCTCTTTGATCGGCTAAACATCCGAAGGAGAAGGATAGGCTAACAACAATAATTCTTTGTCTGGCGTATGCACTTACATTTATTTTGGTGCCAATTGATCTACTCCACTTACCGCGTAGGGCAGTTATCAGTTGATACAAACCGCGTAGGGTGTTAGACATTGTCGTAGACATGCCTGCTTGATGACGAGTCGGTACAAATCCGTCCGCTGATAACGTTGTTGTAGTCGTCGGCAAGATCGTCGGTGTCGAGCTTTTTGGCGAGGTCAACGAAGGGCGGTCGTGCTCCATTGGTTGACTCTGCTGCTCTCAGCCAATCATTGCTTCCATCGGCCATATTTTAAATAAAGCAGCCGATATATCTCTTCTTTTGCAGTGCTGGTTTTTATCAATAAATAATCTGAGATAATATGATTGAACAACATATAGCCAAAAAATATATATCTTTTTGGCTTTCCATCACGAGCCAACATAATGATAGGATCAAATGACATATGCCCCATCATCTAGCCGATTGGAGGCATCAGCTTTACAGTTTCGTACACAACTCTTGTCCTCCTGGATCCCATGGAAAATAAATTCCAAGTGGCCAATGCTTCAGGGCAATATATCTGAGTTTTTGATCACCCAACTCCCATGCACCATGAACTCCAATCAGCCGATCTTTCAGGGTAATATTTCTGGGCATCGAGAAATAAATCTGAGAACTTGTCCCCTGCCCTGCTTCTGTAACCTTGTAATCAGCGGCCTCTAATTCTTTAATTCCCATACAACTCGTCAATGTAGCTTTGGATGTTTCTTTTTGGCCGTTGACTATAACTATGTGTTCTAAACACATATCGTTGCCAGCTGGAGCTCTCCCATCAGATTTTCTGGAATCAAGATCACTTTGTTTTTCTCTATCTTTGTAATTAGCTGGGACTTCGTCCTCATGAGTTTCTTTTCCAATGTACGTGCATAAGGTCGGCTTTTTAATCCATTCAGCTAAGCTGATTTCAGACTCTTTTCCTTTGTTGGCTAGAGCTTCTTCTTGATATCTTCTAGAATTATTTTTCTTTCATAGTGACTTTCACCCGTGAAATCATCAGCTGTTATTTGCACTTCGTGATCCATGATCTCCGATCCATTAGCCACCTGTGAACTTGATAATTTTAACTCAGCCTCTTCATATTGGTTGCTCATCTTGACTATATCAGTTGGACACAGATCTTCGTCAGTCTTCATCAGATGCGCCATCTCTTTTGATTTTTCTATAACAGACTGACTGACCATTGATTGAAGAGTTATTGGTCGATGTAGTTGGTGAGTAATCGGTTGTGGGCTTAATGCTTCTTGTTGTAAAGCCGATTCTTGCGACTAATGACTTCTTGATGGTTGTGGCCGAGTTGATAGCTGAGAAAATTGCAGCCCCCCGGTCCAAGATTGTTGATCCAACATTTGTGACTGCAGCCCCCCAAGCCAGGATTGTTGAGCTACCGGTGATGGCTGTTGAACCAATAATTGATGAGCTGTCATATGCGCTTGCGTCTGTAAGCCATCTAGCTGTTGTTGATGCATCATCGGCTGAGAAGCCGATACCCGAGCTTGATAGTTGGCTGGGTGCACTGATGTATCAACCAACAGTGATGTAGTAGAATGCACCGGTGCTGCTTGATTAAGAATCCCATGATAACATGTAGGTGCCGTTGTGTTAGCCGATAATCTCGATTGTTGACAGTATGGTGCTACATAACCCTGTTGTTGGGCAAAATCAGAGAATGCACCCTTGATTGCATTATTTATAATATCCATCAATACTCCAGACTGATTATCCATGGTGTGTTGTATGTACTATTTGAACACTTCTTGATTCATCGTGGATATTGTCTTCGGGTCTCACCAGACGATATAATAAGGATTAATATTCGGGTCCCACTGGGCGTGCCAAAAGTGTGTTGATGCGAAAATAGGACATCACCTCGGCTGACACACGTGACTCCGGTGTAGCGAGTGTGCGGTCAATCGACTGTTGATTGACAATGGAAAATCCGCTAGAGAGTCGATGTGTATTTTGATAAAATCGTAACAGCTAGGTAGCCGATATGGGGCAGAACAGATCGGCTAGATCAGCCGACATGATGTCGTAGGCAGAGTGTAAGCCACCGGAGGCAACTCAAACAAAGTTACGTGAACAACACTTGAAACAGATCTAGCCGGCTATTAATGATTAATAAATAGTAATAATAATGTGATAAAAGCCGATAGGAAGCAGTCTCAAGCTAGATAATTGGTGATAAAAAGATTTGAGGTAAAACTCGCTAATCTAGCTGATATCGATAATTTGGTGAATAAACCTAGACGAAACCACAGCGATGCGCCCGGTGGTTAAAGCCTAGAGCTTACTCGGTAAAGCGGAACTCACCAGCAAGCCGGAGATCGAAGCGATGCAGCCCAACGAGTTTGCGAGAACTCGTAAAAAAAAGGTACGAAGGCGAAGTCGCCAAAAAGTAAATGCGATAAAGTAGATGCAAGAATTGTAAAGGGGTGCCCGGAGGCGGTTTTGATATTGATCGTGTGATAAATCTATTACAATGGCTGGGGCTTATATTTATACCCTGGGCTCCTCTAGACTCCTACAGCCGGAAGGGCTCAAAACTTCCTAATTAAAAACTCCTGACAGGTTACACAACTAACCGAGACAAACTTCCCTAATTAACAAAAGTAAATACTAAAATACATGAATTCTAACTTTCCTTGTGTAGAATCTCTCTCGATGAAGCTTTCCTGATCTGTACGAATTTGAACGTGTAACCAACCCGGACAACGAGTATGAAAGGCAAATTAATATGACGTAATCCTACTTTATTTTAATCACCTTTGCATGTACGAGATGTCTTACAATTCTTTCTTTATTATATTCTTCTTTATCTCCACGCATAGTCTTTTCTTCCCTGACGTCATCTTTGCCTTCTCTTTTATTAGACCTCCTGGATCACCCACTGCATGTGGACCCTGCTGACGTCCACCAGGAGCCGATTGTCTGGCCGATCGCCCTTGCCCATTATTTTTTGTTACCACTGGCCGATCCTCCTCCTCTTTTTCTCTTCACTATTTAATTAAATCAAGACCTCCCCTTGCCAGCTATTCTGCGCATGCGCGCATACTTATTAAACAAATTGGCCACCTTGCTTTTATACCAGCACTCCTATTTCAAGTGCGTTCATGAAGCTCTGCACACCACGGTTGCAAGTCTCATCAGGCATCTGCATGTACGCTTAATTTTCCCTGTCGCCTGCGATCCTTGGAAGCATGCTGGCAGCCTGCATCTATTTTCCTGTCCGATCGATCCCAAACGCTGTTAATCTTGCACTCTCGAACTGGACATAGGATTTACCAAAATCCAGTGTCAACAGGTATTTTGCAAAGAAAAGAACTATGTAAAATTGTAATCTTAGTGAATTTGGAGCAAACTATATTTACAAGCACTTCAATATGCAGAGATGAACTGTTTACTGCCATTAACCCGGATGTTCGGGTATGGGATGCATTAACAGACCGGATGTTCGGTCTAGAAAAATATACAGAAAGGATAAATATTTCCGAACCTATAAAAGATGCTTGTTTTGATTTTGGGCAAAGGTGATTTATGATTTCATAGTTTATGAGAGCGATAAAATAGGATAACATTTATAGGGAGACAAGGAAGAGAGATGGTCAGGGAAACAAAGCATAAACAACTTCAAACAAGGGGATTGATCAACAAACGATAACCAAAGTCACAAACATGGTTTGGGTTTGGGATGCATTAGCATTTCGGATGTTTGGTAATAATCGGATGCTTGTTTTGAATTTGGTCAAGGTGAGCAACGATCACATTGTTATTTCTTATTAATCGTCCAATATTGAGATCTTCAACCACTCCAGATCATGTGTCAAGCTAGGAAACACGATCATGTATAAGTACAATAAGAGCAGATGTTCTTGTCTACGAAACACGAACAGGCCGGACAAACATGAGACCATATTTCATGGAAATGTAAAGTTACTAATTAACATCACGATGTTCACATACATAAGACAATGTTCCCACGAAATCTAAAAATACTAATTAACATCACCGATAACGTATCGGCATTGGTCTTCCACTGGCGCGGCTCGCTCACTCCATCTACATCCATCCCTCGTTTCTAGCCAGCACGCGGTGGCGGCTCCACTTCTTCTTGTTGTCCTCCCTCAGGGCCTCAGACCTAGCCATCCCAAGGACGTGGTCCTTGATCTCATTCAGGTTCCTCCACCGGTGCATACGGTTGGGGCAGACAGGGCACCCATAGGTTCTTTCGTTGAGGAGGAGATGAAAAAGTGTTTTCCAGTATATATTAATATATCTCATTTGCCAAGGGAAAGGCGCAGGATCTCATGGGGGATCGTGTCAGGCAAATGGCCTAGGCGCGTAACTTGCAATCTCGTTGAACTTGGAGCAAACTTAATTCACTTGAACATGAAGAGGTCGAAAGTTCTCACGAGACCGGTTATTCTGGTATACGAGGTCGGATGTTTGGGTTTACGAACCATGAGTAGACCGGGGAAATATTTTTAATCATTTGATGGCAAAAGATGCTTGTTTTAAATTTGGACAAGGTGAGCTATGATATCATCCTTGTTAGGAGAGCCAAAACGTGCATAATTAATGTGAAGCCGTGGCTTAGGTAGAGCAAATTGAAGCGATGGGCAACAAATTGGCTTTCAGTAAGACGGTGTCTACTCTATCTAATGTACACTACCCCATCTAGCAAAGATTTGTTTTTCAAAGACTTGGTTAGTAGGAAAGAATCGTGAAGACAAGCAAGCTGACTTAGAGTTTGAACCACGGCTTCATTCTTCCTTGTTGACGAGTCATGCTTGGTAACAACAAAATGAAAGCATGCAATGAGATAGGCAATACAACCCGGGCAGGATCGGATGTTTGGGTTTACGAAATATTAACAGACTGGACAAAAATTTTCATTCCTTTCCTGGCAAAAGTTGCTTGTTTTGAGTTGGGCAAACCTGATTACGGATTTCGTAGTTTTTGATATAGTGAGATCACATTATTTGTTTTTTAATTGTCCAATATTGGTTTTCCACCTCTCTAAATTGCGATGAAATATTCCAACTACCAGCCGTGGTAAATAAATGGGAGAAGACCTGAAGTTGGTTTCCATCACGTCAATACGTGTGCGAGTATTGCTACACGGGAACCAAGGAAGAGAGATAGAAACAGATATCAGTGGATTGATCTAGAAACAAAATATATCCAAAATCACTCTCACATGGCCTAGGCGCGTAACTTGCAATCTCGTTGAACTTAGAGCAAACTTAATTCACTTGAACATGAAGAGATCGAAAGTTCCCACGAGACTGGTTATTCTGGTATACGAGGTCGGATGTTTGGGTTTCTGAACCATGAGTAGACCGGAGAAATATTTTTAATCATTTGATGGCAAAAGATGCTTATTTTAAATTTGGACAAGGTGAGCTATGATATCATCCTTGTTAGGGAGAGCTAAAAACGTGCACAATTCGAACGTGAAGTTGTGGCTTAGGTAGAGCAAATTGAAGCGATGGGCAACAAATTGGCTTTTAGTAAGACGGTGTCTACTCTATCTAGTGTACACTACCCCATCTAGCAAAGATTTGTTTTTCAAAGACTTGGTTAGTAGGAAAGAATCGTGAAGACAAGCAAGCTGACTTAGAGTTTGAACCACGGCTTCATTCTTCCTTGTTGACGAGTCATGCTTGGTAACAACAAAATGAAAGCATGCAATGAGATAGGCAATACAACCCGGCAGACGGAGTTTTGGGTTTAAACATTAATGCACTGCATAAAAAATTTCATTCCTTTTCTGGCAAAAGTTGCTTGTTTTGAGTTGGGCAAACCTGATTACGGATTTCGTACTTTCTGATATAGTGAGATCACATTATTTGTTTTTTAATTGTCCAATATTGATTTTCCACCTCTCTAAATTGCGATGAAATATTCCAACTACACCCGTGGTAAATAAATGGGAGAAGACGAGTTGGTTTCCATCCGTCAATGCGTGTGCAGTATTGCTACACGGGAACCAACGAAGAGATAGAAACACATATCAGTGGATTGATCTAGAAACAAAATATATCCAAAATCACTCTCACATGTCAGGGTAATTATTTTGCTAAAGAACAAATCACATTCAGCGTGAATTCTACATTCCTCATTACAAAAATGTGACCATTCTTCCCAGCTCATCTTGAAGCACGGCTGCGATTGATGATTGCCGACGCCACTAGCGGCGCCGATGTTGCTGCGTCGGCACCACGCTACCGGATCACCTCGAGGCGCATCACGGCACCGCAGGCAACCCTTGTTCGTCCGCATCATCATTGATGTCGCGGCCGCTGATTCTTCCTCGCCCTCGATCTTTTCGATGTACCGCGGTGTCATCATCACCACCGCCATTGGCCTGTGAGGACCATGGCGGGCTATGGCCGCCACATTGTGCCCGGCATGGGCGGCCTCCTCGAGCTTAGCGATGGATGACCGGAGCTGTAGTTTTCCCCGAACAGGATGTCCATCCCGGAGAGGAAACATGCCTCCGGGTTTCTTATGCGGGTCAGGCAATCGAGGAGGGTGTCGTAGTCCTTGCGGTCGTTCCACCGCAGCTCGGAGAAGTCGCTCTAGCGCCACGCAGACCAACGGCCGCGTTCTTGCACACGCGACGCATCTCCCGACGAGTCGCCCAGAGGCTACGGAGGTCGCCCATGGCCGGCTCAAGGTCACGAGGTGGTCGGCGATGTCAATGTTCACCTCGGTAGGAGCACCACCGATAACGGCAACCGCCTCGGCGACATGATTCGACCTCGGCGTCACGAAAATAGTTTGATCAAACATCGAGTGCGGGTCAAATGCACATTCAAATTGATACGAGACTTGGAAGAGAGCACCTTTCTCACGGATCTTCCTTCCAAGAGGAGGAGATGCAATTGTAAAAATATTCTCTGTACCCCAGAAGGAAGAAGTCGATCAATGCCCCATTTACAAAAAATCCACCGTTCCTTTCTTCGCATTTACAGTAAATTCACCACTTCGCCACCCAAAACAACCTTATCTTTGCTCCATTGATTTCGGGATAACAATTGTAGCGAACATGGCCCCATATGCCATTAGTTCGAGTTTGATTTTGGTGATTCATGACAACATGATCAATGGGACTAACCATATTGTTTAGCATGTCTTTGTAGACATTTCTAGGTCCCAAGGATGCAAAAATACCACATGCCAAATTGAGAAGATAGTATATTTTTCAAGGGTCAAAACCATAGAAGAAAAAGAAAAGAAAGGTCACCGTCGGATGAACCGACGGTACCATCGGTGCAAGCATCGGTGTACTTGGTACACTGCGCAGCAGGCAAAATGAAGATGACATCGTCGGATGATCGACGGTCCAGCTTTCTAGATGCGCGGATGAATTGCGAGGAGGAGCGAAGACGAGCACGGATGATCCGACGGTGCGAGAGAGGACACCGTCGGTATCCGACGCCGGTTGAATCAAGAGTAGACGCGCCAAGACGAAGCCTTAAGCACCGGATGAACCGATGCCATTGTCAGAGGAAGCGTCGGTCTATCCGATGGTTATGAAGAAACCAACAGAGATGTTTTGGTGAAGAGTCCTTCAGCACCGGATGATCCGACGTAGCGTCGGTGCATAGCGCCGAGCTTTTGACGAGAACTTCAGCGGCTACGTGACGTGGGAGGGGCACCGGATGAACCGATGCTCCTGGAAAGTAGGCGTCGGTTCATCCGACGATCAACTTTTCAGTGAGCCGTTAGCCAACGGCTAGCTGAGTGCCTTGGGCTATTTATACCCCCTCCACTCACCCATTTGAGGTAGCTGGATTGTGTGGAAGTGCAGGAGAGTGCAAGACACCTAGAAGATCATATCCAATCCATCCAAGTGCTTAATTGCCCATCCTTAGACTTGCATATGCTTAGTGTATGTGCTTAGTGCTAGGCTTAGCTTAGAGCTGAGTGAGTGCAAGGTTGTGCCAACCTTGTGAGGTGATTCTTGAGTGAATCAAGGTGTACAAGGTTCATTTGGAAGCCTTGGGGCCTAAGTGGCTCACCGTAATCGCCGCCGACCCTCCGGCTTGGTGTGGAGGAGGACACTTTGTGCGGGGGACGTGGAGACCCCCTTCCTTGGTGGAGAAGCTCCTTAGTGGAGATGGCATCAAGGTGACCAAGGGAGCTTGGCAAGTGCCTAAGTGGCTAGCCTTTGTGGCAAGTCAAGTGGTACTCTTGGGAGAGACTTGGTGACCGGGAAGCAATACTCTTGTGTGAGTGCTTCAACAACGTGGACTAGGGGTGGCTTAGTGCTCACCGATACCAGGATAAATCACGTGTCAAGAGTTTGCTTCCTCTCATCCCCTTTACGTTTCCGCATTTACTCTATTGCAGTTTTTGCTTGCCTTTACTTTCCTAGAGTAGTATCATACTAGGATTGGCTATAGGTTGCAAACCTTGTTTAGGAATGGGAGTTTCACACTAGAACAACCCTAGTTGCACATCTAGATAGTATGTTCTAGTTTATCTTTGTGTAAAAGTAGTGAAGCCATATGTTAAGGTTTTTAGTTTGCCTAATTCACCCCCTCCCCCTCTTAGGCTACGAGCATCCGATCCCCTACAAACAATAATAATTCATTATGACTGTTGGGGAACCTAACGGAAATTACGTTCTTGGAAATGTGAACAGGTCGGACTAAATGGTCAGTACAATGTGGTGGATACTAACTGCCGCGTATTTCTTGGTCGATTTTGGCAATACATCATCAGTACAATGCTCAGAAGCATAGGGCACAATGTTTAGAATACATGATCGACACATTGTTCACAATACCAAAGTGACACTTGCAGAATACATGGTCGACACATCTAATTAGCCTTGCCACCGAGCATCAATCCCGCCATTCATGAAAACAACAAATAAAGCAAGCGACACATGCACGAGTTTGACATTGTGCCTATAATTCCCAATTGACTTCAGCTCGGCGAGTCAAGTTTTTGTCGCTATTATTTTGAGCTCATTCCTAATCTCTAAGCTCATAGTTAGCTTTTCCCAATTCCCCCTCCCAACGCTTTGCATCCTCTTGACTTTCACTCACTTTCTTCTTCATGAGTTTCAAGATAACAAAGATACGACCTTTCATCCCATTCTAGATCAATCTAGCGTAATCGCATTGCTCTTTTTCTTCCTACAAATTAAACGACCCATTAGCAATCACCGTTGACCACAGTGAACCACATGGGTAGCCAACTAGCCATTACCTTTGGGCAGCAAAGGCGCCGGGGTTGAGAAAGGTCCAAGCATACTTCACCAGCTCTCAACCCGTGTTTGCACTTGTCTTTAGGATGCCAATGGCTACTATTGCGAAGAAGATGTCTCGGCGAACTACCAATGGAAGAAGATCGTACAGCGATGCTTCAAAAAATTCATTGCAACTTGAAATCAATGCTTAGTTTTGCACTTTCTAAACTAAAGCCTATCAATCAACTTGTAACAATAATCGTGCTTTAACCGAAATCCCCAATTCCAAATATCACTTTCCTCCGACGTGAAAGCGAGGCACAAAAGCAGTCGACCGACCGTAGCTCACTCTCCTCCCTTCGATGCGAGGATCCGCCATTCCCGCCGCGGGTTGTAGATCTGCGCACCAACGCCTCTAGGCTAGATATTTGCCACGACCACCCAGGGAGCGGTCTTGCAAGCCTTGTGGTACGCGGTTGATATAGCTGGCCGGGTTCGACCGCTATTGACATAGTATCCTTTTAATTTTCCTCTGTTTTTATCGACGACTTGTGGGACCTTATTAAATTTTATGACGAGTTGGAACCACAGTAGGAAATAAGCAATTTCGCGATCGTTCCTCAGGAAGGTCCTTCTAGAAAAACATCAACAGACTAGACCTTTGTCGTCCACCGAGCAGCAAGCATCATATTATGATTAGGTAGCATCAAGTTTCTCAACTCATGACCACAAAGTTCACAACACCAAGTAGCAACAAGTTACAACACCAAGTAGCAAACATCATAGGATGATCATCACACGAAGTAGCAACAAGTTTCTTAACTCATGACCACAAAGTTCACAACACCAAGTAGCAAACATCATAGGATGATCATCATTACAATTTTCAAAATAATCATAACCACCCATTTGTAATCATAACGATAAGAACTGATCATCAATTTACATCTGTAGGCATTGATTCTCCTTCCATAGCTCCATCCTCAGCTTGTCCCTTCACCTTCGACTCAGTAGCTTCATGCTTCATGTTAGCTTCGAGGATCCTTCCATTGTTGATCCTGCCGCTTGGACCTAAAGAAGAAAACATAAGCACCAACAAGTTTCATAACACTACGTATTATGATCAGGAGGAACAACCAGTAATTAAACATCAACAAAAAACAAGTTTTATACCTATTTTTATCTTTCTCACGCAGTATAACACTCTGTTGTATTGATTGCTTCTCCTTCTCGATCTCGATAACTAGCTGCTCAACCGATTGCTTATACACTTCCATCGCATCGATGGCATATTTCAGCTTTCCCTTCACGTTTTCCAGCTCAGTGGTAGTTGCTTTAAGCTTGATGTTAGCCTTTGTGCATTCTTCCTTCCATGACCTTGCCTCCTCTTCGTGTTTTTCCTTCCAGATTGTGTCTTTCGACTCTTGGTCAAGAATCTCACCTATTTATTTCAATAAGGCATTGTCCCGGCATAACATATGGGCACACAACTCCTTGTAGTTATTGGTCTGTTGCAATTGTTCATGTAACAATTGGTCAGCCATCTCGTTGAATTTCCTCATCTCTTGCATAGTTGTATTTAAAATTTGTTGACACAGCCCTTGTATTTTACCTCTTCGCGCCATGAGTTCTCGCCTTCTTGTTTTTGCAGGTCTCTCTTCACCTCCTGCAGACTTTAGTGGCTTCAAGCACCTCTACAAGCTAGTAAAATACAAGAACCTATCAATCCATCAAAAACAATGCAAAGCGAAAACTAATCGAATCTAACACCTATGAATTGTCTATAGCCTATCAACTTGTAACACCAAACGAAGTGCAAATATGAGGGTACGATGAAATCGATTCTAGTGTATATGCTCATTAACTTAGATCCCCAAATCTAGAAATCCCTAGGACAATAGGGAAAATATAGTGGCTCAAATCGTAGAACGGACCTTGTCGAGCCGTTTCGACTTCTTGTAGCCGGAAGGTGGCGGCGAACCATCTTCCGTCGCCTCTAGGATCCGCCATCCGCCACTGCCGCTGCAACCGTGAAAAGTCAAGAGTCTTTGGCGAAGAAGCCGCTTTCGCCAATTCTTGATTTATATTAAAGATTCACCTTACACAACCATAAGGAAAGTGTTTCTGTTAAAATGATGTAACCAAGAAGTGGTGCAGCAAGCAACGCGATCTTGTCCCTATAGGTCTTTAGTTCGAACCCTTGCAATGGGTAAGTTGTTTTTGCAACAACTTACATGTGGGACCTCCATTTTATGATGACTTGGAACGACAGTAGAAAATAAGCAGTTGCATGATCGTTACTTAGGAAGGTCCTTCCAGCAAAACATCAACAGACCGAACCTTTGTCGTCCACCGAGCAACAAACATCATATTATGATCAGGTAGCATCAAGTTTCTCAACTCACGACAACAAGTTCACAACACCAAGTAGCAACAAGTTTCTCAACTCATGACCACAAAGTTCACAACACTAAGTAGCAACAAGTTTCTCAACTCATGACCACAAAGTTCACAACACCAAGTAACAAACATAATTATGATCAGGTAGCATCAAGTTTCTCAACTCACGACCACAAAGTTCACAACACCAAGTAGCAACAAGTTCCATCAACTCATGACCATTCTCAACACTCAAGAACTAAACATCCATTACATTTGTAGGTGTTGATTCTCCTTCCATAGCTCCATCCTCGCAGTCATGGAGAAGTAGCTTCAAGCTTCTTGCTAGCTTGCGATCCTTCCCATTGTTGTTCCTTTGTCGCTTTGCATGATCCGAAGTAAACATCATGACAACAAGTCAGAAGTAAACATCAGCAGCAACAAGTTTCATAACACTAAATGTGATTCAGGGCCGTTCATCACTATGAAGTGAGTAACAACCAGTAGTTAAACATCAACAAGCAACAAGTTTCATAATAATCGTAACTACCTATTTTATTTCACTGCAGCATCGATTCCTTCTCCTTCTCAACCCGCTCCATTTTGCCTTCACCTTTTCAACTCGCGGCAGAGCTTCAAGCCGCTTGTTAGCAATTTCACAGTCTTCCTTCAAATCACTTGCTTCCTCTTGACCATTTTCAACAACCTTTAGCCTCTCCAGAACAGCAGTAGTCCTAGCATCCCATTGAGGATCAATCCAAATAAAGGTCCCACATCGTTGTTCTTGAAGTAGACACCAAATACATACATGTTCATACAATTATCCATTTGCAACACTGACATCAAGAGTACAAGTACTATAAGTCTATTGAAATTTAAAAAAGTTATTGTTTACCTGACCGCAGATTCCATACCGGCGCCTAAGGGTGCACAAGGGTTCCTTGACAAGGACAGCATACCCATGCTCGCACTTGTTATAGCGATCCACAAGGATAAGATCAGCATCAGGAGGGCCTGATGTAACGAAATCAGTGGACCGAGTCACCTCCAGAAGCTAGTAAAATACAATAACCTATCAATCTGATGCAAATTGAAAACTAACTGAATCTAACACCTATGAATTGTTAATAGTCTATCAACTTCTAACACCAATCGAAGTGCAAATCTGAGGGTACAAAGAAATCTGAATCAATTGTATTTGTATATGCTCATCAATCCGCTAGATCCCCAAATATAGAAATCTTCATCCCTAGGTTGTAGGAGAAATGTAGTGGCTCAAACCAGAAGACTAACCTTGTCGTGACCGTGTAGTGGTCGGGAGGTGCCTCATAACTCACCCTCTCATCGCCGCTAGGATTCTCCATTCCTACCATAAGCCGTCATTGCAGATCTGCGTAGCGGAAGTCAAAAGTCTTTGCGAAGTCTGAGTGAAGCATCTCGCTAACCATTCGATAGGCAATTATATTAAAGACTCACCTAAAACTTACTTATGGGACCTGATCACTATAAAGAATTATCCAAAAATTTTAAGCATAAGGAAAAATTTTCCCGTAAAATTGACGCAACAAAGAAGTGGTGTAGTGGTAAATAGCGCAGTCTTGTTCCTATAGGTCTCCAGTTCGAACCATAGCAATGGCAAATTGTTTTGCAACATTTCATGACACAGCCTCCGTGACTGGCGAAAATGCGAGTTGTGGGACCACAAATTTTTGGCGACTTGGAACACTATATTTTCGAAAGAATGCTTACATGTAGGACCCTACTAAATTTTATGACGACTTGGAACACTCTGTTTTTAAAATAATGCTTACATGTGGGACCGATGTTGGTTTATGACGTTTTTGCAGAGCTTATGGCGTCACAAAACAACATGGAACAGTGAATGCCCGGCTACAGTACTAACCGTAATGACGAAAGTTTTTTTTGTCACTAAATTTGCTCGGAAGTGAAATATTATGACGAGATCAGCCAGGAACGTCATAAATCAATGACCCTAAAATGTGATTGCGTCACTAGTCAACGATTTTCTTGTAGTGTTGCCAAGATATTTTTCTCTTTTATACATTTGCATCTGGAACCCTTCTGTATTCTTTATTTTTTTCACCCTCCCACCTGGCTTGGCGTGTGGGAGAAACACCGATGGCAAGCAGATCAGTGCGCGAATATATGCGCGTGCAGATGAGAGTTTTCCCAATTTTTTATTTTTGTCAAGTTTGTTTGTCAAATTGTTGGAGTTTTTTTCTTATTTTCTGAAAAATATATGAATGTCAAGTTAGTTTGTCAAACTGTTGGAGATAAGACTATTCAAACCAGCTAAATACTAGTGTGCACATTTCGACCCTTACCCTTGGATAGGTTATATGATTTTTTTGTTATTATTTTCAATTTTTCTGATTTTTTTCATTTTTTGGAAATTGATTTTTAGGTTGAGGAGTGACATCAGGAGCGTTTCATCAACGTTTGAACTATTGTGCAGAGCTACTTTTCTCCCTCTCTAGAGACGAAGGCAATCTTATTTCGAAAATTAAAAAAGGTGAAAACAATCTTTGGCATATTATCATGTTGATAGCGTTGTTTTTTGGAATCTGATCGAAGCATGGGACTGCATTTCTTGGGTGTACCGTCAGGAATAAACAAGCAAACTGCAAAAGCAAGTAGCTCCGTAATCTCCTCCATGAATGGCCATGCTGTCTTTTTTTCATTTTGAGACACAGCATTCTTCTCTTTATTGATTACTCATTACGAGTATCATCTTTGTACTATGTGTATCAGGAATGGTGGTGTAACATCTACCCACGAAGACTCTACCCACTAAGACTGAGGAATACTCGATGAGGCCTCCTTAGCGCAATAGTGAGCTGCCAAGTTTGCCATGCTGTCACTGGCAGAGTCGGAGGCTTTGGTATGCCCCTTTAGTCCCGGTCCAACTTTAGAGCCGGGACTAAAGGTGTTTCGTCAACGTGGTCCGAAATAGATGCTGGAGCCCCTACCCTTTTGTCTCGGTTGGTAATACCAACCGCGACTAAAGGTCCCGAATTCAAGACTAGCGCAACAGCAACTATTGGCGCAACACTTTAGTCCCGGATGGCCTTCCCACCCGTGACAAAAGGGTGACCCTTTAGTCTCGGGTGGGAACACCACCCGAAACTAAAGTCACGTTCCCACCGCCAGCCCTCTCTCTCCTCATCTCTTTATTTCTTCCTCTCCCCGTGAGCCACCCATTCATCTTCTTCTCTCTATCTTTTTCTTCTTATCTCATCTTCTTCTCGCTCCGGCGGACCTGGATCCGGCGGGCGTGGCGATCCGGCGGACGCAGCGCCCGGACGGCGGGCAGCTCCGGCGGGCGCGACGCAGCTGGGCTCCGGTGGGCGTGGGGCTCGGCGAGGCGGACGCTGACGCCCGACCCCCGGGCGTGGATGCGGTGCACGGCGGCGCGGACGCAGGCTCGACAGCGGCGCTGGCAGAGGCACGGACGCAGGCGGGTTGGCGCTACCCGAGCGAGAGAGCTGCTGACAGAGGAGCGGGCGTGCAGCACGACGCGGTGACCAAGGACAGGCGAGCTTCTTGCTCTTAGCGATTTCTTTTCTGCGAATTGTTAGTGATTTTTGCTGGGAATCTTTTATGTGGTGTGAATTAAATCGAACATGTGTTGTGAATCGCATCTTGTGAAAAAATGTGTTGTGAATCGCATCTTGTGAAAAAATGGTTGATGTATCTGGTGGTTATGTAAAGGCTTGTGCAAATTGATGCTTGTGGTGGAATTAAATCTGTTTTTGGTGGAGTTGGAGCTGGAGCTGAGTGTATCGAAGCTGACGGTGCTGGAGCTGGAGCTAGCGCAGAAACCCCAGCTTGTGAGGCTTTTTTTTGTTTTTGGAACCCCTTTAGTCCCGGGTGGTAATACCACGTGAGACTAAAGACCCCTTTAGTCCCAGTTCGTTCACCCGGGACTAAAGGGGGAGCCTTTTGTCTCTCATCATTAGTCTCGGTTGAACTGGAGAGACCTAAGACCTCTACCAACCGAGACTAAAGCCCTCACCTTACCAGTGTGTCCTTTTGCTGCGTGCATCTGCATACGCATCACACTAGAGGTCTACAATTTCGAAGTCCCATGAACTCTGATTTTTGTGTGCAAAGTGTTAAGAAATATTAATGATGATCATTAGCTTAATAATGTAATTAAAATAGTCATTAGTGTGTAATTAGGAAAGGGGCAACCGCCCCTCATACGGGTGTGTCTCTCCCGTACGGGCACGTCCCCTTCTGCCAAACGGTGCCATCGTGCCCCTTCATTGTACATAAATAGTGGGGTCCACCCCCCTAATCAAACAATCCCATCATTCGATTACAATACGTTATCGGCACTTTGCTCTGACACACGCACGCACGCAAGAACCAGGCCAGAGGGCCTCGCCGGCGAGAACACCGGCCTCCCTTCCAGGGTGAGCGATGGATCCTCCATTTCGCCTAATAGAAATTGCTTTTGCAACCTACCTAGTTATCCCTGTCAACACCCGACAAGGCCGCTGCTTCTTCTGCACTCGTGGTGCAAGCCACGGCCACCGTGGTCATCGTGGAGATCGTGGCCGCCACTTCCATGGCAGCCGCGGCCGTCGTTCCCCTCCACCGTGCTGTGCTTAGCCTGCCGAAAGCAGCAACCGCTCCTCCGAGCACGACTGGATGTCGACGCCACCGTACATCGCCGGGCTCGTCCACCGTAGCCCATCCCCGGCGCAGCAGCGTCTTCCGACGCCCACGTCCCTAGAGGAGCAACCTCGCCGCCGTCTCGTCATCTGCATTCGCCGCCCTGGAACAATCACAGAAGAGGTTGGGGTCATCCCCGACCTAAATGTACCTGGGCCGACGACGACAACGGCGGACGACAACGCTGGCTTTGGCCCTCAGGCCGGTCCGGCAGCCATCCGCTCCTTCACGGCCGCCGCCATGTCACCCGACCTCGCCGGGCCTTCTGAGGCAGTACACCCGAGCTTCACGGCTGGGACGATGGCGGCTCGCCGCGGCACCACGCCGCTCTTCACCGACGCCGGCGGACCACCATCCGCATCTTCGGCGACGGCGACCCAGGAGGCGGCCGCAGCTGCACTCCCATTTGGCCGCCACACGCATCGCCGCCGAGGATCCGGCTGCGGCACTGGAGCCCTACCTGCTGGGCCCCTCCTCCGACCTCTGAAGGCCGGCCATCGGCCGGCGGCATACGCCGGCGCAACTGGGGGGCAACGGACGAAGACAGAAGAGGGGGAGAGGAAAAGAGGCGGAGCAACACAAGGAGGTTGCAGATCCACTCCCGAGGCACGCCGACCGGCCGGCCGGCCACCGCCGGTGACGGCAACGCCGGCATCGCCACCGCAGTGGCGCTCAAGGGGCGGTGGGTTAGAAACCCTAACCGCACACCCCTCCTTTATTCGGTGAGCGGGTGGGCCGGCTGGGCCAACAGGCCTCACCGCGGGCCATTCACAGGCCGGCCGGCCCACAGGCAGGAAGAACCCGCAAAGCTAAAAGAACTAGAATCCTCCCTCAAGTTCCAGAAGTCCTTTGGACCCCCTCAACTTTCGATAAGTCCAGAAAACCCCCCTGAACTTTAATTTAGCCCTCAGGCTTTTATCTATTTACATATTCAGACTTATTAGTGCTGTATATTTATGATTTAGACCCTGAATTGTTCTGTAATTTATGCTGTGATGAACACTATTATTTGTACCATCAGGTATACGCACCTATGTAATTTAAATGTTATAATTACCGTAGTAATTATTCATGTTTATGATCCGCAGATCATTTCTAGGTGTTAGAACAATTCTTATGCAATTTATTTTATTTGCATGGTTTAATAATTAATTTTCTACATCAAGTAGAATATCAAGCAAAATTAAAATTAAGGTCTATAAATATAATTTGAAATAACACAAGGTGATGTGACCTAGGCACTGGCTGCGATAAGTTCTTCCTAAGAGCTTATTTGACCTGAGATCCACGCTTTTAGGCAGCTTTTGCTCATCATTGTGAGGTCTACATCATTATGATGATTACCTTCAAAGTGTATATCCAAAATTTCATATAAATGACTATCAAGTCAAAATTATTCCTACAGGAATTAAAAATCATATACCTTAATTTTGTAAGACTCATCTTACATGCATTATTTTGCTTACTTTTACAACACAAAATTTATTTCAGTAAATTAATCCTATACATGGTTCTCTCATGTAGGAAAATGGCTAAATTAATCAATAAAGACTTCACTGAACTTGCAGCCGATGGTAGTAGTTACCTAACCTGGGCTATGGATGTCAAGATTGTGCTAACAACCAAAGGTTACATTAATACAATTAATGAACCTAACCCACAAAATCCTATCCCGGAGGCACAAAAGTTTGCAACCTTGCATTTTCTACGACACCATCTCCACCATGACCTCAAAGCTGAATACATGATGGAAGATGATCCTAAGAAACTTTGGGACTCTCTCAAAGAATGCTACAATCAACAACAAGGCGTAATGCACTCAAGCAAGACGGGAGTGGTCTCTACTCCGTCTCATGGATTTCAAATCTGTTGCAGAATACAACTCTGCCGTTCACAAGATTTGTGCCAAGCTTCGCTTTTGCAATCAACCTTTGGATGATGCAGAAATGATAGAAAAGACTCTATCTACCTTTCTCCCTGCTAATAGGATATTGCAACAGTAATACCGTCGCCACAAGTATACTAAATATTCTGACTTAATATATGATTTACTCCAAGCAGAAGCATGATGAGCCCTTAACAAAGAATCATCAAATGCACCTGGGTGCCTACCAAGTACATTTCAATGCTCAGAAAAATAATAAAAAGTTTAGTGGCAAGAAATTCAAAAGGAGTTTAAAGGGGAAATGGAAGAAGCAGAATTTTAAGAAAGGCAAGGGTTCTAGCAACAACAAGGACACTTTCAAGAAACCTACTACTCATGAAAACTCTCAGTCTTGTCAGAGGTGTGGTTGTCACAATCACACAACTAGAAAGTGCCACACTGCTAAGCATTTGGTTGATCTCTACCAAAAGTATGCTGGAAAGCAAGTTCATGGGGACAAGTTTGAAGCACACTTCAACACTCACACCGGTTTGCTCCAAGGATGTTCCATGAATACAACAAGGAGAAGGATCCAATGCAATTGGACGAATTTTTCGGCACGGACGACATGATGATCGATAGCATCGACGACATCAACAACATGCTTGTGGATGGACCATCCAATGACATGTTCAGAGACATGTCTTAGTTTCTACGCTCCCCGACAAGAACTTCATTCTATAGTTTAAAAGAACTTCGTTCTATAGCCATATTTATGTAATAATTATGTTGTATTGTCACAAAACATTGTAAGACATACGCTACTTATGATATTATTGAATAAAGTATGTATTATATAATCTATGAGTTCAAAACTTATAATTTAATTTACTCATTCTAGATTATCCTACGGGGACAATCCAAATGGAGGAAGAATTTTGTTTGGTGGATAGTTGCACAACTAACACCATACTCAGAGAACTTAAATATTTCCAAACTCTCAAAAAGAGTAAGGAAATGTCACAACCATCGCGGGCCGCGATGCTATAATTGTTGGTTCAGGACGAGCCACAATTGTTCTACCTATGTGTACTCAAATAGTAATTGAGGATGCACTCCTGTATCGTGATTCAACTCGTACCCTATTGAGTTACGAAGATATCCGTCGCAATGGTTTCCATGTGGAAACAAATAGTGACAACAAAGATGAATATCTTTTCATCACTAAACATGACGGATATAGCAAGCGATTGCTTGAGAAAATTCCTTCATTATCATAAGGATTGTATTACACATACATCATACCCGTACAACATGTTGCATACAAGGTAATTTTTCAAAATCTTGATGTCTTCAAGATTTGGCATGATCGCCTTGGTCATCCCGGCATAGGGATGATGAGAAAATTTATCGGCAATTCAATTGGTCACAAATTAAATACTTCAAAATTTCATGTGGTATTACACGCCGCTGATTTGATTCAAATAAGACCTACTGCATATAACACGGTTTCCCCATTGCAGTTAGTACGTGGAAATCAACCAAGTATTTCCCATCTGCGAAAATTCGGTTCTTGTTTATCGTCGCATCGATATCACCACCGCAGTACATCAATGGGCCCCATAGGAAATTGGGGATATATGTGGGTACAAATCACCGTCAATCATTAAGTACCTCGAACCTCTTACAGGATTTATTCAACGCCTTGAGATGTCGATTGCATCTTCAATGAGGACAATTTCCCGGCATTAGGGGGAGACAAGTACCAAACAGAATGCCAAGAAATAAATTGGAATACCACTGGTATCCAGTCCTATGATCCACGTACTATAGAATCTGGACGTGAAGTTCAAAAAAATTATCAATTTGCAAAACATTGCGAATAATCTGCCAGAAGCATTTACTGATTATAAGAGTGTCACAAAATCACATAATCCTGCTGCAAATGTACCAGAAAGAGTAGAAATTCCTACTCAAGAACTCCCAAATGAAAATAAGAGGGGGAGAGGTACTAGAACAAAGGATAAGGCTATACAAAAGCCTTCGTGGAAAACAAGGAAGGTCACTTCCAAAGTAGTAAATGCAGATCAACATCAAGTTGATAGACACCAATTGGATATTATAAATCCAAATAATATGGATGTTCAACAGATACATCACATACCTAGCACAAGTGCACAAAATAATGTAAGTGCTAAGACATCGGAAGACCCGGACTCTATCGTTGTGGGAAATCATGATGAGTCACAAGGGGTACAAGAAATTTCCATTAATTATATTGATTCTGGAGAATCATACAATAGAAAGACTACAAATATTGACATTTACTTTGCCACTAAGATTGCAAGTGAACTTCTCATTGATCCAGAACCTAAGTCCATGGCAGTGCATCAAGCGCTCTGACTGGGTCAAATGGAAGGAAGCAATCAAGGTAGAATTAGACTCGCTCAAGAAACGAGAGGTATTCTCCGCAGTGATGCCTACTCCTCGTCATATTTTTCCTGTGGGATCAAAATGGATTTTCGTCCGTAAAAGGAATGAAAACAGCGAGGTGGTGAGATACAAAGCGAGACTTGTAGCACAAGGGTTCACGCAGAAACCCGGCATCGATTTCGATGAAACATATTCTCCAGTTATGAGTGGTATAACATTCCGGTATCTAATATCATTGGCAGCACAAAAAGGTCTATCCATGCATCTCATGGATGTAGTGACAGCATATCTATATGGGTCACTAGATTCGTATATATATATATATATATATGAAAGTTCCGGAAGGAATTGATATCCCGAACAAGAATCATTCACGCAACATGTATTGTGTAAAACTTCAAAAGTCATTATACGGATTAAAACGGTCGGGTAGAATGTGGTACAACCGACTAAAGGAATTCCTTCTTCAGAAGGGTTTTTCCAACAATGATGATTGCCCATGTGTATTCATCAAGAAATCCTCAACTGGATTTTGTATTATATCTGTATATGTTGATGACCTCAATATCATTGGGACCCAACAAGATATAGATGAAGCACGCAACCATCTTAGGACGGAATTTGAAATGAAAGATTTGGGTAAAACCAAATTTTGCTTAGGTTTACAACTTGAGCACCTCCCAATAGGGATTTTAGTACACTAGTCTTCTTATATCCAAAAGATTCTACAAAAATTCAATATGGATAAATCATATCCATCCAAAACACCTATGGTCGTACGCTCTCTTGAAATTGATAAAGATCAATTCAGACCTAAAGGTAAAGACGAAGAGGTATTGGGACCAGAAGTTCCATATCTCAGTGCCATTGGAGTGTTGATGTATATCGCAAATTGCACCAGGCCTGATATTGCATTTGTGGTAAACTTGCTAGCTAGATACAGCGCTGCTCCAACACAATGCCATTGGGCGGGAGTTAAGAATATCTTCAGATATCTCATTGGCACTATAGGTCTTGGCTTATTTTACAAAATTAACCAAGATAAAACATTAATTGGATATTCAGATGCTGGCTATTTATCTGATCCCCATGAAGCCAGATCTCAGACAGGCTTTGTATTCTTACATGGTGGAACGGCTATTTCATGGAAGTCATCAAAACAGACTCTAATAGCCACATCCACAAATCATTCTGAAATAATTGCATTATTTGAAGCATCACGTGAATGTGTATGGCTTCGCAGAATGATTAAGCACGTACAACAATCACGTGGTATAAGTTCAATCATGAATCCTACCATAATGTATGAAGATAATGCTGCTTGTATTGTACAAATGAGAGCAGGTTATATAAAGAGCAATCTTACAAAACATATGGCTCCTAAATTATTCTATCCTCATCAACTACAGAAGGTAGGAGAGATAGAAATCTTGCAAACCAAATCTTGTGATAATCTTGCAGATTTATTTACAAAATCATTACCAACATCCTTATTCTAGAAATACGTTTCTGGGATTGGTATGAGACAACTCAAAGATTTGCAAGAATCAGGGGAGACTCTTTTTGATATAACCTATATATATATAATCATCTGATTATTGTACTCTTTTTCCTATATGAGTTTTCCTCACAAGGTTTCTCATAAAAGGTTTTAATGAGGCAATGTAAATACAAGAACATATCTCATATCACCTAATTTTTCCACTAAGGTTTTAAGGGTGGTATACAAGACATATTCTATGTCATATCTTCTGTTTTCTCTATAAGAGTTTTTAAGAAGATATAAAATACCTTCTCATATTTTACTATTAGGTTTTGGAGAAGGATATTCAAATATGATCCTCAGATCATTATTCTCTAGACTTATTAATGAGTTTTTCCTTACCAAAGGTTTTCTCATACAAGTATCTAATGAGACAATAATGCCATATCATTTTCTCCTAATATTTTCCCACTAGGTTTAAAGGAGTTTTAATGGCATATACACACAGATTGGTTTCTCCTCAAGATTTTCCCATAGGGTTTTTGGAGGAGTTTTACAAGATGATATCCAAGGATGATTGAAGTCAAATTACATCAAGACCTCATGAAGCTATTGATCAAGGTGGAGTGTTAAGAAATATTAGTGATGATCATTAGCTTAATAATGTAATTAAGATAGTCATTAGTGTGTAATAAGGGAAGGGGCAACCACCCCCCGTACGGGTGTGTCTCTCCGCATGCTCCTCTCCCGCCAAAGGGTGCCATCGTGCCCCTTCATTGTACATAAATAGTGGGGTCCACCCCCCTAATCAATCAATCCCATCATTCGATTACAACACATTATCGGCACTTTGCTCTGACACACGCACGCACGCAAGGACCAGGCCAGAGGGCCTCGCCGGCGAGAACACTGGCCTCCCTTCCAGGGTGAGCGATGGATCCTCCATTTCGCCTAGTAGAAACTGCTTTTGCAACCTACCTAGTTATCCCTGTCAACACCCGACAAGGCCGCTGCTTCTTACACTCATGGGTGCAAGCCATGGCCGGCCGTCGGCCAATTCTTGTCGATCTGACCGCCGTGGTCGTCGTGGAGGTCGTGGCCGCCGCTTCCATGGCCGCCATCTCTTTATTTCTTCCTCTCCCCGTGAGCCACCCATTCATCTTCTTCTCTCTATCTTTTTCTTCTTATCTCATCTTCTTCTCTCATCTTCCTAGGCGGACGCAGGGGCTCGCGGGCGCGGACGCCGATGGGGCTCCGGACACGGGCGGGATCCGCGGGCGGCGATCCGGACGGCGCAGGCTCCGGCGGGCGCGACGCAGCGGGGCTCGGCGAGGAGCGGACGCGGCACTGACCCCGGCGGGCGTGGACGCGGTGCACCGGCGGGGCGCGGACGCAGGGCTCTGACGAGCGCGGGCCGAGCAAAGGCGCGGACGCAAAGCTGTGGTGCACGCCGGCCGAGCAGAGGTGCAGACGCGGTTGGGCAGAGGAGTGGCCGTGGGCACGACGACGCCGGTGACCAAGGACAGGCGAGCTGCTTGCTCTTAGCGATTTCTTTTCTGCGAATTGTTAGTGATTTTTGCTGGGAATCTTTTATGTGATGTGAATTAAATCGAACATGTGTTGTGAATCGCATCTTGTGAAAAAATGTGTTTTGAATCGCATCTTGTGAAAAAATGGTTTATGTATCTGGTGGTTATGTAAAGACTTGTGCAAATTGATGCTTGTGGTGGAATTAAATCTGTTTTTGGTGGAGTTGGAGCTGGAGCTGAGTGTATCAAAGCTAACGGTGCTGGAGCTGGAGCTAGCGCAGAAACGCCAGCTCGTGTGGCTTTTTTTTGTTTTTGAAACCCCTTTAGTCCCGGGTGGTAATACCACGTGAGACTAAAGACCCCTTTAGTCCCGGTTCGTTCACCCGGGACTAAAGGGGGAGCCTTTGTCTCTCATCATTAGTCTCGGTTGGACTGGAGAGACCTAAGACCTCTAACAATCAGGACTAAAGCCCCTCACCTTACCAGTGTGTCGTTTTGCTGCGTGCATCTGCATACGCATCGCACTAGAGGTCTACAATTTCGAAGTCCCATGAACTCTGATTTTTGTGTGCAAAGTTCGCTGTCCGTCCATATACCCCCTCTAGCTTAGTTGGCCTGCGAGTTTTCAGAATTGGTTCAAAACATCCCTGGCCAAGTGAAATCGAGGTTCCAGAATTTTCTGAGTCAGAGAAGGTTCATTAAGAAATTCTTAATGAAAGCTCGTGGGGCGACCTTACCCCACCGGTCTAAACTTTTTTTTTTTGTATATCCCACAGAACACCCCCTTTATTGCTGAGCGAAGAAAAGAGCATCACACTGCTGCAGTGGAAACAAAAAAGAGAACCCTCGTCAAGAAACGTCACCATGATGATAAAAAAACGATAGCAATGACATCTTTCACGTGTATTCAAAACGGCGTATAACAAGTCAAGAAGATTAAGTTACAATTTTACACGTCACCTTGATTGATATGTATGAACCAGAGACTTTACATGGAGATTCGAGCTAGTCACCGTTCATACATATACTCCATCCCTCCCACAAAGACGGTTAGTTTAGAAAATTTTGGTCACAATAGTAATAGTAACAAATGATCATGCTACCTCTAATTATTCACATTAGTTGAGGTTAAAAGTTATGCAGTCATTTTAATTTTATGGATCCGGAATAAAATCATGTGTATGTGAACTAAAGAAAGGCATCAATTGATCATTTCATTAGTTGTATGCATTTGTCAATGCATTTTTTTTCTTGGTACGAGCGTTGTTTTAATTAGATTAGTTTTACTAAGAGCTACTAAATGAACACTTTGTTTTTGTGGGACAAAATTTAAAAGCTAAACGAATAGCCTTTTTGAGATGGAGGGAGTATCAATCAAGGTTCTAGGATGTGAGCGTAGGCCTTGTTTTGGGAAGTTTCACTATTCACTCATCACATCGGATGTTCGGATGTTAATTAGGATAAACATAAATTAATGACAAAACTCATTTCATAAACCCCAGTAAATTCGTGAGAATAAATTAATGAACTTAATTAGGTCATGATTAGACAATGTCGTGATATAATAAACATCTCCTAATGATGGATTACTTTAGCTTAATAGATTTGTCTCGTGATTTTCAGTCCATCTATGCAATTAATTTTATAATTATATCATTTTAGTTTTGATAAATAGCATTTGAAAACTCAATATGACATTTTCTACAAGTTCTACACTCAATAAGGCCTTAAAGAAGTTAGTCTGACACCACTCAACTTAAATCTGTTTCAGGAAATCTCTGCCATTGTCCTATAGTCAGTCCCAGGAAATTATGCCATCTTGCATCTTTTTGTGTCACTGGCTTTCACGGCAATTGTGTTAACAAATGACCCTCTTGGGTGGTCTCTCCCTTCTCGTTTGTTTTGCTACGTCTCAATCATATTTATTTATTTATCTATCTATATATTTATTTATTTATTTGCTTGCGAGGGATTAAACTTCGCACAGTCAGTGCAGAGTTGGGCGTCCTACCTGATCACAACACCACATCTTAATTACTGAATAGGATGACGATTGACGGTAGTGTTAGCCGCGCCCTTCCCACACTGTCATGTTGTCCCAGTGGGGTTCTGTCGAGCGAAAAGAGAATGGAGAACACATGTCATCATGAAAACAACACCATTAGACGATACGCAGAAACAAAATTGTGGAGATATTGATGAGGCCAAAATTATGACATGAACCATTTTCTTAGCTGATTTCGGCAATGCAAGTGCATGCACATGAACTGGCGACTTTGAAACACCAGAGGGGCAAGGCAGACTTTGCCTCATTAGCCACCGCCCAGAATTCCGGACTTGGTAAATGATGGACCTTTTTCCATATGCATGTCTAGAAACCAAATTTTATATCGAACACTGATTTTCACTTCGGAGAGAGAAGCAGGGCCAACTAAGATTGTATTGAATTCGACCCATGCAAATGCCTCCTATAGTGTGTTTAAAGGTCGGCTGCCTGGCTCCTCCAAGGAGGAACAGGTAGCCACAGGAGATTGTTCCAAAACGAATATCTCGAAATACTGAACATTAATTACGTTGTTCGGATAGCGATACATGCATGCAAATACCACAAGCTACAGTTGCTCAACTTACACAAAATTATTAAAAAAAACGCAAGCAGTGAAATTAACACCAAAATTACACAGATTGTGGATGTGCAGCGCCTATCTCTCATACCCAGTGCATTGTGCATGATGAAAATCGTCGGTGAACACATTATTATTATGATTTTGGTGGATGGTAGGGTGTCCATGTCATACCATATAGTCTCTCCGTCTCAAGCAAGCGGCCATCATCCTGCACAAGTGAACTAGGAGTTAGAACATAGCATTGCAGATCAGAAGCATGCGATTTAGATAGAAGGAACACAAGTAGCAAATGGCCATATGTAAGTGGAGCAGACAGACTGCAAGGATGATGCAGCTATGCAATTTTATGATCAAATATGCAAATCAATGGATGCACAGTGAGGCCGCAATTTGAATGCAGGAATCACGACAATTATTCCACTGTTCCAGTAGAAATGGAAATCTCATGAAGTTATAGAACTCCAAACAGGGCAACGAATTATGTTCCGAACAAGGCTGCCCATTACAATATCAATTGTTCATTTCATTGTCACCATAATGTCAATTGAAATCTGGGTCTGCCTCATCCTGAGCCTGACCATGGCAAATCTCATGCATATGGCGAGTGAACTATCTTAGGGAGATTCCACTATTCCAGCATCTGCACAAGACAGGAAATTGTCCTTGGGAATTTCATTTTTGCATGGCAACTTTTTCATTTCTCTCTGTTTGCAAAGTTTTCGTCATAATGCCATTGGACGATGCATTTCAGAGTAAATCAAAGACTGCTTCCGGTTCCTTTCAAAACACCTGGCCAAACTCTCCTGGTATGACATGGGAGCTACCAAGAGGACCATAAGCACTTTACTTTATAGCAAGGTAGCAAATAGCCAAGCCATAGTGGCTGCCCTTCCCAGCAGTTATAGCCGGCTATTTGGTACCTTGCTTTTATAGCATTTGAGTTGAAGGCCGTGCATCTCTTTATTCTTTATATTAAAACTTTGGCCTCATTCTTCATAACATCTTGGCGGCCATATTTTCAAATGCATCCCGCAACATTTACTGTATGGTCAGTTGTCCTCTTTCAAATATTGGAGCCTCTTGTCTATTTTGTATTTTATTTCCTTTGCTAAGGAGCGGACCGCTGCTTGGAAATATCAGATAGCAAGCATATCATAGAATGCAATAGGCCTCTGGCTTGGCTCATAGAAACACTGGAGCTCCTAGTAATCCATCAAGCCCATCAATTTCAGACTTGCAAGTCAAAGGCTAATAGTTCAGGCGAATATTTGTCAAATTTCCTTATTGCAGAGGGTGTTTGGAATATCACGAAGTCATGCACGATTACACCGTATCTTGGATTACAATGAAACTGGTGATTAGTAAGTCCTCCCCTCCATGTCCACTGGACTTTGCATATGGCTATCCTGTAAACTGTAGTGTTGTGGTAATTACCACCTAAACTTGTTATTCGCCTCAGTTGACAGAGACTGCATAGTCAGGCTCAAATCTTAGTTTACTGTAATCAGACCCTATGGTGGATCAAAATTGATTCATCTGCAGGAGACAGTAAGAACTCGAAAGATTCTAGTTTCAAACAAAGATGCATGGTTAGTTCTTTTTCACCAGAATTAAATGAAATGATAAACAGGAGTTATACCTTTTTATGCTTTGGTTTCCTCCCGGTGCAGGAAGAAGGCGTAGAACCCACCAAGCACTGTTGTGCCTGCCATGCTCCACACCAGCACCTGCACTGGGAATGGCATGATTGCCGCCACCTTATACGAGAAGGCAGCAGTGAGCATCGTGGTGAGCAGCCACACTGCCATCTTGAGGTGTTCACGGAGGGGTGACTCCGGGGGTGTACTCTCATACCAACGCAGGCAGTAGAAGAGTGAGACGAGGTCCACATAGGAGAAGGCCACAAAAAAGATGGCTCCCAAGTCTCCATTCGACCGGTACACCGCCATGCCTGAGTTGAAACTCAGGAACAAGAAGCCGATAACTGTAATCCATTGGATATCATGGCCTTTGCGGTCCTTTGGCATTAGTCGGTTTGCATGATATTTTTGCTGGGCTTCATTGACATACTTCAGCTGCTCTGATCCCATGATAATTAGGTATTAATGTTGTGTTATGCTACCTAGGTGCTTTGTTTCGATAGCTGATGGTAAAGGGATTCTTCAATCTTGAGCAATGCAAAATCTGAAACACACATTGGTTCAGTGAGTATGATGCGTGATGGTGATGCTCTGATATGCTAAATCTGTTGAGGATTGTTATTCAGCTTAGCTGCAACAGTGGATAATGGATAGAAAGTTAGAAATCTAAGGTCAGTGTTGAGGCCGGTTTCATTTATTAAAAAATAAAACTCAAGTTCATTCTTACGAACAGAAAAGAAAACACGGCCAATCTTCAGTAAACAAATTTGTGTTGCTAGTCGCTAGATGACTGTTAGTTTTTTGTAGACTCTGCATCAGTTGCTTTAGATAAGGTCTGCTTAACTCAGCCACGCATGCATATTTGCATAGGATTTGTCACAAGTCTTAAGTTGTACTCCCTCCGTCCCGCGAAGAGTACCTTTTTAATTTTGTTCTAAGTCAGTCAAATCATCATATGTTTGACTAAATTTATATAAAAAATAAAGGGAAAAGTCTAATTTACAACCTCCAACTATAATGAAAGTGTTATTTTCAACCTGCAACTACGAAACCGGACAGAGAAGGCCATTTGGGCCAAATTTGCTCGGTTTTGACAGTTCGATGGCCCTTCCTATCTGGTTTTGTAGTTGCAGGTTGAAAATCAGACTTATGCTATAGTTGGAGGTTGAAAATCAGACTTATGCTATAGTTGGAGGTTGAAAATTAGACTTTTCCCAAAAATATATTACTGCTTTTGATGTTTAACAAGTTTCATTAGAATCAATATATTTCCATAGCATATCTATTTTGTGTTATAAATATTAATACTCTTCGTTACTTTGACTTAGGACAAATCTAAAAGGACAATCTTTGCGGGACAGAGGAAGTAAGCCCTAAATATTTAACTACAAATGAAGCCAGGTAAAATCGATAATTGGTAAAGGATGTATAAAGCGTCAGCAATCACTGCGGTAAGAGTGTTTGCCTGCGCAAACCAGATGCCGGCAGTCAGCAGCATGGTGACTCTGCTAAGACGAGGCTGGCAAGAGATAACACCATCAGGTGACATGCATTCAGGTTGGTTTCCCTTTGCCAACCTAATGAGCAAGACCAACAAGAACACCATTTCTGAACCTTAGTTTGACTCCAATCCTTTCCGGATTGTGTCTCTACTGCCAGATGAGAAGAAAACGAACAATTCCCTCTGGTGGCGTGGCCAGATGTGTTTTAGGACCAAATTTATATATACTTTTGAGTCCTCGTACATATGTACAGTCTTCCTCCCTTCATCCGTGACCCCGGCTCTTGGAGATCTCCAGGGAGCAGCGAGCAGAGAAACTGGTGGGGATGGATGCGGAAGGATGAGGTCGCCACAGTGCGCGTCGTTGAGCTGCAGCTACTCGCTCCCCCACAGATCAAAGGCGACATCACCATATAGTTGGTAAGGAAAAGAGGGAAATAAAAGTGGGTATGGTTCCTAAAATTTAATGAAATCACCAAGAGAAAAGATCCCCGAGGGATGATACTGCCGCAGTGCGCCTCAAAAGAACAGAGATCAGGTCCTCACCTTTGGCGTCCGGAGCTTTTTATGCGGAAAGTGGGGAGCCGGGTTGTCCTCCGGGCTCCGGCTCGTGGAGACGAAAGAGAAGTCAAACACGCTTCTGGGAGAGAACGGCTTCCTTTCCGAGTAGAGGAGAACCAGGTCGGGAGATCATACCAAGCATCCGGTGGTGCTATATAGCCACTGCCCACCGGAAGTCTCAGAAGTCGTTCGGCCTATCTCACCTTTTTTATCTCCTCTCACACAACACTATTTATTCTAGGTCAAATACTATTATTTGTATCAGCCGAATTGGTTCTCGGTCGTCACACACACAAACTTAAGGGGGGTATTTTTTTAATGTCACATCAGATTGTGTCCGAAGCGGTGGTCTAGCATTAATAAAAAAGTTAATTTCAGAATTTGTACGTCGATTGCCAGATTGTGCGGTAGGTCTTGTGCTGATTTGTACGACAGATTTATTCTAAAACAAATTGTCTTCTGATTTGTTCGGCAGATTGGTTCTGAGAGAAAAATATTGCACAATTACACATGTTTTTAATGTAGCACAATATTGTCTACTTATGACTTTAGGTTAAAAGATTCATCTCGTGATTTAATCACTCCATACTCATAAATCAAGTCGTTCTGACAAATTTCAGTCAAATACTGGGAATATAAATCATGAATAACTTTTAAGTTATTGAGTTTGAAAATGTGAAAACTACATGAATATATTTGTCCTGCAAAATAGTTTCATAAAAGTATACATATGTTAGTTTGTAATAAATATTTTTTATAAAAATAAGAAGTCACCGTGTCGCTGTCCTAAATGACTTGTTTTATGAGCATGGAGGGAGTATATTTCGTTTGTGCAATTAAATTTATAATTAATTTATGTTTATTACTCTTAATTACTGTCTGAACATCTCATGTGCCGAGTGTAAATTTTTTTTGTATGAAAACTGATCAGGATCCTAGTTGGACTGTGCTTGCGAGTTGCAAAATTAAAATTAGTCCGCGCGCCAAATTGACCCAAATGAAGTGCAAGTTGTAAAATGATTCGATACCAGACCTTTTTTGCTACGAATGTTTCTAGCACTCACTTCCTCGAATTTCTTTGAAGTTCTTTTCTGGATTTGTTTTCAAAATTAATTTATGAATAGTTTGGTTTATTTTTATGTAAAGCTTTTTGCCCAATTTTATAAAAAAATTGTGAACGCTTTCTGGCTTTTTATAAGCTTCTTTGCATAAATGTTTTTGTTAATTTCTCTAGATACTGTAGTTTTACCATGGGCTTTTTTCTACGGCGCATCCCCAAATGGGGACTTTGTGCACACCTCACCCCATTTCTAGATTTTGTGCATAACATATTGCGATTTTGTGATTCTATCTCCAACACACCGCAGCACATGAAAGAACTTATTCTTTACCCTTACAAAACCAGGCCCCAACCGTCAGCTCTGTCCTTCTTATCCTTCCTCCTTACCCTCCAAACAAGGAACTTCCATGGTCGACGTTGAGGGGACTTCATGGTCGACGCACGCCACCGTCTGAGCTAATCGCGTACCGCCTCCCCCTTCGCAACCACTATCGTATGATTCTAGCATGTCCGTCCCATCCTCCATCTGCATCGGCGCCCCCAGTCGGCCCATATGGCGACGTGGTCGGCTCTTTGCGGCGATGGTGAGCCCGAGCAGCTCCAGCTAATGTCTCAATAGATATGGCTAACACCCTTGCACTACTAGAGAAACAAACATTTGTCCTAGGTCTATTTTCACATTACTACCGGGTGTTAAACATTAGTACCGGGTGGGAAGGGAGAGCACCCCCCCTGACCCACATTAGTATCGGTGTGTAACACGACCCGGTACTAATGTGCGGCGAACACATTAGTACCGGGGGAAGAGAAGCCCCGGTACTAAATGTGGCACATTGGTACTGGGTGAGAGCAAACACCGGTACTAATGCCCTCCCACCGACCCCTCCGTCTCCCCCCCCGTTACCCCCACGCACATGGATATATTCGATCCCATCTCCTCCCCACCGGTGCTATCTCTCTCTTTCTTATCTCATTAGCATTTTTTCTCACATCTCCCCTCCTCTTCCCTCTCGCAGCCGTGAGGCGGGCGGGGCACAAGCCTGACCGCCGGCGAGGCGCGACGCATGAGGCGGTCACCGGCGCGACGCGTGGCGTGGTCGACGTGAGACCGGGAGGCGCGGCGTGGGCGGGCGGGGGGCGGGGATGACCGGGACCGAGGCGAGGCGCGTGCCGAGGCTGGAGAATGGCGGATGCGCCGGAGGTAGGCCGCCCAGTCGGCAAGCGCCGCCGGCCGACCGTGATGTGGCGGCCCGCAAGCGTGAGGAGCGAGGCAGACTTGTGAATGTTCTTGTAATGATTTCTTGTGGACTTTTTTTGGATCAAATGGATGTTGTAACCTGTGAATCTTATGCGAATGATTCGGTTGAATCAATTGATGTTGCAATTTGATGATTTTTATTGTTGAATCCATGTGTGTGTGAATCTTGTGTGATTGATTCAAGAAGAATTGAAGAAAATAAAGGAAAAGAGAATAACAGAAAAGAAGAAAAGAGAAAGAAAAGAAAAGGAAAAAAGAGAGGGGTTGCACGTACGGGGACGAATGGATGTAGATGGGAGAAGCATATTAGTACTGGATCGATGATACCGGTTCCGAAACCGGTATTAAAGGGGGATTTGGAACCGGTACAAATAGGTGTTTCCCTAGTACTGCTGCCTGCTCCACCACCTGATTTGTGCGCGTCAGTAGAGGAGCGGGGCACTGTGGGCGCTCCTTGTGAAGGAGCAAGAGCTTCCCGACCTGTCGCCCGAACAAAGGCTGAGACTGACTCCAGTAGCTCTCCCTTCCTACCCCGCTAGTGCAAAATGGGGGGGGGGGGTCCTACTGCAGCGGCTCCAGCAGTCCGCTCAACCCCATCTGCAATATGCGGTGGCGGGCTTCTGGTTCCCCTTGCACGGGGATTCTAGCTCCTCACTTCAAAGCCATTGCCGCTCCCCTCCCACTCACTCTGGCCCGACGCGAGGCGGAGCTACCTCGATCGGGAGCAGGGGCAAGGAGGCGGAGCTCCACGGCCGGTGCACGGTCGCCCCGTAGGGAGTAGGGGGCTCGCCACCGACATGGGGGAGGAGGAGGAAGCTGTGCCCTGCCACCGGGGAGGAGCTCGAGGCTGGGGAGGAGGCGGCGGCCGCAGTGGAGAGAAATGGCGCCGACTGCGACGCAAGCATGCGGCGGCTGGTCTGGCCGACCTACATGACGACATGCTTGAGCACGTCCTCGCGCGCCTCCCGTCGGCGAGCTACTTCCACCTCCGTGGCGTCTCCCGCCGGTGGCGCGCCGCCGCGGAGTCCGCCACGTTCCGCCCCACCTGCGCGCACATCCTGCAGCGGGACCCATGGCTCCTCATGCTCAATGACTCTGGCAGACAGGGCCACAAGGAGGGCGAGCAGTAGCTTCCGGCGCACCCCGCCGCCGTGTTTGACTCGGCCCAGCGCGCCTCCTCTACCCCCGAAGGGGCGCGCGCGGCGGGATCTAGGGTCCGCGATGGCGTCTCCCATCCCAGCAGCCAGCGCCACCACCTCCCTTGTTCCCTCCCTCCCTAGGTAGACGGCGCTGCCGCCGCGAGCCCCGCGTCAATCTGCCAGCGAGGCCCGCGGGCTCCTCCTCCACCGCGAGCCGCCTCCACCCTCCGCTGCCAGATCCACAGAGGGCGCCTCCTCCACCCTCCTTCACCTTCCTCGAGCTCTTCACGACATCGCTTCCTACCCCGATGGTGCCCTCTTTACCCACTTCCCCTGCGGCCTCGATCTGGCCCGCGGCAACGGCGACCGGGGCATCGATTTGGCGCGCGGCGGTGGAGACTGGGGTCCGCGGCGAAGGGGAGAAGCCGCGGAGGAGCGGAAGGCGGAGAACGCGGAGTGGCGGGAGCCAACTGCCCTGATCGGTTACGCTTGCAGATGAAGGTGGCTACCGGACGAAGTCTCTTTGCTTTGCGCGATGGAATCCTTCTATCTCCTTTTCTCATAAGGCGATTTTGCACATAGGGAACGGGTTCGTTGCTTGAGTCAGTCTGACGATGCCTGAACCGAACGAAGCCTCTGTTTTCCCTGGCGTCGAGCTTTGTGATTGCGCTCCGCGGGGCGGGAGCTGCTCAGGGGAGCATGGGACAGCGGCATGCCGGCATAGCATCGTGGCTGGGAGGTGGCAACGGGCAATTTTTTTTTATGTACTCTATAATGAAAAATAAAACCTCTGTATTTAATGCAAACCACTTCTCAATACTTTTTGTCGAATATCACCAGCTTATGGTTTTTTTTTAATCACACAGTACATACGTAACACAAGTACGCAATCCAGCCTCTACGAGCACATTCAAAAGACTGAGCCGAAATGAACTATGATCAGGTCCGCTAATAACCAACGAGCGCTAATTAGCAGTTCCACAAATAGCCTGACGTCCAGGCTCCTCATCTACCGTCGATGTCCTAGGAGCCTGCTTGGTTATACCAAATTTTTGCAAGCTAATATTTTTTCTACTGTTTAATTTCTTATCAAAACTTAGTAACTTCTCTCATTTATCTTATCACAATATTAACAAATTTCATTTATCTCATAAAAATATTAACAAATTGCTTGCCCTTTAGCTTGCTGAAATTTTAGCATGCTAAGATTTTGACAACTATATACTTTTTTTAAAAAAGATTTTGACAACTAAGGGCAGCTTTAACCAAACGTTGGAGGGCCGGTGCTAGTTTGGAAAATTTTGGCACCGAGAGCCGAAACAAGCACCATAAAAAAATATTTTCTTGCATGCAGGAGCAGTACTCCCTCCGTCCCGTAATGTTGGTCGCAGAGGCTACAACACTCTGTCCCATAATCATCATCGCTCGCTAGCATGCGGAGTAGGTCGTCTGTCAGCACGACCGCAGCGGTTAAAAATCGATTTGCGAAAGCATGAAGAGAACGCACCACACAAAGGTAGTAAAAAAAATCAAATCTTATCCCCAACACCCACCCACCGACGGTCTCCCCGTGGGCTAGTCCGCCACGAGCAGAGCACCGCATTCACCATCGCCATCCCGGTGCGCCCCATGCCGCCGTGGTCGAGGCGCCACGAGAGTCCTCACGGCGGCGCGGCCAGAGGCGCCGCCGAGATTCTGCGCATCGGCCCGGCCGAGCTGAGGCGGATCTCGGATCTCCGGCGGCCGCTGCAATGTGCCCCTCCCATGCGTTGACGACAGTGACGACGGCGGAGGCTCCACGGCGTGGGCGGCGCACGGCTCGTTGGGCGGCGGAGACCCGGCACGCAGTGGAGGCAGCGTGCGCGCAGAGAGGTGCCTCTTCTGGCCGGCCCTCTTCCTCCGTGGGGCGCGGCGGCGGCGGCGGTGGTCTCCTCTCGGCATCGACTCCGCCAGCTTCCAGCCCGCGACGACGGGTGTTTCGAGGACGAGCGAGAGGGCGGGGTCGTCATCAGGGACTCAGGGCAGCTCGAGGACGACGACAACGAGCTCGACGGGGTGCCCATGAAGACGTACTGCCTATGGTCACCCGGGGCATCTCTGACGCCGGGATCTCAGTCGCCGTCGTCCCCGGCCGGTCCTGTGCCGGATCCCGCGGCATAAGTGGTGGAGGAGGGGCGCAACGCCTCCCTCCCGGTCGGTCTTGCGCCAGATCCCGCAACGGAGATGCTGGGCCGGCTCCCTTGACGACCTCGAGCTCCCCGTGGCGCCGGCCCCGACCTCAGCAGGCGGCTTCGGGCGAGCGAGGGGCGAGGTGGATCTTGGCGGCGACGAGCGGAAGGTGGAGCTCGACGGCAAGATGAGGTGAAACCAGCGCCCATCCAGCCCTCGGCGAGGTCCGCTGTGCCACTCGAGCGTTCGCCGGAGACGAGGACGGGAGGGAGATGTCACCGGCTATCACTTTGTCCTCCTCCTCTTTTCCCCCTTTTCTCCACCGGCGACATGGTCTGGAATCTGGATGGGTCGTGTGATGGGAAATGAGAGAACAGATAAATGTAGGGGTAGACAGGTCATTTTGCATCTTCATTGGTACACGAGTCAGAGCCAAAACGACCATCTTTCCGGGACGGAGGGAGTACGCAGTATGGGAAGTCTGGAAAAGTGAGGGAGTAGCCCCGTTTAGTTCTCCAAAGTTTCACCAACTACCCGTCACATCAATCTCCGGACACTAATTAAGAGTATTAAATGTACATTAATGACAAAACCCATTCCATAACCCCTATCTTAATTTTTGAGACGAATCTAACGAGTCTAATTATGCTATGATTAGATAACGTCGTGCTATAGTAACCAATTTTTAATAATAGATTAATTAGACTTAATGGATTCATCTCTTAATTTCCGGTCCATACGTGTAATTATTTCTACTACATGCCCACGTCATGGTGCTAGCCTAGTAGGCTTTGCTACACGTCAGAGCGTTTTGCTCTATAAAACTAGACAATGACGTGTCCGGAGTTTGCACTTCATGCATGAATAAAGTTGCCCTAAAGGTTGCTGACAACACCACGATGGCGGCAGGATCCGAGTAATTACCAGTGCTGTTCCATAGAGTACGGGCCTTGGATGCCCTGACAAGGTTCGACACGCTGACGAAGGATCACTGCTGTGGCGTTTGCACTGGAGTGGGTCCACCCACTCACGCGTCGAAAGGGTCATCATCGATTAGGTCGCCAGCGCACCTTCCCTCGCCTTGATCGCGCCGCGTCGTGGCAGACAAAAGGCGTTGACTGACTTAGCTTGGGCTCAACTTCGCGGTGGTTTCCATATCATTAAAGGCGTGTTACATTAAAGGCGTGTTTGGTAGAGCTTCGGCTCCGCCAAACTTACTCTCTGGAGTCTTTGCCCACCAATTTGCTCTAACGTGGATCCTGACTCACTTTGAAGCTAAAGAGATGTTTTTGACAGAGATAACAACTCTAGTTCCGAAAAATGAGAGTTTGAATAGATTTTTTTTTTTTTTGCCCTCAACGTGTTGGCTTTTTTCCCTGTACGCTGCACTGTACGCTGCATGCTGTGCGTGTGTGCTTTTTTTTTCATTTCGTACAGGCGTGCGTGAGTGTGCTGTGAGTGCTTGCCTTTTTTTTCTCTAGTTTTTTTTCTTTTGAATGTCAAACAAACAAGTGCTCATCACAAACATTCAGTATGTCGAAATGCATCTCATTGTCCTGAACAAACCTCAGATTGAGCTTCTTGTCTTGCAACCACAATATAATTCTAATATATAATTCATGGTACATGAACTAATACAGTAATTCTGCTCACACCAGTAGTTAGTCGCAGCCAATGAGAAATCGAGAACACCCTGAACTAGTCTGAACCACCTTGGATGTGAACCAATCCACGAAACATTACTGAATGCAATGTGGGGACTTTGATTAGTGATTACTCAGCAAAATGCACACTAATGAACATGGTGGACAAGGCAGATTAATCCTTTTCTCAGTAACTATGCTTCCCTCCAATAGTTCATCCTTATGGGCTTTCAGTACTACACAAAAATAACTGAACTAATGGAAAAGCTACGTGATTCGGAATTTCCAAAAATATTGAACTAATGGAAAAGCTACGTAATTCAGAATATTTTCAGTAATATTGTCTGCACCTTGCATCCCATTGCCTTCCTCTGTTTCTCTTGACAGTGGTGCAAATTTCAGCAATGCTTCAGTAATTCATTCGATTTGATTCAGTTTTGCCCCACTTCTACCTGATGCTGTTACTAGCAGCCTGCATCGCCTCGTGGTGTGCTGCAGCCCGGCGAATTGCCTCACTGCACGCAACTCCCCTACGCCCGTGCAGTCTCGCCCTCGCTGCCGCCGGTTTCGAATCGTGCTTGCAGCTCTCGACAGGAGCGGATCTCACGCAGCCGCCACACCCTGCGGTCGAATCGCAATTCCCGCTTGCCGCCGCCATCGATCCCTGCATCTCTCTCCATGGCGGTACAGAGCAATTTGTCAGAGGCAATTCTTACTGGTTGGATTGAGATCGATTTCAAGGGCTAGATAGGTGTCCTGTGCGCCGTTGTACCCACCATGAGCCGCCGGCCGTGCACCGCCGGGATCCGCACGCTGGCCAGCTCGCTGCATTCCGCCGGTGGACGCTTGCCGCTCACCCGTCGTGCCCTCGCGCGCCCTGCCCGGCACTACACCTTGCTCCCCGCGCACACCGCAGCTCGGTCGCGGCGGAGGGGGCGGCGGACGGGTCATCTCCGGCGATCCGCCCGGCCGGCGGAGGACAACGAGGCGGCGGCGCGGCTCGCGAGGGGTCGGGAGGAACCGAGGAAGGCGACGTGACGCGGCGTGGGAGGGAGGCGCGGGACGCGAGGAGTATCGGGAAAAAAAGAATTGAACCGGTAAGTTGTGTAATGTGTGGCAAAGGTGGGTAATTTCCACCCAACTTCACGAGTGAGTACGAAACCAGCCCTTAGAAGCCATGTTCTCGGAACATTGGGAATGTGGTACGGGAACGTGTAACGCGGAACACCATTTTATAAAACCAACGGGAATGTAGGTATACCTATTACGTATGTTCCTATTAGAGGTGGAACGTGTTCCAAATGTTTTGGGAACGATGTTCCTGGAACGATACCGATCAAATTAAACTGATTTGTGCTATTTTTCCCATTTGTTTTTCAAATTTGTGCATATTTTGGAGTCGTGTGTATTTTGGTCCATTAGATGTGCCAATGACCCACATCTGACCGTCAGCTACACACCGAGACAACATAGAAACCCTACCCTAACCTTCCGATCCCACACCTGCGCCGTCATGCTTTCCCGAGGCTGCACCGTCCATTGTTTTTCCCGTCAGCCATTGTCTAGCGCTGCGCCACCGAGGTCAAGCCATCACGGGGAGCACGAGACCTGAGCCCACGGCCACCGCGAGGCCCTGCGTCCTGCCTGTGCGCCCCGATGATGACCGCAGGCGTGGCGGCTGGGTGGCAGTGCAGCGGCGGCGATGGCGAGCGACCTCGTGCTTCCAAGGTCACGGAGTCACGACGCCGAACTCCAGGTCCAGGAGCCCAAGATCTTGGCGGCGGTGACGGGCTGACGGCGACCCTTGGCTACTCAACGCATTGACTTGAGGTAGGGACTGACTTGGTTCTTCTTCAAACTGTCTCCATGTCCCTACAGCATCGGGTACACGTTCCATCTGTTTTGGGGACGAAGTTCCCTGCCGTTCCTGCCTCGTTCGGACGAGTTCCGGACGCGAACATGCCCACTCCGTTCCCGGCTTCTAAGAATCAGCCTTCGCAGAGTACCCCTTGAGGTACTCCATGGATTTGGTGGAGTTGGGAGCTAGATCCATATTTTCGGTGGATCTGGAGTTTTCAGAGCTGAGGTGTTTGGCAGGAAAAACATGGAGTGGAGCTATTTTTCTGAATTTGGAGCTGCTTGGAGCCCTGCCAAACACGCCCTTAGTAATTTGTCATGTTTGGAAGGGAGGAAATGAAGCCATTTAGGGTAGCGGCACGGTCTTCAAACAACACGGTCTTCAAAATACTACTTTGATTTCTTATTTTATAAAAATATTTATTAACAATTAACATATGTAATTTGTCGTGTTTGGAAGGGGAGGAAAAAATTTTCACCCTAAGGAATCTTGCATACATGAAATACTGAATGTAGTCCACTTGATAAACCTTTTTACATATGAGCGCAACTTTGCGCGATGAATCTAATGAGCATAAGTAATCCATGATGTGCTACAGTAATGCTACAGTAACCTGTATTTGGTATCTTGGAATGTCTATGCTTGAAAAATATGCTTCCATGTGTCCCATGTCATCTATGCTTTAAATTCGTTATCTTGGGTGCTAAACCGTTGAATGATGTCTACCATTGACAAGTCTCATATCTAGAAGTAGACACATGGCTCGGTGGCTTTGACATGACATGAGATAGCTTGTACGTGTTTATATATGATGACCTTATGATGAGATCTTGTGACCTTGCATGAAGTTTGTGGGATATGTGTTGTTTGTGCCCATTTTGGTCATGTTGAGGTCCTATGCTCATGATAGGGAATTTTTGATGAAAAATACTTAATTTTGATCATGGTTATGTCACATATATATATGTCCTTTCTATTTTGTTGGCGATGCTTGTACGGATTTTTGGGCTATCTTGCTTGCTCTATGTCTCATTCCTAGCATTTTGTAATGATCATTGTCTATTTGAGAAGCTCATGCTTGCATTTGTAGACTTGATTCATGCATTACCAACAAGGGGGAGAAGTGAGCATCGAATTCAGTTTTTGCATCAAGGGGGAGAAAACCTTTTTTTCAGAGATAGATACTCAGTTCAGGGGGAGAACTTGAGTTTTGCACGCATTTGTTCAGGGGAGCTTGCATTCATGCATTGGGAGCTCTTTGTGTCGCCTGAGTTGTGCTTTGCTCTTTTGCCGATGGTGTCGAGCCCTTTGGCCTCACCTTGAGGAGTCGGCACGTTGAGCATTTTGTCTCGGTTGTGTTGAGCCGTTGCCCTTGCCTTAGGGGACAGAGACTTGCTCTCACAAGTGATCTTGTTTTTGGCTTTTGTTTGGTTTTTGATCACTTGTTTGAGATTTTTGTTCGTTTCTTTTCTTTTTCTTTTTTTCTTGAATTGGTGACTTATGTGTGTTGTCAATGCACTCATCAAGGGGGAGATTGAGGACCAGAGCGTCTGAGAACCGGTGGATGGTCGCTCCTTAGATTGACAAGCGTGGTGTCTTGACTCTTGGCGAGTATTGCAGGTGCGGGTTGCTGACTTGAGTTGGTGCGGTGAAGAGCTTGGCTCGATGGACGGTGGTGACGGAATCAAGTGCGGGCCGTGTGGTGGCAAGAAAAGCAAGTCGAAGTCGTGGACATGAGCCAGCGTAGGGTAGCGGCTCACAACTGGATTCTGCACGTGGGGTTTGCGGCGGGTTCACCATAAAACTGTTGGGTTACTTGGTTGAGCCACAAAAACAAGACTGGAGGCTCAGCGGGCGGAGATGGGATCCGGGCGTGCCGAGAACCTTCAATGCCAGGGGACAAGTGGCGGGATCGCGGGGCTTGTGTCGGGAGGACGCGGAATGCGGCGAAGGCGTGGCCGCCTGATGAGAAATACCAAGTCTTGACGAAAGTACCCCTGAGGGGTGTGTATCTTCTTTTAAGTTCTAGGTGTAGCGTGGTCATTTGCCCCACCCAGAGAGACTTCATATATATAGCTCTAGGGTTGGATGACATCTCATCCATCCAGACCGCTTCCTAATTCCTTTGCTCTGTAAGCTAGATTTTCTTCATGATTTTGTAGAGAATCTGTCATCTGGTTGTATGGAAGCATTCATGGTTGCGTCGATTTCCTTCTCTTAGCTTGTATGATTTTTGTGTCGTTTTCGAGCTATTTTTGAGGATTTTCGTGATTCACTTGATTCGTCAATTTGGAGGCATTTCTGTTCGGATTTCTTTGAGGGGATCATGGGTGGATGTCTTGTGCATCTTTGTGTACGATCTTGACCCCTCAAACGCTGGATTTGGCCTCTGAATCACGGATTTCGGTTGGAACCCTAGGCTTTTGCTTGAGCACGGTAGAATCTCGATTCCCCTCGTTTTAGTTGGTTTGAGGACACAAATTCGTAGGGATAGCATCTCTTAGAGACGCTTCATCCTCCCCTATGTTTTTGTTGCAATCCATTGGTTGATTCTAGAGATCGGGTGAAGGGAAGGAGGAGTTTACCTTGAGAAGGTCGGGCTCAGGCTGCTATTTTCGCACCTGGCGGACTGTCCGTCTGGTCCTCGCGGACTATCCGCGAGGTGCCTGTTCATCAGGTGTTCTTCGAGTTCATTGCTTGTTTTTCGGAGCTCGTCGTTTGATCCGTTGAGTCGGTTGGTTTTTGTTGTAGGGAGTTCGTGGACGGTCCGAACTAGAGTGTCGAACGGTCCATGACGAGGCGGACGGTCAGCGGGTCAATCACGAATGGCCCGTTTTTCTCGGTGTGCTACTGGTGGTTCGGGTTGCATCTTCGGACGGTCACTTTGGGTCTCATGAGACGATCCGCCCCCCTCTCGGATGATCAGGTGCTTCCTGATTGCTAAAGTTCTTCGCTCTTTGAGTTGTGCTTTCGCTTTGCTTTGAGATGAGACTTGTTCCTAGGGTTGGTAGGTCTGTTGTGACTACGTGACCTTGACAAACTCATGTGGGAATCCTTGGTTGTGATTTTGGGACTTAGCCGGTTCTCTCTCGGAGAAATTTTTATCAGCTCCCATTCACTCCCCCCTCTCTGGTCACCTAATCGGTCCTTCAATTGGTATCAGAGCCAATTATGGATCTTCGTGATTCTAACTAGTCTAAGATCCAAAGATGGCGTACCAGGAAAGGGGTTTAAGTCCTCCGCACTTTGATGGGAAGAACTGTCAAATGTGGCAGAGAAGGATGTCTGCTTTTCTTCGCGGAAAAGGACAGATACTTTGGGATGTGACGAAGAACACCTCCTATGTTCATTCCATAAACTTCCTTTCCCCAAAATCGAGGGATATGCACGACGCCAACAATAAGGCGGTCGATTACTTGTTTCGTGCCCATTGCCAATCCGAGTTTGATCGGGTGTGTGCAGAGGACTTGGATTGCAAGATTTGGGAGAAGCTTAAGGTGGCTCATGCTGGGAACAATCAGGTGAAGGTGCGCTTATTTGCGTCCTACCAGATGGAGTATGAGAATTTCACTCATCTGCCCGGTGAGTTAATTGACACCATGTTCCAGAGCTTCAAAGTGATTGTGAATAACATGAGGGCTAATGTGACTGTGCTTCCATACGATGACCATGACAGAGCCCTAAAGCTCTGGCATTCACTTGACCGCACCATATGGAGCGCTAAGGTCGAGGCCATTCTGGAGTCCGAAAACTATGAGACGCTCACTGTGGATGAGTTGTTCTCAAAGCTTAAGTCCTCTAAGGTTGATTGTGGTGTGAGAGGAAAGATCGAGAACCCGACTGACCCTCATAGTCCGGCTCTCATTTCTGGACCGAGAACTAACGCTAACCTGTCTTCTAGGCAGTTCTCTTTGTCTACTCTTGTCTCCATGACAGATGAGGAGTTTGATGTGCTGGGCGAGGAGGATCTCGCGTTGCTGAGCAGGAGGTTCGAGCGCATGTACGTGAACCGGAAGAATGCTCAGAGGAGCTCGGGCATGTGCTAGAAGTGTGGGAAGCACGAGCACTTCATCGTGGAGTGCCCGGAGGCCATGGAGAACAAGGTCGAGAACAAGCACCATCCGAGGACCGAGCACAAGCACTGCTTGAGGAACGACTACAAGAACAAGAACAAGTCCGAGCGGAGGCCGAGGAATAGTGGCGGTCACAAGAAGAAGATGGAGAGTGCGATGATTGCTGGAGCAAGCGACATCGACTCGAGTTCCTACTACACTTCATCAAGTTCAAGTGATGAAGAAGAAGATAGAGACCGACACAAGGGCAAGTGGTCGAGCAAGAACTTCAACGGCTTGTGCTTCGCCGTCAAAGGCTTTTGCGGCATGGCACATAGCTCCAGAAGCAAGAAGAGTCGGAAGGATGACTCGGATTCTGACTCCGAGGATGAGGTAAACACTGGCCCCGCCTTCTTGATAGAGGAGAATGCTAGGTTGACTGAATTGCTTGACAACCGTGATGATGTGCTTAGAAAGACCAATAAGGAGAAGAGGGAGTATATGTCTTTGCTAGGAGAGGCTAAGGAGAAGGTGGTTGAACTAGAGTCCATGCTTGTTGATGCTAAAGTTCAGCTCGAGTCCTTGAAGTCTGCTCCTGTTGTGACTGATGAACTAACCCGAATGCACTGAGTGCTCTGTTTTCCTTGGTGACTTGACTATGCTTAGGGAGAAGTATATGCCTCCGAGGTTGAGGAACTAGATGTTCTTAGGGATGAGCTTGACGAGCTGAAATCTAGACCTGCTTTGCTAGGTGCTTGTACTTCTTGCCCTATATTGCATGCAAAGTTGGATGAATCTAGTGCTCGCATTAAATCCCTTGAGGCTGATTTGAAATACCCTATTGCTACATCTTGCTCTAGCTGTGAAGTGTCTGCTTTGAAAAACATTGAACTTGCACATTATGTTGATCGCTTGCAAGATGAAAATGATGAGTTGAGGAAGATGATGATTGGTTGTCGGGTCTTGAGCCTCAGCTCAGGATGATGAATGAGGCATACAAGCGCTATGATGGTCAGGCGCTTGGGTCAGATAAGATTGGGGAGGGTAGTGGTGAGAAAGAGGAGAAGATTGGTGATATCCCAACTCCACCAAAAACCTTCCAAAAACACCTTTGAGCCTAAGCCAAACCCACTTAAGAACCGACTAGACACAACCCCAGATCCACCAGTGTTTCCTCCCCAGACAAACAATTTTGAGAAACCCATCAAGTTCAAGAGTGACATGGGTCACGAGTTCTTTGGGAAGAAGGGAGAGAAACCGAGTGAGAAGCCACATCCTAAAGAGAACCCAAAGCCAATCCCATTCCATTGCGATCATTGTGGAAGGGATGGACACAAAGAGGAGTTTTGTTTTAGGAGGAGAAGGGAGGAGAGGTTTGCTAGGGAGATGGCAAACAAGGATAGGTACCGCCCTTCTCGTGGTGTGCCTGAGCCTTGTGTTGTGCCTAGGGGTGAGGGTGTGGTGCGTACCATTCCTACTTAGGCTAGGCGTGAGTTTCCTACACGGGGTGTGCCTCCTCAGAGAGATAGTGGTAGGCGTGTTGGGTTTGGGCGTGGTGAGTTTGCTGGATGTTCCTTCACTCGTGGCCAATATGAGTATGGGGGAACGATCGCAGTTTTAGGTCTCAGAGGAGCTACGAACCACGGTCTCCACCTTGTGGTACTCCTAGTCCTCCAAGGAGACGTGTGGGTGTTCCACCTAGGAGTGATAGGATGGATTTTGCTAACCCCACTTTTGAGCAAATGGCACGACACTGGTTTGAGTCTTTTTGTGCTAACCCCAGTGCTGATCATTTGGTCACCCTCGCTCTCGTTTTTTTATTTTGCAGGTGGGAGGCTTGGAGAGCTTTTGGTTCATCGAATCCGGTTGCTCTCGACACATGATCGAGATCGGCTGGTTCTCGACCTCACCGGTGGTGTCCAAGGAGTACATCACTTTTGGGGACAATGGACGAGGTTGAGTGCTTTTAGTGGGCACAGTGAAGGTAAGTGATAGTGTGATTCTCAGGCATGTTGCTCTTGTCAAGTCTCTCGGGTTCAACTTGCTTTCGGTTTCCCAGCTTCTTGATGAGGGTTTTGAGGTCTATTTCAAGACAGGCGCTTCTCGTGTGTTGGATTCTCGAGGCGATCTTGTGTGCACGATCGTTCTTGAGGGTCAGATTTTTCGAGCCAATTTTTCTCAATCAGTTGGCTCTTCTCGTTGCTTGGTTGCGGGTGTTTCAGCGAAGCTTTGGAAATGGCATAGGAGGTTGGGTCACTTGAGTTTTGACTTGTTATCACGCTTGAGTGGGCTTGATTTGGTCCGAGGATTGCCTAGGTTGAAATTCTAGAAGGATTTGGTTTGTGCTCCGTGTAGGCATGACAAGATGGTAGCCACCTCCCATCCGTCCCTGACTGCTGTCATGACAGAGTGTCCATGCGAGCTGTTCCATATGAACTTGGTTGGTCCAGCTCGTGTGTGCTCGGTGGGTGGGATGTGGTATGTCCTTGTGATAGTGGATGACTACTCACGCTATGTTTGGGTCTTCTTTTTGGCTGACAAAGGAGAGACATTTGGTTTTATCCGGGATCTGATCTTGAGGTTGAAAAATGAGAGGCATGGAGATGTTGTTCGAGCTATTCGTAGTGACAATGGCACAGAATTTAAAAACTCTCGATTTGAAACCTTTTGCCGTGATCTAGGTCTCGAATATCAGTTTTCCTCACCCTATGTTGATTGTCAGAATGGTGTGGTAGAGAGGAAAAACCGTTCCCTTTGTGAGATGGCTCAGACGATGCTCGATGAGCATAGGACTCCGAGGAGATATTGGGCTGAGGCGGCGAACACCACGTGCCATGTGGAGAATCGGATTTTTCTTCGGGCTTTCTTGAAAAAGACATGCTAGGATCTCATGCATGGGCGAGCACCTAGAGTGAGCCATTTTCGGGCTTTTGGTTGCCGGTGCTTTATTCTCAAGAAGGGTAAGCTTGATAAATTTGAGGCAAGGTCCTCCGATGGCATTTTCCTTGGTTATGCGAATCATTGTAGAGCATATCGTGTGCTCAATCTTGACACTAACCAAATCATGGAGACTTGCGAGGTAGCCTTCGACGAGACACAACCATGTAGCTCTTCTGTCTTTTAGTGTGCAGGTGACTGTTGATGGTCGATTTCAGTCAACCAAGAGCACTTGTTACACTTTGGTTTGAGCTTTGAATTATAACTAACCCGCCACTAGGCATACTAATGATGTAACAAGTTCACACTTGCATGTGGTTTTTGGAGTTTATTATTTACGTACGAAATCAACGTTAAAGAGGAGACTTTCGGGATAAGTTCATCAAGCACTTTAGAAGAAGATCATGAAGCCCGACACAAGTCAAGACACGTGATGAACATGAGTCCAAACGACCCGAGGACCGAAGCATGAAGCTGTGAAACTCCGAGGACCTAAACAGAAAATGCGGGAGTTCGCACGCCAAGTACCCTTATCCAAACCGCGGGAAAACGTCGTCAAGGACCCACAAGAAGTTCGGCATAAATTCAAGGAAGCAAGAGAAGCACGAACGGCCGGCGGAACGCCCAGCCGGCCGGCCTAGCCCATTTCGGGCTCGGTTCAAGCTCCCCTTTGACCTAGGTGCTCCTCGATAAATTGCCTCTGCCTCCGTCGGCCGCCACATCCATCCATTCATCACAACTCGGTGAAACCTAGAAGCAAGCACCGGAGGGAGACGACAGCCGCCGCGAGTCTTCGAAGTTGTCTAGGAGATGGCCTAGGCCTACCCTAGCCGCCATGGCCGCCCTACGTGGTTGTGCCATGGTGGAGTTCTGGAGCTAGTTGAGGTCATCAATGGTATGTACTTGGTGGTGGTGACCAAAACGCATCTACTATGTGAGTAAAGTAATTCATGTCATCCGATCTTTTTGCGACTCAATTCCTTCTTTTACGATCTTGTGCTTTCTTGGGTTTGCTCTATTTCAATCTATTACTAGGATAGATTGCTTGGGGTGCTCTTGTAGCCATGGTGGCCAGAGGTGCATACCGGATTTACCAAGGAGTGCAACGCGTTCTTAACAAACGTGCTCCCGTGAGCCAACCGCACGAATATCCTTGCGTAGTGACAGTACGGTGGAGGAGAAAGGCGGAGCTGGGCTAGGGTTTGACCGGAGGATAGTAGTTTAAAGACGGCTTTAGATGAGATGCATGTTGCTTTTGCTCTTTTGACTAGAACTACAACTAGATGATGATAGACCCTAGTTACCCTTGCTTGCTCTTTCATGTTTCCTACGTTATGGATGTGATCAACCTTGTGCTATCATATACATATCTTTTAGGTTTATCTTTGTATGCAATCAACGCTTATTGTTAGGTTAGTTTGGCTAGACAAGGTAGAGAACCTTAGCGGTTTACTTCCGATCCTTGGATTGACAAACCTTGGGGAACCTTCCTTGGTGAAAAAGGCACCAAGTCACCCATACGCTTGCAGTGAACTTGATCACGGTTTTGAACCGTCAACAAGCCCCTTTTTCTAGCGCCGTTGCCGGGGATCGGCAACTCGAACCCTAGGGTGATCTACCTTTCTATTTTACTAACCCTAATTTTTATCATTGCATATATGCTTGCTTTCTTGTTTGTGTCCTTGAAAGCAGGTGAAAAGCTAGACACAAGACGTTCGAGGAGATCTCTACACCCGCACTTCAACAACACGAGATTCACTTTCAACAAACATGAAGATTCACTCTTTAGTGGTAGGTGCTAACTTTTGTTAGTGGCCCATCATCCGCTATCGAGCCCACACCCTACACAAGAGCACGTGAACAAGGTAAGTCAATGTGTCAATTAAAATTTTAAGACTAATGCTTTGTCGAGAATCGTTTGTTCGAGCAATAAGTATTGAGAGCAATCATGGTGCCCCTAATATCACGAGATCAAGCTCGTCAACATCTTTGAAGTTTCTGTTCGCATCAAGTTTTGCACAGCCTCATGGGAAGAACAACAGAATATATTTGGATATTTAGAAGCCCCACGAAGTTATGCTTCCAACGAGTCAAGAATCAAGTCAATCGGAGGTTCCTACAAGCGGATATGGCCGAATCACCGATGGTTCACTACAAGAAAAACGCCGACTAGTGACGCAAAAAAAGGCCGTTTCTCATCATAAACCATGATTAATGACGCCGGTTGTTACGAAAACGCTCCGTCATTAATCGAGCGTCACAAACCGCGATTAATGATGAGACCTTATTTTGCGGCGTCATGAGTTAATGACGCGTGGAAAATCGTCTATACAATACGTCATAAGTTCGGTCCTGCAGCTTTGCTACGCTGGACAGAATCTGATGTGGCATCCGATGTGGCATGCCAATTGTGACAAATCGTATGCGTCATAAAACGAATTTGGCCCGTTTGTAGCTGGGTTGAGCCCAAAACTATTCCTCAGAGGTGGCGTTGTTCATATAGCCCGAAAAAGATTTTGTTGAGCCCAATTGTAGCTTTTTTAGATGAAATTTGATTAGGGCGGGCCCGTTTTGGTTGGGTCGAGTCAGGTGCGCACATTGTTGCGGTCTTCTGTGTCACGTTAGTTTGAAAAAAAATGACTTTTGGCCCAATTAAAATTGGGCTAATCCCACTGAAGGACAATATAAAATTAACTAATCATGCATCAAGATTAATGGATTTCATTTCAATTTCGATCTTTTTGAATAATTCCGATCTGGTTGGCAAAATAGTAATCAGCACATATTTCTTTATACAATAAAACAAACTGTTTTTTACTATCAAGCACGACCATATTGTTCATCACATATCACAAATTATTACAAGATAACAGTATCACAAGGAATATTGATTTATAAAGCTAAATCCAGTGCATAATCACAAGATAAAGTGGAGATTTGATCTAATGATCTTAACCTCTTCATCTTTACCGCTAAGCGAGATTAAGGAGGTCCTCACTATCTTCGGTTAGCTTCTACAACCTCTTAATCTCGTGATCGCATTTTCGAGTTGATTCTCGATTCTTCGGTCTTCTTCTTCAAGCTACATAACTCTTTCTGGTGAGCAACAAACCGTTGTCGAAGTTGTACCCCATCCTGATTGGGAGCGTCAACTTGCTCTTCATCAACACTACTACATAAGGATTTGGTACCCATTCTTGAGTACTCGCCTCTGCTTTTAATTTGTTCGGAAGAAGCATCATTGACTTGGTAGCTTCCATCTAGCAACAGTGGATCCCAAGTCAGATTAGGACCTTGTAATTGATTTGAATTAAGGAAACAAAGGTGTTAAGTTTGTTACCTTGGAGCAGGTCTGAACAGAGCGACTTCAGATGTTGACCCTTTGGCCCTGAAACAAGTACAAGAACAAGAGGTAAGGGTTGAGATCATTCGCAATCGTAAACAAAGAAGGTGTTAAGTTTGTTATCTTGGAGCAGGTGCGAACAGGAGCGACTTGAGATGTTGACCCTTTGCTCAGAAACAAGTACATGAACAAGAGGTAAGGGTTGAGATCATTCGCAATCGAAACAAAGAAGGTGTTGAGTTTGTTACCTTGGAGCAGTCCGAACAGGAGCGACTACGATGATCGACCCTTTGGCCCCGAAACAAGTTCAAGAACAGGAGATAAGGGTTGAGATCATTAGCAATCGGAAGAATAAGTTGACTTGAAAGAATCTCTTGCAATAGGGAACACAAGATCCACAATCACGGAAGCATGCAACAACAATATTCAAAGGCAAAGAGCATGGGGAAGCGTCAACAATTTCATCTACAAATTTCTACAAACCACAAATAAGTTGACTTGGAAGAATCTCTTGCAATAGGGAACAGAAGATCCACAATCACCCAAGCATGCAACAACAATATTCAAAGGCAAAGAGCATGGGGAAGCAGTCCAACAATTTCATCTACAAATTTCAACAAACCACAAATAAGTTGACTTGGAACAATCTCTTGCAATAATAGGGAAGAAGATCCACAATCACCGAAGCATGCAACAATAATATTCAAAGCCAAAGAGCATGGGGAAGCAGTCCAACAATTTCATCTATAAATTTCTACAAACCTCAAATAAAATGACTTCTAACAAACTCTTGCGATAGGGCACAGTAGATCCACAATCACCCAAACATGAAAGAATATTATAGAAAGCCAAAAGAGCATGGGAAACAATCTAATTAAATCGATCAATACAGGAGGAGACCGAGACACGAATAGGACAGGGAAGAAGGTGTCAGCCGAATGCCTCTCGATTTTGAGACCTTGCGCCTTCAGATGATGTTATCATATTGCTGCGGATCTGCGGCCGTCGGGGTGAGCCTCGGGGAGCCGGCAGACAGCAGTTTGAACCATCTTGCAGCTTCAAGGACGTTGCCGAGGAAGGCCGCCGCTCGTAGCAGAGGAAGCCGTCGTCGGTAGCTAGGCCGCCGTTGCTGCTTCCGCCGCAGATCTAGGTCTCTTCGGCGGTCGAGGAGAAGATCCTCTGATTTTGAAAAATTACCAGGAGGGAATTGGGAGACCTGGTTTCCCTCTTTGTTGCCAGTATCAGTGTTCTTGCGATAGGTCCCAGTGATCTTACAGAAGAGCGGATCCGTGTTAAGGAGAGACAGATTCGGCGGAAAAGTTGAGCGGATCCGAGTCTAGACATACCGAATCCGTCTTCGCTCCCTTGGTCGAAAAAACACGAACAAATACAGAAGAACACGAATCTAGGTGTAAGGAATCACGAATTCGGGTGTAGAGAAACACGAATCCTGGTGCTGACATCATAACATAGCTTTGGCATGCTTAATTAGTGGTATTTTTTCAGATTGGTGGAGAGCTGCCAGTCATTGTATTAAGGTGACCAACAAACAGTACCAGTACAAACACAGAACAAAACATATAAAAAGAGGAAGTGCAGAGGCTTGGATATTAACACAAAAGCACTAGACCAGAGTACCACCAGAGTATCACTGAATCATCACCAGACTAGTACCACTCGACACACCAGCCTGAGAATAAACACCAAAGTACATCACCAGACTAGTATCGCCTAAATGTAGTCCTGTCTCGTAGCACATTGTGGGCGGCGAGGCCATTGTTCAGGCTTTTTTCACTTTGCTTATCTTTTTGTTTTGCCGCCTTCTCTTCACTAACTGTGCCAGTACCTCAGTGTCAGCTAATTCATTGGAAGTTGCATCCATCGCTGTCTGTTGATTGCCAGCACTCCCATTGGCACCTCTTTTCTTCCTTGTTGCTTTCGCTTCCTGTGGAGGCTCTTGTTGGCAAGCTCTCCCCTCGTCATTGCCACGTGTTCCCCTCCCTCTTCCCATCCTCTTTGGAGATCCTTGAGGATGTTGAACAGCATGTCTATATTCCTGAACACCTTTGTAGTCCACTTTTTTGCCACGTCGTGGGCGTTCTAGCTTTTGTTCAGAATTCTTACTTCGGTCATCTTCTGTTTTTTGCTTCTTTGCCTTCAATCTATGCACAAAATCTTGCAGTGGCTGATGATCATCTAATTCACTGGTAACTCTTCACTTCCTTGTCACTGCCTTTGGAGGGGGAGGCTCTTGTTGGCCAGCTCCCTTGCCATTTCCATCTGTTCTCCCTCTTTCACTCGCTATCTCTAGAGATTCTTCAGTTACTAACACATCCAACTTGGACTCTTCTTGTTTGCTATCTCTGGGCCTCACGATGTTTGAGGGACTGTATATTAGCTCAACAGCAAGTTCCATGCGGTACTCGAAGATCATTTCCTATATTTGTTAAGGTAAACCTAAGAATTTATTTGGCATTTACAAATATAAGTAAAACACAAGACATAGTACTTACTGTCCTCAACAATATCATACCTCTCTTGCTTCCTATAATGGATCATGTGCATCATCATACGGAACCCACAATCATAACTGCAAGATTAATTCAACAACATAAGCAAAGTATTTTTGCAAGATTACTGCAAGAATTTTTCAAATCAAAGTAGAGGATTTACGTGTTTTTTGCTTCATAACTGGGATGTTTGATAAACTCCAGGTCCTAGCATCAATGCCATGCTTACCCAGATATTCCTTCAAATTTGCAGCCACTGTGCGTGCACATTCAAGGTACTTTATATGGTCAAGTGAATCGATATATTCAAAAGAATCCCTTTCAAGGTTTGCAACAACTAAAAAGCAGTGCTCATTTGAATAAAAGATAGGTACAAAAATCTATAAAAAGAAGAAAGTGAACATGTCATCCAACAGGTCATCGTAGAATTAATCTGGACCTATTAAAATAACAAGACAGAAAAAAACCAACCAGTTTGACACGTTTTATCTCCTGTGCAGTAAGTTGTCGTGAAAGGCATTTATTACTTCTACCATTTACCAACTCGGCCTAGATTAGAAGAGAGATTTGTTAACACAGGCAAACCATCACAGCACAAAGAAAATTGGTTTCATGAATGTACTTATACCACAATGTGTCGAGAGATAAATGCGGTCATGATGTTGAGGATTCCATATGGATAATTGAGCATCAACTGCATCTGAGTTCATATGCCCTTCTGGCTTGAACATCTTAACAAAATAATCTTCAGACATTGAAATATCGTTGATGTTGAAGACAGTTTTTCTCCGATCATATGAACTAATCTTGGACACAACATGTCTGTCATATAGATACTTCACTTGTTGCTTCTTGGCTGCTTTATTTGTTTCCACTTGTGGCCTCATGACTGCTTGAATTTGTTCCTTAAGTGGAGGTGGTACATACAGCTCCACCTCCAAAAGCAGCCTTTCCAAATGCATCATCGTTGTTGCAGCCAATATCTCTTCATTCTGCACCCCTGCTGACACACCTTGAGATTCCAAAGATATTATTTGTGTTATGGAGGACTCACCATAACATGTGTGCCCCCTGTCTTTCAACTGAAAAGATAAATTGAATGTTGTAAGTAACCGGTCCTTCTGTTCTCTCTATTTGATACAAAGATGCATTGAACATGAATGTAAAAATTAAATCCAGTCAGATTCAGGGATCAAAAAGAGGAACCAGAGCTAGTTGTTGAGCTGTTGGCACTACCATGTGAAGGACCGGAACGGCGAACCAGAGAGGGGGGAGTGAATGAGAGCCGATAAAAATTCTACTCAAGAATTCGTCCTATGAACCCAATTTCACTCGGACACTTCCGCAAGCTTCTCTTGCCAAGTCCACGTAGCCACTGGAGTGCTACTGAACCTAGGAGCAAGATCCAACCAGACCACCGAAACACGCAATGAAAACAACTCGAAGCTGCGCAACCAAAACCGGTCGGGCGGTTTCAAACCAGTTAGACCGATTCTCGGGACTTAGCCTCTCACGGTGGAAACCGGTCAGTCCGGTTTGGCAAACCGGTCGGGCGGTTTTGTCCAGAAATCCCAAAAGACCTTTGAGGCCAAACGCGCCCAAAACACCTCAAGAACCTCTCCACCTTTGAACAAGAAAACCATAGTCGAACAAGACTCTCCTGCTCAAAATCCTCACGACACATCGCTAAACCGGTCGAGACCGGTTTGGGAAACCGTCAGCCGGTTTTGCTCGGATCGGGAAGAACTCAGAGGAAAAACCTAGCCTTCACCTCGATCGATCTCCGGTTGTTCCACGGATTTAAGTGAGACTTTGGGGATAGGGGTACCTCGTGGGCTACCTTTGGCTAGAAGCTCGGTCCCCAAAACCTACTCAATCAAGAGGAATCGAAGTCAACCCTCAAGAGCACCTTCCATGGATTCCACGAAAACCACCAAATTAAAGCCGTTTGGAGGGTTTGTTGGAGCAAGATCACCAAGCAAAGAGGCACAAGGTCCTCACGTGACATCCAACAAGAATCCTCAAAGAAACGCCCCCAAAACTTCCCCACGGAAATCCAAGAAAAGGCTCGAAAATCACCGAGAAAGGGAAAACGGAAGAACACAATCAAGCCTTGAGGAACCACGAATCATCTATACATACCAAAGAGGTTCATACAAGGTCTAGCTTGCCGCTCGATCATCCTTCCCTCTCACAAGATCTCACCATGAAGCTCTCAAGCTAGTCCTATGAAAATCCTAAGGAAAATAGGAAGGAAAATAGCAAAACCAAATGAGCTAGGGTTCCAAGATATGGCTGCCATCCTCTCACCACTTGGGTTATATGGTGGCAACCGAAAGACGAAAATACCCTTACTAGCTAACTAGGGATACATGCCCCTCAAGGCGTAATTCAGAAATCTTTGTCTTCGCTCCATCGGACGGATGCCCAATGACCGCAAACTTGCTTAGCCTCGACGCAAGCCTTGCGATCCCGACGCGTGTCCTCCGCTTCGAAGCTTCCGGCGCCCTGCGACCCCATGAGAGCCAGGTGTGGTTCGAGGACCGGTGGATGGTCGCTTCCTGGTGTGATGAGTGATTGACAACGTGGTGGACCGATTCTTGGCTAAGTATTGCAGTGCGTTGCGGCTTGACCTGCAGGTGTGAAGAACAAGCGTGAAAGGTCATTGTGTGAGGCCTCGTGTGGAGAAGACAAGTAGGCTTGGTTCGAGGGACCCGGTGGCCAGCGGGGTCAAGTGCGGGCCGCATGGTGGCAAGAACGGCAAGATGAAGTCATGGACGGTTTCTTGGTTGAGCCTCAAAACCAAGGTCGAGCCGACTACGTGGGAGCCGAGTCATGAGTGGTGATTGGCGGAGGTTACACGAGTTCCGGGGTTTTCGGTGGTTCACCGGAAAATCACCGGGTTCCTTGGTTGATCCACAAAGCCAAGTCGATCCGGTGAGGAGGAGCACGGCCCGACGGCGGTGTCGACGACGCAGCCGGAATCTTCGGCGGAGGTCACGCAGCGTCGGGATCGCAAGGCTTGCGCCGAGGCTAAGCAAGTTTGCGGTCACCGGGCATCCGTCCGATGGTGCGAAGACAAAGACTTCCAATTTAAGCCTCGAGCATGTATCCCTAGTTAGCTAGTAAGGGTATTTTTCGTCTTCTTGCCTCCATATAACCCAAGTGGTGAGAGGATGGCAGCCATCTCTTGGAACCCTAGCTCATTTGGTTTTCCTATTTTCCTTCCTATTTTCTTAGGATTTTCGTAGGGACTAGATTGAGAGCTTCATGGTGAGATCTTGTGAGAGGGAAGGATGATCGGGCGGCAAGCTAGACCTTGTATGAACCTCTTTGGTATAGATGATTCGGGCGTGGTTCCTCAAGGCTTGTGTCTTTCCTGCTTTCTCCTTTTGGTGATTTTCGAGCCCTTTCTTGGCGATTTTCTTGGAGCGATTTCGAGGTTTCTCTTTGGGATTTGGTGGGGATGTATGCATGAACCCTTCGTGGTTCTTTCCTTTGATCCCCCTCCCAAATCCGTGAGCAAAGGGGCTCGATTTTGGGGTTTTCGTGGCTCTAGGATTAGAGGCGTTCTTGGTGGGATTTCTTCGATTCCTCTTGATTTGACAAGTTTTGGTGGACCAAATCTTGGCTATGGAGTACCCATGAGGTGTTCCTACTATCCCCAAAGTCTTGTAAAACCGAGGAGATTGGGAGTTGGATTTGGAGGAGTTGACTCATGGCGCTGCTCATCCCGAGCTGCCCAGCACGACCGGTCCCGACGGTGCTTTGACCGGTCTGACCGGTGCTAGCCCTTGGTGGGTTTTTGTCTCGGGAATAGCCTTGTCCGTGGGTTTTGTCCCGTGGTCCTGCTGATCAGTTCTTGGCGTGTTTGGAGTTGTTTTGCTAGGTTTTGTGAGGGGTTCTTCTTCCTCACAGGTTGTGTTTAGTGGTGGTTTTTGTTCCAGGGCCTAGAGGAGTCACTGAGGCTTCTGAACGCGTGTGGCGGTCGTAGCCAACCACCGGCCGATCTGGCTCGGTGTCACCGGGTTCGACTGTCACCGGCCATCGGTGTGCCGCAGCTACTGCAGGCAGTAGTGCAAGCCGTGCAAGTTTCACTGTGGTTTGGTGAGTTTTGGCTCGGAAGGTTGAGTGTTGGTTCCTAGGACCGAGCACTCCAAAGGGCTGCGTGGTCTTGGCCAACTTGGGTAGTTGGGTCGAGACGTGAATTGGAAGCCGTGTTCGCCTTGTTGGAGTTCTCATCTCCTTCGAGAAGAATTTTATCGGCCCCATTCACTCCCCCCTCTCTGGTTCGCCTAATCGGTCTTTCAATTGGTATCGAGCCGGTTCGGGTCTTTATTGACTCTTACCGTCTAAGATCCAAAGATGGCGCATCAGAACGGGGTTCGGGTCCTCCGCACTTCAATGGGAAGAACTACCGAGATGTGGCAAAGGCGGATGGCGGCGTTCCTCCGCGGAAAGGGTCGATCCTTTGGGATGTCACTGAACATTTTATGTTCATCCGATGAACTTCCTTACTCCGTGATCGAGGATATGTTTGAAGCCAACAACAAGGCCGACTACTTGTTTCGTGCTCGTGGTCACCGAATTCGATCGGGTTCGCAGAGGACTTGGCTTGTAGGATTTGGGAGCGCTTGAAGGATGCTCATGCCGGGAATGCTCGTGTTCAGTCTCGGATGTACACGACTTAGGAGAGAGTACGAGAACTTCACTCATCTCCCCATGTAGTCCGTTGATGCCCTTTTCCGCCGATTTACTATTGCTAGAACAACATGAGAGCCAATGTGGACGCCCTCCCATACAATGATCATGATAGAGCCGTGAAGCTCTTGCACTCGTTGGATCGCACTGTATGGGACGGGAAGTTTGAGGCTATTGTTGAGTCCGAGAAGTATGACACCTGACGTGAACGCAGCCGCTTCTTGAAGCTCAAGTCTACCGAGTTGGACTGTGGTATGACAGCCAAGATCGAGCCCGATCGATTCTCATAGTCTCGCCTCTAGTGGCAAAGGAGCTAAGTCTAACGCTAACGCATCCTCCGTGATGTACTGCCTTCTTTGATGTCTTTGCGACGAGGAGTTCGATGTGCTTGAGAGGACGGCCGGGCGCTATGACCAGCGGTTCGAGAGGTGCACGAGAACCGGTGAACATGAGGAGGACAAAGACGGACGTGCTTTCGCGGGCAAGCCAGACACTTCGTCGCCGAACGCCCTTAGAAGACGGAGAACAAGGACGGCCACAAGGACGCCAGCACCGATCGAGCAAGGATGGCAAGTATCGATCGAGGCGCGATCACAAGCACAAGAACAAGCACAAGGACGAGCGACGGTCGAGGAAGAAGGATGGTCATGCAGAAAGGCCCGAGCAATGGTCGGAGCGAGTGACGCCGACTCCGCCTACTCTTCCTCGAGCTCGAGTAGCGTGAAGATGAAGGTGATCGGCGCAAGAACAAGAAGTCATCCAGGAACTTGAGCGGGTTGAGCTGCTTCGCGGGAGATGGCTTCTGCGGCATGGCCCGTAGCTGCAGCAAGAAGAGCCACTGAGTGACTCGACTCGAGAGGATGAGGTATGTGATGAACTCTCTTCTTTGTGCAAGGAGAATGATGAGTTGGTTGACTTGCTTGATAACCGCGATCACATGCTTAGAGAGGCCAAGAAGATGAGGAAAGAGCTTAGGGCCTCACTAGAAGATGCTAGGAACCGTGTGGTCGAGCTAGAAACCCGTAACCTAGATGCTAAGCTTGAGATTGATTCGCTTAAGGCTTCTCCTATGGTTTCGGCGAGATTGATTGCTGTGATTGCTCGTGTACCTAGTCGATCTTATCGCTCTTAAGGATAAGCATGCTTTTACTTGTGATGAACTAGATATGCTTAGGGTTGAAGTGGTCGAGCTTAAGTCTAGACCGCTTTGCTAGGTGCTTGCACTTCTTGCCCTGTTTTGCATGGAAAGATTGATGAGATGCATGCTTACATGCTTCGCTTGAGGCTAAGTTGAAAGAGCCTATTCCCACTTCTTGCTCTACTTGTGAATTGCATGCGGTTAAGAATTTGGAGCTTGCACATTATGTTGATCGCTTGCGGGATGAGAATGATGAGCCGAGAAATGTATGAGCTGGTTGTCGGTCGTGAGCCTCACTTGGTATCATGATAGCGGCTTTCAAACGCTATGATGGTCGTGCACTTGGGGCCGACAAGCTTGGAGAGAACTGTGGTGAGGGAGTTGAGAGAGTTGGAGAGATTCCTATCCCACCACCAAATGCAGACACAAGAACAAGTTTGAGCCCAAGCCTAACCATCTCGTAAACAAACTTGACACTACTCCATCCACCCATATTCCTCACCCAACAAATGATTTTCAGAAACCCGTGAAGTTTGTGAGCCCAAAGGAGGTGAGGAAGGAGAGAAGAAGGGTGAGAAGCCGAGTGGGCAGCCCCAACCCAAGCCTAAGCCTAAGCCACATAAAAGTTCCATTGTGGGTATTGTGGGAGAGATGGTCACAAGGATGAGTTTTGCTTCAAGAGGAAGCGTGAGGAGAGAATGGCTAGAGAGTGGGCTAACAAGGACATGTACCACCCTCTAATGGTGTACCCGAGCCTCGTATGCATGCCTGTGGCTAAGGTGATTGTGAGGATAGTTCCGCTTGGGGAGACCGGAAGGTCGCAGTGTCGCTTGGCCGAGCTACACCGGCCGTCGACCGGTACTACACCGTCCGACTGGCAGTCCGGGCGCAATGAGTCGGGTTTCGTGCTCGTGAGGATGCTCGGTTTTGGTTCCGGAGGTCGTGGTTCCGGTGGTTGGTCCGGAAAGTTTGCGGTGTGGTCCTTGTTAGGCGTTCTCCACCTCGTGCTCAATACGGGGTGGGAGGAGTCGTAGTTTTGAGATGGAGAGGAGGAACGATCCACGGTTTCTTTCGTGGCTTTCGTCCTCCTCCGCCTAGAGAGGGTTGGTTCCTCGTGGTGGTTACCGTGGTGGTAGCTTTGATAGGCGTGATGATTTGGTTTGTGCTAACCCCACTTTGGAGCAAATGGCTGACCGGTTTTACTCTTTTGGTACTAACCCCATTGTCGAGTCGCTTGTTCACTCACGCTCGCTTTTGAATTTCGGTGGGAGACTTGAAGAACATTTGGTTGATTGACCCGGTTGCTGTTCGAGGCATATGACCGAGACAAGGGGTGGTTCTCAAGTCTCGTCCGGCAGTGACAAAGAAGTACATCACCTTTGGGGACAATGGGCGAGGCCGTCGAAGGTGAGATTAAAGTAAGTGACCGATCACTCAGCGTGTTGCTCTTGTTCAATCGCTTGGATACAATTTGCTTTCTGTGTCCCGCTTGTTGGATGAGGGTTTTGAGGTGTTGTTTCACCGGTGGTTCTCGGATTTTAGATTCTTGGGGGATCTTGTTTGCATGGTCGTTCCCGAGGGTCAAGTGTTTCGAGCTGATTTTTCTCGGTCTTCGTGTGGGCGTTGCTTCAGCTGGTTCTTCGAGTGAGTTGTGGAAGTGGCATAGGAAGTTGGGTCACTTGAGCTTTAACCTTTTGTCTTGCTTGAGTAAACTCAATTTGGTCCGAGGATTGCCACGGTTGAGGTTTGAGAAAGAGTTGGTTTGTGCGCCGTGTACGTGTGACAACCCGCCCAGGAAAATACCGTACTATCGCCTAAACCAATCCACTTTGGTCATTAAGTAATAATAAAGTATCATCCGTCATAGTTGCCGTTAGTTCCGTAAATCACTTACAAAGCAACAAGGATCGATATATGCATTAAAACTCCAAGGCGAGTCCAGAGAACAACATAAGATTAGCATCCAAATTTACCTCAAGGGCTTAATTATTACAAACCAAGTCTTTGACACGACAACGAAGTTCGTAGTTTTGAAAACAGCGGAATTAAACTAAACGGCACGAGGAAACATCACGGAGGCCTGCCATGATGCCTTCATTCATCGCCTTCAACCCCACCAGGGATCTCTCCGGCCACACATCAACAAAGGCATTACTCGAAGCCACAGATAGCAAGGCCGAGTATACTAATACTCGAAGACTTACCCGTCGGTAACAACTACATCACCAACTCTAGACATGAAAGGCTTTTTGGCCAAAGGGGCTTCTTTGCTGAAAAGCAACAAAGAGTATGTCCTTACTTTCAATATTTTAGCACAAGTTCTAGTTGATTATTCCTTTCTAAATTAGCAAGCTAGTGCAAGCATAAGTTGTGCAAACAATTAATCAAGCATAATATTCATCAACTTCCATCATTAGGGATCTCATGGCCGGTGGAGTAAGTAGTCTCGAGATAACGGTGAGAGGCCGACAATTGATTGATTTAAACCTTGCAAGGTAGACCTAAACACACGGTAGGGTGCCCTCATGAGACAACCACCGCGGTTCCCAAAAGTCCTCGGTTCGGGATAAAAGGCTGATCTTGATCGGCTATCTGGTATACCCGCAAGGCACCCAAAGATCGCATGCACCACCGGTAGCTAGCCGGGGACACATCCCAAGATTAGTCACAGAAAATCCCTCACTGCCTCTCGTTAAGGTACTAGGCTTCACTGCACTCCATTTCCGACAAGTGCTTAGTACGTTCAAACACTTAACCCACGAAAGCCATTGGACCGGAGCCCACATCCCATGCTCTTACCACATGAGCAATCCATTTAAGGAGATCTTATGATTCCAACATAAGAACCTATTCTCGCGAGTGACAAGCCTCACTCGACTTGTAACGGTCCTTTAGCATAGCAGACTCTGACCTATCATACTAGTAAGAACATAGGTACCTAGGGATCATGCATCTAGGGTTTCATTTCAACTCCTGAACGTAAATGCACAATCATCCATAGATAGTTGCATAAAGTTTCAAAACACTTGGTTAATGCACCGGGGCTTGCCTTCGCTGCCAGGTTAGCCCGAGGGTCCTCGGTCGCCGATCACCTCCACGCATCGCAGCTCGCGTCCGCTCCTCCTTCCTCGGCACGAGCGCCGTAGTTACCGCCGTGAAGCTCTACACGGAATGCAATGTGGTTCAGGTGGAGTGATAGATTAATTATTTCATCCAACTCTTGTTGGCCACATTTACTTTAACAAACAATTAATTAGTAAATCTTTTTCATTAAGGTTATTATGGACAAGGGTTTAATCATTGCCCAACAATTAACTAGTGTTCATTTTCATGATTGTTATTTCATGTGAGATTTACTATTCAATCTTTCAATAGCAAAGGTGTGCACATAAATGTAGATACTTCCATTTAATTTTTCCAAACAAGACGGATGATAAGCAAGACCCTAAAATTAGGCTAGGTACCCAATCACAAGGTCACAAGGTTAAAGGAACACATTTTCCTAATTAAAACCTATAACAAGCTCATGTGCATTCTAACTTTTAAAGGCGCAAACAATTCACATAAACAAGGACAGGGTCCTTGCTGGCCTAAGTATTTCTAAACACCCATTGGATCCAAGTTTGGTCACTAAAGAGTTACAAAACTTATAAATGCAAGAAACACATTTCCTAGCTATTTGAATTAAGGGAAATGCATAAATAAATAAAAGTAAAGCTCCTGCATCCAACAACAAGCCTATAGCTACTCTGACCCTAAACAAGATCAGAACACCCATGGGTTCATCTCAAACCAATTTGAAATATGAACCATGCATTTAAATATATATCTAGGCATAAAACAAGATTAAATATTTATAACAAAGATAAATTCATGATAAAATCAGGAAAGTTACTTCTAGGCATAACATGAACATTTCCACAAGTTGAGCACAAGAATCAATTCATATTTTGCTACAAAATCAGTAAGGCGTAAAATACAATAAATATGAAGTAATTCATATGAAAAGATCTGTTCAACAACTTTGTGAAATCTTTGGTCCAGAGTCTAATCATGACAATTCTAGCAACATATCCAAAATTCAGCTCCATATCCTTTCTATATTTTGAATTATAGCAAAAAGGTGTCAAACTGAATTTGAATTTTCATTCAAAATCTATAAGTCAAAACTATGGTCATGCTTTGTAGAAGTTGCAGATCTACTCTCACTGAGACCAGCAAAATTGGGTTTGCATTTTTCTGAATTTTCTGTGAATTTCTAGGCTATTTCTAAGGCACTGGACCGACTTGCAAAGAAACTAAGATAACTTTCGGTGCGATCGAGTCCCTGGTTTACACATATGCCCTCAGGAATTCACAACCGTGCCCTTGGCGGTGGGAGGAGCCGCGGCGGCGAACGGCGGCCGACTTGGTAAACATGTGGCGTGGAGTGTGATTGGGCTCACCACGCGTCGATTCGGTGGTGGCTCTACGGAGATGTCACCGGCGAGCTGGCGGCGGGGTCGCGGCGGCGCGCCCGCTGCGGCTCGGGTTCCGGCGAATGGCGGCGCAATGTGGGTGAACACGCGGTCGTGGAGCTTCACACGGTGTCTAGGGAAGGGCTAGGAGGGTTTGTCCCGTGGCGGAGCAAGCGGAGCTGTGAGCTCACCGGCGGCGGCAATGGCGGATCGGCGGGCGTGCACCACTCACGCTACGGAGAAGGAGGGACGGCTTTTATAGCCGGCGCGTGAGGCATCATGACCAGTGAAGCGACCGGCGCGTTGCGCATGCAGTGAGCCTCGGCGTGGCGCGCGCGTGACGGGCACGCGCTGGCAAGGCAAGACGCCGGCGTGGCGCGCTGGCTCACCGCCGAGACGCGGCCTGAGGTGCGGCGGTGCGACGCATGCCGTGCTCACGCGCGGACTCTTAGGCGGGGCCGTGTGCATGGCGACGGCAATGACGCGGCGGCGTGCGTGGTGTCGCAGACATGACGTCGCGGCCGGCGCCTCGGCCCGGTCCGAGCGATGTGCCCCTGTTGCTTTGCACGATTCTCCAAAAATTGCAAATAAACTTCAAAACTCAGAGATAGGAAAGTTATAGATGGGTGATCCCTCTAGAACTTGGCTGAAACCGAATTTGAAATAGATTCAAATCGAGGGAGAAATTCAAATGCCAATTTGGAGAATTTTCATGTCTCGGTGAACAGTAACACAGAGCTTTCTTGGCAATTTAGCACCTTTTCCACTCAAAACCAGAAATGCCACTCAACATGAAAGTTGTGTCTCATGAAAAACTGGACAACTTTCCTATTGGGGGATTTTGAAGTGTTTAGGTGAATTTTGGAGAACGCGGCAAAAGTTCCAGATCGACACAAGGACATCAAAGGGTTTGTCCCCCTTAGCTAGGGTTTTGACCAGGAAGAGTGTGCTGGACTTGCTTAAGATGCTAATGGGTGGGTGTTGGTGAGGTTTTCGAGGTGATGACCCAGGTTGACCGTGCTTTGACCCTAGTCAACAAGTTCGACCGGCAATTAAGGTTAATTAAAAACCTGGGGCGTCACAGTACGCATGCCAAGATGGTAGCCTCTTCTCACCCGCCTCTCACCGATGTGATGATGGTGGCGTCCATGCGAGCTGCTCCATATGGACCTTGTTGGCCCAGGCTAGGTGTGCGATCCGCGGGTGGGAAGTGGTATGTCCTTGTTGTGGTGGACGACTACTCTCGGTATGCATGGGTGTGGAAAAATAAAGAGGGAGAAAAAGGAGAAGTGGTGAGGAACAAGTCGAGACTTGTTGCCTGTGGGCACAATGAAGAGGGATCGACTACGAGGAGACATTCGCCTCCGTAGCTCGCTTGAGGCGATCGTGATCCTTCTAGCCTTTCCGTGGCTAAAGGGTTCAAGTTGTACCAGATGGATGTGAAGAGTGCTTTCCGAACGGTGTGTTGGAGGAAGAGGTGTTTGTGAGGCAACCATCGGGGTTTGAGAGTGAGAAGTACCCTCACCGGGTGTACAAGTTGAGGAAGGCAGATGGGTTGGAAGCAGCGCCTAGAGCTTGGTATGGTAGGTTGAGGGGTTCTGTTTGAGAGAGGGTTTGAGATGGGAAGGTCGACGGACCTTGTTTCTCCTCGTGCAGGGCAGTAGATATCCCGATTGTGCGTGTATACGTGAATGATATTGTCTTTGGTGGCCTGCCTAACTCTCTTGTTGCAAGGTTTGTAGAAGACATGAGCAGGGGAATTTGAGATGAGCAAGATGGGCGAGTTGCGCTTCTTCCTTGGGCTACAAATCAAGCAATCAAAGGAAGGAACATTTGTGCACCAAGCTAAGTACACTAAGGACATTGTGAGGAAGTTCAAGATGGAGGACTCCAAGGCCATGGCGACGCCTATGAGTACGACTACTCTTGATGCGACGAGGAAGGTGAACACGTGGACCGTATGAGTACCGAGAGCATGATCGGGTCACTCCTCTACTTGACGGCGACGAGGAGGACATTCAATTCGGTGTGTCGTGGCTCGTTTTCAAGCGTCTCGAGGACTTCGTGATCGGCAAGCGTCAAGCGCATTTTCAGGTATTTGAGACACACTCCCGACTTCGGTCTTTGGTACTCTGCGTCTTTTTCTTTGGTGCTTCATGGTTTTTCAGACGCGGATTTTGCCGGGTGTCGGTTGGATAGGAAGTCCACTGGGACTTGCAGTTCTTGGGTTCTTCTTTGGTGTCTTGGTCTTCCGCAAACAATGAGTGTTGCTCAATCCACTACCGAGGCAGTATGTGGCCGCAGCCTAGTTGTTGCTCTCACCTCCTTTGGATCACATACACCATGAGTGACTTTGGTGAGGAGTATACCCATGTCCCACTTCAATGTGATAGCACCAATGCCATAAGCGTTGCAAAGAACCCAGTGCTCCATTCCAAAACCAAGCACATAGAAGTGAGGTATCATTTTCTGAGAGACAACGAGAGAAAGGGAAGATAGCTTTGATCCATGTACCCACACATGACCAACTAGTCGATATTTTCACCAAACCCCTAGATCAAGCAACTTTCACTGCTTATGGGGAGCTTGGTGTTTGTTTGATTTCTTGAGTTGGCGGTGGGAGCCCTTTGTAGCATATGTATAGCTTTCCTTTGTGCATTTCATTTGGCATGGCATATGTAACATGATGTATAGGCATCTTTGTATCTTAGGTTGCATGCATTTTGTATCATATGCATTGTTTAGGAAAGGCTTCTCCTATATACATTGTTCACCATGGAATGACATATATGTCTTTGTGAGCTAATTTGGTAAGCTATGGTTAGTTTGGCTTAGCTCTTGATAATCTTGGTTTATATCCATGGTTGATGGCTATGTTTTTGAAAATTTCATATGTATGCTCTCTTGTGAGTAAATGCCTTTACATGATCTTGACATGTTTTTGTGGCTTGGCTATGCTTAAATTGTGGTTGGATAGCTTATTTTGATCATATGGGGCCAAAGGCTCATTTGCCATCATGAATGTTTAGCCCCATGCTTCATCTTATGGAGGGGGCATAAGTTCCTTTTGTAAAGACATTTCATGTACCAATTATAAATCTGAAAATGAAATGTAAATTGCTTGAAAATGTGCTCCCATGTCATATGTGCTAATTTTTTGCTTTGGTGTTAAATCGTTGCATGATACCTACCAATGAGAAGTCTCATATAGAAGTAGGCACATGGCTCGGTGGCTTTGACATGACATGAGGTGCTTGTGGGTGTTTATGATGGTCTTATGCTTAGAATGGTTGTCCTAGCATGAAGTTTGTGTATTTTGCCATTTTGACATGTTTTGCTCATGTTTAGGACTTTGCTCATGAGAGAGTGCCTTTTCGCAAAAATTGCTAAATTCTATCTTAGCTTGGCCCAATGGTTGTGAAACTTGGTGATCATGAAGTTTATGTCATTACAAGCTTATAGAGTATCTAACTTGCTCGCTTTGGACATGTGTAGCATCCTATGTTGAATTTTGTCTATTTGAGAAGCTCTAGGTTGCATTTTTGCATTTTTGGCTTGATTCATGCATTGTCAACAAGGGGAGAAGTTTGAGCATGTTTTGGCCTATCAATGCATTTGAAGGTTTTCGTGTGGTTTCGAGCCATTTTGGGCTCATAGCACCGGTCTGACGTTGAGGTCACCGGTCCGACCGGTCGAGTGCTGGTCCCGTCACATGTTGCGCACCTCCGACCGGTGGTGTCGACCGGCTCTCGACCGTCGAGCTGAGCTGTTGCAATGCCTGCTTTCGGAAGTGGTTCGATGCATTTGTCCGTGGGGAGTTGCATTGTCTGGGGAGCTTGCATGTGTGCGTGGGGAGCTCTTTGTGGTTTTCGAGCTTTGGTTTGATGGTTTGTGCTCTTTGCTTGAGCATGTTTTGTCTCGATGTGTCGAGCTGCTCTTGCCTAAGGGGTCCGAGACTTGTCTTCTTCAAGTGATCTTGCTTTGCCTTTTCTTTGGCTTTCGATCGCTTGTTGGAGTTTCTTTTATCTTTTCTTTCCTTTTCTTTGGTTACCATGTGTGTGTTGTCAATGCACTCATCAAGGGGGAGATTGAGAGCCGTGTGGTTCGAGGACCGTGGATGGTCGCCTCGTGTGATGAGTGATTGACAACGTGGTGTGGACCGATTCTTGGCTAAGCATTGCGTGCAAAAGTGTTGCGCTTGACCGGTGCAGTGTGAAGAACAAGCGTGAAAGGTCGTTGCGTGAGGCCTGTGTGTGGAGAAGACAAGTAGGCTTGGTTCGAGGGACCCGTGGCCAGGGGGCAAGTGCGGGCCGCATGGTGGCAAGAACGGCAAGATGAAGTCATGGACGGTTTCTTGGTTGAGCCTCAAAACCAAGGTCGAGCCGGACTACGTGGGAGCCGAGTCATGAGTGGTGATTGGCGAGGCTACACCGAGTTCATGGGTTTCCGTGGTTCACCGAAAACCACCGGGTTCCTTGGTTGATCCACAAAGCCAAGACCAAGAATCAAGACGAGGTGCAGCAGCCGACCGGGTCCGACTGACCGGGGTACCGGCTCGACGGTGAGGAGCACCGGCCGACCGGCAGCGACGACGCAGTCCGAATCTTCAAGCGAGGACACGCCGGGATCGCAAGGCTTGCGCCGAGGCTAAGCAAGTTTGCCGCCGGGCATCCGTCCGATGGTGCGTAAGACAAAGACTTCCAATTTCGCCTCGAGGGCATGTATCCCTAGTTAGCTAGTAAGGGTATTTTAGTCTTTCGTTGCTCCATATAACCCAAGTGGTGAGAGGATGGCAGCCATCTCTTGGAACCCTAGCTCATTTGGTTTTCCTATTTTCCTATTTTCTTAGGATTTTCAGGACTAGCTTGAGAGCTTCATGGTGAGATCTTGTGAGAGGGAAGGATGATCAAGGGCAAGCTAGACCTTGTATGAACCTCTTTGGTATGTATAGATGATTCGTGGTTCCTCAAGGCTTGATGTGTCTTTCCTGCTTTCTCCTTTTGGTGATTTTCGAGCCCTTTCTTGGCGATTTTCTTGAGCGATTTCGAGGCCTTTTCTTTGGGATTTGGTGGGGATGTATGCATGAACCCTTCGTGGTTCTTTTCCTTGATTCCCTTCCAAACCGTGAGCAAAGGGGCCTGATTTTGGGGTTTTCGTGGCTCTAGGTTAGAGGCGTTTGGTGGATTTCTTCGATTCCTCTGATTTGACAAGTTTTGGTGACCAAATCTTGGCTATGGAGTACCCATGAGGTGTTCCTACTATCCCCAAAGTCTTGTGCAAAACCGTGGAGCGATCGAGATCGGGAGTTGATTTGAGGAGTTGACTCATGGGCCTGCTCATCCCGAAGCTGCTTGCACGACCGGCGACCGGTGTTTGACCGTCCGACGGTGCTAGCCCTTGGTGGGTTTTTGTCTCGGGAATAGCCTTGTCCGCGGTGGTTTTGTCCCGTGGTTCTCACTGCTCGCTGGTTTGGAGTTGTTTTGCTAGGTTTTGTGAGGGGTTCTTCTTCCTCACGTGTTGTGTTTAGTGGTGGTTTTGTTCCAGGGCCTAGAGGAGTCACCGAGGCTTCTCGAACGCGTGCGGCTTGCCAGAGCCACCGCCTGACCTTCACCGTCCGACGGCAGCCCGGTGACCGGTAGCACAGCAAAGAAGCTGCAAGTTTCCACTGTGGTTTGGTGAGTTTTGGCTCTAAGGTTGAGTGTTGGTTCCTAGGACCGAGCACTCCAAAGGGCTGCGTGGTCTTGGCCAACTTGGGTAGTTGGTGGAGACGTGAATTGGAAGCCGTGTTCGCCTTGTTGGAGTTCTCATCTCCTTCGAGAAGAATTTTATCGGCCCCATTCACTCCCCTCTCTCGTTCCTAATCGGTCCACCCCAAACCGCCGTGACCGGTTTCCCAAACCGGCCAGCCGTGGCCTCGACCACGCCCGGTCGGCCTCGGCTTTGTGGCTCACCAGTAACCCGGTTTTTCGGTGAACCACGAAACCCCGCTGAACTTGATGTAGCCTCCGCCAATCACCACTCATGACTCGGCTCCCACGAAGTCCCAGCTCGACCTTGGTTTTGAGGCTCAACCAAGAAACCGGCCCACGACTTCATCCTGCTTTCATGCCACCATGCGGCCCGCACTTGACCCCCAGCCACCGGGTCCCTCGAACCAAGCCTACTTGTCTTCTCCACACCGAGGCCTCACCGGTGATGAGCTTTGTTCTTCACCGCACCAACACTACCAAGCCGCACCGCACCTGCAATACTTAGCCAAGAATCGGCCACAACGTTGTCAATCACTCATCACACCAGAAGCGACCATCCACGGCCCCTCCACACCACATGGTCCTCAATCTCCCTTGATGAGTGCATTGACAACACACATATTTGGTAACCAAAGAGAAAAGAAAAGAAATGAAACGATCGAAGAAACTCGAACAAGCGATCGAAATCCAAACAAAGGCAAAGAGCGATCACTTGAAAGAGGAAAGACTCGTCCCCTTAGGCAAGGGCAACGGCCGACACAACCGAGTCAAAACACGCTCAAGCAAAGAGCACAAACCACCAAAGCAACCATGAGCTCCCCGCACATATGCATACTCGACATGTGGCACAAACCGTCGATCGGTTTCCCAAACCGTCGCCGTTCCCAAAACCGGTCAGGTCGGTTTAACTCAGCAGAAACACCCCCAAAAGCCAAAAATGCAAAATAAAAGCACAAGCTCCCCCTTGACTGTTGGGATAGGTTCTAGGGATGCAATGCAACTTTTCTCAACCAACGTTTCTCCCCCTTGTTGCCAATGCATGAATCAAGGCTCAAATTTGGAAAAGATGCAACTAGAGCTTCTCAAATAGACAAAATTCATCAAGAGATGCTACACATGATCAAGTGAGCAAGTTAGATACTCTATAGCTTCGTAATGACATCAACTTCATGATCACCAAGTTTCACAACCATTGGACGAAGCTAAGATAGAATTGAGCAATTTTATGAAAATACCCTCTCTCATGAGCAAAGTCCTAAACATGAGCAAAACATATCAAAATGGCAAAGCCACACAAACTTCATGCTAGGACAACCATTCAAAGCATAAGACCATCATAAACACCCACAAGCACCTCATGTCATGTCAAAGCCACCGAGCCATGTGCCTACTTCTAGATATGAGACTTCTCATTGGTAGGCATCATGCAACGGTTTAGCACCCAAAGCAAATTAAAATTAGCACATATGACATGGGAGCACATTTTCCAAGCAATTTACATTTCATTTTCAGATTTGAAATTGGTACATGAAATGTTTTGCGACAAAAGGAAGAACTTATGCCCCTCCACAAGATGAAGCATGGGGCTAAAACATTCATGATGGCAATGAGCCTTTGGCCCCATATGATCAAATAAGCTATCCAACCACAAATTAAGCATAGCCAAGCCACAAAACATGTCAAGATCATATAAAGGCATTTACTCACAAGAGAGCATACATATGAGATTTTTCAAAACATAGCCATCAACCATGGATATAAACCAAGATTATCAAGAGCTAAGCCAAACTAACCATAGCTTACCAAGCTAGCTCACAAAGACATATATATCATTCCATGGTGAACAATGTATATAGGAGAAGTTTTTCCTAAACAATGCATATGATACAAAATGCATGCAACCTAAGATACAAAGATGCCTATACATCATGTTACATATGCCATGCCAAATGCAAGAAATGCACAAAGGAAAGCTATAAATATACACACCAACTCAAGAAATCAAACACACACCAAGCTCCCTATGAAAGTTGCTTGATCTAGGGTTTGGTGAAAATATCCTAGTTGGTCATGATCAAAGTGATTTTTCCTTTCTACGTCTCGAAAATTATACCTCACTTCTATGTGCTTGGTTTTGGAATGGAGCACATTGAAGTGGGACATGGGTATACTCCTCACCAAAGTCACTCATGGTGTATGTGATCCAAAGGAGCCGAGAGCAACAACTAGGGATTGAGCAACACTCCAAGACACCAAAGAAGAACCCAAGATCCTATCCAACCAAAATCCATGAAGAGCCAAAGAAGAAGACGCAGGCCAAAGTATGTTTGTAAGGAATCAAATGCTTGATTGACAACGTGGTGTGGGTGATTCTTGGCTAAGTATTGCAGTGCGGTTGCGGCTTGACTAGTGCGGTGCGGGTGAAGAACAAGCGAAAGGTCATTGCGGGAGGCCTCTGTGGAGAAGACAAGTAGGCTTGGTTCGAGGGACCCGGTGGCAGCGGGGTCAAGTGGGGGCCGCATGGTGGCAAGAACGGCAAGATGAAGTCATGGACGGTTTCTTGGTTGAGCCTCAAAACCAAGGTCGAGCCGGGACTACATGGGAGCCGAGTCATGAGTGGTGATTGGCGGAGGCTACACCGAGTTTGCGGGGTTTCGTGGTTCACCGAAAACCACTGGGTTCCTTGGTTGATCCACAAAGCCAAGATCAAGAACAAGACGGAGGTGCAGCTCAGACTCGGCCGGTGGGTCGCCGGTTGCGGCCTAACCGGTGAGGAGCACCGGCCGACCGGCAGCGACGACGCATCTAGAATCTTCGACGGAGGACACGCGTCGGGATCGCAAGGCTTGCGTCGAGGCTAAGCAAGTTTGCGGTCAGGGCATCCGTCCGATGGAGCGAAGACAAAGATTTCGAATTCACCCTTGAGGCATGTATCCCTAGTTAGCTAGTAAGGGTATTTTAGTCTTTGTTGCCTCCATATAACCCAAGTGGTGAGAGGATGGCAGCCATCTCTTGGAACCCTAGCTCATTTGCTTTCCTATTTTCCTTCCATTTTCCTAAGGATTTTCAGGACTAGCTTGAGAGCTTCATGGTGAGATCTTGTGAGAGGAAGGATGATCGGGCGGCAAGCTAGACCTTGTATGAACCTCTTTGGTATGTATAGATGATTGTGGTTCCTCAAGGCTTGGATGTGTCTTTCCGTTTCTCCTTTTGGTGATTTTGGAGGCTTTCTTGGCGATTTTCTTGTGGCGGTTTTGAGACCTTTCTCTTTGGGATTTGGTGGGGGATGTATGCATGAACCCTGTGGTTCTTTTCCTTTGATTCCCTCCCAAATCCGTGAGTAAAGGGCTCAATTTTGGGGTTTTGTGGTTGTAGGGTTCGTGGTGTTCTTGGCGGAAATCCTTCGATTCCTCTGGATTCAACAAGTTTTGGTGGACCAAATCTTGGCTATGGAGTGCCCATGAGGTGTTCCTACTATCCCCAGTCTTGTGCGAATCCGTGGAGTGAATCGGAGATCGGGAGTTGGATTTGGGGAGTTGACTCAGGCGCTGTTCATCCCTAGCAGTCAGGCGCGACCGGTCGCCGGTGCTCTTGACCGGTCTAACCGGTGCTAGCCTTGGTGCGATTTGTCTCGGGAACAGCCTTGTCCGTGTGGTTTTGTCCGTGGTCCCGCTGGCCGGTTCTTGGCGTGTTTGGAGTTGTTTTGCTAGGTTTTGTGAGGGGTTCTTCTTCCTTCTGGTTGGGTTTGGGAGGTGGTTTTGTTCCGGGCCTAGAGGAGTCACCGAGGCTTCCTGAACGTTCTTTGTCAGGCGGCTCGTAGCCACCGGTCGACGCGTTGTCCACCGGCCGACCGTGTCACCGGTTCCACCGCAGTCATTGGTCTGATCGGTGTAGCACAGCAGCAAGCCGTGCATGTTTCACTGTGGTTTGGTGAGTTTTGGCTCGGAAGGTTGTGTGTTGGCTCCTAGGACCGTAGCACTCCGGGCTGCGTGGTCTTGGCCAACTTGGGTAGTTGAGTCGGAGCAGCGATTTGGAAGCCGTGTTCGTCTTGTTGGAGTTCTCATCTCCTTGAGAAGAATTTTTATCGGCTCCCATTCACTCCCCTCTCCGGTTCGCCTAATCGGTCCTTCAATTGGTATCGAGCCGGTTTGGATCTTTATTGACTCTTACCGATCTAAGATCCAAAGATGGCGTACCAGGAACGAGGTTCAGTCCTCGCACCGATGGGAAGAACTACCGATGTGGCGGGGCGGATGGCGGCGTTCCTCCGTGGAAAGGGTCGAGATCCTTTGGGGCGTCACGGTGAACACAAACTTATGTTCATCCGATGAACTTCCTTGCTCCGTGGGATCGAGGGATATGTTCAAGCCAACAACAAGGCATCGACTACTTGTTTAGTGCTCTGTCGGCTGAATTGATCGGGTTCGACGGAGGACTTAGCTTGTAGGATTTGGGAGCGCTTGAAGGATGCTCATCTTTGGGAATGCTCGTGTTCGAGCTCGGATGTACGCGACTTCATCAAGAGAGTACGAGAACTTCACTCATCTCCCCGAGTCTGCCGATGCCCTTTTCCGGTTTCTACATGAGAGCCAATGTGGACGCCTCCCATACAATGATCATGATAGAGCCGTGAAGCTCTTACACTCGTTGGATCGCACTGTATGGGACGGGAAGTTTGAGGCTATTGTTGAGTCCGAGAAGTATGACACCTTGACGGTGAACGAGCTGTTCTCGAAGCTCAAGTCGGTGAGTTGGACCATGGTATGACAGCCAAGATCGAAAGCCCGACCGATTCTCATAGTCTCGCTCTCGTTGGTGGCAAAGGAGCCAAGTCTAACGCTAACGCATCCTCCGGATGTACTCTCTTCTTTGATGTCTTTGCAGACAAGAGTTCGACGTGCTTGGAAGGGACGAGTGGCGTTCTTGACCAGGCGATTCGAGAGGTGCACGAGAACCGAGTGAACACGAGGAGGACAACAGACGTGCTTTCGGTCTCGGCAAGCCAGAGACGCCGCCGACGCCCGGAGAAGACGGAGAACAAGGGACTACAAGGACTGCTACAGGCACCGGTCAAGCAAGGATGACAAGTACCGATCGAGGCGATCACAAGCACAAGAACAAGCACAAGGCGGCGGTCGAGGAAGAAGGACGGCCGCAGGAAGGCCCGAGCGATGGTTGGAGCGGCGGCGTCGACTCGGCTACGCCTACTCTTCCTCGAGCTCGAGTAGCGGTGAAGATGAAGGTGATCGGCGCAAGAACAAGAAGTCATCCGAGAACTTGAGCGGGTTGAGCTGCTTCATGGGAGATGGCTTCATGCGGCATGGCTCGTAGCTCCGGCAGCAAGAAGAGTCACTGTCAGGGATGAGGTATGTGATGAGCTCTCTTCTTTGCGCAAGGAGAATGATGAGTTGGTTGACTTGCTTGATAAGCGATCACATGCTTAGAGGCCAAGAAGATGAGGAAAGAGCTTAGGGCCTCACTAGAAGATGCTAGGAACCGTGTGGCTGAGCTAGAAACCCAGAACCTAGATGCTAAGCTTGAGATTGATTCGCTTAAGGCTTCTCCTGTGGTTTCGATGAAATTGATTCGTGATTGCTCAGTGTACCTAGTCGATCTTCGCTCTTAAGGATAAGCATGCTTCTACTTGTGATGAACTAGATATGCTTAGGGTTGAAGTGGTGAGCTTAAGTCTAGACACCTTTGCTAGGTGCTTGTACTTCTTGCCTGTTTGCATGGAAAGATTGATGAGATGCATGTTTACACTGTTTCACTTGAGGCTAAGTTGAAAGAGCCTATTCCCACTTCTTGCTCTACTTGTGAATTGCATGCGGTTAAGAATTTGGAGCTTGCACATTATGTTGATCGCTTGGGATGAGAATGATGAGCGAGAAAATATATGAGCTGGTTGTCGGGTCGAGCCTCGACTTGGTATCATGATAGCGGCTTTCAAACGCTATGATGGTCGCACTTGGTGACAAGCTTGAGAGAAAACAGGGTGAGGAGTTGAGAGAGTTGGAGAGATTCCTATCCTACCACCAAACAGATACAAGAACAAGTTTGAGCCCAAGCCTAACCATCTCGAAACAAACTTGACACTACTCGGATCCACCCATATTCCCTCACCCAACAAATGATTTTTGAAAGGTGAAGTTTGTGAGCCCAAAGGGAGGTGAGGAAGGAGAGAAGAAGGGTGAGAAGCCGAGTGGGCAACCCCAACCCAAGCCAAAGCCTAAGCCACAGCCCATAAAGTTCCATTGTGGGTATTGTGGGAGAGATGGTCACAAGGATGAGTTTTGCTTCAAGAGGAAGCGTGAGGAGAGAATGGCTAGAGAGTGGGCTAACAAGGAGGTACCACCCCTCTAATGGTGTACCTGAGCCTCGTATGCATGCCCAGGCCAAGGTGATTGTGAGGATGGTTCCGGCTTGGGAGACCAAGGTCAGCAGTGCCGCTGGCCCGAGCTACACCACGGTGTACTACACCGGTCGGACTGCAGGTCTCGCGCGAGTCGATTCGTGCTCGTGAGGTTGCTCGGTTTGGTTCTAGAGGTCGTGGTTACGGTGGTTGGTCCGGAAAGTTTGCGGTGTGGTCAGCTTGCTAGGCGTTCTCCACCTCGTGCTCAATACGGGGGTGGGAGGAGTCGTAGCTTTGAGATGGAGAGGAGGAATGATCCACGGTTTTCCTTTCGTGGCTTTCGTCCTTCTCCTAGAGAGGGTTGGTTCCTCGTAGTGGTTACCGTGGTGGTGTTCGTGGTGGTAGCTTTGATAGGCGTGATGATTTGGTTTGTGCTAACCCCACTTTGGAGCAAATGGCTCGACCGGTTTTACTCTTTTGGTACTAACCCCAGTCCTGAGTCGTTTGTTCACTCACGTGCTCGCTTTTGAATTTCAGGTGGGAGACTTGAAGAACATTTGGTTGATTGACTCCGGTTGCTCGAGGCATATGGGGAGACAAGGGTGGTTCTCAAGTCTCGTCCGGTGGTGACAAAGAAGTACATCACCTTTGGGGACAATGGCGAGGGCGTGTGCTATCAGAAGGTGAGATTAAGGTAAGTGACAAGATCACTCTCAGTGTTGCTCTTGTTCAATCGCTTGGATACAATTTGCTTCTGTGTCCCGTTGTTGGATGAGGGCTTTGAGGTGTTGTTTCGACCGGTGGTTCTCGGATTTTAGATTCTCGAGGGACCTTGTTTGCATGGTCGTTCGAGGGTCAAGTGTTTCGAGCTGATTTTCTCGGTCTTGGTGTGGGCGTTGCTTTTGGCTGGTTCTTGAGTGAGTTGTGGAAGTGGCATAGGAAGTTGGGTCACTTGAGCTTTGACCTTTTGTCTCGCTTGAGTAAACTCAATTTGGTCAGGATTGCCACGGTTGAGGTTTGAGAAAGAGTTGGTTTGTGCGCCGTGTAGGCATGCCAAGATGGTAGCCTCTTCTCACCCGCTCTCACCGATGTGATGACCGAGCGACCCGAGCTGCTCCATATGGACCTTGTTGGCCCTCGTGTGCGATCCGCGGGTGGGAAGTGGTATGTCCTTGTTGTGGTGGGCGACTACTCTCGGTATGCGTGGGTGTTCTTTCTTGAGGAGAAAGGGAGGCGTTTGGTTTTGTTCGAGATCTTGTCTTGAGGTTAAGAAATGAGAGGCACGGAGATGCCATACGAGCGATCCGCAATGACAATGGCTCGAATTCAAAACTCTCGCTTGAAACCTTTTGCCATGACTTGGGTCTTGAACACCGCTTTTCGAGTCCGTATCGCCTCCCGTAATGGCGTGGTGGAAAGGAAAAAGCAGAACCTTGTGCGAGATGGCTCGGGCGATGCTCGACGAGCATAGGACTCGAGAAGGTTCTGGCGGAGGCGGTCAATACCGCGTGCCATGTGTCGAACAGGATCAACCTCGTTCACAAGAAGAAAACCTGTTACGAGTTGATGCACGGTCGCACACCCAAGGTGAGTCACTTCCATGTCTTTGGTTGTAAATGCTTCATTACGAAGAAAGGGAAGAAGTTGGACAAGTTCGAGGCTAGATGCATCGATGGCATTTTCTTTGGTTATGCATCTCATTCTAGAGCATTTCGTGTGCTCAATCTTGAAACTAACCAAATCGTGGAAACTTATGAGGTAACCTTGACGAGACACACCACGTAGTCGCTTGTTTTGAGTGTGCGGTGGCAGAACTTGGCGAGGAGATCTTTCGAGGAGGAGCATGAACATGGAGATGATGAAGATGGCGGTGTGGTGCCCATGTGAACATGTACCTACTACTTGACGACGATCGAGAATGGACCTCTCCCACACCTTCAATGACAAACCCGGATCAAGGCGAAGGCTGCTTGTTGAGGGAGGTAGCATCAAGGCGAGAACCTTCCCGAGTGCAAGTGGATCACCCGGCGAGAATCATCGGCGACATGAATGAGCGTACTACTGCAGTCGAGGGTTGGAACAATTCTCATTTCGCTCATCTGCTTTTGTTGCCACCTTTGAGCCCAAAGACATTGGACACGCGTTATCTCGATCACAATTGGGTTAACTCGATGCATGAGGAGTTGGAGAATTTTGAGAGGAACCAAGTTTAGGTGTTGGTTGACCCTCCCCGTGGTGTGGATTGGGACAAAATGGGTGTGGAAAAATAAAGAGGAGAGAAAGGAGAAGTGGTGAGGAACAAGTCAAGACTTGTTGCTGTGGGTACAATGATAGAAGAGGATCGACTACGAGGAGACTTTCGCTCCTGTAGCTCGTTTGGAGGCGATCGGGATCCTTCTAGCTTTTTCCGTGGCTAAAGGGTTCAAGTTGTACGGATGGATGTGAAGAGTGCTTTCCTGACGGTGTGTTGGAGGAAGAGGTGTTTGTGAGGCAACCACCGGGTTTGAGAGTGAGAAGTACCCACCGGTGTACAAGTTGAGGAAGGCCGTATGGGTTGGAAGGCCTAGAGCTTGGTATGGTAGGTTGAGGGGTTCTGTTTGAGAGAGGGTTTGAGATGGGAAGGTCGACCGGACCTTGTTTCTCCTCGTGCAGGCGAGATATCCCTGATTGTGCGGTATCGTGGATGATATTGTCTTTGGTGGCTCGTCTAACTCTCTTGTTGCAAGGTTTGCGAAGACATGAGCGAATTTGAGATGAGCATGATGGGCGAGTTGCGTTCTTCCTCGGGCTACAAATCAAGCAATCAAAGGAAGGAACATTTGTGCACCAAGCTAAGTACACCAAGGACATTGTGAGGAAGTTCAAGATGGAGGACTCCAAGGCCATGGCGGCGCCTATGAGTGCGACTACGCTCTTGATGCGGACGAGGAAGGTGAACACGTGGACCGTATGAGTACCGAGCATGATCGGGTCACTCCTCTACTTGACGGCGACGAGGCGGACATCCAATTCTCGGTGTCTCTGGCGCTGCTTTCAAGCCTCGAGGACTTCGCGACGGCAAGCGCCAAACGCATATTCGGTATTATGCGACACACTCCGACTTCGCCTTTGGTACTCTGCGTCTTCTTCTTTGGAGCTTCATGGTTTTCGGACGCCGGATTTTGCCGGTGTCGGTTGGATAGGAACGTCCACTTGGGACTTGCCAGTTCTTGGGTTCTTCTTTGGTGTCTTGGTCTTCCATAAGCAATGAGTGTTGCTCAATCCACTCCGAGGCGAGTATGTGGCTGCAGCTAATTGTTGCTCTCACTCCTTTGGATCACATACACCATGAGTGACTTTGGTGAGGAGTATACCCATGTCCCACTTCAATGTGATAGCATTGCCATAAGCGTTGCAAAGAACCCGGTGCTCCATTCCAAAACCAAGCACATAGAAGTGAGGTATCATTTTCGAGAGATAACGAGAGAAAGGAAAGATAGCTTTGATCCATGTACCCACACATGACCAACTAGTCGATATTTTCACCAAACCCTAGATCAAGCAACTTTCACTTTCGTTTGCGGGGAGCTTGGTGTTTGTTTGATTTCTTGAGTTGGCGTGTGGGAGCTCCTTTTAGCATATGTATAGCTTTCCTTTGTGCATTTCTTGCATTTGGCATGGCATATGTAACATGATGTATAGGCATCTTTGTATCTTAGGTTGCATGCATTTTGTATCATATGCATTGTTTAGGAAAGGCTTCTCCTATATACATTGTTCACCATGGAATGATATATATGTCTTTGTGAGCTAATTTGGTAAGCTATGGTTAGTTTGGCTTAGCTCTTGATAATCTTGGTTTATATCCATGGTTGATGGCTATGTTTTGAAAAATTTCATATATATGCTCTCTTGTGAGTAAATGCCTTTACATGATCTTGACATGTTTTGTGGCTTGGCTATGCTTAATTTGTGGTTGGATAGCTTATTTTGATCATATGGGGCCAAAGGCTCATTTGCCATCATGAATGTTTAGCCCCATGCTTCATCTTGTGGAGGGCATAAGTTCCTTTTGTCATAAAGACATTTCATGTACCAATTATAAATCTGAAAATGAAATGTAAATTGCTTGGAAAATGTGCTCCCATATCATATGTGCTAATTTTAATTTGCTTTTGGGTGCTAAACCGTTGCATGATGCCTACCAATGAGAAGTCTCATATATAGAAGTAGGCACATGGCTCGGTGGCTTTGACATGACATGAGGTGCTTGTGGGTGTTTATGATGGTCTTATGCTTAGAATGGTTGTCCTAGCATGAAGTTTGTGTGGCTTTGCCATTTTGACATGTTTTGCTCATGTTTAGGACTCTGCTCATGAGAGGGTGTTTTTTCGCAAAATTGCTCAATTTTATCTTAGCTTCGCCCAATAGTTGTGAAACTTGGTGATCATGAAGTTTATGTCATTACGAAGCAATAGAGTATCTAACTTGCTCATTTGGACATGTGTAGCATCCTTTGTTGAATTTTGTCTATTTGAGAAGCTCTAGATTGCAATTTTTGCATTTTTGGCTTGATTCATGCATTGTCAACAAGGGGGAGAAGTTTGAGCATGTTTTGGCCTACTGAATGCATCTAGAAGGTTTTCAGGTGGTTTCGAGCCATTTCTCTGTTGTACACCGGTCGACGGTTGAGGTCACCGATCGGCCGTCAGTGCTGGTCCTGTTCACATATTGAGTCTGGGTCGACCGGTGGTGTCGACCGCCGACCGAGGTCTGAGCTATTACTGCTCTGCTTCGTGATGTGGTTCGCATGCATTCGTCCAGGGGGAGTTGCATTGGTTCAAGGGGAGCTAGCATGTGTGCAGAGGGAGCTCTTTGTGGTTTTCGAGCTTTGGTTTGATGGTTTGTGCTCTTTGCTTGAGCATGTTTTGTCTTGGATGTGTCGAGCCATTGCCCTTGCCTAAGGGGTCCGAGACCTGTCTTCTTCAAGTGATCTTGCTCTTTGCCTTTTCTTTGGCTTTCGATCGCTTGTTGGAGTTTTCTTTTAGTCGTTTCTTTTCTTTTCCTTTTCTCTTGGTTACCAAAACGTGTGTGTTGTCAATGCACTCATCAAGGGGGAGATTGAGAGCCGGTGTAGTTCGAGGACCGTGGATGGTCGCCTCGGTGTGATGAGTGATTGACAATGTGGTGTGGACCGATTCTTGGCTAAGTATTGCGAGGTGCGGCTTGATGCGTGCAGGTGAAGAACAAGCGAAGGTCGTTGCGGGAGGCCTCAGTGTGGAGAAGACAAGTAGGCTTGGTTCGAGGACCCGTGGCAGCGGGTCAAGTGCGGGCCGCATGGTGGCAAGAACGGCAAGATGAAGTCATGGACGGTTTCTTGGTTGAGCCTCAAAACCAAGGTCGAGCCAGACTACGTGGGAGCCGAGTCATGAGTGGTGATTGGCGGAGGCTACACCGAGTTCGGCGGGGTTTCGGTGGTTCACCGAGAAACCACCGGGTTCCTGGTTGATCCACAAAGCCAAGACCAAGAACAAGACGGAGGTGCGGCACTCGGTGGGTCGACTGGGTGCGGTCTAACCGGTGAGGAGCCGGCCGTGTCTTGACAGACGCGGTCCGGAATCTTGAGCTTAGGACACGCGTCGGGATCGCAAGGCTTGCGTCGAGGCTAAGCAAGTTTGCGGTCGCTGGGCATCCGTCCGATGGAGCGAAGACAAAGATTTCCGAATCGCCTTGAGGCATGTATCCCTAGTTAGCTAGTAAGGGTATTTTAGTCTTTCGGTTGCCTCCATATAACCCAAGGGGTGAGAGGATGGCAGCCATCTCTCTTGGAACCCTAGCTCATTTGCTTTCCTATTTTCCTTCCATTTTCCTAAGGATTTTCGAAGGACTAGCTTGAGAGCTTCATGGTGACTTCTTGTGAGAGGGAAGGATGATCGGGCGGCAAGCTAGACCTTGTATGAACCTCTTTGGTATGTATAGATGATTCGGCGTGGTTCCTCAAGGCTTGGTCGTGTCTTTCCCGTTTCTCCTTTTTGGTGATTTTTGGAGGCTTTTCTTGGCGATTTTCTTGTATCTGTTTTGAGACCTTTCTCTTTGGGATTTGGTAGGGGATGTATGCATGAACCCCTCGTTGGTTCTTTTCCCTTTGATTCCCCTCCCAAATCCGTGAGTAAAGGGGCTCAATTTTGGGGTTTTCGTGGTTGTAGGGTTCATGGTGTTCTTGGCGGAAATCCTTCGATTCCTCTTGATTCAACAAGTTTTGGTGGACCAAATCTTGGCTATGGAGTGCCCATGAGGTGTTCCTACTATCCCCAAAGTCTTGTGCGAATCCGTGAGCGAATCGAGATCGGGAGTTGGATTTGGGGAGTTGATTCGCGGGCTGTTCATCTGGCGAGTCGAGCGCGACCGGTCGACCGGTGCTCTTGACCGGGTGCTAGCCTTGGTGGGATTTGTCTCGGGAACAACCTTGTCCGTGTGGTTTTGTCCCGTGGTCCTGCTGGTCGGGTTCTTGGCGTGTTTGGAGTTGTTTTGCTAGGTTTTGTGAGGGGTTCTTCTTCCTTCCAGGTTGTGTTTGGGAGGTAGTTTTGTTCCAGGCCTAGAGGAGTCACCGAGGCTTCTGGAACGTTTGCTATCGGTTCTTTGTATAGCCAGCACCGGCTGACCGGACATCCACCGGTCGGCCGAATCACCTCGGACCGGCCGCGATCATTGGTCGACCGGTAGCATAGGCAAGCAAGCCGTGCAAGTTTCAGTGTGGTTTGGTGAGTTTTGGCTCGGAAGGTTGTGTGTTAGCTCCTAGGACCCGGTAGCACTCCGTTGGCTGCGTGGTCTTGGCCAACAGGTAGTTGAGTCGGAGCGATTTGGAAGCCGTGTTCGTCTTTTGGAGTTCTCATCTCCTTGAGAATAATTTTTATCGGCTCCCATTCACTCCCCCCCCTCTCTGGTTCGCCTAATCGGTCCTTGAAGGGGGAGGGGGTGAATTAGGCAAACTAAAAACCTTAACCTATGGCTTCAATACTGTTACATAAAGGAAAACTAGAACATACTATCTAGATGTGCAACTAGGGTTGTTCTAGTGTGAAACTCCCATCCCAAAATAAGGTTTGCAACCTATAGCCAATCCTAGCATGATACTACTCTAGGAAAGTAAAGGCAAGCAAAGATTGCAATAGAGTAAATGCAGAAACGTAAAGGGGATGAGAGGAAGCAAACTCTTGACACGCGATTTATCCCGTGGTATCGGTAGGCACTAAGCCACCCCTAGTCCACGTTGTTGAATCACTCACATAAGAGTATTGCTTCCCGGTCACCAAGTCTCTCCCAAGAGCACCACTTGACTCGCCACAAAGGCTAGCCACTTAGGCACTTGCCATGCTCCCTTGGTCACCTTGATGCTGCCTCCACTAAGGAGCTTCTCCACCAAGGAAGGGGGTCTCCACGTCCCCTGCACAAAGTGTCCTCGCCACTCCACACCAAGCCGGAGGGTCGATGACGAATGCCGGTGAGCCACTTAGGCCCCAAGGCTTCCGGCGAACCTTGTACAACTTGATCCACTCAAGAATCACCTCACAAGGTTGGCACAACCTTGCCCTCACTCAGCTCTAAGCTAAGCCTAGCACTAAGCACATACACTAAGCATATGCAAGTCTAAGGATGAGCAATTAAGCACTTGGATGGATTGGATATGATCTTCTAGGTGTCTTGCACTCCACTTCCACTTCCACAGAACCTCAAATGGGTGAGTGGAGGGGGTATAAATAGCCCAAGGCACACAGCTAGCTGTTGGCTAACGGCCACTGAAAAAGGTAGCGTCGGATGAACCGATGCTATGCTTTTCCAGAGCGTCGGTTCATCCGGTGCCCTCCACGTCACTTAGCGGTTGCTTGCTGACACAACTGTTCGACGCTTATACAGCCACCGTCGGTTCATCCGGAAGACCTCGCGCCAAAACGTCTGTATGCTTCGTGACCGTCGGATAGACCGATGCTTCCTCTTGACCAAGGCGTCGGTTCATCTGTGTCAAGAGGTCTTGGCGCGTCTGTCTTGATTCAAACCGGCGTCGGATAGACCGACGGTGTCCTCTCTCGAGGCCGTCGGATCATCCGGTTACCGCTCTTCGCTACTCCTCCTCCGCAATTCATCCGCGCATCTAGAAACCGACCGGGCCGATCATCCGCGGTGTCATCTTCATTTTGTTCTCCGCATACCAAGTACACCAATGCTTGCACCGATGGTACCGCGGTTCATCCGACGGTGTCAATTTCCTTCCTTTTCTTCCGCGGTTTTGACCCTTGAAAAATAGACTATCTTCTCAAATTGCATGTGGTATTTTTACATCCATGGGACCTAGAAATGTCTACAAGGACATGCTAAACAATATGGTTAATCCCATTGATCATGTTGTCATGAATCACCAAAATCAAACTCGAACTAATGGCATATGGGGCCATGTTCGCTACAGTGTTCACCTTCCTCGTCCGCATCAAGAGCTGTAGTCGTACTCATAGGCGTCGCAACGGCCTTGGAATCCTCCATCTCGATCTTCCTCACAATGTCCTTAGTGTACTTAGCTTGGTGCACAAATGTTCCTTCCTTTGATTGCTTGATTTGTAGCCCGAGGAAGAACTGCAACTCACCCATCATACTCATCTCAAATTCCCTGCTCATGTCTTCTGCAAACCTTGCAACAAGAGAGTTAGACGAGCCACTAAAGACAATATCATCATCCATCGACACCGCACAATCGTGATATCTTTGCCCCACGAGGAGAAACAAGGTCGATCGACCTTCCCCATCTCAAACCCTCTCTCAAACAGAACCCCTACACTACCACCAAGCTCTAGGCGCACGCTTCAACCCATATAGCGCCTTCCTCAACTTGTACACCCGGTGGGGGTACTTCTCACTCTCAAACCCCGGTGGTTGCCTCACATACACCTCTTCCTCCAACACACCGTTCAGGAAAGCACTCTTCACATCCATCTGGTACAACTTGAACCCTTTAGCCATGGAAAAGGCTAGAAGGATCCTGATCGCCTCCAAACGAGCTACAGGAGCGAAGGTCTCCTCGTAGTCGATCCCTTCTTTTTGTGAGTACCCCTGAGCAACAAGTCTTGACTTGTTCCTCACCACTTCTCCTTTCTCTCCCTCTTTGTTCTTCCACACCCATTTTGTCCCAATCGGCTTACACCCTGGGGGAGGGTCAACCAATTCGCAAACTTGGTTCCTCTCAAAATTCTCCAACTCCTCATGCATCGAATTAACCCAATTATGATCAGATAGCACGTGTCCAATGTCTTTGGGCTCAAAGGTGGCAACAAAAGCAGCATGAGCGAAATGAGAATTGTTCCGAACCCTCGACCATGTAGTACGTTCATTCATGTCGCCGATGATTCTCAAAAGGTGATCCACTTGCACTCACGGGAGGTTCTCGCCTTGATGCTACCTCCTCAACAGCTTCGCCTTGATCCGGGTTTGTCATTGAAGGTGTGGGAGAGGGTCCATTCTCGATCGTCGTCGAAGTAGTAGGTACATGTTCAGCCGCAGGCACCACACCGCCATCTTTATCATCTCCATGTTCATGCTCCTCCTCTGAAAGATCTCCTCGCCAAGTTCGCGTCACCGCACACTCAAAAACAAGTGACTACATGGCTGTGTCTCGTCAAGGTCACCCTCAAGTCTCCACGATTTGGTTAGTTTCAAGATTGAGCACACGAAATGCTCTAGAATGAGATGCGTAACCAAAGAAAATGCCATCGATGCAGACCTAGCCTCAAACTTGTCCAACTTCTTCCCTTTCTTGAATGAAGCATTTACAACCAAAGACATGGAAGTGACTCACTTTGGGTGTGCGACCGTGAATCAACTCGTAAGTTTTCTTCTTGTGAACCCCGAGGTAGATCCTGTGCTTGATACATAGCACGCGTATTGACCGCCTCCAGAACCTTCTCGAGTCCTATGCTCGTCGAGCATCGTCAGCCATCTCGCACAAGGTCCTGTTTTCCTTTCCACCACGCCATTACGGGAGGCGTACTGAACTCGGCGGTGTTCAAGACCCAAGTCATGGCGTAAGGTTTCTAAGCGAGAGTTTTGAATTCGAGCCATTGTCATCATGGATCGCTTGTATGGCATCTCCGTGCCTCTCGTTTCTTAACCTCAAGACGAGATCTCGAACAAAACCAAACATCTCCCCTTTCTCCTCAAGAAAGAACACCCACGCATATCGAGAGTAGTCATCCACCACAACAAGGACATACCACTTCCCACCCGCAGATCGCACTGCTGGGCCAACAAGGTCCATATGGAGCAACTCGCATGGATGCTCAGTCATCACATCGGTGAGAGGCGGGTGAGAAGAGGCTACCATCTTGGCATGCCTACACGGCACACAAACCAACTCTTTCTCAAACCTCAACCGTGGCAATCCTCAGTCCAAATTGAGTTTACTCAAGCGAGACAAAAGGTCAAAGCTCAAGTGACCCAACTTCCTATGCCACTTCCACAACTCACTCGAAGAACCAGCCAAAAAGCAACGCTCCACACCAGAAGACTGAGAGAAATCAGCTCGGAACAGTTGACCCTCGGGAACGACCATGCAAACAAGGTCCCCTCGAGAATCTAAAATCCGAGAACCACCAGGCCGAAACAACACCTCAAAGCCCTCATCCAAAAGCTGGGACACGGAAAGCAAATTGAACCCGAGCGACTGAACAAGTGCAACACGCCTGAGAGTGACCTTGTCACTTACCTTGATCTCACCTTCTGATAGCACACGCCCTCGGCCATTGTCGCCAAAGGTGATGTATGTCTTGGACACCACCGAGACGAGACTTTAGAACCACCCCTTGTCTCCGGTCATATGCCTCGAGCAACCGGAGTCAATCAACCAAACGTTCCTCATGTCTCCCACCTGAAATTCAAAAGTGAGCACATGAGTGAACAAAGCGACTCAAGACCAGTTAGTACCAAAAGAGTAAAACCAGTGCTGAGCCATTTGCTCCAAAGTGTGGTTAGCACAAATCATATCATCACACCTATCAAAGCTACCACCACGAATACCACCACGGTAACCACTACGAGGGAACCAACCCTCTCTAGCTGGAGGAGGACGAAAGCCACGAAAGGAAAACCGTGGACCGTTCCTCCTCTCTATCTCAAAGCTACGACTCCTCCCACCCTCGTATTGAGCACGAGGTGGAGAGTGCCTAACAAGTGACCACCGCAAACTTTCCGGACCAACCACCAGAACCACGACCAAAGAACCTAAACCGAGCCTCATCCCGAGCACGAAAACCAAACTGGTCACCCTGTTGTCTCCAAACCGGTCGACGATCGAACCGGGGTTTCAACTGTGGCGATCAGCCCAAACCCTCGACCAGTTTCCAAAACCGTCTGCGGTTTAACTCCTCCAAGCAGGTTCCTTCCACCCAAAGCACTCTTTTCTCCCAAGCCGGGAATCGTGCGAACAATGGCCTTACCCTAGGCAAGCGTTGGCATCTGAGACTCAGGCACACCATGAGATGGGTTGTACCTGTCCTTGTTTGCCCATTCCTTTGCCATTCTCTCCTCTCGCTTCTTCTTGAAGCAAAACTCCCCTTTGTGACCATCTCTCCCACAATAGTCACAATGAAACCGGATTGGTTTTGGCTTTGGTTTTGGTTGGGGTTGCTCACTCGGTTTCTCCTCACTTGCCTTCTCACCCTTCTTCTCTCCAATCTCACTCTCCTTGGAGCTCACAAACTTCACCGGTCTTTGGAAATCATTTGTTGGGCGAGCAAATATGGGTGGATCTAGAGTAGTGTCATGTTTGTTTCTGAGATGGTTAGGCTTGGGCTCAAACTTGTTCTTGTGTCTATTTAGTGGTGGGATAGTGATCTCTCCAACTCTCTCAACTCCCTCACCACTGTTTTCTCCAAGCTTGTCAGCCCCAAGTGCCAGACTATCATAGCATTTAAAAGCCGCTATCATGATACCAAGCTGAGGCTCCTGACCCGACAACCTGCTCATACATATCCTCGGCTCATCATTCTCATCCTGCAAGCGATCAACATAATGCGCAAGCTCCAAATTCTTAACCGCATGCAATTCACAAGTAGAGCAAGAAGTGGGAATAGGCTCTTTCAACTTAGCCTCAAGCGAAACAAATGTAAGCATGCATCTCATCAATCTTTCCATGTAAAATGGGCAAGAAGTACAAGCACCTAGCAAAGCAGGTCTAGACTTAAGCTCAGCCACTTCAACTCTAAGCACATCTAGTTCATCACAAGTAGAAGCATGCTTATCCTTAAGAGCGAGAAGATCAGCTAGGTTCACGAGCAATCACAGCAATCAATCTCATCGAAACCACAAGAGAAGCCTTGCGAATCAATCTCAAGCTTAGCATCTAGGTTCGGGTTTCTAGCTCAGCCACACGATTCCTAGCATCTTCTAGTGAGGCCCTAAGCTCTTTCCTCATCTTCTTGGCCTCTCTAAGCATGTGATCGCGATTATCAAGTAAGTCAACCAACTCCTCATTCTCCTTGCGCAAAGAAGAGAGCTCATCACATACCTCATCCCGGAGTCGGGTCGGTCCCAAGTCCGGTGACTCTTCTTGCTGCCGGAGCTACGAGCCATGCCATGAAGCCATCTCGTGTGAAGCAACTCAGCCCGCTCAAGTTCTTGGATGACTTCTTGTTCTTGCGCCGATCACCTTCATCTTCGCTTCTACTCGAGCTCGAGGAAGAGTAGGCAGAGCTGGAGTCGGCGTCGCTCGCTCAGGACCATCGCTCGGGCCTTCCTGCCGCGGCCGTCCTTCTTCCTCGACCGTCGCTCGTCCTTGTGCTTGTTCTTGTGCTTGTGATCACGCCTTGATCGGTGCCCTGCCGCCGATCGGTGCACATGCGTAGTCCTTGTTCTCCGTCTTCTCCCGGCGATCGGCGACGAAGTGTCACTTGCCTTGAGCTGCGTCCGTCTGTCCTCCTCGTGTTCACCGGTTCTCGTGCAGCCTCTCGAACCGCTTTGTAACGCCCTCGTCCTCTCCAAGCACGTCGAACTCCTCGTCAGCAAAGACATCAAAGAAGACAGATAGTACATCACGGAGGATGCGTTAGCGTTAGACTTAGCTCCTTTGCCACCAACGAGAGCGAGACTATGAGAATCGATCGGGCTCTCGATCTTGGTTGTCATACCACGGTCCAACTCGGCCGACTTGAGCTTCGAGAACAGCTCGTTCACGGTCAGGTGTCATACTTCTCGAGACTCAAGGATAGCCTCAAACTTCCGTCCCATACAGTGCGATCCAACGAGTGCAAGAGCTTCACGGCTCTATCATGATCATCGTATGGGAGCACGCCACATTGGCTCTCATGTTGTTCACAACGCATCAGAATCGCTTGAAAAGGGCATCAACGGACTCACCGGGAGATGAGTGAAGTTCTCGTACTCTCTCCGAAGTCGCATACATCCGACTGAACTCGAGCATTCCCGGCATGTGCATCCTTCAATGCTCCCAAATCCTACAAGCTAAGTCCTCTGCAGAACCCGATCGAATTCGGGCCGACACGAGCACGAAACAAGTAGTCGACCGCCTTGTTGTTCGAACATATCCCTCGATCCTGGAGCAAGGAAGTTCATCGGATGAACATGGTGTTCACCGTAACGTCCCAAAGGATCGACCCTTTCCGCGAGGACGCCATCCGCCTCGCCACATCTGGTAGTTCTTCCCATCGAAGTCGCGGAGGACCCGAACCCGTTCTGATGCGCCATCTTTGGATCTTAGGCGGTAAGAGTCAATGAAGACCCGAACCGGCTCGATACCACTTGAAGGGACCGAATGGCGAACCGAGAGAGGGGAGTGAATGGGAGCCGATAAAATTCTACTCAAGAATTCGGCCCATGAACCCAATTTCACTCGAGACACCTCAAGCTTCTCTTGCCAAGTCCACGTAGCCACCGGAGTGCTACGAACCTAGGAGCAAGATCCAACCAACACCCACTCGGAAAACAACCTGAAACACTACTTTGCCGGCACTAAAACCGGTCAGGTTTCGAAACCGGTCGAGAATCGATTCTCTGGGACTTAGCCTCTCACGGTAGGGGAAACCGTCGGTCGGGTTTGGCAAGCTGGGCGGTTTGTCAGAAATCCCAAAATACCTCGAGGCCAAAACGCCTAAACACCTCAAGAACCTCTCCACCTTTGAACAAGAAAAGCCATAGTCGAACAAGACTCTCTGCTCAAAATCCTCACGACAACACTAGGGCTAAACCGGTCAGACGGTTTGGGAAACCGTCAGCCGGTTTTGCTCGACAATCGGGAAGAACTCACATGGAAAAACCTAGCCTTCACCCTCGATCGATCTCCCGATTGCTCCACGGATTTAAGTGAGACTTTGGGGATAGTTGGGTACCTCGTGGGCTACCTTTGGCTAGAAGCTCGGTCCCCAAAACCTACTCAATCAAGAGGAATCGGAAGTCAACCCTCAAGAGCACCTTCCCATGGATTCCACGAAAACCACCAAATTGAAGCCGTTTTTTGTTGGAGCAAGATCACCAAGCAAAGAGGCACAAGGTTCATACATGACATCCAACAAGAATCCCTCAAAGAAACGCCCCAAAACTTCCCACGGAAAATCCAAGAAAAGGCTCGAAAATCACCAAAAAGGGAAAGCAGGAAAGAACACAATCAAGCCTTGAGGAACCACGCCGAATCATCTATACATACCAAAGAGGTTCATACAAGGTCTAGCTTGCCTTAGATCATCCTTCCCTCTCACAAGATCTCACCATGAAGCTCTCAAGCTAGTCCTATGAAAATCCTAAGGAAAATAGGAAGGAAAATAGCAAAACCAAATGAGCTAGGGTTCCAAGAGATGGCTGCCATCCTCTCACCACTTGGGTTATATGGAGGCAACCGAAGAAGATGAAAATACCCTTACTAGCTAACTAGGGATACATGCCCCTCAAGGCTTGAAATCTTTGTCTTCGCTCCATCGGACGGATGCCCGACCACAAACTTGCTTAGCCTCGCGCAAGCCTTGCGATCCCGACGCGTGTCCTCCGCTTCGAAGCTTCCGACGCCCTGCGACCCCAAACTGGTCAAACCGGTTTCCCAAACCTCGGCGGTTTTGGCACAGCAACCACGCCGGTCTTGACCTCGGTTTTGTGGCTCGGAGTAACCCGGTGGTTTTACGGTGAACCACCGCAAACCCGCGAACTTGATGTAGCCTCGCCAATCACCACTCATGACTCGGCTCCACGTAGTCCGGCTCGACCTTGGTTTTGAGGCTCAACCAAGAAACCGTCCGACTTCATCTTGCTATTCATGCCACCATGCGGTCCGCACTTGACCCCGGCCACGGGTCCCTCGAACCAAGCCTACTTGTCTTCTCTCCACACGAGGCCTCACGGCGGCGACCTTTCGCGCTTGTTCTTCACTGCACCAACACGGTCAAGCCGCAACCTGCACCGCACTACTTAGCCAAGAATCAATCCACACAACGTTGTCAATCACTCATTACACCAGGAAGCGACCATCCACCGGTCCTCGAACCACACATGGTCCTCACCATGCATATGTAAAATTGTACTAGTATCCAGAACTATAGTGGCTAGCTCTATGGATTTAAGGCATGATTTGGATAGCTCTAAAAGCTAGCTTCAGCAGGAAAGGGAAGCTTCCTTAGCTGAAAGTCTGAATTTATTGACTTGAATAGAGTGCCACACTTGAGTTCTAGATATACTATTTTTCTAATATTGTACTCATATGCCTTCTTTTTCCATGTGAGCACCCCACATAGTAAATGGCACAATGAAACAAGGCCTATGCAAATTTCATACAATGACTTAGAATTACTCAAATCCAGAAAAAAATAGAACCCATCATGGTCTGAACTGACTTGATATTTTGTGACCTTCAGCTAAACAGTAAACAGACAAGGCATTTTTATACTAACTGACCAAGCACAACACAGAGATTCAGAGTTTAACTAGGAGCACACAATTATTAAACAAAAGGCAACACACGGAAGCTAAGCAAAAGGCAGCATCAGGCAGACAGGCACACCTCCGCAACAGTGAGCATTCCATTTCTTAGCTGAAAGATGCCTTGTACTTACCTGTAAATTAGTATATACAAACATGCCGTCTTTGAACTTAATGTTTCTAAACAAGTTCTTCAAACGAGCCTCGTCGTATAGGTTTATTATTGCAATTTCATCCTTGTCCTGATTTGGAGTTTCATCCTTGTTCTCATCAATGCTAGGTGCTTTAGTGTGAAAATTGTCAACAAAATACACCTGCCAACCAGAATGTACAGCAGAAGTCAAACAACATGGCTCTAATAAATTAAAAATGGCACAATAAAACCAGGTAGATGCTTACAAGCAACGCTATGATACAACCACGGATGGTACTGTCAGTCTCATTTTTTCTAGTGCTGATAAGTTCCCTCAAATCTTCATAGATGATTGTGCACCAGTCATAGTCAGCAATCTTGGTTATATCCCTTGTGTAAAATACTGCTTTTTTGCTGGCCTTATTTTGCGCGGTTGGGAGCAGATAATTGCTTACAAGTATAAGGTAAAATATCCTTAGCTTCAAAGCTTTATCTCTAGCTTCTGTAGCATTTTCAAGGGCTTGGAGCTTCTCCAGTAGCAACTGAATGCCAAGAGGCGTATGCTTCGATATACCCAACTGCTCTCTCAATATTGCGTATTCAGATAGTGCATCTTTTTGATCGAAGTTTTGCAGCTTGGAGGTGCCACGTGGTACTTTCATCAGCTTCTCTACCACGTCAGGTCTGAAATTCAAAGTCACACCTAGTAGTACTTTCATAGCAACATGATCTTCTTTGAGCTCTGAAATGCTCATCAGATTCAGAACATCTTTCGGCTTGCAAGGTGTATCCAGCTTCAAATCTAGGAAAGCACCAAAGCCGAACTTCTTCACATCTTCACGCTCATCAGGACTGAGCAAGCGCGACATGCATCTCATCCAAAGTCATCTTTAAACTACTATCCTCTGGTCCGATTCCGAGGACGCCCGCCTTTTGGAGCCACTGCTCGTCAACGCACTCCTATTCGTGCGGGTTAGCCTAGGGTGAGTTCGAGAAGAACAAGTTGAAAACACTTGGTCGATCCGGTATGCACCTCTAGCCACCATGACTACAAGAGCACCCCAAGCAATCTATCTATAGAATAGATTGAAGATGAAGCATAGCCAGGCGAGAGCAAAATCATAGAAGGAGGAATCGAGTCGCTAAAAGATCGGATGACATGAAGTACTTTACTCACATAATAAATGCATTTAGATCATCTCCACGGAGTACATACCATTGATGACCTCAACTAGCTCCGGAACTCCGCCATGGCTCAACCGTGCAAGGCGGCCATGGCAGCTAGGGCAGGCCTAGGCCATCTCCTAGACAACTTTGAGGACTCACGGCGGCTGTCGTCTGCCTTCGTCGCTCTCTCCTAGGTTTCGCCGAGTTCCTGTGGATGGATGCCGGCGAATTTTTGCACGGAGACTATTAATAACCTGAAGCAACCCTAGTCCAAAGGGGAGCCCGAGCTGCCGCAGGGCCAGGCCGGTCGGCCTAGGCTGGCCGGCTTAGGGTCTTTTTGGCTCGGTTCGGGCCCATCTTTCACGGGCGAGCTTCTCTTGCAATTGTGAGTTTTTGCCTTCTAGATTGTGTGGCCTTTTGACATCTTTATCCACGTGAATAGTTAAGAGGTCTTGTCGTCCAAGCCTCTGTACCTTCCGTCTAAGTCCCCGGAGTTTTTTGCCTTCATGTTGTGGTCCTTGGATCATTTGGAGTCATGTTCACCTTGAGTGTTGACTTGTGCCGGGCTTCATGATCTTCTCATAAAGTGCTCATTGAACTTCTCCCAGAAGTGCTCCTTTTAGTGCCTAAATCCTGCGTAAACAACATACTCCAAATACCACATTCACAAGTGAACTTGTTACATCATTAGTATGCCTAGTGGCGGGTTAGTTGCAAATCATAATCGAAACCAATGTATAACAAGTACTCTAGGTTGACGGAAATTCACCGTCAACAGGTCTCCAGCCATCGCACGCAACAATACTCGCACCTATGTGGAAGCAGTCACAGGCTTGGCAAACAATAACATAATGCGACCGTATCGCCATGTGTGAGTGTGTGTATTCATAGCAGCAACGAGACACGTACATTTGGGATTTGTGCAGAGGAACGAGGACGATGGCAATGCCATCTGGAACATCCATCCACTGATGATCATTCATACCTGTAGGATAGCAATGTAGCTTCCATTGACGGCCTCCCACCATGAAGCATCGGATTCCTTGAACTTGCCCGCGGTTCCTTCTGCCGCTTCACGGCAGGGCCGAGAAGTCGACTTGCATGGAAGGAATCATTTTAGCGTCTAAAGCCATTAACAAAAATGGCCTGCAATGATCGTCTCGTGCCTAAACTGTCTCTTATTATAGTGGGAGTGAATGTGTCATTCCGAAACGTTCATGGACATCAGTTACCACCCGAATGGACGCGTCCCTTCAGTGCGGGTGTGGCCACGTTCGGGTCATGAACTTCCCAGTTCTAGTCCTTAAGTGCGATTCACAATGATCAACACGTCCATTTAGAGGGGGTGTGCACACAAGTTCGTTGGTTAACGCCCGATGCGATGTTAACCGCAATTCTCAATGATCGACACGGATCAACTTGTGAGAGTGTGTCGTTCCCAAACGCCCATTCGAGATGCCCTTCTGTGCTTATATGCATGTTAATATTACACACACACACACATGCACACACAAAAATAGAAAAACATATATTGCTATTCCAATTCCAGCTTCTTCCATTTTGGTCTTGTCGCGTCAACAAGTTCATCACGTTTCTCAGTCTCCAAGGCCTGCGGGAATCATCAAGTGTGAATCCAGACCATTCGTAGACCTTTAGAGTCACGACTAACGCAGCGTACCTGATCGAGGAGGACTTGTCAAGTCATCCCGCACCCTGCGTGTTGCAACGCAAGGACCATCCGGTCCATCGATTACTGACACCCAATCTTGTTCTCCGGATGTAATTGACACCTAAACCATTACATAAATAAGCGGTAGAGAGTTGTCTCATTGTTGATGCGGAGTGATGTAGTGAGACGGCCATTAGATGCAGCTAATGCGGCGTGATTTGTCCGCAGGGCTTTCTTGTGCTCTAGAGAGGAAAGTCCGGAAGTAAACACATACTACCTAGACACGTCGGGCTCATCCGTGATACCCATCGTCCACACATGTAATCGATGCACGCCATCAAGATTCGACCTAGATAGATTCCTATGACGCGTAGGCCACTATATTACGAGCATCTCATGTTTTCCATAGTAACTTTAGCAATGCTACACCGAGCTCACGTGGACCGTAGTCCTCGATAAATAAGCGAGTGCAGCGAGCGTTCTTGAAAAACAAGGTCAACACTCATCGGTTCCCGTCTTGCATTTCTCTACTTGATTGGATACAAGGCGAGATCATTTTGTTGGCTAATCTTGTTTACTTTATGTATGCATGGTATCGAGACTGTCACATTGTTAGCTTATGTAGGGTTTGTTCTTCGTTTGTGTATGCGTATGTTGGGAATGGCGGGCAAGGAAGGGGCGGACATGGAACTTGGAGGAGTCGGGAAAGGGGAGGCTGTCGGGCGCAATAGCACCTCACGCCACCCAGATTCGGCCCGCCATCGGCAGCAGCAGCAACGACCCAATGGCACCTCCACTTCCGTTGGTATCGGCACCTCGGCACCGGCCCCAATGGCACCTCCACTTCCCGGCATCGGCACCTCGGCCAACACACAGGGTGATGCCACCTCCGGATCGACCAGCGGCGGCAGCTCGGGATCGGTGAACCTCATGGCACCACTGCTTCACACTTACGGCCAGCCGCCACCTGCTGCTGTGCGTTGAAATACCACCCGCGGTCGATTGCTCATTGAACAAGATGAATCGCATGACTGAAATGATGCATGTTGCTTTGGCTTGACGGTAGTGGGCCGCCCATGTTTATCACGCAGGAATGTGGGTGTGCCCTTTTGCCACAAGGGTCACGGGCAATGGACCATTCGTGAAGTATCGATCCAGAGACACGCGTTGTCGCACTGCGTGGCATGTGATTTCCATGAGCCGTGATGGTAGTAGTATGAGCCGTGATGGTAGATGCTAGTAGTATGTGGTGATGGTAGTAGTATGAGCCGTGATGGTAGGTGCTAGTAGTATGTGGTGATGGTAGTAGTATATGAGCCGTGATGGTAGATGCTAGTAGTATGTGGTGATGGTAGTAGTATGAGCCGTGATGGTAGATGTTAGTAGTATGTCGTTCAGAGTATGTCGCTGTAGTTCGAACTATGGTGGATCGATCCATCCTCATGTGTAATCAATGCGTATGCATGCATTTGTGTCGTTTGTATTTGGATTGTGTTGTTTCTAATAAAAATGGTATTGTGTGTGTACTCCCTCGGTATAAATTTGTTGTATATGGAAAGTCCGCTCCATTGATTTCTTAAATACTGGAAGAACACTGACAAAAGTTCGGTTTGTAGTTTTCAGTCGGACCGGATTAAAGCATCCGCTACGCAATGAGAAAACCAACATCTTACAAGGAAAAAACAGTAGTAGTAGTAGTAGTATTCAATCAGACCAGATGAATAGAAGGCGAATCTTCGTTCTGCTTCTTCTACTAGTAGCAGTTACCACTAATCCACTAATCAAGGCGCCGCTTCTTTGTCGATGGTGCACCCGATGCCTTGTTGCAGCTGCTCACGGACGAGGATGTCGCTCTGTTGCCGCCGCCCGTGGAAGATGGTGGCGGACCTCCCAGGGCGCCGCCCGCTGATGAGGCCGTCCCTCCAATGCTGCCGCCAGAGGATGATGTTGCCGCTCCATGGTGGCCGGTTGAGCACGGCCTTGGCACCGCTCCATGGCGGATGATGACGGCCGGTCGATGATGGCCTCTGCTCGGCGAGGATGGCAGAGATCGACTGCCGCCGATCGATGAGGATGAGAGAGGATGACGGCGCTTGGAGATGACAGTTCCCCGGCGCCCCTGACCCCTGGCACCTCTTGCTAACTTGCGAGGGGTGCGATGTTTCAGAGGCACATGATCTTGGATTTCATTTTGTTCCACAAACTCGAATCATCGAAGATGTGTCAACCACCACCCGAATGGGCCTCCGCTGCCTCCTCTTCATCGGACCACCGGAGATCCTCCTTTCATCGAAGAGGAGGAGGATGTGGCTTGCGCCGCACCTCTAGGAGACAATGGCTCCATGGGAGAGGAAGGAGCGCAGCGAGGATGGGGTTTTTGTTGGTTGCAAGAGTTGGGAGAGGAAGGGAGCACTGTGCGAGGATGGGGTTTTTTGTTGGTTGCAAGAGTTGGGAGAGGAAGAGGGCGCTGTGTGAGAATGGGGTTTTTTGTTGGTTGCAAGAGTGGGGAGAGGAGAAGAGGCGCCGGGAGGAAGGGGATATTTATGGCCGATGAACCCATTCACCATTATTGAAAAACTACTCCGAAAAGATTAGAGTAGTTGTGGGATCCGTTCTGGTCAAACTAATTCAATTTTAACCAAATTTACAGTAAATAATAATAGAAGTACAGAAGGTCCTTTTAGCAATACATCAGTATACCGGACCTTCTGGACTACCTTCTCCACTCATTTGTCTTTGTTGGAGCTGTAACTCCTCCATTGTTCTACCACAACCTTGTTCTTTGGCTATCCTATCAATGATGCCTCGTCCCTAGGCAAATCTTATTCCTGACATTGTTGTGAGCGTAGCCAATAAGATCAGTGATGCAAGAGATTTCATCATGTTCAAAGTCGCAAGGGTTGGAACTGCTTTCGTTCGTGAGGCACGCCCATTTGACCCTTGGATTCTGAAATCTGAATTTATCGGTGAATCTGGAGCAGTGACCGATTGTTCTTTGTTGTTCTGGAGGAGAAAGAAGCTGAGGTGGTAGGATTAACTTTGCATTCATTCGTCGGGGACATTTGGCAAGTGCATTGTTACAGAAGAGCATGCCATTTCTGGTTTGGCTGACCTGAGGGCAAATCACATTTACTTCCTACGAACTTATCACCACGATGAAAAGAATGAGTCTTGGATCTACCGGCGAGGAATAGGTATTATTCCAGCGTCAACACTACTCCCGATCCGCATTAAGGTGTTCGTGGGGACCGGATTTGGTCATGAGGAACATGGCTATTGCCTAGCTATCCGTAATGAGGAACTTCGATTGTGTACCACCTGTAATGCAATTCAATGTACAAATATCTATATTATCATCCTTCGTCAATTATTCTGCGCATATGTATGAGTTTCTACCACAATCAACCAGGGAACAAGTAGTTACGTTCGATAATTAGGAAGGTCCTTCTAAAACATCAACAAAGCGGACAAGTATCAAACATCATAAGATGGCATCTCACGACTACTCATCACCACAAAGTTCACACCACCAACAAGTAGCAAATACCAAAATACAAGCATGATTAGCACATCTAAACCGTCTACCTAGCAATAACACCACGAATCACATTATTCCTCATTGTTGTCCTTGCTGAGCGACCTCCTATATGAGGCTGTCTCGGAATTCCTTCACCTTCTTCACCACAAGTGTTGCGAGAATCCAGAGCTGCTTGACCTGCCCCATTTCGGCAGTCTCTTGAATCTCCCTCTTAGCCTTTGCACATTCTTCCTTCCACATCCTTGCCTCCCTTTTAGCTTTTAGGTACCGTTGGTTTCAGCCTTTTTCTCGTAGGAGACAACGAGCATCGTTTCTCATTTTCTTTCTCATCTCAAACAGGTTATGGGTTACCTCCCCGTAGTATCGCGTTATCGTCTGCAGCTCAACTGCTTTGACATTGGCCTCCTCCTTAGCAGCTGTACATGCTTCTTTCCACGGCCTTGCTTCCTCTTCTACTTTTCCCTTCATTTCCATCAGTTTCTCTAGAACTTTTAGGGTCCTAATATCCCATTCAGGATCTATCCACCTAAACGACGCACACTTCATGCCATCAGTCTGCAGTCACTAATTTCGTTCATATAATTAGCGATTGACCACACTAACATCAAACGCAGAAGCAACATTTATTAGAAGTGATACAGGTTATCGTTTACCTCGCAAAACATACATATCGACGCCTTGAGGTTGGAGCACATGTCATACCTCAGATGGACAGGCAACCCGTCCTTACACTCATTTTCATTAGGATCTATAACGATAACTTCACGAGGACCAGGCATCGGCGATCTGGAGCTTTCGGAGTCTACTCCAAACACCTTTAAAATACATGAATATAGTCTCAACCGGATCCCCAAATCCGAATTCCCCTTAACTAGTATGATGATCAAAGTAGCATGGCTAAACAGGAGGACCGACCACCAGCGAGTCACTCTTCTCCGTCGCCGCTAGGGCCGCTACGATTTGCCATTCCCGCCACGGGCAATAGCAGATCTAAGCACCGACGCTAGCTCTAGTCTTTGCTACAAGGAAAAGGAGCGTTGTGCCAGCGAGTCTCTTGCAGAGTTGCGGTAGTGTACACCGCATCGTCGAGAGAAATGAGATATATACACTTGTCTGCGAGAAAACTTTTTTTTTGCACGCTTTTCTCCCGCCAACTTACGTAACCGCTCTGTCTGTTGTTAGCGGACATATGTCCAGCTTTAGGCGCATGCACCACGTGGAATAGTCGGCGGAAACAAGCAGTTACACAATAGTTTCTCAGGAATGTCCTTCCTGCAAACCATCAAAAGGACGGACCATCCGGTTCAGGATCAATCCAAACAAACAACATCTTAGCTTTTCCTCCTTTTTACTACTAGCAAGGTCCTCCTTGCGAAACATCAACAGTAGGAGTTTCCTCAATCATAACTTCCCCTTCTATCTATTAACAACATACCTCCATTGTTCTTCCTCTACCTCCATTGCAACGCGTATGAATTCCGAATGGTGACTATGCTCGAAACGAATGAGTTTGGATCATGGACCCAAATGCCAGTGACCCAAACATGTTCGTCGGTTAACGCCCGGTGCAAGTCCTTAACTGCAATTCTCAATGACCTCCATTGCAATGTGTATGAATTCCGAATGGCGAGTATTCTCGAATCAATCTAGAATAGATTAAATCAAATCTGCATAATAAGATGACATCTCATAGCAACTCATCACCACAAAGTTCACACCACCAGTCCACCAACAAGTAGGAAGCATCATACGATGATCCGGTAGCCAACACCAAAATACAATCATGATACAAGTTTCACAATAATCTTGAGTACTCATTCATAATCATAAGTTCATAACTCCATCTCATATTTGGCCTCCTGCAGCTGTTCCTTCACCTTCAGCATCTCCTACCTTGAATTTTTGGTCTTGCAGCCTCTCTTAAAGTTCTTTGAAGATCTCGGATGTCTCGTCCGAGGCGAGACTCTATAGGATCTCAAAGAGATTGAAAACATCATAGATCAATTAGCGAAAGAGAAAGAGCTTGAGTACGAATCTAAGGACAAGACAACTGAGGGCGGAGATCATTCATCTTACCATATACATTGGAATAAATGCGTCAATGAATCGGTAGGATATTGATTTTGTTTGGTCAGTCTTTTCTTTTAAATTTTCAAGAAGTTCATTGTCGGTTGACCCAACAGTACTAATAGGCAAGGGTACCCGTTTCAGAACCCGACAACGAACTTCTTGAACATTTAAAAGAAAAGATGCACCAAACAAACTCAATGTCCTACCCATTTATTGACGCTTTTATTCCAATGTCTATGGTAAGAAGAATAAGCCCTCGCTTTCTTGTTCTTAGGTGTGTATCAAGTCGCTTTCTCTTTCAACTAATTGTTCTATCATGTTTTCGATCTCTTTAGAGATTTTAAGAGAGTTCTCCCCCGAGACAAGGCATCCAGATCTTCTAAAATAACATTAAGATGTTCTTGTAGAAATAAACTCATCCTTGGAGAAAACTCATCTCGATCCGAAAAATAAACTCATCTCGTCTATAAAAAAACTCAATCCCTTGAACCCAATTGTATGAGTACAGTAAAACAACCACCACATGCCACAAAACCTGGTTGTTTGCTACCTACATAAACTCAGCAAGGGCATGGTTGTCTTAAATGAACCTATCGATCCATCAAACGATGCAAATTGGAAACTAACTGAATCTAACACCTGTGAATTGTGCAAACGCTAACAATCGTGGCAGAATCCAGATGTCCCTTCAACAGTCTGCAGCTCCAAAATAGTATCTTCAATCTACTAATTCATAAAATGATGGACCTATCAATCATATCAATTGTGCACCTCGACAAAAATCCATAAAACGAGTGGCTTGAAGCACATCTAGAAGCTACTAAAATACAAAACCTACTGTAAGACGATGCAAATTGAAAACTAACTGAATCTAACATGAATTTTCTATAGGCTATCAACTTCTAACACCTATCGAAGTGCAAATCTAAAGGTACGATAATGAAATCTAAATCTACCAAATATGCTCATCAATCCTCCAGATCCCCAAATCTAGATATCCCCAACCCTAGTAAGATAGGGAAAATATAGTGGCTCAAACCGAGGACCAACCTCGTCCTTTGTGTCTCATCCTCTTGTTGCCGGGATGTGGCGCAACCATCTTCCCTCACCGCTAGGATCCGCCACTCCTACCACGAACTATTGCAGATCTGCGTAGCGGAAGTCAAAAGTCTTTGCGAAGTCTGAGTGAAGTGTCTCGCCAGCCATTTGATACGTAATTATAGACTCAACTGAAACTTACATGTGGGACCTGGTCACAGTAAAGAATTTGCATGAACTATTAGTAGAGTTTCCCATGTACTTATCACAACCAACGACTGGTGCAGTGGTAAACAGCACAACCTTGTTCCTTCAGGTCCCTAGTTCGAACCCATGCCATAGCAAATTATTTTTGCAACATTTCGTGACCTATGCTTACACGTGGGACCCTAGAACTATTTATGACGACTTGGAACACTCTATTTTCGAAAAAAATGCTTACATGTGGGACCCAACTGAATTTTATGACGACTTAGAACACTATTTTAAAATAATGCTTACATGTGGGACCAAAGTTGGTTTATGACGCCGCTGAAATGGCGAAAATGCTTACATGTGGGACCCTGGAAAATTTTATGACGACTTGGAACACTCCATTTTAGAAAAAATGCTTACATGTGGGACCCTACTGAATTTTATGACAACTTGGAACACTCTGTTTTTAAAATAATGCTTACATGTGGGACCGATGTTGTTATGATGTTTTTTCAGAGCTTATGGCGTCACAAAATAGCATGGAACAGGGAACGCCCGGCTACAGTGTCAACCGTAATGACGAAAATTTTGTTTGTCACTAAATTTGCTCAGAAGTGAAATATTATGACGAGATCAGCCAGGAACGTCATAAATCAATGACGCTAAAATGTGGTTGTGTCACTAGTCAATGATTTTCTTGTAGTGGTTGCACGTCCTGATTTGGACAGCAAGCAAAGCTGAAGTAAAACAGCCATAACTCCCGCATATGGACTCCGATTAAGATGGATGAGTACCTGTTGGAAAGGTAATTTTATAATTTTTTCAATAGAATTATATTTTGGTATATGTTCTGTTATGTATACAGGGGAAAATCCACGAGGAAGAGGTAGCAGCAATGCGATGAGAACAAGAGAGTGGAGATGAGGACGACAACAACGAAGAGAAGTTTGGGCAATGTTTCCACTAGACCACACATGAAGAAATTCAGAGGCTTGGAACAAAACAAATACCCCTGGAGCATTGGCAAATGAAGACACATGTTGGCGACATCCGACGCAAGGAGTTGTTTGGAGCAAACCACGAAGGATTTCACACAAAGGACAACATCCAATGGCGCGGATACTTTGGGATCTCACACGAAGGCTCATGTAGTTACATGAAGACACTTAAGAGATGTGTGAGCCCACAAATGAAGAGGAGTGATCCTACATAAAGTGACCTTGACGACATGTGGCACGAAGGGAGAGATTGAAGAAGTCTACGCGAGCCACCCCTGATCATCAAGGATTGTTCGTTTTCAACTCCAAAGGACCACTCACAATGAAAAGCTCGAAGGCTAAGGTACACATCAAACTCTCAAGGTATTTTTGGAGATGATAACTTTCTTTTGATATATTCATGTTCATATCCAATAGTATCTTTTGATTCTATGCCTTGCACTCTTGATGATCATGATAGGCTAGAATACTTTGAGTATGATAAAGAGGCTTTGTTATGCTTAAACTTTGTTAATTACTTGCCTAATGAACCCATGCCTAATGAGAGCCTTAGCACTGAGCAAGAAGCCTATGCTATCTTTAATCACATTTTGTTCATCCGATTTACATTGTGGTTATGGTTGCACATGTTTTCAATACGTCTTGCGAATCTTGGACTTGCTTTGCGCTTGGTCAAGATCGTGACCTTATAAGAGCGTGTGTCGGGAGAAACCCGAGTTTCACTAACCATGTAGATCATTAAACCTTAATCAAGAGGAGGGAAGCCATGCCCAAAGGAATTGCAAGCTCGTGCATCGCCTTCACCGAACCTCGAAGACGACATCGCTGTTTTCATCAGTTTTGAGCACCTGATTAGATATGTAGAAGAAGGAAAAAGTTGAAAATTGGAAGCTCCATCAAGTGCCGATTCCAACACCTCTGAGATCGACAAATTTGAAGACCCGTACAAGGAGATATGGCAAAAACATTAGGCGCTGCGCAGTCTGAAATCTTTGGACAGATTGCAGTGTCGGAGTAAAACGGGCGTAACTCACTCGATCGGAGTCCGTTGGGGGTCAAAAAAGACTTGATGGAAAGATAATTTCATGCGCCACGTGTGGAAGTTATTGTTTGCTACATGATCTGATCTGGACAGAGAGGAAAATTCATGAAAAGAGAGGGAGCGACGAAGAACAAAGAAAAAGGAGGAGATGATGATGCAAGAGACGATCGGGCAAGCCTCTCATCAAGCAGAATGATCGTGTCAAGCATGGAGAGTAGATCAAAGCTGCATGGACATCTTCAAATCATTCATGAAAAGAGAGGGAGTGACGAAGAACAAAGAAAAAGGAGGAGATGATGATGCAAGAGACGATCGGGCAAGCCTCTCATCAAGCAGAATGATCGTGTCAAGCATGGAGAGTAGATCAAAGCTGCATGGACATCTTCAAATCTTACATGAAGGACCATGGCTGCACGACCACGAGGAGGTATGTAAGAAAGTCGAGCTCTATGACTTTAAATGAAGCGCTTTGCGGGAGGTAACCCGTTTTCTTTTGTTTATGTTTATATATAAATATTATGACCGTCTACATTGTGATCTTAAACTAAAACTTCAAGTAATATTGTACCATTGCTCTAATAAATACCACAACACCATGTTGTTTAATTTAATTGCTATTGAGGGAGCACTTTGTTATTTGATCTTGGAAAGCTTGTAGACCCTTTTTGTGTGCCTATTAGTGTTTAGAGTCGTTTTTCTTTTGTGTCTTTTTAGAGAGAAATATGAAGTTGGCACCATCCTTTAATTCTAAACCTTGTGGCTAGTTAATTTAGGCTAACTTTTGTTTTTGTTTTAGACAACCACCATATCATGTTGTTTTGTTCATCCATGTTATATTGCATTGCATGTTGTGTTGATCTAACTCTTTGCCAACCAACCTAGGTCTTCCCATAGCCCCCACCAAAAACCATGGCCAATAGAGGTAGGACTGCTTGTGTTGACCATTTGCCGTCACCATCCGGATTGGACAAGTCTATCCCTATCCTCTTTTCTAACTAAAAATATTGACTAGCCTCCCCATAAAATCCTTAGGAAAACCTTTCACACCTTTTAGCCATCCTAAAACCATAGGTTTGTTTTTTATTAAAAGACTCGTAGCACCACCTTAGTTAGAATTTCTATACTTGACTTCCTCTCTTCAAAATCCTTGTTTGAGCGAAATATAGGATACCCATAACCTACCCTTAAACCTTGTTAGTTTGGTTGATTGATTCTTTCCGATGGGTGACTTCCTTGTTGACAATGCTTACTTCGTATGAAGTGTGAGATCAAGCTTTGACCTTTGCCTATTATAGACCACATCGAAAGTGTTTTTCAAACCTTGCTAATGTTTGTTTGTGCTAACTTTTTGCATTTGCATTTTGCATCCATCTCTTTGTCATCATCACCTTTATGTTAGCTTGGTGAAGCTTTATGTTGAATGCTTTCACACCTATGTTAATGCTTCATATATGGGCATTTTTCTTTTTGCAATCTTGTGTAAACATGGTGTTTAGACATGATTGGAGACCCACATCATTAAGTTTTATATACCTTGCTATCATATTGCATTGGATTGTTTAAAAACTTTGCAATGCGCCCTACTTATCTTACACCATGAAGAGTTGTTAATCTTGGGATAAGCATGGTGTTTTGACCTTGGTTAATAAATCTTTTTGGCAATGGAGAAGTTTGGCAACCACTTTGTAAGCATGGAGCTAAGAATTTAGTGTAAACATTGTTTTGTTTTTATACCATCCCATCATTTGCATGCACTCTTGCACACACGTACACCCATTAGGTTCTTAATTTTTCTTTCACTAGCTTAACTATGCCACAAGTTAAGATCTTAGGGGATGTCTTTGGTTTGTTAGCATAGAGTGAGTATTCCCGACCGTCACCTCGGGGGTACTTTGTGCTTTAGAGTTGTTTTGTAGGCATGACGAATCGCCCCCATGAGTTAGAGATGAAAGATGAAAATAAGATCATCAACACCTCCAAAATCCCATAAGAAACACCGCTGTCCTCATCAAGATTAGGCACATGTTCAGAGATGTACAAAAGAGAAAAATTTGGATATTCAGGGGATCCACTAAGTCTTCTTTCCAACGCATCAAGATTCAACATTTTAGGAGACCCGTGCAAGGAGTTACAACCAAATCATTAGGCGCCACACGTTCTGAAATCAGCCCGGGACAATTTGCATTGATGGAGTAAAAAGGGCGTAACTCTCTAGTTCGGAGTCCGATTGGAGTGAATGACCACTCGTTGGAAAGATAATTTCAAGAACTTTACGATAGAGAAATGGTTCAGTACATGTTCTGTTCTGTAAGTTGAAGAAAAATTTGTGGAAGTTGAAGCAGCGATAAAGGACAACATGGAAGGAGGTGAAGACGAGTTGAGAAACGATTGGGACTAAAGCTTGTGACAAAGGGTGGACATTGAAGGACGATCAAGGCAACAAAAGTGAAGAGTACGATGATATGGCAGTAGGGCTTCAATAAATACATGATGATTCATCGTCTTCCATGCCTAGCAACATGCTAAACATGGGGGAGGACTTGGTGGACATAAGAAGACCGCATGGAGAACACAGATCACGGTTGCCACGGGATGCTAATTTTCTTTTTCCATGTTAAGCACAATGCTTAAGCATGAGGGAGGCCACGTTACACTTCAAGCATCAAAGGACGGTAACAATTCTTCAACCCTCTTTTGTTCTTGTCTTTCTTTATGTCTGCATATATGTATGTGCTTTCCACAACCTTAGATACAACCTTCGTATATCTCTCTATAGAATAACATGGCTACTAGGAGTACAACCTAGGTTTGTTTTGTTTTCAATAATAATTACCGTTACCTTGAGCTCACCATGATGATATCTTGTATGCTCTTACTTATGGATATATGATGATTTATGCCACTTTGCTCATTCTTGTGCTTGGTTTGCATATGATTAAGCTAGTGCTCTCTTTAAATATGATCTAAAAATTAAATTAATGCTAACCTAATCTTTTGTGGAGGTTATGATAACTTGAGACCCATAGTATTTTTCATTGCTCTCATTTTTGAATGCATCAAAGATCATTTATTTTTGTACTTAAAAGATATGCTAACCTTGTCTTTGATACCACTTGCATTTTGCTCAACCTATCCAAAGCCTTATATTTCATTGAGTGCAAAAACCTTAGTATACAAGATTTATTTTTGGGTGCATTGATTGATTGATTCAAGGTTTGATTTCTCTGGCTCAAGACTAAGAAGCTGGTCATTCTGTTTTTGCGTATCTATCTTTATGCTAGCCTTTTCTATCCGTGCATTGTGAGTTTCCACATCGGGAATTTCGCAAACCTTGCCGGATATCCACCCACAAACCCAAAATTTCTTTTTGTGTATACCTCCTTGACCACAACCCAAAACTTTGAGTATGGATGAATATTTTGAAGAAGATTACAACGAAGGTGCCGTCAAGTGGAGCAAGATTTTGGGAGACCTCCATAAAAGGATTCCTAGAAGGTTTCAAGTATCTCTCTTCAAGAAAATACAAGAATTTCAGCACTTACCTTGGCACAATCATCACCTCTTTGCTCCGGGACGAGCAACGTCTAAGCATGGGGGGGGAGGGGGTTGCCAAGGAAGTACTAGTGTGGTCTAGAGTTCAAGGGGAGTAAAAAAAGAAAAAAAGAGAAAAAAAGTGATGAAAGAAAAACATATATATATAAAGAAGGAAAAGTATGATGAGAAAAGGAAGAAAAGAAAAAAAGGAGTGAAGAAAAAAATATAATAAAGCTCCCCGGTTCTCTAGCTATATTTGGAAATTTCAAAAGGATTTCAAGATCAAGACCCACACTCATCTTTCCAACCATGTGCAATCCGATAACGAGGACTTCGCTTGTGCCTCGGGATCACCCTTTGCCATTTGCACATGTCCACCTATCTAAAAAGTATGTGTTTTTCTCTCTCCCTCCGTGGAACATTATTTTCCAATGACCTTTTTGACGAGTCTTGGTAAGTCCATGAGAAGCATGTCTTGTTTTGATAATATCTTAACTATAATATCTTGGTAGGACTAAACTTTCCCATAGCTCCATATAAAGCCTTGCACCAAATATTTGAGAGAGGAAAGGAGTAGAACAAGTAGGCTTGAGAGACAAGATGAGATGAGAGTTCATGAGCAAGATGCAAGGAGGTTTATTATTGATCTTGGTAAAGCAATTTTTCTTCATCCCGCTCTTTATTTTCAAAATTTCTGAGATTTGTTTAAAATTTGAGAGAGAGATTAATTACTTGTGGAAAGAGCTTAAATGATATCTACCCTCCATAGAGATGAAAGCTAGCTACATTATGGAACTTTAACAAATATAAACTTGGAGAGCATTGTGTTTTCTCATGTATGATCAAGTGCAAGGAATGAACATTGAAAGGCAATACTGACATCCATTAAGGCTTACTCGAGGACGAGCAAGGTTTAAGCATGGGGGTATGTTGACGGTCGATTTCCGTCAACCAAAAGCACTTGTTACACTTTGGTTTGAGCTTTGAATTATAACTAACCCGCCACTAAGGCATACTAATGATGTAACAAGTTCACACTTGCATGTGGTTTTTAGAGTTTATTGTTTACGCTGGAAATCAACGTTAAAGAGGAGACTTTCGGGATAAGTTCATCAAGCACTTTAGAAGAAGATCATGAAGCCCGACACAAGTCAAGAAACATGATGAACATGACTCCAAACGACCCGAGGACCGAGCATGAAGCTGTGAAACTCCAAGGACCTAGATAGAAAATGCAGGAGTTCACACACTAAGTACCCTTATCCAAACCGCGGGAAAACGTCGTCAAGGACCCACAAGAAGTTCGGCATAAATTCAAGGAAGCAAGAGAAGCAACGTGGAAGAAGGCCGGGCCGAACCGGGCCAAAAACGGGCCTAGGCCGGTCGGCCCTGCCCATTTCGGGCTCGGTTCACACTCCCCTTTGACCTAGGTGCTCCTCCATAAATTGCCTCTGCCTCCGTCGACTGCCACATCCATCCATTCATCACAACTCGGCGAAACCTAGAAGCAAGCACTGGAGGGAGACGGCGCCGTGAGTCTTCGGTTGTCAGGAGATGGCCTAGGCTCACCTAGCCGCCATGGCCGCCCTGCGTGGTTGTGCCATGGTGGAGTTCTAGAGCTAGTTGAGGTCATCAATGGTATGTACTCGGTGGTGGTGACCAAAACGCATCTACTATGTGAGTAAAGTAATTCATGTTATCCGATCTTTTAGCGACTCAATTCCTCCTTTTACGATCTTGTGCTTTCTTGGGTTTGCTTTATTTCAATCTATTGCTAGGATAGATTGCTTGGGGTGCTCTTGTAGCCATGGTGGCTAGAGGTGCTTACCGGATTTACTAAGGAGTGCAACGCGTTCTTAACGAACGTGCTCCCGTGAGCCAACCTCACGAATATCCTTGTGGTAGTGACAAGATTGGAGGAGAAAGGCGGAGCCAGGCTAGGGTTTGACGGAAGGATAGTAGTTTAAACATGGCTTTAGATGAGATGCATGTTGCTTTTGCTCTTTTGACTAGAACTACAACTAGATGATGATAGGTCCTAGTTACCCTTGCTTGCTCTTTCATGTTTCCTACGTTATGGATGTGATCAACCTTGTGCTATCATATACATATCTTTTAGGTTTATCTTTGTATGCAATCAACGCTTATTGTTAGGTTAGTTTGGCTAGACAAGGTAGAGAACCTTAGCGGTTTGCTTCCGATCCTTGGATTGACAAACCTTGGGGAACCCTCCTTGGTGAAAAAGGCACCAAGTCACCTGTACTCTTGTGGTGAACTTGATCACGGTTTTGAACCGTCGACAGTGATGATGAAATTGGCAAGAAGATTTTTGAGGATGTGGAGGATGATGGTGAAGCTCCAGCGGCACATGTACCCTCTACTTCCACTACCATGACTACGGTTCAGGATGGTCCATCCCCTACACTGATTACGATTCAGCAAGATTAAGTGGAAGCTACTATTTAGGGGGAGGTTGTCTCCAGACGAGAGGCACCCAGGCGCGTGCATGTTGATCATCCTCCCTCAAGAATCATCGGCGACATCAATGAACGCATGACACGGTCGAGGTCCCAGAAAATCTCTCACTTCGCTCATTCAGCTTTCGTTGCTTCTTTCAAGCCCAAAGACATTGGACACACACTCTCTGATTCTAATTGGGTGAATGCAATGCATGAGGAGTTAGAGAACTTTGAGAGAAACCAAGTTTGGGAGTTAGTAGAGCCTCCACCACATTGCAAACCTATAGGGACAAAATGGGTGTGGAAGAACAAAGAGGGAGATAATGGAGAAGTGGTGAGATACAAAGTGAGGTTGGTTGCACAGGGTTTTAGCCAGAAAGAGGGGATAGACTATGATTAGACATTTGCTCTTGTTACTACTACAGAAAACATTTGTAAGAGCGACCCATTTTTTAGGAGCGGGCCCAAGTCGCGGCCCGATCTAGCAAAAACGTGAGTCACTATAGTAGGACGACCCGCACCTGAAAATAGTTGCCATTTATAGGAGCGGGTGACCTCATCACCCACTCCTGGAAATTGTTTGAATAGTTAAATAACCGTTAGGGTCGAGGCTGCAACAACGCGCCATTAAGGTGAAGGGAGACGCCGGTAGGCTGCCCGAGCGGCGCCTCCGACCACGCGCCCCTCCTTCGCCACCCGCCTCCCGACTGCAGGCGGCCGGCGGTCGCGCCCACGCGAGCATCTCGCGCCACCGGCCATCGCGCGCGCCGCACACGTCTGGCCACACCGATGCCGCACCACACTTTTATTAATTTCTTCTCAATAATCTAGGATTATGTATGTAGATTATTAGGATTATGTGTAGATTTGAGATTGTACAAATAATTTCATATACTAAATTTTGTCAGACTAGCTAGAGAGTTATTAGTTATATTTATGGATTGAGAATATTATTAGATAAATATTACACTTGTGATGAAATATAACGCCAAATTTTGTTAGATTAGAGAGATTGTAGAAATTAGAAATATATACTTTAAATAAAATATCGTGCAAATTTTAGGGATAACAATGCCAAGATATGCATTTTTTTTGGCGTGACGGCGGCTGTGGAGGTGGTCGTGGTCGTGGTCGAGGTCACCCTATCCCAGAACCCCTGCCACCAACCCCAGCGCAACCTGTTGGTGCTTCCTTCCCCGTCAGTCAAGAACCCGTGCCCATTACCCAGAGGGAGTTACGCCGGAATGTGGTATGTACTTAGATAGTCTATTTCATGAATTTGTAATTTTTTATAATGACAACAATAATGTTTAGTATTTGCTTTTATATGAACTTTCTTAATTCACCAATCCAATGGTGCAACGAGTTCTATATGCTACGACCGAACAAGCTCCAATGGTGAATTGTGAAGAAGCGACTCCGTCACGTGGAAGGTATGTTGTTTCACTATCCATTAATGCTGCGGGCATGTGAGAGAAACGACGTGGTGATACAATTGTTATCCATGTCAATTCTTCTACTGCCGTGCTGCCATGTATTGCCGCTGTTGATGCCGTGAGGAAGGCACTTATCCAAATAAAAGCTGAAACAAGACATGTATTCCCAGACTATAGTTACTTCAAGATTAAAGCCTTACAACATAACCTACCCATTACTGAAATGCCTAAACGGATATCACCATCATATGAATCACCCATTGTATGTAACTACAACTTATTACTTGTTATTTTTTATTTGTTTTTTATGAATTGTACACTAACACGTTATGTTTTGCTTGCCAATTGAATCAGGACGCATTGTGTAATAGTTTTATGCATGCTGATCACGGTATGAAAGAGGTCTTACATCAAATTCTCGAAAAAATTGGATGGACATTCACAATACCACACCCAGGTCCAGTACAGGAGGGTTGGCAAGCTGGCATTACCCTATCATCATCTACGGATTTGGTGAAAATATTTGGAAACATTCCTCACGCCCTACATGGTTAGAGACAGTGCATACATATATGCACTAGATTATGTTGATAGGTTCTTAGGAAATAACATTATCGATATTAATTATGCTTTGTACTTCCAGATGATTCACGTCATCAAGTGAACGATCCTAGATTTTAATTAAGTATCTATGTATTGAACTCTATTATATGTATAATAATGCATTATCTACGTATTGAACTCTATTATATGTATATTGTACTTGATCTATTATATGTATATTAATGCATTATATATTTGTGGATGTGTTGAACTCTATTATGTGTTTGCATTATCATCATTAAATGTGCATGATATGTCATTAATAGTTCTTAGAGGATTAGGGTGACATGGAGTTATACGTGCATGTCTTGGTGGATGTATGTTTTACGTACTAACTTTTCCATTTCATTTCATATGCATACAAAACGTATACCAAATTGCAGGCCTCGATGAGACATGCAAAGTTGAAGTTATGAAGTTTTTCTTTTGAGGTCATTTAGTATGTCGAAAAAATATTTTCCCTCAAAAAGAAAATAGGGGTATGAATTTTCAGGTGCCGGTGGCCATAACACCCGCACCTGAAAATAATTTCTAGGTGCGGGTGATGCTAACACCCGCACCTGCGACGCCAACTCCCGCACCTAGAAATGGTTTTCAGGTGCGGGTGTTCGCATCACCCGCACCTAGAAATACCTTCACCAATATCTCTTCGTTCTTCGAGGACTTAGACCATTTTTTCAACGATGCGCGGAGAGGTCGCAGTCAGGCTGCCAAAATTTCCCACACCCCGTCCGCCCTCGTGACCTGGCCCTCCGCCGTCCGCGTGCCCCGCCATCCTCGTGATTCGTCGCGCCACGGTCCGCGTGCCCGTCGTCGCTCTCACGCCGTCGCACCACCGCCGTCCTCACGCCCGCCACGCCGCTCTCGCTCCGCCGTGACTCCGCCGGGCGTGGTCTGCCCTCGCCTCCTCCCGCCTATCGCTATCCGCGCATTGCCGCCGCCGATCGCCGATCGCCGCCTCGATCTCCTCCCGACCAAGTATGCATCCATCTCGTACTTACGTACCTTGTATGTTAAGATTTATATATAGGGTTTCATGTCTATTTTACTTTGTTTTGGTCAAATGCACGGTGTGTATATGATGTCTCTCGGTGAAATGTGAATAATGATGTGAGGTGTTCGATCTCTGCATATAGTTTGAGCTAACAATGTCGTCATCAAGTGGTGTTGGTCGTGGTCGTGGCCGTAGTCGTGGTTGTGGCCTTCGGGGTGTTGTTCTTGGCCGTGGCCCTTGGCGGCGGTGTTGATGGCGGTGGCTTGGAGGACCCGTTGGCTCGCCATCCAGGCCTTCACTATCACCGCGAGATGGCCGTGCCACTTGGTAATCAGACACGTGGAGCCATAGCCAATGTGATAATGGTCGCCATTTCCTTTACATTTATATATGTTTTAACACTTGACATGCAAAATCTCTAAATGTAGTTACATATAAATTATTGTAGCTTATCAACAATGTTAGATGGCTTAAAGATATTCTCGACGATATGGGTGGTACTCCTCCTGTAGTGCAAACAGATCTAGGAATTTGGGAATAACTCCAAAAGGCTTCATATCTCTTTCTCTGTATCTGCTCGATGTGTAGATTACCAGTATTTGCCAATAGGAGTGCCACATCCAATGGTGCCCATTGCAGTAGTGGGTGATGCAACATTTTATAGGATTACCCAAGAGAAGGACCGCTATGGAGAGATGTCTAGGGGTACTTCAGAATATCAGGTGTTTCGTGCCAGACTTTTCATATTTCAAAATAAAGTAGCACCAGATGGGCGAAAGCACCGTGATCAGACTGTTGAGAGGCTTTGCGTCGGGAGGACGTGGACTGCGGTGAAGGCGTGGCCGCCCGATGGGAATATCCAAGACTTGGCCGAATTGCCCCTGAGGGGTGTGTATCTTCATTTGAGTTCTAGGGGTAGCGTGGTCATTTGCCCAACCCGGAGAGACTTCATATATATAGCTCTAGGGTTAGAGGACAACTCATCCATCGAGACTACTTCCTAATTCCTTTGCTATGTAGGCTAGATTTCCTTCATGATTTTGTAGAGAATCTGACCTCTGGTTGTATGGAAGCATTCATGGTTGCGTCGATTTCCTTCTCTTAGCCCGTGTGATTTTCGTGTCTTTTTTTGAGCTATTTTCGAGGATTTTCTTGCTTCACTTGGTTCGTCAATTTGGAGGCGTTTCTATTCGGATTTCTTTGAGGGGATCATGGGTGGATATCTTGTGCATCTTTGTGTATGATCTTGACCCCTCAAACGTCGGATTTGGCCTCCGATTCACGGATTTCGGTTGGAACCCTAGGCTTCTACTTGAGCATGGTAGAATCTCGATTCCTCTCGTTTTAGTTGGTTTGAGGCAACAAATTCGTAGGGATAGCATCTCCTAGATACGCTTCATCATCCCCTATGATTTGGTTGGAATCCATTGGTTGATTCGAGAGATCGGGTGAAGGGAAGGAGGAGTTGACCTTGAGAAGGTCGGGCTCAGGTTGCTGTTTCCGCGCCTGGCGGACTGTCTGCCTGGTCCTCACGGACTGTCCGCGAGGTGCCTATTCATCAGGTGTTCTTAGAGTTCGTCACTTGTTTTTCGAAGCTCGTCGTTTGATCCATTGAGTCGGTTGGTTTTTGTTGCAAGGAGTTCGCGAACGGTCCGGATTAGAGTGCCGGACGGTCCTTGACAAGGTGGACGGTCTGTGGGTCCATCACAGATGGTCTGTTTCTCTCAGTGTGCTACTGGTGGTTCCAGTTGGATCTTCAGACGGTTCATCCTGTTCTTGCAGACGGTCCACCTGGGTCTCGCAGACAGTCTGCCCACCTCCTGCGGACGGTCCGCCCGGTGCTTCGCAGATTGCCAAAGTTCTTTGCTTTTTGAGTTGTGCTTCTGCTTTGCTTTGAGTTGAGACTTGTTCCTAGGGTTGGTAGGTCCGTTGTGACTACGTGACCTTGACAAGCTCATGTGGGAATCCTTGGTTGTGATTTTGGGACTTAGCCGGTTCTCTCTCGGAGAAATTTTATCGGCTCCCATTCACTCCCCCACTCTCTGGTCGCCTAATTGGTCCTTCAGTTTGGATGGTGGTTGGCGCTGATTTGTTCTAAGAGAAAAATACTGTTGGCTAGTGTTGGTAGTTCTTAACCTCACCACTAGTTGCTCACCTAGCGTGGGCGTAAGATCCACCTAGGTATCAAGCAGATGCGAAGAATCCATAGCGCAGGAAATCCTGTAGCAGTTCACCTTAGGAGTATTCCCAAGGGTATCGAATCCAAGGAACGGTGTGTGCTAACTCCTAGCCTAGCTATGGTCCAAGGACACAACTCTATAGGACGAGATGAAGATGGAGAGGATCTTGCTGATAGAGGGCAGAGTTGAGAACAGTCTCTCAGTTAGGAACTCTCATTTTGGACACCGACCCTCCAGCTATATGATCGGTTCACGGCAAATGGTTGTCTACACTGTATCCGGACGTGAGGGATTCCGGAAGGGTCCAACGGCTGTCACTATCGCGGCCTACCCCAAGACAAACCGTGGGATACAGGGCAATCGAAGGATAACCCGTTGTCTAGACACCACGTCTACACCACCGCCATTACTACTATAGCACGGCCACGGCCGCCCGTAACAACACTATAGCACTCCATACGAAGGCGGGAGCGAACCCACGAGGAGAGACCAGAACTCACTCAGGTAACCGCTATCTATACAAGGATCATGGAAGGACTTTGGTCTAAACTAGAATGCAGGAGCATCCACTTTACTCTAATTGGACTAGCAGGCATACAAACGGAATTAGCAACTTATGAACTACACTAGAAGATCAAAGGCTAAGCTCATGAAGAACACAAGCCTCTAAATCATGAACAAGTGAAGAACACAAGAACTATTCACCTATGCATGAATGCTACTTTAGTCTAAATAGAAAATACGGAAATACTCACTTTATTCTAAATGAAGAACGAAGCATCCATAGAGATACAAATCCCTCTCTCACTCTCCTATTCTCTAATCTACCAAGGAGAGGCCTCTCCTTTGAAGGGAAGCTCTCATCCTTGAGTGAGATGGTGTGTCTCCTTTCTTACCCCTTCCCCTTCTATTTATAGGCGGGTCACACATGAGAACACCCAAGCACCACGGGAATGCCCTTAGGATCCAATGGGGAGACGACACGTGGAAGATGGGCGCGAATCGCCTTAAGGTTGGGTCGGCTCCGATCGCGCCGCCTTTCGTCTGGGTGACTGCCAGGTGGGTCCCCAAGGCGGTTCCTGATGTATGGGTCGGTTGGTGGCAGTTTGCTCGGATTGTGGGCCCTTGAATACTTGTGCTGAACACGTGGCGGTGTTTGATTCATTGGGAAGTGATTCCTTGGATTGATGAGGTGTCATGGACACATGGCATCTGTGTGCCAGCACATCGCCACGTGGCCTGGTGTGGGTCCCACAGGGCCCACATGATGTCCTGTGCATATCTCTCTCATCCGGGCTCCAATGTATGCAAATGATATATCCATTTCGATCGTCTCGACGAGCCCGTCACAATAGTGCAGTCCAAATTAGCATTTGGGACTGTTTATGATGATGCCATATTCATACCATTAATGCACTTGCTCTCAGCTATATCATTTCATATGTATTTTGGCCTGTCCTGCATCAAAAGCTAGAAACACCTACACTTTTGGAAATTGTCAGTATAAACCCCTATTCTAGTGTTGATGATCACTTTCTGTTTATTCTATGCAGGTATTGATGGCCTAAAAGTAGTACTTAACAGCCGTCAACAGCTAGTTTGTTTAGAGAGAAAAGTACTATTGCCTGGTGGCTGATAAGCCAAATGAACAGGACGCTCGTGTCTGCCGCACAACTCAGTGGAATTCCATACGAGGCAGCCACGTAACCTACACCGGCCATTAATTGTTGACGACAAAAATCTGATCGAGCCATGTCCCCCGTGCCACACTGCAACTACGTATTGATGTCCCCCACAGCGAAACATTCGATCCCGTCTGAGTCACCCCTACGACGGCTCAGATGGACCCCCGTCGAACCTCACTTCCAGCCTCCTACCCGCGCCCTCCTCGCTTCGCCGTCACCCGAGTGGGTTGTCGGAAGCCGGTGCAACCACAAGGACGGCGGCGCGGAGCTTCCTTCCGTCAACTCGGGAATCCACCTCAAACCCTAGCCCATTGACTTCCACCACCACCTCTAGCGTCGGCGTTGGCGACCTGTGGCGGCTGGATCCACCCGCGGTGTGCGGCTTGCGCGGATGGTGGCCTCCTTCTCCTTCCTCGTCGGGAAGGCACGGGTGCTTCGGAGCTCGGCAGGAGCCGCCGAGGGGTAGGCGGCGGCGACACTGGGGCCGGATCCGCGGCTCCCACGGCTGGATCCAGTGGCCGTGGTGGTGGATCTGCCACCTGGTGCTGCATCGGTGAGGTCGATCATCATGGGGCCTCCCCTCGCCCTAGGTCATTATTTCCTGTAGCAACGAACGACCGCTGCCCTCCATCGCAAGGCTCCTCCCTGCCTCGCCGCTGCCGTCGCTGGAGTCGCGATCTAAGCGTCCGACACGACGAGGAAAGCAGTAGTCGGGTCTTCCCCATTCTCTCCACGAGCGGCGGCCTCCATCCCCATCGTCGTCACTGGCTGCCTCCTGTGTGGTTCGCGCTGACACGACAATCTGGGTAGCTGGACGTCAGCGGGCTCCGCTTCCCACGGTCGCAGGGGACTCATCCCTGGTGCCAGTCCAGCCAACCTGGGACCTTGCTGCCTCCCTATATTGGTCCCGCTCTGCACGCGGGTGGCACTATCTGGTCGCTCAACGTGCGGTGGCGAGCTCCCTTGCGAGGGTGCGGCGCAGATCCTGGTGCTCAAGGTTCTGTCTTTAGCGGTGGTGCCCTTTGTCAGATCTGCGGTCGTCAGTGGTTGCGCCATGCACCTCTCTTTGGAACACTTGGTTATGCTCATAATCTGGTCATTCTCCTTGGTCACCACCTTCATGTTGCTCTCTCTTCGGCTGTGGGCGGTCGTTCGTAGGGCTTGTCATTGGATTCCATGGGGGTCTCACTGCACGCGTCGGTGCCATCTGCCGTGGGTTTGGAGGACGGCTGTCATCTTTGCTCTCATGAAGCTCGAGCGAAACCCTACCCAGTTCTGTGCTGGGCCAACAACGACGGCACCTAAGGGTGTTGTTTCCCTTCCTGGAGGTGTTGTTGTGAGGTCGCGGGAGATGTCGCCTTTCTTCCTCGCCATTGCGCTGCACCGTTCGTCGAGGGCTCCTCGGTGTCCTGGTCATCTCCACTGGCCTACCTTGCCATCGCTGAGCTGTTTGCTGGATCTTGGTTGTCACTCGGGAGATCTTTCCCCTCCAGCTGTCTTCTTCGTTGGCAGTTTGGGAGGACAGGTCTTCGTCCTTCCCCTGATCCCTTGGGTTGTCACTTATCTTCAGAGAATAGGCGTAGTGGGCTGCATTGGGGTGGCCGGTCGAGTGGAGTAGGGATGAGGGGGAGCTTCTGCTCTTGGCCGCCTTTCTTGCTTGCAGAAGCTTACTATCATCGCCATCAAGAGCGGTTCGCTGTCTTTCCATCGATTAGCCCCTTCTAGGCTTTGGCAGTCGACCACGTGAAGTTGGTTATGGAGGCTTGTGAAAGCATGGTCTGGTTTCGTCGGGCCGACAACGGGTGTGTTTCCGGAACGTATCTCACCTCGCTAGGGGTGTTGTTTCGGCCTCCATCCATTTCGTCTTGCCAGGTGAAAGCTTGGTCTGCTCCTTCATGGAAGACGGATGATGGCGGCGTTGGTGACGTTTCCCTCCTTGGAGGCATCATCTTGCATGTCCTTCTCACTCCTTTTTCGTTGGTGCCTAGTTTTGAGTCTGTCGGTGATGTGCTTGCGCTCTTGATGTAATCTTTCGTGCAGGTTTTAGGCGTTGCCTTTGGTAGTGTGTTTTCGTCTTTCTTGGTTGTTCCTTGTAACTTCGCGACTTAGGGGTTCTCCTAATATTGCTTAACTGTAACTCTCATCTTCTTAATGAAAAACGTGTATTGCACGTCTTAAAAAAATTGCTTTTGCGCCGCAACGACTCTTCGCTTGCTTGCTATAAAAGCGCCACACCTTCTCTACCTGATGCTCATCGCCGTGCTAGTTTTCATCATACAAAACTTAATAAGAGCACCCCACTAGCCAATTCTCTCTGCTCACAGCTATCCACGTCATACCCTCGGGTCCACGATCCACCAGCACGCCCCTTCTTCTCCACCCGCCGCGCCTTCAATCCCGCCACCGGCCCTTCGCGTCCCCGCCCCCTCGCATCCCCACCAGCGCCCCCTCGATCGCCTCCCCGCCCCTCCCACTGCCTCACCTCCCCTGTCTCCATAAGATGGCCCCCAGCCTGTGCCTCCTCTCCACCTCAAAATGCTCCAACCAATCGAGACTTACCTCGATTGACTCCCACCGGAGCCGGTCCTACCCTTGATTCCGCCGTCGTCGAAGCCGCACCTGCTCCACAGCCTCCACCGAAGCGGCTCCTCCTCTGCGGCCTCCAGTAGAGCCGCGTCCATGCCTAGCCCTGTCAGCGGCAAGAGCTCCTCCATCTCCTCTCGCTCCATGAGCTGTCGCCGCGTGCCGCTTGGAGCTGTACGTGCTGCCGCCGGAGCCGCCTCCAGGGTTGTGCCTGCGTATGCATCTGAGAGGAAAGAGGAAAAGGAGGGGATAGGCCAGACTAACGATGGGCCTTTGATGCTTTCGGGTTTGGGCCGGTCATTGGACATCGGCCCAGTTGGATGGACATCGTTGTTGATTTGTTTTCTGATGATTTTGTTCATCTTGCCTGTTGTGATTTTGTTCTGTAAGCCTCGAAGTTACCGAGCGGCATCACAATGCTTCTTGATTGCTTCTATTATTCTTTGAATATGATGGTCACCATCAAGATGAAGAAGGAGCTCTTTGTAGGGCCGCTTGCAGTTGCCCGCGGCTGTCACCATCTTCCAGTGCCAAGGAACTTCGAGTACCAAGAAGCAGCAAGGTTTTGCCATCTTCCAGTGCCAAAAACTTCAAGTACTAAGAGCAACTCCAGCAGACCCCCTACTTGAGCCCCTACCCAAAAAGTAGGGGCTGAGAGCAAAAAAAATGAACTCCAGCAGAGCCCCTACTCGGGCACCAATTCTAGGGGGGCACCCAAATCCCCCCATCCAGCCCCTTCTCCTGCGGGTGTTGGAGGGAGCCCCTACTCGGTCGGTTTCTATTTTTTCCCTGGCCGCGCTCGCCTTCATCCTCGCGCACGCCGACGCCTCGCGCATCGCCCCATCCTCGCGCTGCCTCCAAACCAGCAAGGGCAACGCATCCTCGCCGGATCCGGTCCCTCCGCACCTGAATCAGACAGAGGGAGATACCACCAGTCCATCCACAACGAGAATCGAGCAGTCGCGCCCCTCTGCTGGTCGCCCTCAGCCTACCGTCTCCGGTGACACCACGGGCTCTGGCCAGCCCCACGACCTCCACCCTCCGGCCTCCAGGAGAGTGATCTGTTGCCACCACACCGGATTTGCTCATCAGCTGATCGATTCCGGCCGACGCGTGCACCAATAGCCATCTGCCCCACACTGGATCTCGAGATCCCGCCGCCGCCGGTGACACGATGTCGCCCGGCCGCAAGCGCTGGCCGCTTGTTGCCAAACGCAAGAGCTATCAGTCGTGCGGCCGCACTGCACCGAATCTCAGGATCCCACGTGACACTGGACAAGAGGACCTCCTTGAGGTAGCAAGGTATTTTTTCTCTTGTTTTTTTCTGTTATTTAAGTACCATTTGTTGTATGGTTGAATGCAAAACAAAAATGAAAATAGCTATAACAATGCAGCGAGCCTCTGAATTCTGCACATTTAATTTTTTTAGCACATTGCATCAACAACGGACAACAGCAAAACAAATTCAGAATACAGTCGAATAACAGTGTGTTGTAGATTATCATCTGCAAGTTATTTTTTGAATGTTCTTCCGCAAGTTATAGACAAACAAATAGATGGCAGATGTCAATGTTTTGTTTACTTCCACTGGCAATGTTTACTTGTTGAAACTAATGACATTTTTTGGTCTGCAATTTTCAGAGAGTTGTGAAGATGGTGTTCTCGGACGACGATGATCTTCTAGCTCAATGGTGGGAGGAAGAGGATGAACATGAGTCCGAGTCAGAGTCTGACCATGATGACAGTGACAATCTCATTGCAATTCTTATGCTTGCCGACATGGACCATGAGAAACACAAGAGGAAGCGTCGAGGTTCAGTCCCTGGGCGCCTGGTAGTTCCTAGGAACATATCTAGTGGCAATTTGCGCATAGTGGCAGATTACTTTGCAGATCCTCCAGTGTACAATGCCAACTTCTTTCGGAGGAGGTTCAGGATGTCGAGAGACCTTTTCTTGCCCATTGTGGATGGTGTGGAGGCACATGATGAGTACTTTAGGCAGAGACCAAATGCAGCAGGCCTTCATGGTGCAATTGCATTGCAAAAGGTGTTTGGATCATTTCGCATGCTTGCCTATGATGTTCCAGCTGATTCGATGGATGAAGTGGTGAGGATTGCAGAGAGCACCATGGTCGAGGCTTTTCACCACTTTGTGCAGGCTGTGGTTGAGGTGTTTGGGGAGCAGTACTTGTGGCCACCTACTGTTGAGGACACTGCAAGGTTGATGGCTATGAACGCTAAGAGGGGATGGCCTGGCTTGCTTGGTTGCATTGACTGTATGCATTGGAGATGGAAAAACTGCCCAACAGCTTGGAAAGGACAGTACTCAGGGCATGTGGATGGGCCAACATTGATCCTTGAAGCTGTTGCATTTGAGGATTTGTGGATTTGGCATTCTTTCTTTGGTCTGCCAGGCTCTCTAAATGATATCAATATTCTGCGGAGGTCACCATTATTTCAGAGGCTAAAATCAGGGACATCACCACCAGTGGAGTACATGGTCAATGGCAACAAGTACACTATGGGATACTACCTTGCAGATGGGATCTATCCTACTTGGGCAACTTTTGTGAAGAGCTATAGCAATCCTCAAGGGAACAAGAGAGTACATTTTACCAAAGCTCAAGAAGCGATGAGAAAGGATGTGGAGAGAGCATTTGGTGTCCTCCAAGCACGATTTGCCATGGTGAGGGGTCCTGCTAGATTTTGGGACACTACAAGGTTTTCCCCCTATTGCAACACAACTCTTAGGCAACACCACAAATTTGGTTGCATTAGGGGGGTACTATGGCACCGAAATAGTGATTTGGTTGTAATATGCGTGTCTATTGCTACACAAAATTTGAGTTGCAATATTTATTTTTTGTGTTGCAACAGGTTGACGCTAATGCACCCATTATGAGGATTTGTGTTGCATTTGGTTGGAAATACTGCTACCCCATTTCTGCGTTGCAGTAGCATTTCATGTGTTGCAATAGAAAGTTGCTATGGCCACCATACTAGGGTTGGTTGCGTTTGAACGGCTATATCGCAACGTCTTATTTGGGTTGCAAATATATCTTTGCGTTGTTGCAACAGGTTGACGGTAATGCACCCATTATGAGGATTTGTGTTGCATTTGGTAGGAAATACTGCTACCCCATTTCTGCGTTGCACTAGCAATTCATGTGTTGCAATAGAAAGTTGCTATGGCCACTATATTAGGGTTGGTTGCGTTTGAACGGCTATATCGCAACGTCTTATTTGGGTTGCAAATATATCTTTGCGTTGTTGCAATACATGGAGGGCTATTGCTCGTTTCTAGCCTCAAGAAGGAATATCGTGTACGTATTGCCACAAAATTTGTTTTGATGAAAAAAAAATTTGTGCTATGGGGCTGTAGCGAAATTTAAAATGTGATTTAATAGGTAAATGTTATTATGAAAAATATGAATTTTAACAATATGGTATAGACTATAGGTACCATGAAAAAAAGAGAGGATTTGTTTCACTACAAGAAAATCGTTGACTAGTGACGCAACCACATTTTAGCGTCATTGATTTATGACGTTCCTAGCTGATCTCGTCATAATATTTCACTTGAGCAAATTTAGTGACAAAAAATTTTCGTCATTACGGTTGGTAAGTGGCGAGCGTTCCCTGTTCCATGCTGTTTTGTGACGCCATAAGCTCTGAAAAAACGTCATAAACCAACATCGGTCCCACATGTAAGCATTCTTTCGAAATTAGAGTGTTCCAAGTCATCATAAAATTTTCCAGGGTCCCACATGTAAGCATTTTCGCCAGGTCAGCGGCGTCATAAAACAACTTTGGTCCCACATGTAAGCATTATTTTAAAATAGAGTGTTCCAAGTCGTCATAAAATTGATTGGGTCCCACATGTAAGCATTTCGCCAGATCGTGAGGCTAGGTCACGAAATGTTGCAAAATAATTTGCCATGGCATGGGTTCGAACCAGGACTGAAGGAATAAGGTTGTGTTACGCACCACTTCTTGGTTGTGCATGTTATATGGGAAACTCAGCTAATAGTTCATGCGAATTCTTATCGTGACCGGGTCCCACATGTAAGTTTCAGTTGGGTCTATAATTGCCTATCGAATGGTTGGCTAGACGCTTCACTCGAGACTTAAAGACTTTCAACTTCGCTATGCGGATCTGCAACGGGCTTGTGGTAGGAATGGAGAATCCTAGCGGCGATGAGAGGGTGAGTTATGAGGCACCTCAAGACGACAAGGTCACCTTCTGGTTTGAGCCACTACATTTTCTCCTACAACCTAGGGATGGAGATTTCTAGATTTGGGGATCTTGCGGATTGATGAGCATATCTGAGATACAATTGATTCAGATTTCTTTGTACCCTCAGTTTGCACTTGATTGATGTTAGAAGTTGATAGGCTATTGACAATTCATGGGTGTTAGATTTAGTTAGTTTTCAATTTGCATCGATTGATAGGTTGTTGTATTTTACTAGCTTACGGAGGTGGCTCGGTCCATCGATTACATCGTGCCCTCCTCGATGCTGATCTTATCCTTGTGGATTGCTATAACAAGTGCGAGCATGGGTATGTTGTCCTTGTCAAGGAACCCTTGTGCGACCTTGGGCGCGGTATGGAATCTGCGGTCGGTAGACTTATAGTACTTGTACTCTTGATGTCGATGTTGCAAATGGATAATTGTATGAACATGTATGTATTTGGTGTCTGACTGAAGAACAACGATGTGGGACGTTTATTTGGATTGATCCTCAATGGGATGCTAGGACTACTATCGCTCGGATAGGTGACAAAGGTTGTTGAAAATGGTCGAGAGGAAGCAAGTGATTTGAAGGAAGGCGTGAAATTGCTAACAAGCGACTTGAAGCTACTGAGTTGAGTTGAAAAGGTGAAGGCAAAGGCTGGAGCAGGTTGAGAAGGAGAAGGAATCGATTCTTTGCGAGTTAAATAAAAATAGGTAGTTACGATTATTATGAAACTTGTTGCTTGTTGATGTTTAACTCGGTTGTTGCTCACTTCATAGTGATGAACGGCTACGAATGACATGTAGTGTTATGAAACTTGTTGCTGCTGATGTTAACTTCGGATCATGCAAGCGAAAAAGGAACAACAATGGGAAGGATCGCAAGAAGCTTGAAGCTACTTCTCTGAAGCTGCGAGGATGGAGCTATGGAAGGAGAATCAACGCCTACAAATGTAATTGATGTTTAGTTCTTGAGTGTTGAGAATGGTCATGAGTTGATGGAACTTGTTGCTACTTGTCGTTGTGAACTTTGTGGTCGTGAGTTGAGAAACTTGATGCTACTTGATCATAATTATGTTTGCTAGTTGGTGTTGTGAACCTTTTGGTCATGAGTTGATGTTTTGTTGGAAGGACCTTCACGAGTAACGATCGTGAACTGCTTATTTCCTACTGTCGTTTCAAGTCATCATAAAATGGAGGTCCCACATGTAACGATCGCAAAACTGCTTAGTTCTTGAGTGTTGAGAATGGTCATGAGTTGATGGAACTTGTTGCTACTTGGTGTTGTGAACTTTGTGGTCGTGAGTTGAGAAACTTGATGCTACCTGATCATAATATGATGTTTGTTGCTCGATGGACAACAAAGGTCCGGTCTGTTGATGTTTTGCTGGAAGGACCTTCCTGAGTAACGATCGTGAAACTGCTTATTTCCTAATGTCGTTCCAAGTCATCATAAAATGGATGTCCCACATGTAAGTTATGTAAGGTGAATCTTTAATATAAATCAGTAATTCACGGTAAAACGCTCGCCCGCATAAAGACTCTTGACTTTTGATACGAGCAGATCTGCAATGGCTCGTGGCAGGAATGGTGGATCCTAGAGGCGACGGGAAGATGGTTCCGCTGCCACCTTCCAGCTACAAGAAGCTGAAACGGCTCGACAAGGTCAGTTCTCTGGTTTGAGCTGCTATATTTTCCCGTATCGTTCTAGGGATTTCTAGATTTGGGGATCTAACGGACTGATGAACATATACACTAGAATCAGATTTCATCGTACTCTCATATTTGCACTTCGTTTGGTGTTACAAGTTGATAGGCTATAGACAATTCATAGGTGTTAGATTCAATTAGTTTTCGGTTGCATCGTTTGATGGATTGATAGGTTCTTGTATTTTACTAGCTTGTAGAGGTGGGCCAGGAGGTGAAGAGAGACTTGCAAGAACAAGAAGGCAGAGAACTCATGGTGCAGCAAGAGGCTGTAAAATACAAGGAGCTATGTCAGCAAATTTTAAATACAACTATGCAAGAGATGAGGAAATTCAACGAAATGGCTGACCAATTGTTACATTAACAATTGCAACAGACCAACAACTATAATGAGTTGTGTGCCCATATATTCTGTGGGACAATGCCTTATTGAAAGAAATAGGTGAGATTCTTGACCAAGAGTCGAAAGACCTGGTCTTGGACTAGAAGGCAAAACACGAAGAGGAGGCAAGGTCATGGAAGGAAGAATGCGCAAAGGCTAACATCAAGCTTAAAGCAACTACCATCGAAATGGAAAACGTGAAGGAAAGCTGAAACATGCCATCGATGCGATGGAAGTGTATAAGCAATCGGTTGAGCAGCTAGTTATCGAGATCGAGAAGGAGAAGCAATTGGTACAGAGTGTTATCCAGATGGAGAAGGAGAAGCAATGGATACGAGAAAGATAAAATAGGTAGTGCTTGATTATTATGAAACTTGTTCCTTGTTGATATTTAATTCTGGTTATTCCTCCCGGTGCTTATGTTTTCTTTAGGTCACCAAGCGAAAAAGGGATCAGCAATGGGAAGGATCCTCAGAAGCTAACATGAAGCTTGAAACTCTGCCGAGCTGAGGTGAAGGACAGCTGCAGGATAGAGCTATGGAAGGAGAATCAACGCCTGTATGTAAATTGATGATCAGTTCTTATCGTTATGATTACAAATGGGTGGTTATGAGTATTTTGAAAATTGTAATGATGATCATCCTATGATGTTTGCTACTTGGTGTTGTGAACTTTGTGGTCATGAGTTAAGAAACTTGTTGCTACTTCGTGTGATGATCATCCTATGATGTTTGCTACTTGTTGCTACTTGGTGTTGTGAACTTTGTGGTCATGAGTTGAGAAACTTGTTGCTACCTGATCATAATATCATGTTTGCTGCTCGATGGGCGACAAAGTTCGCTGTTGATGTTTTCTTTGGAAGGACCTTCACGAGGAACGATCGTGAAGCTTGTTTCTCTACCGTGGTTCCAACTCGTCATAAAATTTAATAAGGTCCCACAAGTTAGTCTGATAAAAAAATAGAGGAAAATTAAAAGGATAACTATATCAATAGCAGGGGTCAAACCCGCTGCCAATGGCTATATCAACCGCGACCGCAAGGGCTTGCCAGACGCTCGTGGGTCGTTGTGGCAAATATCTAGCCTAGGCGTTGCGTGTGCAGATCTACAACCCGCGGCGGGAATGGCGGATCCTCGCTTCAAAGGGAGGAGATTGAGCTACGGTCAGGTCAGTACCCTGTTTTGTGCCTCTTCTTTCCCCTTTCGTCAGAGGGAAGTGATATTTGGAATTGGGGATTTCAGTTGAAGCACGATTGTTGTTACAAGTTGATTGATAGGCTTTAGTTTAGAAAGTGCAAAACTAAGCATTGATTTCAAGTTGCAATGAATTTTTTTGAAGCATTCGTGTACTCCAGTATCTTCTTCCATTGGTAGTTACTGCTCGGAGACATCTTCCTGCAATAGTAGCCATTGGCATCCTAAAGACAAGTGCAAACACGGGTTGAGAGCTGTGGTGAAGTATGCTTGGACCTTTCTCAACCACGGCGCGGTTTCTTTGGCTGCCCAAAGGTAATGGCTAGTTGGCTACACCGCTTATGTGGTGGCTGTGGTCAACGACTATTGCTAATGGGTCGTTTAATTTGCAGGAAGAAAAAGAGCATTGCGATTACTTCTGCTGGATTGATCCAGGATGGGATGAAAGGTCGTATCTTTGTTATCTTTGAAGCTCATGAAGAAAGCGGCGAAGAGGATGCAAAGCAGTGGGAGGGGGAATTGGGAAAAGCTAACTGTGAGCTTAGAGAGATTAGGAATGAGCTCAAAATAGCGGCAAAAACTTGAAGACTACATGAGCTGAAATCAATTAGGAATTATAGGCACAATGTCAAACTCGCGCATGTGCTGCTTGCTTTATTTGTTGTTTTCGCGGGAATGGCGGGATTGATGCTCGGTGGCAAGGCTAATTAGATGTGTCGATCATGTATTCTGCAAGTGTCACTTTGGTATTGTGAACAATGTGTCAATCATGTATTCTGAACATTGTGTCCTATGCTTCTGAGCATTGTACTGATGATGTATTGCCAAAATCGACCAAGAAATGCGTGATAGTTAGTATCCACCACATTGTACTGACCATTTAGTCCGACCTGTTCACATTTCCAAGAACGTAATTTCCGTTAGGTTCCCCAACAGTCATAATGAATTATTATTGTTATCCCGAAATCAACAGCAGCAAAGGTTGTTTTGGTGTAAGGAGCGGTGAATTTCTGTAAATGTGGAGAAAGGAACGGTGGATTTGTTGTAAATGGGGCATTGATCGACTTCTTCCGCCTGGGGTATAGAGAACATTTTTACAATTGCATCTCCTCCTCTCGGAAGGAAGATCCGTGAGAGTACAGTGCTCTCTTCCAAGTCTCTGTATCAATTTGAATGTGCATTTGACTCAGCACTCGATGTTTGATCAAACTATTTTCAGGACGCCGGTAGGTCAGTAATCATGTCGTCGAGGCGGTTGCCGTTATCCCTGGTGGTGCTCCCTACATAGGTGAACATTGACATCGCCGGCCACCTCGCTGCGACCTCGGAGCGGGCCATGGATGACCTCCGTAGCCTACGGACGACCTGCCGGGAGATGCGTCGCGTGTGCAATAACGCGGCCGTTGGTCGGTGCGTGGCGCTAGAGTGATTTGTCATCGAGCTGCAGTGGAACGACCGCAAGGGCTATGACACCCTCCTCGATTGCCTGACCCGCATAAGAAACCCAGAGGCATGTTTCCTCTCCGGGATGGACATCCTGTTCGGGGAAAACTACAGCTCCCGATCATCCATCGCCAAGCTCGAGGAGGCCGCGTAGGCCGGGCACAATGTGGCGGCCTACATAGCCGCCATGGTCCTCAGGCCTATGGTGGCGCCGGTGATGATGACATGCGAGGCGGTACATCGCGTGTCGAGGGCGAGGAAGAATCGCCGCCGCGACATCGGCGATGATGCGACGGACAAGGGTTACCGGTGCCATGAGGCAGCCTCAGAGGTGATCCGGCGAGTGACATGGCACCAATGTGCAACGCTGGCGCCGCCAGTGGCGCGTGGCAATCATCAGTGTGCAGGCCGCCTGTGCTTCAAGATGAGCTGGGAAGAATGGTCACATTTTTCTAACGAGGAATGTAGAATTCACACTGAATGTGATCTGTTCTTTAGCAAAATAATTAGATATCTGCATCCAAACAAATTACCCTGATATGTGAGAGTGATTTTGGATATATTTGTTTCTAGATCAATCCACTGATATCTGTTTCTATCTCTCTTCCTTGATTCCCGTGTAGCAATACTCGCACACGCATTGATGTGATGGAAACCAACTTCTGGTCTTCCCCCATTAATTTACCACGGTTGGTAGTTGGAATAGTTCATCACAATTTAGAGAGGTGGAAATCAATATTGGACAATTAAATAACAAATAATGTGATCTCACTATCTCAGAAACTACGAAATCCGTAATCAGGTTTGCCCAATTCTAAACAAGCAACTTTTGCCGTGAAAGGAATGAAAATTTTTGTCCTCATGTTAATGTTTCAGAACCCAAACATCCGGTCCTGCCCGGGTTATATTGCCTATCTCATTGCATGCTTTCATTTTGTTGTTACCAAGCATGACTCGTCAACAAGGAAGAATGAAGCCGTGGTTCAAACTCTAAGTCAGCTTGCTTGTCTTCACGATTCTTTCCTACTAACCAAGTCTTTGAAAAACAAATCTTTGCTAGATGGGGTAGTGTACACTAGATAGAGTAGACACCATCTCATCGAAAGCCAATTTGTTGCCCATCGCTCAATTTGCTCTACCTAAGCCACGGCTCCACGTTCGAATTGTGCACGTTTTCGGCTCTCCCTAACAAGGATGATATCATATCTCACCTTGTCCATATTTAAAACAAGCATCTTTTTGCCATCAAATGATTAAAAATATTTCTGCGGTCTACCCAAACATCCGACGTATACCGAATAATAGGTCTCGTGGAACTTTCGATCTCATCATGTTCAAGTGAATTAAGTTTGCTCCAAGTTCAACGAGATTGCAAGTTACGCGCCTAGACCATTTTCCTGACATGATCCCCCATGAGACCCTGCGTCTTTCCCTTGGCAAATGAGATCTATTAATATATACTACTGGAAAACACTTTTGCATCTCCTCCTCAACAAAAGAAAACCCCATCGGCATCTCCTCCTCTCGGCACTGGAAGGCCCCATCGGCATCGCCTCCTATCGGCGCAAGTACTGTCGTCCTCTCTCCTAATTCAATCGATTTCTTTGTTCTTTCGACCTTTTCCACCACTTTGAGCAAACTAATTTCTATGTGCATTTCAGAGCATCTCCCCCAATGGCCGGCGACTATCATCGCGTGCCTCCCGTGGAGCTCGCTCTCCTACCATCCACGCCGACTAAAGCTCGGCGGGGCGAGATCTGACGGCTGCGGCATAGCTAAACACCGCAATGGATGGCCGGGCCGATGGGGCCCGGCACGCTCTGTGCTCACTGCGGCCTTCGTCGCTGGCATGCCGGGCAGCGGTGGGACATGCATTCTCTCCGCATCTATCAAACCACGATTTAGTCTCACCGCCGCCACGTGGCCGGGCGCAGGCGGTGGAGTGCCCGAGGCGGGTTGGTCGACGTGGCAGCGTGGCCTCCACTCGCCATTGATGTCAAGTGCGCTGCCGCTTGGACTATCCCGGAGAGCTCGAGCTGCACACGTTCCGTCCTGCTCCACAGGCCGGTGGCGTTTACCGCCGCTCGGCCATTGATGTCAAGTGCGCCCGCCGCTTCGACTGTCCCGGAGAGCTCGGCGCACGTACCGTCTGCCACCACCGGCGTGCGATGGGTGGAGTGCCCGAGGCGGGCTGGTAGCACAAGGCAGCGTGGCCCTCCACTCCGCCATTGATGTCCGTCGTCGTCGCCATCCCGAGAGCTCGAGCACGGCCGTTCCGTCCTGTTCGACAGTCGGCGTTGCGCGCCGGCCGCTGATGTCAAGCGCTCGCCATGCCGTCCGGAGAGCTCAAGGGCGACGTTCTGTCCCACCTCGGCGGCGGCGGCATTGCCCGGCCGCGGCGATGATGTCCGCGCTTCGCCGTCTTGATCGTCTGAGAGCTTCGGGGCATGGACGTTCCTGTCCCTTCTCGACAGGCCGGCGGCATTGCCAACCGCTCGGCCAGTGATGTCAAGTGCGCTCGCCGCGCCCGGAATCGAGCTTCGAGCACGACGACGTTCTGTCCACTCGAAAGGCCGGCGGCGTTGCGGCCCGCTCGCCCGATGTTGGACCCGTTCACCGCTTGGCGGCGGCGCCTTTGATCCTCGACGACCCAGACTAGATGAAAAGATAATTGCCAACAATAACAAGTGTCACTTTGCTATAATGCTTATTAGTGTATGATCAGAGAACTCTGTTTCCTCCTATGGAGTACTTTGGATGGTTGTTCATTCGAAAAATGTGAACCTATTTTGCCAACAAATCAACAAATAATTTAGTCCGGTCTTGTCACTTTTTCTTAACAGTAACATCCGCCTGTTGCCATCCTTGTGCCACAACTTCCCATGGAAGGTGGTTGCCATCATCAAGAGATCACAGACATGTTGGTCATACGGCGCGGGGACCCGCACATCAGCCCCTCAACGATGGAAGATGAATGGAAGCCACTCAAGAGTCAAGACTCAAGAGGCGCCCGTTGCTTACCTTCTCACCGAAGCGGCACAACTTCCCAGACAAGGCAAGTAACTCCACATAAATCGCCATTCCTACCCCCCACCATTGGCGTGCTCGCCAGTTCCGAACCACGCTACCACTTCCCAAACATCACGCCTCACTCTTACCCGGCCGACACAATGAAGCGATCAGCTCCCGTCACGGGCTATCCCCACTGGTTCCCGTCGCGCCGCTATCCCCACCGGCTCCCGTCGCCGCTCTCACCCTGCCCTTCAACCGATCCTCCAGCCACATCCTCTTGGCCGTGATGTGCCACCGCGCGACAACCGACTTACCGCATGTTCACGGAGGCCCTGTGGGGCCACATCCACGCACCGCCACGCCCGTCTGCCGCCAATGTCGACGCCGCCGACTCCGAGCCGAGCCAACGTCGACCATTGCCGCTCGTCGGCGGTTTCCCAAGAGCCGGTGGTGGCTCACCGTGATTCAGCCTCCTCCACCGTCGCTGCCGCCGCCTCGATGGCATACGTCGACCCGCCGTCGATCGTCGGCGCTTTACCAGGAGCAGTTGTTGTCTTGCCGGCGGATATCCAGCCTCCTCCACCGTCGTCGCCTCAGAAGCTGAAGTTTACAGTTACGCTTCCTGCTGGTGAGTTTGATTCCGACTCGACTCCCAGGCGACACTGAGACTCGTCGAGGACCGCTTTCCGGCCACATCCCTCGGTCCCGGGCGATGCTTTGTCGTCTTCCGCCGACGACGTCACGGGTGCCATGTCTGCTCCGACCTTATGCACCGGTGGCGCAAGCTAAATGAGGTCAAGGACCATATCCTTGGGTTGGCCAGGTCTGCGCCCCTGAGGCAGAAGTACAAGAAGAAGTGGAGCCGCCACCGCGTCATGGCAGGAATGAGGGATGGATGGAGTAGATGTGAGTGAGGGAGGGTGGAAGATCTATCTTTGTTATGTTATCTCGTGATGTTAATTAGTATCTTTAGATTTCATTGGAACATTGTCTTATGTATGTGAACTTTGTGATGTTATGTTATCAGTGATGATAATTAGTATCGTTAGATTTCGTTGGAACATTGTCTTATGTATGTGGAAATTGTGATGTTTAATTAGTCACTTTAGAATGGACTCGCTTTCCTACTTTGGATGGATGTTCGTCGAATAATGCGATCGTATTTTCCTAATAACAATTCAACGAACCATTTAGTCCGGTCAGCTCACTTTTGCAGATCAGTAAGATCCGGCCGTAGTCATTCTATTTTGCCCACAAAATCAACATTGAACTTAGTCCGGTCTGGTCACGTTTTCTTATCAATAACATCCGGCTATAGCCTTCCTCGACAGGCCGCGCCCATTGCCTAATTTCATGGAAGCTTGCCACAACGCCCCATGGAGCTTGTAGATGAATCGTAGCCACTCGATCTAGAGGCCCGTTGCTTAGCTTGTCACATAAGCTTGCACAACTTCTCATGCAATCTGGCCATTGTATTCCTACCACCATCGGCGTCCTTGCTAGTTTCGAACCACTCTACCCGTAGTTCTCTTCCCAAACACTGCGTCCCCCTACTACCCGTCCGACGCAATGAAGCAATCGCCTCCCCGGACACAGAGCTTAGGCGCATGGCCATACCCGCCCCTGCTCGTCGGTCCGGCGGCGTTGCCAACCTCTCGCCCACCGCCTCCTCAGGAGCCGAATCCGGGTCCTGGCTGTCACCGCGCGGCCTCCACTTCATCTGCTCCTACTTAGAGTGGCAAGGGCGTCAATTCCACATCACGGAGCCGCCCCGCTGCGACGCCGCCAACGTCAACCCGCCAATGCCCGGAGCCGGTATGCGCCGGCGGATTCCCAGCCTCCTCCACCACTTGCAGAGTTGGACTCCGACTCCAATTCCGACACCAACTCCGACACCTTTGCTCTGCGCGTCTTCTGGCGCACTACCAACACCTACGGGTGCCCTATCTGCCCCAACCGTATGCACCGGTGGAGGAACCTGAATGAGATCAAGAACCACGTCCTTGGGATGGCTGTGGTCTCGAGGCCACGAGGAGGACAACATGAAGAAGTGGAGCCGCCACGTCACGGCGAAACGAGGGATGGATGTAAATGGAGTGAGCGAGCCGCGCCAGTGGAAGACCAATGCCAATATGTTATCTGTGATGTTAGTTAGTATATTTAGATTTCGTGGGAACATTGTATTATGTATGTGAACATCGTGATGTTAATTAGTAACTTTACATTTCCATGAAACATGGTCTCATGTGTTGTCCGGCCTGTTCGTGTTTCTAGACAAGAACATCTGCTCTTATTGTACTTATACATGACCGTGTTTCCTAGCTTGACACATTTTTTTTCGAATCGAGGGCATCCCCCATTTCCATTGCAACAACGGAAATACCGAACAAGTCACAGAATAGGGATAAAAGAGGAGTTCACTGGCCCTTGACTCGCCCTAACCTACCTTGACTCAAGCTAGATTAGGACAACGATCGCCCCTAGGACTCCCAGGGAGAGTAAGCATCACCAGACAACAAGTCTGAACATCATCACAAGTTTCCAACCCAAAACATAGCACCACTAGACAGACCTACACCAACATCTGCCAATCGCTTGACAATGTCAGTTTCCTAGCTTGAAGATCAATATTGGATGATTAATAAGAAATAGCAATGTGATCATTGCTCACCTTAACGAAATTCAAAACAAGCATGCGGTTATTGCCAAACATCCAAAACGCTAATGCATCCCTAACCCAAACCATGTTTGTGAATTTGGTTATCATTTGTTTGTTGATCAATCCCCTTGTTTGAAGTTGTTTATGCTTTGTTTTCCTGACCATCTCTGTTCCTTGTCTCCCTATAAATGTTATCCTATTTTATCACTCTCATAAACTATGAAATCATTGATCACCTTTGCTCAAAATCAAAACAAGCATCTTTTACAGGCCCTGAAATATTTGTCCTTTCTGTATCTTTTTCTAGACCGAAACATCCGGTCTGTTAATGCATCCCATACCCGAACATCCGGTTTAATGGCTGTAAACAGTTCATCTCTGCATGTTGAAGTGCTTGTAAATATAGTTTGCTCCAAATTCACTAAGATTACAAATTTACATAGTTCTTTTCTTTGCAAAAGACCGTTACATTATTAGAGATTGAGGCGCCCCTTGCATTAGCGTGATACAACTCAAGAGACACCCGACTTTCCAAACTGAGATCTATTAATATACTGGACTCTCAACTCCCTCCATTGCCTTGTCTCAAACTCTCTCCTCCAGAAACCACAACCACCATGCCTTCTTCTCCGATTCGACTTCCCGCCTCTGCTTCCTTCCAACCCCTCCTCCATCGGGACACCACCCGACTCCCCAACCAAGTGCATGCGAGCCATTGAGCCCTCCTTGAGTGAATCTGATGTAGAAGACATGGAAAGGCAGAGAGCGAGGCGGTGAGGATGAGTACGACTAAGTGGAAGAGGATGAAGAGGAAGAGGAAGATGAAGAGAAGAGGAAGAGGAAGAAGAAGAGGATGAGGAAGAGACGGGGCGGCCATTGAGAAGAAGCGATTGGCGGCTAAGAAGAGGAAGCGGTGGAGGCCAAGAAGAGGAATCAATGCAGAGGCGTTTGTGAGGCAGCTTTTGAAGGATGACAAGGCCGGTAAGCTTGATTCTGCTCAAGGACATTCCATCGGCGAAGAAGAAGAAGGGTGCGAGGAGGAGGAGGAGGAGGTGGTGGACTCAAGAGGACCAAGAAGAAGATGGACCTCGGCGTTGGTCCTTCAAATGCCGCCCGCCAATCCGGTCCCGTGGCTCCCCGACCATTGAAGCTCCTTTGACGCCTTGAGTCATCATCGGCGGGGGTGTCTTAGATTACTCGATTTGGGTTTTCTTTTGCACTTTCGAATAGGTGGTCTTGTGGATGGAAAGTTCAATGTAGTTTTCTTTTGGATGGAAAAGATCGATCCTGCTTTTCCCGCTCTGTGAATCTTGTAGTGGTAGGAAAATCCTTGTATCCTCATTATCCATGAAGAACATGGGTGTTCTTTTTCCATGATCGCCTTCCTTGCTTGATGGATTTCCACGGTCATGATGCGTTGCCATAGTCCGAGATGTAATGTCTTGTCATGTGATATTTTGTTCTTATCCCACCGCACCGCATTGCAGATACACACATAAATGATGACCGATTCACAAATTTACCGCTTGACTAAATTCACCATTTTGCCAAGAATATAGAACATAAATGATGGTCACCTTGCCCAAATTATTCAACTTAAATGTGCACATACATGATACATCCCCATAGACCTACACCCATAGCAGACTGCACAGCGCACAAACACACACCCAACAATGAAATCTTCGGACTTGGCAACGAGGAAGACAGACACGGTCATGGAGATGGATACGACACGCCTATCCCGCCATACCTAATGCACGACTGAATGTAGCATAACGAGGATCCGTGCGGAGATATTCCTCCAATGCACGATAACACCACGGGTTTTCAAAACAGAAAACCCAAGATTCGTCTCGTGATAGTCCTCGGATCGACGCTATCACGCACGTGCATTCATCGAGATAAATATCACCATACAACGAAACAGCAGTACAAAACATAGTATTTACAACCGATTACAACTCGGTATACGATTTTAAGTACAAGCCCCTTGGGCTAAACGACAAGAAGAAACTTAGCGTAGCTAAGGCTTGAGTGGCTTCATCCTCGATCTTCACCACAGGCATCCTTGAGCGGCGGACGAACCCTTCCTCCATGGACTCTTCTTTAATGGACTTTCACCCAAGTCCAGTCCAAGACACTCACAATCTATCCCCAAGGAATGGGATAGGTTCACGCCACCAACCGTATGCAAGCTTTAAGTGGCCTACCTCTAATGGTATAAAAGGTATGAGGTAAGAGCGGGGTTTCCTAAGCAGCAAGATCTCATAAAGAATAGAATCTCCAATTCCACCAAATCCCATATCTCTCATCCGCAAAGCGGATACACACAGTCACCGGATCTCCGTCCACCATCACCTATCTCCATCTAGGGTCGGTGCGAACTCCCTCCTCGCACCTCAATGATTGCACTCGGATCCGCGAGGTAGAGGGAGCAACTCTCCTCTCCCGAATACAACCACGGCTCACCAATCACACTCATCCTATAAGGGGAGGTAGAAATCCCAAAAGCGTAAGAGTCGGAGAAACAACGGCATGTCCATGACCGAGGACGCGACTATCGTATAGATCTAAACTCTGCAGAGCGTGTACACCAAGACCCATCTCGGAATGGCACCGACGGTAGCAAGTCGACCGAGCCCATCCTACCGAACGAACACCTAGGAGTTACGGTTCCATCCTCGCATCCGGGTCTCGATGCGGTCCCATGAAGACCACCCAAGGCGTGAAAATGCCCGTGTGGCCACACGGAGTCGCACCGAGAGGGTGGACTCACTCCCACCTCTCCCCAGCGATACCCCGCTATCCTGGGCGGTATGGTACCGCACTTGCTAGGGTCGACGGCCCTATCCCACTCGGCGAGGTGGTGTGTACGAAAGTCCGTAGAGGCGACCCACTCGGTTTCGCATCGGGCGAGCTCATATCCTCCAAGTCATCACGAAATCCCCAACACTGTGCTCCTAAAACAATGTACCCGCCATAGGCACCACATTGGGCAACGTCCGAGAAGACGATCCCTGGCCCCCGATCCCAGATCGGGTTGTCTCGAGCTCACCCCCGCCAAAATATCCCAAAACACCTTCTCCTGCCGGTTTTCCCAACACACGCCAAGAAACTACCACAATATCCCAACACAGGCATAGCAAGCTCAGCGTATCATCACGCATACATAGCATAGTAGTAGTAGTTGTAGGTCAATCAAGGACAAGTATGTAAAAGAGGCTATGCACGGTTTCATCATATCCATCACTATGCAGTAAGTAAAGCACTAGCAATTCTAATAGCCATGCCTAATGGGCATTCAAAGAATGGTCAGGCGTGAACACCTGCGTGCAAGTAGTTGTCATAGTTTTCGTAGCCGTACTTGATCTTCTGGCTTGACTCCTCGACTCCGGGGAAATCCTAGATTCGGAAATATAAATAAACAACGAGGATCTATTTGCAAATAAACTCCAAAGAGAAGCATTAAAGAACCAAATAAATCCAAACTAGCTACAAGCAACACTAGTTTAATTTAAGGAAATCGAAGTAATTAGTTTTATATTAAAATAGTTTTAAGCTACTAGCTTTGTCTACTAGAAAACAAGTTAGAGAGAAGGGTCAGTTCAAGGTTGGGTGGCCGATCAAAGGCTAAGGATCTTGGTGGTTGCGCCTGCAAGGTATCCGCGCATCAGATAGGTGCAACGATGCGGAAACACAGAGGTTGATGAGAGAGGAGTAAGGCGAAACGAGTTAGGCAAGGCAGGATCGGAACAAGGTGTGCGGTGACAGCTCCGAGAGAAGAAAAGGATCGACTCGTGGTCGATAAAGGATGGTGATGCGATGGGCGTGCTCGGAGAACGCGGTGGAGCAAGTGCTAGCAATATGACGATATCCATGGTGTAGTAACTAGGTTGCAACACGGGGTTGCCGTGCTTTGAAGCAGTGGCCTCTGCTCAAGGCACGACCGTCCATCACATGCGGCCTTCCGGGTTACTAACGCTGAGTGCGTCGCGTGCTACCTCGATGCAAGGCAAAGAGTGGCGGGTATGCGGGTTGCTGACACGGGCGGTGGAAGCGGTGCAAGCAAGGAAAATAGTGCGACGCATCTCGGGAAGTTATCTCTGTCCGTGACAAGCGTTGGCTGGTTGCGAACTCCGGCGTCCGGACCCACCTTAGCGCGATGGCGGGCGGCGACCACGAATTCTCCTCCAAGTACGTGGGCAAAAGAGGTTCGATTCAAGGGCAAGAGCAGGTAAAGATAGGGTAGTAGCGGCGTCTCGGAATTATGAAACCAACGCAAGTGGTTTCATAATTTTCGAACTCGGATAATTAGTTATGAATTTTTAAAGAAAAAAGGATTTATAAAATATTTATTAAATCATTTGTAAAATCAGAAAATAATCTTATTAAAATAATGCTGACGTCAGCATGACGTCAGTGATCAGTAGGTTAGTGGGCGAGTTGGGCCCAAAGTGTTAAGTAGCCCATTGGGCGTGATTGGCCCAAGGTGAAAAAAGTCTAGAAAGGCACCGAACGAACATCGGTCCTACGGGTTAACCAGCGGTGAAGGGCATTTGGGTGGGCCAAAGCCAAGCTACGGTTTCTCTATCTCCCCTCGCATCCGGTCCATTACCACAGACTGGTGCTGGGCTCGCTGGTCCTCCTCGACGCGGTGGAGCGCCGACGGCGCGGCCTGGCACGGTGCTCCGGTGAACGGCGGCGGCCGGCGAGCGGGGTTTTAGGGCCCCGGTGAACCGGTGAGGCTAGAGGTTCTGCCCGGTCCTCGGCCTCGATGGCCATGGGGTTTGCACGCACGGGCGTACTTGGCGGCGTCGATCACGGCGAAGCGACGGCGAGGCCGGCGCCGTGTCGCATGGCATCAACGCCGGCGCCACGCAACTAAAAAACCTGGCCGGCAATCCGGAGCGGCGAGGCACGAGGCGAAGCGTTGCGGGTTGTGGCAGAGCGCGCGCGGGGTAGGTCGAGGTAGCGTGACGGCGAGCGGCGCACGTGCGGATTCAGATGCCTCGACCGCGGCCAAGCTCGGCCAAGACGCAGCGCAGGGAGGTGGAGATCAGAGCAGAGCACGGCGGCTATGGTGCGACGGCGGCACGCAGCGGCGAAACGGGCAGCAAGTACCGGGCGTGCAGTGGCGAAGGCAAGGCGTGCGTGGCGGGCACGGAGCGCGATGGCGCGCGGTGCGCTTGTGAGATGCAGCGGGGATGCGCAGGGACGCGTGTGGTCGAAACGGTGCCGCGCGCAGGGGGAGGTTCCGCGGACGCGGCTCTCCGGCCAAGGGCGGCGCGGATTCAAGTCCAGGCTCCGTGACGTGGCGGATTCAACCTAGCAGAGTGCGGCGGTGAACACGACGGGCACGAATGCCGGCGACACTCAGCGAGCACGGCCTCTGGCCACAGATCACTGGCGCAAAGAAAAGAGAAAGGGGACATGTATGTGTAGCTCATGGCCCAAGCACGATACATCGAGCAGGTTGCGTGCGTGTGATGTGAAGCATCAGGCAAAGCAGCATCGTGCACAAGCTGTTGTTCCAAAGGGGAAGATCCCGAGCACAACACGATGGTTGGCAACACAGGCAGGAATTCAAGGCATAACATGGTAAAAGAGGCACTGGCATAACCACGAACACCTATAGGGCAGGGCGGAAGCTTGGACGGTTGGCTCACCGAGGAGCTCGCCGGTCAGGCGAGGCGGCAAAGCGGGGCGTGGCGAGGAGAGGCAGGCGGTCGGCGAAGTTGTCCACGGCTTGTCGCAGCCGGCCTTTCCCAACTGCGAGCCGCGGCGACGGAAGCATGGAACAAGGTGCGAGGCGTCGGCGTTCCGGCGCCCGCAGCGAGCGGTTGTTCTCGGTGGTAGCCTCTTGATGCGGCGCGGTGCTCACCTGTCCGATGGCCTCGGCTCTCCCTCCTCACAGGCAGGCTGCGCCTACTTGTGCGGCGGCGTCGTCTTCCCGGTCGCGTGGCGGCAAGGATGTTGGCACGGCGCGTGGCGCAGAGCGGCGGCGGCGAAGGGGACAACAGGGGAAACGGTGGCGCTGGGGTTCTTATAGCATCACGCTAGGGTTCCGCGAGGGCGGGCACGAGCAGGGCGGACGGATGGATATGCGGCCGTACGACGCCAGAAGCTTCTCGCCGGCGGCCTGGATGTTACGGGCTCGCTCGGCGTGGGGTCAGCGGGTGAGAGCGTGAGAGGAGGCAACCTCCAGGTGGGGCCGATGCTGTCAGGTGCTTGTCGCCCTCGGCGTGCGAGCCACGCGAGCTGCGGTAGCTGTTCCGCGGCAGCAAGAGCGGCGGCGTGCGCGTGAGGAAGAAACGGAGCAGGATGGGGAAAAGCGAGGTGGTGACGGGTTGAGCTGGGTGGGAAGCGTGGGCCTAGATCTTTGGGCCGTGGGCTCACGATGGAAGCAAAAAGGGGGCCGGTCTGGTCGTGGGCAAAGGTAAAAGGTTGCCGAGCAGACTTTGGCTGCTGAGTTTGAGCCCAAGACAGAAGTTAGCTTTTGCAATTAGTTTTGACTATAGTTTGATTTGTAATTTGAATTTGAATTACTTTCAAATTCAAACTCCACACCAATGAAATCCAAATAAAGTTCAAGAAAATCCAATTCACATTTATACCATAATTTGAAAATAATTTTTATATGGTTTTATTTTATTTGGAATTTGAGATGAGAGCTAGCAATTTGGGATAAAATTTGGGGACTCACATGTTCAATCAAAAAGTTTTAAAATTTTGGGAAAATTCACTCATGGAAAAACATCCAAATTTCAGGGATGTTACAGACTCCCCCCCTCAAAAGAATCTCGTCCTCGAGATTAAGCTCGTACCGGGGGTGGTGAATGTCTTCTCTCCGGTAGGTCTTCGAGTTGTTGATGTCCTTGACGTCGTAACGTTTAACCGACAAGATTTCTTAGGTTCGCATCTCCTATTCCCATGAGGGCTTTCGAAGCTGAGTGCTACTGCAGATTCTCGTGCGTTAGCATCCATGAGCACTTGCGATGAGCGATCAGGGTATCTTGGAAGCTACACTCTTGTCCCAGCTTGTGACAAGCTTCAAGTATCGGCTAGAGCTTCCTTTACCTCAATCTATCTCTTCCAGCAGTGCCACACAAGTTTGGTGACCTTAGAGCAAGCTAGAGCACAGCTGTCTCATATTATTCCAGTCCTCCCACTCGAGGTTTCATTCTTCAATCAACCAAGCTTATTCCAATATGATTCCATGTGATCGAGGTCATATTCTCATGGCGTCCAGTAAGTGCTTTTATTCCAATTAGGCACGAGTCTCCCACTTCTTTCCATATGAGGGAGTCGTATACTTTATGCCTAGCGGAGGTCTACAACTCCGGCGATATCTCTGAGCCTAACTTGCAGCCGGTACGTAGATGGTTTGTCTATAGCAAGCTCTTATCCAAAGTCGTCATATACCGAAGCTTGTACTCTTAACGTACCCATAGGTATATTATTATCTTGGTCCAAATCTGATTGCTCATCCAGAAGAGGTACGCCTAGCAGAAGTGGAGTCTCAGAAGTAACCTTTCTTCATCCATGGTCTCATATATTCTCTAGGTTTCCCTAGTTTATCCAAGATATCTTCTTGAAGCCATATCCATCTCGCATATGTAGAAGGTATACAATATTATCTCTTGTTCCGAAGGTAGGCACCCTAGATTCTTCAAAACATTAGTGCATTCGCTCCTCTTATAGCGTGCACTTTCGAGGATTGGCTGCACTTGGGTGAGCACATCTTCCTTTACGTAGTCAGTCATCCCGTGACTTAGGAAATGTTTCAACTTATTTATTTAAGCATATCCAAATAGTTGGCCCTATTGCAGTACTTGAATTCCGTCATAGGGTCTTGTGTTAATCAAAGTTCCTCATATTCCAGGGTGATTTTTCATCGTCCAGAACTTCTCTGAGTGCCCAGTAATCTCTATCACTCGTTGGGTGCCATTCTTATAGCAATCCATCTGTTGGTTCACCTTGTCTCCGACGATTCTTGCCAGAGGGCTAGCAACATCAGACATGTCCAATAAGCTCTTGGTTGTATACACTATGAATGGTTACTTCCCATTCATGACAGTCCATTTTAAGAGGGGTTATCTGCAACTCCCTCGACTGTGCGAGTAATTCTTCCCGTCCGAAATCTCACGCTAGTCATTTTGGTTCAAATTTCTTGGGATGAATCTTCACATGGATGTCACACTTACCTTACTCTGGTATGCTTAGCAATCTCTTCTTATTTATTCTCCAATAGGTAGGTTCCAACTGCAAGGTTGAACAGATAATCTGTGTCCAGTAGTTGCTGAGGTAGTTCTTATTCCCATTAGTCCAATGTACGGTGTTCAGTAGAGCTTCCTTGTCGATTGCTTATTTCAAAAGTGGGATCGACTAATCTTATCCAAATCGCACTGCTAACACCTTAGGGTACTCGTCTGCTCTTAACCAATATATGCTTCCATAGAGGTACATGCAATTCTGAGCTTTCAAGGTTTCAAATTTTCTGGTACTCATTTTCTAGTTTGTGAATCCCGCTCCCAATGATCATTAGGTATCTCTTCTGAAGTCTTGATCTGATTTGACGAGATCGCACGAAATTCTTCTCTTCTTGAGCATGATCACGAGTATGCTTGACACACCAGTCTTCATTCTTCAAGCTCTTGATCTTGTAGGATGGGATGCTAAGGTCTCTAAAGGAGTCATCTAAAGATCTAGCAAGCATAAACACTCAATACAATTTCACTCAAACATGAAGAGGCATAACAACCATAAGATCATAAAGATCCAACCACTCAAGCAACACACCAAACAAATGTGTATCCCGAGGCTGACTCCTAATACCTCCGAGAACACACCAGGGAAAACATTCTAGTATATCGTGGGCACTTGAGGGATTTCACTAAGGTTAGTGCTGCAACACTTGGAAAGGATTCATTCCATTTGACGTCTTGGTGTTGAAATTTCAGAAGCAGGCTGGTGAAAGTCTTCGCCGAGCTGGCTTGATCGAGGACCCATAAGTTGTGTTCCATAATCCTCTTCGGGTCACACGACTTATTGTTATCCATCTGACTCGTACAGTACTGATGTTACATCCTGTAGCTATTGCTTCCTTCACAATCCTCCGGGTTAGGGTCCAATTACCGAAATCATCTTTCCGACTGAGGTTCCATTCGTAGCCGAGGAGGATCACGGGGTCCTGTGGAAGAAAGCTAAAATCTTCTTGATCTTAACCCAATGCTTCTTGTCCAAATCTTCAAGTTCAGACATTCTATCTTAGTTGGACTACTCTTCTTCGTCCATAGTTCCCGTGGCTTATCCTTGCAAAAGGGGGTGCTCCATGTTTATCATTTTATTCATGCCCCGTGTTTCTCATTTGTTGATCTTGATCCATCGTCAACTCTGATCGGTTAGGGAGATTCAGATTCAAGCATCCAAATTTCACACTTCTCGTCATTGGGGAATTCCGTATACTTATCAAATCATGATTCCAAGTATTTGATGCTTGCTCCTAGGGTGGTCGTAGCTGTTCAATCCAATATTTTCCTCTTGTAGCTGCAGCTTGTTACGTTACCTTAATCTAATCTGACTTGGGTATTCTTGTAGCTTCAAGTCAACGGGTCTCTATCCAAATGCTGAGCTACGAGCATCTCAAGGGTTCCGACTCCTGCGACCATGCTTAAGTGTGCCAAATCCAAGTAGTAGATCACCAGTTCCTTATGTTGGCGCACTTGGAAACTTATCTCATCATTAGCTTCAAAGTGGTGTTATCCAAGCTTCGTCCTGAGCGGAGACGGGGAATGGAAGGGTGCTTATTGTTCTTGTGGCTTCTCTTGTACGCTGACTTCATGTGGCATCATGGTGGCAGTCTATTCCATCTTCGGTAGTCCGAACTCCATTATAGGGCATTGTGATGGTGTAAACTTGTATTGAGAGTTTGTGAGGATATTCCAGTTAAGTCTTGTAAAGTCATCTTCATCTTTTCCACATGCCCAATCTTCATAGCTGTCATTGTAGTAGTTGCCTTAGTCTTGTACGAGACATCCTTCTGTAGCATTGCTTGGTCTTGATCAGGCGACGTCTGTTGTTCTTCATAGGTCGACAGCAGAGGGGTTGTTAGTAAGTCGGTCGATTAGCGAAAAGTCAAGGTTGTAATAGTAGAAGTCAAGGAGTTTATATAGAAATCAAGGAGTATATACTCAATCAAGGATGTTTAGGCTGTCCAGAACTATCGGTCATTGCTAGGGCTCGTCCTACGGTCAAATGCGGCTCGATACCACTGTAATGCCACCGGTTTTCAAAAGCGAAACCCGATTCGTCTGGATAGTCCTGGATCGACGCTATCACGCACAGGCATTCATCACAGATAAATATCACAGTCATACAACGAAAACAGAGTACAAAACATAGTATTTACAACCGATTACAACTCGGTATACGATTTTAAGTACAAGCCCCTTGGGCTAAACGACAAGAAGAAACCTTAGCTAAGGCTTGGCTTCATCCTCGATCTTCACCACGGGCATCCTTGGCGGACGGACGAACCCTTCCTCCATGGACTCTTCTTTAATGGACTTTCGCTCCAAGTCCAGTCCTGCACACTCACAATCTATCCCCAAGGAATGGGATAGGTTCACGTCACCAACCGTATGCAAGCTTTAAGTGGCCTACCTCTAATGGTATAAAAAGGTATGAGGTAAGAGCTGGGGTTTCCTAAGCGTGACATCTCATAAAGAATAGAATCTCAATTCCACCAAATCCCATATCTCTCATCCGCAAAGCGGATACACAGTCACCGGATCTCCGTCACCATCACCTATCTCCATCTAGGGTCGGTCGAGAACTCCCACTCCTCGCACCTCAATGATTGCACTTTCGGATCCGCGAGGTAGAGGGAGCAACTCTCCTCTCCCGAATACAACCACGGCTCACCAATCACACTCATCCTATAAGGGGAGGTAGAAATCCCAAAAAACGTAAGAGTCGGAGAAACAACGGGCATGTCCATGACCGAGGACGCGACTATACGTATAGATCTAAACTCTGCAGGCGTGTACACGATACCCATCTCGAATGGCACCCGGCGGTAGCAAGTCGAGAGCCCATCCTACCGACGAACACCTAGGAGTTCACGGTTCCATCCTGCATCCGGTCTCGTCGCGGTCCCCCCGAAGACCACCCAGGCGTGGAAATGCCCCGTGTGGCCACACGAGTCGCATGAGAGGGTGGACTCACTCCCACCTCTCCCCACCATGATACCTGCTGGCGGTGTATGGTACCGCACTTGCTGGGGTCGAACGGCCCTATCCCCACTCTCGGCGAGGTGGTGTGTACGAAAGTCGATGTAACAGGCGACCCACTCGGTTTCAGACCGGGGCGAGCTCATATCCTCCAAGTCATCACGAAATCCCCAACACCTGTGCTCCTAAAACAATGTACCCGCCATAGGCACCACATTGGGCAACGTCCGAGAAGGCGATCCACGGCCCCGATCCCGGATCGGGTTGTCTCAACTCACCCCAAATATCCCAAAACACCTTCTCCTGCCGGTTTTCCCAACACACGCCAAGAAACTACCACAATATCCCAACACGGGCATAGCAAGCTCGGTATATCATCACGCATACATAGCATAGTAGTAGTAGTTGTAGGTCAATCAAGGACAAGTATGTAAAAGAGGCTATGCACGGTTTCATCATATCCATCACTATGCAGTAAGTAAAGCACTAGCAATTCTAATAGCCATGCCTAATGGGCATTCAAAGAATGGTCGGGCGTGAACACCTGCGTGCAAGTAGTTGTCGTAGTAGTTTCCGTACTTGATCTTGGCTTGACTCTCCTCGAAATCCTAGATTCGGAAATATAAATAAACAACGAGGATCTATTTGCAAATAAACTCCAAAGAGAAGCATTAAAGAACCAAATAAATCCAAACTAGCTACAAGCAACACTAGTTTAATTTAAGGAAATCGAAGTAATTAGTTTTATATTAAAATAGTTTTAAGCTACTAGCTTTGTCTACTAGAAAACAAGTTAGAAGAGTCGAGTTCAAGGTTGGGTGGCGATCAAAGGCTAAGGATCTTGGTGGTTGCGCAAGGTATCCACGCATCGATAGGTGCAACGATAGGTGCGAAAACACGAGGTTGATGAGAGAGGAGTAAGGCGAAATGAGTTAGGCAAGGCAGGATCGGAACAAGGTGTGCGGTGACAGCTCCGAGAGAAGAAAAGGATCGGGCTGTGGTCGATAAAGGATGGTGATGCGATGGCGTGCTCGGGAGCGCGTGGAGCAAGTGCTAACTACGACGATATCCATGGTCTAGTAACTAGGTTGCAACACGGGGTTGCCGTGCTTTGAAGCGATGGCCTCTGCTCAAGGCACACCGTCCATCACATGCGGCCTTCCGGTTACTAAACTGGTGCGTCGCGTGCTACAGCTCGATGCAAGGCAAAGTGAGCGGGTATGCGGGTTGCGGACCAGGCGGTGGAAGCGGTGCAAGCAAGGAAAATAGTGGACGCATCTCGGGAAGTTATCTCGTCTGACAAGCGTGGCTAGTTGCGAGCTCCGTCCGGACCCACCTTAGCGCATGGCGGGTAGCGCCGGCCAATTCTCCTCAAGCATGGGCAAAAGAGGTTCGATTCAAGGGCAAGAGCGCGGGTAAAGATAGGGTAGCGGCGGCGTCTCGGAATTATGAAACCAACGCAAGTGGTTTCATAATTTTCGAACTCGGATAATTAGTTATGAATTTTAAAGAAAAAGGATTTATAAAATATTTATTAAATCATTTGTAAAATCAGAAAATAATTTTATTAAAATAATGCTGGCGTCAGCATGACGTCAGCGTGATCGATGAGTTAGTGGGCGAGTTGGGCCCAAAGTGTTAGTAGCCCATTGGGCCACAATTGGTGAAAAAGTCTAGAAAGGCACCGGGAACATCGGTCCTACCGTTAAGCCAGCGGTGAAGGGCATTTGGGCTTCGGTGGGCCAAAGCCCAAGCTACGGTTTCTCTATCTCCCTCGCGGAAGTCCATCACCACATCACCCTGGCCGCGGGTCCTCCTCGGAGGCCGCGGGCCCGCGGCTCGGCAGCGGTGGCGGCGAGCGAGGTTTTAGGGCCCCGTGAACCGGTGAGGCTAGAGGTTACCTCCGGCCTCGGCCTCGATAGCCGGCTTGAGCCGGCGCGTGCTGAGCGGCCGGCCAGCGACTGTGTGCGATGGCATCAACGGCGGCGGCGTTGCCGCAACTAGCGAGCGGCCGAGCGGCGAGGCATCGGCGTTGCGTGAGGCGAGCGGTAGGTCGAGTAGCGCGGCGGCGAGCGCGCGCGGATTCGATGATCGCCCTCGGCCAAGGCCAAGGCCAGCAGCGCAGGGTGGTGGAGGCGATACAGCGGCGGCGGCGCGGCGGCCGGCGGCGGTCGCGGGCAAAGTGCGTGCGTGGCGCACGGTGGCCGATGGCGCAGGGCGGCGTGGCGTGAGCCGGAGCGGGCGGGCGGCTGCGTGCTGCGATGCGATGCGAGGACGCGGGCGGTGGTCGAAAAAGCATGCGGGCGGTTCACGCGCTCTCCCAAGGGCGGCTCAAGTCCAGAGCTCCGTGGCGTGGCGGATTCAACCTAGTAGAGTGCGGTGAACACGGCGCACGACGCGACACATGAAAGCGAGCCCGCGCCATGTATCACCGGGCGCAAAGAAAGAGAAAGGGACATGTATGTGTAGCTCATGGCCCAAGCATCGATGTCGGCGTTGCGTGCGTGATGTGAAGCATCGAGCAGCATCGCGGCAAGCTGTTGTTCCAAAGGGAAGATCCAGCACAACACGATGGTTGGCAACAGAGGAATTCAAGGCATAACATGGTAAAGAGGCATTGGCATAACCACGAACACCTATAGGGTGGCTTAAGCTCGGTTGGCTCTGAGGAGCTCGCCGATGGTCGGCTCGGCGGCGGCGTACGCAAGGCTGGCAGGCGAGGTGGCGCGGCGTCGGCGGTTGTCCACGCTTGTCGCAGCTTCGTCCGTGAGCCGCATGGCGAAGCATGGAACAAGGTGCAGCTCTTCCCTTCCTCCTCTCTTGCACCCTCTTGCTCTTCCTCGCGGAGGCTCTTGATGCGGCGACGGCGGCGTCGGCGGGATTGGTGGCGTGGCGCGAGCGGGATGGAGAGCGGTGGCGCCTTATAAAGGCGGGCGGGGTTCGGGCGGGCCAGGGGCCAGACGGCGATCCTCGGACAATACGGTGGCCCTCAGCGTGGGGTCCATGGGTGAGCGTGAGGAAGGCTTGCGGCGGTGGTGTCGCCCTCGGCGTGGCCGCGAGAGCTGCGTGCGTTGACGCGGCGCGGCGTGTGAAGGAGCAGGGGGAAAAGCGGTGGGGTGAGGGGGCGGGAGCGAGGCGTGAGCCCGCGCGAGAGGCGGGCGAGGTGGCTTGACGAGCGGAAGCAAGAAAGAGGAGCGGCAGGTGGTTGCCGGGCAGGGGAAGCAAAGACCAAATCACAATTATACCTTAATTTGAAAATAATTTTTATATGGTTTTATTTTATTTGGAATTTGAGATGAGAGCTAGCAATTTGGGATAAAATTTGGGGACTCACATGTTCAATCAAAAGTTTTAAAATTTTGGGAAAATTCACTCATGGAAAAACATCCAAATTTCAGGGATGTTACACACGGTGCCTACCCCTCGACTTCATGGTACGTCCCGAGCGACCAATGCAAGAAGCATGTTGTAGGATGTCACGAAAACCCCACTAGGTTAGCAAGATTGCGATGAGGCACACACGGCGACCATGGCGAAGCACACGAGTGTAACCCTGTTCCTGCAGCCAAGCCAAAGCATCTTTCTTCATCTCCTCTGTTTCTTCCTCGTCCACTTTGTCCATGTCGTACAGATCATATGGATCCATGTATCCGCCGCGAGTGTACGGACATGGAAGTTGGCGGTTCCTTCGTTCGCATCAGAAGTGAGAGCCTGTGTGGTTCAAGGACCGGTGGTGGGTCGCTTCCTGGTGTGATGAGTGATTGACAATGTGGTGTGGGACGATTCTTGGTAAGTATTGCACGTGCAGGTTGCGGCTTGGTGGTGTTGGTGCGGTGAAGAACAAGTGTGAAAGGTCATTGCCGGTGAGGCCTCCAGGTGTGGAGAAGACAAGTAGGCTTGGTTCGAGGGACTCGGTGGACAGCGGAGTCAAGTGCGGGCCGCATGGTGGCAAGAACGGCAAGATGAAGTCATGGACGGTTTCTTGGTTGAGCCTCAAAACCAAGATCGAGCCGGGACTACGTGGGAGCCGAGTCATGAGTGAAGATTGGCGGAGGCTACACCGAGTTCGCGGGCTTTCCGGTGGTTCACCGTAAAACCACCGGTTCCTTGGTTGATCCGCATAAAGCCAGGTGAAGACCGAAGACGGAGGTGCGGCGGCATCGAGGCGGTCGACGGTGAGGAGCACCGGTCGACGTGTCGATGTGGTCAGGAGACTTGAGCGGAGGACATGCGTCGGGATCGCAAGGCTTGCGTCGAGGCTAAGCAAGTTTGCGGTTGCTGGGCATCCGTCTGATGGTGCGATGACAAAGTTTCCCAAAAGGCCCTTCGGGGGCGTGTATCCTAGTATTAGGCCTTAGGGGTAGTTTCGTCTTTCGGTTGCCTCCATATATCCCAAGTGGTGAGAGGATGGCAGCCATCTCTTGGAACCCTAGCTCATTTTGTTTTGCCTTTTTCATCTTCCATTTTCCTTTGGAATTTCTAGGACTAGCTTGAGAGCTTCATGGTGAGATCTTGTGAGAGGGAAGGATGATTGGGAGGCAAGCTAGACCTTGTATGAACCTTCATGGTATGTATAGATGATTCGGCGTGGTTCCTCAAGGCTTTGTTGTGTTTCTCCCGTTTATCCTTTTTGGTGATTTTCGGAGCCCTTTCTTGGCGATTTTCTTGTGGCGGATTCGAGGCCTTTCTCTTTGGGATTTGGTGGGGGATGTATGCTTGAACCCTTCGTGGTTTTTTCCCTTTGATTCCCCTCCCAAATCCGTGAGCAAAGGGGCTCGATTTTAGGGTTTTCTCCTCTCTAGGATTAGAGGCGTTCTTGGCGGGATTTCTTCGATTCCTCTCGATTTAGCAAGTTTTGGTGGACCAAATCTTGGCTATGGAGTGCCCATGAGGTATTCCTACTATCCCCAAAGTCTTGTGCGAATCCGTGGAGCGAATCGGGAGATCGGAAGTTAGATTTGGAGGAGTTGACCCGCGGGCGTTGTTCATGCCGAGAGCTCGAGTCCCGACCGGCTCGACGGTGCCTCTCACCAGGCCGGACCGGACTCTTAGTTGAGTTTTGCTCGGGTGAACGTCTTGGTGAGTTCCCTGTTGTCTCGTGTTGCTGTTGTTTTGAGTTTGGTCAGTTTTGGAGCTCGGTAGGTCTGTTTGGTGGATTTGGAATTTCCTGGCTTGGACCGGTCTGACCGGTGAGCTACACCGGCCTGATCGGTGTAGGAGCCTCTGTGGAAGTTCTCGGGTTTTGCCGGGTTGCTCAGCGAGGACCCGGTCGGCCGGTCTTGCTCAGGCCGGACCGTGCGATCTAGTGGTGCTCGAGTTGCTTGTTCATTGCGTTCTCTAGTAGGTGTAGGTGGTTGTTGGTTTCTAGGACCAGTAGCACTCCAGTGGCTACGTGGTCTTGGCTAACTTGGGTAGTTGAGTCGGAGACGTGTTTTGGAAGCCGTGTTCGTCTTGTTGGAGTTCCCATCTCCTTGAGGAAGAATTTTATCGGCTCCCATTCACTCCCCTCTGCGTCGCGGATCGGTCTTTCGAAGCCATCCTCCTACACACTCGCCAACAACGTAAACTTGATAAGCCTTGACCGAAACAATGATTGTATCTTGTAAAACATGGCCGAAGCTAAGAGCTCACCTTTTTTCATGCGCCGAGAACCAAATAGAGAGGTGCGCTAGCACAATGCGTGGAGGATGAAGAGGCGATGAGCAAAGGCCTTGGGGCACGCCTGTTTATCGAACCATGACCGATACTAAGGCAGCGTGCACCTCGTGGTGAGCATGCCCTCACGGGATTCAGAGCCATGAAAATCGTGGGATGCTCGAATACGAAGGCCTACACTCGAGGAATCTGTCACAAGTATAGGGGAATATGCGTGCTTTTTCCCCAGAGGCATCACGAAATATTTGGTGGGTACACGAGTGTGCTTTGGTGGATAAGAACGTAGTAGGAAGATCCTTATATCCGTATGACTTAAAAATAGCGTGTAGGCATTGTAGTGAGAGAAGCGGTACATTGTTAGGTTTTGTGATCTTATTTGAAACGCACCCGGCTTCAAGCGTGGGCCTCTTCAAATATCTCTCCCACCTATATTGTACGCCATCAGAATCCCACCCAAACTCGACAATATGGGGCCGCCATTGCAGCCTCACTTGTCATGGAACAAGTGCAGCTTACCAAATTTTCATTTCGGTCGGGAAGTCGGCGGGATTTTCAAATTCTGTATTCCTCTCAAAATAATAAATACTCTACTCCATTGCTACTGCGTTTGCCACTAAACTCCTTCCATTTCCAAAAGCATCACTTTGCTCAGCTAGATCTGCGGTGGCGGTCCGACCTCGTCACGGTGGAGGAGGGGTATCTCAGAGATGGTGGGCAGATATCGGTGTTACGCTTGCGTCTGTGGCCGGTTGAGCAGTTGAGCGAGGATACGGCGCAGCAGGCTCTCGATGCCCCTCAATCCATGGACCCACAGATCTTGGAGCTTCACAAGTGAGAATCTCATTTCCTTTTCTTTCTAGTCCCTAGTAGTATTTTCGTTGGCTTAGAAAGTAAATTGCTTAGTGTATTGTGTTAGTTGAGATTCTTCTCTTAACTTTACCGCTCTAGATGCGATCCGATTTGGAACACAAGTTAATCGATGAGCCTGCGTTGAAAGTAAATTGCTTTGTGTATTGTGTTAGATTGGAGATTCTTCTCATACCTTGGCAGCTCTAGATGCGATTCTTGATTTGTAACACAACTTAATAGATGAGCCATGCTTAGAAAGTAATTTACTTTGTTTATTGTCTTAGATTTCAGATCCTTCTCTTACCTTGACCGCTCTAGATCTAGTTCCTGATTTGTAACTTTTTATGCGGGGCCTAGCATCCCACTCCGCATTGCTTTGAGATTCAATCACATGTCGTGGTATGTAACAGAACACATGATTATCATGCTACTTTATTCTTAGGATTATTCTTAAGTTTGTTTGCTTGCTTCGTTTAAGGTTCAAGTTTGACTTCTCCTTTCATTTTAGGCTCAAATGTTGAGGACAATCCTTATGCGGTTCAAATATCAAATTTCTGTCCCTTCAATGTGAAGTCAAAGCCATTCATTGATTACATGCCTCGAGATTATCCAGCTTTCGCTACATGCTCAAGACCTGAAGTTTCGTTGGGAGGGCTCGATGCAGGAAATCTTTGTTGAACAGGACCAAGTTTTGACAGACTTGAAGATCAAGGCGAAGCATCGAGATGTAGCAATGAAAGTGCGGTGATGAGATTGACAGTTGAAGAAACAAGTAGAAACTCATCGAGACCCTCCTTCGACAACGCTAAGCTCGCGCCTTGGGTAAGGCCACCGTGTTTCTTAGTCTTCGCTTGTGTCCTCCCTAGTTGTGCTAGTTTGTGAGTCACAGCTTTGTTATCTTAGTGGGTTCTATTTCAATACCAGCTTTATTTGTGAGTATGGAGATATCATGTGTATTGGTTTGTGAGCTCCTACTTACAATCGCTTTGTGGTTGTTCGTGTTCATAATGTGTCATGTGTGATCCGAAACATTAATTTGTATCAGTGGTATGGAAATATTATCTGTGATGTCAATTACTTTTTTTTTGAGGATTCTGTGATGTCAATTACTTAACTGATTAGCATGTAATATGAGATTGAATTATATTTAATTAAGCGCTACCTGGAGTGCAGCCCAAAATAACAGGGAAAAATATGTGGGCTTGCCCCCTCGGCCCATTATTTTTTACGAATTCAAAAACGATTTATTAATAAAATGGGCCGTATCAAAAATGACGTCAGCAAATGGTGAGCTGGGTCCAATATCAGTTAGGCCTTAATCATTTTATGACGTCATCGAATATTGAACTCGATCCAACCAGTACTGGACCCAAAACAAATTAATGACGAATGCAATTATTGGGCTCGGTCATACTAAAACCGGGCCTAAAACATTCTATGATGACCTCGATTATTGGGTCGGTCCAACCAGAATTAGGCCTAAAAGTGTCTATGACGACAACAATTATTGGGCTCCATCCAACCATAAATAGGCCTTACACATTCTATGACGCAAACAATATTGGGCTCCATCCAACCTTAACAAGGCCTAAAACCAATTTATGACGAAAGAAACATTGGGCTCGACAACATTAAGTGGGCCAAATTCAATCTATGACGACAAGGTATTTGGACCTTGGCCCATCAAAATATGGGCTGAATTCACTTAATGACGAAACGGTTTGTCACAAAACACCGTGCCACATCAGATTTTGATCCGACGTGGCATGTACCTTATGGTGCCTTTGTGTTACGAATTTATACGCGTCACTAAACTCATGATGCCGGGAAATAAGGTCTCGTCATTAATCGCGGTTTGTGACGCTCGATTAATGATGGCGTGTTTTCGTAACAACCAGCGTCATTAATCGCGGTTTATGACGAGAGACGGCCTTTTTTTTGCGTCACTAGTCGGCGTTTTTCTTGTAGTGTTTAGATGAAAAAAAAATGGTGTGCTATGGGGATGTAGGGCTAAGCCAGGCCACAACAGCTCAGCCGTGGCGTAAAGCCCGGCGGGGAGCCCGAGTGGCCAGCCATTAATCCCATAGCACAAGTAGCAAGTGATGGTGGATGGACGGTAATTCGGAGTTCGAGGCGCAGCACGCCTCCTTTGCCGGGATACCCTCCTCTCTGCTTCCGGTGGCACTAAAGGTCCTGGAGTGCGATGCCGCTGCAAAGAAGCCAAATGGGCCGATGAGAGTAATAAAAACAAGGATGGGCCGGCCCAAATCGTCTATAACCTTGACTCCCCACCCCTAATACACTTCACTCCGACCATCCCTCGTCGGCTCCGACCGACGCCTCCACATCGAGATGCCCGCATCGAGGTTTCCCGATGCGGCGGCCGGCCGGAGTGGCCGCATCGAGCCTTCCGAGGCCAGCGGCGGGCGCGGATGGAGGGCCGCGGCCGCAACGCCGCCGGCGGCGGCCGCAAGCGTGGCCGCATCGAGGATCTAGGCGGCGGCGGCGGCGGACGGTGGGGCCGCACCGAGGGTTTGCAGGCGAGCGGCGGCGGCGGAGGGGCCACTGCGCCGCCCACGATGCGCTGGCGATGCAGGCGGATCAAGTCTACCACACCGCCGACCTCGTCGTCCTCCGGTACGGTCGGCGGCACCCCGACACCATCATCCTCTGGTACGCACGGTGCCGCCACCTCCTCCTCGTCGTTCGACGGCCCACATTGCCAAGTCGATCCATCCGGTAAGGGTAAGCAGGCCCTAGTCGGATGCAAGCGGTCCAGAAGTGAAGTGAGGTACACTGCCCTGCCCTCTTTGACTTTCTAGTTATCGGGTGACTCCTTTTGCAATTAGAAAAACGTTGGTGGTTCATAGTAATCAAATTTTCATACTAGATAATGATAATTGGGTTTTTGTGTGGATCCATCTCACCTCATACTAGATAATGATAATGATAATTAGCTTGATTTCTTGCCATCTTTTGCTGTGAATCTGACCTGTGTACATTTGATCACATTGCTCAAACAAAGCCAGCCAAATGAAGTTAGTTTGCGCATGCTGTCCCACTTAGTAGGTTAGGCCTTTTCTGGCAGCTAGTAGGGGGATCAACCTTTCTTCCTCCTTTCTTGTTTATAAGCAAAGTAGTATGAGCCAAGAGGTCATATGATGCAAATGAGGTGAGATGGAACCTGTGTACCATATCTCCATAGTTTTGTGATGATGAACCTGTGTATTACCAGGAGAGAGTTGTGAACTTATATGCTCAAATATTAAATAGTTAGACCTTTAATTGCTTTTACTCTTTTTCACAAGGCTGATTGTTGTATGTGATTTGCACACACTAGTTTTTTTATTGGTATGCTTTGATTCATCACGGGTAAATTGGTATACAATATCAGTCAAGAGATTGAATAGGCTGTTTTAAACAAAACTGAAAAACAGTAAATTGTTTTGTTTGGTCAGGCTAGTGAACACTTCTAATCAGGTGAGGATCATCATTCCGGGCTCGGATGATGAGCAGGACAACAGCAAGAAACCGTCGCCATCGAAAGCTTCGGGATCATCGAAAAGAAAGGTGCATTTTTTTATTATATGGCTGCATTGGCCACTGCTGTTTAACACATTTCATGTTAGTAACTTGTGTTTGTTGCCTGCTGTAGGAAATGCCCTTGCGCCAAATGGTTCAGCAGCTGAAGGATCGCTATGATGATTTGCGGGAGCAGATTGAGAACCTAAGTGTGGACATTGCTGGAACGCAGGAAGACATGGAGATGACCCTGAAGGAATTCATGGAGACTGTTGCTGACAAGTTAGAAGGGATGGAGAAGAAGATCCCCAAGGTTCAGGATAAAGTCAATCGCAAGTAGTAGTAATCTAGCTTAGTACGTAGCATAACCAGGTCCTAGGTGGATGTTATGCGAGATCTTGGTGAATGGTCTAAGAATGGTTGTGTATGTGGCAACATCTAAGTATGCCAACATCTAAGTAATAACTTCGGACCTCTATATTGTAATTGTAGTACTTCGTCTAAGTATAGTTGTGTGCTAAAACTTTTATATATGGTTGTTCGTATGTCTATATGTGTTTGGATCTGGATGAGCCCTTGCAAAATATTTTAACTTATGAGTGACACAAATTGAAATCTGCTAGGTCCTGTCATGCATTTTTGGAGTAACCATCTGTCTGTTTTCAGAATTGCGACATGCTATTGTTTATGCTAGACTAGTGTATATTCACAAATCTTTGTGATCAACAATCTGGAGTAATTTTATGAACAACAATCTTGTGCATACTTAAATTTGTGATCAACAATCTGGAGACCCTTCACTAGAACTCCTGAATTTTGTGTATTATAGTTAGCCTCTATAGTAGCCGATCAGAAAAAAAACTCATGAATTACGCATCTGGTGAAAACCCGAGGCACATAATGTGGACCCTGTGAAAGGTCATAATACGTCTGACCTCGTAAATATTGCAACGAGGTATTCCTTGGTTGCACTGTAATTTGTCTATCGCGACGATCAGATAGGGACTAATCGGGACTGTTCAAAATTCCAAGTCTTCGACGACGTCGGTCTCCATCAAGATCTCCACGACGGCGTGTAGGTCTCCATCTAGATCGATCTCCACGACATACGTATAGATCTCCACGGTGATCAATCAACATCTGTGCGGTGCCACGGCCGGTACTGTTGTCTTGATCTCGTATATATCTTCGTTCCCTGCATATATATGCATATTGCTATATCATGATCTAGGTCATTTGAAACATGAATGCAGATTAATGGCATCACACGAAGATCGGAGTTGGATGCGCTTGCCTCAACACTCAGCAAATTGGCAGAACAATTTCCGAACTTTTTTTCAAACCTTTACCGCCACATCAGCGCGAGGTCGATCTATTGCGTGCCCATGTACTATATGTCAATGCATGATCAGACATGACACCTTGTTTCCCATTCAAATTCATTTAGTGACTAGAGGGTTTGCTGATTGTTTCATCGATGATGGTATTATTCAAGGGCAAACTAATACTTCATCAGCTGAGGGTCGTGTGAATCATGATGTCACTCCTGATCTCAATAATCATGATGCACAACCTACAGCTGATGATACAACACCTTATTTTGGAGAAGACGATGAAGAAGACGGTTGTGATGATAACCCTGCTGCCACTAATACTATGATTAGAAACATTATCAGTGGCACTATACTTCATGGACAAACCAAAGATGATGAGGCAGATAAGCAGGCAGAGATTTTTTTGAAACTATTAGACCAGGCAAAGAAGGAATTGTATCTAAGATGCAAAAATGCAACTAAGGTCTCTTTTATCGTGGAGCTTTTCAGATAAAGTGCATGTATGGCTTAAGTAGCATTGGCATTGGAGGCCATACTTAAGCTCTTTGGAAAGGTTCTCCCTGAAGGGCATTGTATTCCTGACTCCTTGGATAAAGTGCAAAGGGTGGTTCGAGACACAGGCTTGGACTATGTCATGATACACGCATGTGAAAATGATTGTGTGTTATTTTTGAGCAATAGAAATCTGGAGACATGACCCATTTATGTAAGCGATCAAGGTGGAAAGTTGTAGAAAAACACATGGTAATAATGGCGGTCGATTGGTGCTACTACTGTTAAGAAGCGGTTACAGTTAAGATCCTACGCTACTTTCCTCTTATTCCTCGGTGTATATGTCAAAGCAAATGTCGGGGGATATGCAGGTGGCACAAGAAAGAATTGGTGAGCGATGGGAAAATCGTCACCCCGACTCAAAGGCATGGAAGCACGTGGATTAGAGTTTAAATGGTTTTCGAAAAAGGAGGTCGTAATGTTAAGGTGGGTCTTGCTGATGGGTTCAATCCCTTTGGCATGCAAAGTCTTACATACTCCATATGGCTGTCATCCACGATACCTTACAATTTGCCTCCATGGTTGTGTCGAAACAATCTAACTGGATCTTATCAATGATGATACCTGGTCCAAAATCTCTGGAATGGATATTGATGTATATTTGAGGCCCTTATCGCAGCTCAAGGAGCTTTGGAATAATGGTCTTAAAACAAGAGATGGGATTAAGAAGAATTTTACATTCGTGCTATCCTTCTTTGGACAATTAATGACTTCCGACTTATGCTATCTTTGTCTAGTTGGAGCACTAAAGGAAAGTTTGCATGTCCACAAACATCGACTATTTGTGGTTGAAACATGGGAAGAAGCAACGCTACATGGCACATCGGCGTTTCTTGCCCCACCATCCATGGCGCAACAATGCGGTCGCTTCAACAACAAGGTCGAAACCAGGAGGCACGGAACCACTATCGGTGCATGGTACTTGAGCAGTATGATACTTTTGAACAAGTAGAATTTGGAAAGACCTTGTTATAAAAAAAAGGAAACGTGACGAAGACAACAGATGGCACAACTGGAGGAAAAGAGTATATTTTTTGAGCTCCCTTACTGGTCTTCTTTGTTCATCAGGCATAATTTGGACGTCATGCACATTGAGAAAAATATATGCGAGAGCATACTAGGCACTCTGCTTAAATTGGACGGCAAATGTAAGGACGGGGAGAATGCCCGGCTTGACATGGAGCATCTACGGATACGACCAGATCAACACCCTGTGATTAAAGATGATAAGTATACCTTGCCATCAGCCTTGTACGAGTTAGATAAGGATGCCAGGGAAAGTTTGTGTGGATTTCTATATGGAGTGAAGATGCCTGATGGGGTTTCCTCAAATATAAGAAGATGTGTTGACGTAAAGTCACGTAAGGTGTCTGGCTTGAAAACTCATGATTACCATCTAATTCTACAGAAACTTTTACCCTTAGTGCGTAGGATTTTGCGGTTGTCATCATTGATTCAACTTAGTAATTTCTTGATGCACTATGTTCAAAGGAGTGGTGAATTGGACAGCTAATGTTCAATTAGGGAGGTTGTTTGTCGACTTGAGATGATATTCCCACCGCATTTTTGATATCATGATCCATTTTGCTCATCTAGTCAAGAAGCTAAACTTGGGGGTGTGTATTAGATGGATGTACCCGGTGGAGCGGTACCTACCGTGAAAGGATATGTGAGGAACAAGGCTCACCACGAAGGTTCAATTCGAGGATACATACTCGAGGAGTGCCATTACGCTCAAGATTCTTGACGTGGACACCAAAGAGAATCGTGTTGATCGACATGAAAGATTCGTGAATGAGCCACCATCTGGTTTGAGCATTTTTTAAAATGGATTACAAGAGGAGAAGACGGTTGACGAAATTCCACCGGATGAGTTTCGGAAGATGAGGCACTACATAATTTGCAATTGTGATGAAGCTAGACCATATGTCGAGATACTACTCAACATCATTTATTGCTTGTAATTTTGAATTTCAAACTAACGGTAATATTCATTTGTATGCGCATTTGGAAGAACTAAGGAATATGGAACCAGAAATCTTGATCAGCGACATGAGGATCAACTCGTAAGATGGTTTGAAGGCAAGATCAGAGGTCTACATGCGAGAGGGAAGTAAGTTCGAGTTGTTTGCACTTGCTCAAGGATCCCGACCTCGTACATTGAATAGATGTCATATCAATAATTGGCTGTTTGAACCGTTAACATTGAGAAAACCCTCGTGACACAAAACAGTGGTGTGCTTGTCAAGGGTGAGAAAGGAGGCACGAACTGGTATGGGGTGATTAAAAGAATGATCTCAGAATTTCTGGACAAAAAGAAGTTTTGTTCGGTGTGTGGTTTGATGTGCCTCGCCACAAGTACCAACAGAGGCAAAGGATACAAGAAAGATAAATTTGGGGTGATTGACATCGATACTACTCGACACGGTATAAGAATGAACCCTATATTAAAACACAGTAACGGTGTTTTATGTGAATCGGTGAACAAACCTGGTTGGAGCTGTTATTTCATTGAAACCAAGGAACTTGTTTGCCATGCCTGAATTAGATCTTGAGGACTCAATTGTTGTGGGTATCGAAGGTATTAATTTGCTCGGTGAACACCGATTTGACAAATTGGTCAAGATCGACAAGGAAAACCGGGATGTCTCGATTAATCAGTGCGGGAGGCGGTTGATGAACCGACGATGATGTATTTGATGATGATGATGAACATGATGCGGATGACACGTACATTGATGATGGAGTTGTTGCACCAATTGTTCAAGATGCCCAAGATGATGAATTTTTCGATTGATACTTAGTCGATTTTGTTTGGCGTGTTAAGAGACAATTTAATCTTGCCATGACAATTGTTTTCAACATTTTTACATTATTATATCATGCCCCAAAACTAAAGCATGAGGTGTATTTGTGGTCTATGTTGAATGTTGCCTGCGCCATAATGGCGTAAACAGCGACTCCTCATTTGCTTTGCAAGATTAACCCACATGTGGGCGGAGACGCGGTGAGAGCGTGAGATGTGAAGACTTTCCAAGAAGGCGTCTTTTAATTCAATAACCGCCTCTCAAGTTATTTCAAAGATATTTTGAACATCAGCGGTGTGTGTGGCGTGTCGTGGGCCGCTGACGGCCGCTCGGGTGTGGCCAGCTGGTGGCATGGTATGCGGCTAGGTGGTGTCATTTCATGTGGTGTGGTGGCAACATATGATACCAAAGTTTCCATTTGACATCATAAAAGACTTGCACATATATACCAAAGTAGTAGCGGTGTACTAGCATTGACTACATCCTGCATTACTAGATATAGATACACGGATACTTGTTCTCTAAACCCGAAATGCTACTTGGTACTATGGATTATTACATTAGATAATTCTAACCATACATCATCTGGCACAAATCGACCATGCTTGATCTCAAGCTTGCAATCTCAAAAAGGCAATGCATCCTTGGTGGTGTGCACGCCATCTTCAAACACCTCGAACCCCATAGCCTATGGTTCACTCTTCTTCTTGAGCAGTAGGTCTAGTACCACATTTCCAATCTTCTCCGATGACAGTAACCATTTTGGTACAGTTATTTGTCATCAACCTCCAATCTTGAAGGTCTCTCAATTAAATCGTGATATGCCGCCGTTCAACATCATTGAGATATATGACAAAGATGGCCTTCCTCAGAGAAACTTGCTCGGGACATCGTAGTTTGGCCAGGGGCACACATTAATCAGCACCAAATTGCAACAATGCGACCTTGTGCGCCGCGAAATCAATGCACTCTGTCCAATCCGGCGAAAACGATCAGGAGGTTACCTGATTTCTTTGATGTACTCGCCACTACTTCCGCAAGTGATTGTGGTTTTGATGCTGGTACATCCTTGAAGAATTTGACCTCATGGGTTGGGGCGGTCCTCGGCAAGATGGGCGGACGGCGGCGGGCGTTTGGGATACCTATGGCGTTCGGCGAGGCGTACACATCACGGCGCGGCGGCGCTTGCGATCTATTCAGAAACGAGTTAATCTTAATGAGATAGTTCAATCTCGCTACAAATCACGACTCTACATGTACATCGGCGTGAGCTGACCTAGAAATTGGCGAATCTGGCGGCGGCATCGCTCACATGGTTGTGTGGGGCGGCATGCATCCCCCGTTTGGCGGCGCGCCGGCCTCGCATCGGGTCATCGCGGTGCCAATCTTGCTTGAGCTAGGTGGCGTGGCAATGGCGTCGATTGGAAGCTTGATCGCCGGCGATGGTGCACCCGGTTTGATGAGATGGTTTGGGGACAGGATGAAGAAATATTCTCATGCTTGACTTCATCTATAAGCTAAAAGTGGAGACACAAGTCAACAGTTTCGTGCATGTGCATCACTAGAATCAAATTGACTTATCAAAACCTTCAAAAATTAAGTTTGAATAAAGTTGTCATTTGTCAAATAAAATTTCTTGAATACCAAACGTACAACTCGTCAAGGCCTACAATCTTTTTAAGTCATTAATCCATTTGACAAGTTTGAATAGGACAAATTTGAAATTCAAAAATGATATCTCAATCGATATTTTGAACACGATGATGTCAAATGGAAAGTGGTGATACCAAGTTTCATATCTCAACAGATCTCAACTTTATCTTTTCATTTGAGAAAGTGGTACTATACATTGTTCATTAACCTGTTCCTCACATAGTTTAAGAAACTTGACATGTCAATTTTGTACTACATGATAGTACCACTTGTCAGAAAATGACCAAAATAAAGTTGTTCATCTCGATGAGCAATGAAACTTTATTCATCACTTTTCCATTGACATCATCTCAGAAAATCTTGATTCTAGTTTTGAATTGTTCTATTTCTTAATTGATTGTTGAAACATACTAACATGAGATAGTGGACACCATGAGCTACATTATTGTTTCATAAGAATGTAGGAAAAAATCATTTGAAACTCATTTCAGAAATCTAAACAAGTTTGATGACACAATCACTACCCACAACTCTGTTATTGTGTCCTCCCAAAGCGCAATTTTGAGCCAATATGAGGATAATTCAATACAACTGATCGGCGCAGTTCTTCTCCATCTAGACATCTCTAATCTTCTACCTTATCCTCCGGAGCACACTCGCACATCAATCAGCCCGCGTGATGAACTACAATCACTCCATGGAAAAGGTCGCGCGACGCTTCGAGGCTAGTGGAACTGCAAGGCGGCGATTGACATCGTCTCCTTTGCTCCGTCGAGGCGCCATGGAGGATCTCCAACGCGCAACATGCGCAATGTGCGTGGTGTGCGCCACCACGGTCGGATCGACGCCACAAGCGTGTCTGCGGTGTCGATTCAACTCGCCGGATTCGCTCATCACCACAATGGCGTGGCAACGAAGGCCTTATTGCGTTGTGCCTCGCATTATAGGGAACAAGCGTAATCATATCGTGCCTCGATCAGCTGGGCGGGGCGGCCACAAGGTATCGATGTCGCCACACCCTCTTCCTCTCTGCCCAGCGATGCCGATCGACGCCCGGCTCTGGCTGGTCGAGGGGCCAAGAGGCGGCGCCTTGGAAAAAGTTGACTTGTCTCGCGCTCGATCATTTCGGCGGCGGCGTGGCAGAGTGGTGCGGTTCTTGCCGGGATGCGCCGTATCGCTGGCGATTTTGATTAATCGTCAGCGGGTGTGGCAACCACGCAGATGGCATGCCTCTGGCAGGTTCCCATGAGGAGTGTAGGATCCAATGAGTGTGATTGGTTCTTCTTCACAATCAGCGTTTAATGTGATCGATACAAGGTAAAAGTTGTGATTCTTGATACGTTTTGATTAATTTGTTCCGGACATGATGCACCATAAAAGACATTCATTTTTCATGTTTGCTTTATTTCTTGTTGCTACTCATCGATTCACTTTACAGAATTCTTATTCGAAACTTCATGAATAAAATTCTTTAAATTCATATTTAAGTTATCGAATTCAATTGTTCGATTCATTAATGCTTTCTTCAAAATTTATCTACGAGGGACCTTGCGGGAGGCTTTGGCGTCATTTTGAAGAAGAAACAAATAAACTCGCATGTCTCAAGTTGTGTCTTTGGTCATGTGTCTCTCTACTTGTGTCGATGTGGGCATGTTTTTGATGATCCTTAGTTCTTTGTGGTCATCGTGCCTGAAATATAACTCATCCTCATATAAAATACGTCTTGTTCATCTTAATGTTGGTTACTTAATTTGTGTGATGCATGTTCTATCAAATTGATGTGAGGAATGTTATTGCTAAAGTTGGTGGAAAGATGATATTCAAAATTTACTTTGACCACAAAACTTTTCTATAAGCAATATACAATAACATGTGTCATCTTGTGTACAAAGTAAACAAGAAGTAAACTAGTATAACTTATATAAAACTATATTTATAAAACTTGATTATGTTCAACGCATCTTTACAAAATATATATGAAACAGTGGGACCCACTGGCAATGCAACGCATCAAATATGGGCGTTTAGAAAATTTGGTAGCTAATGATTTGGAATGTGGCGGTTTTTCCATCGAAATAATTAACCCAAATCTCGCTACCATGCATGGGGCCTGCGTTGTCAAAACAGGGTTAGGTAGTAAGTCATGCGTCTTTAGTTTCCCCCCTAATCCACTAAAACCAATCTTCTAGTTATGCGGGTGGCGACACCGGCGCCCAGTTGCTTTCCGCCTTGCGAGGATGTCAGCGAGGCGGCAAGGGTGACCTTCGTGTCAGCGCCGCATCTTCGTCGGCGATGCTACCTAATGTTCACCAACCCTGCATGAACCTCCCAGCATGTCCACGGCTGACAATGGCGCTCTTTGGGTCATCACCTTCGTCCCAAAGAGCATCCAGGGGGCGAAGCGATCGCGGCTAGATCACGAGACCAAGATGTGGTACCACGTCTCGGGGCGAGGAAGGGCCTGCATGTTTCGCGTTCGATCTTTCTCATCGCCACCTATATTTCATGCATTTGTGCAAGGTACCCTAGATTTCATGCATTTGTTCACAATTTGCACACCAAATTTCTTCAAATTATTGAAATGCCATGAATCGATCAATGAGCGATTTGGACCATGTATATGATTGAAAAGGGTAGAGATGGGAGGAGATGAAAAACATACATGTAAACCTCTTGAAACAAATCACAAACCATAAACAAGTTGAAACAAAAATTGGGGTATCGGAGCAGGACTTGGTTTACTACAAGACTAGAATTCACAATCTCATGAAGCAACTCACGAGATCGACTACGATGTCGATGTAAAAATGAAAAAGATTCACGAGGAGGAGATGGTGATCACTTAGTTGTATCTAGAGGAATACCTAAAACCATACCATGCCCATAACACCATTGAAATCCAAAAGTGTTTCCACATGATGATGATGAAGAAGAAGTAGAAGAATCAATTAGATGAATACAAAGTTTGGCTAGACCTTTGCATAAAGAGAAGAAAGCCTTGGGTAAGATATGGTACAATATTTGTATATATACTCATGATTTTCCGTTCACTCACATGATTGAAATTAATTATGGATCCTTTATCGAATTAAAAGACATATTCAAGGAGGACACAATCGACACATACCAAGAATACACGAATGTTGCGGGACTACTTGATGACATCGGTAATATCCCTCTCCTAATTGGCAAGCAAATTACCATTCTTTGTCATACTACAAATTATGCTAGCTCATCATGCCACAAAATTATCCGCGAGCTATGTGGACCCCACCTTTATTTTGCAACACGGGCATGACATGAACCCAACACCTCGTGAGCCTCCATCTCATGCTCGGCGTTGGAAAGCAGAGCAAGGAGATGGTAACTTGTGTTTATTAGAAATTACTCTTTGCATAGTATGTTTTTGTGGGTATTATTACATTTTGTTCCATGGAATAGGCTCACAAAATGTGAAGAAGAAAGGACGTGGTCCCGTAAGAGCCTTGAAGGTAATCACCAAGAGAATCAAGGCGCAGCAGTTGGACATTCAATTCTCAAAACATGGAGGACCGGTGTAATAACTACCGCTCATTCGTTGATGAAGTAGTCATGTATACAAGGAAAAGGGCGCAATCATTGGAGTGAAATCGTGGAAACATGTCAAGAAAGAAGTCAAAGACGCAATAACAAGATGTATTGGTAATCATAAACTTTGCTTTTGAATACAATTCAATTATAAACTAACGTAACAACTCACATAGTATTTGCATGATATTGTGATTATATAACAGCAAAGTGGGACATGGAGGATAATCTTGATTCAAGGGAAAAGATATGGAACATTGCTAAGGGTTACAAAGGATGGCGTTCAACTTTCTGCTACGGCGGGACATACGCTACCACCGAGAATGTTACATAAGCCTAAAGAATTAGATATTGTTGAATGGCACTATCTTGAAGTATTTCAGTCTTGCTAAATTCAAGGTTTGTTCCACATTGTTACTATTCGAGCAATACATTTTCATACAAATGGCAATGTCGAGTCTTTAAGATTATTGTTGAAATCTTGACATTCTATAGGAAAGGAGCACAAAATTCAGCTGTCGAGGCCAACAAATGACAAGACATTTGTCGATGTAAGCCTTATTCTCGTAGCTATGAGAAGGCTGGAGAAGCACATCTCCAATCTCTTGGGATGAATAACTAATTTGTTATGTTCTTGGCTTAACATAGAGACCCAACCGGTGAAGAGCGATGATATGGAACTTTGGTGGTTAACTCACACTAAGCATGGGAATGGACGGACAAACAATCTAAATATGTCTATGTGAGTTCTCAATGAATGTGTACATACATTACTATACATAGTCCATGCAATTATAGAATGCAAGCAATTTCTTGTTCAACTAACTCCTCCATCATGCCTTGTAAATGTTAGGACAAAGCAAGCGGCGTTATTCGAGGCGGAATCAAATGCAGAGAACAACGTTTCCCAAAAGGAAAAAAACGAGATGTTCGAGAAGGCATACAAGGAAGTCACAAAGTGCAAATCAACCAAGTTGCATGGTAATGGGTACTGGCAAAACCCCAACTAGAAGGCATCTCGCTCAATGCGGAGCACCAGGAACAAATTCGTGAGGAAGAGCTACGACGCCGAGAACACGTTGAGCTCATGGGCGCATTTGGGCTGCTACAAGAAAAATGTCAACATGGGAAGATGAAAGGAAGCGAGAAAGGAGAGAACATGCATGACAACTTGAAGAAAGTAACAAGAAAAGGAGGCTAATCTGCAGCTTAGGCAAGAGTTCCTATCAATGCTGCAAGCGACAAATGGACATGCACAATTTCCACAGTCTTGGTCAAGCTAGTTGCATGAATGACTTTCTTTCCTTAGGTTCTATATCGAATATCTGTATCCTTTCATAGATTGTCTGCCAACATCTATCCAACCAAACAACAATGACCGAATCTGCTGGACGTGGTGGCGGTGCATCAATAACCCAAAAACAACAATGTCCTTTGAATCTGCAGGGCGTGGCGGCAGCTCCATCAATCACTACAATTGGAAATGTCACAGCAGACTCGAGAATGTGCTCTCTTCTACTCGGGTTGTTCTGAATTCACAACTTTTACTACTATATATCATCGATTCTTGATAAAATGACGCCTAATCTTTTCCTTCCAAATGATTGGTTCATAGGAGAAGGAACACGAAGTCGTTGCTAAACAAGTCATTTGCAAAACCAAGTACTAAAGTCATTGACAATCCTCAAGCACAATCCGATTAAACATATTTCATCTCAACATGTACAAGCTGCACAAAGGAGCGACAAAGCACCAAAAAGACATGAGGTGAAATTTTTGCAACTCCTCTTCTGCTTGTGAATGTAATTCATGTTTCAAATTTGTCAAAGTGTGTTTATGGTTGTGATAATTATTTGATGTCATTCGATAATTTTATGAATCGCAATCAAACTTTGGTTTGCTACATGCTCTTTGTTGCACAAATTCCAATATTAGAGATTATTTGATGCTAGCTTAAAAATGTTGTTGATTCTTTTCGGAAACTAAGCCATGTCAAATGGAGCAACGGTGATGCGAGCTCCTTTCATTGAAGTCACCCTTTGCTGATCAAGTGTTGGGATCCTCTCAAAGTCACCATTTCTTGACCAAGATCTTCATTTCCTATCAAATTAGCCTACTATGTGTTGAAACAATGTCCCGTCCAAAACTTTTCAGACATTTGATTACGTGTGTCATGTAATAACTCGGTGGATGGTTGAATGTTGTTTCATGAACTATAAATGCATAATTATATATACCGATGATGTTATTTAATGTTTCAAATTATTGCTACTATACAAATGAGCGTAGCAGAATACACCTTTCGTTGCAAAGGATAAATCATCCTATCACAACCCGTGTTTTTCGTTGCCAAAAATGAACGTGGCAATAGTAAGGTGCACTTGTAGCAACCCTGTATCATGGTGGTAACAGATACATGAACTTTTGGCAACCAAACCATTTTCGACGTTGCAAATGATAAGTCATCCTTTCACAACCCTTATTTTCGTTGCCAAAAGCGAAACATGGCAATAAGTAAGTTCAACTTGTAGCAACCACTGTATCATGGTGGTAATAGAGACTTGAACTTTTGGCAACCAAACCATTTTCGAAGCAATAATAGAGGACACATCTTACAACCAAGCAAACTATTTGGCAATAGAGTGCCAAACTTATTGCCTCCATCCTATATATTTTGGTTGTAATAGAATGTTACACCTGTAACAACCATCCATATGCTGCATGGCAATAGAGGATACCACCTATAGCAACATAACCAATTTCGTGGCATCAGACAATACTACCTATAGCATCGAAATCAAAATTTTGTGGTAATACATGAAATCACATATTGCACCCAAATACCTATCGTGGTAATAGATGTGGTTCCCCCTATAGCAACCGAAGCAGGCGTAGCAATATAATACTTTGCAGCGAAGATTTTAGAAATTGCAACGCGTTGTGTACGATGCAATTGCACCTATGGCGACACCAGATGCATCGCAATAGAATAATTTGCAACCAACACGAGCACGATCTAAAATGCTAGTTGCAACACCGCATTGCGTTGCAATAGAAAAACTTTTGCAACCACAAAAAGACCACGGTTGCTACAGGCTAATGCAACGCAGCCTGTCGCATCACATGGTTGACGAAAAAATTGGTTGCAATTGCGGCTATTGCAACCAAATATGGCATATTGCAACACATTTCGTGTGTTGCATTAGGGAGAAAATCTAGTAGTGGGATAAGGACACTCTATGGTACATAATGACAGCTGCTGTTATCATGCACAATATGATCATTGAGAGTGAGCGAGGTGAAAAAGTTGATTATGACTATAATCAGGATGATGGTGAAGTGTTGAGGCCAGAGGAGTACCAACAACGTGATCCACTTGTACTTGACGAGTTTCTGAAGATACATCGTGAGATTGAGGACAAGGAGACTCGTGAAGCTCCGAGATGATCTTGTAGAGCATTTGTGGGCACGTCATGGTGCTAGCTGATATGTTTGTACTAGAGCATTTCACCTCAAGTGTGTTGAACTCCTATTAGTTATGTGCCTATGCATGAGATTCAAATCCATGCATTATTGACATTTGGCTGTTATCATGTGTTGCTCTTGAGCTCTTTTACATTTAAACTGTCATATTGATATGTATCTGAGACACTAGCGAGAGTTCTTGCCTCTTGGCTGTTAAAAAAAAGAGTTTGATACCATGTTTGTTTGTGATGGGTTTAGACTTCAAAATTGTTTTCTATATTTGAAAATGAATTTAAATTTAGATTGTTGTGTTTGAAATAATAAATTCAAATATGATTCATTTATATGCATTACAAATAATTTAGTTCAAATCAGTGTTGTGTCAATCAAATATTATACATAGATCATATATGGAAATAGAAGAGAAATAAGTAGGGGCTGAGAAGTAGGGGCCGTTGCTGGAGTTGTGTGCAAAAAACAAGCCCCAGAAAAGTAAGGAGAGCCCCTACTCAGGAAGTAGGGGCCCTGAAATAAGGGCTATTGCTGGAGTTGCTCTAAGAAGCATCAGCAGAAGCTGTCACGACAATAAGGTTCGAGCGAATACCGTATCTTATATTATTATGTTGCTTTTCTAAGTTATAATAAGATAACATATAAGTCTACCGAAAATCTCTTTGAAATCCCGCAGCAACGCGCGGGGAATCACCTAGTTTTTTTTACAACAATGCTGGTTTTCATTGGTGAGGGCGAAACCACAGCCTGCAAGCTGACTGCGCACCTCACAACACCCTTTACCAGCAGGAGCGCAAACCTTTCTGTCCATTGTCTCGTTCCGATGCAGCGCTGTTCCCCTCCAATTCGCAAATTAAGAGTGTTTGATACTATTTAGTCTCATGACTAAAATTAGTGTGATTAGTAGTCTCTAGTCACCACCTTGTTTGGAAGATGAGACTATAGTGAGATTTTAAAAGCATTAAAGCCCCCTTGACCCCTTCTCTCTCCCATGCATGAGGAGCAAATGAGGAGAGAGAGGACTAAAATAACTTTTAGCTACCCCTCCCTTACTAAAGAGTTTTAATCAGGTGACTAGTTTTAGTCACTTTTTAGTTCCACCTGTTTGGGAATTTAGTCTCTAAGTGACTAAATCTAAGTGACTAAATTTAGTCAGACTAGTTTTAGTCACTCCCATCCAAACACACCTAAGTGTCAGGCCTCGTGCGAACAGGACATGCTCTTCTGTGCAACGTGAGTTTTCAATATTTGATCACACCCTTTTTATGTAGGCTTTCTAACGCACTTGTCACAATGCTTGGTTAGGGCAGTCCCTATGGTGGAAATCATGTGCGAAGTCCAAGACAGTCACATCAGTAAAAATTCTAATGGAGAAACTATCTCACACAATGGGAGTTTCTTCATGTAATAAATATTGAATTTATTTTATTCTCTTTGCTTCTCTACTCTGTTTCTCCGCCAAACTGCATCGGAGGATCTCTGCTTCAATCCGACGAGTTGCATGCGAGCGCGGCTTCAATCCGGCGAGCGCGACGACAGCGCGGGCGGGCGCAGCTGCGCGGCGGTCCGGCGAGCCCGCAAGCAGGTGCAACGACCGGTGATCGTGTGGGCGGTGGACGACAAGCGCGCCGCGACCGGGCAAGCTCGCGGCGGTCGGAGCGCACAAGGACGGCGCCGCTGCGGCGGGGGCAGCGCGCCTGCGCACCTTGTGGCGGCTTGGCTGCTCATGGCGGCGAGCTCGCGGTGGGCGATGATTTCGTGGCGGGTGAGCCCTCTCGGCCGGGAGCTCTGGGCGGGTAGCGAGCTCGCGGAGGCAGCGGCGCAGGTCCGGCAGCGCCATCGCCAGGCGGGCGAGGTGCACGGTGAGCGCGCGGCCGCGACGTGGCGGCTTGCAAGCATGCCGGCGGAGCGCGCGCAGGAAGTCGGCGAGCACGCGGGCGGAGCACTGCGGGGGCAGGCGCGGTGAGCCAGTGAGCGGTGAGGGCGCGGGGGAGAGGCTGGAGCACCGTGGAAACCAGCGGTTTCTCCCCAACTGAGTTTCCGTCGTTTCCTAGTGCCTCGATTCGAGGGAGGACGCCATTTCTCATCCAAGAAACGGTTTCCTCAGATTTGACTCTCTTTCCTCATTTATTGACCTGCTATGTCATTTTTTTCTTATGTGGCACCTCATTTAATAGAGATAGAAACCATAAATAAAACCCATTGAGACTGCCCTTACAACTAATTGTGTGTTATGGGCGTCAACGCCAGTGCTGTGATGTTGAGAGTTCAACTGCAGGTTGGTGAAGCAAGGCCGAGAACCCGAGATTCTTCTATCTTCAGCCCAGGTTGTTATTCACCCGTATCATCGCTAGTTAAATAATTTATAAACAAACATAATAACATTACAAAAATATACACACTATTTTAAAAATTAGTAGTCGTGTTGAAACTGTGGCATAAACGACTATGGCTCCGTTTGGCCGATCTTTTGCTAATTTATAGGGTAGATTTCTTCTGAGAGAAAAGTATTACACGCTGATTTATGCGGCGGATTTATTTTGAAAGAAAAGTATTGTGCAAAAGCTGAAATAAGACAACTCGAGCGGAGCCTATACATTGGAGATACCGATTTCAATAATCAACCAAAATCAGTTTAGGTCCTTGTCGGCTTTTTATATCCGGCAGTCTACCAAGAGGGTTTCCGAGGTAGTGATTTGTGCGGTAGGGGATCGCGAGATCCGAAATCCAAAGATTAAAAGTGACGACACGAGACACAGATTTATGAATAAAGGTTTGAGCCGCTAGATTAGCGTAATACCCTACGTCCTATTTGGAGTGCGTATATGGCGCCCTGCGCTTAGGTGTTGAGTTGTTTGCCTCATGGTGTCTGTCCTCCTAGGCACCCGGACCCTTCTTTATATAATCAAAGGGGCGGGTTTCTGGTCGGTTATAAAGTAGGAGTCCTAGTAAAGTTACACGGTATGGATCTTAGTATGACTGCAGAGATATTCTAGTAGGAGTATGTCTTCCTTATTTAAAAAAATATATATATGAGGTGTATGCCCGATAGTCCTGTTTGTTGTTTGTTGTTAGAGCAAGGGTAATAATTTCGCCCGCAGCGGGCTGCAAGCAGTGGTGAAGTAGCGCACATTGTAGGTGGGTCCCGCTGGAGTTTAATGCACTGCAGCTCATTCCTCCAATGACAGCCTGCGCTTTGCGTCTCTCGCCCGTTAGCGGGCGAATCGCGCGCCAGCCATGGTTCTCTCTTCGTTTCTCTCTGCTCCATGTAGGATACCGCCCGCTTACCGCCTCTTATTATACTTGCTCTTAGTCCCTCCCTCCTCTCTCTTTGGTTTTCGAGACCAAAGACCATCAGATCGGAGAAAAAGAGCAAAGTACCCGTAATTATGATATACAGTGGGGTGCAGTGGGAGAAGGGGCAGCAATAAATGACAAGGAACCTCTGTCAAATGCAGATTTTAGTTCGTATAAGCTCCGCCTTGCAGTTTAGGGTATTCACGGTACAGGATCTAGTACTAGTTTTTTCTGAAATGGTCTGATTCTAGAAAACGGGTTCTTTTGTCAGGGAACATTAAAAGGGAAGGTACGAAAGTAACCACATTGTAAAATTCAACGCGTCTAAGATCTGTTCGCTTGGCGGAGCAGTTGAACCAGTCAATCCATAATCGTTTTAATGTGAACATTATTATTGTGCCGAGACGGGGGCACCATCGTCGGCAGCATCAGTATCCCTGCTTTCCAGTATGCATGTGCCGACATGATCTTAGCTTATAGCTACTGATACGGCGGGGGTCATTTGTACTTTATGAGTCATGGGCACCGCACCACTCTTCAGTGATCGATCGGTACGCGTACTCTTCTTACAGCGAAGCTTTTCTGGCATCACGCTTCACGCACGGAGTCTTCGTTACAAGTCTGTCCCCTGAGGCAGCTTAGCTTTCTCAGTAGTTGCAATCTCATTTTCATCCACGCTGCTCTAGTGCCACTGGTAGGGAGAGGGACTTTAGTCCCGGTTAGTAAGAGGAATAGGTCTCTCAAGTCCAACCGGGACTAATGATGAGAGACAAAAGGCCCCCTTTAGTCTCGGGTGAACCAACCTAGACTAAAGGGGTCCTTTAGTCGGTTAAATGTCTGAACCGAGACTAGGGGTACTCAGCGCTCACTTTAGTCTCGGTTGTTATACCAACCGTGACTAAAGGGTCTCGTCTCTTTTTTTTTTGCTGTTTTCGATTTGACCGTATATTCTAATTGTTGTCTAACCCGTAAATGTACGTATACGTATTTGCATTTGTATATATGTATACCTGTCTATATATATCATATACACACTTAGATTAGACTTATATATAAATTAAACCCTATATATCTACATATATAAACTTATAAATGTATATACACATAATAATTTATACACATGAAAATAAATAGTATTTTCTTAAACTAGTATATATACATCAAAACCCCATATAGTATATATACATCAAAATATCATTCAGTTCAAATTTCTAGTCTCAATTAGCTTTCCTCGGAGGTGAGTCGGTCAATTGGATGGTTGTCATAATAATATTTTCCATGTGGATTAACCACCTCGTCCATGAGGAATCCCATGAGAGCTTCTTAAATTGCCAAGAGACGATCCTTCTCAATGGGTGCGTCACTTTTTATAACCCTCTGTAATTTGCAAATAGGTTGATATAATACACCAAGCGATTAAATATACAAAATAGGATAAAAAAGATGTATTCTTAATAGGTTTATTTTACTTACACTATCATCATCCGCGTTGCCATTGTAATGGTGTATGTGCTCACAGACGTAGTACCCGCATAAATTATTTCCTTGTTCTTGTTTCAAACACTAAAGTGGAGAGGAGAACAGATTATGAAATACTAGTGTTATACATTTTAAATATTCCCAATCTGAAGTTGTTATTTGTATACGTACCGGAAAATCAGTGATCCATCTAATTTTTTCTTGAAATGGTCCTCGGTGATTTGCAATGAACATGGTCCAAGCTCTGAGGCAAAATAATAAAAGATACAATATGTTAGTATAAAAGCTAAATATATATATTGCATTAAAGAAAATGTCATAGATAGAATTATTACTCGTGAAATATATCTTGAAGGTCTTGGTATTCCTAGGGATCTTTTCTCAATGAATCATACACATTGATGTTGCTATTGTCAATAGTGATTATGACTAGAATCCAAAGTGGAATCAGATGCATGCTCATGGAGATTAGAATTAACTAAATAGAATTAACAAAGATAATTAGATGACAATCGTACTTACTTGAAGTTATAAGGAAGTAGTATAAGGTTCTTGTAATGAAACTCATCTAAGTGCCTATAAATTGTCTCGATTGTTATTTTTTGTTGGTTCCGGATCTCTGCTAACTTTGATGGGTCCATGAAAGCAATTCTTGAATAACCCTTCCTTCGCATCTCAGTAAGTTGCAGGCTACACAAGAAGAAAGCCAAATATTAATTAGTAGATCGACAAATGTAATAAATTTATTAATAAACATATGAAAATATGTCACTTACAGACACCAGGTCATCATAAGATCGGTATTCACGGCGTCCAGATGGTAAATTTCATAGATATCAATGAATTGGAGCCAGACCACCTTCTCGTTTTGAAGGGCAAAATCTCCAGGTCTCACGAGCATACCAAACATCTCCAGGCCCTCAGCTGACTTCTTCAAGTACCAGTCATGAAATCTGCGCATCTTAGTTGGGAGCTTGTTGACCAATTCTGGCTTCACTAGAGGTTGTCCTAGCTGAAACCGCCATCTAGGTACGAAATTTCTATCCACTGGTAGGTCTTCAAGGCCGAGAATACCACCAAGAGGCATCTTTGTTTGTTCATAAAGTAAATGACTGAGCCAGTTCTTCCGGACATGTTGTCAATTACTTTTGTGTGCGAGGCCCATAAACAAGTTAGTCCGATCGTCGTGGATGCATCTATTTGCTTCTCCTTGTTCTTGTTTGTGGCGGTCCCGGCGTCGGCCGTATTTGCTCGATGTAACTATTCGGCGACCCTCGTTGTCTCTTCTTAGCATAAGACTTGTCCACCGACGCTCATAGTCCGTTTTCAAGCGGTTTCTTTCTCCTTATTGCTTCCTTCTCGTCTATGAAAGCCTTGAGTCTCTCCTTGACCTTCATTTTTTGGCCTCCAGCTCTTCCACCTTATTTTTCTTTCAATTTTGCAAAGTCCGCGACTTCTTTATCTGACAGCGTTTGTTTCTTCATCATCATCTCCCATGCTAGCTTCTTTGGCTCGGGCTTTTTCTTTGGTCGTTTCGTTTTTTCTTTGGTGGTTGCACTGACTTGAAAGATTGCGCTCGAGACCTAGGTGGCTCTGCCGATGGTTCTTGAGGTGAATTGGGAGGATGTCATCATCGTGATCGCTGGAGCTCGCTTCTCCCGAATTGTCGTATGGTTCTTGCGGAGAAGGAGATTGTAGAGGCTCATGACGGTGGTAGTGATGGCGACCGAGAGGCGAGTTGTAGAGGCTCGCGGCAGTAGTAGTGACGATGGACGGCCCGAGCGATTATGCAGGCTCGCGGCGGTAGTAGATTGTAGAGGCTCATGACAGCTAGTGACGATGACGCGGCCCCTCGGGGGTCTCTCGGAGATCCATCATTCTCGGGGATTATGGCGATGTAACGTTTGACCATAATATGATACCTGTAAGCGCATCCTTAAGTGTCTTTTCCCCATCACCTCACGGGATCTCTAGCTCTAGCTCCTCAAAATCGAGGTTGATGGATCTTCTCTCGCTAAGCGGGCGTAGCAGTGGAATCGGCATGCCGTGGCTCGTCATCCGAGGAAACTACGCATAAAAGCACTTCCGTCCACTAGCGAGAAATAATAATTAATTAGTTATTATTACCATGAATTATATCATTGTGAATGCCTGTCCACAAAATTCAAAGTAATATATATGCATCAATTATTGAGCTAATAAAAGCATGAATTATACATACCTTCATTTTGATGTTGCGAATGACTTGTGAAGCTCACATGTGGTGCGCCGAGATGTCATCCACAGTACCGTTGGTTCCACTTGAAGCTGCTTCTATTGCCCTTTGCTCTTCGGGAACCATCATGCGGAAGCACAAGCGCTTTTTGAGCGAAGGAACTTGTACTAGAGGTAGTCCTCGAGATGGGGCCATCTCATTTAATGCGGCGGCCACTCGCCGTTCAATATCTGCCGTCACCTTTTCTTCGTGTTCTTTAAGTATTTTCTCTATCTCTTGATGTCGCTCCTCCTCTTCGCGCTCTCTTCTTCTTCTGCGGCTTCAATAGGTGGCAATGTCTCCCCTCAAGGCAAATTTCCATGGTACCACCCGTAGCCCCAGCGTCTTGGGTGTTCTGGATTCTTAAGCACCATAGTGAGCTCATCCATCTCTCTGTCAACCTTCACTCTGCCCGCTCTGACATCTTCAATTGTTTTCAATATTTCAAGTGCGACCTCTCGTAGGGTGGGTAATCAAGGGTACCATCTTGAGTTAATTGTGCCTCTATGAGCATAATACCAATTCTTCACTCGCTCGGGCCAATCATAGACCCATTGGTATGGTACCTTGTGCGAAGTTCTTCTTCCATCTTCCGCCACTTGAGCGCAAATGCGTAACCACCTCGACCAAGATGATGGTCGTGCTCCTTCTTACCACGACTTTTCTTCCCTCGTGCACTCACCTTGGCGAAATTTTCACTTTTCTTGTATTCCACAAAGGACGTCTAGTGTTCTTTTAACTTGGGATATTCAATCCAATTTGGAGTTCGATTCTTCTTGATATAATCTTTATCCGATTCTTTGCTTGAACTTCAAATTGTGTTGCCATCCTCGTGAGAGTCCAATGCTTGACATTGTTTGGTTCAACGCCTTCAGGAAGTGTGAAGTGTTTTAGGATTTCATCCCACAAATAAAATTTTCACTGAGTCTGGAACCACGTGTGGATTATCTGTTTTTCCCTTCCATTATCTGGAGCTGATGGGCACGTTGTCCCTTACAATGGCCCCGCACTGTGACACATACGTGTCCTTGATTTTTTTTGGAGCACATGGTTGGCCAGCATCTGATACTTCTGTGATATGATACATGACATGGCCGGTGAGTACTTGTGTACGCCCTCTCTTTGTCTTTTTTGATGTGGAGCCTGAAGCCTACAAGTTGCAGATTCGTTATTTAATTAATTAGTACCTAAGAATTGATACTTCTGTGATATGATATATATATATATACCTCGTGGGAACATTCAATACTTTCATTCACAAGACTTTTCTCATTGTTTCCAGTATTGTCCTCAATATTTGTTGCTGTGTCCTCGACAGGGGCGGCATCCTCCTCATTCGGAGGTATGTTCAAGTACATATCCGCTTGACTACACTCCTCGTCGGTGAAGGTTGCAATCGTATTTGTACCACTAGCAATAATGTCGGTCATAAAGTTGTCATGGTTGTCATCCATCTGGAATAAACAAGAATTTTCTATGAATTTCTAGAATAAACAAGAATTTTCTAAGAATTTCTTGAATAAACAAGAATTTTTTTTGAATTTCTAGAATAAGCAACAAGTTTTTTCTATGAATTTCTGGAATAAGCAATAAGTGTTTTCTATGAATTTATGGAATAATCAACAATTTCTAAAACTTTCTAGAATAAACAAGAATTTTCAAAGAATTTCTTTATTGAACAAGAATTTTCTTTGAATTTCTAGAATAAACAACAAGATTTTTCTATGAATTTCTGGAATAAGCAACAAGTTTTTTCTATGAATTTCTGGAATAATCAACAATTTCTAAAACTTTCTAAAATAAACAAGAATTTACTAAGAATTTCTTTATTGAACAAGAATTTTCTATGAATTTCTGGAATAGGCAACAAGTTTTTCCTATGAATTTGTGGAATAATCAACAATTTCTAAAACTTTCTAGAATAAACAAGATTTTACTAAGAATTTCTTTGTTGAACAAGAATTTTCTATGAATTTCTGGAATAAGCAACAAGTTTTTCCTATGAATTTCTGGAATAATCAACAATTTATAAAACTTTCTAAAATAAACAAGTATTTTTTATGAATTTTCTTGAATAAAAAAAGTCGAAATATTTCTACTAACTTGTGGACGAACGATGCTTGTTGGTGGCGGTGCCGTGTGGGAGAATGACAGAGGTGACGGGCAGTCACTTGTTCGAGACGACGCGGCAGTCGTCAACTTCAGAACTATCAAACTATGAAATTGTATATTAGAAAACAATTAAGAACTCAAATACACAAATAAGATTTTGGTCCATAGTCGTTGGTGCTAATAAATTTATATGTATGACTGTATATACACACAAAAATATACAAAGCATTACAATTTATTTCTAATTAAATTTTCTTTCCATTCCTATAAATTTAAAAACTTTCATGCATATCTATGAATTTTTTATAACTACATATATATCAATTGATAAACTAAATCAAATAAATTTAATTAAAAATGCTTGCTGACGCAAGCATTTCACGGGCTGGCGTCAGCAAGGCAAAACCCCAGCGCGCGGCCCGGCCGGCCATCGGGGCACACGCACGCCGGCCGGCCCGCGCAGGCCAAGCGGCGGCTGGGATACCCGGTGGCGGTGTACGATCTGGATCCGGATCGAGGCGACGCGTAGCGTGGAGGAGGGCGGGGCGGGGCCAGGCGGAGAGGGCGGTCGGGAGGAGATGCGCATCGGGGAGGGGCGGCACGTCGGGAGAGCCACGGCGGCGTCGAGTCGTACCACGCGGTGAGGGGCGGACGTCGACGTCCGGTGCGGCCGTGGAGACGGGAGGCGGTGATCTTGCAGCGTGTCGGGGGCACCGCGTCGGGAGGAGCGGCGCGTCGGAGAGGGGCCTCGTCGGTGAGCGTCGGGGCAGGCGCGGCGAGGAGAGGCGGCAACAGCGGAGAGAGGCGAGGCGCGATTTGGGGAAAACGGCTAAGTGCCGATCTGGAAGGCGACAGGGCTTATATAGAACCCCTCCTCTTTTGTCACGGGTTGTATTCCCAATCGTGACTAAAGGCCCTTTAGTCCCGGGTTGTATTACGACCCGAGACTAAAACCCCCTTTGTCACGGTGGTTTCACGCCCGTGACAAAAGGGGTATTTCGTCTTGAGCCCCCTAAAGGCAAATTTTCTCCTTTTAGTCCCGGGTGGTGTTACCACCCGGGACTAAAGGGCAATTTTGCGCGGAAAGTTAACATTTCTCTGTTCCTTCCTCATTTATCTCATTCCTTTTAGCTTTGAACATTTAAAAAAATCATTAGTTAAAATATTTGTGTCATGCAAAATTATATTAAGTTAAGACCAACAAATACCTACTTTTCTATGCACATATTATTTCAAGAGTTGAAACAATTATTTCTAAGTTTCGTTTACAATTTGAAGGGGAAAATAAATTAAATTGAAAATATTAGTAAACCAACTCAAAAAAATCTCTGCTTCAAACACATTTATGAATTCGCGTATTGTCTTCGAATGATCAACATGCTCAGGCCTCTAATTCTCATCATCCAGCTCATAACGGAATATATCATCAAACTAACCCTTCTTCTCATTTTTGTCTTTGTTTACTTCTTGATATAATGATCCATATAACTAATTATCAATTTTACATTTACCTAATTTTTTACAATCACTTACGTATACATACAGAGGTCACCTGATGGCTGTTAAAAGGCACAACATTAATCAATATCAATGAGTACAAGTCCCAATCTGAAGCTGGTCAGCTTCTACCTTTTGAACCTCTGCTTCAAACATATTTATGAATTCGCGTATTGTCTTCGAATGATCAACATGCTCAGGAAGAATGTAGGTAGGCCTCCAGTTCTCATCATCCAGCTCATAACGGAATATATCATCAAACTAACCCTTCTTCTCATCTTTGTCTTTGTTTACTTTTTGATATAATGATCCATAGAACTAATTATCAATTTTACATTTACCTAATTTTTTACAATGACTTACGTATACATACAGAGGTCACCTGATGGCTATTACAAGGCACAACATTAATTAATACCAATGAGTACTAGTCCCAAGCTGAAGCTGGTCAGCTTCTAGCTTTTGAACGTCTGCTTCAAACACATTTATGAATTTCCGTATTGTCTTCGAATGATCAACATGCTCAGGAAGAATGTAGGTAGGCCTCGATTCTCATCATCCGACTCATAACGGAATATATATCATCAAACTCACCCTTCTTCTCATCTTTGTCTTTGTTTACTTTTTGATATAATGATCCATAGAACTAATTATCAATTTTACATTTACCTAATTTTTTACAATGACTTACGTATACATACTGAGAGGTCACGATGGCTATTACAAGGCACGACATTAATTAATACCAATGAGTACAAGTCCCAAGCTGAAGCTGGTCAGCTTCTAGCTTTTGAACCTCTGCTTCAAACACATTTTTGAATTCGCGTATTGTCTTCGAATGATCAACATGCTCAGGAAGAATGTAGGTAGGCCTCCAGGTCTCATCATCCAGCTCATAACGGAATATATCATCAAACTAACCATTCTTCTCATCTTTGTCTTTGTTTACTTTTTGATATAATGATCCATATAACTAATTATCAATTTTACATTTACCTAATTTTTTACAATGACTTACGTATACATACAGAGGTCACCTGATGGCTATTACAAGATACAACATTAATTAATACCAATGAGTATAAGTCCCAAGCTGAAGCTGGTCAACTTCTAGCTTTTGAACCTCTACTTCAAACACATTTATGAATTCGCGTATTGTCTTCGAATGATCAATATGCTCAGGAAGAATGTAGGTAGGCCTCCAGTTCTCATCATCCAGCTCATAACGGAATATATATCATCAAAGTCACCCTTCTTCTCATCTTTGTCTTTGTTTACTTTTTGATATAATGATCCATAGAACTAATTATCAATTTTACATTTATCTAATTTTTACAATGACTTACGTATACATAAAGAGGTCACCTGATGGCTATTACAAGGCACGACATTAATTAATACCAATGAGTACAAGTCCCAAGTCAAGTCGATCGACTTCTAGCTTTTGAACCTCTGCTTCAAACACATTTATGAATTCGCGTATTGTCTTCGAATGATCAACATGCTCAGGAAGAATGTAGTTAGGACTCCAGTTCTTATCATCCAGCTCATAACAGAATATATCATCAAACTAACCCTTCTTCTCATCTTTGTCTTTGTTTACTTTTTGATATAATGATCCATATAACTAATTATCAATTTTACATTTACCTAATTTTTTACAATGACTTATGTATACATACAGAGGTCACCTGATGGCTATTACAAGGCACAACATTAATTAATACCAATGAGTACAAGTCCAAAGCTGATGCTGGTCACTTCTAGCTTTTTAACCTCTGCTTCAAACACATTTATGAATTCGCGTATTGTCTTCGAATGATCAACATGCTCAGGAAGAATGTAGGTAGGCCTCCAGTTCTCATCATCCAGCTCATAACGGAATATATATCATCAAACTCACCATCTTCTCATCTTTGTCTTTGTTTACTTTTTGATATAATGATCCATAGAACTAATTATCAATTTTACATTTACCTAATTTTTACAATGACTTACGATACATACAGAGGTCACACGATGGCTATTACAAGGCACGACATTAATTAATACCAATGAGTACAAGTCCCAAGCTGAAGCTGGTCAGCTTCTAGCTTTTGAACCTCTGGTTCAAACACATTTTTGAATTCGCGTATTGTCTTCGAATGATCAACATGCTCAGGAAGAATGTAGGTAGGCCTCCGTTCTCATCATCCAAACTCATAACGGAATATATCATCAAACTAACCCTTCTTCTCATCTTTGTCTTTGTTTACTTTTTGATATAATGATCCATATAACTAATTATCAATTTTACATTTACCTAATTTTTTATAATGACTTACGTATACATACAGAGGTCACCTGATGGCTATTACAAGGCACGACATTAATTAATACCAATGAGTACAAGTCCCAAGCTGTGGTCGACTTCTAGCTATTGAACCTGCTTCAAACACATTTATGAATTCACGTATTGTCTTGAATGATCAACATGCTCAGGAAGAATGTAGGTAGGCCTCCAGTTCTCATCATCCAGCTCATAACGGAATATAAATCATCAAGCTAATTTTTTAGAATGACTTACGTATACACATATATAGCGCACGTAACCTCCAAGATCGCAGACAAGTCGTTCAAGCAAGATGTCGACATTCTCTCTCACTCTCGGAAAAGGTGTCTAAGAGCTAGTATATATATCGGAGCTGACCTCCGAGAGGTGTCACCGAAAACACTATGCTTGGGCAGCTTGCTCCTATCGATCGGAGGTAGTGCAATATATGCAATGCATGGTATTCATCAGAATCCCTCTAAGCGCAAATTCAATTAAATTCAAAATAATACCAAACCAACTCAAAATAATAAACATGTTGAAGACAATACATGAATTCATAATAAAGTAGCTAATTAATAATAATTAATAATAAGTTCATAAAGGTTCACATAGCTAGCTAATTAATACAAGTTCATATAATAGGGTGCTACAAAGCGATCCATGCATGCATAATGTTCTTGGCGACAAAGACGCTTGTAGATATGAAATATGGTTAATGTCGCAATCCTCCAGCCTAGAACTCCCTCAAAATAAGCTAGAGCACGCATTAGTGCACTCTCCTCCGCCTTGAGGAGTGTCACAAACAGACCGCAGACATCAAACAATGGAGCCTCGGGTTCTGCTGGCTTGTAGAAAGTTAGAATTGCTTGACTCTTCCATTTGTTGGTGAAAAACGGCTCCCCACCATAGTAATCCACCCCAACTCTTTCCACGACTTGATTAAGAATCGCACGAAAGCTAATTGAAGCATAGGTAGAACTAGAGTGATCCTGCACATAATCAGATGATGATGAGATATAATAACCTTATGAAAGTTCAAAATATATATATGTACCAGAAACAAATTAATTAAGAATGAATAAAAATTCTTTTATATATAAATGTATATTGTACCACAACTCGATGAGCCCTGCAAAGCCTCTCCGTAGTCTCAATCACATTGCCTTCACCCGCCTCGAGTTGCCTTAATTTAAAATAGGAAAGGTCCGGCACGAAGCACCCAACATTATTCTGGAGCTGTTGTAGACAATTCTCCACGGCAGTCCTCTCTCGGGTTAACCAAATAGGTGATGTTGAGCCAACTGTTGCAATGGCAACCATCGGGTGTAGCGCGCCTATGGCAACTGGCCGTAGTCTACATATCGAGCAGGTACGGTGAAAGAGATATACACTCTTGCCATGTGCTCATCAACGTGCTCAGTTTGCACTATAGGAGGAGTACCACTCATATCCCCGATAATGTCTCTGAGCCATCTGATATTGTTGATAACCTACAATAATTATATATGTAACTAAAATTATAGATTTTCCAGGTGAAATGAAAAATGTTCTATGTAAAGAAAATTAATTTCAATTCCTATATTACCACGTTAGCTACACGTCCCGGATCACCCATTTGCAAGGTAATATCGCGGTGAAAGTGCAATCCTAGACGTAGAGGCAACGGGTCCTCCAAAACACCTCCACGGCCACCAAGACCTCCACGGCCAATGCCACGGCCACCACGCCCGCCACGGCGACGGACTATGCCACGGCCACAGGCGCCATTACCAACACCACTTGGCAGCTCAAACTATATCCAAATCAAAATAACACACATTATTCACAATAAATAGGATTAGTTTACATATATTGATTGGATTCAATATATGCATAAATAGAAAAACAAAAAGGGTCATAGAATTCAACACTATTATTACTGTACATAACCTTTATGAACCAGCGACTCAGAAGACCCAGATGCTCCGGGAACTACAACAGTCTCACCACACCGTCATATACACCTGGCTCTCCCACTTACAAGATTACTCATGCCCTACACCTCCTATCGATACGGTCCAACATCACGGGAGGCGGTCCCACCTAGCCCGTGATGTTCGACTGTACCTAATTAGGACGTGGGGTTGTGTATCAAAAACAAGAAAAAAAAGAAAATGCTTACATTTATTGTATATAAAAATAAAAAAAAAACTTAATAAAAGAATTTAATCTTCTATTTTCTCCTATAGCTACCTAGAAATAAAAGCATTTCTAAACAATGAAAGAATGAAAGTACATACCTAGTACATTTTCTGTATGTCTATTATTTTCTTTATGAGCATATATTTTATAAACTATATGTACAAGTAAAATTCAATTTTATGAAAAACTTAAGAGAATACTTACATTTATTCTATATAAAATAAAAACATACTTAACAAAAGAATTTAATCTTTTATTTCCTCCTATAGCTACCTAGAAATATAATCATTTCTAAACGATGAAAGAATGAAAATACCTAGTACATTTTCTGTACATCTTCCTTTATGAGCATATATTTTATAAACTATATGTACAAGAAAAATTAAATATTATGAAAAACAAGAAAATAAGAGAGTGCTTATTAATACAAATTTAATGAAAGAAGGAACAATGCAAGTACCATCCTAACTACATTTTCACGTATATATACAAAATCTCATCTCTCTAATTTAAGCTCCTCCTACCTAGCTACAAATTAACATTTTTATTTTCTCCATCTCTAAACCATAAAACAAAATTTAATCACAACAAATGAAGGCAGGATGAAGATTCCAACCTTGACAACACTTTGGAGAGAAATCTTCACAAACTAATGAAGAAAAATTAGCACCACCTAGGCTTGAGTCGCCATGGAGGAGGAGCTTGAGCTGGCGGGTGAGTGAGTGCAGTGAATGGCTCAGGTGGCGGGAGGAAGAAGGAGTACGGTGCTTATATGGATGCACGGCCATTGTCTCGGTTGGTGTTACGACACGAGACTAAAGGGGTACTTTAGTCTCGGCTCACACCACCTAGAACTAAGACCGAGAGCAAGTGTGCGGATGGAGCCGTTGGGAGTCTGGAGCCGTTAGAGTCCCCTTTGTCACGGTTGGTCTGAGCCGGGACTAAAGGGGCCGCCTGCAGCCATTTCAGTCACGTCGGAAGGCCTTTAGTCCCGGCTCCAAAATTAAACCGGGACTATAAACGCCCGAACCAAAGCCTCGCTCTCTACCCGTGTGCATCACACGCATGCGCGCCGACAGGAACTTCGCTGGAAAACATTGTGCGCGCCGAGGCGTCAAAGTATAACATCACATCTCTGAAGAATAATATTTATTGAGGTGCCAAATCGTCCCGGTTGTTTACACGCCTTTGAAGCTAGTGGCCTGGTGGAGCACACTAGCATCGAGTTCCATCGAGAAACGGTACAAAGTGCTCGTGATCGTGCAGGCACGCTGGAATAACAAATTGGGCGAAACTGTCAGCAGCTAAGCGAGCTATGCATAACAAAAGGGCGTAGAGTATTTGTGCCGGCGCTGATTTCCTTAATCCCGGCCCTATTGCGCCTGCTCTCCACTAGACGTTTGCCCATTCCGGATTTTCGTATGAAACTTTCTTCATCGGGGTTCGCGCGCTTTCTGGTTTGATTACGCTGAAAGTCTGAATCTTGTTTGATTAAGACACCAAACACATGATTGATCGGCCCCGCAATGGTTTATATATACACTTGGCAGAGAGACAAGACGCGAAATATACTAGTTCAATCAAATGAAAATGTGCCTCTATCGTTCGGACCATTTCCCTAGTCCGCGGGACAACATGGCACGGCTTTCAAAAATCTCCACATCATATCGGTCGAAATCAACGTCCTTGTTATTACTTTAAAAAAAATGAAAACAATATCCGTTGATTTGAATATGAAGACTACTATTTCGAAGTATTGAGTGACTTGGAATTTCTTGCGCGCATCGAGTCTAGCTAGCTAGTCTATTTCATATCTTGAGCTGTCAAGACTCCCCTTGAGCTCAAGTACATAGGCTATAGTTATTTTATTTTTTTATTTTAACCTTTTAATCTAAAATATTACAAAACTTCATGACGGTCGTGCCACGCTTCCTGGCACAACTAATACGACGGTCTCGTCAAAGCATGTGACGTAACCGTCTCTCCACGTTCGCAAAGTGCCCGCACGAAACCGACTGTAAGGAATCGGATGCTCATAGCTTAAGAGGAGATGAATTAGGCAAATTTAAAACTAAAACATGCTATCTAAATGTGCAACTATGATTGTTCTAGTATGGAACACCCATCCCGAAGAGTTTTGCAACATATAGTCAATCCTATCAAGATACTATGCTATGAAAGTAAAGACAATTAAAGATTACAAGTATGAAATGCGAAACGTAAAGAGTGATGAGAGGAAGAAAACTCTTCACATATGATTTATCTTGTGGTATCGGTAGGCACTAAATCACTCCTAGTCTACGTTGTTAAATCACTTCATACAAGAGTATTATTTCTCGGTCACTAAGTCTTTCCCAAGAGCACCACTTGTCTTGCCACAAAGGCTCGCCATTAAGGCACTCGTCAAGCTCCCTTGGAGCTTCTCCACCGAGGGAGGGGGTCTCCACGTTCCCCGCACAAAGTGTCCTCATCGCTCCATACCAAGCCGGAGGGTCAAAAACTTTGCCGGAGAGCCACTAAGGCCCCAAGGCTTCCGATGCACCTTGCATAGCTTGATCCACTCGAGAATCACCTCACAAGGTTGGAACACCTTGCATACAACTCAGCTCTAAGCTAAGTCTAGCACTAACCACGCTGACCAAGCATGTGTAAAGCCTTTGGATAAGCACTTAAGTACTAGTATGGCATAGATGTGATCTTCAATGTGTCTTGGACTCTTCTGGATTTCAGATCACACTAGCAACATCAAATGACGGGGTGGAAGGGGTATAAATACCCCAAGGCATCCATAGAGTCGTTGTCTCAACGGCTAGTACTTTCTGTGTACCATCGGATGATCTGACGCTATACTTTTCAGGGATATCGGTTCAGTCGGTGATACTAGCTGTTGCCTTCCACCACAGACTTCAGCTGACTTCATTCATCCGGCACATACACCGGCGGTGTGTCGTCGCTTCATCTGGTGCTACAGGACGAGACTCCAAAACCTCTGTGTCTTTGCGCTGAAAATTATCGGATGAACCGACGATAACATCCAACGATATTTCATCCGACAGTTGCCTTCTCAGTTTCTTCCCTCAAAGTATTCATCCGGTGCAACTAAAAATGGGGGGTTGGTTCATCCGACGGTCCATGATGACCGAGCATTCTTTGTTGTGTACCAATTACTCTGATGTATGCACCGCTACTCCTTTCTAGGGTACCGTCGGTTCATCCGATGGTCTCTTTTCTTCTCTTTTCCTTCCTTTGAACTTGCCGCCACTTAGTGTTAACATACCACCATTTAGAGCCTCAAAATATATACCACCTCTGGATTTTTGCTATGTTTAACCAGTGGTATGTTAGCTTTTATTGTGGTTTCATATATGGGGCCTATATAATGCCTACAAAGACATGCTAAACCAGAATGGTTATAGTCCCATTGATCATGTTGCCATAAATCACAAAAATTATACTCGAACAAATGGCTAGATTGACATGTTCACTACACCGACTTGGGCTCTCACGTGGCCAAATCTTGGCCACGTCACATACTTTGACGCGACTCATGTGGCATGACTCAGCCTAGGCTCAGGTCACAGTGCACTTTCTTTCTACATCTATCCCCACTACCTCCCTTCCCCCACCCGAACTAAGCTTTCTCAACTCGATCTATCTGTCAGAGGTTTAGATCTAGACAGCCCACAGGGGGGTCAACCCCGGTGGTTTATTTGTTCGGCAGGGTGGAATCTAGGGCTAAGAACTCGAAGGTTGCGCACAAGCACACGGCACACGGAGAACACGACGAGTTTATACTGGTTCGGGCCTCCGGAGAGTAAAACCCTACGTCCAGTTGTCGGTGTATATTGCTTGAAGATTGCCTGATGTACAAAGGGTCGCCCTGCCCGCCTTATATTGGCTTAGCGAACAAGGTCGGCACCCATACGACCAGGAGACCTAGATCTAGTTGTTTACAACCATTGCCATATACGTCGAACTGCTTTGTCGGAATCCACTGTTGTCTTGTCTTGCACGCCAAGTCTTGAAGTTGTTCTGGATAAGGTTGCCTAGAGAATCTTCTGGAAGGTCTTTAGGAGGTCGTGTGGGCCACCAACTAGGTCGGTTGGGCCCACTGTCAGGTCGGCAGGTCTTCTAGTAGGCGGACCCACTTGTCGGGGACGGTCGTGAGCCTGGTCGGTGGGGACCTAGGGGTACCCATGTCTCACAAGCCCCGGAGCGATGTGTAGGCGCAGCGACCTTAGAAGGCCATGACGAAGTCTTGAAGCCATCGACAGGCCGAATAGCGTGCACGTCGGTCCAAAAGAAAGAAAGAAACAAATCAGCTTAGCAGCCGACCTGTTTGTAGTGTTGCCAAATGAAGAGAGGTCGAGTGATGACCTATAGGAAGCAGACTTCCAATAGATCGAAACGACAATGAAAAAATTCAGAGGGCGTCAAGGATGCACTCATAGAGTAGTATCCGAGCATCGTGGCGGGCAGGATGGCCGGTATGATGACCCAAAAAAGAGAAGAAAGAAAAAATAGGTCGAGTAACGACTTGATGAGAAACGGGTTTCCCAACAGGTCGGTACGATGAAGAAAACAAGAGGGCGTCGAAGACGCTCTCGTAGAGTAGTCCCCGAGCATTGAAGCAGGCATCATGGCTGGTTTGATGCTCAAAAAAGAGAACAAAAACATAGTCATGATCTTGATCGAACGAAGTGTAAAGATGTAAGGTATCGGATGCTCGTAGCCTAAGAGGGGGAGGGGGTGAATTAGGCAACTTAAAAACCTTATCCTATGGCTTCACTACTTTTACACAAAGATAAACTAGAACATACTATCTAGATGTGCAACAGGTTGTTCTAGTGTGAAACTCTCGTCCCAATAGCCAATCCTAGCATGATACTACTCTAGGAAAGTAAAGGCAAACAAAGATTGCAAGAGAGTAAATGCGGAAACGTAAAGAGGGATGAGAGGAAGCAAACTCTTGACACGCGATTTATCCCGTGGTATCGGTAGGCACTAAGCCACCCCTAGTCCATGTTGTTGAAGCACTCACACAAGAGTATTGCTTCCCGGTCACAAAGTCTCTCCCAAGAGCACCACTTGACTCGCCACAAAGGCTAGCCACTTAGGCACTTGCCAAGCTCCCTTGGTCACCTTGATGCCGCCTCCACTAAGGAGCTTCTCCACCAAGGAAGGGGGTCTCCACATCCCCCGCACAAAGTGTCCTCGCCACTCCACACCAAGCCGGAGGTCGTGTCGATTGCCGGTGAGCCACTTAGGCCCCAAGGCTTCCGGCGAACCTTGTACACCTTGATTCACTCAAGAATCACCTCACAAGGTTGGCACAACCTTGCACTCACTTAGCTCTAAGCTAAGCCTAACACTAAGCACATACACAAAGCATATGCAAGTCTATGGATGAGCAATTAAGCACTTGGATGGATTGGATATGATCTTCTAGGTGTCTTGCACTCTCCTGCACTTCCACACAATCCAGCAACCTCAAATGGGTGAGTGGAGGGGGTATAAATAGCCCAAGGCATCCAAAGAGCCGTTGGCTAACAGCCACTGAAAAAGGTAGCGTCGGATGAACCGATGCTATGCTTTTTCTAGGCGTCGGTTCATCCGGTGCCCTCCACGTCACTTAGCCGTTGCAGATCTGCTGACACAACTGCTCCGACGCTATACATCGATGGTGCGTCGGATCATCCGGTGCTGAAGGACTCCTTGCCAAAACCTTCGTCGCATCTTGAGGCGTCGGATGAACCGCTGCCCTACCGTCGGTTCATCCGGTCAAGCTCCGCCTTGGCGCGTCTGTCTTGATTCAAAGCGGCGTCGGATAGACCGGACGGTGTCCTCACTTAGACCATCGGATCATCCGGTACTCTCTTCGCTGCTCTTCCTCACGCAATTCATCCGGCGCATCTAGAAACTGGACCGTCGGAGCATCCGACGGTGTCAACTTCATTTTGCTTGCTGCGCAGTGTACCAAGTCCACCGACGCTTGCACTGATGGTACTGTCGGTTCATCCGACGGTGTCTTTTTCCTTCCTTTTCTTCGCGTCTTCAACTTGTCATTTCTTCAACTTAACATACTTAACATGCTTAACATGCCATCACTTATAGCCTCAAAATATATACTAAGTCCTCATTTTTACTATAAGTAACTTAACATGTGCATGGTATGTTAACTTGTGGTATGACATGTTAACTTGGGCATGGTATGTTAACTTGGGCATGGTATGTTAACTTGTGGTAACATCCATGGGACCTAGGAATTCCTACAAAGACATGCTAGACAATGTGGTTAGTCCCATTACTTGTGTTAGCATGAATCACCAAAATCAACTCGAACAAATGGCAAATGGGGCCATGTTCGCTACAAAAGACACCCAGATCTCCTAGCATAGCTGCAAGGAGTCTGGCAGGGCCAACCTCGAGGAGGCCTTGTAGGCGTGCCAACCTCAGAGAGGCCTCAAATTAACAATGTCCAGTATCCGAGGATACCTAGCTGGATCTTGAAAGGTGTGTCGCATGAAGAAGTCTTGTGTAGTGGTCAAAACTGTCAACAATGAAGTTGTAGAAAAACGTTGATCTTCAATCGAATGGAGTGTAGACACACCCAGATATCCTGCATAGCTGCATAGAGTCTGGCAAAGCCACCCGAGGCATGCCGACATCAGGAAGGTCTCAAATCAGAAGCGCCCAAGCACTCGAAGATACTTGGCAGGGCCATTAGGCGCACACCCCACAGGGAGGCCTTCAGTCCTATCGCGAAATCATGGGTGCCTAGAGCAGGCTGGCAGAGCTATACAAAGCACACCGACCTCAGGAAGGTCACACATCCATGGCGCCCAACTAGGTTGGCAGAGCCAAAGTCATACCCAGGTATTGAAAAGACCTAAGTATTATGGTACGCCGACCTCAAGGAGGTCGTTTTGGTGCCCAAACGACCAGCATAGCGACCATCCAAGAGAGCCGGGTACTAAGGTATTGACGACCTCAATAATAGGCGCATCGACCACGAGGGCCCGACGAAATCGTAGATGTGAAACTTCCGTTCTCCAGGCGCCCAGACGGATCTGGCAAAGCAGCGAGGCATGCATACCCCGGAAGGTCTTCAATCGAACCTACGACCATTTTGCTCAGGGAACAAAAATATAGGCTGATTGGAATAGGTCCGTTTACGTACAGAGCCATAGCGGGTGCACCAGGATGCAGAGCCTAGCGGGTGCATTTTAATCATCGTCGTCATTCGTAGATGTAGAAAGGCGCAAGGCCATCTGACGCAGAGTCAATCATGTATTCTCCATAGACTGCGGGGTCACGGGTCAACAGTGGTCGGAGATTCTCTTGCCACCCAGAAAATGACAAATCGCCCACTGATCAAGAGGTGTACTGTAGCCATGTGGTACAACAGTGACCTCAGGCATCATTGATGTACGAGCGACAAAGACGTCGTGAGGCAGGAAAAGGACATCGCCTTTAATCATCCACATGTCTACAAGACCTCTCAATCACGTGGGAACAGTGTCAACACATCACCGGCCATACAAGGCCTGGTTCCGGCTATAAATAGCACCATAAGGCTGAAGAAGGCAAGCACCGAGCAACGCTGAGCTATGAAGCTGCAGAGTAGAGTACCGGCCATGACGTGGGCATGCAACTGTCCACCAGAGCATAGGAAGCAAAGTTTGTAGAAGCTTGGAGCTAGAAGAATACTTGCGAAGTAGAGGTGTCCCCCCACTCTTTGTACCGTGCCTCAGCGAAGAATCAAGGAGAGTTTGGAGGTGATGCTGTAGAGGCCCGAGGTGATGCTGCAGGTTCTTGGTAAGCATGAGATGCTCGTCGAGGGCTCGTAGGACATGCTGAAGAGCAAGCTCGTGCCTGCTTTCCATAGTCAGGCACAAAGTGTGACCTCCTATGCACATCGTCATGCAGGCGTTCACCGCAAGGCCACCATCGAGGATCTGAAGCTAGAAGAATCCTTGCGATGTGCTCTGCTGTAGCAGAGAACATGGCAAAGATTGCTCTAGGTAGATCAGGTCTTAGAATATGTTTGTATCTTGTAACGGGTTTTGGATCCAATGAGTTCGCATGCTTCTTGTGTACCTTCGAAGTTTCCGTGTTATGTTCGCTCTCTTCTATCATGTAATGGTCATTTTGAAGAAATTATTCATCAAAGACCTAACATGAAGTGGTTTGGGGGCTCATTGACCTCGTGGAGACCGAGTTTACTATTAGGAAGACCTGGTAGTACGGTTGTGTGGACAACCTAAACCCAGAGTACTAGCTCGCCAAGCTTTCCATTGCGCATATAGCCGTTGGCGTGAAATCCGGCGAGATCGTCTCGTGAAATCAACGGCATATAGCCGTTGCAGCAGACCCGTTGCGGTGATAGATCCGCAACGGGCGTTTCGCGACGAGGCCCATATAAATACGGCCGAGGGGATGGGTGTTGACCCTCCCTTTCCATCTTCTTCTTCCTCTCGCCACCCTCGCCGGAATCCTTCCTGCCCTCACCACCGTGCTCGCGCATCCAGCCACCACCTTCCAAGCCTGAGCTTGCCGTCTCTAGCGGCACGCACCGCACCAACCCACGCCACGCTTCTCCGCATGCGCATAAAAACCCTAGTGACATTTAGATCCAAATCTGTTCATCTTGAAGAAAAGGCGGCCGCGGCTTTCCAAATCCCGTCCCCGGAGACGGTTTGGGAACCCTCGGTGATGACCAAGGAGAAGATCTAAGCGCTGGTGGATCGCGGGCTGCTGAGGTCCAAGGCGGAGGTGGAGTGGAAGGCGCCCACCGGTGAGGCGTTTCTGACGGAGGACGACAAGGAGCAGGTCGTCTTCGCCTCCTTCGAGCGTGGGTTCAATGTGCCCGCCGGCGACTTCTTCCGAGGTCTGTGTTCTACTACAAGTTGGAGATGGTACACCTCGTCCCCAACTCCATTATTGTAGTATCGTCGTTCATCCATCTGTGCGAGGCGTATCTAGGGATACCTCCCCACTTTGTGTTGTGGCGCTACTTTTTCCAAGTCAAAACCACCGGCAAGCTGACCGGTGTAGTAGGGTCGGTGATGTTCTGCTTAAGATCAGGTCTTAAGGCAGAATGGATCGACATGGATTTGCCGGACAACACCACTAGGTGGAGGTCGGAGTGGTTTTATATCACCGATCAGAGGCCGGCGCTCCCAAAGCGAACCGGGCACAAGCCCGAGAAGATACCTGAGTGGGACCTAGCGTTCACCTCTCGTGAGATTGAAGACATCAAGGAGCTGCTTGCCCTCGTGGCCGACCTCAAGAAGAAAGGTCTGACGGGGGGCTCAGTGGCGATGTCGTTCTGTCGTCGTTTGATCCAGCTGATCAAGGACCGGGTGCATCCAGCCTACGAGTACTGGGGTCAGTCGGACCCTACTCGCGAAGTTAACTGCAAGGTCTCCCAGGAAGAAATGGCGGCTTGGGTCACGCAGCTATACACCGGGCGGATCCGGAACCGAGAGTGCCCGAAAGCGCACTCCCTGACCCGACCTGCTGACCCAGTGAGTTTTGGACTAACTAGCTCATCTTTGAAGTGTTTATTTTCTTTGTGCCTCAGAGGAAGACCTCTTAGACCTTGTTTCTTGTCTTTTGCAGGCTCGAGAGATGCAGTACTGGTGCCCTGCACCTCTTCCGACCGGTGAGGAGCCGCGCTGGAAATTGAGGTCGGAAGACTACCAACCTCTAGCAGCTGCACTGCTGGAGAATTATCTGTCGGATTCGTCGGTGGGGGCGGATGAAGACAGTGACCCAGAGGTCGGTGACGATGTGGCGAGCCGGCCTGAGGCGAGCAGTGCCACAAGGCCAGGATGCAAGTCAAGGGTAGCGACGGCGAAGCAATCCAGCTCGAGGGCTGCCGCAATGCCGAGGCAGCAAAGACTGCTAAGCTCGAGGCCGAGAAGAAGAAGAGGAAGAGAAGATGATCCCCACCCCGACGTCCAAGGAGGTCGAGGAAGAGGACGAAGCTACTGATGATCCGCCGGTTGTTGACAACCGTGCGGCACCAAGGTCGCCAAGTCCCGCGACCAAGAGGCAGCGGGAGATGGAGCAGCAGGTGACAGAGGAGGACCTCCATCATATGAGGGAGGTGCAGGTGCCTACGGCCGGTGCCCAGGCAAAAATGCCTATGAAGATGCGAGCTCGGCCCCTGAGGCCGAAATTGCGTGCGCCAGTGGTCGTGAGGTGAGACCCCAGTGCTTACACTTGTTCATTGATATTCACTGTGAGATCGTAGCATGTTGACGAAATTACCGTAGGTCGGATGCCAGACCTCAGAGCACCTCGGGTGTTCAGGGTTCTCCCACAAGGACGATGACGTCCGAGCAGGAGGTCGGAACTCAGGGTTCCGTTGGCGACGTCGGGACATCGACTCCCCCGCCTATCATTGAAGTGGACCCGATCAACACGGTGCCAGACACGTCAGCTCAGGACCCAGTGGTAGACCAAGCTCAGATCGAGCAGCCACAACAGGGCCCAGAAACAATCAGCGGAGAGGTACCGGGTTCGACATCGACGGGACTGGACCTAAGGAGGCGGAGATCAAGCGAGCGGCACTCCACAGGAGGAGACATCTTGAATGACGAGGACATGAAGGCGGTGCGTCGGGCCATTTTGACGCTTAATGACATGTTCACGGTAAATAACCGTTCTTGAATGCATTTAAGCAACTTATCTCGTAATTGTTGTCGACGATCTGTCTTGTATTTTTTGAAGCAGTCACTAGCCAACCGTGCCCAGGGCAGGGTCGACCAGTGTAGGAATGCCACAGCCATGCTGCTATGGGTGACGGAGCTCGAGGAAGAGCTCAAGCGGGTCCGGGAGGAAGCCGCTGCGGACAAGAAGAAGCTCGAAGACGAGCTGAAGGGGAACAGCGGAAGAACCATGAAGCCGACACGCTGTTGACATCCGTGAGCGCTGGTAAGACCAACGGCCCACAACCTTGTGTATTTGGACTTGTATAGCTGGATATTTTATCTGGTGACTTCTTTGTAACACAGAATTTCATCGAGAAAAGGACAACCTCAAGAACGACCTCAAGGTTGCTAAGGAGAGAGTCCGAAGCCTGGAGGTGGACCTACGGGCCGCTGACACATCGGGCAAGGAGCTGAAGGAGGCGATGAGGGCCACCGTGGACAGTGAGTATTTCGTGAGCCAGAAGCTGGCTTACGAGAAACAAACATGAAAAGACCTCGAGGTCAGTCTCGTGGTAGCTTTGCAGTCGTTGCGGAATGACCAGGTCACTATTGCAGGGCTTGAGGTGGAGGTGAACAACCTGAAGAACGCCGCCAACTTTGTGATGGACATGGTGGAAACACAGGTCGCTAGGGAGGAGCCCAAGCCAGCTATTGATCGGCTTCTGGCTGCACCCCAGAAGTTGGTTGATCTCTTGAGGGTGACGAGTTTGACAGCGGCGACGGAGTCGCTGGTGCGAGTGAAATCGCATCACCCCGAGGTTGACATGGTCAAGGTCGGGGAAGGCCCAGATGCCACAAAGGACCTCAAGGTCATAGAGGATGAGGTACGGGAGGCCGCCGAGATGATAATGGACGCCATCGATTACGAGGGTGATGACAGTGAAGAGTAGTCGTAGTCATAGAGTTGCACCCCCCTCCTCCAGTCATGTAAATAACGATGGTGATCTTCTTTTGGCCTGCATGATGTACTTAGTTTATGTTTGTACGAACTTGGTTGCCCTGAAGCAATGTGTCTTTATCATACCCCGCTAACCACTACTCACGGAGAGGCTGGCTTACCAATCACCACAGCTCAGCAGGGAGACTTACGTGCGACCGGCGCGTGGGGAGGAGTCTAGGACTCAGGTTTTGCAACCACACGACCAAGCAGGTTCACAACAACATAAAGTAAGTAGTCATGAGGGACGACGTCCTCAGGTCGAGCGACCCTTGTGTTGGCTTGTGCTAAGCCCCCGAGCATGTCGAGGGGAGGAACAAGATCTTCACCCCGTGTCTTTCGACCCCTGTATTGGCTTTTGCCAAGCCCCCGAGCATGTCGAGGGGGAGGGTACATGACATGGAAGTAAAAATAGGGTAGAACTCGAGACACAGCAGATGACTGCTTAAGACTAATATTTATTTAACCAAAGGTACAAAGACGAAGAATAGATAGCTGTAATGAAAACTATTCTACGGATAGAATCGTCGTAGGTGCTCCACGTTCCATGGGTTGGGTACCCATTGGTCGTCGCCCCACTGGAGGCGATATGTAGACAGGCTGATGACTTCTATGACGATGAAGGGTCCTTCCCAAGGGGCGGACAACTTGTGCATGCCATCGGTCTTCTGCATGCGTCGCAGAACCAAGTCGCCAACATTGAAGGAGCACTCCTTGACATTGCGATCATGGTACCGACGGAGCTGCTGGTCATAGTGAGCTTGCCTCACGACAGCTGCCACTCATTGTTCTTCAAGGATATCAAGGTCGACGCGATGGGTTTTCTCGGCTTCTCCTTCTTCGTAGAATTGTATGCGTGGAGCTTCGAAGGTGACGTCGGTGGATAGTATGGCCTCTGAGCCATAGACTAGAAAAAAGGGCGAAAAGCCCGTGGCTGAACTGACTTGGGTCCGTAGACCCCAGATTACATGTGGTAGCTCGGCTAGCCACTGGGAAGTGTAGTTTGAAGTGTCATCAAAGATACGATCCTTGAGAGCTTGAAGAACCATGCCATTGACACGTTCGACCTGGCCGTTACACCGAGGGTGGGCGACCAATGAGTAGTAGACATCAATCATGTCTGTCTGGCAAAATCCTGTAAGGCGAGATCCACCGTGAAGGCCGACCCGAGGTCAGTGATGATTCTGTTAGGTACACCGAAGCGATTTGTTATCTCTTGGATGAACTTCGCCGCTTCTTTCGACGTGACTTTGGTGACAGGTCGGACTTCAATCCACTTGGTGAATTTGTCGACGGCCACAAGAATGTGCTTGTAGCCACCAGGGGTGGTTCTGAAAGGACCTATGGAGTCGAGACCCCACATGGCGAAGGGCCATGATGGGGGAATTGTCTGTGAGTGCGAGAGATACTCGTTTGGCAAAGAATTGGCATCCTTTGCACCTCTTTATGAGGTCTTTGGCATCAGTCATGGCTGTGGGCCAGTAGAAACCGGATCGATAAGCCTTGCCGACCAGATTAGCAGACGCTGCGTGTCAGCCACACTCGCCGCCATGGATCTCAGCCAAGAGCTGGAGACCTTCTGATCGCAAGATGCATTTCATCAAGACGCCGGTAGAGGCGACTTTTCTGTAGAGGTCGTTACCGATCACGACGTAGTTGGCACTACGCCGCGTGATGCGTTCGCACTCTGCTTTATCTTCTGGAGCTCGCTAGTCGAGCAGGAAGGCTAGGAAAGGCTCGCGCCAATCATCCTCTTTTTCTGTCATCAGCACGTCACGGGGAGGTGCTGGAGTTGGGTCGGGCTGTGCTTAGTTCGGGTTGTCTGGATCCAACGGCCTTGATCGACTTGCGTGAGGTCTTGGGCGACACACTGCCGACTAGGGCTCACTTGGAGCCTAGTTTAGATAGCATGTCGGCAGCCACATGGTTGTTGTGTGGCACATGCTGAAATTCGATCCCGTCGAAGTGGCCTTCGAGCTTACAGATCTCAGCATAGTAAGCATCCGTTGTGTATTTGACACAATCCCACTCCTTGTTGACTTGCTCGATGACGACCTTGGAGTCGCCATATGCCGAGTCGCTGATGCCAAGGGACACGCGATCTGAGCCCATGGATTAGAGCCTCGTACTCTGCTCCATTGTTGGATGCCTTGTAGTGTATTTGCAGGACGTATTTGAGCTACTCTCCCTGAGGAGAGATGAATAGCATTCCTACTCCTGCACCTTCGAGGTTAAGTGCACCGTCGAAGTACATTTTCCAGTGTTTAGGCCTCTCCTTTGGAGGGGGCATCTGGATTTCCGTCCATTTTGACACGAAGTCAGCTAGGATTTGCGACTTGATCGCCTGCCTGGGGCAGAACTCGATATCGAACTTGCCAAGCTCGACCGACCACTTGACGATGTGGTCAGCATCGCGATTGAGATGATCCTAGCGGGTAAGATGAAGGCACCTTGATTTTGTGGGCTTGGAAGTAGTGTCGTAGCTTTCTCGACGTAATTAGGAGTGCATAGAGCAACTTCTGAGGCTGTGAATAATGTGTCTTAGCGTTGGCCAGGACCTCGCTCACATAGTACACAGGTCACTAAACAGGATAGGCTTGTCCCTCTTCTTCTCGTTCGGTGACGAGAACTACGCTGACCACATTAGTGGTGGCGGAGATGTAGAGGAGTGTTTCCTTGGGTATTGGAGGAGTCATGATTGGAGGCGTGGTCAGGGACTCCTTGAGAGCCTCGAAAGCCTTCTGTGCTTCTTCATCCCATACGAACTTATCTGCTTTCTTCAATAGCTTGAAGAAAGGCAGACCTTTTTCGCCGACCTTGCTGATGAAATGACCTAGGGCCGCCATCATACCCGTGAGCTTCATGACGTCCTTCTTGCAAGATGGTCTGGCCATGTTGCGTATTGCCTCGATCTTGACAGGGTTAGCTTCGATGCCTCGGTACCCCACCATGAAGCCCAAAAGCAACCCAGAGGGGACACCGAAGACGCACTTGGTCGGGTTGAGCTTCCACTGGTAGGTGCGTAGGTTGGTGAAGGTTTCGACGAGGTCGGCGATGAGCTGATCTTGCACGGTGGTCTTGACGACCACGTCGTCAACGTAAGCTTCAACGTTCTTCCCGATCTGAGATTTCAAACACTTCAGCGCCCGGTAGGTCACACCAGCTGTGCCAAAAGTCATGACCTTGTAGCAGTAGATGCCATTGGGCATTATGAACGCCGTTTTGTCTTGATCGTCGGGATTCAGGGCTATCTGGTGATATCCTGAGTAGCAGTCGAGGAAGCATAGTAGGACGCTGCCAGTCGTGGAGTCCACGACCTGGTCGATGTGAGGAAGAGGGAAGGGATCCTTCGGGCAGTGCTTGTTGAGATCGGTGTAATCGATACACATCCTTAATCCTCCGGTTTTCTTGGGTAAAAGGACCGGGTTTGCGATCCAAACCGGGTGTTTACATTCTCGAATGAATCCTGCAGCTAAGAGCTACAGACTTCTACTTCTATGGCCTCGCTTTTATCTTTTGCAAATCACGGAGCTTTTGCTTGATAGGTCTTCTTGCTTACTTCAAGGCGTGCTCACCAGACTCCCTAGGGACACCGGGCATGTCGGATGGGCTCCATGCGAAGATGTCAGCGTTGTCCTTGAGGAAACTGGTGAGCACGAGTTCCTATTTGGGGTCGAGGTCGGCCCCAATGGTGACTTCCTTGGTTACGCCGGTGCGCAGGCAAACTTTCTTCATGCGGGACTTGCGCCCAAAGCGTGGCGATGCGCTCGCTTCGCACCTCCGTGGTAGTTTGTCGATCTTGGCGGCCTGGGCGACCATAATAGCGGTAGCTTTGCACGCAGATACCTTGGCGAGGTCGACGGTGTCGCTCTCGCAGTTGTAGGAGACGAGGATATCGCCATAGACGGAAAGGATTCCGTTCAGAGCTGGCATCTTCATGATGAGGTAGGTGTGGTGCGGGATGGCCATGAACTTGGCCAACATTGGTCGACCGAGGAAGGCATGGTAGGAGGAGCGGAAGTCCGCAACCTCGAACGTCAAGTACTCCGTGCGGAAGTTGTCCTGTTTGCCAAAAGTGACCGGCAGGCATACACGACCTATGGGGTATGCAGCCTTGCCGGGTACGACCCCGTAGAAGGGCTCGTCGCAAGCGGTCATCTTGGAGAAGTTGAATTCCATCTTCTTCAGCATTTCGGTGAAGATGATGTTCAAGCTGCTGCCCCGGCCGATGAGGGTCTTAGGCGGTGAAGGGTGCCGCCCACTATGGGGTTGCGACTTACCAGCGGGTAGGTCCCGGTCCGTATGTGCACCCAATGGTCTTTCTTGGAGAAAGTGATGGGGTACTCCGACCAACGCAGGGGTTGTGGAGTTTCAGCGTTGACTTGGCCGATCTCCCTTGCATTCGATCGCTGCTGTCTGTTGCTTTTAGCTGCTTGGCGACCATCGACGATGAAGTTGATCTGTCGGTTGGCGTTGTGGAACGCGCCATTGGGATTGCTCGCTTTCGGTGGTGGTGGAGGAGAAGGCTCCTTGCGACGGTTGTCGTTGTGGTTGTGGTCGTCATAGCGACGACGGTCGTCACGCTGGTCATCACCGTGTTCATCGCGGCGGTCGTCGCGATGGTAGTCGTCACGACGATCATCACGTCTATCATCGCGGCGATAGTCGTGGCAATAATCACGGCGATCCCTATCGTCGTTGCGACGGTAAGGTCACCGGTCACGGTAATCACGTCGATCAGGTCGACGGTTGCGGTTGTCGTAACGGCGACCGCTGTTCTAGTCATCGTTGTTGCCGCTCTTGGTCTTCTTTGGCTCCGGAGGTACGCCTAGGGTGCGCTTTAGCTGCTCGCACTCCCTCATAGTGTGCTTGGCGTCGCAGTGGAACTGACACACGCGCCAATTGTCAGAGGTTTAGATCTAGACAGCCCACAGGGTGGTCAACCCCGGTGGTTTATTTGTTCGGCGAGGTGGAATCTAGGGCTAAGAACTCGAAGGTTGCGCATAAGCACACGAAACACGGAGAACATGGCGATTTTATACTAGTTCGGGCCTCCGGAGAGTAAAACCCTACGTCCAGTTGTCGGAGTAGATTGCTTGAAGATTGCTTGATGTATAAAGGGTCGCCCTGCCCGCCTTATATTGGCTTAGCGGACAAGGTCGGCACCCAGACTCCTGGTCGGTTACGACCAGGAGACCTAGATCTAGTTGTTTACAACCATTGCCATATACGTCGAACTGCTTTGTCGGAATCCACCATTGTCTTGTCTTGCACGCCAAGTCTTGAAGTCGTTCTGGATAAGGTCGCCTAGAGAATCTTCTGGAAGGTCTTCAGGAGGTCGTGTGGGCCAACAACTAGGTCGGTTGGGCCTTTGTCGGTCGGCGGAGGTCTTACGGTAGGCGGACCCACTTGTCGGGGACGGTCGTGAGCCTGGTCGGTGGGGACCCAGGGGTACCCATGTCTCACACTATCCCACACCGGATTCGAGGGAAAATGAGTAGAAATGCTTAAAGGTACCCTCTTCGGTGGTGGACTTGTAGCTGCAAGGTCTCAATCTCTGGTTAGCATAAGACTAAAAATAGAGTGGATTGTGGATACTCATAAGATTATCCAGGTCAGCATGGATAAATATTTGCTTAACAACAGATACATAAATGGGGGAAAACAAGCTCATACCATGCTGCAACATTGCATCTTCTAGGCTCCTCAGCGGGTATGTTAGCATATAGGACCCTGCTAGACGGAGACTACTCTCCCATTAGTGCTAGACCGAGAGCCCCCTACCCACCTCCATCTTATCTACTCACATCGAGGGGGGAAAAGAAAAAGAAGAAAACACATCTCATCTGCACCTCGCCGATGTCGGACCACAGCTCCCCTCCCCTTCCTCTCCCCTTCTCCACGCCGCGCACCATAATTTCCGGTGAGTAGTCTTCCTCCTCTCTGGTGTGCTCCTCCACCACCGCCGGCCTCCACCACCGCCCACCGCCGGCGGCGTCCTCGCCGTCGTGCCGTCTGCCCACTTCCCATCTTGACCCCCTTCCCCGCCCTTCCTAACCACTATGGACCTTACCCCGCCGCCAACCCCACCCACGAGAGGTCCTCCACTGCCCGGCCGGCGGCACCATCACCGCTCGGCCTCGCCGCCCACACCCCACCACCACCAGGCATGCCGCCACTGCCGACTATCCCTCTACATCCGTCTGTCATGGAGCCCCTCCCCGCACCTTCAAACCCCGGTAACCCCAAAACCATAGAACCTGCCAACCTCCACTGCCACCCACGGCTAGCAGTGACCCACCTGTAACGACCCAAGTTTTCGGTGAGGAAAACCTGACTCCCTGTACCCTTGTGATAGTCCCTGGATCAGTAGCTATCACGTACAAAACTCATTACAGAATAATATCATTTCCATACAACAAAATCAGAGTACAAAACAGAGTATTTACATCCGAAACAACTCGGTATACGAATTTAGTACAAGCCCCCTTGGGCTAAGCGACAAGTAGAAATCCTGCGTAGCGGTAGCTAGGGCTTCAAGTCCTCATCTTCAATCTTCACCACAGGCATCCTTGAGCGAAGCAACGCAACCCTTCCTTCATGGATTCCTCAAACTCGGACACTCACTCCAAGTCCGATCCTGCACACTCACAAAACTATCCCCAAGGAATGGGATATGTTCACGTCACCGACTGTATGCAGCTTTAAGTGGCCTAACTCTAAAGGATAAGAAAAGTGGCAAGGTAAAAGCTAAGGTTTCCTATGCAGCAAGTGAGCGGTAAAAGAAAACATCTCCATATAAGTCCCAATCCATACTCTCATCACAACTGGTACCCGGGGACCCGACTCGACAATCTATCTCCATCTAGGGTCGATGTGAGAACTTCATCTCCTCGCACCTCAATGATTGCAATCGGATCTGCGAGGTAGAGGGAGCAACTCTCCTCTCCCCGACTGCAACCATGGCTCACACCACACTCTCAAACTACAGGGGGAGGTAGAAATCCCAAAACATGAGGAACGAACATGTCTTCAAGGTTTGTCCATGACCGAGGACAAGACTATACGTATAGATCAAAACTCTGCAGAGCGTGTACACCTGTACCCAACTCGGGATGGAGCCCAGTCGGTAGTGAACCGACCAAACCCATCCTACCGTGCGAACTCTCAGTAGTTACGGTCCCATCCAGCATCTGGGCCTCAAAGCAATCCCTCGCGAAAGGGATTGCACCGGAACTGTGAAATGCTCCCGTGTGGCCACACAGGAGTCGCTTTGAGAGAAGGTGGGCTCACCCCCACTTCTCCCCCACTGATACCCCGCTATCCTACTAGCAGGTATGGTTCCGCACTTGTCGAGCTCAACCCGGCCCTAACCCCACTCTCGGCGAGGTGGTGTGTACGAAAGTCCTATCGACAAGTTGATCCACTCGCTTTCAGACCGGGGCAAGCTCATGTCCTCCAAGCATAAAGTAAAACCCCAACACATGTGCTCCAAAATCCGTAAAAGCGGGAATGCACTGAGGAGTGCACCCCCATTCCCGATCCCAGATCGGTTGTTTCGAGCTCACCCCCCCAAAGTACCCAAAACGCCTTCTCCTGCCGGTTTTACCCCACACACGCCAAGAACCACTATACCCATCCCAACACATGCATCGCAGAGCTCAGCGTATATATACGCTTATATATAACATAGTAGTAGTAGTAGGGCAATCAAGGGCAGGATAAATAAAGAAGGCTATGCAAGGTTCATCATCATGCAATTTAAGTAAAGCCCTAGCATACTACATAGCAATGCCTAATAGGTATTCAGAATCAGTCGGGCGCGAACACCTGTGTGTAGGTAGTTGTAGTAGTTTCCGTAGTTGTTCTTGATCTTCTGGCTTGTCTCCTCAGCTCTAGGAAAACCTAGATTCGCAAATATAAATAAACATGGTGTCTAGATGCAAATAACTCCAAAGAGAAGCAATAAAGAACCAAATAACTCCAAACGCTAGTCTAACGGGTGCTTCATGATTTTAGAAGAATACAGAAACTGATTTCATATTTTTCTAAGGTAGAAATAATTTATTATGGATTTTCAAATAAAGAAAATAGTTTATGAATTTAATTAATTGTGATAAAGCACAGAAAACATAAGTCAGCAAGTTTGAGAACCATAAGCTAGGTTTTGGGTAGGTCTGCAGGCTAAGTTGACTAGTCAGCAATCATTGTTGACCAAGTCAAAAAAGAAGGTCAGAGGTCAACCAGACCCCACAAGTCACCCCGTGGGTCCCGTATGTCAGATCCGACCAGGTTGGGCAGTTAGCGGCTCACAGGTTACTGGGTCCAAACGGCAAGTCTGCGGGTTCCTTTGGTTAGATTGGAGAGATTGTGCAGGATGGTTTTGCTATAAGCGATGTGGTGTGGTTGAGAAACTTGGCTAACCTAGCTCAAGCTGGAACATGGCAGAAGTGTGGCTTGGCCGATGGATTAGTTAGCGCACGCGTCGTGCACGACGAAGGTGTGGCACAGCCGCGGCGAAACGTATGGTCGGGGCTTGAAAGATTGAGAACAGGCACTTGGTATTAAGATTAAGGCTCGACGAAAAAAGGGGCAAGTGCTGCTACTAGCAAGCAACGCACAAGCAGGATAGATAAAGAGCTAAGGTTAGATTAGCACTTATATGGCTTACAGATTTACAAGCAGCAGCTACTGTTTGTGTGGTTTGTGGCCAAGAACTAGCACATGTTTGATGCTCACGTGAGCATAAGCAAGCAAAAGGGCCACAACCTGCAGGGTTTCGGTGAACACCAAAGAGCTCTATAGATTTGAGCAGGTTACCCACAAGCTAGCACTAAGGTCCATCACCACAGCTCAAAGATGGTATGGGCAAAGGCTAACAGATAACTAGCTCGTAGTCAGCTTACTGCCTGAACGGGTGTGGTATGAGCATAGCATCACAAGTTTGTGCAGGTTCAGCTATAGGCAAAAGGAATTCAGGTTGGCAAGCAGACTGCTTGCTGAAATGCCACAATGGCATCCATATGAAGGCTACTTGTACGCATGCTGCAGCCAGGGCTGCAGGAGAACAAGGAATTAACTTGCTGCTATAGCAAGCTTGTGGTCAACAGGTTCGTGCGAGTGTGGCATGAGTTAGCATTTCCATGGCTTAGGATTACAAATGGTAGCTACTGCTTGTTTAGATGTGTGAGCTTAGCACTACAGGTTTGCACTTGCATGCTCACATGATGGAACAAATAGGAAGATATAGGTGAAGCTAAACACGTCCATGGCATGTAAACCATACATGTCTGGGCTTAGCCTTGCTAGCATCTAACATTATTTCTGTGAACATAAGCAACATCTTCTGATAGTAGGGACATGGTCTGATTGTGAGCAGCCTAGCATGGGACTGAAACTTGTGCTCTCAAACAGAGCAGACCAAGGCCAAGGCTTGAGCTGGACTAGCACGTACATAGTTTAATACATGCAGTAGCTACAACTTACTTGCTTGGCTTGCACTAGCACCATATGTCCTTCAGGTTAAGAAGAGGGAGTAGTTGCTTTTAGAAAGCCACCACGACAGGATGGATTAAGGAACAAGGCTAGTTAGCATACCCAAAAAGGGATTAAAACAAGAGCGGGCCAAGCTTCTAGCTTCTTGCTCAAGGCTGCAGCTCCACGATCTTGGAACAAAAGGGCTAAAGGCTAACATGGTCGTGACCAGAGCTACTGGAACACACACAGCGGCTACTGAAGATAGCATTGCAGCTTGCTGATTTGCTTAGAAAAGAATCAGATGGAGAGGGGGATGTTGTTTGCTGCTGATTGGAGGGAGTTCGATGGATGAGAGAGTTGCTGTTGGTGGAATTGCTTGCTCGTGGAGAGAAAAAGAAAAGGAATTGCTGGCTTGTTTCGGTGGAGCACAGGGATAGGAAGAGACGTGCTGCTCTGATCGCTTGGATTGATGGCCTTGGACTTCAAATTGGAGAAGAGAAGCTGCACCTTTGCTTCTCGTGTGAAACAGGAGAGGGGAAAGAGGATTACTTCTGCTTTGCATCTCGGGTGGAAGGAAAGAGAGCCGGGGAAGAGAGGACTGGAGGCTGCAGCTGCTGATGGTGGATTGCTCGGTGGAATAAGAATAGAAAGAGGGTGGCAGCAGTGCGGTGGTTCGTGCATGTGCGACAAAAACCCCAAGCCGACTTTGACGCCCACCAGCTGTTCGACGGAAAGCCCCAAAGGGACTCTGAGGTGGCAAACACTTGCCGGCGGCGAGCTCTTCGGCGCTCGGTGGAAAACGAACAACGGCAAGGTTCAGGAAGACTTAGGGAAACATGTAGAGAATGGAAAAAACACATGTTTTGAGGCCTAGGGCAGCGGTGTCGGTGAAGATGCGCATGGCGAGATGCTGCTCGGCAGCGCAGCACACGGGCGTGCGTGCACGCGTCGGCGAGCGCATTGGGCTGCTCTGGAGGGACAACACGGGCGACGTGCTAGGTGACCAAACGTGAGGTCTTGGTCTCTCTGAGTGAGAGTGCGCGTAAGTGCAATCCAACAACTTGGTCACAGCAGCACCTTGGCATCGGTGTGCGCACAGAGCACACGACAGTGGCGACTAAGCACGGTGGGCAAGCGGGGAGCGCACGCGGATCATCGCCAGCAGCACCTGCAGGCGTAAGGCCGCGACACACGATGGCGGCACACGACTGACGGTGGTCGGCGGCGCTGCAAGGTGCGAGAGGTTGGGTTTGGTGTCTCGGGCTTGGCCCGGTTCTTCTTCCTCGGCACGAAGGCCCGTTCCTAGGCGGAAAGGGGCACGATGCTCACGGGGATGTAGCAGAAGAAGGAAGGAGAGCGACAACGTCGGTGAAAGGCCGTCCCGGTGGCGTGGAGGAGAGGATGCAAAAGAAGCAGAGGTTGCAGCGCATCGAGGTTCTCGGCAGAAACGATGCTCAGGTCTTGGCGTCGCGGTCCTTGGCTTTACGGCGTCGACTCCCATCGCGCAGCAGCTCTGGCGGCTTCAGGACGGCGGCGCCCTCCGGTGTTGACGCCGAGATCCATGCGGGCGGCTCCGGCAGCTTCAGTCTTCCCCGCCTTCTTCTCCTCCTTCCCCCTTCTTCTTCTTCTTCACGAATGGCGACTTCAGCTTCTCGGCGACCCGGGATGGCGGCCCGGTCTCCTCCTTGTTCTTCACGACTCCTCCCCACTCCTTCACCAGCGACGGCGGCGTCACGGTTCAAGCGTGGGCACAAGAAGCATAGGCAGATCGAGGGGGTGCGACGCGTCGATGTCCACGGCGCGGGCGGCTTCAGCCTTTTTCTCCCCGCCTCCTTCTCCCCCTTCCTCCCTTCTCTTCACAGCGGCTGAGGCGGATTGGGGAAGGAAACCCCAATGGGGCGGCGGTGGACAGGGAGAAGGCTGGGGATTGGATTCTTATAGGGCGGCGCTAGGGTTTGGTGGCGCGAGAGCGGGCGGTGGAGATGCGGTGCGGGTGGCGTGGCGGCATCCGCGTGCACCAGCACGACAAGAGGCCGCGCCTCGGCCGGTCCCGAGCTCATGGTGTCGCCGCCCCCACGGCTTGCGTCACGGGAAAAGCAGAGAGGAAGGAAAGATGGGGGAAAGAAGGGCTGGCCAGTGGGGTCCGCATGTCAGCGACACAAGGGGATGTGCGGTTGGTGTTAAGCAGTGGCGGGGTTAGGTGAATGGCAGTGAGCGGTACTGGTTGGCAGATCGGCGGTGGTAGCTGGAGGTGCTCCAGTAGACTTTTTCGAACTGGGTTAAGGCCCGATCTGTACGGGTTTTTTTTCCTATTTCCTATTACCCTTATGCATTCACAATTCAAATTTGAATTTAGAATTCAAATTTGAATCACACTCAAATAAGATCCAAATAAAATACATTAAACTCCAAGATTATTCACACTAGAATTTATAATCTGAAATTTATTATTTAGCTGAAAATAAATCTAAGAATTTACGGAAGGTTCAAAGAAGACATCCTTATAAATTAAATGAGCACTCAAATCCATTCAAAGTTCTATCAGTGAGAATGGCGCTCTCCCTCTCCTCCCTGAGGCGACTCCGGCGCTCTCCTGCTCCTCTCTCTCGACGAATCCATGGCGCACGGGGAGCTCTCTGGCTGGCCCCTTGGTGCCCGCGAGCCCGCTCTGCCTTCTCTCCTGAATCTCTTGGTGCTTTCTCGTCCACTGGCTCTCTTTCTCCCGGGGGTTTTTCGGTGTTTCTGCGTTCGCCTCTTTGTGCATTCTTCGGTTTGCCATGGCTCTAGCACGAGATTTATTGGACTTCAATTTTGGTATTCGCTTTGAGAATGATCTCTATGGTTCCTCTGGCCTGAGAATCCATGCTCGGCGTCAACATGAAAATGGTTTTTTCTGCTCGCTACCTTCAGAAGATATCTCTTTCAGCTCAATGAAGATTCAGTTGCGCTGGCTCTTCAATCTTGCCTTGGTGGCAATGAGAAGGACTTTCAAGTGACATATCAGAGCCACAATCACTTTCGCTTTCTCGACCACCGAAACCGTTGGTTTCGCCATTTACAAGCTACGGAGATTCATTGGTAAATCTTTTGATGTGTATTTTCATCTTTGGAGCAATGGTGCTCCGCATTGGGAAAAAGAAAAGAGGCTCTGGGAAGAAGAGGAAGCTAATCGCTGGAATCATATCCTGTCTAAAAAGCAGAAGAAAGCTCTTGCCAGTTCTCAGAAGAACAGAGTGTGATTTGCTGAAAAGCTTGTTCAGAGTTCGCCGGTTTGCAAAGCGACTCTGATTGAGACGGTACGTTCTTTCAAAGTTGGCTCGTTCGTTATCAATCTCTTTGATGAGTCTCCTGCTAACAATCATGCGAAGTCATCTAGCATTCTCAAGAACACTACTGTGGAAGGTTTATCCAATGATGTTTCTTCAGGGGATTCATCTCCCCCCCCCTCTGAATTTGCCTCGCTCAAATTCAAACAGTGGATTTTTCTCTTCAACTTCTCATACCCGACACAGTGGCACATCTCCCCAGTTAGTGTGTTTAAAGCCTGTTAAGCATTCCTTTAAGTCATTTATGATGGAAAACAATCTGCTAGGTGGCTGCACTCATTGCTTTGGGAATGATCACCAAAAGATCTCCTGCCAATCGGCTTTTAGATGCGCCGCCTGTTTTAAGTTTGGGCATCGCTTCAAATACTGTGTCACCAAGAGTAGGCCCAAAGTTTTCTGGCGGCCCAAATTAATCCCCCAAACTACGCAGCCCACTAGAGAAGTCGAAGAGTCTATCTCTGGAGTGGTCACCGAGGAGGACAGGCAAGTATTCCTCCCCAAATCGGAGGCGGTGCTCTGAAAACCACAATTGCTCCGCGGTGCCTTCTCGAAAACCCGCCCAGCACCACCAAGCCTCCCACTCCTGCCCGGCGAGCCAAGCTCAAGTGCAGGAGAACATGGCGAACTTTGAAGTTAACCCGGAGCCATTCGTGCCGGAAGGCATGAATGTGGAAGACTGGGCGCGTCCGGCACGCGGAAGAATCGTCGTCACCAGCAACCCACCGCGTCGGCATGACGAGGACGTTATCATAACGGTGATTCCTCATCCCCCGCAGGATCAAGTTCATGATGTGATTGAAGAAGTTGTTACTTTCATAGAAGAGGAACATCGATCATCCGTTCTTCTTTGTCACCTCGGGCTTGTGTGGCGCAATTCCAAGCAATTTGTTGCTAGCAGATTATGATTAATCGTAGCCCTTTTCATCTTGAGGATGGCAGAGAAGTCACAGTGGTTGAGCATGATCGGGGATTGAACTTTAGGAACTGCCCCTTTACTAGAACCGGTTGGATTTTATTTCTGGCTTTTCCGCTGGATTTTCAGACCCGTGAGATCATCAATCAGGCTGTCGGGTTATTTGGTTCTGTGTTAACCTGGACGGATAACTCCAGGTGCAAATCAAGACTTCTTCTCAGGTGCAAGGTCACGCTTGTGAGCAGGATTCCGAGGAGCATTATCATCTCGGAGAGTGGTATGATGGCTGATAGTGGCAGTTCTTGGACTGTCCCGGTGTTTGTGCTTGACAGTCATCCGACTGATGCTTTACCTACCGATGAAGACCCGATCCCACCCAATGGTAATCCTCACCCTGAAGGTCCGTTACCAGCTGACAAGAATGAGAATGCTGACTTCCCAGGGCACTTTGAAGATGTGGGAGATTTGCAGGAAATCCAGCAGAACAACATTGCTCATGGATGGGAGGCCCCTCCTCCACCTGCTAACAATGCTGGCTGGGGAGATTGGCAAGCTCCTCAGCAGGAGGGAGAACTAGTTGCGGACAATGAACTTGAGATGGTCAACAATTTGGCCGATGAAGTTGTCGCCAATGCTGCGACATTGGGTCTTATCGCACCACGATCGGCCTCGGGAAAGTCATTACATTAGCGAGACTTACGCCTTCTTAGTCTTGAGGCCCCGGTCACTCTCGAGCTGCCACTCCCTACTGGGCCTGCTTCTCTGAGGGAAGTTGCTCTCAGTTGCAATTCTGATATCAGTTTCGATAATGACTTTCAAGTAAGGGATCTTGCTGCAAAACTTGGACTGCATCAGTGTTTTGGCCCAGCTCCATCTGTTGAGATGCTACTGCAGGAAATGGCCAATATGGCACATGAGATTCAGGCTTTGCTTCCAATGAAAAGCCCAATTACAGCCCAGAGCTGGAACCCCACTCAGATCCTATCTCCAACAGAGTAAAGGATTTTGTCAATGGATGATCCCTCTTTTGGAAATAATGCTGAAGCATCAAGCTCCTCTGGATACAAGAGGCCGGTGGCCCTCTTAGCAAAGATTGTCGTTACAAGGCCCAACTCGAGGATCTTTGGTCCAAACATTCCTGGGGTCAACTCCATTGTTATCTATGATCACAAGTTTGCTGTTGCCCAGATTTTGAAACAAATTCATGGGTTTGAGGTCAGTATCTCTAATCTGCCTAATGGTCCCCTGTCCCAAAGCATCTCTCAAGATGGTGCATCCCATTACTTGCTATTGATCTGGCGATGATCAGATTAGGAACAATTTTCAAGATTTGACTGATGCTCAACCTGCTCCTTCTTCAGAAGCTGACACCTCCACCCCAGCCAACAGGAAAAGAAAAGAGAAAGCTAAAACTCCAATTGTTGATGATGAGGTGAGGAGAAGCTCGGGCTTAGAAATTTGAAAATCAAGCACTTCAATTAGACAAGGAGCCTAGAAGGAAGAAAGGTGCTGCCAAGAAAACTGTCTCCATCATCTCGGTTGAAGACCTCCAGAAAGCAATAATCAGTAGAAGTTTGGATGAAGACATGGAAGACACTCAAGTAGAAGCTATTCCTGTTGCTGCCCTTGAAGAGCTTGGCAAGTCTTTTTGTGGTGTTCCTCCTGAGGAGATGAAAATGGTGGCCTCACTTCCTCAAGTTGAAGATTAATGGATTGCTATCTTTCTTTTGGTTGGTCTTGTAGCCTTGGGTGCTGCTACTTTGTCTCAGTACTGTTTATTTTGTGGATGTTGGGTATTTCTTTTCAGTGGTGGTTGTGCCCCACTGGGTTTCTGAATCTACCCCTTTTATTATTATCATGAATTATCGATCCTGGAATATTTTGTGCTGGAATGTTCGTGGTGTGAATGACAAAGATAAATGGGATCCTATTAGAAATAAAATTGAGGAGAGCAATGCTAATATTTTCTGTTTGCAAGAAACAAAAAAGGAACTCTTTGATTTGGGGTTTATCAGAAAGTTTGCTCCTAAAAGATTTGATAAATATGATTTCTGTCCTTCTATTGGTGCTTCTGGGGGATTCTGGTCTGCTGGGCTTCCAATCACTTCTCTGGTATCACCCTGGAAAAGGAGACTTTTGCTATTAGAATTGGGTTTACTGCCTTGCATAACAACTTAGAATGGAATCTTGTGGTGGTCTATGGCCCCTGTATGCAGCCTGCGAGAGATAATTTTGTTAATTGGCTGTACAATCTTTCTTTCAATGATGAGGATCTTTTCCTCATGATTGGGGATTTTAACTTCTATAGGTCAGAGGATAATAGAAACAAACCGGGTGGCAATTTCAATGACTCAAACGTCTTCAATAACATCATCAGCCATCTGGGTCTGATTGAGCTCCCTATTAAGGGAAGAAGATATACTTGGAACAACATGCAAGAGTCTCCTCTATTGGAGCAGATTGATTGGTTTTTTACTTCGGTGGCTTGGACCACACAGTTCCCTAGCTCTCTTGTTCTCCCCTTGGCAAGGATTACTTCTGATCATCTTCCTTGTAAGGTGGAAATTGGCACTTATATCCACAGAGCCAACATCTTTCGGTTTGAAAATTTCTGGTTAAAGCATCCCAGCTGTTTGGAGCAGATCAAGAATGCTTGGCTTGCTCCTGCCTGTGCTTCTAATAGTGCTCATGTTATTAGTGCTAAATTTAAGCTCTTGAGGAAAGTGTTAAAGCTCTGGGCAAAAAGTCTCTCCAACCTAAAAAGATGGATTGATAACTGCAATTTGACCATAGCCTTTTTGGATAGGCTAGAGGAGATCAGATCCCTTTTTTCTCATGAGTTCAGTTTCAGAAATATCATTAAAGCTCATATTGGTAATTTGCTCAGCATGCAAAGAGAATATTGGAAACAAAGATATACTCAGCGTGTGGTGCAATTTGGTGATGAAAACACTAAGTTCTTCCATGCCATGGCCACTGAGAGATACAGATTTAATGTAATCAAACAGATCCTTGACAGCTCGGGCAGGATGGTCACTGATCATTGTGAAAAAAAGTGTTCTTTTCTTCCAGGAATTCAAGCAGAGGTTACGGTCCTCGGTGGAGACTGATATGCAATTTGATCTTTTAAACCTCATCCAACCTCATTCAAATCTTGAGCACCTTTGCCTTCCTTTCTCTAGGGAGGAAATTGATGAAGTGATTCTGAATCTGCCTCCAGACAAGGCCCCTGGACCTGATGGTTTTAGCAACTCTTTTCTCAAAAAAAACTTGGCATATCATCAGAGATGACTTCTACAGGTTCTGTGAAGATTTTTTCTTTCACGAGGCTGACCTAAAGAGTGTTAATCATTTTTTATCACCCTTATCCCTAAGAAGGACAACCCAGAAATTGTTAATGATTTCAGACCCATATCTTTAGTCAACTCCTCACCCAAGCTGGTCTCAAAGATTATGGCTAACAGGCTCCAAAAGGTGGCCCTTGAAGTAGTTCATGAGAACCAATACGGTTTTATCAAAGGGAGGACTATTCAGGATTGTTTGGGATGGGCCTTTGAATATCTACACCAGTGCCATCACTCCAAGAGACCAATCATCATTTTAAAATTGGATTTCGAGAAAGCTTCTGATCTGGTTGAGCAGTCGGTTGTTTTGGCGATGTTTAGTGCAAAAGGTTTCCCTGACAGATGGATTAAATGGGTCCAGGATCTCTTTGGTTCTGCTACCTCTTTTGTTCTTCTCAATGGGACTGCTGGGAAAGATTTTCCTTGCAAAAGAGGGGTTCGTCAAGGTGACCCTCTTTCCCCTCTTCTTTTTGCAATTACTGCTGATTTGCTACAGAGTGTTATCAATCATGAATATGCTCAGGGAAATCTACTGCCTCCATATCCTCAGAATCCCAGCACACCTTTTCCAATTGTTCAATATGCTGATGACATCATTCTTGTTATGAAAGCTTGTGAGTCCCAGCTCCTAGTTCTTAAAGACATTCTGCATAAAGTCACCCTTTCCAGTGGACTGAAGGTTAATTATCACAAGTCCTGTTTGGTTCCAATTAACATTGATCATGATCATGCCTCCTCACTAGCTAATACCTTTGGGTGTGTTGTGGGTTCATTTCCTTTCACCTATCTTGGTCTGCCTTTGGGCCTCACTAAACCACAGGTTAAGGATTATGCTCCCCTCATTTGTAGGATTGAGAGGAAGCTATCTGCTACTTCCCAATTCCTCACTTATGCTGGTAGATTGCAGCTCATCAACTCTGTTATTTCCTCCCTCCCCACTTACTTCATGTTCACTCTCAAATTACCAGCCACTGTCATTGAGATCGTTGACAAGCATAGAAGAAATTGTCTTTGGAGGGGTAAGGAGTTTAGTCATAAAGGCTACAACCTTGCTGCCTGGGATCTGGTTCGAAAGCCAAAAGACAAAGGTGGGCTTGGAGTCATCAATCTCAGTATCCAAAATGATGCTCTTCTCTTGAAACATCTTGATAAGTTTTATAGAAAAGAAAATCTTCAATGGGTTAAGCTGATTTGGGAAAAATACTATGCAAACTCAGTCCCACATCTTGCTAGAGAGAAGGGATCCTTTTGGTGGAAGGATATTTCCAGGCTGAATGTGCTTTACAGGGGGGTGGCTATTTGTGATGCAGCTAAGGGTGACACTATTGGCTTTTGGGACGATCTGATTGATGGGTCCATCCATTCTTTGATTTACCCAAATCTGATGCACTTTGCTAAAGATCTTAGCATCTCCTTGTTTCAGCTCAGACAGTCCCATGATCTGATTGGATGTTTCAGAATTCCTATGTCCAGACCTGCATACAATGAGTTCCTGTTGCTTCATGATAAGTTGGATAGCCTTCCTTAGATTAATCCTGATGATAAAGACTCTTGGTCTTTGATCTGGGGAGCTCAATTTTATTCCTCAAAAATGTTTTATCAGCATCAATTTAAGGAAATCCATCCTGAAAAAGCTATTGTGTGGATCTGTGATTCTAAGTGTATTCCCAAAATCAAATTTTTCTCCTGGCTGCTCCTCAATGACAGGTTGAACACTAGAAACATTCTGAAGAGAAGAAATAAAGTGCTTGAGGAGGGATACAATTGTGCTCTCTATCATTTAAACTGTGAGGAGACCATGGAGCATCTTTTCTTTGATTGCCCCTCTGCTGTCAGCCGATAGTTTTCTCTTGGTCTCTCCTGGGATGATGATTCTAATTTCTTTCACAAGATCTACATTGCAAGGAATCAGTTCTCAAGGCCATTCTTCATGGAAATCTTTATGATTGCCTCATGGGTTCTATGGAAGGAAAGAAATGATTTTATCTTCAATGAAAAACCTCCAAGCCTTGCTGGATGGAAGGCCTCCTTTAAAGCTGAAGTCTATGAACATCTGGTCAGAATCAAAAGTGATCACAAGCGCTCCATTGTCTCTTGGCTTGCCTCCTTGTAACTGCCCAGTCTGCTTGTGCAGTTGTGCAGTTTTGTATAGTTCCTTTCCTCTATTGCTCTACTTTCAGTCTGTTAGCTCTCTATGTTAGCCTGCCCAATTGCTAGTTGGGCCTCCTCTTGCTGCTAAGTGCTTAGCTTTTAGTTGTAAGTTGTTCTTTGTAAGTTGACTCTCCTTTTCCTTTGCAATTTATTTCTCCGTTGCCGGGGGGCGTTGCCCCACGGTGTTCGCTCAAAAAAAATCCATTCAAAAATTTTGAAATCCACATTTTTGCAAGCATTAACATTCTGAAAAAATCCGGGATGTTACACCACCACCGACCTCCCGTCCACAGGCTATGATTACCTTCTGCTCTTCTAGGTTTGGAGATTAGTTATTTTCCTGTGTGCACAAGAAAGTAACTTTGGGGCTCAGACTATCCCTAAAAAGAGAGCGCTCTATTGAGCATGACGCCCGGAGAGGAAAGGTGTAGGAAAGTTAAGCAGCCAACTGAGCATATTATTACTCGAGACTAGACTTACTTACTGCACTAGAACGTAAAAGTAGTACACATCTACGGAGAACTTGCATGCACTCCATAAATGCGACATTGCACGCTGGTGTGTGGTTACTCGTCTTCAGTTAACGATAGAATTTAAATGTGTGATGACCAACATATGTCACATGTGTTAGCTACTTATATTAGTAGCTACGTGCCTAACGAGGCCTCCAAGGATTGCTCCAAGGATTGCAAACATCAATATAACATCATTGCAATCCTTGGAGGCCTCTTTGCTCTGAATTTGCACACGAGCGGAGCTTCTAAATCCTTGCGAAATCCGTTGCTCCGTACATTGTCCAAATGTCCTCGATTACGGAAATCCTCCAAAAATACATGCACATATGAAAACAAGGTTATTTCAAGTGTCAAGTGGCAGGTTAGTATTCAGATTAATCCAAAAACTACACTCAATATCACTAAAAAGTGTGTCGCTAACAAGCGCCAACACTCATTCACAAGTATCATGCGCATACTCTTCCATAAAAGGGGGGCGCTACTGGGGATGATGGCCGAAGAGGAAAGGTCCAGGAAATGGCCGAAGAGGAAAGGAGCAAGAAACTTATGATGGTTTCTCCATGTGGTAGATTTAAATCATGTTTTCAAAATGACGTTTATGGTCCCTCATAATCCAATCCTCCGAGCGACCATTATTTTGAACATGGATCACACTCAAGTGTTGACCAATTAAAGATGATATTGTTTTAAGGTGTTGCATGATGTTATAATGGGCTTGTTGCGTATCTTTGATGTTCTTGTCATTGAAGGTTTTCCTCCCTATTGTGCCAATCACTTCCAACTTCTTCGTAAATCAAATGGAATAGGAAAACCAATGTGTACATTATCCTTTAGGTAATTTAGGCAAGATTTAATGATTTCCTCTATATTATATCCCTCGACCATGTGGGATAAGCACAATTCAGAATGTACCAATTGAGAGCTGACATGAAACGCTCATACATCCATATTTTGTGTAGGTAAAGAGGACCCAGTGCCCGTATCTGATCGACATGCATGTGAATCATGATTTGTTCCATCGAAAAATCCCATAGGGAAGCACACCTCTAGCTGCACCATAATCTCTGCAATAAATTTTTGGATGTGTTTCAATTCATCTCCATCGACAACCTTTTGAGAAATTTTGTTGAAGAAGTAACCCAACCGAATGATAACCATCTTCACATGCATCTATAGTCTTGATTGAATTATAATTGGAAGAAACATAATCAGCATCACATGACAATCAAGACAGTTGTGTCCGTAGCAAGAGATCTTTCATCAAGACAAGTTTCCTTATGTTGAATGAGAATCAACTTGGTACTTTAATCCCCTATAACGACTGCAAATTGCCTTCCTCTCGTCTAGTGTCAAATTGTAGGTAATTGGGGGTAGTTCATATATTCCATTTCCCTTATCAATAGGGTGAAAGTCTTGTCTCATGTTCATGGCTACCAAGTCTTGTCCCGACTTTAAGGTATCCTTTGCCTTGGCTGATGTTTCAAGAAAGAGACCCATTGTGTTGCCAAACATTCTTCTTTAGGTGCATATATACCATTCATGGCATGATAGACCTTAAGGTCCAGCCAGCCAATATGGCATGTACTTGTACATAGAAGATCGACATCTTCTTGAATGCATGGCACACCATCAAAAGGTGGCTTATCTCGTTTTCCTTTCTTCCTATCTTTTGTATCTTCCCATAAGGAACTTAAAAAGTCCTAAACTTGTTGAAAACATAGTACCCATCTTGTTAGGTTTGCCACCAAAAAAATTATGGAACTTCTTGCTTCAATACATGTGTCCTCCCACCAAGAAGCACTTGTACCCAAGGTAAACCACATTTCTAGAACCTTCTAGGAAATACCATATGGTGTCACCAATGCACATCGAACATCTTGTCTTACTTGTTGTTTGTCTTGACAGGACAAACAACACTTGGTAATCATTGACGGTGATGAAGATAATAGCTCTTAGGTTAAATTCCTGTGTTGTGAAACCATCAATGATGTTGATACCCTTCTTTCATAAAGTTTCCATTCATACTAGCAAGGATTATACAACACATATAGTTAGCACTGGACCTATCATACTACATCAAGGAGAATACCTACCCTTGGTCTGCAAATGGAAGATATCTTTCGGTACTTTGACACCATACCCAAACATGGGAAAATACAAGGGACGAACAGGGTTTTCATCCCCAGCCCACCACCTCGAAGACTGGGGCACAATCATCTTTGATGGATCCTACAGATGCTTGGGCACCACACCCACGATCGGGATCACTACTACAGCCCTTCGGAACCCAAACCATGATGATCCACAAGCATAGGACTAGAGCAAGCCCAAGGGTACACCCAACTGATACAATATAGTAAGTCTAGACTAAACATATGAATATAACTATATGAAGCATACAATACAGTATAACATATTATAAAGATAGCATAAATATTGAGCTTTGCATAACTATGATACTGAAAAGTATTAGTACAAAGCCATAGAACAGTTTTGTGCTACTAGCGAGAAAGCTCTAGCATAAGCTCCACTTCTAGCCTAGCACTACTAGAGTACATGTGAGAGAGGGAGGGAGGGAGGCGCTTGTGTTGGTTTGTGTTGAATGAGTGGCTCTCCTCCTTCTCCTTATATAGGGTGCAGAAGGCGATTTCCTGAGGTGTTATACATGAAAACATCCTTTGATGCCTTAGGGAGAGCGCGGGAGATCATCCCGCCAATATATGGTGCCAAAGGAACTGGTGTGGTTTGACTGAACAACTAGGTCGATCAAACCAGGAGCAGTCCAGTTGGTCACCGCCTTTGGGTAGTGGGTTTTGGAAGGCTTGGGCTTGATTCCCTGCGTCCTTGGGTATTTTGACCTTATTTTCTTTGGTGTGTCAGCCTAACGATGCTTGTTGTTTGTGATGCGTCATGTTATTTGTGTTTCTCTTGCGCTTGTACACGTCTTCTCCCCTTATGCAGGTTCGCATCCCCGAAATAGTTTATTTGACAATACATGTGGAGCTAGAGTATGAATATAACACACACACACACACACACACACACACACAGAGAGAGAGAGAGAGAGAGAGAGATGTTAATCAGGAATGCTAGTTTTTTCTTTATTCGAGACTAATTTGATTGTTGGATATGAGTGGCAAGGACCGTCAACAGCCTCCTCCACGCCACGTCGGGTCATCCTCCCCACGTTGCACCGTCTCATCCCCCCCATCATGTCGGGTCGCCCAACCTCCTTGTCGGGCTGCCTCCACCCTGCTCCTAATTTCTTTCTTTATTTTCATTTTTTCCTGCAAATTATGAAAAATGTAAGCATTGACTCCGTGGTAAATTCATCAAATTTGATAGGGATGATTGTGGTACAAATTTGAAATTGTTACCTTTTCCATTTTGATTCCATGCAATTGTGATATATAATAACAATGTGATATAAACAATAATTTTAACTTTTTCTATATTTTGTACAATCTGAATAATCTATCTTATTAAAAAAATTTCTGGATAGTTTGAGTTAACTATGGCAAATGCAAGTTACTTTTCTCGTGGTGGTTGTCATGGCCGCATGTGGTCCTATGGTGTCATGGAGGACGTGTTGCCTCGTCGTCCAGGACTTTACTTTCATCACGAGTTGGGCTTGCCAATGGGAACTCAAATACGTGAATCAATTGCCAACATTGTAATGTTCTTTCCTTCTTTTTATAGATTTTTTTACTACACATAAATAATTTTTTAATTTACTTACATACAGTGTAGTTTGCCAACAATATTAGATGGTTCAAAGATGTTGTTGAGGCTATAGGACGTATTCTCTTGTAGCGCAAACTGAGGTTGTTCGGGAGCCTAACTGGCCTCGACAACATCTTTGAGCCTCTCATCTCAAGTACCTACTCAAGGCATAGATTTCCTCTTGATGGCACCAGGAGAGGTCCATCAGATGGTCTCAATTGCCGCAATGGGTGCACGAGCGCCTATTAGGACAAGAGAGCACCATCTTGGATGCCCATCTACAACAACTTAAGCTTTGGTATTTTGTGCCTGACTTTTCATATTTTTGAATAAAGCGGCTCGAGACGGAAGAACGCAAAGTGGTTGTGACTACTGTGAGACTTTGTAAGCTTAATCAACAATATGGCATGGTATAAGATATATTTTGTTAATCATTCTTAACTTTAGTTATGTTACATCTTTTTAACTTTCATAATGATATTATCTCATCATCTTTCAGGATCTCTCTGATTCAACATTTGTGGTAATTAATGAGCTTTCAAGCGATTCTTCATCAAGTCGTGGAAAATGTTGGTTTTACTTGCGATGGTGGATACACACTGGGAGACAGGATAACCTATCACACAAAAATTACTCCATGGTAATAGTATACTCCCTCCTTTCCAAATTAATTGTCCTTTTGACCTTTCTTTACACATTTCTTTTCTTATGTATAATTTAGATATAAATGAAATGTATCTAGAAAAGTCAAAATGACATGTAATTTGAGACAGAGGGAACCACAACTATTAGAGGCGATCGAAAATCAGTATTTGTGCTCAGAGCACTTATTATTACATTATACTCAACTGGCTACGACACATGGGACTTGCGCCCACAATTCACTCAGACACATAATAATTAAAAACGAATTCCCGGAGAGGGAATATTTTATTAAAACAATACAACCAAATATGATAAAACAGACCACACAACGGTACATACTACATTGCAGCACATAAATATTTTTGCATGATGTATCACATAAATTATATTAGTCAATAGTATTGTGCATATGATTTGTATGATGCTTTTTAGTTATTTTAATTCTTTGCTTATCATAGTATTTGCGTGGTCTACATGATTTTTGGGAGAAATAGAACACACAAGGAAATTAATAATAGACTCTTATCGTGCCCCTGAGTACAGGTTCTCCTACCTACAGGAGTGCAAGATGCGAGCAGAGGCACATGGACATATCATCGATCCTGCAAAAAGTAACAATGTAAATGTTATGTTACTAGTGTATATATAAAGGTCTATTTCAGTAAGGACGTGTGAAATTATGTTTTTTGTCATGTTTTGAACTCAACAAAAAAAAAGTGAAATGAAGCGAGAGTCTGAGAAAATATACCTCAGCCCCTCTAACCCCCGGGTTCGAGGATTTTCTAGACCGAGTTCGAGCTTATGTTTTTTGTCATGTTTTGGTCCATACGCATTTCTAGTGAATCAAGAAGGACCAAAGAGCATATATAGCACAAGCTAACAGAGACCTTTTGCCATGAGTAGTGTCAACACCACTAACCAACTTCATTGCTGCTCGACGCTCATGACGACCCCGAGTGAATTTTCCTATTGTAAAAGTATATGAAGCCACAACATGATTTGAAGTCCCATGGAGAGGGGTGAGTGACCAAGAGTGACAGTAAAGTAAGGTGGCCAAATCGGGATTTGTGTTTGTCGCGAGGCAAGCTCCCTTGGTGTCCTTCTCTGGCAACGTCTGAGGTGATTGCCGAAGCCCCGACTTGTATTGTCGGATCCACTCTTCCTTGACCTTAGATCCTCGCACTTGTCGTAGGGCTTTAATTTGATGGCTCGACGACATAGATGTGAAATCCTCCGTCTTCCTTTTCGAGGCTGGTATCTCGGGTGCTAGCCGCTTTGTAATTCATTGTTTGTATAAATTTATTCTTCCAATTAGCCTTGTCTGTTATTATGCTTAATGAAACATTTTTCAAGAGAGCTGCCCTCCTAGGAAACTTGGGCCTATGATTATCTGGGCCACCAAATATATCCCTCCGTGTTTAGGCCATTTCCCCCTTAGAGCAAGTATTACAATATGCTAAAAGCGGGCCAAGATCCTACATGGGAGAGAGAGATAGCAGGAGAGAACCAGCGAGCGATCGAGCAAACGCCCGCTCAAGCGGGCGCAGAGGTTGAGCGAGGTGTGCTATTGGCTGCAGCCCTTTGCGTACAATAAATACCAGCGGGGTCCACCACCACTACATGGTCTTGCAGCCGGCAGCGGGTGTTTGCTATTAGCCTTGCTCTTATCCACGTCATTATGGTTTTATTCTCCTCTGTTCCCTGTTACTCACTTCCTCCCTGTATCGCCCTGCGCCCTACTCGTACCGTTGGGAGGCAGATTCGCTGGATGCTCTCCATCTCAATCCCACGGCTCACGAGAATTCTAAGCATCCGACTTTAAAGTCCCACGCACTGTCAGTGCCAACTGCCAAGTGGGGGGGTCTTTTTTCTATCTGCAGCTCTCCGGCAGGCTCATTAAAAAAATCCTACGCACGCAATTCGGGCGTTCTTCCATTCCTAATCGCTTCTTTGCAGTGAACATGGCCCCAATTGTCATTTGTTCAAATTGATTTTGGTGATTTATGCTAACACAAGCAATGGGACTAACTAAATTGTTTAGCATGTCCTTGTAGACGTATCTAGGTCTCATAGAAGCAACCACAATCAAAAAAGTAAAGAAACAAGTCAAAGACGCAAGAAAACAAGGAAATGGCACCGTCGGATGAACCGACTTTACCCTAGAGGCGAGCGTCGGTGTACTTGGTACACTGCACAGAAGGCCAACTGAATTGGCACCGTCAGATGAACCGACGGTCCACATTCTAGTTGCGTCGGACGATTGGTAGGAGCGGTCAGAGATGAGTAGCACGATGATCCGACGGTCTAAATGGGGTCACCGTCGGTCTATCCGATGCCTGGTTTGAATCAAGACAGAGACACGCCAAGACAGACTCTTCAGCACCGGATGAAACGACGCCTTGGTCAAGAGGAAGCATCGGTCTATCCGACGGTCTCTAAGAAACCAACAGAGACGTTTTTGCGAGAAGTCCTTCAGCACCGGATGAACCGACGCACCGTCGATGTATAGCGTCAGAGTAATTCTGTCAGAGAACCTCATCAGCTAAGTGACGTGGACAGGGGCACCGGATGAACCGATGGCCCTGAAAAGATAGCATCGATTCATCCGACGCTACCTTTTTCAAGAGTGAATAACGGCTCCTTGAGTGTCTTGGGCTATTTATACCCCCTCCACTCACCCATTTGAGGTTGCTGGATTGTTCGGAAGTGCAGAGGAGTGCAAGACACCTAGAAGATCATATCCAATCCATCCAAGTGCTAAATTGCTCATCCATAGACTTGCACATACTTTGTGTGTGTGCTTAGTGCTAGACTTAGCTTAGAGCTGAGTAAGTGCAAGGTTGTGCCAACCTTGTGAGGTGATTCTTGAGTGAATCAAGTTGTACAAGGTACGCCGGAAGCCTTGGGGCCTAAGTGGCTCACCGGCAGTCGTCTTCGACCCTCCGGCTTGGTGTGGAGTGGCGAGGACACTTTATGCGGGGGACGTGGAGACCCCCTTCCTTAGTGGAGAAGCTCCTTAGTGGATGCGGCATCAAGGTGACCAAGGGAGCTTGGCGAGTGCCTAAGTGGCGAGCCTTTGTGGCAAGTCAAGTGGTGCTCTTGGTAGAGACTTGGTGATCGAGAAGCAATACTCTTGTGTGAGTGCTTCAACAACGTGGACTAGGGGTGGCTTAGTGCCTACTGATACCACGGGATAAATCGTGTGTCAAGAGTTTGCTTCCTCTCATCCCTCTTTACGTTTCCGCATTACTCTCTTGCAATCCTTACTTGCCTTTACTTTCCTAGAGTAGTATCATGCTAGGACTGACTATAGGTTGCAAAACTTATTTTGAGATGAGGGTTTCACTCTAGATCAACCTTAGATTGCACATCTAGATAGATTTGATCTAGTTTATGTTATGCAAAATAGTGAAGCCATAGGTTAAGGTTTTTAAGTTGCCTAATTCACCCCCTCCCCACTTAGGCTATGAGCATCCGATTCCATACAAGTGGTATTAGAGCCGGGACTCACTTCCTTCACAAGGAAACGCCAGTTCGATTGGTAAATTATGAAAACCGACTTATTGGAACGGTTAGACTTCACCGCCTAGTGAGTTGCTCTCTAGAGGTATGAAAGGGGTGGATACCTTAGGTTTGGCTCCACATTTCGATGGCACGGGCTATCCTCGGTGGAAGGTTCTCATGGAAGCCTATCTCCAAGCAAAGGACCTTGATGTTTGGAGAGTCACTGATGAGGGCGTGAAAAATGGTACTAAGAAGGAGAAGCAATTTGATGTGATTGCTAAGAGTATCATTTTGTCCTCACTAGATGTAGGTGTTTTCAATAGAGTTTTTACTTGTGATAATGCTTATGAGCTATGGAAAATCATTAAGGAGCAAAATGAGGGTTCAAAAGAAGTAGCTAATGAACGCTACGGTTGCCTACTTGAGGAATTCAATAACTTTAAGAAACTTGAAAATAAAAATGCCGAATCTATGTACTCACGCCTAAATGTGTTTGTCAATGAGATTAATGCTTTAGGTATGAAGAACATCACGGACTTGAACATCAATCGCAAGATCCTTCAAAGTCTCCGGAAGCCCGACTATAACTTGTTGAAAGCCATCATCTATGAGAAGAAGCTCAAAGAATTGAAGCCATCTCAAATCTTGAGCAAGATCATGACACATGAGTTTCAAATCATGCCCAAGTCCAAGAAGGCGCCCTAAGAAAAGCCCAAGAACCATCTTCTCCAACCACAAGTCATGCCCTCTCAAGCCAACAAGAGAAGGTGATGAGTAGGATGGCTACTCATGGAAGCTCAAGCGAAGATGATGGTGATGATGAAGACTCCTCAAGTGATGAAGAGACCGGATCCATGGTGGCCATGTACGTGAAGAAAATCAACATGTACGGCTACAACGTCCACTTGAGAGAAGGGCGTCATCATCAACACATCAAGTTTACCAAGATCAAGCACAAGCCCAAGAAGAAGGTGGTCAAGGAGAGCAGACCAAAGCAAGAAGCAATTGTCGCCGTCCGCGAGTGGATAAGTGGTGGAGAATCAAGTTCTTGTAGCTCAAGTGATGAATCAAGAAAGAACTTCACCACCCGCTTCATGCAAGGTCCTTCATCATCACAACACATGTGCCTTATGGCCCAAGGTACGGAGAGCAATGTAAGTGATGATGAATCTGACACCACCTCTCTCGATGATCTTGTTGAGCTAGTCCATGAGCAAAAAGGAATGCTTAAGCAACAAGCTAATGAAATTAAGGAACCCAATGCTCTCAATGATCTTAGTGCAACCCTTGCTACAAATTATGAACATTTGTTGTGCAAATTCAAATTGCTTAGCAAGGAGTGTGATGAGCTAAAATCTAAGCTTGAGAGCAATGAGACTAAACAAGTGATTCCTTTGAGCTTGATGAATCATCTATCCCTTGCGCAATTCCTATCTCCAAGGTAGATGCTTCAACTTCTTGCATCGATTTAATTGATGAATCTTGCTCATCATCTTGCAATGAGAATGTTGTTGTAGAAACATGTGATTGTCTCATAGGCAAGAAGAATGATGAGCTTAAGCAAGAAGTGAAATGGCTCCGAGAGAGGTTGGCAAGCTTGATGGGCAAGGGCAAGAACAATGAGGAACAAGTGGACATCTCTCAAGACATGAAGAGCAAAATCCAACCTTCTCAAGATAACAGTGATCCCATGGTGAAGAAGCTTGAGAAGGGTGCAACCGTGACTTGCTACAAGTGTCATGGAGAAGGACACAAGTTCTACAAATGCCCTCAATTTGTCAAGAAGATGGACAAGGGCGAGAAGAACAAGTTGAACCCCACCATCAAGAGCTCCCTCATCTACACCAAGCCCAACCGCAAGAACAAGACCAAGAGCAACAACTACGTCATCAAGGAGAAGGCTAATGGCAAAGTGGTTGCACACAAGGTTGGGAAGATGAAGGAGGAGCGGGGTTGGAACCAACCCATTTGGGTGCCCAAGGAAGTCATCATCAACATGAAGGGGCCTCAAATGGTTTGGGTTCCAAAGGCTACTTGAAGGCCATGAGTGCGGAGACTTGGGAGGCTTGGCACAAAGAAGTTGTGAAGATTCAAGCCTAAGAAGCCAAGCTTGCAAATTGGACATGTGTTGCCCAAGTTCCCTGGTTGAGGTAATGAAAACTAGAACCCATCTCATGTACCATTGTAGCTCTATTGTCTTGTCTAGGTTTGTATTTGTTGCTATGCCTAGTTGTTTACATATGGTAGGTTGCTTGTGTCATGTGCTAACCCATGAGCAATCTACATGGTTTGATTAGTGTGTAGGAAAGCTACACTTTCTTTCATGGTGTATGTTTTCATATATCTCTTTGCATCATGAGCAAGCTATAGGGTTAGCTTCCCTTTTGTTGTCACAAATAATGTGCATACATTTGGTTGGTGATTCAAACACTAAATGCACATATTTAGGGGGGAGCTCATTCCATGGTTTGGTTATGAGACTAACATTGTTTCAAGCTTATTTTTGTAGTCCCTTGGCGACGCGTTCCGGTGTGGTGTTTCATTCTAAGAGAATGCTATTTCACTCTCAATGTGATCTAACAACTCTAAAAGAGTGAATATAGCAATATGAGATTCATGCTATTGAGTCATGTCCTTGCGAGCTTATGTCTCTATATAAGTTCAAAGGCAATGTACTCATACATTCCTAATCCTTGTGGAACCCCAAGTATGTTCTTTGCAAGCTTCTTTCAAGTGGTGCCTAGTGATATCATTTCCAAGTAGCTCATCTCAATGTGGTACCAACAAGGTAGAGAGGAACACTCCCTCGGAGGTATGCAATGATCAAAAGACTATAAGTGATATCTTCAAATGGTAATGTAACAAAAACCATTTGTCTTATCTCTTATCCTTTAAGTTACCTCCTTGCACGATATGCTCTAAGCTTCCTTGTCTTACAAGTATTTGTAGTTGTACACTTGATTTTCACACTATCATATTGTGTGCACACTTAGGGGGAGCTGAGGTTGTATCATGCTAGTCTCATGAGCTTGTGATCTACCTTAGTTATTCGCACATGTGGTATCTTCATTGATATCATACATATGGATCAAAGTTCATGTGGCTTTGTCCCTTGTATTTAACATTTCTCCTTGAGCTATGTTTTCTAGGACTTGCTAAAATTCCTTGGAGACCTTTTGTTTTGGACCTTTTTGGGGATTTTCTCCAAAGGGGGAGAATGTGGGACCAAAGCAAGCTAGTGTTTCCAAAGTGGGAAGAGGCAAGCTATGTGTGAACATAGGAAGAGAAGATCAAAAGGGGGAAGTTTGATCTAGGGGGAGTTTGGATGATGGTAAGCATCCAAGCAAGTCTAAGTGGTTCTAATTTTGTCAATTTTTGCAAATTTATGCTTGCTTTGCTTGTGTTGTCATAAATCACCAAAAAGGGGGAGATTGTAGCGAACATGGCCCCAGTTGCCATTTGTTCGAGTTGATTTTGGTGATTCATGCTAACACAAGAAATGGGACTAACCACATTGTCTAGCATGTCCTTGTAAACGTATCTAGGTCCCATGGAAGCAACCACAATCAAAGAAGCAAAGAAACAAGTAAAAACGCAAGAAAACAAGGAAATGGCACCGTCGGATGAACCGACGGTACCCTAGAGGCGAGCGTCGGTGTACTTGGTACATCGCAGAATTAATCGAATTGGCACCATCGGATGAACCGATGGTCCACATTCTAGTTACGTCGGACGATTGGTAGGAGCGGTCTTTGTAGACAGATGCCGGATGATCCGAAGCGGTCTAAGTGGGGACACCGTCGGTCTATCCGATGCCTGGTTTGAATCAAGACAGAGACGCGCCAAGACAGACTCTTCAGCACCGGATGAACCGACGCCTTGGTCAAGAGGAAGAGTCGGTCTATCCGACGGTCTCGAAAAACAGCGATGACGTTTTGGCGAGAAGTCCTTCAAAGACCGGATGAACCGATGCACCGTCGGTGTATAGCGTCGGAGTAATTCTGTCAGAGAACCTCAACGGCTAAGTGGCGTGGATGTGGCACCGGATGAACCGATGGCCACGAAAAGATAGCATCGGGTTCATCCGACGCTACCTTTTCGAAGAGTTAGCCAACGGCTCCTTGAGTGCCTTGGGCTATTTATACCCCCTCCACTTACCCATTTGAGGTTGCTGGATTGTTCGGAAGTGCAGAGGAGTCCAAGACACCTAGAAGATCATATCCAATCCATCCAAGTGCTAAATTGCTCATCATAGACTTGCACATGCTTTTTGTGCGTGTGCTTAGTGCTAGACTTAGCTTAAAGCTGAGTGAGTGCAAGGTTGTGCCAACCTTGTGAGGTGATTCTTGAGTGAATCAAGTTGTACAAGGTACGTCGGAAGCCTTGGGGCCTAAGTGGCTCACCGGCAATCGTCTTCGACCCTCTGGCTTGGTGTGGAGTGGCGAGAACACTTTGTGCGGGGGACGTGGAGACCCCCTTCCTTGGTAGAGAAGCTCCTTATTGGAGGCGGTATCAAGGTGACTAAGGGAGCTTGGTGAGTGCCTAAATGACGAGCCTTTGTGGCAAGTTAAGTGGTGCTCTTAGGAGAGACTTGGTGACCGGGAAGCAATACTCTTGTGTGAGTGCTTCAACAACGTGGACTAGGGGTGGCTTAGTGCCTACCGATACCACGGGATAAATCGTGTGTCAAGAGTTTGTTTCCTCTTATCCCTCTTTACGTTTCCGCATTACTCTCTTGCAATTCTTGCTTGCCTTTACTTTCCTAGAGTAGTATCATGTTAGGACTAGCTATAGGTTGCAAAACTTGTTTTGGGATGAGGGTTTCACTCTAGATCAACCTTAGATTGCACATCTAGAAAGATTTGAGTTTATGTTATGCAAAATAGTGAAGCCATAGGTTAAGGTTTTTAAGTTGCCTAATTCACCCCCTCCCCCTCTTAGGCTACGAGCATCCAATTCCTTACATTATTACAGTGTTTAGTTTCCAACATTTTCCCTAACTACTTAGCACATCAATCTTCGAACACTAATTAAAAGTATTAAATATAAATTAATGACAAGAAATATTTCATAACCTCTACTTTAATTTTCGAGATGAATCTAATGAAGCTAATTATACCATAATTATACAACGTCGTGCTACGGTAAACAATTTCTAGTAATGGATTAATTAGGTTTAATGGATTCATTTCCCGTCAATCTATACAATTAATTTTATAATTAGTCTACATTTATTACCTCTAATAGAACTTGAAAGAGGCTTCCAAAATTTTCTTCTAAAATTTCCACGAAATAAACAGGCCCGGTTAGGCCCGGTTGAGGAAACTAGAGCACCGGTCAAATCCATAACAAAGTAAAACTGAAGGCCTACTCTTCTTTCATGCTCTCTCAATTTTGCTAAACATTGCTTAATTTTTCGGTCACTACGACTCTTACGTACTGTTAAGTCGCTCAATTCTGACAACTAACGGTGGAGGCAGCGATGACCTATATATGTCATCTCGCGAACCCATGGCGACAGCTCCAAGATTTGCTGCCCGCCGAGCACCGGAGCCCGAAGAAGCTTGGGCCCAAGGTCCCCTACTCTGATTCACATTAACGTTCACCGTAGTCGCGCCATCGCTGGCGATTCAATCGCCCGACAAACCAATTCGCACTACCGCTGCCACAAAACACTCCTCCGCAGTGACCTCGCCCTCCTCAATGACGTCGCACCACTCGGGCAAGCTGGCCATGGTGCGTGCGCAAGCTCACTCCACTACGATCACTCCTGGCTGCTCTCCGGCAGAACGTCATTGAGGATAATGCTTTGTTGACCACATTAATGTTTGTTGGAGTATAAGTGAATTACCTACCTTTTCTTATCGGCTTAAGTTTTTGGGTTCTACTGATTGGTCCATGCAACTCAATATGGTATCAGCGCCAGAGGTCTCGAGTTTGAGTCCTGGCGGGCGCGTTAATTAAAATAATTACAGCCCACACCAATATCCACGTATGCGGCCTGGGGGAGCCTGCACGTGAGGGGGTGTTGGAGTATAAGTAAATTGCCCACCTTTCCTCATCAGCTTAAGCTTTTGGGTTGAACTAGTTGGTGCATGCAACTCAATAATGTTGATGGGGGCCTTGAGCTCGACCACTCCTGCGTTCACCGGCAAGCTTGTGGAGGTATGTGTCAGAGCAAGACAGCAGTTGCTACAGTGGAATGTAGGAGAAGAGGGTCAATCTGTTCATTTGGTACGGTGGTGGTGCTGATTTGTTTCGAGAGGAAAATGCGGTGGCTGGTTTGTTACGAGATAAAAATCACGGGTTGGTGGTTGATAAACCAAACGATGGGTATCAGAGTGATAAGAGGAAGGAGGCATGATAGGAGAAGCAGAATGGATGAGCAGCCCGTGTGGCATTAAACCACCACCACATAAGCAAAACGCCAAAACCAGTTATGGATAGGCACAAAAGGTGTATTATGCACTGGTTTTGAAAAATTAACGGTTAGATAAACAATTTAATAGCTTATAGGGGTTTTTGCGGACTTGCTCATTGTTCCAGGTAGTAAATTGGTTGTTTTCTAGTTTAAAAATAAACTAATTTGTTTATCCTAAATGTCATATGTCTAAGAATGGATCGAGTACTAAGCAAGGACAAGGAAGAAAATATGAAATGAGCCTCGGAGTTGTAGGATGGCTTACATTTAGCAGATAGATGAAAATGCTCAGACGCGTGATATTTGAAAGAGCTAATAAAATGGATTAAGGCGGTGGATCATCATTTCGTATTTTCTTAATTAACCAATAATATTTACACATACTACAAAGTATTTTCCATCATTTAGGATTCTTGCACGGTCTACATAAGTCGACACTTTGAATAGTATTTTAATTTCAGTATATATTTCTAGAGATATTTTAGTAGTGATTTTGATAACTTTACACTCATTGTTGTCGATCAATAATGTAGATTTGTGAAAGCTTAAAAGGTTTGATCGATCCAAATGCGAAAACATCCTACATCTATTACATTTAGCACACTATTTTTTCATATGATTTTGTCAATTTACTGTCCACCATTTTTTATATATTAATTAGATCGATTCTAAACAAGTACATACCTTATAGTAGTTTGAATTTGGGTTGTGTACAGTTTAGTTTAAAGTGATTGGGAAATTATGAAACGATTTGCAAAACCCTATAAATATAAAGTGTTTATTGGCCACTGTGATTGATCCAAAAGAAACATCTTTATTTTTAGATTAAAAAAGAAAACAACATCTGTGGAGCTGATATATTCAAGCAATGATAATCTGGACATGTGCCCGTCAGGTTGGCATAACAAAATTTCTCGAGTACTAGAACCTCATATACTGGCAAACAAATACTCGGTAGGAACTATACATGAAGTTCACCCACACAAGCAGGGACGGACAGGCCGCCGAACAGCTGAGCCGCCCCAGCCGGGGAAGATACGGATGGCCGGAGGCACGTGCGTACCTTGATGGGAATTTTCACTTCTTCTCCTTGAAAATGAAGAAGGCGAAGAAGCCTCCGGCGATGGTCACAAAAGCCATCAGCCAGACGGCAACGGCGACTGGGGGTGGCAAGACGGCCGCGACCTTGCCGGAGAAGGCCAACGTCAGCAGAGTCGTCAGAATCCACACGGCGATCTTGAGCCAGTCCCTCTTGGACGAGCCCGCCGGTGCGCTCTCGTACATCCTCAGGCAGCCGAAGAGGGCTAGCAGATCGACGTAGGAGAAGCCAACGAAAAACATGGCCCTCCTGTCCCCTTTCGACCGGATGATGGCCGTAGCGGAGTTGACGGTGAGGAAGCCAAGCCCGAGGACTGTCAGCCAGGGAAACTTCCCACGGCCGCCATTGTTCACCTGATGGCCGTCCTGCTGCTCCGCGGGGTGGAGGAAACGCTCGGCTGCAGGATCCTCCGCTCTTGGCCTGGGGATATCAACAGCTTGCTGTGCAGACGCCATATTCTCGATGAATTTGAATCAGCGAATTTCCCGCCCAGGATTTATTCAGTGCCGAAAACACTTGCGGCTTTGCCTCTAGCTGTAACAATGCAACGGCTGCCGCCGGCCTTATACCTGAGGCACTGAAATGTCTAGGAAACATCCGAGCAACCAGCAAGAAGGTGCGGCGAAAAACAAAAGGTAAAGGGAAAAAATTGCTAGCGTATCGTCAAACGGGAAGCATCGATGCTTGTCAGCTGAGGAAGCTTCCTGGAAGCTTCGGTGTGTGTACTTCTTTAGTGTGTACATTGATAAGCAGAGACCGACAGCTGCCTGTCGACACGGCAAAGCGCCAAAGTACTCCTACAGGGTAGTGAATGGCGTTAGCAGGACTCAGGACGCACCGATGGACCGTCTTTAAATACCGATAGGCCCGATGGATGCGCCGTAGCAGGCGGCGCACCAAACTAGGAAAGAGACCGAGCACTAGCCGTTCCCCGCGGCAATCGTGGTACAACGGTGACAGACGAAACCTCCAGCTCGCTACGATACAGGGTGCGACCGTGCGAGAGGCTCCGATAAGACCACGAGCAGCACGCGGCCTCGGTCGCAAACTTGTACTAGCATATATAGGGGGCGGGCGTTCAAAACACGCCAGAAACACTACCAGTTCCAAGTCAGCGGTGCATTCTAATAAGGCCAGCTCGTTTGTTGTTTCTCGGTCCACAGTCCACACAGACCGAATCCACTCGAGAGCATTTCTCAATTTGCACATTCCGTCAAAATTCACCACTTCCCTATTTCCTCGTACAATATACAACTTGTCTTTCCAGGGTTTCTTGTTTATATCAGCTCAAACTTTATTTACCACCTTTTTATATCTGCGCTTTTTTTATTATTTCTAACTGGTCCAACCGGGAGCCCGTACACAGCTACAGCCGAGCCGGTATAGGCTCCTGGACCGCTAAATGTAGCGGTTTTGGACTGCGAACTGGCTGCAGCGGCACCGTTGGTGTGCTATTATTTAGTCGATGAGCTCACTCCGCTAAATGTGCAGGGTACTCAGGCCACCGATCCCTACTCCCACTCGTGCCTACACCTACATGCCCCTTCCGCTGCGGCGTCCAAGGAAAGAGCCATGGCCAACCGTTGGCAAAGCAATGCGCGTGCAGATGTATGTAGGTGCATCCACATAACGGTGACGGCCACATGCTCTTCTCCTGGCGGTGGGGCTCATCTACAACCTGCTGCTGTAGGGAGCCCCCTCCCCCTTGGACGTCGCTATTGCTCCTCCTATGGAGGGGATCCTCCGCCGTGGGGACCACCACCCCCAGGTAGGCGAGCTCCATCGTGAGGGACCGCCGTCAGCCGCACGTGTCGCAGATGCGTAGGCAAGCTATGCCGGCCAGTCGCCACCGTGCGGGCCTCCGCCATGGCCCCGCTCGGGGTGCCCCACTGTGCGAGGGGTCCAACTCGGGTTGGGTGTCACGTGCGGGGGTGGGGTATGGAATTGCATCTCTAAATATTCATTTTGAGGGTGAAAAAAGATGGTACCGTTGCAGTATCATGTCATTTAGAGGGTGAAATTTTGTAGAGAAATATGAAAATGTTCCTTTAGAGGGTGACATATAGAGGGCACCATTGTGGACAGTCTTAGTCGATCTGTTCCCAATTTGTTGTTCTAACTTCTAAATGAGTTTAGTAAAAGAAGGTTTGATATATAACCGGCATAAAGCCCTAGGCCCTTTATCACCATAAAACCATGGATGGAGGCGGTGGAAAAGCATGACCGACTATTGGATCTAGCGGGGAAGGATTGGGTGGTAGCGAAACCAACCAGCACAAGGACACACGACACAACGTGGTATGGTTTCATGCTTAGGGCGTGATACTCTCCATATAAAGGAATGAGGCCATTCCCTTGAATTGGACGGATGACATAATACAGGGTTCAAAATTTCAACCATTTCGTGAAATTTTGATCTTTTTTATGGTGATCTAAGTCACTAATTGTCCGAAATTGCGTTCTCTTAGTCATAATATTCACTTTTTAGAACAAATTCTCACCCAAAATTTCTTGAAATTAATTGTTTTATTGAGGACCGAAAAAATCAAAAAAAAAAACAAAACCCTAATCTGTCATGGAATCCCACTTGGGTTAACATGTGCGACGTAAGGGTGAAGAGAAGCTCATGTGTCATAGGGGGGATTGCATCGCAAAGGGGTATGCTCGATCAAGTGGGTAACTCTGGGCAAATTTAACCAAAAACCGAACTGAAAAAACCGAGACCGAACCGAAAGAACCAAAACCAAGAAATTTGGTTCCCACGGTATCGGTTTGGTTCTCGGTTAACCGAGAGAAACAAAAAAAACAAACATTCAGCGTCCTGCACGGCTACATTAATTGTGTCCTGCAGTCTAAGTGCTAGTGTTTACTCATGTATTAAACTATGATTGAGGATTGACTGTATTTTGTGAATGATATTAGATCAATTTAGATGTGGGGATCTGGAGGTGATAACTTGAAGCCTTGAATGTATTTTTTTCCAAGATGTCTGAGGATTTTCTTAGTCATATACTCATCATAAATTCTATTTTTTCGTACTTGTTTCAGTTTGCAAATAATGTTTCAGACTTGTGGAGTGTGGACTGCTTTCTGCTTTGCTGGAAATGGACATGAACACATTCACACACTGCTTGGGCGTTTGGCTCAGTGACTGCTTCCTGGTTGCTGCCTTGCTGTAGCCTTTAAGGCTGTAATTATGTTGCTGGGTGCTGGGCTGCTGCCTTGCTGGTTGCTGCCTTCATGCCTTATTTGCCTTGCCTCTTGTCTAATTGATATTTGTTAGCTTGCTTTCCTTCGAATTTGAGAGAACTATAAATTTAAGTGTTGTACTGTTGTTTTATGCTCCATTGTTGTTTGAATTGTCCCTGTTGATTGCATGAAAATTCAGTTGAAATGCTGCTGAAATTTACTATTTAATGAGTTGTTTTTTGCATCCTGGAAAAAATAGCTTCCTTTTAAAACTGGAACCGAACCGAAAAGAATCGAAACCAAAATTCGACGGTTCCCACATCTGAAAGGAGCTGGTCGGTTCCATATTCCTTGGAACCGAATTTTCAAAAGCATCGAGAAACCGAACCAATCGATTCGGTTAGAACTAAATGCCCAAGTCTACAAGTGGGGCACACTTGGGCAGGTGGTGACCCAAGAGCAATGGTTGCGCACGGGTATGTAAAAACAAACTTGTAGCATGGCGGCATAGAGAGCAAGAGGAGCATTAGCTATGAGAGAGGAGGCATGGTGGTGTAGGGGAAGTGGCACAGCAGTGGTGAGGGAGGGGAAGAGACACACCAACAACAACAACACTAGAGGGGAAGACTGGAAGAGACACAACAGCAGAGATGGTTGAAGAAAGGGATGAGAGAGAATGGTGTACATGCGCCACATATTATGTGCCTTATTCCAATAACCCACCTCCAGTCATGATCTATCCCCTCAACTACACATGAGTTGGGACGATTTCATAAAAAAAAACGAAGACGACTATCTCATCATCACACCTCAGACCAGATTTGCACACCCTATAATGGAGTAAAATAAAGTTCTATATGGCTTTAGGTCATTTAAGTGTCAGCTGCTTAGGACTTTAGCTTTGGAATATGGTTGTGCTTGCCATGGGGTAAGGTGCTAAATGACAAATGACACAACTCCTATGAGTTTGGCAGGTAGCCCCAAAGTACCTTGAGGATAGAGCCCCAGGGGGGCTCTCCTGTGCTTCTTCCACCTCTGGCTCCCCTTTCCTTAATCTGCAGGGGGGCTGAGGGGGGAGGGGGGGGGGGGCTTCACGGCATTTCCGGCAGTAGGAGGGGGCTCGAGCCCCCCCGCCCCAGCGCTAGCTCCGCCGCTGTTCGCAGTAGCTAAAAACAAATATGAGAATATTCAATAGATGGTGCGTTTAGGCTGCATGAATTGCAGTTCATTTGAATCTTGTGTTCCTTGCTAAAATGCACATATAAAACTAGACACATTGTTACATACTTAATCCTTCTCAAATTTTGTCATTTTGATTTTTTCTAGATGCATAGACATTATGATGCATCTTAGTATATATCGAAGTGCATAACAAAGTTTATAAATTTCAAAAAGACCAAAACGGCCTATAATTTTGGATGGATAGTATGTTGTGTGTATGATGATTTTGCTTGTGTCAAGCGAAACAGAAGAATAACGCAAATAGATCGAATTTCCTACCACGCATTAAGACTGGAACAAACCAAGCATATATTAAAGAATAAACCAAAAGAATCAAAGAGATACTAAATAAAGAAAATGTCAGAACAAATCAGAGATACTACCCCAACAGGTAGATGGGTTTAAAGCAAATTAAATACAAAACAAACAAAAGATGCCAAAGGAAATTACCTAAATACTCCCTCCGGTTCCCTATTAGAAGTCGTTTTGGACAAGGTTTGAGTCAAACATTGGGAATATATAAATCATGAATAAATTTTAAGTCGTTGAGTTTGAAAATGTGAAAATCATATAAATAAATTTGTCTTGAAAATTACTTTCATAAGAATATACATATATAACTTTCCAATAAAGATTTTTATAGAAAAGAGAAGTCAAAGTTGTGCTTTGGTGACCGTGTCGCTGTCCTAAACGACTTCTACGGCCTGTTCGCTTGGCTGGTTGCTGGTGGCTGGTGCTGGTTTGTTAGAGAAAAAAATCTTTGCTGGCTGGTTTGGTGGCTGGTTTTTCTCGAGAAAAGTACTGCTGGCTGGTGGCTGATAAGCCAGACGAACAGGGCGCTAATATGGAACCGGAGGGAGTAGCTATTTAAACATATATCAGATGACCAAACAGAATCAACAAATAAAACTTGGTACTCTAAGGTTTGCAATTTAAGTTTCCTTTCGTTTTTCTGTGAGGAACATAGTCGTCCAGATAGTTATCATAGAAGACACATTTTTAAACGCAGCACTCAGACCCTAGGAAGAAAAAAAATCAATACATTATAAATTTTAGCTAACATCAGCATAGGTGATTTTCTCCTTTTTTTATGTTATAAGGTAACATCAGCATGCATGATTTCACTTTTTTAGGTAACCGAAGCATCCAAAGGTTATTTAGCTTGGCTGACAAAACAAATATGGGAACTGCACATGCTCTCTCCTCACATAGATCTCAAAGCTCTCATAACAGTACAAATATTCTGTTTCCATAGATATAGGACAAGGGCCACTCCGCTTACTTGGACAACAGTCCAACTCAAACTTGGTTTTCATCTTCTTCATTAGTGAATGACAGCTCCTTGCCTAATTTTAAAGTTATTCTTCTGTTAATTCTTTTAGCACACTTCCATACTGGAATTTTAAAATGTGATGCACAGCAGTATGTAGAGCTTATGTCACAAAAAATTCTGTTTTATAATACCATATTCATTGTGCTACAAAAATAGACTGATTTATTGCACTTGGGCAAAGTTGGTGCTTTCACACTGTGAAAAATAGAGAAATATCAACATGTGAAAGGGAAATGTGGTTTGGAACACATGAATATCATGGGCTGCACAAATCGGAAAAAGGGAACATTTGAAAATAAAAGAAATAACCTTTTTAGCTTTATAAAGAACCACCATTTTCAAAGATAATTTTTAGATAACACATAATACATTGTGCTTTATACTCTCTTTCTTTTTTGGGCTGCTTAATAGTCTCATTTAGTTCTTCAAGGATACTTTTTCTAGAAAGTTATGGAAACTAATCTAGTTCATATTTTGTTGATAAGAATTTTCAGAAAATGATCAATACAAATGTATCTTGTTCAATTTCCAATTCACCATATTCAGAAAGATGATACTATATAGAACCAGAACTGCTTTACCAAAAATAAATGCTACCATAATTGAACAAGCAAAAGAATTCCTCCACAAGTGGAAGCATGGACTATGGAGCATGACAGCCCACAAGGTGGAACATAGTTAACATTATATCACTAGAAATGGAAATACCATATCATACTAAAGAGAACACATTTAAACATACCTGCAGAAATTAAATGAATTTAGCGCAGTTGGCTTGAAGATTTATCTCTTCCAGTACAGACTGGTCCATCATGGTGTTAGTCTTTTATTCGAAATGAGTCGCTCTTTGGAAAATGGCCCGCGGAAATTAAATAGAGGTCCACTAGGCAACAGATGAGTGATCCCGTGAATAACCTAAACAGTGTCATTTGTTGCGAGTTGTATCCATGGTGCAAACAAAACATGCAGCAAATTTGCTTGTTGGATGATAATCTGTGCACACCATATGAGGCACTGTCTGTTTAAATGACAAGACTCTAAGATATTATGGATGTCTCCCAAATAAATTCCATCATTTGGTCATTCCTGCCAAATCGCAACAGAGATTAGTTTAACTCATGAAGAAGACATACAGTAGAAGTCATTCTAAACTTATGTTGTCTTCAAGTTAGCATCTTACAATAAAACCATTGGCTCAGATTTGTTTCAAAAAGAAAAAAAAGAAGGCCCACACCTAAACTTAAGCACCAAGCCACCAAACATCACCAAACTGAAAGACCTCTTAAAAATGCAGTCGTCAAAAAATATGTTGAAAGGAAAATAGCTCGTATACTTTTCTATCTAGCATTTTAAACAATTGAACTGCCCTGTATATAAAAAATAATGTTCAAATAAAAATATATGTATATTCATACTGTTCTACAAGCAGTTGAGAACTTCATGTAATTAACATCCAGTTTAGAGCACAAATAGTACTTGGAATGACATAGCACGCTCCTAATAATTCAAATACAAGATAGTTTCATCGGTGAATTTCTGGATCCACATGGAAATGTAAGATCAATACAAAATTTGGGACTTAAAAAAGAAATTTTCAACTTTCTATACTTCTATAGGAGGCCATTTGCAGCTAAAAGTTTATCTCAATAAATGTGTAAGAAATGTATTTTCTTCTGTAAGGCAGCCAGCCATACCGTAGATCCCCCTAAAAGAAACAGAGGTACCAGCAAGTACACCATTACTCCATTCTGTGTTTGTATTTTTTAAAAAAATTTAAAGAACATAACGCTCTACAATGATCTCCAGTCCCCAAATGTCAAAAGCATTGCTAGTCATGGCTTAATGTACCAAATTCTGGGCCAGGATGCCACTTGTAGCCATTTGTCAAATTGTCTGTGAGCTGAAGCTACCTAAAGTCTATCATGTCCTGATCAAATTGGCAGACCAAGGAGAATGTTTGTGACATCTGTAACAGAAGCCTTACCTAATTTGAAAGTGTATCAGGTACGTACAGTAAGACCTAATTTTCTAGAAAAAGGCCAGCGAAACAGAGTGTCTCGCCAAACGCAATGTTGTCTCTGCTTTCTGGCAGCAGTACTGACTCCGGCTTACGTGGTCTGTCCGAATATGTAGAGAGAGAATAGGCGGAGGCAAGCAATCAGGAACGGAATCCTAAACATGGCGGTGGTGAGCGGCAGATGGTGGCACGGGCACGGAGTTGGCAGGGGCTGCTGGATCTAGAAGGTGGCTGTGGACGCGGGCCAAAAGACCACTGACGAGCAGAAGGGCTCGCAGCAGATTGATTGAGCCGAGAGGACATGAGCATATGCTTTGTGTCGTCCTCACGAATCATGGCAACAAAGAGGCAATCATTCAACTCATGGACCAAAAGCTTGGAGGCGTGAACTGGAACAGACGGATCTCTCCCCTCGACAGCAAGATCCATAATAAACAGATCGAGATACACACGTTCCTCTCTTGGGTTATCCGATATCTATCCGGTTCCTCTTCAAAAGCTTCCAGCTTGTACACAAAGGGGGCCGGACAGGGGGGAGGAGATCGATCCGGATCGGAGAAGTCCTTACCTTGTGGATCTGCATCGGGTTCACGCTGTACGCACGGCGGAAATCCCCAAGAAACGGAGAACAAGAAACCCCGCTTGTCTGTTCCATGATGACAATTGGCAACCCGATGCGAACGCCACCCGGCGGCGCCTCCCTCGCCGCCGCCGCCGCCGGGAAGATATGGATTTCCTTATACGGCTACGAACTTTATACCCCCCCCCCCCCCTATAGTACAGAGGACATCGCACAGCCGGAAGCCGGTTACCCACTTGAAACAGCAAATTCAGAGGCAACAGGAAGCTTCCTGCGCGGCGCGGTTTGATGACGAGAGGCGACGCCACGGCGGAAGGTTCCTGGAAGGTGTGTCGAGGAAGTTTCGCTGCCGTGGGATGGCGAAGCGACGACGGGGAGCGCGAGAGGACCCACCGCCGCGTGGGAGGGCGACCGTTTTGGTCGGCAAGGCCGCGGGAACGGGGCGGTTACTCGTTTATGGGATGGAACCAAAACATCCGAATAGATTGATCGATTTTTTTGTATCGCGATAAAATAAATTTGGTCTAATTTTTACGCATTATAACCAGTTAATTACTGGAAAAAAAAAAAAATTAGCTACAATTTTTATGGATTATTTGCTTCGATAGAAAAGGTGAAAAACATCCGTATCCGAGAATCCGAATCCGAATTTCTTTTCATCATTTGATCAAAATATAGCACACATTTGGGGTTTATTTTGTATGAATCTTAACAAGCACAATGCCAAGAACAAGAATATAAATTTTTAGATACAAAATATTATGCTTAATTTAGCTAAAATCAAAAAAGAACGGCTAAAAAATGCTATCCGAATAGGTATCCGTTTCCATCCCTATTTATCCATCCATCCCCGCGGCCGTGGCGTCGGCAGACGGGTCAACAAGACGGTGCTTGCAGCAGACGCGAGGGGTTCCACTACAACCCGCCGCACCGCCCTCCCAACAAGCAAGCACCTTCCGTCGTGGTCGCCACGCAAAGGTGTGCTGCTACCTATGTTACACGGATACTCAAGGGGGTGACGTATCCGTATCCGATACTAGTCGGATACGGATACTCGGATACACCATTTTAGTGGATTTTCTTTTGACAAAGTGCGTATCCACGATCCGATACGTGTCGGATACGTACACCGCACTACTGTAACATAGGCTGCTACCCACCGTGCCGCCCGGCCGCTAGCGAATGTTAGCGGATTAGTAGGTCGACACCCGGTACGTACTGTTAGTAACAGCGGATAGGGGAGATGCCATATGTTTGCACCCAAAATTGGCAGATTTGGTCGGACCGGTCTGACCTGTGAGTCCCACCGGTCATACCGGTGTGGTCAACATCCACAAAATACAATTGAACTTCACCATTGGATAGATCTCGTCGAGTAGATCAAGATTCATATGTGGAATGTCCAAATCAGAGTCCGGATGAGGGAGATATGACTTATACAAGATGCCTGACGCCGAGCGCATGGCCCCGACTGCCCCCGTCCGAACCAAAGCGAGGAGTCCTGATAGATGTAGGCTTGTAAAATGATTTCCTTGCGGGGCAAGACCTCCCCACCCTATAAATATAAAGGGTCACGGCCGATTGAGGCATCCAATCGATCAAATCAATCTACTTTTATATTTTTACCTTTTCCCTTTGCCTTAAACTTTTCTAATCTATTACTTGTTGTTTCTACTTCGTCTCTATGTCGATCGAGGGCGTTCTAGGTGGCCTTGCTGACCCTAGAGTAACCCTACGTGCGCCGCCCCAACGAGATCTTGCCCGGGCGACGTTCGGAGGTCTTTCGCCGGTTCACCCCGGCAAAGGTCTGACCGGTGGGCAAAGGTCTAACTGTGACCCACAGATTCGACTCTGTCTATGCAGTGTCTTGAGCCCCTCCGTGTTGTTGTTGGCCGCAGTGGCGGAGTCAGGAATTGAGTCAAGGAGGGGCCGAAATAAGTTCGGTAGGTCTTAAAGCAGTTTTTGCTGATATGTACAGTTAATATGTTGGAGAGAAAAATACTGTGCAAGAACCCGAAATAAGGTGCAAGAAGGGGCTTATGTAAGAAACCGAACAAACCTGTGTCAAGAATCACAAAGATAAAAAATGATCATATCGTCATCGATTTTTAACTATGCATACATTCATTAAGTTTTTGTAGCGGAAAGATTAACATTGTTTGATCTACAAAAGGAAAAAAAAGATCATATTAAAGATGATAGGACAAAATAAAGGGAAATTTGGATCCATATCATTGTAGAGTTGGGAAATTTGGATCCATACCATTACAAGTCAATGACATGTGGGGTTCACATGAGCCAATGACATATGAGGTCAATGGTACATATCTAACTTTTGAATCTTTTAATGGTATGGATCCAATTATTCCCGAAATAAATGTTTTCAAATAGTGAAGATACTCCTACCTTCATTTTGGGTGATCTTAATGAACTAATTTTAACGTAGACTATGAATGCATTGGAAACTAAACAAGTAGATTAGTATATTTTGGAACAAGATTTGACCGTGTACCAACAATTGTTGTTGCGCTACTTCCAGTATGTTGCTGCATGCTGATTGCTTTTAATTACTACTCGGTGATTGCTACTTAGTGGGAAATTGGCACATAGAAGGGGAGGCCATGGCCCCTGTTGGCCAATGGTTGGCTCCGCCAATGGTTGGCCGTACACTTGTGCTAACACCATAGCAGAGTACTCCAAAGCAGGCCTGTTGCAATCTCGCTATGCTTACTACAACGGTAGTAAAACTGAGCTATTTGGATTTTAATGGCCCCTACGACGCATGGTTTTTTGTCGTCTTTTTTTGGATGCATCGAGGTAAAAAAAGAGTGAGTAAACGAAAACGACGAGCGTGCCGTTCCTTACTCCCTTCGCGGAGCTCGTGCTCCTGAGACATATAGCCAGTGGCGGAGCTGGCCCAGCCCAACAACTAAGACCCAGCCCAGCTACAGTGTAGAAAACAGGCTTAATTCTTGCTACAGTAGTTGCTACAGAGCCCGTTACAGTAATTCAATATAGGAGACGCGCGTCTTGAAACCGCTCTCCTCTCTTTGACGAACGGGCACGAGCCCACCGGCCAAGATTGGTAACGAGCTTTCGCCTGCTACATTATTGGCATGTTTGTAACGGGAGTTCCGAATGAAGCCCGTTACTCACTGATCAGTGTTTGTAACGAGCTTTCATTAACGCCCGTTACAGATACGTAGGCCACCCCTACAACTCGCACCGCATCCCGAACTAGATTTGGCAGATCATCATCCCGAACCAGCCAGATATGACTAAATTCACATAAATTAGATCCAGCATCCAAATTCACAGAAATCCACATAATTCACATGCATCATATGACAAAATTCAGCATCATCATCTCACAAGTAAAGAAGCATCACTGGCTTGACAACAATATCACAGTCATAGTTAACTAGCTTGACAACAATATCACAAAATTCATGGGACAAGGAGGAATGCAAAAATTTCCTAAGAACCATGTACAATATTAGCCCACACAGTTTCATTAGCATAAAATTTTCCGTCGACTGCGATCACCTGTTCCATGAGGAATGTGGCAATTCTATCACGAACATAGACCAACGTGTTGTGGTGGAGAGGATGCTCATCTAGCCCTAATCTCTGGATATAACAATGTCACCAGTCAGCACACATATATAGGTGGTTACCAAACATGTGCAATGCTAATAAGCAAGAAATGTGCTCAGTTGCAGGTTTTACAAATGAAGATCCCAAGAAAGTACCTCCATATTTGGGCCTCTATCTTTTAATTTAAGCATGTGATAGGCACAATAGAAGCCGCAGAGTTTGGATTCAGCAGGTTGTTGGTGGCACTGCAATAAATGTACAAAGAAAAATAGTGGTGATCGAGAAGAAATAAACTCAAGCTTTAGTACTAGCTTCCACAGGAAGGAAATAAGTGGTATGTACCTTAACATCTTTGACATGTTCCAAGGTGCTGCGGGCAACTTCTTGTTGGCGCAGTAACGTTCCCAACCCCTACAACGAAACATATGCAACAATGGTTAGGGTACTATTAATTAATATACTCTGCACAGTTTGTTAAGGAACGTCCGCAGGTTAAGAAAGAAATAACTTACTCATTAACGATTAGTTCAAAAGGGGTAGTATCAGTCTTAATGCTCTTGAATGAATCAAGATAGTAGACCTTCTGCTGCTTTGGAACGATCGCCACTGCAATCCAGTAGTTCCTACTGAGATAAGCGGTAAGGATGAGTTTCTTTTTAGCATATAGTTTGAAGGCACGGTGCATATAGGACACAGAGAAAGCAAGAGTGTCATCCGTGTTGTTCAACATTGTCGAGCAAAGGCATTCAGGATCAAGGAAGCCAACTGCAGCGCCCGTCTTCTCAACTTCTACAGCCATATTCCTATTAGTAAGAAAAAACAAAGTGTAAGGAGGCAAAATACATGGTAAAGATGATGTGAGGCAAAAAAGCACATTTCGTTAAAGAATAATTAGTGAGAAGCAGATTAAATTTTCAAGTAAGTTACAGGATGAAGCAGCGGAGAAGTACCAAATCCAAAGCATCCAAGTTGAAGAGATCGTACAAATCACTGAGTGGCACAGGTATCTGCTCGAGTCCGTTTGACGATTCGTCTCCTCTCTTAGGCCATGCATTGGTCCCGGGCCGAAATGCGACCATAATCGGAGAATCATCATCTGACTTAGCCTTTTTGAGATCATCACCACTGAGAAGGCTCTTTCCGAATTTGTAATTTGGGTTAACCATAGCTCAAGGATTCTTCTTGGTGTTTCTCTCAGATCGCTTTGGATTAGTCATACCCCAAGGATTCTTCTTGGTGTTTCTCTCAGATCCCTTTGGGTTAGTCATAGCCCAAGGATGCTTCTCGGAGTTTCTCTCAGATCGCTTTCTAGTAGGCATCTTAGAGGTTTTATTTACAGCAATTTTCTTTTTCTGCTGCTTTGAGATGGCTGAAGAAGGTTTCTTAAGGGCTTGCTTGCCTGTTGTAGGTGGTGTAGAGTTTTTATTTTTGGCAAGTTTCTTTTCTTGCAGCTTTGAAATGTCTAAAGGTTTCTCAAGGGCTTTCTTGTTGCTTGTCGTGGTGTAGAGATTTTATTTTCGGCAAGTTTCTTTCCTTCGCTTTGAAATAGCTGAAGGTTTCTCAAGGGCTTTCTTGCCTAGTGGTGTCTCACCAAGAGCTATTACAGAGGTATTGGGCCCAGATGTACCTCTGACTTTCTTGAAATGTCATCGGTAGATTTATCAGCCACGAGCCAACATATCAACTGGGCTCGCTGGCATGATTGTTTTGAGCACTTTCGTTTGGGGTGTAGGTTTTGTTATTTCATGAGGAGGAGAAGGAGGAGGAGGAGGTGGGGATGGAATATTTAGTGTATCTTGCAGATGTGGGGATGCAAGTTTTTCTGCTTTTTTGGGATGAGGAGGAGGTGGGGATGCAAGTTTTTCAGGACGAGGAGGAGGTCCGAATGGAACGTCTTGCGGATGTGGGGATTGAGGAGGAGGAGGAGGATGTGGGGAACCATGTGAGGAAGGAACACTGCCCGTGCACTCGGTGAACTACAAGGAATCTGTACTGTAGCCTGTGAAGGAGATTTATATGTTGGTGCTCCCTTGATGTGAATCCGACACCTTCTCCACTGTAACCTCTGTCCTTTAGCTTGTCGGAGTGTCATCACCTCGTCATTAGGAGGGTATTCCACTAGTTCATCCGCAAAGATATCATATACAAAGAGCACTTCAACCACAAACGGTCTTCATGAATCGGACTGTATGTAGCGTGTCGCTCGGATGAACAAGACCAATTGCAGCCTCACATTGAAGACCCTTCCACGTGATCCATAGGCCACAGTATGTGGGTTCAGTCAACATGCCTATAAGGTCTTGCTGTGTACGATCATCACAACAGCACCTCCATCGCCAACTCTGCAGCCATCGATCAAACCTATATTATCTGCGGACGCACAGCTGCTCTTCAGTGTGGCGGGTGAAGGGATTGCGCGATTGGACATTGGTGACAACACCACCTGGTGACAATACAACCTCTTTAGTAAACTGTTCTGCATCTGCATCTCAGCCACCAGTTCTTGCTTGATTTGTTCCTTTATCTTTTCCGTATCAACCGATGCGGTCTTAGTTCGTCCTCTTCCTCTTCCTGTACATGGAAGCGTCTTGAGGCCATCCATACTTCCACACGGTAGCCGGAGACACCAAACACGCAGTTGTTCAGGCGGCCCAAGCACTGACTTAGCACATCATACTCCCTCTGCTTTGCCATTCCTGCAGATTCTGCACATGCACTCTTCTCCTTGATGTCTGCATCTACTTTTTCGCTTTTGTTGTTGAACACTATCACGGCAACACGGTCTTTAATCACTATCTTACTCCTTGCTCAGCCAATTCTTGGAACGATCACCGTGTAGGCATCATATGGGTTGGGGATCCCAAATTGAAGCTAATTGTCCGTCCTCTTCTTCCCATTGTTCCGCCAAGATAACCACCGGACCCATGCCGTGCTCGCCAGGTTCCCGGCCGGAGTTCTTTGAACTTGACACTAGCAGATGAGGCTTGCTCGGTTTCCTCCTGCTTCATGAACTCCTTCCAATCGCTCCGGGATGATAAGTAAATGGCTCAAGTCCTTTTCTCGATAAAATCTCGCCTAAGCCGAAATCTGAATTGTCTTCATGCCTTGGTGCCTTCCGTAAAAGCTTGAATGCTGCGTTTCACACCTTCCCGAACACCAAGTGTTTCGCACATGCTTATCAAACAAGTCCCACTTTTCATCATTGCTTAGTTCTTTGAATTCGCAAGTGTAAAGGTATCTTTGTCTAGCAACGAGCCCCGCGCCCGAACTGCGCTTTTGAGTCAATCAATGGTACCGCATCCCCCTATGTCGACCTCGGTGACTATCATTGTGTCACTTGGCCACTTTGTGGATGTCCTTGGCGCTCGCCTCTGCGCTTATCCCCACCCACTGGTCTTGTTGTGCACTAGCAGCATAACCCTCTTCTTCATCTTGTGGCCCATGTCTATAGCCCTCGTCGGTTATCCTGTGAATTAATAGTCAAGGGATTTTGAGAAAGGTCACTGTCCAAGAATAGCACAAAAGTAGACCATACTACTAGCTCTTCCAGGAGACAATTAGAGCACATTTTTAGTTAACCATGCTTAGCAGCTAAGCATGAGAAAACACATAAGAAAACAATTACGAACTACTTTAGCCCACTATAATATCATTGGTTCTATGGTAAACCATTAACATAAATGCAAAATTCAAGTAACCAAAAATTAGTTCAGCAATCCGACCTTACCATTTTAAAGAGGAAGATGCAGTCATTTCCTCGGCGATGAGGTACTTATTCAACTTGGAGAGAATGTGCACATGTACATAGGAACAAGAGCAAAACCAAATATAAGAGTCAATTTAAAGGAAATGCTAGGTATGTATACCATCAAGCTAAGTATGTCCACATGTAATTATACAAAGGAGCCATTAGCATGCCGGTATGCAAGCATACCGCAATTCCCACCAATTGTTGTTAATTTTACAATTATTACCGAGTTGGTAGAATGGATTTACCGAATTGTATAAGACATTTTTAGAGCGGCACACCATAAACTCAAATCCTAGATTCGCCACTGACCTTGTCACCGCCGGAGCGAGGATCTCTACTCCTCGTTCGCCGCACACGCCCCGTCCTCGTCCTCGCCGACCTGTGGTCGGATCCTCCTCCTTCTCCTAGTCGCCGCCGCCACCGCCGCCGGATCCCTCCTCTAGTCATCGTCATCGTCGCCGCTGTTGGGTCCCTCCTCCTCTAGAGATCTCGCTGTCAGAGGTGTGGCGCGCGTCGCGCCAAGCGCGGTGTGGCGCGCGTCTCAGCGAATGGGTGTAGCGTGCGTCGCGGCGTGGGGGGGAGGTGAGGGAGACGAAGGCGAGGGGGAGAAAGCGGCGTGAGGGTGAGGGGAGGTGGGAGGAGGCTGCGTGAGGGAGGCGTCCTTCCATACTAACCTAGCGAGTGGGCTTTGTGGGCCTTAAAACGAGTAATGTAGTCAAGTACTACTCGCTACTAGTATATCATAAATATGACATAAAAAATCTAATTTTAAGAAATTTGGTTAAACAAGTGTGGCTGTTGATATTTTATTCATATACTAAATTACCAACTATGAATTTTTCGTATTTTTATGAATTTTAGGTGTTGTTTATGGGCTCTAATATGACATGCATCACAAGTTCACATCACCAAGCAAACAAGTGTGATCTGTTGATATAGCATCACATGTTCACATATGACATGCATCACAAGTTCACATCACCAAGCAAACTAACTCATAACAAACATATTCACATCCGACATGCATCGCCAGGCACATCACCAAAATAAGATCGCATCACCGGGCGCATCACCAAACTAGATTGTAGCTGCAAGGGAACTAGTTAGCTAGATGGCTTCTTTGTGTGGCCGCCTCAGCTAGCCTTGTCTCTAGTTTTGCAACTCTTTTGCTAGCTCAAGATTCTTCTTTAGAAGTTCAATCTCCTCGCCTCTTTTGTGTGGTTTAAGCCGCTCATCCCGCTTGTCGATTCCTTTCCAGATGTAGTCAATGTCATCCCGAGTAACAAAGACGTTCCTAAAATAAAGGAAAATTATATTGATGCAAGCTTCATAACAGTTGTAACTTACAAGAAAGCTGTTTAGCTCTAACTGGTTTCAAAACTTGTCTGCTTCTCTTTAGTCGATTCCTTGAGCTTGTTGATTTCACCAAATCCTCAATGTCATGTGCAACTTCCTACAACAAATGGAAATTGATGCATTAGAACAATTGATCAGTGAAGATGTGAAGGTACAAGGACAAATCGTGCGTGATGGTTTCAGAACTTGCCTCATGGTCTTGATCGTCATGGAGTTGTTGCCAGAGTCGTCACCGGAGTTGTTGCCGGACTCGTCGGAGGAGGAGATGAGGTCTACCACCACTCTTCTGCCCGGGTCGTCGCCGGAGGAGTCCGCGCTCACCTCAATGCGTGTGGACCACTTCTTCCTTCGCGTCGAGGAAAAAAACCCTGCCTCTCCATGGCGGGCATCGCTGGAGTCCGCCAACTTGGCCCGTGCGCACGTTTACCGCTTCCTCCCCCGAGTCGACGAAGAACCGGCCTCTTCCATGGAGCGCTGAGAAAGGCGCGCAGGCGGCGCGACGACCCCTCTTCGTCACCGCGGAACCTCACTCTCTTGGCGGGGGCGGCGGACAGCACCGAGGAAGACGGACGGGGACGTGGCCGTGGGGCCTCCTCCTTGCAGAACCTCCCCCTAGAGTCGCAGGCCATCCCTGCAATGGAGACGAGGCTGTGACGGAGACGAGGAAGGTGGAAGCCAGAGAAGGGGATAGAAGGCGGAAGGCAGGACGGAGCGTTTATTAAAAAGGTTCGGATGTGCAAATGATACGATGATTAACAACCACCCGTCGCTAATGAAGGGGCGGGGCCAGTCTATTCGAATGAAGAAAGCTTTGCTTTTCCCCTTTTAATCTGCAATCAAATTTTGTATCACGTATTTCTCCGTCATCCGTAATCCAAATTTGATGATATTTGTTTCTGAATTTTTCTAAAATCAACATCTATTCATTTATGACATTTTTTCGTATGTAATTCCATTTCTTGGATGTTGTTTATACGCCTTATCTTGTTCCTTATAAGTACAACATAGAAATAATATTTGTTTTACACAACCATTACTAATGAAACTTTGCATTTCGTAATCTTATGGTGAACATAAGGTTATGTTAAAATTTCAAATGCATATGAGTTCTAACTTGTTTTAAAGTGTGGAAAACTTCAATGTTGAAGTAACATTCTAAGAAACTATGTGAGAGATAGACATTTGTACACAAGTATAATCTTCATTTTCAAACCATTTGAATTTTTAGACAAGCTTAGGGACCTAAATTATGTTGCCAAGTCAATTTGTAGAATTTTTAGAACACACTAAGACGTTATTATAATTATTATATCGTAAACAAGAGATAAAAAATCTAATTTTAAGAAATTTGGTTAAACAAGTATGGCTGTTGATATTTTATTCAAATACTAAATTACCAACTATGAATTGTTCTTATTTTTTACAAATTTTTTGGTGCTGTTTATGGGCTCTAATATTTGAGGGAAACAAGTTTCAATTCGTAGAAAAATAGTGTCGCCCACTCGGTCGAAGCCTATATAAAAAAGATAACCGTTGCCTGCCCGATCGACAAAAGCGATGCGGGTACACTATCGTCACCAACAAGTGCTCCATTGTCCGAAATGCCCCTGGCCGAATGAATATGCATCGCCCACGACGGTACACTAACCCTCGCCGCCAACAAGTGCTCCATTGTCCGAAATGCCCCGGCCGAATGAATATCCATACGCCCCCCGCCCCTTCTTCTTCCCGATCTGAGCTCCACCGCCGCCGCCGCCGCCCTTCCCCGCCATCGCACATGTCGCACTATGCCGATTCTCGGAGGTGCACGTGCGGCGAGGCAGGTTCAAGGTTGCCGGAGCAGCAATCAATCCATCGGCTTGGATCCACCGGTGAGCTAAGCGGCTTTCCATCGGGTCCCTTGCCCGACTGTGGTATGACTCGGTGGTGGAGGGGCCTGAAGGAAGGTGAAAACCATGGTCGCCTTTATTTCAAGTGTGCAAGGAACTGGTGAGTAGTCTGTGTCTCCCAAATCGAGTTAGGGTTCTTATGTGCTTTTGATTCGCGAGACACCAAGAATTGTGGATTTTATCATTTCCACAAGGAGTATCTCCGTATGTGGCGTCATTGTTTTTCGACCGTCAAACCGGCAGACGCATGATGAAGTAGTTGATTCGGTGGAATGTCAAATTGGGAGCGGCGAGCAAGCAAGCTGGAGGACAAGCAGAGGAAGAAAGCATCGAGGAGAAGATGGACAATGTGATGGAAGATGAACTTGATTGTTGTGGCTATTGTTTGTGTAGTATTTGGATGTTTACTCGGGGATGTATCTGCAAAAGAAGTAATTCGATGTTAAAAGTGGTGCTTTTGCTTCATCTGTGGATGAAGAATGAAAAATTTGTCACAGATGACAAACTTAAATGTATGAATGAAGAATGGATGGAATGACAATTGGGTCACAAATCTTAATGTGTCACACATCACAAAATTCATCAATTCATATGTCGACATTTCATTGCAAAGACGAGGCAAAAGAGAGCGGATTAACACAAACAGAGTAACAATCTTCGCATAACTCGCATACACATTGCAATTCATTGTAAATCGCTACCATATATAGACACAAACAAAGTAACAAACTTGGCATACACATTGCAATTCATTATAAGTCACGCCATAGACATTGCAATGCGTTATAGGAGACATAGATTGATCTACCCGTCTCTTAGATCTACTAGTTCAACAAACACACAGGAGGAACACATTAACAGAGGAACAAACACACGTGAGGAACACATTAATGAGGAACAAATTAATTAAGAGGTAGTCGCGGAGGAGCCCCACCGCCGTAGCCGGGTCGGAGCCGAGCCGAGAGCCGAGCCATCGAGGCTGCCATCATCGCCGCCGTCGTCGCCGACGGGCGCAGCACGCCTCTCTCAAGGTCCCCGCCAAGATATGGATATTGAAGGCGTAATCCTTCACGGTCCTCTCGCAGGATCATTGCGCCGACCCCGAGATGAACGCCACCGTTGAAGCTCGTTGAAAGCTTTGCGGAACAATTTGATCGACCAAGTGGCTTCATCGCCAGCTAGTGCAGAGCGTAAACGGCCTCCACGGGCTGCGGCGCCGGCGCCTCCTCGGGTGGGGGCGGCGGCACCTCCTTGGGCTCCTTAGGCGGGGCGGCACCTCCTCGTCGGGCGGGGGCGGCACCTCCTGCTCGTCGGCGGGCGGCGGTACCTCGGGCTCCTCGGTGCCCGCTTCCTCTCCTTGACGAGCCGACGACGGCTTTCGTCGTCATCATCCTCCTTCCTCCCCGCTTCGGACGGCTCGCTGACGCATGCCATGCGCGCTTGAGGAAGAAGAAGCTCTGGATTCAGTTCTTGGTGACCGGAGACGGTGGTCTTTGGGGTTTTCTTGGTGCCGTGGTTGACGAAGTTCTTGGCCGGCCGATTTATATTGACAAGACGGGAACCATCGGTGGCCGGTCACATGCCTCGTAACCGTGTCGCTCAGGAGCTCTTGGCCACAAAAGAGACATGTGGTCACAAGGAGACGTGTATTTGTTCATATTTTATTCAAAATACCAAATGCCCAACTATGAGTTGTTCGATTCTAAAAAAACTATGAATTGTTCGTATTTTTATTAGTTTTAGGTGCTGCTTTATGGGCCCTAATTTTTAGGGAAGCAAGTGTCATTTCAAAAAAAGTGTCGGGCCCAGCGTCAGAGCCTAGTATAAAGAAGGTAATTGCCCGCCCGCCGCCACCAACAAAGCGGCGGGTTTGCTAACCCACGTCGGCGTGACTATCCATTTGCAAAATGAATATTCAACCGCCCGCCCATTCCGTCTCCCTTCTTCTTTCGAATGGATAAGCGCAGCACTTTCCTTAAAAAGTGCGAGAGGAGGCGTGAGACAGAGAGGCGATGATGCGCCGGCGAGGGACCAAGCGGATGACCTCGCGCACGGGATCGAGGAGAACCGAACGCGGCGGTGCCGAATCGGATCTCGCGCGTGCGGCGAGATGGCGGCGAAGAGGAGACGACGATGAGCGTCGGAGAGGGCCAAGTGGCGGGAGTGAACCTAATACCGGAGACGAGGGTCTCGATCGATCCTCATCTCGGGTTCGACGAGCCAAGCAGCGGCAAGGAGGATCGTGCCGGGGCAGCTGGCTGGGCGAGGCGCCTGTCGGTGTTTTAGACCAAAACCTACCAAGGGAGTACCCGAGGTAGGTGAATGTGGCCTCGCCGAGATTGGTAACTCGAAGGAGAGACACGTGGCACACAATTTAGACAGGTTCGGGTCGCGAGGTGCGTAATACCCTACGTCTCCGTAGTAGGATTGATTGGGTGTGTTTACAAGATGATGCGGATGAAGAGATAGGGGTCCCCGCTTGCCTTATATAGCCCGGGAGGCGGTTACAAGTCGGTTTGAGGAGAGTACTAGTCTGCACGGCTAGGAGTACTAGTCAGACATTAGGAGTACTTTACATGGATCCGACATGTGTAGCTTCCTATCCGAGTACTATCCCTCAGAGTCCTTGCGCCCACACCAGGCCAGTGCCGTGTTGCCCAAGGCGAGTAGTCCCAGGGGCCCACCAAGTAGTCGGTCCTGGTACCCACCAGAGTAGTGGGCCCAGGGATGTCCACACGACAAGCCCCCGAGTACTTTGTAGTCGAGCAGGATGCCTTCGAGTAGTCTTGATGGCCTTGGCGAGTAGTTCTTGAGCGTCCCTAAGTTCCACAAGCCGAAAGTCCTCAAGAGTGCTTGAACCATCCCGAGGCTGGAAGGTACTCCAGCTGATCTTTGAGTAGTCTTGAAGTCTTCACGAGTAGTCCCCAAGCGTCCCCGAGTGCTTCTCTCGAAGGTTTTCAATAATACTCGTGATGTCTTGATGAAGAGACCATATGGAAAATGCGATTTGGAGAATCGCATTCCATATGGAATGTAACCCTTGAGCCTTAGGTCGAATCGTAGATTCAAGCTGAGGGTCAATCTGAAGTTCTGCCAATCTTATCCCAAAAAATCCGGAGAAAAAACCGAAGGACACGTGGCACGGAGCCCCCGAGCCTTGAGTTGTGTACTTCCTCTCGAATTAAAGGGTCATCTTGACTGTAGAATGTGTCCTAAGTGGGTCTTGAATATGGTTGTATCCCACTGAGGTCATCTGAAGTAGTCGAGCCCCCGAGATGGAGAGCATCGAGTCGGAAGTTGAAGAGTCACGCTGCCGCCGCTAGGTCACCCGTCTGGCGATTCCGCTCACCGAGAACCGAAAGCCGCCAGGGCCGATTATAAATAACCGGTGAGTACCTTAGGGTTTTTCACTCCTAGCAGTTGCATTCCTTAGTTTAGATCTGAATCGCCCCTCCGCCTCCTCTCCGCACGCCGCAGAGATCTAGATCCATTTGCTCGCACTGCCGCCGTTCACCCACCGCTGTAGCCCCTGAGCGAATGCGAGTGAAGACACCCGTCACTTGGAGAATGAAGGGATCTCCAGCGAAGGGCAAGATGACCGCGACGCAAAGAAAAGGAGCCGCGATGAAGAAACCGGGATGCCGCCGTCGGACGTCGCCACCCTCGTCCCCTTGCCCCAATCCGTGAAGGAGTGGAAGAAGGCGCGAAGACCGAGGACCTCCTCGCCTTGGTCAACAGTGGGTTCCTTCATGAGAAGGAGGTGGATCTATGGCGCACCGCCACCGGCGATCCATACCCGACGTAGAAGAATTCGGACGAGATCCCAATGTTCGCCCGGTTCGTAGAGCGCGAATTGGTGCTCCCCGCCAGTGATTTCTTCAAGGGTCTTTCGCCAGTACTACGGCATCGAGTACCTTAATCTCAACCCCAACGGAATCTTCCATGTTTCTATCTTTGTACATACTGCGAGGCCTTTGTGGGATCAAGCCCCATCGATCTTGTTTCGAAGTTCTTCCGGTTGAGGCCGCAACCGAGCACCAACGATACACGAGTAGTTGGAGGTGCCGGTATCCAGATGCATGAGGATGCCGCCGACCAGTACCTGCCGTACAAGTTGATAGACTCCAACCGGATCGAAGGCCAAATGGTTCTACATCGGCAACCACCATCCCGGAGGCGCCGGCCGGTGTCAACCGGCACAAGCCGTGGTGGAACACGAGCCCACCATGCAAGAGGGTATTCACTACGAGTTGTCAAGAAGATCAAGGCCTTGCGAGAAGTGCGAGGGCCGAACACGTGGCCTTCAGCTTCATGAAGAGGAGGGTGCAGCCACTGATGGCATGAGACACCCTCGGGTACCAAGACGGCGACAAGGATACGTCCGGTTGCACGGAACTCGAGGACGACATCCTTGTTGAGAGGCTGGGCAAAATCTTCAAGGATATGCCCCCATACACCGTGCGGTGCGAGTACTCTGCACGGCCGCAAGATCAGGTCAGTAGTTGTGACATAAGCCCCAGAGTACTGATTTGCTTGAAGTAGTCATACTCATGCTTCCTTAATGTTGTAGGGTGATGTGGAGAAGTACATCTCTGTCCCGCCCTCCCCTCCGCGACTCGAAGGACAGGCGCAGGGGAAGGCAGAGCCCAAGTGCAAGTCCGGCTCTGATGACGATGAGGATGAAGAAACACTGCAAAGAAAGGTTCCACGCTCAAGTCACACCGTGGGATGCCGTGACGTCCGCTTATCATTGAGAGGCCGCCGAGTCTCGAGGCTAACTCACGGCAAGCCGGCCGAGGAGGCCTCGCAACGTGGCGCGGAAATGCGCCGTCAAGAAGCTGAAGATCTCCGAGACGACCAACCAAGATGTAAACACCGCGACTAGAGTAGTCGAGCACAGCTGATAAGTAGTCGTGTGCTGATGAGTTGTCTTGTAATGTTGCAGGATATCCCCTCCCCGGACCCCGTAGACTAGGGTGACGAGGGGGTTCTTGACACCGGGCACGGATAGAGTATCAGCCCGCCTCAATCAAGAAGTCGTGCCAACAAGGGCACAGGAGACCCTACCGGAGCCACGGCCGTCGGTTGAAGAAGGACGAAACCTCTCACGGCCGCGGCAAAGAACCGGAGGAGGCGTCTGTTGAAGCCGGAGCTGCCGCCGAGGCTGGCATAGTTGATATTGCCAGTATACTAGGTGCTCCGACCGTGACCGTGGTGCGGTCCACACTGTAAGTGCTTTTGAACTACCAAGTAGTCGTATAGACGAGACTTGTATTGTCGACTTGATTACTGTGATGCAGAAATCCACGGACTGTCGTGGGACGGTGGGAGACCAAAGACTCAAAGCAGACGGAGAGGGCCGCCGCTGAGAGCGCTGAACTCCACGCCACCGCCACAGATCAAGTCGCGGAGTCGATGTTGGAGGAAGCCACCTTGGTTGAAGGTATGTGTCTTGTCACCACTGGTAGTCATCATGCATAGTAGTCGAGCCGAGATTGATCAAGCGTGTACTCATTGTGCTAGGAGCACGAGGGAACCTCGATTCACGGCGTGGCCATGGAAAGCAGCTCGTTGAGTCGGGCCCACAGACCGATGGCGGACGGCGAAGAAACAGCCGGAGCTGAGCGGTGGCCCGAGTCGGTGCGGAAGTGCGATGATCCGCTCCACGGGACGAGCACGGACGTAGTCGTCCACTCGCCCATCATAGAGGAAGTCGCGCCGATCCGTTCGGCGGCTATGGCAGAGGAGGCATCTTCGAGCCAGGGGTCTTGAGGAAGACAATCTTGTCGATCCTACCGTTGTTGCTCGAACATGGAGTCATGGCGGCACGTCAGAAGGTCAAGGTACATTGCGAGTACCTCGAGTAGTCTTGCACGACGAAATACAAGTACCCATTTGACTGTTCTGTCTACGCAGGATATTATTGAAAGATCCCGTGAGAAGTCCGAGCTGCGGAAGGGGTACGACGACACGGTCCTTCGTGCCGAAGCCTTGGAGAAGGAGCTCGATAAGTCGAAGAAACATTCCTCCCTGCTCCAATCTAAGCTCGACGGCGCCTTCACCCAATATCATAACGAAGTGCAAGAGATGCAGTAAGAGGGACGACTTGATTCGAAAACAAGTTGTCGCGCGGAAGAATAAAGGTATGCTTCCCCAAAGCCTTTGAGTACTTATTAGGGTACCTTGGTGTAATCGGCGGTGTGATGAGTTGTCTGCGAGCTTGAGGAAAGGGTCGACCACCGGTGAAGGCGTCGGAGATGGACTTGAAGAATATCGTGTCGTGAGACCGACAAAGAGAGGTACTTGAGTATGAGTACGCTCGGGTTGCGCCATGAGTGTATCAAGCACATGGAACCCTTCGTGAAGCCTCAGGTAGAGTGACCTTGTCAGTGCTATAAATCTGCGAAGCTCAATGAAGATTGCGAGAAGGCTGAGGCCGGTGAAGGAACTTGAGGAAGCCTTAGCTACCCATTGCAAGTCGCTAGTGCCACACCAAGGGCCCAAGATTGCTCCACCGGTGGACCGGTTGAAGGAAGCCCCGCATCTGGCGACATATGTCAAGCACTTGGCGTAAGTCGATCCCAACCAAGTCTTGGCATACATGAAGTCATATTTCCCCAAGGCTCCGGTGAACGTAGTCCGGTGGACTTGCGCGAACTGCATCGACGATCGAAGACAAGACCCTCCCGGAGGAGATGGCACCCATTCACGAACAAGTGGCGAAAAGCTCAACCTTGAGGAGTACCGTAGGAGTAGCTTAGAGTAGTTGATGTAAAACAAACAGTTGTTAGTAACTTGTTTGGATTATCAATGAAAGTTGTCCATGATATATCCGTGAAATAAGTACTGTGGCCGCCACTTGCAAACGAAGTGTGCGGAGTACCAAACCGTGGTGGAGCTTGTGAGTAGTAGTACTCGAGGAGATGCCTGATTGGAAGGCACAAGAAAGAAGTTGAATGAAGATCAAACTTTATTATCGATGAATAAGTACACCTAGATGGTCGAGAGCCATTTACAAGTGTAGTCGCCAGACTGAGGTCGCCACGGCTAAGTGGCGCTTAGGACCCTTAGGTCGCATGCCTAAAGATCCGTTAGTAGTCGATAGACCGGATCTAGAGTACATGATCTTGCATCCGCTAGAGTCCTCGCTCTAAGCAGCCCAAGATCCGTTAGTAGCCGACGCCGGATCTTGGAGAAGAGTAGTCCGAGGCCGCTAGCCGAGGAGTCCGTGAGTAGTCGTAGACTGGACCCGAGAGTAGTTGAGCGACTACGCCGTAGAAGCGACACGCTTTGTCGGCGCTTCCACGAGTTGTTGATGTCGCCTTCAAGTGTTTGGAGGTGGTAGGAGCTGGTCCGGTCACCTTGGAGACCGAGAAGGACCTTCCCATGGTGAGTGAGCTTGTGTAGTCCATCCGTGTTCGGATATGACGGAGGACTAGATCGCCGACGCGTTGAAGGAGTTCCTTGACGTTATGCGATCATGGTAGCGTCGATACCTTCGAGGTACCTTCTGGTTGGACGAGGCGGTAGCGCAGCCGGGCTTCTTCGAGACCGCCGATGTCAACCCGTCGCTGTCTCGAGAGACCTTCGTCATTATTGTTTCTACCGCCGGGATTCCCACATCACGCGGCAGTAGAATAGCCGAGCCGTAGACTAGGAAGTAGGCGATCGCCTGCCGGCTTGGTAGGTCGAAGCCCAGTGCGTTGGGTAGTTCCTTGATCCACTTGCCTCCTTTGGTGTTAGCTGCGTCGTGCAATCGCTTCGAGGGCGCCGAGTACCATCCCGCTGGCGCTCAACTTGGGCCGCTGGCACGGGATGGCGACCGAGATGTACCGGACGTCGATCCTACTGCTCGCAAGACTGCAATTGATGGTTGCTGAAGTTGGAAACCAAGTCCGTGATGATGCGATGGGGCAACCCGTAGCGATGCACGAGTTCATCCAAGAAGTCGAGTACTGGCCGGCCTTTTGGCGGTGTGACCGCTTGACTTCTCGATCCACTTGGTGAACTTGTCGATGGCCACCAAGACTTTGTTGAATCCTCCCAGCGTAGCTGGCAGAGGCCCAATCATGTCGAGCCCCAGCAGCAAAGGGCCAGTTGGTGGTATGGTGACTAGCTTGTAGGCCGGGACGTGTTCTTTGCGAAGAATTGACATCCTTAGCACTTTCTCGACGAGTTCTTCGGCCGGCCGAGCCGTGGGCCAAGAGAAAGCTCGCCGGAAAGCCTTGCTCACCAGCTTCGAGAAGATGCGTGGTTGCCAGCACGCCTTTGTGGATCTCCTCCAAGATATCCTTGCCTTCTTCGAGGTATGCACTTCATGAGTACTCCGTAAGTGGCACCTCGCTGTAGAGCTTGTCTCCGACTAGCACGTAGGCCTTGGCTCGGCAGACGAGTTGTTCGCCAAGTTCTTGTCGGATGGGAGACCTTCGCCGGATGTAGTCGATGAAGGGTTGCCCCATCCACGCCAATCATCATGACCTCCGACCGACCGTGGTGGCACAGGTCGCTGGTCGCTGGCGCCAGCCCCGTGATGGATGGCGTGTGAAGCTCGTGGGATCTAAGACTCCAGCAGTACTTGCGCCGAGTAGAACCAAGCTGACAGACATCCGCGGCAACATTGTTGTCGCGGATGACGTGGTGGAACTCGAGACCGTAGAACTTGTTCTCGAGCTTGCGGACTTCCGCAGAAGAGGCGCCCATGTTCTCCTTGTTGCGATCCCAAGACTTGTTGACTTGGTTGATGACCACCGCAAAGTCGCCAGAGACTAGTAGCCGCTTGATGCCCAAAGAGATTGCGAGGCTGAGCCCGTGAAGTAGGACTTCGACTGCTTCATTGTTTGAGACCTTCCAAAGATCCGCAGGACGTAATTGAGTTGTTCGCCTTTGAGAGATCAAGAGTACCGCACCGCCCCCCTTCGAGCTTGAGTGAGCCGTCAAGTACATCACCCAAAGGTTCGGGCGCCGCTTGGAGTTGGTAGTCGATTCTCCCGCCACTCGCCATGAAGTCGACTCAGTGCCCGGGACTTGATAGCGACGTGGCTTGAAGTCGATGTTGAGGGCGCCGAGTTCGACCGCCCACTTGAGATTCTTCCAAGAGCATCCCGATTGCGAGTATGTCACCGAGCGGTAGTCGGTGATAACAACAATCGAGTACTCCGGAAGTAGTGTCGAGCTTCCGCGAGGTGATGAGCACCGCGAGAGTAAGCTTCGACCTACCGGTACCGTGCCTTGACTCGGCTGCAACCTCACCGGTAGACCGTCGCTGACCGGGTAGGCGTGGTTCTTCCCGCCGCCGACGACGGCGATGGCAGATCGACCACATGAGTAGTCGCAATGAGGTAGAGCAAGATGCCCTTTTGCGAGGAGCCGTGAGGACCTGGCTTAGACAGAAGTCTTTGAGCCGCGCCAGAGCTTGATCACCTCCGCGTCCACGCTAACTTCTCTTTGATGCTTGAGTAGTTTGAAGAAGGGTAGTCCCGTTCTCCAAGCTTCGAGATAAATCAGTTCGAGGGCCGCCATGCACCCGGTCGGCTCGACATCCTTGATGCAGGTTGGAGCTTTCATGTTGGTGATGGCGAGATCTTCTGGGGTTGGCTTTGATGCCGCGATGGTCGATGATGAAGCCGAGTAGTTTCCCGGATGGTACGTCAAGACGCACTTGTTGGGATTGAGCTTCCATTGGTACTCTCGCAGGATGCGAAAGTCTCTTCAAGATCGGCGATGGCGTATCGAGTTTCGGTCTTGACGACCACGTCATCCACATAGGCTTCGACGTTCTTGTTGAGCCGCTTCTTGAAGCGGGCCCGATAGCTCGTTGGTAGGTGGCGCGTTCTTCAACACGAACGACATTATCCTCGTAGCGAGGCGCCGAATCGGGGTGATGAACGCGGTCTTCTCTGGTCTTCTTCCTTGATAGCGATCCGGTGGTACCCGGAGTAGCGATCGAGGAAGCGAGCAGTCGCACCGTGGAGTCGATGACTTGATCAATCCACGGCAACCCGAAGGGTCCTTGAGGTCGGTGTAGTCGACGCATCCTCCATTCGTTGGTGTTCTTCTTGCGGACGAGGCGGGGTTGGCGAGCCACTCAAGATGGAAGACTTCACGGATGAAGCCCGCCGAGTAGTTTGGTGAGTTCCTTCTTGATGGCATCCCGTCGGTCGTCGGTGAAACGGCGAAGGTGTTGTCGTTTGGGGTAGCTTTAGGATCGGCGTTGGTGAGTGCTCAATCGCCTCCTGGCACCCCCCGGCATGTCCGGCCGCTTCCATGTGAAGATGTCTCGTTAGCCCGAGGAAGCCGACGAGCGTCTTCCTATTTCGGTCAAGACCCGCACCGATCATGGTAGTCTTGCTTCGCCGCCCATCCCAAGGTCGATGGCCTTCACTTGGACTTCCTCTAATGGTCGAGGCTTGTTTTGCGGTGTCGGTCTTCTCGGAATCTCGAGTTCGGTTGAGGCGAGCTTCTTGGACGCAAAGTCATTGCATTGGGTACTTGGTTGGTCGCTACGAGTTCCACGGCCTTTGTCGCAATCGAACGAAATCTTCAAGTCCCTTGCAAAGGTGAGTACTCCGGCATCTTGAGTACCAAGTAGGTGTAGTGTGGTACCACCATGAACTTGGCGATAGCTGGTCTGCCGAGGATGGCATGGTAGGAGGTTTGAAGTCCGCAACCTCGAACTTGATGTACTTCGCGTAGTTCTCCTTGTCTCCCGAAGGTAATCGCGTGACCACCGAGCACGGTGGAATAGCCGTTCACGGGACAATGCCGTAGAAGGGTGACACGCTCTTGGTGAGCATGTCGGTGATGTCGAGCTTCATCTTCTTCAAGGTCTTGGTGAAGAGGATGTTGAGTCCGCTCCCGCCGTCGATGAGGACCTTGTTGAGTCGGAGCCCGACTAGTGTTTCTGACGAGTAGGAAGCGTCTGGTTCGAGAAGCTTGTCCATTGATCCACGCGGGAGAAGGTGATGGGTACCTCCGACCACCTCGAGGTGTCGGCACCGGTTCGATGTTCAAGACTTCCCGTGGCCTTCGAGACCGTCGGTGGGTAGTCCGCCGAATAGGACATTCACCGCCTTGTCGGGTTCACGGAAGTCGCCGTTGCCCTCGACATTTTTCTTGCCCTTCTTGTCGTGGAGGAGGCCGTGGGTCGGGAGTATCCTTGATGCGCCGGAGCCGGTAGCACTTGATTACCATCCGGATGCCACGGGCACTTCTCTTTGAGCAAGTCCACGAAGCCGCGAGGTCTTTTTCGAGTTGTCCTTTGCGGTATTTGTATAGCCGCTGTTGTGTTGTCAGCTTGCGCTGCGGTTGGAGCTCGAGTAGTTGTTGTTGTGGCGACCCCTTGATCTTTGTTGTTGTTGTTGTTGCCGCCCGTGTTGCTCTTGTTCTTGCCGCAAATGGAGTCGTACTTGGCGTTCGCCTTGTCCTCTTCGGTGGCCCATGACGTGATCATGTCTTTGAGCTTGGTGATGGAGCTCGGGCGGCGGCGACCGAAGTCTTCGAAGGTGCGACGGTGATAGAGTCCGTCTTGGAAGAGGTCGATGACTTCTTTGTCGGTGGCGTCGACTACGGTCGCTGTCAAAGAAGCGCCGCATGTCTTGGCTCTCGCCTTGTTCCTACTTGACCATCGCTAGGTCCATGCGAGTACCCGAGCGCCCCATGGCGCTCGTGAAGTTGCTGGTGAACTGAGCCTTCAGCTGGTCCCACTGGTCGATCGAGTTCTTTTCAAGTGACTCGAGCAATGTGAGTGGAGCCCCATCCGAGATGAAGGGAAGAAGAGGCACTCAAGGCGTCGTTGTTGCCACCAGATTTTCGATGGCCAAGGCGTAGCACCGAGCCATCGAATCGGATCTTGCTTCGCGTCATACTTGGAGATCCCAGAGGTTTGAATTTCGGGAAGAAGCAGTTGCGAAGTCTTGCGAGTATGCGGGAAGCCGTCAGCCGCTTGCTTCAAAGAGCCTTCTTGCGGCGGATCTCGTCGATCTTGTGGCGGGCGTCGCGCCACGTGCGTTCGGTGGCGTGGCTAGTCACGTGGCCTCGGCCCGCGATCGCCGCCGCCACCGCTCTTCCGCCGGCGTCATGGGATGAGCTCCGCCGCCGCCACCACCGCCGCCACCGCGACTACCTCCGGTGCCACCGCAGGCGATGCCGCCTGTGAGGGTCCTCCACCCGAGGCCCTAGAGTGGTTGGGATTTGGTGGTGTTCACCACTGACACGGTTGCGTCCCACCGTCACGGGCCGCGCGGCTAATGGCTTGTTTACGGTCGTGAGTTCGGCGGGAGCAACCTGAGCAACCACATGATAGACATGAGGCATCGCTCGGGAGTAGAGTGTACCCGGTTGCCAACTTGCTCCAGAGCCTCATTGAGGTTCCGGATGGGGAGAGTTTCCCGGAGACGTCTACGTCGATCGTTCCGCTTCCTGTTGCGGTCACGCCGAGCGTTCTTGTCTTCGGTAGTCTCGTTCGGAGGTGCGTTGGCAGACAACTCATCCTTTGAGATGTCATCAAGGTACCGGTCCGGTCGGTTTTCCGAAGTCCCAACATCTGTGGCCGTCATGAAGACTTCACGGTCGGGAGTGCAGAGACTGGAGTCAGTAGTCGCCACCTCGGTGGGGGTGTGCTCGTCGTTTAGAGCCAGCGGGGTCCCCTCCTGGAAGGGGAGTGAATCGAGGTAGGCGACGCAGCGCGAGTTGTCGTCCGTCAGGTCTGCAGGCTTGCGGTCGGGCCAGTAGACAAATCTGCCGGCGGGAGTAGATGTAATGACCAGGCCAGTGGCAGGACCTGACAACGGTTCCTCAGTCATGTTGAGCTCGGACTCGGACTCGATTGGGTCCGATCCGAAGTCGAACTCGTAGGAGGAGTCCGAGTAGTAGCCGGTTGCGGTGTTGGAGTCCGAGGAGTACTCGGAGGCGATCTCCTTGCCGGCCCGGCGTGCGGCGAGAGCTTCCGCGTGGGCCCTGCTAGAATTGCAGAGGCCGTATGGGAAGTGCTCATGGAGGGGGGCCGCTTCACACGATGGCTCAGGAGCCGGCTCGCATGGGGCGATCCAGGGCGACGTCGAGTTCGAGTTGGAGGCGGATCCGAGCTCGAAGTCGGCGACTTGGTTGTAGAGCGAAATTTTGCCGAATTTTTCGACGAGTGGGCCCGTGGCGTCTTCGGGAAGCGTCACGAGCCCGGTCTCTGGGTCCGGGGTCATGGTGAGGTAGCCGGAACGATCCGCCGCCGTCGTGCACTCCAAGAGCCGAAGACGAAGGTGTCGCCGCGGTTGAAGGCGACGGTTGGCTTGATGACGATTGAAGCCGTCGAGTTCGCCGTGTGATCTTCGGCGAGATCCCCTACCTGGCACGCCAGTTGTCGGTGTTTTAGACCGGTAACCTACTAAGGGGAGTACCCGAGGTAGATGAATGTGGCATTGCCGAGATCGGTAACTCGAAGGAGAGACACGTGGCACACAATTTTACAGTTCGGGCCGCGAGGTGCGTAATACCCTACGTCTGTCTTTGCGTAGCTCTGGATTGATTGGGTGTGTTTACAAGATGATGCGGATGAAGAGATAGGGGTCCCTGCCTCGCCTTATATAGCCCGGGAGGCAGGGTTACAAGTCGGTTTGAGGGGAGAGTACTAGTCGGGTACGGCTAGGAGTACTAGCCTGCATGCTAGAGTACTTACATAGATCCCACATGTGTAGCTTCCTATCCGAGTACTATCCTCTTCAGAGTCCTTGCGCCCACGCCAGCGGCCGTGTTGCCCAAGTCGAGTAGTCCTGTGGGCCCACCAGTAGTCGGTCCTGGTACCCACCATAGTAGTGGGCCCAGGGATGTCCACACGACAGCGCCTGCCTCACGTCTGTGAGCACAAGTGTCTGGCAACGACGAAGAGGGGTCGAGGAGCGGCCAAGGTGTGTGAGGACCTCATCTCGACTGCAACGACCACGGCACGGCGAGGCAAGTTTCCTAATCTCACCGCTTTTTACTTGTTCTATAGATGGAGCTTGAGCTAGCTTGAGCTTGAGCTTGATAAAGTTAGTGCCTATATATGATGATGTTTTCCATGCTTGTCATGATCTTATACCAAGTTACGAGGCAACCGATTACGAACTAAGTTCGCTTTTACTTGTCACACCTCGCTATGAAGCCTAGGATAATTTTCAAGTTCTTATATAATTTTCCTATGATGATTACTGTGCCTATACTCTTCCAAGTTCGAGGCAAATCGTTCGAATTAACTATGTTATTCTTATACCATTTTTAACCCTGTTTTAGGCAAAACTCTATGAGTCGCGAGCAGAGCTTGAGTTACTTCTAAACCTTAATGTCTGGGATTATGTGAAACCTGAGTTTGAAAAAATCATGAAAGAAGTGAACATCCTCATCAAAAAGGCTAAGCACATAAGGAGGTACAAGTATACTACTGAACAAAATCTCAAGCCCATTGAAGATTTGCTCGAAGGGCTTCAAGAATCCTTGGCTGCTTATGAAGAGGCTGCAAAAAGAGCCAATCTTGATGGGGCATGAGGAACTTCAAGCTTGTTGATGTGCAGGGTCAGATAGCCATACTTTTGTGGATGTTCAAGAGGCATGCTTTTGTTGATGTGTATGGTCAGATAGCACGACCATAGTAAATAATTAATGTGATGGACAAGTTAAGTCCTAGCCTGATGGACAAGTTAAGTTAAATGTTTGTAATAATTATTCTTTATTCCTGTGTACAAGTTATCTTCATCTATGTGGATAAGTTATCTCTCTTATGATGTCTGCTTTGTCTCAAAAGATATATATGTTGATTGTGACTGTATGTCGAAATGGAAGCAATGAGAGATCGGTGACACATCAATGAAGACAGACTCAAAGGAGACGCGGATTCACAAACCTCCGTCTCCTTTCTTCAAAAAGGAGACACGGATTAACAAACCTCCATCTCATTTGTTCACTTGCCGGCGCTCAGCTTCCCGCGCAGTTGAAGAGTGCTATTATACTTTAATTATTGAGCTCTCGGTCAGTAACGCGCCAAATGCTCATCGGTAACGGACTTTATAGCCCGCTACCAATACGGTAGTGATCGATGAACGGACTTAAACAGCCTGCTACCGATAGGGCATTGATCGGTAACGGACTTTACGAGCCCGTTACCAATAGGTTTAACTTGTGTAACGGACTAGACTTAACGTCCGTTACAAAGAATTCATGTAGCGGGCGTTTAAGAAGCCTGTTACCAGAAGTCCACATTGGCAACGGGCGTTGTGGAGTCCAACCCCGGGGTCGGCCTGCCGCTCTTATGGGTAGCAGCGCCAAACAACAAATCACATAGATGTGGGTGCATGTAACGGGTGTTAAGAGCCCGTTACAAATGCTGCGTGACCTATTTGAGGTTTTCACGTAGTGAATTTTGGGGAACTAAACGGACCTTTAATGGTACTACGATTTCAACTAAGCACCACAATGACTACAAAGATCAAATGTGTACATGATCACCATACTTTATGTGTCAAAAGATAAAGCAAATGGCCTGTAGACACACAAATAGACGAGTCATTATATAAGTTGTTTGTGTGTGTCAAATAGACATCAGTCATCTACATTGTCGTACTTACCTAAAAATAGAGCTATTTATTCTGGGAAAAATTAAATTACACTACAAGAAACTATTTATTCTGTGACAAAAATTCTGCGACGTTCTCAGAGAACATCATGAAGAGCACTGCGTCTGCGACGTATTCCTATTTTTCGTCATGGATGTGCACTGATGGATATTCAATCCTAGAACACTGCGACGTATTCCTGTTTTTCGTCACGGATGTGCACTGATGGATATTCAAGCCTAGAATACTACGACGATTTGTTAAATTCGTCGCAATTTGGCCCACAACGCTGCGACATTTTAGCAAATTTGTCGCGATCAACAAATTAAAAATAATCAAAAAATTGATTAAAAAATCAATCAACAAATAAAAATAGCTGACAAATTGATAAAAATCTCAGACAATAGAAAAAGGAAGACAACCAAGAATTGAACCTTAGACCTCATGGAAGGGAAGGAGAGAACTTTACCACCAAGCTAGCTCTCTTCTTTTGTTCTAGTCTAAGTATTTTACCTTTTATACAGTTTTGGGCACTGGTGGCAGCCTGTGTGGATGCCACGCCACCTGACCTCGCCACCTCACCCTGCGAGTGCACATGGCCGGATGCCACACTGGGTCGGGCCACATGGTACAATCCCAAACACATGCTGCACGGGCCGCCAGCGCCATTCGTTGGCCCAACCGCAGGATGCCACGCTGGGCCAGGCCGTATGCCACAAGCCCACACACACGCTGCACGGGCCGCCAGCGCCAATCGTTGGCCCAGCCGCCTCCGCGCACAAGAAATTAAGTCGGATGGGGGACTCGAACCCACAACCTAGGGGATAGGAGGAAGATGTCTTACCACTGAGCTACAAGTGAAGTTGTGATTGTCTGCAGAAGTCTATGTACATATACTTTAAAACTTGTTGGTTAGGGTCCGAAAATGTACAGAGATGAAGAACACATATAGGGTTCGTCTTTCTCTTTTTAATCCTGAATTAAAAGTTGTATTTGGTTTTTTTCTTTCATATGAACTCCAAATTTGGAGTTTCTTTTTCCCAAATTTTTTAAAATCATGTTCTTTCATTTAATGATGTTTGTTTCTATGTTAATAGCAATTCGTTGAACTTTTTAGTATGATTTGTTTTCGTCTACCGAGTACATATATAGAAAAACCATGTGTTTGCAAGAGAATTGATAATGTAACTTCATATTTGATCATATTATGCTCGACATAAGGTTGTCTCCAAGTTTGAAGTGCATACAAGTTCAAACTTATAATGAGGTACTGAAATCGCAAAGTTTGACTTTGAGTTTTAGGAAACAATAGGAGGGATGTATCCTTTTGTGAACAATGAATGATCCTACTTTCTTGAAATCACTTCATTTTTTATGGCAAGATTTTGGACCAAAAACATGATGTTATGCCGATTTGTAGAATTTTCTGACCAAATTTAGATATTATTGTAATTATTATGTTGTACTTTTGAGAAAAAAATTTGAATGTTCCTTATAGCTCAAATTGATTTTGTCATGAATCTCCAAAACATGACCTAGAATGGAACATAGAAGCTTAAATATGATTTTTGTGAAATTTTTCCAGTCTTATTGTAGGTACACATAGGTCAACTTGGAATTACTTTTGGTAAGCACGCAGAAATTCAATTAAATGATAGAAAATAGCAAATCTATTTAAAAAAATCTGAAACTCCTAGATTACAACTTATTTGTTGTCTACTACATGTGAAAAATGGATTGGTAGTATTTAAGACAACTAAATTTTGAGTTATTTGAAAGGGTGTGTTATTTAGGTGTTTAAAAAATAGAAAGAAACTTTTTTGCACAACAAGTGGTAGTGTTACTTCATATTTCATCATACTAAGACTAAAATAAGATTGTGACCAAATTTTAGCTGCATATGACTTCAACATTGTTATGAGGTGTTTAGACTTCAAAAGTTTGAGTTTAGTTATAAGAAACTATGTGAGAGATGTTACTACTTGTGAACATCTATAATCTCACTTTATTAAAACCATCTAAATTTTTTATAGGAGCGTTATATGCTTAAAATATGGTTCCATGTCAATTTGTAGAATGTTTTGAACAAATTTAAGTATTATTATCATTATTTTAAAAAAAGGTGACTAGTAGAAGTTCGAGTTTTCCCAACAAGTTAATTGAATTTTTCGTCAATCTCCTAGATGTGACCTAGAATGGACCATAGAAGCATAAATATGATTTTTTTTTTTTGAAAATTTTCCAATCCTATTGGAGGTACACAAAGTTCAAATTGTAATTATTTTCTTATTGCAAAGAAATAAAAAAGGAAAAAGAAAAGAGTTAAGCAGGGGAGAAATGTAGCTGGCCCGTTTAGGCCCAAACAGCCCAATCATTTTAGACCGTTCATCAGCAAACGGATGGCTGAAATTGCATTTGCTTTGTATAAAAGGATCCTCAAACCCTATTCCACTGCCTCCACCTCCCCTCAGCCTCCTCCCGTCGCCCCCACCGCCCGCTCCCTCTCCTCGCCTCTCCCTCCTCAGATCCGCCGCGCATGGAGTAGCTGCAACCTTCCTCCCTCAGATCGAGCGGCCGACGCCACCTCCCTTCTCCTGCACCCACTGGCGCTGCGCCCTCGTCCTCTCCTCCCCCCTCCCCACTCAGATCCACACGCCGGCTACCGAGCTGCGCCTCGTATTCCCCGTCTCCTCTCTCTCCCTCCCCTCCTCGGGTCCCCAACGGCGGTGTGACGACGGCGACGGCGTGCTCGAGGACCGGTATGGCGTCGGCGTCCTCGAGTGCCCTCCCCGCGGTGAGGTCGAGCTCGACGCCCTCCCGCGACGCTCGAGCGCCCGGGTGGCGTGCTCGGCGAACTCGAGCGCGTGCACCGCCGCCGCCGCCGCCCATCCCGGGTTGTCGAGGGACTCCGCCAGCCTTCCTCCCGACCGCCGCCGCGCCAGGCCCCTTCCTCGCTTCGCTGCGCATCCTCCTCCTCGGCCCGGGTGCCCCCTGACGCTCAGATCCAGCGCGGCTCCGCGGCGAAGCTGCTGGCGCGACAGGGAGGCGGCCGCTGCCCCACGTGGCGAGGCTTTGGTGGCGGGCAGCACAACGAGTAGGAGTCCATTGCTGCCCCGTCCGGCGGCAACAGCTCCACTCTTACGGCAACGATTCTTCCCACGGAGACAGTCAAGATCATCATGTCTGAAACTTGGTAAGCATTCCCTCGATTTCTTTGTCATTCAATTCACTCAAGTCTGGTGAAATCCAGGCAGCAAGGGGATGGATTGAAATCTTGGCAGCAAGGGGGTGGAATCTTACATGCATACTTGTGTGTGGTGCTGCAGCATGTGACGGATCTATCCAGGAGTTAGGCGCTCATTTGCAACTCTGCATCCTCATAGCTTTCTAGGTAACCATTCTGATGCAGGATCGATGTGGCAAGATAACTAGGTGACTCCCTTTTCCTTCCAGATTTTTAATTAGATAATTTTACTCTCAAGTTGAACTACTTCTCATTTTCTGTTATCATTTTTCTAATTTTGATAAACTATATTGTTTCCAGGCTGTTGAAGAGTGAAGGCATGTTTGCTGCTGCTGTCATGTGAAAAATGTAAGCTATTGCTTGCTGTTATGAACCATTTACTATGAAAGACTACTATTTATGTCTTGATGCTTGCTATGTGAACTTCTGAGCTGTGAGAGCAGAGCCACTAGAAAGAGTAGGCTCGAATTATCTTTCTTGTTTAAGGTAAAGCTCCTCCTTTCTGTACATATATGAATGTGCTCTGGCTACTAGACATTCAAGTTATGTTGTGATTGACATTCTCATTTGCTTTGCTGTGACTGAATGCTTCTCTTGGCTAGATGATGTGTGCCTGTCTTGATGTGTGCCTGTGTCTTGATTGTTAATTTTGCCTGTGACTGAATGCCACTTTACTCTACATTAAGCAAGCATTGGCTTGTGCTATTTTAGCTCCTCGGTGGATTGCTTGCATTGACCATTGTAGCACAAATTATGTATTCCCTGATACATTAGTATACTAGTTAGGTTCTCTTGCAAGGACATGCATGCGTAGAACTTGTTTTATTAAATGCCTCAATGGCCAAAAACTATTTATAATCTCTATAGAATTTGTTTACTTGTCATCAAACTTTAGTGTGCAGCTGAATATTTACTTGTCCAAGTCGCCTAATACAGCCATAACTCTCACTTAAATTTGTGTGGACACTAAGAAACTTTTATGCTAAATGAGAATGTTTTCCAGTGGTTTGGCTTATTAGTTTCATATTTGAACATTAACTGCAAGCTTGCCATTTCTGCTTGTGAACTGTTTGTTAAAAATATTTCATTTATGTCTAGAAGTAAATTGGTAACTTCCTGGTACCTTGCAGTAAATAAAATCCCAATTTAATGGCTTTCTAGGTGAATACAGTTTTGAGAAGTTAAGACGATGTTAGCTGTTGCTTAGTACCCACATTTCTTGCTAATGGCAGCTTGTTTACCTAGTAGTAAAAATGTTCTTGATTGAATTTGTGAACTTGTAATGCTATAAATAGCCTTAACCAGGACACTAGATCTGATCCGATGGGATAAGTTTATAATTTCTGGACAAGAAACGTGGCAGGTGGAAGCTTAATCATTCCCCTAATAATTTTTCATTGCAATCTGTTTTGATCAGCACACATTGTTGACTTGCGTTGTTGTTGCCCTTTACACCAGGAGGCCGGAGCTGCTACTGTTACCCTGGTAAACAATAGAACAAAAGCTCCTTTAGTTACGCCATATTGAGTAATTCATTGCTACCATAATTGTGTTTGGCCCTTTGCACCTGTAGTATCTGATGAAATGCCTGTTAGGATTCAGAAACTCATGATGAGCTCTTCTCCATTAGTCATACTGTAATGCATTTAGATTGTCTAACCATATTATAATCACTTTATGTTAGAACTTATTGGTTAACTTTTATTATTTCTGTTAAAATGTAATGACAATTCTAGCATGACATGCCCTTTTTTATTTCAGGATTTATACGAACTCACAAGGAATCAGAGAAAAGAGTGGCAGAATAACAAAGAGCAAGGTGCAGTGTTTTTGGAATGGTAGACATCTGAAAGCATGTGTTAACTGCCCCAATTCCTGATTGTATTTGCTGGTTTTTTTACTAGAGATTGTATCTAATTTGATGATGTAAGTTCTGTTCATTGAATTTTGGTAAATGGGTTGGAAAACTGTATCCTCTGATAAATGGGCTGAAGATGTACTAATTTTGCTAATTTTATGCTGGAATATAATTCTGAAATGGGCTTTGTGGGATTGGATAGAATCTAAACCGGGCTGTGGTGGGCCAGAATTTTTATGTGCTGGGCTAAAACTGTGGCCACGTCATCGTCCACGTAGGATGTCGCGTCATCGTCCACGTAGGATGCCACGTCATCGTTCACGTAGGATGCCACGTCATCATCCACATAGGATGCCACGTCATTGTCCATGTCACCTGCCATGCCAGTAGCAATCCGCGACGGTTTATTTTGTCAAGGATAGTGGGCTATGAGTTGGGCTGTATGGGCTTCGGGCTACTCCGTGACGGTCAAAATACATCACAGACCGCGACGTTTATTAAGAAACGTTGACCGATTTAATCAATGACGCTCGTTGTACCACGAAAATTTAAATCGTCGCGGATGCTGATTTGTGACGAATTTTCAACGATCCGCGACAGGATGATTACGTCACGGATTAAATAGTTTCTTGTAGTGTTATTACAACAGCCGAACTTAAAATGCCACTGAACGTACAAGTCATAACGACACTATAAATTAAAGGAAAAGGTGCAGTTACCCATTAAACTCTTATTGAAATGTTAATTACATCCTGAACTCTCGGTATACTTTAAACCTTAAATTTGATTTACAACTAGTAATAATAATCTATATATTTAGATAAAGAGAACTACTTTACTTCTACTATCATGGGTATAGCTGGACTGTGACTCACTACACTTCACGACATTCTGTCTAGCCTTTCATTAAACTAATTTCCTTGTGAGATCTACTATGTAAGTGGTTAGTGGCTGGTGGTGATTTGCCGTGAGGGAAAAGTACAGCTGACTGACAGATACCAGGTGGCTGGTGCTGATTTGTTGGGAGAGAAAAAGTACCGCTGACCGGATCATGCTAGAGCCTCCGTCTACTTTGAATTCAAGGATGTGCTTCCTAAAATTCCCTACAATGTGATGTCCATTCTTTCCTAAAAGTAACTTGGTAAAATAGTGTTCTCGTTAGGGATTAGGATTTCATTTCTCGAAATTTTCGGTCCCAACGAAAACATTAATTTTCACAAAAAATCGGTCAAAATTCTGACAAAAAAATGAATCTTTCAATAATGAAGCAAAAATTTTTTTGAGAAGAAATAGTGATTTCTATCACAATCAAAAAGATGGAATTTTAATTTCAACCGAAAATTTGAACCCTGGTTCTTCGTCCCGATTATTTGGAAGGCATGTATCCCTGTGCTTCACGGTTCAACTCAAATGCAAAATTGAATAGAGTTGTTTTCCATGTTCTTATCAACAAATCATGCTTCTTTTTGTCATCAGACCATCGAAATTGTAGAGTAATTTTTCTTACAAGAAATTGTAGCGTTTGGTTGACTACATTAAACCAACTAGGGGAACCTCACCCGCGCGTTGCTGCGAGAATTAAGAAAATGCAATGATTTTAAGGAAAATTTACCATGATATCATCTCTCGACGATAATGACATGAGCATATTATGTAAAGTTGAAATACCCGGGTAATGAGTATCACTATTTATTTAAACCAAAGTGGCAAGTTATTTGAACTGAAGTTTCTTATCCGAGTATAAACAAATATTCATAACGATCATGTGACAAACCGCCCAGGAAAATACCATACTATCGCCTAAACTAATCCATTTTGGTCATTAAGCAACAGTAAAGTACCATCCCGTCGTTGGTTGCCGGGTTAACGCCCGGTAAATCACTTGGATAACACACAGAGGATCGAACATATGCATTAAAACTCACACGAAGGCGAGTCCAGAGTACAACACAAATTAAAACCAAATTGTACCCCGAAGGGTTAATTATTACAAGCCATTGTTCATGACATGATAAGTAAAGGTTCAGAGTTTTAAAACAGCGGAAAATTAAACTACGAAACGATAGACATCATAGGAGGCCGTCCGTGATGCCATCACTCGTCGTCATCCACCCATTCCAGCTCCCAGCTGGGTGGAAACTCACCAGGCCAAACCACCTGCAACAACATTTACAAAGCAAGGCTGAGTATACTAATACTCAGCAAGACTTAACCGTCGGGTGATAACTACATCACCAAACTCTAGACATGAGAGGTTTTTTGGCCGGTGGAGTTCTTTTGCTGAAAAGCAACAAAAAGTATATACTTACTTTCAATATTTTAGCTCAAATTCTAGTTAATTACCATTTCTAAGTGTGCCAACTACTTCAATCAAGAATTGTACAATACAATAATTCAAGCAGTAATATTCACCAAGTTCCATCATTAAGGGATATCATGACCAGTTGATTAAGTAGTCTCAGATAACGGTGAGAGTCCGACAATCGATTGGTTTATAACCTTGCAAGGTAAACCTAAACACACGGTAGGGTGCCCTCACACCGACAACCACCAGGCTCCCAAAATCCTCGGCTTGGGATCGAAGCTTACAGTCCCGGGTACACGGCTATCTGGCGTGCCCCGCAAGACACCCAGCCTCACACATGTACCCACCTCCCGGTGGTGAGCCGAGCAGGTGACTACTCAAGATTAGTAAGGGTAAGATCCCGCACCGTCTCATTAAGGTACTAGGCTTACCGGTCCCATTCCCGACAAGTGCTTAGTGCTCAAAAGCTTAGCCCACGAAAGCCATCGGACCGAGCCCAAATCCTATGCTCTTACCACATGAGCAATCCATTTATAAAGATCTTATGATTCCAACATAAGAACCTATTCTCGCGAGTGACGAACATCACTCGACTTCTACCGGGTCCTATAGCATAGCAGCTATCGACCTAGCATACTAGTAAAAGAGCATAGGTACCTAAGGATCATGCATCTAGGGTTTCAATTCAACTCCTGAAAAGTAAATGCACAATCATAGCAAAGGTAATTACATAATTTTTAAAAAGAAGGGTTAATGATCCGTGGCTTGCCTTCGTTGGCAAGGTTGGCCTTGGGCCCTTCTGGACTTTGGTCCAGGTCTTGCTCTCTGACGTAGTGCGTCGTCATGTCAACTCCTCCGTCTCCTCCTTCCGCACAAGCGCATAACCTAACGACGGATGATACTTTCGCCGCTTAATGGCCAAAGTGGATTGGTTTAGGCGATAGTACGGTATTTTTCTGAGCGGATTGTCACAGATCACATGGTGTATCTTGAGCGATGGCCTATGTGTAGAGCGCGGTGGCGAGGGCGAAGACGTCGTCAACGACGGCCTTGAAAAGGCCTGCATGACTCTGTTAGAAACAACAAAAACAACAAAAGAGAAGATTAGTTAACAGACAGCTGATTAAATGGATAATATTGTCATCCAGAAAATGATAATCCAAAGAAATAGTACTGTGCAACGTAGATAAAAAAAGAAAGCAAAAATTACATGAAAACGGAGAAGAATAGACTCATTCATTATGACTTTAGCATGGGAGCTGAAGAACACATCTCACATCTGCATCTATGGTAGGACCCCTCTAAAGGGGTCACGTGATTTGAACCCACAGCACCTAACCACCAGTACCCAACTAATAAAGTTCCTTTTTCCACATTACTCGAGACACACCATGCCACTAATCAGTGGCGGAGCTCGCGAGTTTGCACGCCTAGAGCCAATTTGTAAAGGCATAACCCACCCAAAACAAGTCATATAAGTCTCATCGAAGAAAATTTTCAGCTTCAGTTCGTCACTAGGTGCTCTATAATAAATTAGAGCAACAAGGATTAGATTAGAAGCCACATGTGTCAGAGGCTGCCGTTGTAAGTCTAAAAGAATTCAGATCGAATCAAATCCTCCTACCAAGGGAACTTTTACCATGCTCTCTGCAGAGGAAAATTTTTAATTTGGAATGGAAATAGCTAATCATCCCAAGAGAAATTAAATCAGAATCGACATCCTTCCGGTCATCCGGGAGACTCCAACATACGCCAGTTTCAGAAGCCTCCACCCTTCAGGGTCCAGGTTTGTTGCCTCCTAGGCATCTACAAAACCGGACATAGACAATTTCATAAATCAGAAGGTCAATTCATCATGAGGAATTGGGGATTAAAAACTGACCTGCATGAGCTGATTGGGGTTGGGGATTTAAGTAGATGGGGAAGCGGAAGATGGCTTGGCGCCCTCGCCGCCTTTGGGAGTCGAGATGACCGCCCGCCGGCAGCCGCCACGCCAACGCCGCTAGGGGTTCTTGGCGATCAGCCGGAACCACGAGGGAGAAGCAGCCGCTTGTTTATGCAGGGGGTGAGCGACATGAGCAGAGGAAGCGAGTCAGCTCAGGCAAAAGCAGGCCGAACGTTTGTTGGTCTGTTGGGCCGCAGATGAAATTGGGCTGACTGATTACTTGAGCTATTTCTGGATCATGAAAAAATTCAAGAGGGGTATAAGAGGATTTTGGCCCAGGCCTAAGGCCATGGCCCGGGTGGTCTTAGGCCCAGCTCCGCCCTGCCACTAATTAACTACGTCATCTAATAACGTATAAAACGAAATGAACTGTTGGGAGCTTCAAACAGGAAATATATTCCACGAGCCATCATGCTTCGTGGTTCTCGCACGCATCTGCATCACGAAATGTTTGCTTTCCCCTCCCAGATTCCCACCACAAAGGCGGCACCTTTATCGCACATGCACTTGGAAGCTCCCAAATTATGGTTACAACACAGCAGGCCAAAGCCGAAACTGATGAAATCGACTAATCAAGCGTGGTAAGACAGTCAAATCGGCCGCGCAGCTGACAATTCGACGAGCTCGCGCGGCATTGAAAAAACAGGGGGCCCGCTCTCACCTGCTTGAAGATGGCGTCGGAGCTGAGGGGGCTCTCCTTGGCCTTCCGGTGGACCGGCGCGGCAGCGTGGAAGGTGAAAGCTGAGAAGTCCGGGGGGCCTGCCCCGGCGCCGCCGCTACCACCCCGCTCGCCGCCAGCGGACGAAGCGCCCTCGCTTGTGCCCCAGCGGCGGGACGAGGAGGAGGGCTCGCTGGCGCCGGACTCGTCCCCGGAGTCAGCCACGAAGCTGGCGCGGGCGGCTGCCGAGGCGCCGGACTTCAGACGGCGGCGCAGCGCGGCCGCGAAGCCCTCGACGGCGCCCCCGCTCTCGCGGTCAGGGCGCGGCGGGCGACGGTGGACTGCCGGCGGTGCATCGTCGGAGTCCCCCATTGGAGGCGGGGGTACGCGTCTTGGGTGCACTCTCTCTCTCCTTCGTGCGCGTGTTGGGCTCTCGATTCGGTGGAGACGAGGAGGCGAAGCGCGGTGGTGGCGAGAGGTGACCGGTCTGTCGTGCGTGGGCTCGTGACCACGACGTTGCGTACTTGTAGCCTGCAGGCGCCCACGACGGTTCGGTTCGTGCACGATAGGAACACGAGTCCGGGTATATTGACTCGAAGTCTTTCCAACTTCAGCCAGCCAATCGTAGGCGCGGCTCAAGGAAGGTTAGCCTTATAGCAGGTAAATTCGTTATATATGTATGGTAATCAGTTTGCGACTACAAAAATTGTTAGAACTCAGTTGTGTGCATTCGCATAGGTCGGACTATTATATTTTTAAAACGTACATATATGTTTTTATAAAAAAAGATCAGACTCGGATTTATTCGACCAAAAATACCTTTTTGTAATAGGGAAGTCTAGGGCCAGACATATGGGCCGGTATTTTGCATAATGTATAGTTTGTAGCTACGGGTGCACGCGGGGCGGGTTGCGGCCATCCGCAATCCCGCAAAACAGCTCCACCCTTAATAATCACCACACCATTTCCGGTTTGTACGACGAAAAGAACAAGTTGTTGAGCACATTTCGATCCAAGAATAATATCCAAACATAGGGGGTGTTTGAATCCCATGACTATTTTCTAGCTCTTTCCTTTTTGGCCCAAATAGCTCAAAAGAAGCCAAACATGTGAGCTATTTTAGAGCTATTTGCAACTAACTTACTCTAAAAAATTATCCTCCCAAGAGGTGCTATTTGAGCTATTTGGAGTGGAGCTCTCAAAATAACTTTGGCTACTTCTCCAAACACCCCCATATTATACTTCAGGGACAAAAGGCTGATTTTAAACGGTCACTTCCAGTTATACATTTTCAACGCTTTTTTAAGCAACGTGGATGGAGTTGATTTCGATCCGAAAATTAACTCCATTCGGGTTGCTTAAGATTAAAAAAAAGAAGAAGAAGGAGGTGCAAATCAAAGGCGCAGCTTTGAAGCCGAGACGAGGAGGAGCCAAAGAATTGAACTCATAGGTAAATATGACCTAGATGTACGACCGCCGTTCAACAAGTATGTCCCGACGTATCAACGCGCCCAGCTTATTCCAAACGAGGCTCCTCCTCTCGGTTATTTTTTTTAGTTGGAACGCACACAACTCCTTCAGGGACGGGCGGAAACCATACGGGATCATGGAGCCACCCACCGTTGGCGTCGATACGACCGGATGAGGACACGTGACCGTCATTCCGAAGATCCTTAATCGAATCTATCCTCAGTTGTCCCTATGCTTAGCAACCAAAACTCCAGCAACTGGAGAACGGCAATAGTGTGCATGGTGGCGAGAACCCACATCACCATCTTGAGGAGCTCCCGCCGGGGCGACTCCGGAGCCGGCGGCATCCTCTCGTACAGGCGCAGACAGTAGAAGAGCATGACGAGGTCGAGGTAGGAGAAGGCGACGAAGGCGACGGCGCCATAGCCCCTGTGCCACGAGGACACAGCCATGGCCGAGCTGAACGTGAGGAACGTGATACAGACGAGCGTCAGCAGCGAGGGCGGCCATGGCGCTCCCCCGTGGTCCTCTGGTGCCGGCGGCTGGATCAGTGTCTGCTCCTCGAGCAGGGCTTCCGCCATGGATCGCTTGTCCTCCTGCTCTGAAGCCATTGATTGATCAGCCGGCCGTGTGCGATCGAGGAAATGGTTCAATGGAAGGGGCTTAAGCTTTTATGTTTCTGCTCTGATATGGTTCGCGGCTTGCATTTATACTAGACAAGTAGACAGGAAGAGGAGAGCTCTAGGGACTTCGATTATTACTCGCGTCACTACTAAAAACAAATGGAAGTACTAGTACGTGTGAAGGGGGAGCAAGCATTATTGTTACTTCCATTGTGAAGTTACAGGGAGGTTTCTGATGGCATTCTAGGAAACAGCATTAGAAGTTCCCGCGAAATTTCTGATGATGGCTGACTTCCTACATGTTGCGTGCGAAGTTCCCGCGTGAAGTTTGTAATGGCTAGTTTAGGGTGAAACAGTACGTGAAGTTTCCATGCAGATGCTAATGGCGGGCCTATTAATTGCCGACTTTTTTCACAAAACATTTTGGCGTACAACCAATTTATACAACAACTAGATATTTTATACATTTTGATTGATGATGACTGATATAAACCAGGCAATACAACAAAGTGGTTTTTAGCTATTACATGTTGTATATAAGAAAGTGTACAAATTAGCTAGTTTAACATATATGGAGTCATTGTAGGATTTTTTGCACAAATATTATTGTGTACATTCTAAAGTATCATTATAGCTGTTGCTCACTCCACACTTATGTAAGTTCACTTACCTGTATCTTTATATCTCTCTCTAGCTTGTCTGCAAGGAGGGATTGCCATAGAAACATGCCCAAATATATTCAAAAGAAAGAGAAAGCAGTTCACGCAATTTTGCATTTCGATAATGATTTTTATTTCATTATATTTTTTTCACAAACATTAAAATTTGAAAGTAATACATTTGTGCATTTATCAAGTAAATATTTTTTATCCTTTCCATCATTGTGAGTTTGTGACTTGTTTAGGCTCATACGAAGGCCACTCTTTCTCTGTTTCTGGTTTGACGACCGTTATGTGGTAAATTATGGTTACCAATGCAAGCTAGGTGAAGTGTTCGTAAACATCGTCCTTTGTTCTGCATGCATGTAGCACACATATGCACGGCGCGGACACAAGCGGCACTCGCAAAAGTAACTTCTATATTAATTATTAAAAATGTTATCCTAAAACATTCGACTGTTTGCCGTCGTTGCCGCATAAGAACGTGCATAGAAACCGCCCGCGACAGTTCCGAAGGCGAGGAGCCAAACCACCACGGCGACGGCGCCGGGCAACACGGCGGCGACTCTGGACGAGAACACCAGCGTGAGCGCCGCGGTGAGGAGCCAGACGGCCACCCTCAGCCAACCCCGGAGCGTCGAGCCGGGCCGGGCGCCGTCGTACCACCGGAGGCAGAGGAACAGCGCGAGGAGGTCGAGGTACGAGAACGCCACGAACGCGACGGTGCCGCGGTCGCCACGGGCGCGGCGGACGGCCATCCCGGAGTTGAAGGTCAGGAAGGCGAACCCCGCGGCGGTGAGCCACGGGAAGCACCGAGCGGGGCGGTGCCCCGCCGGCGGCGCGTCGTCGGCCCGGTGGTGTCCATTGGAGGCAGCAGCAGTAGGCTGCTGCTTCGGCGGACACATCACTAGTAGTCACAGGGCTTGGAGTAAGCATATGGCTTCCTCCATCTACTGAAACCCTGAAAGCTAGCTCGGTAGCTCTGGCTGCTCGCGCGTTTCGGTGGAAGCACACGGCCGCCATATATATAGTATAGTTGATGAACCGGCAATGTTACCTGGGGAACGTCAAGTATGAAGGGAGACGAAGCTTCTGGGACTCGCAGTTTTACTTGACGTTACGTTCGGGTTCGGGTACGGGGTACGGTACCGTGTGCACTCGCAGTTTATTATCAGAAGGAAGTGGGTAGGAAGTTCCGCGTGTGTGCACACGCGACGAATGGCGGCATATTGGCATCATGGCATCAAGTATTCAAGTCGATCGGTGACTTGATGCTAAGAATCGATATACGTCGCGTTCTTGATACAAGTGGTTCGTCCAGCTTCTGTGGTTTGCAGTGATCTGAGAGCATACATATAGAAGAAGTATATGCTCTGCCGTCCTCAACACGGCTCTGGATTTTTTTTTTTGACACAAGGACGTTCACTGACCAGGTCAGTCTGACCTAGCTTAGCTTCAATTAATTCATTGGACTTTAAAAAAAATTAGAGTGACTTTCATCCTAGGTAGGGATGAAAGTGGTACGGATATTATCCGTCCGACCGACCGAAAGGGTCAGACACTCAAATGGTAAGACCGTATCTGAATCCGGAAATTTAATATCCGTAACTATCCGTACCACATTAATATCCGGAAATTCAAAGTTGAATTTCTATGATCCAAATATGATGAATATCACTATTCGACACAAAATATACTGTCCGTATCCGTATTCGATCCGAGAATTCAGTCCGAGGAAGAAAAACTATCCCAGATCTCAGATCCGCAGATCCGTCAGATCCGATCCGTTTTCATCCCTAATCCTAGGTCATCAACTATTCTAGAGATCCCATCTAGGTCCATGTACATCTAAAATGATCATCTAGGTCCATATAATCTAATAAAGAGTAGTTGTGAAGGTCCATAGATGTCCACCAAGGCATGCTTTGCCTATGTGGTAGTGCCAACGCGGCAACAAGTTTGAAAAAGACCCATGCGTCTTCCATCAGCCTGAGGACGACTGGCAGTGTTATAAACAATGGCGTAAAACGCCGAGAAGTAAAGAGATCAAACCGCAAGAGACCCGTACCCCGGCACCCCCCCAATCGCGACCTGGCCAAACGGGGTACAGCCCAATGGGCCAACTTCAGACTCCGCTCCGCTCCGGCCCTAGCCTTCGGCCGGGCCTCTGCTAGGCTCCGTCAGAAGTTAGCCTTTATCTTGTGCACATAGAATTTGGATCATCACTCAACAGGCGGCGCCCAATGGCTTCTCCCGCAGACAAGGCGCCCAACGGCCACTGCAGCAGGCGTGTGGAGAGGTGATGTCGGAGCGGCGCACCGTTGAGTTGAGTAGCTCGGTGGCTCTGCTCCGCTCTGCCCAAACCACCAGCACTACCGACCAAATCCACCATGCACGCACCACCACAACGCTTGTGTTGCCCGGACGAGGTCGCAAGCCTCCACCACTTGCGCGCGGTCGTCGCTTGCTCACCCCATCAGCCTCGATGTCTGCGCTTGTACCTCGCCTCATGCTGGGGTACGAGCTGCCACGCCCCACCGTGCGCCATGGCTTGGGAGCTGCCCTGCCCTGAGGCCGGTGGCCACTCTCACCGCCGATGGCATCCGCCCCCCATTGCATATGCTGTCCCGGTTCAACAGAAATGGGTTGGGTGCGAGGGAGAGAATGAGAAATAAGAAATGAATGGTTGTGGGGTGTTTTTTGCAACTTTGTTGCCACATTGGCAACGCCATGTAGGCATGGACCTTCGCAACCACTCTTTGATAGATCATGGACCTAGGTGACCATTTTAGAAATACATGGACCTATAGATGGGATCTTGAGAATAGTTCATGGACCTGGGATGAAATTCACTCAAAAAATTAATTCATTGAACTATGCAGACGTTCTAGCTAGTTAGCGCGCACAAGAGAACGGCCAAGTCTAAATCCACCGGTTACCATATGGTCTAGGTCAGGACACGTTTATTCCAGCGGTAATATAGCATTATATTAGGTTTTGGCTTGAGCTATAGCTTCAGATCTAGGCGCATCCCTCCTCCATCTTAAATCCTTTTACACATGTTCTCTGTCAGAGTTATTATTAGTTAATTGTTTTCCTTCCATTTTACATGTTCTGTCAAAGCTGTCTCGACCGGTTTTATCGATCATCACCAGCAGCCATATATATACATACTGACGACGGATCGGAGCAACTTGTGCAGATCGTCCCTAGCTTGTGTTCATTCATACGGCATAACTATATAAACCTTAAGCGCGGACTGCCGACTGCCGATCGACTACCAGAGATTGTTCTCATCAGTGGTTTGGGTATTATTGGTCAGATTGTATATACGAGAGACATCGAGCGTTGTTGCATGAAATAAACGAAGAGATCCCCAGCTGCTGCTTGAGATATCACCATTAAACGCGACAATGGCGTCCACTGAGACTCGCTAGCTCTGCTAGAGAGTAGAGAGCGTGTTTTGTTGGTGGAATCAGGGGTGGCGTCGCGCCTTTTATATAGGCCACAATACAACGTACGTCGTGAACATATCGAACGAACCAACAAATCCCGGCCCATGGGAACAGGTTTGGCAGGAAACTTCCTCGAAGGTGCAGTGTGGACGCACGTAATGGCGGCTAGCGGCTGGACCTTGCAAATGGTCCCGGTGTTTGTCTGTTGGGATGCTTTCGCCGAGGACTCGAGGTTAGCTTGAAGTCTTCTCATTGCTTGATTGAAGGCGATTGGAAGCAAAAGTATTACCGAAAACGCACAGTTGCCGCACGTCTAACGTCTACTGTACGCTTTATTTCGGGCGCACAACAGACAATGTCTTTGTTGTGCGCCTAGGTCCCGATGCACGGCAGACAACTAACACACAGTAGAGACCAGGATTGCCATGCGTCGTCCAAGGGACGCATGGCAAACACGAGCATTGCCGTGCGTCGCCCAAGGAACGCACGACAACTAGCCCTACACGTGCGCAGCAGTGGCCCGACCGGCTGGAGGACCGTTAAGGTTGGTTCTGCGTAGTGCACGGTAGATCAAACGTGAAGTAGTTTGCCATGCGCAACGCCATAAATAATACACACGGCAGAGTTTTTTATCTTCGCTGCATGCGCCCCTGTTTCGGTAAACACCCTCCTTAGGCTTTTCCAATGGATCGGAGGATTTTGATAACCACATCATCAACAAGAATATGAAATTGTATTTTGCAATTATACTCCTCAATATTCAGAGGGTTTCATCTAGATGAAATTAGTTCTTCCTCTTACCTCTTAAATTTCCTGTTGTCTCACCAGATTAGCTGATGTGACACTATATTTAATATGCAGGAAATTTCCATCAAAACTACCACTGAAATATAGCTTAATAATTATTACATGATGGTGCATGTGAAAAATGCATGATGATCATGATCCATTACCACTTATACTTAACATGTTCAAATATCTCTAGACTGCAGCTAGAGTTATTCACTACTAAAGAATCGAGCATTTGTCCCAGGCTAAAAATCACATTAGTATCGGGGGTAAAAATACCCGGTACTGATGAGGATATTAGTACCGGGTGGGGAGGGAAGGCCCTAACGCGCCCCCTGTGAGCTCCATTAGTACCGGGGCGCGAGGCCCAGTACTAATGGCCACCCATTAGTACCGGGTGGTCACACCACTCGGTACTAATGGCTCAGACGCCCATTGAGTACCAGGCCAGAACACCACCCGGTATTTATATGGGCACATTAGTACCGAGCAGCAAAACCACTCGGTACTCCCCCTCTCCCTCGCGCCCCCTTGGCCCCATCCTCTCATTTTTATCCTTCCAGCCTCCTCCTCATCCTCTCATCCTCATTCTTATCTCTTCCTACTGCCTCTCCTCTCACTCATCTCTCTCTTCTCCTCTCGATCTGCAGGAGGGCACAGCATGGCACTGGATGCCGGGCGGGAGGGGCTCCGGCCTCCCCGGTGCGACCTCACACCAGTCCAGGAGACGTGTGCGGGGTCGGGACGCACCGGGGCGCTAGACTCCGGGGCTGGGAGGCACTAGGCGCGTCGCCGGCTGGCGGGCGACACGGCCTCTGCGACCGTGAGGTGCGCACGGGGCCAGGACGCGCGGGCGTGGCAGCCTCCCGAGGCCGAGGAGTGCGGTGGTCGGGGATGTGGCTGAGGGTGGTGCCGCTAGGAGACCAGTGGTCTGATGATTCCCATTTTATTCCTGGTGTTCTTGTGAATTTGTGGTTACTAGTAGAATCTGTTATTGTTGCAGTTGTTCTTATGTTTGTGAATTTGTGATTCTTGTATTGTGAATCGTGATTTAGTTGTGAATCTTGTGATTGGTGCTATCTTGCGACTTGGTGAGATGAGATGAGATGTGTATTCTTGTAATTTTTGTAAGATTACGATTGTGAAATTGTGTGATTAGGAGTTGTGTTCATGAATTGTGAACATGTGATTCTTGTGTGTGTTTGTTGATTGATGTTGAGATGAGATTAGATGAGAAAAAGAAAAAAGAAAAGAATAGAAAAGAAATGGGAAGAAAAGGGAAGGGAAGGGAAGGAAAAGAGGGCTGGTTGAGGCTGACAGGGCCAAACACATTAGTACCGTGCGAACAATACTCCCATTATTTTGCATGACTTGGTCATATGAATAAAGTTAAAGTTTAAATGACTTCTTGTTCACAAGTGTTAAAATGGCTTCAAAATTATGGCTTCAAAGTTTGTGCCATATTTTGAGGGGGAGAAAGATAGAAAGATTAAGGTTTAGAAATCAAATTCCCCTCAAAGTCAAATGTGATGCATTGTATGCATTTAAAAGAATGATCTATTAAAGAAAAATATGACCGAAAAGGGAGTATAATAGTCATAACATTGATACCCTAACCATAGAAATAAACAAAATTCTTGAAGCTTTTACACCTCAAATATAAAGAAAAGATAGTTGAGCCTCAAAGGAACCGAAAAAAAAAGGTGGTACTTGTAGCACCCTACGTGGCTGCTTGTAAAGACTGAACCCAATCAAAAGCATAAAAATATTTGTCTCAACAATAGATAGGATAATCTAGGGGAGTAAAGAATGTCGAGAACTAAGGCTTGAAGAGGAGTGGGACCGCATGTTCACTCCAATGATTCAAGAACAGCAATCCTCTCAATATATGTTTTGATGTTGTATGAACAATTGAATTGAGGTGACGACAGATGTTGAGGTAGTTCAACACCCGTCGTTAAATCTTTAAAAGAAAAGAAAAGAAAGAAAGCTCTTGTTACTCACGACTCTCTAGTATCAATTATCTTTTGGTAATGAAAAGTATCAACAACCCCAGATAAAAAATTATATGATATTGTTAAAAGATATGAAATGTACATACGTAAAGAAATACAAATGAAGGTGATTCCACCTCATTTAGAGAAGCCATGAGAGGTGCTAATTCATCTTAAATGAAAGATGCAATGAAACCTAGAAGTTACAAAATATTTGGAACATAGCATAAGTTCCTTACGAAGCCAAGACAGTAGGCTATAATGAGTCTACGACATTAAAATGTGACTCCAGAGGGAATATGGAAAGTCATTAAGCATGTCTTGTGGCAAAAGACTTTATGCAAAGAAAGGGATAAGCTACAATGAGACATTTTATGTAGTCTCATGACAGGATTCTTTTATAATCATAATGATTTTGGTGGTATGCTACCACTATATAGAATTACATCAGATGGATGTATAAGCATTATCTCTCAACAGAGATTTATACAATAAAGTATATAAATGACAAAACCAAATGGTTTTTGTTGGTGTGGAAAGAAAAGAACATTGTGATACCACCTGATGAAATGGTACTTTCTGATTTATGGATTAAATTGGATCACAGAACACTGGTATATAAAATTCTATTAGAACAAAGAAAAGTTTTGGGTTTTTTAAGTAAAGGTCAAGATGACAAATTGCGTATATGCAAAGTTCAAAGAATGGGAAATACTTTTCCCACACTCTATATGTAGATATGTACTACTTGCCAGTAGTAATGTTAAATCTACTGTTGGAGAAGAAGAAGGTTGTTGTGACCTACGGTTTTGAAAAGAATAATCTCGTTGAAGATCCATTTGCTCTAGCTAGGAATGGAAATTCACCGAGATAAAAGAAAAGGGGTATTAGGATTATCGCAAAGGGCATACTTAGAAAGGAATTCTAAAGAAATTTAGTATGCATGCGAGTAAGGCTACGCCTGTTCTACAGTCAAGGGTAATAGTTTTGGAATTTTCAGGAACCAACATGAGATCGATCGAAAGAAAGTGGTTCCATGTGCTTCAGCTGTTGGAAGCAGAATCAGTGCGCTCAAAAAAGAATTTACCCTAACATAGCTTAAGTAACCGGGATATTTTGGCAAAAGTCTAGTCCAGTAATAGATCACCGAAATGAAGTTAAAGATTTTTTTTCAATGTTGCAAAGTGTTGAGCCTCATGCTAAGTAAAGAACACATACTCTTAAAAGGTTGTGAGTAAAAAAGACTAAGTTTTGGCGAGATGTTTAGTGAAGCCCACAGTAGCTAACACTCGCGCTTGGAGTTTTATTATGGAAAAGCTCCAAAGAAAAATAGTTGTAATATCAAGGGTTATGTATACCCAAAGTTTAGCATAACATGAGGCTACAGAACAAGCTTAATCATTTAAGAAACCTTCACCCGGAATTGATAATGGTAGACAGCAACAGTATACCATTCGATTGTTTTCTCTCCTAAGGCAACAAGTCAAGTGTGCTGCCAAACACATTGACAGATAGTTATATGTTGCAAAGGAAAAAAGTCAGAATCATATGATAACATTGAGCGCAAAAGTACCAAGCAATTGCTTGCGGATCCGCTTAACAAAAGCGGACCACCCTTGTCGACACGGGTTTTATGGGAGGCCTATGATTTCTGGATAATAAATGGCCCAAGTAAAAGTTAAGGTCTTATTTCACTATAGAGGTACATTGTGGCTGTTTAATCTTACAGTAACTGAAACTTGTTATGACGAGGCACGCCCTACGTACTAATCTGCATTGAGATGAGGACCAAAAGCAAAGGAAGTAAAAGAGTTACGTCAAAATATAAAGTTAAAAGTATAAGATGAGATCAAGGGCGAAAATGTTAGGTTGATCTCCTCCGAGTCAAACCCAACGGTCTGCTCGAGCCCTTTGACTCGGCTCCCTGATCGGGGAGCCCAACTCACTAGGGTTGCGGTCCCCGTCACGCAGCACCATATAAGGGAGATGGAGGCCACGAGGGCACACACGCCAAGACACGCGGTCTTCCACTCGCCCCACCTGCCCTGACTTCCCGATCAAAGGGTGTTGAAAGCCACGGGAAGTACCGCCGCTCGGACGCCATTGCGCTTCACCGGCGGTCGTCACTGCACTCCACAGCGACGACGGATGCCATCTACATCGACGAGATGACATCATCTACTTCCATACACAATCGTTAGTCCCTCTCTGCCTCTCTACTCTCTCTCTCTCAACCTCAAGAACGATCATGATTCATCACTGTTAAAGACAAATACCCACCAATCTACACCTAGTTGATCCGCTGAATTTAACATCATGCAGCTCGGCCCCGGCCATAGGACGACTCAGTCCACCAAAATGCAGAACGAAGACCCGTCACTTCTCTTTGTAAACGAAGAATGCGACGAATCCTCCGGCTGAGGTCGTGAAGGCCATCAGCCATACGAGAACAGCAACGGGCACCGGCATGACGGTCGCAACTTTGGAGGAGAATACGAGCGTTAGCAGAGTTGTCAGTACCCAGACAGCGACCTTCAGCCACTCCCTCCTCGCTGAGCCGGCAGGTGCGCGCTCGTACATCCTCAAGCAGACGAAGAGCGCAACGAGATCGGCGTAGGAGAAGCCTACGAAGACGACGACCATCGTCTCGCCTTGCGACCGGATGACAGCAATGGCGGAGTTGAGCGTCAGGAAGAGGAGCCCCAATAATGTCAACCAGGAGAAGCCGCTCCCAACAGCAGGCTCCTGATCCCGTCAGAAAGGGGCCTTGGGCCTGTTCGCTTGGCTGGTTGCTGGTGCTGATTTGTTCTGAGAGAAAAGTACTGCTGGCTGGTTGCTGGTGGCTGGTTTTAGAGAAAAGTACTGCTGGCTGGTGGCTGATAAGCGATTCAGCTGCATGACGGTTGCTGCTGCTTGGAGTGTGGCCATGCTGATGCTCACCGAGTGTGAGTAGAAAGTCTTGCCTCTTGGGTCGATGAAGCTGCGCAAGAAGCTTGCCGATGGAAATCCAAAGCGCGATGTCAGCCAATGTTTAGGATGGACAAGAAAACCAAGCTTGAGCTGGTTGCTGCCGGCACCGGTACCGAAGGGCCACCGTAGACAATGTTGTGGACTTGTGGTGCTTCCTATCCGCCGTAGGCTTGAATTTATAGACTGCAAAGGGAGATCGCGCGTCGCCGAAGACAAAATATTTATATTTTTATGGAAAAATAATAATTAACCTTGTGGGCGTCGCCACCACGGCAACTGTGACCCCGCAATAGCTAGCCTTGTTACACGAAGCTTGTTCGAAGTTCACCGTGTCGGTGTCATCATGGCCATGGGAACACAACTTTCCGTGGGTCCCACCACTGAGAAAAACAAGTGGGCCCCACCTTCACAGCCCAACAGACTTTGCATAAGACTACCGCACTCGTCATCCTTTATTTTTTTTCTCTAAAAAAAATATTTCTGTATGGGCATCAAGATTCTATTCTCTATATACTAAACATTTCTGAACCCATCATTTTTTATATCTCCACCTTACCAACTACCATCTGTGAGACCCCTTGATCTCTCTCTTCCCGTCCTCGCCCCCTCCGTCCACACGACCACACCGCCCACCCCCTTTTTCCTCTTTCTTAGGCGGCTCCCCTGCTCTCCGTTGCTGACCCTCCTCCCTAGACTCCTGGCCCCGACGACGCCTCCACCTCGACGCCTCGCCACCCCTCCCATTTTCCCCTCCTCCATTGGATCCAGTAGCAGGGATAGAGCCAGGGTAGCGGTGCACAACCCCATCTGCCGGCGAGTACACACGCCCCTCCTCGTTGTCGGCCTCGGTTGGAGGCGGAGTAGGGCAAGCGGGGGGAGGGGGGACAGGAATGTGGGCCAACAGGAGCAAGGTGGCGCGGGGTAGTGGTAGCGGCGAATCTCGGTTGCCCCCACCTCTTGGTGACGCAGGAAGGCTGCGGTGGAAGCGACCCGCGCGCCAAGCTTCCTGACGAGCCGGATGTAATGAAGTGCGACTCTGACCAACCCTGGTCTAGGTCACGGTGGTGGCTCAACCTCGAGCTCAAACCATGTAGCATGTGAAACAGTGGCTCGACCTCAGGCAAGGACCAGGCACAACAGAAGGGGTGGTGCGCCACAGGTGGGCTCAGTGATGGCCATGGCTGGGCCGCCTCCTCCCCTTCCCTGCTCACTCGGTCGTCAAGCTTTGCTGGCGAAGGAGGCGCGAAGGTCCCGCATGAGGTGAGACGGGCCACGACGATGATTGACGTGACGAGCCTGGATGCATCCGTGGCGCCCGCACGATTTGCATACTTCTTCACATCCATCGCCCTCCTCCCCTCCTCGCAATGGCGCGCGGGTGTATAGGCCCACACCACTTGGACACGTATCGTTCCTCTTTCCCACCTCTCGATTCCCCGTCTTCGCTTTCCTATGCTGCTTTATTGTGAGCTTTGCCGTCCCCGGTGCGAGGGTTTTCACGCTAAAACGGTGGGGTTAGTATAACCCTTGCCAGCACATGAGAGGCTGCTACAACAAAAAAAAAAATTAACCAAGCGTCCCGAGATTGTACGTACTCGTCGTACTCTATTTCGTTCTTTTAAAAAAATATTCCATTCTAATCATCAAGATTCTCTCTTTTATATCACTTTCTCCAGCACCTGCCATAACTTTTCTCATCCTCTATACCTTAGTCATCAACATTTTCTACTCAAATCAACTTGATCCACCCCTTCTATAGGGGCTGACGAGTGGAACCCACATCCCCAACCTTATCTACTCCTACTACCCACTGCCTACCATCTTCTCTCTCTAGACTCCCTCTCTAGCGGCGGCCAGCAGCCTAGCCTCGCTCTCGTCCGGTACGCCTTGCCAGCGGCAGCGGAGCGGCCAACGACCTCCCTCCTATCCAGCACGAGACCATGACATCGACGACGTAATGGCCAACAACCTCCCTCCCTTTCGGCACGGACCCCTACTAGTGTCGTCGAGCGGCCAGCATCCCTCCCCTCCGGTGTGAGGCAACAACGGCAACGGTCCTCTCCGACAGTAGGCCTCCCCTCATCCCCCACATTATTGGCGCCTCCCCCTCCCCCCTCGCCCCCGGCCGACAGGTCTCCTTGTCGTGGCGGAGGACCGCGGGCCTTCTCGCCACGACGGCCCGCCGGTGTCCCTCCTCGCATTGACCCGCCAGCTCCCCTCCATTGCGTACATCCTTCCTCTTGCGTTGACCGTGGCATGGTCCTCCTCCCTGACATGTCGGTCTGCTGATGTCCCACATCTCTCCACGCCATAGACAAATAGGCAAGAGTGAGGCTGACAACATGCGAAGAAGCCAAGGGTGGGGAAGAGTCAAAGCTCGCCTCGAATCAATTACGACCACGGTGACAGATGGGGTAGGCAATGTCGACTTTTTCCCTACTGCCCTGCCTCTCCTCACCTCCGCCAACACGGATGGCGCCCAAGAAGCACCGGGCGAGCGAGCGAGCAGCCAACGGAGGAAGCAGGCTCATGCCCTGTCGCGTGGACAGCATACCGTAGTCCGGGATTGCGCTAGATTTCCAGGAACCGGAGCAATTCGGGGAGATAGAGGGAGCTGTACCATTCCCCGGTGCAGCTCCCCATCCGCCACTTAGGTATTGGAGGAACGAGTATCCGTTCCCCAATGCAGTCAGTCTAAAGCCTCATCCAACGGATCTCTTAGAGCTAGATAATAAGTTTTTATATTGCGTGAACAATGCAGAATGAGAAGCTAGGCGCGGAGCTTAGGCCGGTCTCAATGAGAGGGTTATAGACGTTAAATAGGGTGCCACATGCAAAAAAAAGATGACATGGCATGATTTAATAGGAGAGAGAGGAAATCAGGGTCATCCTCATGACCCCGGGTCGGCGCGGAATCTTGGGAATGACACCCCCATGACCCTCCCACTGAGACAAATTGACACAATTTTTATAGCAAATTGACCAACCAACATGCAACAATTAAATATTTACAGGAATCTATGAAACTGTGCTATGACCCTGTGCATTGAGAGAGGGTGTGTCATCCCGCAAACCAATACAGTAAAGATGATGTGTCATTCTTCAAAACTCCACATGACCCTTACATGACCCTTTCCACTGAGACTAGCCTTAGCTGACTTGTGATCCCTCTCACACGCACGCTTACCTAGACACTATGTTGGCACTGTGTTGTTATGTTTTACTGTGCCCTGAGCTAGTATAGCTGACTCACCATTGGAGAGGGCCTAAGACCATCCACACTCATTATCTTTCATATCCTCCTTCAAAACGGAACATTTCTGTCTGGTCACGAGTTTCTTTCATTTATTTTCACTTCTCCCACATTCATCATCATTTATATCTCTCCTTTATCCCAACAACCAATCATGAGACTCACGCGTCAGCACTATTTTAATACCTCTCCACCCGACTCGTTGATGCGGGGCCGGCTCGTTGCTGCGCTGGCTCGCTACTGCTCTAGCTCATCTCCATCTCTGACTCGTTGCTGCGGGGCCGGCCGCGGCAGAGATCCAGCACACGTGGGGCTACAGCGGCGGCAAAGCTCCTCCCGGTACGGAGCCGTGGCGGACGCAGCTCCTCGAGCTTGTTGTCTGGAGGAGGCCGGCGAGTTGGGATCGGACGGCGCCCCTGCTCACGATGGACCTGCTCCTGCTGCTCAATGGCGCCGGCAGTACATCCTCCTCGCGCACATCAATGGCGGCACCCTCCTCCCCACAACCAGCCACGCCTTGCCTCAAGCAGCCTCACGGCGGAGGCGCTGGGTTCCCGTGGTCCGCCCTCCCGACGACGGCGACGAGCTCCCACACGACAGCGACAGTGATGGCGACACGCCCTCTTCTCTCTCCCTTCCGGTTCCCGATGTGGACTAACTATCGACACGTGCGCCCGCGCCACATCAGACTTTCACGTTCTCCCGATTTCCTCTAGTCTAGATCTAGAGGAACCGGGGGCGATGTGACTGTGCGGTCGTTCAAAACCGAGTAACAACCATATTCTGCACCCAACTAGCCACGACCTAGTCTTCTCCCAAATTTCAAATTCAGGAAGGCCGACCAAAAATACTATAGAAATTTCAAATAAACGTCCCTTAGAGTGGTTGATGGGTCGGTAGTCAGTGACCCACCACGATCTGCATTCAGGATGACCTTGTTCGAAAGTGTTAATAAGACTGTCTCAAGCAATATACTGCATCCTCATCTGCAAAAGAAGGTTTTAAGAGAAGGAGAGAGAAGGTAACAGTCTCTTACACTCCAGCAGCATGTTGTTCCCCTTGCGCATTCGCTCGCAGTGATTGCCCCCGCCCCTGGATTCCGCCGCGCGAGAGGACCAACGGCTCGGAGAAGGCGGCGACCACGCGTGCCGCGGTCATCGCAGGCGCGGCCGCGTTGATGCCCCAGGCCACCCACCCCGACGGCGAGATGAAGGAGCCGTGAGCAACGCCGAGGCTCGCCCGGCCGCCACCAGCGCCACACCGCTCCCGGGGCTCGCCACTGCGCCCCGAGGACGTCTGAATCGAGCCCGTGGAGCTCGCCGCTGCGCTCGCGAGGTCGCGAATCGAGGTAGAGGTGGCGGGGGACGGAGATCGAGGCCGGCCACCTCTGTTCGTCGCTCCCTCCAGACCGTCGCCGCTGTCGTGGCTTCCTCGTGGAGATGGCGGAGGCGGGGGCGTAGCCGTCCTCGTCCCTTCACCGCTGGCTGGGGAAGGAGGTCACCGCGGTCGCGAATCGAGGGAGGATGGCGCCGCGGTCGCGAATCGAGGAGGGCATCGCCCTGCCTCCGGATTCGGCCCGGTCGGCGGTGTCGGAGGAGAGGCCGGGGTGGAACTCCAGCACCGCGGTGGGGTCTCCAGCGAGCTGTGTGGTGCGAGGGAGGGGAGAGGGAGAGGACGGAGCAGATCGAGGCTGAGATGGAGACGGCGTGCTCCGCCTCCGCAGGGAGCTCCAGGCGGCGAGCTCCGCCTCCACGTCGGCGCTGCCACCGGATCTGCGCCGAGGTGGTGGGGAGGCGAGCGGGTGCACCTCAGGAGGAGGGCGGAGCGATGGGCGGAGCAAGAGGGAGGCCGGTAGTTGAGAAAATGAGATGAAGAAAGGAGAGAGAAACCCCGCCGGCAGGGAACAGCAGGACAACAACCGCAAAATGCAGCACGGGCTGCGGTCGCTGCTGGAGCGAGCACAGTGCGTCTCCCGCACTCATTTTGCGGATGCAGCACGGGCTGCGGTCCCTCTGGAGTCAATCTAATACCTGAAAATAAGTATCCCTGTTGTGTTGTGGCCGCTCTGAGTAGCCGCTCTGAGTAGCCACACCCCGTCACTAAGGTGACTTGTCCACCTTACCAAGCAGTAGCAAATTTATTTATGCTACAAATTGCCAACACAAAATTCAAAGCACTTTGACATAAGTGTTGCAAATGCACTTTATTAACCTCATCAAGAAAGCATATGAAGAGGCAGCACACCATGATTTAAGATCAAGAAACTGCTCCACTAGAAGGAGAAGTGAAAGCCATGGTTAAGGCTATGAATTAGCCTTATTGCTACCAATTCATTGTCTACACTAATGTATAGACTTATCATCTTCCATGTAAATTTCCCTATAAATAGGGACACTAAGATCAATGAGAATTACCAATTTTCACATATTCACTTGTCTCCAAACTTTACTTTACAACACGTTATCAGCAGCTCTTCTACTGAGCAAGAGAAGGGAGCACCAGCGATCCGACGAGTAAGATGACTTACCTACGTCTTCCCCTCAATGCCGGTTCTTCCCTTCCAAGGAACCTCCGTGCTCGTGTTCTGCGCCACCTCCTGCATCAACAAGTCGATGCGCTCCTCCGAGCGCCGGCGTGCCGTCCTCGACATGGCACGGGTCGTGCTGATTATGCCAGACGTGGCTCCCGCCGCAACGACGGTGCTGCTGCCCCTAGAGCAACCAGCAACGACTCGAGCACACTCGCAGCTTGTTGCGGACCTCCGGTGATGCCGGACAATTGTACCGCACCAGACCGTTTTCTGGTGGAGTCGCCACATCACTGTATGTCCCACGGGTTGACGACGAGGGTGTGGTTGCCACTTGTTGGCCAGCAGCAGGAGAACGTCGTCATCACGGCTTCACCTCGCCGCGCTACCTCCCCAGAGGCTTCGCCGGAGTACACGCCGGCGTCACCAGAGCATACTCCGACGCCGGTCGGACCGCCAGGATCCTTCATCAGAAGGACTATGGCTGCGCGCACTGGAGCTCTTCCCTTCTACAACAATACAGGGGGAGGCTCCAACAGCACATCTGTGGCGGCGCCGCCGGACTTCATCAACCTCGAGCCTGTATCTCCACCTCCACCTCCGCCTCCGGCCCGTTGGGCATCGGGTCGCCAGACCGCCACAGCGGCGGCAAACCATCGTCTGGCTGCGCCGCTTCAAGCGGATCTCGACCGGGCACATCCTGGCCGGGAACGGCGCCGGCGGCGATGGCCGTCTCCTCCCTCCGGTGAGGGGGAGGCCTGAGCGCGACGCAAAAATGAGGTCCGGAGGTGCAGAGAGGTGGATCTGGGCGGCGTGGTGGTCGACCTGCAGCTGAAGGCGGCGGATCGACGGCGGCGACAACCAGAGCGGCGGCGGCGCATGCGAGGGAGTCGCGAGGCAGGTCGTGCGTTCTGTATTTTGCTAAGTAGGCCTGAGACCTCCTCCCGTGCGTGGCATGTTGGCCTATTAGGCTACCACCTTCCTGGGCTTTTGGACTGAAAGTGATGGTGGGCTGAAAATAAAGTTGTGGTGGCCACCACACACTTATCTTTTCTATTTTCCAGCTATTTAAATTCCGCAGAATTTACCTTTCAGTCCTTAGATTTTGATATATTTACTTTCTGTAATTAGTCTGAGTCAATAATATTTATACTCAGACCCCTGTAATTTACAATTATTATTTATGATTGTGTTTTCAGCACTTAATGCATTTCCATGGTCTTTATTTTTACAAGTTCTTTGCAAATTTAAATTCCTCGTCCTACTTTAATGCAATACTATCTCTAAATTGGAAAAGTTCTTGAAATTTTGAGATCATATGGATATACGCATGCCTCTGCATACCGCTTATCCCTCAAAACTCGGAATTATTACCAAAGGGTACACGCTTATAAAATTCCTCTATTCATTACTCAAAGTTATCATGCTTTGGAAAATGAATATCGAGCTATTTTAATCATGCGACAACTTTTTGGATGCCAATTTATTGAAAATATTGTTCGAGTTTATTTTACTTGAATTCACATAATATTGCATGTGCCATAATTTCTCAAAATTGTTGGCAATAACAATGTAGGTGAGATGGCGCCCAAAGAGATTGCCAAAGAGTTTGAAATCCTCGCTCTTGATGGTTCCAATTTCCCTTCTTGGGCGATGGATGTCAAAGTGACTCTATCGACCCTCGGACTATACAGATGTATAGATGACACAGCCGAAGGGACGGTTACCCCCTCCAACATGTCAAATTTCTCCGCCTTAAAGGTGATGAGGAACCATATCCATCCGGATCTAAAAATGGAGTGCATGTATGAGGAGGACCCACGTGTTTTGTGGACATCTCTAAAAAATCGTTATGAGATAAAGCTATCGTCCTCCCGGAGGCAACGCATGAGTGGAACCACTTACGCTCTGAGGATTTCAAAGCGTGGATGAGTTCAACCATCTTGTTCATAAGATATGCTCTAAGCTCCGATTTTGTGAGAGAGAACCTACTGAAGCGGAAAAATTGAGAAGACTTTGTCTACTATGCTCCCTTCAGAAAGGATTATCACTCAACAATATCGTGAGAAGAATTTCGCAGTCTATTCTTCGCTCATTCAAACATTGAAACAGTAAAAGAATCATGAGCTCACAAAGGTGGAACTCAAATCAGCGCCCATTGGACACGCACCTTGCTCAAGTACATGCAAATGCGAAGAAAAATGGACCCAATAGGAACATACAAACTGGAAATTCAAGCAAGGGCAAACACAAAAGCCACGTGGGAACGTCCCATAGGGGAAAGGTATTTTTAAGCCTAAAAATGATAGTAGCAACAAAATCGCCTGCTATAGGTGTGGTTGCAACAATCATTTTGCTAAGAAATGCAGGACCCCTAAACATTTGGTTGAACTATACATGAAGTCCGTGGGTGATACAGGAGACAAAGAAGTACGAAGCACACTTCGCCTCTCAAGCGCAGGAGACTGGAGCTATGGACCCCATCCCTCATGGAGCGGGACCAAGCAACACCAAGACTCCGCCAAGTGGAGAGGAAGGACACATATGGAGATCTCATATAGGCTCCATAGTTTCATTTTTGCAAAAGAAACTATTGTAATAAAGACATGATGTTGCTATTAGTTGTAATAATGCACTTATTATATCAATATATTTGTATGTACTTTCTATTTTTGCATTATTTTTATAATTTAAATTTTGCATTATATAAATTGTTACGGGAGGCAATCCAATGGAAGAAGAAATATGCCTAGTGGATAGTTGTACCACTAACACTATACTTAGGGAAGTCAAAATTTTCCAAACTCTCACAAAGAGAGAAGGACAAGTTTTGACCATCGCGGGACGCGATGCTACGATAGTTGGTTCTAGTAGAGCCACTATCGTATTTCCAATGGGTACACAAATTGATATCGAGGAAGCTTTATTGTACCCCGATTCAACTCGCACCCTACTAAGTTATAGAGATATCCGAAAAAATGGGATTCATGTGGAAACACATGAGGAATACAATGAGGAGTTCCTCCTCTTGACCAAAGATACCGGATATGGCAAACAAACACTTGAAAAAGTGCCTTCTCTCCCGTCTGGATTGTACTACACATACATCAAACCCGTACCACATGTTGCATACAAAGTGATTTTTCAGAATGTGGATGCATTCAAAACTTGGCATGAATGCCTTGGCCATCCTGGCATCGGGATGATGAGAAAAATCATGACCAATTCAAGTGGACATGGTATGAGCGATAGAAAATTTCCAGAATCCTCAGATTTTATGTGCACCTCATGTGCAACTGGGAAATTAATTTTGAGACCATCACATCTCAAAATACAGGCTGAACCACTAAAGTTTCTTGAACGCATTCAAGGTGACATTTGTGGTCCCATTCAACCTTTGTCTGGACCGTTTAGATACTTAATGATTCTAATAGATGCATCCACAAGATGGTCTCATGTGTGTCTTTTATCGACACGGAACCATGCTTTTGCAAAATTGATCCCAAGTCATTAGACTTAGAGCGAGTCATCCTGAACACCAGATAAAATCAATTAGATCGACGGTGCAGAATTTTCTTCCAAAACCTTCAATGATTATTGTATGGCATTAGAATTGAAGTACAACATTCATACCATATGTTCACACACGTAATGGTTTAGCCGAATCTCTCATCAAGAGAATAAAGCTCATTGCTAGACCACTATTGCAAAATTGTAACCTACCAACCTCATGTTGGGGTCACGCAGTCTTACACGCTGGTAACTTAATACAATTGCGTCCAACTACATACCATACAACTTCCCCATCGCAATTGGTTCGTGGTGATCCTCCTAGTATTTCCCATCTGCGGATATTCGGTTCGATACGTGCACTGATCTCACCACCAAAGCGTACATCAATGGACCCTCACAGGAAAATGGGGATCTACGTGGGGTATTTATCTCCGTCGATCATTAAATACTGGAGCCCCTTACGAGGACTTGCTCACTGACCCGTCGATTGTATCTTCAATGAAGAACATTTCCGGCATTAAGGGAGAATTCAAGTATCACACCGAATGCCCGAAATAAATTGGGATGCCATAGACACCCAAAAGGAGGATCCTCGTACTAAAGAATGAACTTCAAGTTCAAAGGATTATAAATTTGCAAAATGCTGCAAATAATTTGCTAGACTCATTTACTATGAGCAAAAGTGTCACAAAATCATACATTCCCTCTAGGAATGTGCCGAAAAGAATAGAGGTACCAAATAAAACTATTCAACTCACTTCCTCGAAAGAGAGTGGGAGAATACAAATCCTCATAGCGCACAAGGAAACAAAGGGATGAACCTTTAGGCACAGTAAATGAAACTCAACCTCAAGTTGAGAGACACCGAGTGGATTTACACAATCCACCTCCCACATCAACAATGCACTCAATTTCTAATGATGGGACATTGGAACGCCCCAGCGCTATCGTATTGGGAAATACCGAGCCGTCATTTGGGGTAAATGAAATTTCCATAAACTGTGTTGATTCTAGAGAATCATTCGATCGTAAGACTACAATTGTCGACATATACTTTGCCTCGTCAGTTGTTGAAACCATCCAAAATGATCCAGATCCAAAATCCATGGTAGAGTGCAAGAAGCGCTCGGACTGGAACAAATGGAAGGAAGCAATTGAAGCAGAGTTAGCCTCCCTCAAGAAAAGAGAGGTATTCTCATCAGTAATACCTACACCTCCAAAAACCTTCCCTGTAGGTTTTAAATGGGTTTTCATCCGGAAGCGGAATGAGAACAATGAGGTGGTGAGATATAAGACGAGGCATGTAGCACAAGGGTTCACGCAGAGACCGGGTATTGATTTCAATGAAACATATTCTCCAGTAATGAGTGGAATTACGTTCCGATATTTGATATCTCTGGCAATTCAAAATCATCTATCTATGCAGTTGATGGATGTCGTGACAGCATACTTATATGGGTCACTAGATTCGGAAATATATATGAAGGTCCCCGATGGAATTCTTATACCGAATAAAGGAGCAAAGCGCAACATGTATTGTGTAAAACTCAAAAGATCACTCTATGGTCTTAAACAGTCGGGTAGAATGTGGTACAACCGATCGAGTGAGTAACTTCATGAAGGGTTACTCAAATAATGATGATTGCCCATGTGTCTTCATCAAAAGATCCTCTACAGGATTTTGTATCATATCGGTGTATGTAGATGATTTGAATATCATTGGTCATGCACAAGATATTGATGAAGCTTGTGATCATCTTAAGACGGAATTTGAGATAAAGGATTTGGGTAAAACCAGATTTTGCTTAGGTTTGCAAATCGAGCACCTTCACTCAGGAATTTTAGTGCACCAATCTGCCTATGTCCAGAAAATATTGGAGAAATTCAATATGAACAAAGCACATCCAATCAAAACTCCCATGGTTGTTCGATCTCTTGATCTAGAAAAGGATGTTTTCCAACCACGAGAGGAAGGAGAGGAGATATTGGGATCGAATTCCCTATCTCGATCTCATGAAGCACTTATGTACCTTGGGAACGATCAGCCGGGCGACATTGCATTTGCAAGAATTTATTGGCAAGACATAGTCGCTCCAACAAGGCGCCATTGGATGGAGGAAAACAAATCCTTAGGTACTTAAATGGCACTAAGGATCTTGGATTATTTTCCAAAAACTAATGATCCTAACTTGGTTGGATATGTCGATCTTTGGTCAGATGTCGATCCCCACAATGCCGGATCACAAACAGGTTTTGTATTCCTTCATGGAGGAACAATATATCATGAAAGTCATCTAAATGTACTTTAGTGGCTACCTCCACAAATCATTCGAAATTATAGCACTATATGAAGCATCACGTGAATGCGTATGGCTTCAGCAGAATGATAAGTCACATTGAGCAATCATGTGGTATTGGTTCCTCGAATCACCTACCATTATCTATGAAAATAATGTCGCTTGTATTTCACGGATGCAAACAGCTACATCAAGAGCAATATCACGAAACATATTGCCCCTAAGTTGTTTTATCCACATGAGCTTCAGCTAAGTGGAGAGATAAACATCTTATCGACAAAGTCTTGCGATAATATGGCAGATCTCTTTACCAAGTCCCTACCTGCTTCTTCATTCGAGAAATGCGTTAAAGGGATTGGTATGAGACAGCTCGAGACTTGCAAGTTTTAGGAGACCCACGAATGATGGGCCTAGTTAAACGCTTCACATTGTACTCTTTTCTTTTATGAGTTTTTACCATCAGGGTTTTCTCATATAAAGTTTTTAATGAGATGATGATTGATACAAACAGATGCCTTGTCTCATGTTTTCCCCACTGGGTTTTTTCTAGAGATAAATTAAGGCATGGGATACTCTTTAAACCATACAGGTTTCATGATAGAGTAACCACCAAGCAAATCATTCCTATTTTTTCCCACAGGGTTTTTCAAAGGAATTCAAGAACAATTTGATCTCAAGATTGACTCGGTCAAAGGGGGAGTGTTGCAAATGCACTTTATTAACCTCATCAAGGAAGCATATGAAGAGGCAGCACACCATGATTTAAGATCAATAAACTGCTCCACTAGAAGAAGTGAAAGCCATGGTTAAGGCTATGAATTAACCTTATTGCTACCAAATCATTGTCTACACTAATGTATAGACTTATCATCTTCCATGTAAATCTCCCTATAAATAGGGACACTAAGATCAATGAGAATTACCAATTTTCACCTATTCACTTGTCTCCAAACTTTACTTTACAACAATAAGAATATGAACATGATGGGTGGCACAAGTGCCCAACTTCAGTTCAATAACAAAGATAGTTGAAACATAAGAATACCCCAATGGTGCAATCAATCACGCTATCTTGTGCGGTTCGTTCAAAAAAAATAGTGCAATCAATCAAAGACTGGTCCAACTAATACGGTATTTTATGGTGATTGAAGATACCATGTTGTTCAACTTCATGATTTTCATTGTCCTAGGTGTAATAGCATTTTTTTCTAAAAAAAATTAAGACTACTGATTTTGAACAAATAAGAATCAACCAGAACCAAAAATTTGTTCTATTTGAGCTATCAACCCTCATTTGTTAATATACCATATCACAATGTACATTCACATTATCAATTAATATCGATGCCTTCCCAGATATGCTCCAAATTACCCAGCAAAAATTCAATTGTCCTTTTGTCTGCCCATATGTCGTGCTTCTGAATCAACCATGAGCATTGGACTCGCCGAATCCACTTTAACCATAGGTTAGAGGCAAACCTTTGTGGCAATGGAGTGGTGGTTCATCATATACACTAGAGCTTTCTGCACAATGGTTGAAACTCTTCTATCTTATTTTGTTTTTTGAATTCTCATAATTTTCCTACTACATCCAAACACAGCAATGAATGAAGCATCAGGTTTGTTCTAGCTGTGATACGTAGCAAAGACCATGAAACTCCATGGCCTAGTTTGGATATTAAATAGAAAGTTCTTGTATATAGTTCTAGTTTATCCTATAACTCAATACCTCACAAGAAAGTACCTTGCATACCTCTCCTGTAACAAATTGGTACTTAAGTCTTTATACAAAAGCTTAATATACACCACTGGATTTGTTACATCTCCACAATTGTCTTCACTCTTCTGTCATGGGCCTCATGGGTCGGATAGGCAAGTCCATTAGGGTTAGATTAGAGATAAGATTAGATCCTTTCTTAGGGATTAAGTTAGCCTCTCTATATAAGGAGAGGACTTGTACTAGTTGAGGCAAGCAATGAGAATATCAATCTATTAGGGTTAGCCCCTTTATCCCTGCCTGTGGTCCCACCGCCGCCATCGGTGAGGTCGCTAGGTTCGTGGTCAACCGGATCGTGGTACATAACAATTGGTATCAGTTAAGCCAGGTTTCGTGCCCATGGAGGAGCGCGCAGCCTGGTTGAAGGAGATGGCCGCGCTCGGCCGATCTTCGAAGGCGTCACACCTCGACACCAAGGTCGATGGTCTCTCCGCCAAGCTCGACAAATTCGTGCCGCCCGTTCCCGTGGCATCCGGGCTCGCGAGCTGTCGAAGAAGACGCGTCGCGATGCGCGCCGCGCGGGCGGCTTCCTCGCCGCCGGCGGCGTGCCAGCGCCGACCAGCGGAGGAGGCGGCGGCAATGGCGCGTGGTGCGACTCGAGCGGCGCGACGCGGCTTCCTCGCAAGGCATCAGCGTGAGTGGCGAGGCGCAATCCACTGGTGGCACATGCATACTCAAGCCCGGTAATAGTCTGTTTAATCCATCCCCTTCATGATGCTGCCTCGCCGGGCGGCCACGCTGCTCTCGCAGCCTCCCAGTTGCTTTCTCGTGGCGCCGGCAACCAAAGGACGGTGTTGCTGCGTTCGTCGCCGGCCGCCGAGCCCGCCTCGCGCCCTCACGTGGGTGCTTCCAAGGTCCGAGGGGTTCGGGCCGTTCCAGTTCTTGTGCCGGCCAGCAGACACAGACGCCGAGATTCATGGCGGAGGTTGCTGTGGCTATCTCCATTCCACAGATAAGGTTGTGGCGGGCAGGATTTTGTGTGGCCTATCGTTGGGCTGCTGAGTTGCTGCATTTATTTTGCCCTGCTGCATGCGCACACAATAGTTCTTGGGCTGTTTCCATGGGATCCAGGTCAAGCTCGACATACAGTGGGGTTTGGGACTTACATCTCGTGGGACCTTTTCTTAGCACAAGTGATCAGAGTAGTTAATTATTTGTTTTTAGTTTCAAAAATAAAGCCGAGATGTAAAAGGCTTCTTTTAGCTTGCTTTGCAGATGATAGGTTAGTGTTGAGTAGAGTCATCTCCAAGCAGCAGCTCGAGGACGAGCTGCTCAAAAAAGGAGGGAGTAATGTCATGGGCCTCATGGGTCGGATAGGCAAGTCCATTAGGGTTAGATTAGGGATAAGATTAGATCCTTTCTTAGGGATTAAGTTAGCCTCTCTATATAAGGAGAGGACTTGTACTAGTTGAGGCAAGCAAGGAGAATATCAATCTATTAGGGTTAGCCCCTTTATCCCTGCCTGTGTGGTCTCGCCATCGGGCGGTCGGGCTGCTAGGGTTCAGGGTCAACCGGATCGTGGTACATAACATCTTCACGATGTATAATTTTAACTTTGGAGTACAGTTGCTTTCAAAAGAAAAGGAGCTTTTAAGACAAAGAAGCAGTGCCCCTTTTATTTACTTTTCCTCTTAAAAAAGATTACATATTATAAAAAAGTTAAAGGAAATTTCAGTTTTTTATTTGCCACCATCCATAAAACGAAAATCAGTATTCCTTCGTATTATGGCTCTATCTTTCAGCAACATTTTCATTGAACCGGCTAAGAATTAAAAGCTACTGTCCACAAAGCAAAAAAAGATTTCTTTTTAGGTGGATATGTGGAGAAAGATGGATGACTCACAACCCAATAAGGTTTCTATGTTGACTCTAGGGCCTAAGAGTCTAAGACTCTAGGCATTTTGACAGATGAAGTAGGAGTATGTTAGAAATCCCAAAATATTGTGAACAGAACACATGTTAATTAAGCATACAAGGAGAAACAATTATTAGACTACGTGTTAAAAAAATCCCAGCAAAAGACCTAATAAAATACATGTTAATAAGTATACCTGCTAAAAGTTTCAACCATGACAATCTTCCTTCTGGAAAGATAAACTCTGCTTCTACGGTAAGCTCCCAGCTCCACCTGTTGTTGGATATTCCTACCAAATTCATGGTTGCTTAACATTCCTGCCAGTTTCCTAACCTCAGCTGCTGGTATAAGAATATTTATGATGTCTCCAGAATATCTTGCCTAATAGTCCTGCCAAACTGTGGAATAGGTTAGGAAAACTACCTGATGAAAGCAGAATATTGTCATTGCTTACAGAATTATTCCCTACATTTTTAAATATATGCTGTTTAGGACAAATTGTTCTAAAAGCCATATATTCAGAAACATGGCGAAAAAATTCTTTACTGAGATTAACTTGCATTCGACTTTTGCCGTTTGAAATTTAACTACTATTAAAAAAAATGCTATATCAGATTTGTAGACTGCCAGAATGTGATGGCCAAGAAAATAGCTTGCGTAGTTTCGAGCTTGTAACACTTAAAGTGCCCTATATGCATACCATATACTAACAATAACGGAAATCTAACAAATATGCATATATTCACATTAGTTTGAAGGGAAACGGCAATTGAAAACATCCAATCAACATTATACAAAATTTGAGCTATTTATAGCAGGTCCGCTTAGCATCCTAAAAAAATTCAAGAGATTTGGTGCATTTTGTACATTCAGGTAGCCAAATCAGAACAACCAAACCAGGACCATAATTCTCAAATTTTCTGCTAAGTATTTTTTAACAATTACCATTTCTTTTGTAAGGGAACAGACAATTAAAGTTCAGTGGGCCTCTTGCAAAGAAAAGGGCAACCAAACTAAAATTACAATTCTACAATGGTCTTAAGATAACGAGAACATTGTAAGTCATGTACAGGCCTGATGATGCACAATATTTCTAAGCATGACAGGGTTTGAATTTAAAAGAGCAATTCAACTAACTGTTGGTAACATATGTTACCTGAATCCCTGTCATACTACGGCTGCTTTGCTCCAAAACTTCAAATGTGCGGACCAAGGACCCCGAACTTTGCTACATCTGTACTAGCATAGCATTATCTTAGCATGAACTGTCCAGTAGGTGAAAGCTGACAGTGCACAGAAAGGCAGGGTAAAAAGTGAATCACCAAACACCTCGCCAATATACCTCTCCACACTTCAATTTGGAAATTATATCTTCCACGGATCAACAAAAACCTCACCAATGTGCGGGTAGGTGAGATCTGACAGTGCCTGAGGCCCTGTCAGACTACGTGTGCTTTGCTCCAAAACTTCAAATGTGCAGACCAAGGACCCCGAACTTTACGACATCTGTACTAGCATAGCATTATCTTAGTCTGAACCTTGGTCCAGTAGGTGAGATCTGACAGTGCACAGAAAGTGTTGAAAGGTGGGATTGATTTAACTGGATGGATGTATTGCATTGAGATCTCGGCCGGTATATATGAGAGTACAAGGCTTGGGGGTAAGACTTCCCTGGATACATATGGCAGTCTACGATACGTATATCTACAACTACCAAATATACTCTAACATCCCCCCGCAGTCATAGCGGGAGCACCGCAGACGATGAGACTGGAGAAGAAGCCGAAGACAAAAGCCGACAGACTGACATCCCCCCGCAGTTGGAACATCGGTGCGGTGCGCAGCTGCGGCGAGAAAACCGGCGGTAACTAACTCATGCGGATGGTAGCCCTTTGTGCCGATGTCGATGCAACCGAACTGGAGGGTGAATAGCCGTGGTCGATGATGCCGTGCGTAGGGTAGCCGTGGTCGACGTGTAGCTGTCGAGGTTGCCGAGGGTAAGGAGCCGTACAGGAAGCCGCGGGTGTTCGAGGAGGCGCCGAGAGGACGGTGGCGCGAAGGAGAAGCCACCGACGAAGACGGCGAGCGTCGAGGCGATCGAAGAGGGTCGATCTGGTCGATGCGTCGAGGAAGCGAGACATTCCGGGTTTGCCACGCCCGAAACACCTCGGGGACGATGGCACGCACCGGTGTTGCCAATACCGGACGTGCAAGGGAGGGTGCACTACCAGCGCCGCCTCGAGGACAAGCCGAGAAGGCCTCCACGACGGTCGCACGCAAAATGGCGAGCGAAGATGCCAATGCGCTGCCCATTCTTTGGAGTAGACGAAGGGTAGAACAAGACGGCGACTGGCGGCGAGGCGGTGCTAGACGAAGCGAAGAGGTGTACCCGGACGATCTGGCACATGGCCTAATGATCCGGATGACGTGGCGGCGGAGCTCGAAGAAGACACGAAGAACCCAAACAAATACTGATGAAGACCGTACGCAAGATGCGACCGACGTAGTCGTAGACAAAGTCGAGGGCGTGAGTCGGGCGATGAAGATGCAAGCGGAGGACCAACGCCGAGGAGGCGATGCGTACCGCAACCTCATGTCGAGGTGCAGCGTCAAGACACCGTCCGGGCAATGCGTGTCGTGACCGCTAATCGGCGATCGGTAGTGGGTGCCTGCGAGACGACGGATGACCAAGCCGCGCAGATCGAAGAGGTGGCGGCGATGTCGGGGATGACCGGCGGAGAAGGTGTGTTGACGAAGGTAGCCTCACGACGCCGGGAGGGCGCCCGCACGCCGCGCGCAGCCGAGAGTCACACAGGGATGAAGATGCCGGTGACGATGTCGAGGAAGGTGCACGGACAGTCGACGGGCGGTGGGCGACTCAATCTCGATCAGTGATCGAGCAAAAATCAGAGAAAAGACAAAAACAAACAGCAACAAATCGTCGTGTAGACCTCTGGGGTGCACTTAGCACAGACCCTCACCCTTTTCTCTTTCCTACTCTCGCCACGGTCAACAGCCATGTTCTAGAGAAAGAGACAGGGATTTGGTGGCCAGGCGGATGGCGATGCGGAAGGGCAGGCGGCTCCCCGGGACGAGCGGATCTGCTCCGGCAGTAGAACCGCGCAGGTCCCAGCGGCGGCCACAAAAGAGTCCGCCAGATCGGCGCAGGTCCTTGCCGACGGCGGCTAGGTCCTGGCCGGCACATGCGTGAGTCCCAGCCCGCGGTGACGGAGCTGCGACGCGGGATCTGGACGAGGCGGTGAGGAAGACGGACGAGGCGGGCGCCGTCACGGGACCGGTCGACGACGAGTTGAGGGTGCCCGCGGAAGCCTCGGCTGCCACCACGGCAGCACGGGGAAGGACGCGGGCGCCGCAGGGAGACCGCGGCTGCCACCACGGCGGCGCGGATCAGGTTCGTTATCGACAGGCTCCATGACGGATGAAGAGGTACACTTCGATCTGCTCCTGCTGGACACTGTGACGGCAGATTAACGCGATCTGCCGCGACGGAGATCGGCGAGGGCGCTGCCCCCGGCGGAGATCGGCATGGGTGATCTCCCCGGGGGCGCGCTAGGTGGCCGTCGAGGGGCGCTGGAGGCGCACCGTGGAGGACGGCCGGCGGCGCAAGGAAGGCAGGGACGCGGCCGGCGGCAGCGGAAGATTAGCCTAGGATCTCAAACCCTAATCTCGTGATACCATGTTGAAAGGTGGGATTGATTTAACTGGATGGATGTATTGCATTGAGGTCTCGACCGGTATATATGAGAGTACAAGGCTTGGGGGTAAGACTTCCCTGGATACATATGGTAGTCTACGATACGTATATCTACAACTACCAAATATACTCTAACAGAAAGGCAGGGTAAAAAGTGGATCACCAAAAACCTCGCCAATATACCTCTTCACACATTAATTTGGGAATTATATCTTCCACGGATCACCAAAAACCTCACCAATATAACTCTCCGCACTTTAATTTGGGAATAAAAATTTCCACTTGTGAAAGCCGTTTGCAGATGGAAGATTGTACATCACATCCTATGAGATACTGCTCAAAGGACCTGAGGTGGTTAATGGTCCTTTCAAGTCAGGCTAGAACAACACAATGACGTTTTAACTAATGGTGCAGCCATTCTCTGTCAGGAGATAGTTACCAGTTATCCTGATCAATCTCTAGTCGGTGTAATACTTCACAGCGAGGGCTAGCTGTGTCATTAAGACCCACTTGCTTTTGCCTCCAAGATTGCAGCACAAGAATGAGGCATGTTAGCTTGATGGAAATTCACTCAAGGGGCGTACAGATCACAAAAACATCGATACAGCCTCAAGGAAGCCTGGCAGTTCTGTTCAGAAGCTTTCGAAATGAGAACTCTTTTCCCCTTTTACCACATCTTTGAGGCCTAGCACCAATGGACCAGGACCATGACAGTTGCTTCTAACTTCTCTTAACTCTTTCCAGAAAAGCAATCATGTCAGCGAGCCCCATGGTAATTTGCAGCGAAAAATTCATCCCTCCATGCCGCTATGGCACCACCTCTAGTTTCATGTGGAGGGAGAAAACAAATAAACCATAATCATGACCCAAGATCGATAGGATGTCATGCTCCTTGAAAGTCAAATTCCGTCTCATGTACGAATACTATTTCAGGACGACACACATTGACTACTTTGCAAACCACATCATGCCTCATTCAATCCCCGGAGTTCCAAAGTAATGCATTTTTATCAGTCATTATAACCATATGCAGTAAATGAACAATGAATCATAGCTTTAGGCAAGAGTAATAGAGTCTGCTGACCTAACTTGTGTCTCTGGTGGTGCCTCCCAGCTAAAAACACGGCTAGAACAATCAAGTGTTCCCAGATTAGGCTTATCGAAGATGTGGAAATATCACTCCAAGAGTGCATCAGAGATCTCTCTCTTGACCACCCACCAGAGAACCCCAAATTGCGACACACCATGGCTGCCTCGAGTGTTGAACTATCGTAGAAGCTTGGCTACATCTGCTGAGCCACAGGGTGGACAAAAAACTTCTTTTTTTGAAGAATTATCTTGTGTTGGACTTTCGTAGAATGAAAGATAACTGACCTGTACTTCATTTTTCCTGGCCGTCAGAATGTCATACTACGGGTGCTTTGCTCCAAAACTTCAAATGGGCGGACCAAGGACCCCGAACTTTACAACATCTGTACTAGCATAGCATTATCTTGTCTGAACCTCGGTCCAGTAGGTGAGATCTGACAGCGCACAGAAAGGCAGGGTAAAAGTGGATCACCAGACACCTTGCCAATATACCTCCCTGCACTTTAATTTGGGAATAAAATTTTCCACTTGTGAAAGCCTGCTTGTATATGGAAGATTGAGGTATTCACATAGTTTAATGGTCCTTCCAAGTGAGGCTAGAACAACGTAGTGACGTTTTAACTGATGGAGCAGCCAATCTTCATCAGGAAATAGTTTCCAGTTATCCTGAGCAATCTCGTCGGTGTAATACGTTAGTGGGCTGGCTGTGTCTTTAAGACCCACTTGCTGTTGGCTCCAAGAATGTAGCACAAGAGTGAGGCATGTTAGCCTGATGGAACTTCGCTCAAGGGGCGTACAGATCACATCGGCTCATTCTAAGACATCGATAGAATCTCAAGGAAGCCTGGCAGTTTTGTTCACAAGCTTTCGAAATGAAAACTCGTTTTGCCTTTTACCACATCTTTGAGGCCTAGCAGGCTAGCACCAATGGACAGTGGCCAGGATAAGCTTCTAACTTCTCTTCACTCTTCCAGAAATGCAATCTGTCAGCATCTTGTTAGGAGTAATCGCAACAAAGATTCGACACTGGACCAAAAACTTGGCAGTAATCTGATGTCAGGGAGCCCGATGGGAATTTGCAGCGAAAGATCCTTATCTCCATGCAACTATGATACCACCATTAGTTTCTTGTGCAGGGAGAAACACAAATGAACCATAATCATGACCCAAGATCGATGGGATGCCATGCTCCTTGAAAGTCAATTTCATCTCACGCAGGCAACTATTGCAGGACGACACACATCGATTACTTTGCGAACCAGATCATGCCTCATTCAATCCCCGGCATTCCAAATCAATGCATTTGTATCAGTCATTATAACCACACTCAGTAAACGAACAATGATTCACAGCTTTAGCTGACAGTAATAGAGTCTGCAGACAAACTTGTGTCTAGTGATGCCATCATGTGTTCCGAGCTTAAGAGGTTCATCGAAGATATGGATATATCGCTCCAAGAGTGCATCAGAGATCTTCTCTTGACCACCAGACGACCCCAAATTGTGACACGCAATGGTTGCCGCCTGAGTGTTGAATTATCGTAGAAGCTTGGCTAATTCTGCTGAGCCTCAGGGTGAACAAGAAACTTCTCTTTTGACGAATTATCTTGTGTTGGAATTTTGTAGAATGAAAGAAAACTGACCTGTACTTCATTTTTCCTGACCGCCAGAATGTTGTAGCCAAGAATATAGGTACACAATGTTTCGAGCTTGTAAAATTGTAGTGTCCTGTACGCATAAAGTACAAGCAATCATGTAACACAATGGTTCGCAAGGAAAAGGCAATTGAAAACATCCAATAAACATTATACACAAATAAAATTTGAGTTGTTCCTAGCAGGTAATCTTAGCAATCTAAAAGTCCAAGTGTGTAGGTGCATTTGTGCATTCAGGTGGCTACATCAAAACAACCAAATCAGGACCATAGAAATTCATAACTTTGCAATAACCATTGTTTAAAAATTAACTTTTTTTTGTAAGGGAACAAATGGTTAAAGTTCAACTGGCCTCTTGTGACGGGAAAAGGCAACCAAAATTAACATTTACTCAATCCTAAAAGTCTCAAGATCATGAAAACATTGCAAGCTATGTAAATACCTGAGGATGCACTAAAATTCTAAGCATGATAAAGTTAGAATTATAATTAGAAGAGACATTCGTCTAAATATTGGTACTCCCTCCGTCCCAAAAAGCTTGTCGTTTTAGGATTCAAAATTTGTCACAAAAAGCTTGTCGTTTTAGGATTCAAAATTTGTCCAAAAAAGCATGTCGTTTTACTTAATTTGACATGTGTGCATGTGCATGTGCGCATGCAGCAATCAGTTAGCACCAAATATGGCAAATAAATAGGGGCAATTGAGGTCATTTTACCTTCTTAATAATCTGTCCTAAAATTTTTAGAATGACATTCTTTTTGGGATGGAGGGAGTATACATAAAGTCACCCACTGACCCTGAACTTGAAAACATAACTCCAAAACTTCAAATGTGCACACTAAGGACCCTGAACTTTACGACATCTGTACTAGCATAGCATTATCTTCTCAGCTTTAAACTTGGTCCAGTAGGTGAGACCTGACAGTGCACAGAAAGGCAGGGTAAAAGAGTTGTTCACCAAACACATCGATGGTCATTTAGGCCTGAACATAGAGATAAAGAGATGGGAATTGGGAACTAGCAGCAGCAATCGAACCCTGGACTTTTTTCTCTCTCAGCAAGGTCAAAGTATGCCGCAGGAAGTCCCAAAAAGGAAGTGCGGCGCCGGGCTACTGCAAGTCTGCAACTATGAGGGCGGGGCACCTCAGCAAACTGCGCTTAGTGGAAGCTGCAAGGAGGGCGTGGGAGCGCCGCCCCAACCCCAACTACGCGTGGTTGGTGCCCTGTATGCTGGCAGGATGATTGAGCAGCACCTGGCACTGCACGCCGTGTGCACCCCCATGAATCATGGCGAATCGATTCCAGATCACGAATCACAATCCGTCGACATGATGTCTGAAAACTTATGAAACGAAAGAGGGGGGAAGATCTGAAAAGTTGGGGAGGTACTTTTACCTCATGTAAGCTTGGAGTCCTTGTTGGTGCCGTCGTGACAAGCCCAAAAACACGACGATGGTCTGCGCCTCGCAGGCCCCAGCCGCCGCCGCCGCCGCCGCCGCGGCTCCGCCGGAGCCCGAGCCGAAGACGGCGGCGCCGGCGATGCTTCCAAGGAAGCCGAAAACTTCCTTTTCCGCAAACTGCGTACCCCGTACGTATCTGCAATGGTCCCACACAATTCCGTCGCGGGCAATCCATCGGACTAGCCACGGAGAGGAGAGCTTCGCGGAAGCCACGGCGGCCGGCGGGGGAGCAGCGACGCGATGGCCATGGGACCCGCACGGTTGGTGGGAAAAATCGTCGCGGGACGCATGGACCCGCACGACAACGACGCATGGGCCAATCTCGCCTACTCGCGGTGCTAGTCCGGCTGGACCGACCAGGAGGTCCAATTTTTTTTTTAATCTCTCATCTGAGTACAACTGTAGTATCTGATCATACACGCACTCATGCTCACACACTACACACGCACACCACACACACCCTACGTGTACAAGCAGACCTACAACTACACGCAGATATGAAGACCGCGTCCCTCTGAAGATCACCGGAACTTCAAGGCTCCGTAGACGACGGGCGCGTCGTATTCCCTTTGTGACTCCACGCGTGAGAGGCTGCAGATTTTATTTGGAAACTACTGTTCCCTGTGGGGAAATCACGAACGAGCGCACGCTCGAACCCGCGACCGGTGGCGTCCACACCCGGATCGCCCACCAACCGAGCTACGGCTCGGCCCCTGTGGAGGTCAATTTTTTCGCAGGTAGTTGCGATCATTCTGGCATTCTGCAGCGTAAGAATGACCGGATTTCCTATGGCCCTGTTTATATATTCATAAAATTTCACATACTGTCGTCACATCAATCTTCGGACTAATTAGGAGTATTGAATGTGAATTAATGACAAAATTTATTTCACAATGCTATCTTAATTTTGGAGACGAATCTAACAAGTCTAATTATATCATGATTAGACAAGGTGAAATAGTTGTTTTCGTCCCCGAATTATCATCCAAAGCTCCATTTCGTTCCTGAACTACGAAAATTGCCGTTTTAGTCCTCAAACTTCCGAGAACAATTCAATTTCGTCCTTCTGCCGACGTGCCTCGCCATTTCGTTGCGCCTTGTCACCAAACATTCGCGAAATACCTTTTCTACCCTCCTCCTCTATGCAGCGGGACGCATACATCCGTCCGTTCCCTCGTCTTCCTCCCGACAGTGGAGAGGGGGCCCACGGCGGAGGAGCAGATGTCCCAGAAGCCGGCCGGGAGGAAGATCTCTTGCTGCTTTCGGTGCTCTTCCGCCGGAGCATAGGGCGAGGAGGGAGGGATCAGCAGACCATCGCTTCGCCGCTTGAGCCAGCCGCCGTAGCAGCTCCTCGTGGAGGATCTGGCTGCCTCCTCCTCAGGCCCACGCACCTCCCCGCCCGCGCCACCACCGCCTCACGCTGCGAAGGAGGACGAGCACACGAGGCCACACCGCAGGGACAAGGAGGCGACGACAACCATGGATGAGCAGAGCTTCGCAGTGCCGCCTGCAGATCGAGCCGCCATCTCCTCGTGCTTGGCGGCGCACTTCCCTCCACCTCGTCGCGTGCACCACCACGGGCACCGACGCACGCGCGTCTCGCCCACGTCGTCTGTGCAGAAGAACACAAAGATGAAGAAGAAGAAGCGGGGGACGACGCGCCTAGATCCGGTCGCCACCGCCGGAGTCTCGCTCTCGTGACCACAGCGGTGAGCCGTTGTCACTACGCGGCGAGGAAGGACGGTAGCCTCGCTCCGTGAACGGCGGCGGTGCGGCCGACAATGCATCCTTTTCCCTGCGCTTGGTCGTCGGCGACCGCACTCCCCATTCCGGTGGCGGCCCTCTCTGACCTCATCCCTGCGCATGCACGGGCCCTCGCTGCGCTCCCAGACCTTCGCGTCCACCCCTCCTCCTTCCGCCGCTGGCGCGCTGTTGGGCGGCGAGGATCAGCGGACCCTCCTTTCCAGCATAGAGGAGGGTAGAAAAGGTATTTCGCGAACGCTCGATGACGAGGCGCAACAATGTGGCGAGCCACGTCGGCAGAAGGACGAAAATTGAGCCGTTGTCAGCAGTTTGAGAACTAAAACGGCTGTTTTCGTAGTTTAGGGATGAAATTGAGATTTGGATGATAGTTCAGGGACAAAAACGGCTATTCCACCATTAGACAACATTCAATGTCTACAGTAGTCAATCTCTAATGACGAATTAATTAGGTTTAATGAATTCGTCTTGTGGTTTCCGATCCATTCGTGTAATTATTTTGTAATCAGTCTACGTTCAATACTCCCAATAAACTTTAAAAGAAGACCTAAAAATTTTACCTATGCAACTAAACGGTAAGGTCTGTGTCGACGTCATTCAAGTTTCAACTTTCATTCTCAAAACTGATATGCAACACCCACGAACTATTAAAATCGTTCGATTACACCTCTCAGATGGTTTTTTAGTGGTTTCACATACACCAGCTGTCCTTGGTATCACTGCTTGAGTGAGGCTCACATGTCACCGTGTCATCACACCGTTGTCCCACCGGGCTGAAGTTTCACACAGCCTCCGCGACGGCATGTCGCGCTACTGCCATCCGCATCCCTCCTTCCTGCCCGCCCTTCTCCCCTACGCTGGAGCTACCCTCCTCCCCGATGTGGGCAGCAGGTGCTGGTGTAGGAGCTTGAGATCCCGGCAGGTTGAAGCTGAGGGAAGCAAGGAGGAGGGCAGACCACCGAGCTCCATGCAAGCGGCAACTGAGGAGCTCTCCTGTGGCGGCGGGAGGCAGGGCTCACCTCTGTGCCTGGCAGAGCTCGCCTATGGTCCCACGAGGTGGGTTTTGGCTAGCCCGACAGATCTCCTCTGCAGCCGCGTGTGGCGGAGCTCACCCATTGCCCCATGAGGCGAATCTCAACTTGCCTGGCGAGAAGCTCCGCCATGGTCGCGTGAGGTGGAGCTCGCCCGTGGTTGTGTGGGTCCCGTGCCGCCATCCACCTCGTTGCGAGCGTCCTGTTCCTGGCTCTACCTGGTGTTCGCCATTGAGCTGGTAATAACCGATGGGTTGGATGTGACCAGGATGGAGCTTCCAAAGGAAGAAGAATCATAGTTTTGCAATTTAGCCCTTGGAATGTCTATAATCTCGAGATCCAATCCAATCTGATGTGGATTGCCAACTCCACATTGATGTGACTCCACATGTGTGAAAATAGCCCACAAAACCACCGAGAGGGGTTTAACGGACAATTTAAATAGTTGACAGTTCCTAAACATCTGGTTTTGGAGATGATGAAGTTTTAAACCCAAGCGACATTAATAATAGTTGAGGGTCGTGAAAAAGACTTTTCCTTCCTATCTATCTCCAATCATGGTCTAATAACTCAGACGAAGCCCAAGACATGACCCAGTGACCCACATGGCCCAATCAACTATCCCAACATTTTAGATGAACTACAAGGAGTGTGAGCCGTTGCCTTGCAGAAATAGGTAAAAGATTTAACAACTGAGTACAACAGCAAATAGGTAACATTTCCAAGAGTTTGTCAAATTTTACTTAGCAAATCTTGTGTTTTGCCAACTTCTAAAAAGATATGCCAAGTAAAAAAAGATCTCCAACCGTTTGGCATAATTCACTTGTTAAACCCAGATCTAACTTACATTGAGAACCCTGAGAGAGAAACAAAATTATGTTCATGCTCTTGCACCTCTTGAAAACTTGCATCAGGAACCCTTTTTGTTATTTTTTTCTTTTTTCACCCTCCCAACCGTTTAGAAATAACGATGCCAGCCGCGAGTCGCGCGCGTATATTTACACGCTGGAGGCTGGTTTTTCCAAGTTGACAAAATTGCTAAATCTTTTGCCAAACTATTAGAAGAGTATTTTTAACGTTTTTACGAAAATCAAAGATGACAACTCGATTTGGCAAACTGCTGGAGATTCTCCTCATTTATAATCTCTTGGGATTGGAGAGAGCCAACAACCTAGGCAAGTACGACGTTCCACAAAATTTTACACAGCCACCCGAATTATTGTACTCATCAACCACATGGTATACTACGTACTTACAATTTTTACCGATGATTATTATCAGCTGTTCCTACTGTTAGGACTTAGGAACCAAAATTCGAGTAACTTGAGAAAGGCAATGAAGTGCAGGGTGGCAAGGACCCACATCACCATCTTGAGGAGATCCCGCCGGGGTGTCCCGGGTGGCGTCCTCTCAAACAGGCGCAGGCAGTAGAAGAGCATGGCAAGGTCCGTGTAGGCGGAGACGACAAAGGCGGCGGCACCAATGTCTCCGTTCCACGAGCACACGGCCATGGCCGCGTTGAGAGTGAGGAACGCAAAACCGATGATCGCCAGCGGCGAGAGCCATGCTCCCTCGTGGCCGTCTTCTTCGGGTGCCCGCGGCTTGGTCTGTGGCGGCTCGAGCAGGGCTTGCTCGACCACCATTGATAGCTTCTGCTTCTCTAAATCCATGGAGCTAGCCGAGTGCGTGGGATGTGATGTTGGGGCTAAGCTCGCCACAGTCTTTATTAGTCTTCCGCTACACGCTGCCTTGTTTTATAGGCGGACTGCGCGGCCCCCTGAGTTTATTTATACTTTATAATAGTATACTAAAAATAAATGGAGGACCGTTTTGTAAATAAAAATGGAAGGAGTAAGCGTGGGAGTGGGAGGGAAGAGCTAGCATAGCAGTATTACTACCGTTCCCGGCCAAGTTTCTCTGATGGCTGCTTCTTGGAAATGGCATGTAAATCTCTGCCAAGTTCCCGCGTGAAATTTCTGATGGCTAGCTGCTTCTTGGAAATGGCATGTGAAGTTCCACGAAATTTAGTTTCTGATGGTTTTTGTTGACTTCTTCAAATGGAAAGTGGAGTTCCCGCGGGTGCTTCTTGGAAATGGCATGTGAAGTTCCACAGAGTTTCTGATGGATGCCGGTTTCTTGCAAATGGAAAGGGAAGTTCCCGCGTCAAATTTCCGATGGCTACTTCTTGGAAATGGCAATGTGAACTTGCGGTGAAGATGCCAATGGTTGCTGTCCCATTTTCTGATTTCTCCACAGAACATTTTGCATGCTACCAATTCATACCATTCAGTTTAAACTAGAGGTTTTACACATTTTGATTGATACATAAATGAGCCACTATAATAACAAGTGGTTTTAGCCATTTCATCTTATTGCAAGAAAGTATACAAAATAGGTTAAACATGGATATACCAGGAGAAACACAAACTCATGCTGTATTTTCTGCATATATATTGTTATGTGTGTAGTATAAAATATCAATGGGTGTTGCTCATTCCACATGTTTGTGCGGCGTTCAGGCACTTATTTTCATCTCTGTCTCTGCCACTTAAGCAGGAACTTTACTATTATTTTTCCTGAAGTAATCAAGTTTTGAAATTACTATATCTGTGCATCTATCAGTGTAAATACTGTCAAGACGTACATTCTATCATTCTCGTCGTTTGGGTTTCTTTTTTCCAGGCACAAAGGGAATTTCCCTCTTCTCCATGCATTTTTGTATCAAAATTGCCTTGACCATTTTGTCTAACTTACCATCGCCAGTATGAGGAGTGTATATATATGATCGGGCCAAACATCCATTCTGTATGCTAGAAAACAGCAGGTAGCATATGTCCATTTTTTTCTTGCTACTGCCAAAGTTGAACACAATATGTGTCGTCGTTGCCGCATAAGTAGGGGTACAATTCTCCGGCAACGGTTCCAATTGCCATGAGTCAAACCACGGCGGCGGCAGCGGCGGCGACGACGATCGTGACAGCATGATGGTTAATTGAAACTTGCAAAATGATGAAATAAATTATCATACAAAAGAAACTAAAGTCTAATACGATGCTTTTATTAGGGTCATGAACTACTCCATCGAGAGCTTAGATACAGAGAATGATCGGGCGAAATTATCCTAGATCGAAACCATGGTTACTGTAGTAGGTGCCTCTCTGGTGTGGCGAACCTGTAAGAATAAAAAAAATGATAGCGTGAGCGCCAAATGGCCATGTCGTTATTGAGGGAGAGCAACCCGGTCGATCGAGGCGGCGGCGTCGAGCCGGGCGCGCGCGCGGCTGGCCGTCATCCCCTCATCGGCATACGGCGGAGCATGCCGCAGCACCACTGCCGGCGCGGCCCATGGAGCCAAGCCACTGCCGTGTGGAGCTCATCAGCTCCATCACTCGGCGCCGGGCATCATATCTTCTCCATCAGCCGAAGCAGCTAGCTCGCTCTCGCCTCGCTCGTTTTGGTACTCCGTTAGGCCGGCCATTTGTATATAAAGAACGGCGAGCAGTCAAGGAGGATGACCCGTTCACACTTTAGTATTGCCGGCCGGCACGAAACTTCCCGGAAGAGCGCTGGCATCGCATATGGCGCTATACTACTGTGATGTCTACAGGATTTTGGTTCTGCTTACTGGTGAGATGGTGACACGATTCGGAGATCCTCGGGTGCCTCCTGTCGTTTCGGAGAAGTTTCGGTGGGTGTGCGAGACGGAATATTGGTGCTCAAGCTGTGCCGCCTGCAGTGCCAGAGACGACTCTTGGCATTGCCCAGGATCGATCGGAGTCAACAACCCGGCATGCACCGCACCAATGCTTCTCGTTCCGACTCTCAGTCTCTGTATTTCGGCCTTGTGTGCCCCTCAATGCGTCCTTTGCCCTCCTTGTCACGGCTGTTGTTTTGTTTTTCCCCATTCATCGATCCAATGGATAATACCTACACATGACAACTGATCCTACCTAGCGCAAACTAAAAACCCTGATTTTTTTTACTTATGTTTTTAGCCTTTTAGTTGGCAAGTTAGTTTCCTGACTTTTGACTTTTTAACTGCTGATTTTTTATATTGTTTTTTATAATATAATAAACTTTTCATCTTCTCAGCATGCCGAATATAGATGGCCATTTGGCACGAGCATGATGGACCGACATGAGCACAGTCCAAAAAAAGCACGGTCCTGACACGGCACGGCACGAGGACGATAGTGCGGTGTCGCGACGGCACACGTAGTGCGGTGCAGTCGGCCGCCACTGCCCGCCCGTAGTGCCGCCTGTGCACGACACGCCTAAATGGGCTGGCCCGATTATGGCTCATTTATTTTAGCCCACAACCAACCTTAGGTATAAATATAAGCAATTCACTCAACACCTCTCCTCCCCCACACCCACCAATCCCGCCACCGGCCCTCATTCTTCTTCCGTGGTGCCCGACGCGCCGCACCCGCCCTCTTCCTCGCACGCCCACCGCCCGCAGAGCCGGAGCACAGCGCCACCGCTGCCGCTTCCACCGCCGGTGGCCGCACCTCCTCCTCGCGGTAGCAGAGCCGGCTGCTGCACCACCGCAGGAGTAGGGCCAGCCACCGCGCCGCCATCTCCGTCGCCCTCTGGGAGCCGCGCAGGAAACAAGGCGGCCCTGCGTCGGCATCTCCGTCGCCCTCACGGCGAGCCGCGGCTACCGATGGATTTGTGTGTAGGTCTTGATGGATTCATTTTGGATGGATTTGTGTGTTATGGATCGGTGATTTTCGATGAATTTTATGATGATTTCTCTTCGAATCTTCGATCTATGATTTTAGTGCGCCGCCACCGTGCCGCGTGCACGCTCAAATGCGTATAGTGTCGTGCACGTGCTCGCGATTGAGCACGATAGCACTATCAGGCACGGGACGGCATGTTGTCGTGCCCCGCCGTGCCGTGCCCCGCCGTGTTGTGCCCGCGGTGCGCGTGCAGTGCCAGCAAACGCCCGTTTGGCCACCTATAATGCCGAAAGGCAGAAAAACTCGTCTCAGGATAAGTCCAACAAGAGTAGGCAAACGTATTTTGCCTCTCCAATTGCTACTATTCACGTGAGGCAAGACCTCCAACAGGCGAGCCAAACCCGGAAGGCAAACTGCCTTCGAGGAGAGAGGAGAGGTAAAATTGCAATCCCTCTCTCCTCAATTGCATTTGAGCCTGCGCGGGGAAGGGGGAGGGACAGGGAGAGTGGGGAGCTCCGCCGGTCTAGGCCTCTGGGCTACTCGATGCGCCGTCGACGGCGGGAGGGGAGCTCCGGCAGAGGAGAGCGCTGGAGGAGGACGGGCCCGCCTCATCGTGTCCGCTCTGCTACGCCGTCGTTTCTCCACCGCCTCCGAGCCGCCATAGCCTCCGCGCCACTGCGCCGCCGCCGTCTTCAGCTCGGAGGAAGTGGTTGTCTTCAGCTCTGAGCCATCATGGCCTCCGCGCCGCCGCGCCCCTCTACCGCGTCGCCGTCTTCTCCACCGCCTCCCTCCTTCCCCGCGCAGCGCGCGATGCTGCCCCTCCTCCCCTGTCATAGCCGGAGCAGGGGGAGGGGGCTGGACCCGGCCTCGACGGCGGTGGAGTCGATTCAACTCCTGCGAAGGTCGAATCGACAACGGTGAAGCTCGAATCGGCACTAGTGGAGCTTTAATCGACGCCTGCGGAGTCGAATCGGTGGAGGCGGAAGTCGATTCTCGGCGCAAAGGATGCTGTGGACGGTGGCGGTGGCGTCGCTTCGAAGAGCGGCGGTGAGCGCGTTGAGGAGGCCCGGCATGGACACGAGCTGCTCCCGCGCATAGATAGAGATGTTGAGGAGCGCGGTGGCGGCGTCCATGCCCGTGGTGCTCGGCGACGAGCTGCGCGGCAAGGAGGTTGACGACGCCGACGTGGACCAGCGGCGCGCGGATGTTCGGGTCGTCCTTGGAGGCAGGGCAGATATGTCGACGTCGCTCACGCTCAGGGGGACGAGGAGGATGCGGCGGCGCCGGCCTGGAGGAAGTGGCGCGAGCGGCGGGGCACGGAGGAGATGGGGCGGATGGGGGCGCTGAGGAAAAGAGCAAATGCATTTGCTGTTGGAGACGATGCGATATGAAGATACTGCAAATCACTGTACACGTAAGGCAAACGGCAATTTGCCTTTGAAAAATGCCTTCTTTTGTTGGACTTAGCCTCAGTCAGCCTGCAGCCCATTTCCTCATAAACTACTTCCTAGTGTTTCAATCCATTTCCTCATAAACTACTTTCCAACTTTTCGAAAGCTAACCTAACAATTCGACTGTCTATTTCAGCTTTATTTCAAGCTTCTTATACTGCTAAAAGCCCAAAAGATGACCCGATAAAATCAAACAAATATGACCTCAGCCCGTGCTTTCATGGCGTCAATTTCACCACTCCCTTCGTGTTCGATTCACACCAGTACTTTATTGCAAATGCAAGATTCGAGCCGAGGAAGCAGTGCTTGTTCTATTTTTATTGTCTATGCCTACTACTCTTTCTCATCAACCGTTTTAGCCTTGCGAGTTGTTCCTTTTATCAGCGAGTAGTCAGCGTCGCTTCTTTGCCTTGGTTTGGCAGTCTGCCAGGAACAGGAAGGATTGTAAAAACTGCGGTCCCAATGTAAGAAATCATCGTAGTTTCTTAAGCATAAGATTTCACATCAAGAAACTAGGATGTCCATTGTAAATTTTTACCCAAAGTTCACATAAAGAATTGACCAATCATGCATCTGATTTTTTTCTACTCTCCCCGGATCCTTTGTACCCACCACACAACAGTCTGGCCCGAGCTCGCCAATCGGGGCGCGGCGGCTTGGGCTCCCCAGTCTGGCTGTGGCGGCCCGAGCTCGCCGGCCAGCGGCGCTTGGGCTCTCCAAGCTCGCCCGGGGCTGGTCCTGAGCTTCGGTGCGTCGGCGGAGGTCCCCAGCACGAAGGAGATGCATGGGAGCAGTATGCTCATCCAGCGTCGCACCTTGGACCTCGCTCGTACGTGGGCTCGACGCGCGGACGGCCGGGGAGAAAGGAGGGCCGCGGCGGCGGGCCCGGGGGAGCCGCCAGTGCGTCGTGCAAGTTCCTACTGTGACGGTGCATGTTGGGGTGCGTCTTCTTGCCGCACTTCACTTCGGGGGTGATAGCGTGAGGGAGCACGACGCCGGCACCGGCCCGCAGTTTGTGTGCCAGACCTGGCGTCTCTTGTGCGTGGGCTTGACGCGCCGACTGTTTGGCTTCAGTGCTACTTCCAGGAGGAGCAACAGTCAGCGGAGGGAGCAGCCGCCAGGGGAAGGATGCACGCGTGAAGGAGGCGGCCGCACGGGAGCGCCGCGGCGGATCCGGCCGGAGGGGGGCATCAAACGAGTAGTTTCTCCCCAACGCCACTCCGCCGGTTTCTTGTTGCCTCGGTGCTTGAGTCGACGCCGTTTCTGGAGGTGAGGGCACGGCTAAGGGCTTGGTTGGAGTTGCCGTGAGAGGTCAGAAAAGATAGTAGTATACAGCGCAACCAGTCCACTCATCATCTTACTTGTCCCCGAGGGTGGATGTAGGATTAAATCTTAGGAGCACCGTGCTTTTACTTCTTCCTCCATCTCCACCTCTTTTTTTTCTTGTTCTTTCCCTCCTCTCTTGTTCTCATCTTCGGGCCTGTCCCCACCTCGTCGACTGATTTTCATCCACTTTCTGGTCAATAATACGGTTGTATCATTTTTCTGCCTTCTTTTCTGCCTGAGGCGTGTGGGCGATCCCTACATGGGCCTACCTACTCACTTCTTCATGTCTCATTTCAGTTTTGTGTGTAGCGTCCAACTTACTGGTCGATTCAGTTTTGGTTTCGCTCATTTTTAGCATGCTTTTGGAATTTATTGATTTTTTATGTTTCAATAAAATTGATTGATTTTCTTTCTTGTCTACTCTCTTTTTCATCACCATAAAAGCTGCTACGTGCCACATTTTCTATTTTTCAGAAAAAAAATGGAGTGGCAAAAGGCGAAAATCACTTGAATATTTATTTTAACCAACGAACACGTAGAGTGTGCCTATTTGATTGAAAAAGAGGAGTTTTTACAGACTGACGAACCGGTAACACGCATAATGATTATACATGCGCCAACAAAAGGGCTAGACACTGCACCCGCCCCGATCCAAAGAGACACCTCACTTTTAATTTTGGCCACTTCGATCATTTTGTAACAACAGGACACTCTCGTCTGCCTCCTTGAAGCAACCGGCCATGGTGCTGTGATGATATGCCTCACCAGGCTAAGGTCCACCGGAGTCGACAATAACAAGGCCTTAGGCCTAACTCAGGCCCTGTTTAGTTTCCCAACGTATCTCCGGACACTAATTAGGAGTATTAAATGTGGATTACTGACAAAACCCATTCCACGACCCCTACCTTAATTTTCGAAACGAATCATTAAATGTGGATTACTGACAAAACCCATTCCACGGCCTCTAGGAGTATTAAATGTGGATTACTGACAAAACCCATTCCACGACCCCTACCTTAATTTTAGATTTAATGGATTCGTCTCGCAATTTCCGGTCCATTCGTGTAATTATTTTTGCAACTAGTCTACGTTCAATACTCCTAATAGACCTTGGAAGGGGACCCAAAAGTTTCACTTCGTGAACTAAACAGGAACTCAACCCAAAAGACTAGCCTGATGGGTGAGGACTGCACCCACCTTTATGTTGCGCTCCTCCCCCATCACTTCCCGATGTGAGACTAAACCCAACACTTCCCTTGCTTCCTGCTCTGATTTCCTTCTTCAATCCCTTTCTTTGATACCAATTATTAGCAACATGGTAGTTGTGAAAGGAATTGGAAGCAGAGAAGAGGAAGAACGGATGGAGAACAGGAGGCAGCGACGCCCGGAGAGGTCCTGCCGTAGATAGAAGAGAAGAAAGACAGAAGTCTGTTACAATAATTCATCGATCTCTCTACCCTCATCCTATCCAGGTATTTGTAGGAATTTTTTTAAAACATATATTTATTATTTCACAATTTTTCGAAAATATATAGCGGATTCAAAAATTTGCAAGAGTAGCCTCCAACCGTCGTGGTAAATGCGGTGTAGGGGCACTACAATGCTCCTACCGCCGTTTCAACCGGCAGCTGGTAGATGCACTTCGCATGCGGTATCGCTGAGTTCTCCGTTTCGTGGCGGCAGGGACAACTTCTCTTCACAAAATCATTACTTTTTGGTATGAACTCGGATGAGGATAAAATTTATACGAAACTTGTAACTTTCGACGAGATCTACAACTTTGTAGTTCAAAATTTTTTCATTTAAAGTCATCTTTGGACTCAAAAAATCGATATACTATCCAGATCTCAGTTTACGGACCCAGATCTGGATAGTATATCAATTTTTAAGTCCAAAGATGACTTCAAATGAAAAAGTTTGAGTTGATCAAATCGACAGCTACAATTTTCATATAAATTTTAAGCTCATACCAAAAGTTATGTTAAGAGAAGTTGTCCGCCAATAATGGCGAGGAACCTGTAGCAGCCGCGAATCAGCCCCTACCGTCGTTTCACGTGATAGGTCCCTACCGCCATTTACCACGGTGGTTGGAGGCTACTTTTGCAAATTTTTGGATCTACTGTATATTTTCGAAAAAGTGTGAAAAATAAAAAAAATTCTATTTGTAGACAAAGATACATGGGCTGAGACGAACTGAAAATAGGCTCGCAGGCCCGCCCAATCAGCAGCTCAGTACACAAATATTCTATTTCACTGATATTAGAATCAACTGGGCCTTCAGTAGCCTGCACGAGCTCACGGTCAGCCCAACATTTAATCGAGCCGGATCAAGTGTCTCACTGAAAACGTTTCAACGGAAATCCTATATATCTTCCAGAAGAAAGTTTCCAAATGAACTATAATCCACCAAAAGTCCATTTAACAGCCACCAGCCCAACAAGGGAAACCTAGCACCGACCCCTTCTTCCACCTCCTGCCTGCCACCGCCGCGACCGGGAAGTCCTCGCACGCGGAGGGGTGGGAGGTGGGCGCAGCGGTCGGCGGTCGAGGCGACAACCTTAGGGATAGGGTTTTAGGGTTCGGGTTCGGGGGTCCTCCATGTCCGGCGGACCTTGAAGGGGGAGGTGGGGGGAGCCGAAGGACCAGCAGTGGCGGCGGTTCGGCCGGCGGTGGAGGCGAGGCGGCGCGGTAGCACCACCGCCCGGGCGAGGTCGAACTGGCGGTGGGCCGGTGACCGGCGAAGAGGCACGACGAGTTAGGAAGGCGTCGCTGCAGTGGGTCAGGCGGGCGCGCATGGCGAGCCATCGGTAGGGTGGAGGACGAGTGGCGGGGTAGTGGCCGGCGCGAGGAGCGATTCGGGTTAGGAAGGGCCAGGGTTCCCCAAGCCGGACCCGGTCCGGTTAGCCAAACCAAAAAAGCAGGCTGACAACCGGGAAAACCGATAAACGGACTCCTCGGTTCGACTGGTTCTCTAGGTGCGGTTAGAGTCAGGTTCCGACCATTTAGGAAGCAGGCGGACCGGTGGGACGAGAACCGGCCGAGCCGGTTCCCACCGGTTTGGGGAACCCTGGGAAGGGCGGGGTCACCGGGCGGCGGTGGATCGCAGGCGGGCGACACGGCAGTGGGGAGCCACCGGCCGGGGTTAGTGGAGGAGGCGGCGGGGGTGGTGGCCGGCATGAAGAACAAGGAGGAGGCGGGGTGGTAGAGAAGAAGGTGGGAGGAAGAAGGAGCTGATAAGCCTTAATGGACTTATAATTTGCTGGTTTATCCATCTTCCGGAAGGATATAGGAGTCCACACGTTTCAAACCATGATGCCGCCGCCACTAACACAATCAATCTGGACATCACGTGCTATGTTACACTTGAACTCTGAATCTCTGATAAATAGATTAGTTATTTTTGTTATGCATCCACACATATTCTTATGTCTAGATATATAATAAAAATTATAAATCTAGACTTACCGAAAACGGCCTATGATTCAGAGTTTTTGTACCGGTAGAAAAAATTCGGGAATTTCAGACATTTTGATAAATGCGATATTTCGAGAATTTTGGACATTTCGGTGATAACGGTAGCATTTCATATTAAAAAATAATTCCGCCAAAATTTGAGAAAATTCTCAGAAGTTTTTTCCAGCTATAATTTGCCCTGCTCTTGTAATCCATTCTCTGCTAGCATTTCATTTTAAAAAATAATTCCGCCAAAATTTGAGAAAATTCTCAGAAGTTTTTTCCAGCTATAATTTGCCCTGCTCTTGTAATCCATTCTCTGCTGCCTGCTGGCTGCTGCTAGCACCCTCCATCCCAAAGCCTGCCCCCTTCGCCGCCACAAAAATGTCCGGCCTCCATTCGTCGCCCCAACGCTGCACAAGCACAGCAGAGTCGGCGAGTCGCTCGTGGTCGTCGCTGCCGCCGTGCCCATGGCAGCCAACGCCGTACACTTGTTTTCTTGCTAGATCACTTACATTCTTCTCTTTGCAAACGAAGAACGCGACGAAGCCTCCGGCCACTGTCGCGAACGCCATGAGCCACACCATCACCGCCACCGGCGGCGGCATGACGGCCGCGACCTTCCCGGAGAATGCTAGCGTCAGCAGAGTCGTCAGTACCCAGACGGCGACCTTGAGCCAGCTCCTGGCGTTGGAGCCAGCAGGTGCCAGCTCGTACATCCTCAGACAGGCGAAGAGGGCGAGCAGGTCGGCGTAGGCGAATCCGACGAATGCGACGGCCGAGGCGTCCCCGTGTGACCGGACGATGGCCGTGGCCGAGTTGAAACTGAGGAAGAGGAAGCCGAGGAGCGTCGGCAGCCACGACCACGAAAAGCTGATCCCGGCGGCATTATTAGTGTCGTCCGCTCCGTGGGCGTCGCTGGGGAGGGTGATGCTCGCCTCCAGATCACGGAGCAGAAGAGCTTCGCCGGCGGCGTGATCGTCAGCAGGAGCTGGGTGTCTGGTGATGGCTGAATTACGGAGCTGGGGTGTGGCCATGCTTATGAATATGATGATCAAGGATTCAAGGGGGGATTAATGGATGGAGCAGATCGACTAACTCTCGGGGTGAGAGCAGTGGCAGGGCGGGTAGTGGCTAATGGATTTGGCGGCGCGAGCTGGGGAGTGCCAAGTGAACTTGGTAGTGAACTGAACGTTCCATTGCGCACTTATTTAGTTATTTATACTCCCGGAGAAGTGCGAAACTTCTCGGAAAAAACGAACGGATGCGCGTGACAGCTCCATCACAGAGCTTCACGGAACCTTCAAACGGCACATCTGTTTGGATACAAAGGCCCACTTGAGAAAGCTGGTGGGCTTCTTTTAATTCCACGCTACCTGCCAGCCGCCCGTCGCGTTCTATACTTCGCGTTTTTTCCCCTTCCGGGGTAAATAATTTTCCAGCGTTTTTTTCCTCTAAAAAAAACAATTCCCGCGTTCCTCGCAAGCGCGTTGCCACGCCCACACGGCGGCGTCGCGGTCAGCGGTGGTTCGTCAACGACCCCCGCCGGGCGGCAGGTGCAAGCAGAGCAGCTGTGCCTCTCTTTTTTTTTTAACTTTTCCTTACAATACACTGATTAGCAGCTGTGCCTTATTCCTTTCCACTTCCGCTCAATCTCAGCTCCCCTTAAAGTGGGACTAAAACTTCTACCGCTGCTCTCTCGAACTCTCGGGCGACAGCCGGCAGCTACAGTTGAGAGAAGGGGAAAAGGGCGGAGACGTCACCGCGGAGATCGCTGGTCTCTGGCCGGCGGGCGGTGGTGGTAGGTTAGGTCCTAGTAAATCTAGGTTTAGGTATCCGGGCGTCGAGGCGGAGGCGGCGGTGGCGCTGAGGAATAAGTCCTCTCAGGCTCTTCCTCGCCCCGGCAACGCTTCACTTCGGCGTCTACGGCGAGCCTGTGGAGGTGGTGCTCCCGGTGTGGAGCTCCTGTGTAGGAGTCGTCCGGCGACGTCTCGCCAGCCCGGTAGGGAGGTGATTGCGTCGGCTTTCTCTTTTGTGGATGGAGAAGCAGCATTGGGCTATGAGGAAGATTGGAGAGTGGATAAGGCTTGATGGTCCCGCGGCGGCGTCTGTCGCCGACGGCGAGCTCTTGTCCATGGTCAATGGAGCTTGGGGTGTATCCCCGGCCGATGCGGCATCAGCGATGGCTTCGTCCTGTCTGTGAAGACGGGTGTCTATTGCGGCTACCTTCAAAGCCTTATGGCGAGAGGGCTCGCCGGCACAGGGATTCGTGGCGGCGGACCTCGGCGTGACGGCCGTGGCGACAAAGTTCGGAGGAGTCGACCCTCAGGAGGATTAGAGCCTTATGTGCAATTTCTTTGTTCCTTAGGGATCTCTATGCAATTGGGTTGACATAGCTGTCTTCTGTATCCTTTTGGAATGTACCTGTGTGTGTACGTGTATTTGTAGGGTATCCTTGATGTTTAATACAGGTATGTTTGAATAAAAAAAAGCAATTGTGCCTTGGCCTCCTCTTTTTTTAGTTTATTTTCCTTTTTTTTCATTTTTTAACACCGAGCAGCCGCACTTTACCTCCTCATTTTTTTCATGTGTTCAAGCTAGCTTGAGACTGCGATTGCATAGCATCAGTGGCATAGTAAGGATTTTGGCCATGTGAACAACGTATATATAGTTGCCAAATTTGTAATTTCAATTTAAAATTAACTTGATAAGCTTTATTTTATTGTGTGTATAAGATTATTGTTGACGGCTGTTAAATACCACTTTTAGCCGTTAATATTCTCACATAAATGAAGGCATATGCATTTATTACACACATTTTATTAAGAATAATGTAGTTTCACTTGTCCTTCAAGATTATTTGATTGTAGGTGAAATAAGTATGAAAACAGATGGAAACTCACCTTCTATTAAGTGATCCATGCCACCTCAGCTGAGGAGGTGGCTGCCACATGGATCTTAGGTGGCAAACACATCACTAATCCAAGTGAAGCACTCGTCGACGAATCAGAGAGCGACACGTGGACAACACATGGATCCATGGGTCCACCAGGGACTCAAACCGTCAGGACTCTTGCCATGCACAGAGGATGGATCATGGGACCCACCTGCCAGCCACTTGGAGAAAACACACCAGGACACGTGGCACAGGAGGATCGGCCGATCCTAGGATCGGACGATCTTGTGTCCATTGATCCTAAACTTCCACGTGTTGGTCCCCCATTGGTTCATTATTGCATCCCGGTGCATTTTGGTGACATTTGGTGCTGGAGGACGCCATGGCCTTTGCATATAAATAGAATGGGAGGGGCTCCATTTCTCACCACCAGCACTTGACTCTTCTCTCTCCCTTTTAGTTTCCAAGGCTAGGGGGTAGGCTAGAGTAGCTCTTATTCAGGTTCCAAGTCTACTTTTGGATCTAGGTATGAGTCCTCTTGTATCTTTATTTCTTTGTATGACTTTGACCTACTTCAGTTATTCAGCTATTTCATATAAAGTTATGGTAGTTCATGTGATTGATATGTTCTTGAGTTCTTCGTTCGTTCATCATTTAGAGGCTCATGTTCATCATGAACACTACCCTTCGATCTAGTTGAAGGACGACTTACTCATACCTTTTGTGTTTGTTCATAAATTAGAGACTCGTGTTACGCCCCTTTGATCTTGTTGATTAGACATAAGAGAGTTCATATCGTTCGTATGACTAGTCCTGTTTGATCTAGCTAGATTGCATTGTTGTGTTGCATGAGGTTTGTGTTTGTGCTACGGTACTTGGTCTAAGTCGGCCAGTGTTCTGGTGGCTTCACCCTGGGTCATAATAGCCCGGGCCGGGTGGAGTTCAGTAGAAACATAGGCATGGTGTCTGGGTTGTGTAGATGCGTTAGTTACCCCCCCGGTAACGATTGAGGTAGGCCGCGGTAGTGACAGTCGTTGGACCCTTTGTAACCCTCCGCCCTGGGGTATTGATGTAGGAGGCTAAAGGATAGATTTCCGCTTGTATTCTTAGTGTCGCGGTGCTATCTCCCCGTTTGTACCTAGGTGCTAAACCTTCGGTCAGGCAATGTTTGTGCATCTTTCTTTATCAGCTAACATTTGTATGTTTAGTACCTTACAACCTAGAGCTAACTCCGTACAGTCCCCCTTACGCCGTAGTGTTCTTTAGTAGGAGATGAATCAATGTGTGTGTCACACTACCCTATCTTATCATTTATCTTACCCCTGTATTTGAGTTATCGTCTCCTTTTCTATCTCATGGTTTATATTCAATGCAATAGCATAAATCTTGATATCTGCCATTACCTTCCACGGATTCGATACCCTTGGAATACTCACTTCCCTGGGGAAGTGCTACAATGGTATATCAGTGTGTTTGCAGATTCGTTCATGATCGTTAGGATTACGTATGGCTATTCTTGACATTCGCTCTAATTGAGCAACGTTAGTAGTGATGTTATTAAACGCCAACAAGCATTTCTAGCGTTGTTGTCGGGGAATGGATTCTAAATCCGTTCTTAGGTGGTTGCGCTAAGAAATGTCAACAAGTATTTTTGGCGCCGTTGCCGAGGGAGGCACAAGATTATCATGACTATGTTTTGCATCTGTTTATAAAACTTGAGTAGGGTAGATCAACTCTCAATGCCGGCTAATCTTGATTGTTTTCTTTATCTTTGGATGATGAAGACAGGTAGTGTATGACTGGTTTCGACTTACCGCCGAATTTTACAGAAGACCCAGAGTCACTAGTAAGGAAAGCTCGATCTCATTTCGACTCTCCTTGCCGTACTCGTTCGGATGTCGACCCAGCTTCCTTAGTGCCATCCACATCAAACGATATGACCCAGAAGAAACTTCATGAGTACTCAGTTCGCTTAGCTGACGAGGTGTTGCAAGGCCCTGATGTGACAGTTGGGACTGAAAACTTTGAAATCAAGACGGGTTTAATGACGATGCTACAGGCTAGCTCATTTTTTGGCAAGCCTAATGAGGATGCTAGTGCCCATCTTCAGCAGTTCCTAAAGCTATGCGACACTTTCACCATAAGGGGTGCGAATGCGGATGCGGTTCGTCTTCGACTGTTCCCATTTTCTCTCTTAAGGAAAGCCAAGCAATGGTTCTATGCGAACCGTGAGGCTATCAATACATTGGGCAAAGTGTTCAGAGATTGATGTGACGGGTAATTCCTCACCTACCAACTCAGAGCAATATGAGTGTAGAATGTTCCATATCTAATTTCCACCGGCTTGTCATAGAAAATCTGATGTAAAACAATAAAATTCCTGGTGTGTACTTACCAAAATTGTTAAACAATAAAGCAAGGGGTTTCTTCCGGTCGACAGCTCAAAGACTCAAAGCCGGCGACTGTGATAATTTAAATGGTGATTTAGCCAATGAATAATAACAATTGATAAATATTTGATTACTTTGCATATACCATCTTACTTGATCCAAAGAGAAATTGCTGAAATTTACATGAACAAACTGAAACCGAAATTCAAAATTAAACCTTGGTTGGTGCCCCTTGCGGCGCCACACTGCGTTGTCACTTGTCAGTGCCAACAATGGGCCACGCTGTCACCCGGCTAACCTCACCCAGGTCTTTCTTGCGCTGTCTCGATTCACACAAGCAGCGTACCACCATTATTTGCTACACCTTCATGATGCCACCATGGGTCGGCTGCAAGCGCACACCTTCGATTCACAACCGCCACAGCGCTCGACTACACGCACGCTGTCACGGTCTGCCGACGCGCGAACCCCGGTTACTATCACGCTATGCGTCGTCGTGGTTACTTTCGTCTGACTTATCAGTTACCAGTTAGAATAGTCATTAGCCGTTAACCAGCCGAACAGGTTGTGCGGATGAAGAAGACGATGCGGCCTGTGCGAGTGCGAGGGTTAGTAGGCCCTCACGATAGCTACGGATGTGATGCGTCACAACTAGGGCTGGACGCCGAGCCAGCTCGGCTCGGCTTGGCTCAGCTTGGTCCGGCTTGTTAATTTAACGAGCCAGTTTGGCTCGACTCGTTAACAAAACGAGAACTCAGCTCAGCTCGTTAATAGCTCGAGCTAGCTCATTAAGCTCACGAGCTGGGTGTTAATTTGAAATGACATTGTCACCTCAATATATATGAACACAAAATAATTAGTAATTTAAAAAATTTTAAGTCTTTCAATGCATCATGCATAGAAAGTGCAAATGAAGCACACAAGTCACAACTAATTAACAATAATACTGATTACATATATGATATGTATTAAAAATCAATTAAAGTCTAGCCGTCCCTTTCTATCCATTATAAGATTGAACGAATTTTAAATAAAGCAACCAAACAGACAAGAATTAATTAGAAATTTGGAGGAGAAAACGAGTGGATTCAATTCTGCTTCCTTGGCTTGTTTAGCAACCTCCCTATGTTACTCTAGGTGTTTAGCTTGATTGGCTCGCGAGCAGATCGCGAGCTGGCTCGAGCTAGCTCATCAGTGAAACGAGCAAAAACAACTACTTGGCTCGTTGCAAAATCGACCGAGCTGAGCTAAGCCAAGCCGAGCTGCGATCAAGTTGATCCAGCTCACGAGTTTTTAGCTTGGCGTCCAACCTTAGTCACAACAATATCCTCAACTGTCTGAACTGCTCTGCCAAATGAATCTGCTTTCCTCATGAGGCATGTTGTGAGGCATGATCAATCAAGATGGAATTTGCCCCTCTCTACTTGAGAAAGATATCTCTGACCCCCTCGAGTGATCGAATTAAGAAATGCATGGATGTGTTGGGTTAAGAGTTAACCCTTTTGAAGGATCTGAATCACGGTATCGAGAAAGAGAGGTCAGCTTGGAGCTAAACCAAATATCGTGAGGCAAAGGGAATAGCATGGATGAAACGATGTGATGGTTCGTCTGATAAGATCTTTACGTATGCATAGGAGTTGACACGTCTTGCTAGAGGCCGCTATCAACTATTGCTCGATTGAGTAGGAGTACTCGAGCCATGTATATGTGTGCATGAACCCATATGGTCACACACTTAAGGGGTTTGAAATATTGAAAAGCTTGCATATGTGATTTGTCTCTAGTGCAAGTGGGAGACTGTTAGATATATGCCCTAAAGTTAATCAGATTGGATCCACTAATGGATTTGATCCATTAGTGTATTAGAGTTTTAATGGGACGTAAAGGTCGAAAGGCCCATTAGTGACCTATATATATATACAGAGGTGGAGGGAGGGAAAAATACTAATTGCTGCTACATTAATCGCGCGCTACAGTAGACGTGTGTGAAAAGTGCCGCCACCGCTACAGTACCGCGAATGAACAGTAATCGCGGGTGAATAGTGACTTTTGTAGCCCCTCCTTTATACACATCCTCCAGTTTGTGATCGTTCGTGAGGTGCTAGTACAGCTACGATCGGTGTTCCTTTCCCCGTACGTATGGATACCTTGGAGGTGTTGCGTCTGGAGCACTTGGAGGAGCCGCGTGTGAAGGACAAGAAGGACGTGAGCAACTGCACGACACTGCTACCCTCGACGCGTTCATCTACATCGAGACGGTTTCGCTGCATCTGCGCGCTAGTAGTAATCCCGTGATCTATAACAACAGTAGTTCATGTTTTACGGGGAAATTTTGTTTGTGCTAGCGTAGCCCCCCTAATCCCTACAACACACACCTTCGATTCACAACCGCCACAGCGCTCGACTACACGCATCACACATCGGCGTCAGCCGCTATCAAGTCACCAGCCATAATAGCTACTAGCCACCAGCCAGCCGAACAGGCTAGGCAGACGAAGAAGATGATGCGGGTTTCAACTTTCAACCTGTGTGAGTGCGAGGGGTAGTAGGGCCTCACGATAGCTACGGATGTGATGCGTCACAACAATATCTTCAACGGTAATGCTACAATAACCATCCTCTAATCATGCGGTCAAAGGTCTCATTAGATTCGTCTCGCGATTTTACCCGAGGTTGTGGAGGTACTCCCTCCATTCCGAAATACCAGACGTTTTGGACATGGTCACGGTAACCAAGGTGGGGTTAATTAGGAGTTTTTTCCCCTTGTCTACCCCTAATAAATAAAGCTGCGGGCGCATTCCTTCTGACAAACTCCTTTAGCCCAGTTGGCCAGTGGTGCCAGGTGTGGGTCGCTTGCTTCACGGTTCGAGTCCTGGCGACCTCAACATTTTTTTGATGGATGCCCCATTTTGCATGGGGATTTTGCATGGCCCTGTTCCAGCTGCGTGGCGCGCGCTTGGGGCGCGATTTGCCGTCGCCGTTCGGTCGTTTCAGAAGGGGAAAATTGTTTCGATGGTGCTGGCACGCGTTTTGGTCTATTTTTTCGCTCCTTCGACCGGGAAAACATTTTTGCTATGGCGCCACTCACTCCGACGTTACACATTCACCGTGGCTATTTAAACCGAGTTCGTGGCGATGCTTCTTTGCTTCCCTTTGCCTGGCTTCCCTTCTTTGCTTCCCTTTGCCTGGCGACGTTTCACGTTGCAATGGCTGTTGGCAACGCTGCCTTTGAGTTTGACCTGAACGTTCAATTAGAAGAAGACGACGACGACCGTTTCGATCTGAACAATGGCAAGACTTCTTTGCTTCTTTGCTTTGCCTTTCCTTGCTTGCTTTGATTTACCTTGCTTTGCCTTGCACATGGCGACGCTTCTTCAGTTCTTTGCTTTGCTTAATTTGTTAGCTGTTCATTTAGAGGACGGCGGCGCCGGCGGCAACATTCTCTTTGACCCCATCGAGCATGAAGATGATGACGGCTACGCTGCCTTTGATTTCAACGAGCATGACGATGAAGAAGACAACGGTGGTTTCGATCCGAACGAGCCTAGAGCACATGATGAGCATGTCAACAGTACTGCCTCTTTTTCTTCTCTAGCTGTTCAGATCGAATGTTCTTCTTTTGTTGCTGAAATATTCATGATCTATTTTTTGTAAGATTCGATTTGAACCTACCACTAGATGAATTTGGAGCGGTTGATTTTGATTATGTACAAAACCTAGGTGCTGGTGAGTTCTTTGTACTACTACGATTTATTTGCCTTGCTTTGTCTTACCTTCCTGAGTTAGTATTTGTACCATGCATGAATAAGCTTGTTTCTTTTAGTTAGTAGTACATGCCGTGAGCATTTGTCTTGTTCTCCCCCTTGAGTAAACAACATGCCGTGAGTATTTATATTTAGATCATGCCGTGTACTATTTGTATCATGCATGAATAAGCCAGTTTGTTTTTTGTATATTTATATCGTGCCGTGAGTGAGTATTTGTACCATGCATGAATAGCTAGGAAGCATGCCGTGAGTATTTACATCATGCCGTGAATGAGTATTTGTATTTTGATCATGCCGTGATTTAGCTTGTTTCTTTTTCTATTTTTAGATCATGCCGAACAAGTGGTCCAACCTAAGCATGATTATTGCGATACCGTTAGACAACAAGTTTATCAAGCATTGTTGATGAGAAGCAAGAATGGATGTCTTGGCAAGCATGATACAACAATTATTTCTCAGCAATTTGGAGTAAAAATTAGAACGGTTAAAGAAAGGTAGAAGTGGTCGTAAAGCAATCCCTATTGATTAGGAAGAATTGAGAAACATTCCTCTCCAACAAAGAATGACCCTAGAAGATGTCTCTAGTAGACTTGGTATTAGCAAGACTAGGATACATAAGTTATTGAAAAAGGGTATGATTAGGCACCATTCTAGTAGCGTCAAACCTTACCTCACGGAGGCTAACAAGAAGACTAGGTTGAAGTGGTGCATTGACATGATTGACCGGAGTTTGCTTGATGATCCAAAGTTTAAGGATTTGTTTGACATTGTGTTTATTGATGAGAAGTGGTTCTATCTCTATCAAAAATCAGAGAGGTACTACTTGTTACCCGATGAAGATGAACCACATCGTATTTGCTAGGCCAAAATTTAGAGATGGAGTATGTGTGTTTGATGGCAAAATAGGTTGTTTTCCACTTGTTACTATTGAGCATGCTATTAGAGACAGTCCTTATCGGTTGCGTGGTGAGGAAGTAATCAAGCCAATCCAATCAATCACAAGGGATGTCATAAGGGATTTCATGATAAATAAAGTGTTGCCGGCAATTAGAGCAAAGTGGCCTAGAGAAGATGTGCACAAGCCAATATACATACAACAAGATAATGCTCCTACTCATTTGAAAGTGGATGATCCTCAGTTTTGTGAGTGTGCTAAACAACATGGGTTTGACATCCGGCTACTAATGCAACCAGCCAATTCTCCAGATTTTAATGTTCTAGATTTGGGTTTCTTTCGAGCTATCCAAGCAATTCAGTACAAGAAAAATGCTAAGACATTGAAAGACCTTATTCCAGCAGTGCACCAGGTAAAAGATTTAATTGCAGTTGATTGTTTCAATAAAAACATGATAAGACAATATTTGTTGATTGTTTCAATAAAGATCTAATCTCTTTAACAATTGTTTTGCAGGCATTCTTAGAGTACAGCCCATGGAAAGCAAATAGGATATTTGTAACATTACAAACTTTGTTGAAGGAAGCAATGAAAGTTAAGGGTTGCAACAATATAAAGATTCCTCACATACAGAAGCAAAGACTAGAGAGGGAAGATAGACTGCCATTGCAAATCCCTTGTGAACCTTCATTGCTAGCCGAAGCCATAAGTAGTCTCCCTGCAAATTAGAAGATGCAAATTAGTTTATGCAAATTAGAAGATTGCTAGCCGAATGCCTACTGTTCAAATGCATGTACTGTTTGCAAATCCCTTGAATACCTTACTGTTTGCTTGCAATTTAGTTCTTGGCGTTATTTCTTGCTTGCTTCTTCTTCTTCTTCTCCATCTCATCTAACTTCTCAACAACTTCTTCCGGGAGAATGATGGTGTCACCATCCATTTGAAGTTTCTCCACATTAGGAATGTAGAACTCACAATCAAATTTTTCCATGTCATCAAGAACTTGTGCGAAGAAGTCATAGTCTTCATGTAAAAGGCCACAACGAGCACACCTCTGAGCGTTGCGGCGAGCTTGCTTACATGCTTCTCCGAAGACGCCGCCAGCATGGAACGTGCAGCAGCGAGGACACTCGACCACCTCGTCGACGTCCGGCACCTCCTCGACGGAATCCGGCACCTCGTCGACGGAGTCCGGCACCTCGTCGACGGAATCCGGCATCTCGTCGACGGCGTCCTTCCCATCCTCTATGGAGTCCAGCACCTCCTCGACGGCATCCTTCCCATCCTTGACGGCGTCTTTCCCATCCCGTTCGACGGTGTCCAACACAAAAGAGCCTGAGACGACGCGTTGGGCCGCGGTGGCCGCGTCACCGCGCGCCGGTCCGGATGTGGCGGCGCGGCAAGAACCAGGCGCTGCTGTCCATGCGCCACGCCGCCGCGGCGCTCGGAGGGCGGACCATGGGCTCGGGTTCACGCGCGTCGATGACGGAGCCAACTCGTTGACGACGTGCCTGGCGTTCGTCGACGGCGGGTGGGCGGTGCCGAGCGTCGTGGCTGTCGAGGGGTCCCGACGCCGCTGAGTCTGCGATGAGCACTTCCGCCGAGTCCGCGATGAGCACTTCTGGCGAGCTCGACGACGAAGCCATGGCTAACCCTAACCGCGGCCGGAGACGAAGTGGATGTGAATGCTAGCACCTTCGTTCGAGTATGTGGCCGGTGAGTGAATGCTTCGGAGGCGCGTGGGAGATGAGAAGGGCGTCGAGCACGCGCGGGGAATTGCGATTGCGAGCGATATGAATGCGGCAGCGCAACCGATGGCTTGACTCGCGTGCGCAAGGGCAAAGACGTCCATAACCGCGGCGGCGCCTCGGGGAGGAGTCAGGACGTCAAGTTTTTCAAAAACGGGCTAACTGCCCAGGACGTCCGGTATTTCAGAATGGAGGGAGTAGTTTCGGAAACTGACTTTATTTAATAGCCCTAATTAGCGGTCAAAGGTGGAGTAAAATTTTTCAGCCCACCAACCAAACACAACAAATAAATCTGCTTTTCTCATCCCTGTTCTTCCTTCTCCAGCCTGCTCTGCTTTACTCTGTATCTCCCAACCCCTTCCATTTCCTCATTTGATTACCACTGCCGTTCTGCCAAGAACCAGGACACGCACCAGCCCCGGCCCCTGTCGCCCACGGGCTTCCTCCTTCCTGCACACCACGGGCCCTTGAGCTGAGCGCGCAAATTTGAGTGGGAGCCCTGCACACCTCTATTGCAATTACAGAGCCTCTGTCCTCTCTCGGTCAACGTCGGCCGCGCGCTGGATCGCCGTGGCGGTCGCCGGCGTCTTGCATCCATGCTTCGTGTCCCGGAGCTGTACGCGACAGCCGTAGGCATCATGCATGCTGCCGCACACACTGCTGCTGTGCCAGCAGCCCAGTGCCATTCGCGGTCAGCACCCGCCTCCGCCATGTGATTTGGGAACGCCTCAAATCTGAGACGGCGTACGTAGTTTGGTTTGCTTGGCCCCATCGCTAACCGACGCGAAGGGACGAAGCGGCCCCGCCGCCGCCTCCGTCGTCCACGCAGATGCGAGGAGACTTGTGCTCGGGCTGCGGCAGCCGGCAAGCCGATGACGAGATCAAAATTTGAGAGGAGGGGAGTGTCCACGGCGTTGAGAGCTCCAATACTTCCTAGACCGCGTGCTCACTTATTTTCTTTGCAAACGAAGAACGCGACGAAGCCTCCGGCGATGGTCGCGAAGGCCATCAGCCACACCAGCACCGCCACCGGCGGCGGCATGACGGCCGCGACCTTCCCGGAGAATGCTAGCGTCAGAAGAGTCGTCAGTACCCAGACGGCGACCTTGAGCCAGCTCCTGGCGTTGGAGCCAGCAGGTGCTCGCTCGTACATTCTCAGACAGGCGAAGAGGGCGAGCAGGTCGGCGTAGGCGAATCCGACGAATGCAACGGCCGCGGCGTCCCCGTGTGACCGGACGATGGCCGTGGCGGAGTTGAAACTGAAGAAGAGGAAGTCGAGGAGCGTCGGCAGCCAGGAGAAGAAGCTGGTCCCGGCGGGGTTAGTGTCGTCCCATCCGTGGGCGTCGTTGGGGATGATGCTCGCCTCCGGATACTGGAGTTTGGTGATGGCTGCATTATGGAGCTGGAGTGTGGCCATGCTGATGATGATCAAGGATTCAAGGGGGTTAATGGAGCAGAGGAACACGAACTCTCGGGGTGAGAGGGGGGCGGCGATTGAAGTAGGTTGATAGTGAACTGAACTTCCATTGCGCACTTCTATATACTACTCCCGGAGGAGTGCGCAACTTCTCCGAAGTCGGCAGGCAACGACGCGAGAGCAGAGGAGGGAGCTCCATCAGACAGAAGCTTCACGGAAGGTCAAAAAGGCCTACTGGAGAAAGCTGACGTGAGGTGGGCTTCCTTTGTTAATTCCTCGCTACCCGCCAGCCCAGCCGCCTGTCGGGTTCTATGCTCCGCGTTTTTTTTTCAAGGGTAAATTAATTTTCCCGCGTTCGTTCCCACCGACCGTCGGCGGCTTGGCGCCTTCAGACCATCCACACTCGTCATCTCTCATTTCTTCCTCCAAAACAGAATATTCCATCCTGATCATCAACATGCTCTCCTTTATCTTCACTTCTTCTGCATCCGTCATCCTCTTTATATCTCCTCCATCCCAACAATCAAGGCCCACACATATATTTTATCCTCCCACCCCACCTGTCCGCCCTCCTCCTTTCGCTCCCCATCTCTCTCCTCTGTTCTCTCTCTCCGCCGGCGGAATGCGGCGGTGTGCCCCGGGTCCAGCTCCTCCGACCCGCGTCGCCTCGGGAGCTCCGCAGGAGGTCCTTCCGGCCCTCTGCGGCCGTCCTCTTCCCTAGGGAGGTGGCCCTCTGCTCCTTCTCGCGCGACACAGGCGGTCCGGCCCAGCGCCTGTGGGGCCGGTCTCGATCTGCGGCGAGCAAGGGGCCCAACCGGTGAAGCTCGAGCTCGGGTCGCTGCGAAGCCCGAGCTCGGCGGCCGCCATGGAGTAGCGCGGCGGCGTCTCCCTCCTCTCGCTCTCGCTCGCACGGCGGCGGGCGGCGGAGCAGAGGGAAACTCAGCGACAACGCCAGCCAACCGAGGAGCGAGGCGGGCATCGCAGCCCATCGGGCGCGGGCTGCCTTGCTCGCCGACCCACATGGCGGCGGCGCTCGCGGATCCACCACGCGGCGCACCCTCCTCCCTCCCTCCCAACAACGGCGGGCCCCGGTCTTCTCCACCGGCGCGGCGTGGCGCACCTCCACCGGCGAGGCAAGGCGCGGCCCTCCCCGCGTCGGCTCCTCCCTCCTCGCGCCGGTCCTCCCCCTCCAGGGACGGCGGAGCTCTCTCGGGTGGAGCCGGCGGCTCGCCGGCCTCCTTCCTCCCGCGCCGGCGGGGAAGGAGCAGGGGCCCCGATTCTGGTTCCCGGCCGACGGAGGAGCATAGACGCGACGGCGGGATCTTGGGAGCATATACCCCTCCTCTGCTCCCGAGCTCTCCGACGACGCGCGAGGTCGTTGGGGCGGCGACATCGGGACGTGTGGTGGGCCCTCGCGGAGCCCTCTCGATCCCTCTGGATATGGAGGAATCGGGGGCGACGCTTTTCCCGATCTCTGGAGGAGACCGCTGCAGCGGGTTTCTCCTTCAAAACCGACGGGAAAAGGGATACCGCGGTTTTGAAGGAGACCGGTGTGGGTGGTCTCAAACGCTCACGCGGAAATGTTTTTTATTTTTTGTACGAATTTTAAAAAATGACTGACAGATTTTGCAGTTTTGGCGCAACAACCAAATGATGAAATGAAACGGTGGTCACCGAATAAAATGGCGGTATTTACATGAAACAGTGACCAGCAAATAAAATGACGGTATTTAAAGGATACCGCCATTTTAAACGGCGGTGCCCAATAAAAATGGGTAAACGAAATTAGGGTGAATCCACGTGGATTCTACGTGTCAGAAAATGTAGCTGTCGTTTCGAATGGCAGTTTATGAGGCCTTGTGGATCCCATAAAGTAAACCACAGTTTGAAACGGTGGTAAGCTGTCGGCGCCTAGGCCTCATAACCGAACCTGCACATATCGAAAGGTGGTAACAGCAACTTTAGCAGCTTCCCTATCCCATCCCCAATAGCAAAAAAATAGTCATATAGGGGATGAAATCTTCTCCAGCAGATTTCCTATTGCCCTCCTTTTTTTCTCCATTGACTAAAACCCCTCTCCATCCCCTCTATAGAGGGAACCTCTCCTCCACCCCCTATCTGTGGGACCCTCTGCCTCTTGGCCGCCGCCCTGGCCCCGGCCACCGCGCCGCCCACCACCCCGCCACCCTCGCTACCTCCCTCGCTCGCTCATTGCGGAAGGGCATGGGCTGAGGCGTTGTGCAGCGTCGCGCCATCGCCGTCTGCGGCGGCGGGGACGTGGCGCGGCCCCGCCGGGTCAGGAGCCGCATGCGCTCGCGAGTCCGTGCCATCGGCTACAGCACAGAGCTCCTCCTCCGCGGGGAGGATGGCCGTGACCGAGCGGAAGATGAGGCCCCGCTCGAGCATCGGCCGCTACCGACAGTCCGTCTGCGCGTCGATCAAATTCCTCCTCTTTCCGTCCTCGCCATCTTGTTTTCCCCTTTCGGCTTTTTTTAGCAAAAAAGAAAAAAATCTGTTCTTGTTTCAGCTGCGAGATTTAGAATTTTGCTATTCTTATTCCTTTTGGATTTTTCATACTGAAATTAAGGATTTCTTTTGGATTGTATAAACAGATGAACCTGTCGTTTCCCAAGGCCATGCGGTGGTGGGAGAAGGGAACACAGCCCAACATGCGGGAGATCGAGTCCGCGCAAGACCTCGCCGACTCCCTCCTCAACGCCGGCGACAAGCTCGTCGTCGTCGACTTATTCTTCTCCCCAGGCTGCGGCGGCTGCCGCGCCCTGCATCCCAAGGTACGCCGCCCAACTCACCGCTACATACATACGAGCTGCTTCCTCTGATTCCAACAACCAGCATGGAAAATACTGCATTTTTTTGTGTGCTCATGAAGATTTCTCTCCTGATTGTGTCGCGCAGATTGCCCAGTTTGCCGAGAAGAACCCGGATGTGATGTTCCTGCAAGTGAACTACGAGACGCACAAGTCCATGTGCTACAGCCTCCATGTCCATATCCTCCCTTTCTTCAGGTTCTCCGCGCACTCGCATGCGATGTCGTCCTCGCCAACCAGCACCCTCATGTCGCCGCCCAAGTTGCCGCCGTTGGAGTCCCCGCCATTGTCGCCGGACGGGGCCGCCGCCACTACCGGCTCGGCTCCGGCGGCGTCGGGTCCCCGGTGAACGAGGTCCTTGCCTCGCTCCGCCAGCTCCGCCTCAGCAAGGCCAACTTGTCCCTGTCCGGCGGGTAGGCCAGCAAGGAGGACGCCGACGTGCCCTTGTAGCCTGCCGAGATCCCCGAGCTCCCCGCGCCGCCGCCGTCGACGACGCGCCAGGACACAAGGCGGTGGTTGAGCGCGACGTCACCGGCGTGCAGCTTGTGCGCGCCCTTGGTCTTGTCTCGGGCCTTGGAGACCGGGTGGTGATGGCAGCTCGCGCGGCCTGACGCCCGGCACTTGCTCAGTGTGCGAGCCCGTGTCTGGGGAACCAGGCACCGGTGGATTCGGAGGCTGCCGAAAGACGGAAGATTTGGGGGAGGGAAAGGAGAAGCTGACGTGGCGCGGTGGGACTCACAAGTTGGGGAGGAGAATAGGGAAACTGCTGGAGCAAATTGTGTTTTAGGGATGAAAATATTTTTACTCCACCCCCCAATAACTTTATATAGGGGATCAAATTTACTCCATCTGCTGGAGTTGCTCTAAGCCCAGGCAGATACTGCCATATGAGAAGATAAGAGAGAGGGAGAGAGGAGGGAGGTGAGCAAGCAGAGAAACTACAAGATCGGCATTTCGATTTGGAAAAAGTCTAGATCACCCCTCACCTTGAAAGGAATCGGATGCACGTAGCCTAAGACGGGGAGGGGGTGAATTAGGCAAACTTAAAATCTTAACCTATGGCTTCACTATTTTTACACAAAGATAAACTAGAACATACTATCTAGATGTGCAACTAAGGTTGTTCTAGTGTGAAACTCCCATCACAAAACAAGTTTTGCAACCTATAGCCAATCCTAGCATGATACAACTCTAGGAAAGTAAAGGCAACTAAGGATTGCAAGAATGTAATGTGGAAACGTAAAGAGGGATGAGAGGAAGCAAACTCTTGACACACGATTTATCCTGTGGTATCGGTAGGCACTAAGCCACCCCTAGTCCATGTTGTTGAAGCACTCACACAGAGTATTGCTTCCCGGTCACCAAGTCTCTCCCAAGAGCACCACTTGACTCGTCACAAAGGCTCGTCACTTAGGCACTCGCCAAGCTCCCTTGGTCACCTTGATACCGTCTCCATAAGGAGCTTCTCCACCAAGGAAGGGGGTCTCCACGTCCCTCGCACAAAGTGTCCTCGCCACTCCACACCAAGCCGGAGGGTCGAAGACGATTGCCGGTGAGCCACTTAGGCCCCAAAGCTTCCGGCGAACCTTGTATACCTTGATTCACTCAAGAATCACCTCACAAGGTTGGAACAACCTTGCACTCACTCAGCTCTGAGCTAAGCCTAGCACTAAGCACATACACAAAGCATGTGCAAGTCTATGGATGAGCAATTTAGCACTTGGATGGATTGGATATGATCTTCTAGGTGTCTTGCACTCCTCTACACTTCCACACAATCCGAACCTCAAATGGGTGAGTGGAGGGTATAAATAGCCCAAGGCACTCAAAGAGCCGTTGGCTATGCCCGAAAAAGTAAGCGTCGGATGAACCGATGCTATCCTTTTGAGGGCGTCGGTTCATCCGGTGCCCCTCCCACGTCACTTAGCCGTTGAGGTTCTCACGTAACTACTCGACGGCGTGCTCCGGCCGCCGTCGGATCATCCGGTGTTGAAGACCCCGCGGCCAAAACCTTATTGTTAGCTTCCACGAGACCATCGGATGAACCGCTGCTGACCCGTCGGTTCACCCAGTGCTACTGCATTGATCTTGGCGCGTATCTATCTTGTTTGAACTTGATCATCGGATAGACCGACGGTTCCCTCCAATGGACCGTCGGTTCATCCGACGCCATCAACCAGCGGCTTCATCTCTGCAACTCGTCCGACGCAACTAGAAACTGGACCGTTGGTTCATCCGACGGTGCCTTGGCTTTCACCTAGTGTACCAACTCGTCCGACCATTGCACCGACGCTTGCTATCTAGGTACCGTCGGTTCATCCGACGGTGTCCTTACTTTTCTTTTTCTTCTACGGTTTTGACCCTTGAAAAATATACTATCTTCTTATTTTAGCATATGGTATTTTTGCATCCTTGGGACATAAAAATGTCTACAAAGACATGCTTAATAATATGGTTAGTCACATTGATCATGTTGTCATGAATCACCAAAATCAAACTCGAACTAATGGCCTATGAGGCCATGTTCGCTACACACCTATTTGGGGTGGACTACATAACCACCAACCTATGACACAATCTATATCACCCCCCTAAACTTCTCAAAACCGGTCAAATTACCTCATAAATCAATTTTGAAAAATCATAGTGAATCACAGAAAAATCATAAAATGGAAAATCCAATTGTGTTGGACTCCAAATGAGTTGATCTACACAGTGAACATATAATATGATATACTTTAGTGTAATGGTCAATAAATATGCAGAAGCAATTGGTCATTACAACAACCCAAAAAGTTTGCTCTGCTCTTTATGGAATACTTGCTTTTTCGAAAAAAGAAAAAAGCACAAAAAGTTTTAAATATATATGGGAATGCTACAGTGCACAAGCAAAGAGATTCTTTTGGAGCGTGAAGCAAGATGAATGACTGACAACCCAGAAGATTTAATGGTAATTTCACTTAGAAACGAAATACGCATTTAGATAGAAGTAAAGTAGGAGCATAAAGAAATTCCAAGCATACCTGTGCAATGACATTGTTTGTTGGCTTTGAATTCAGCAGCTGAATTTCAGCTTTCTCGCTTTCTTTGCTGCTGGTTGGGCGGGCTGCTGGCAAGCAGCCCACCGCGATTTTCCGCATGGGCCGCACCTGACGAAGGTAATGGGCCTGGAGCACAAGCGCACAACCCAAAATCAATGACGAAACTACTAATGGGCCGAAAAATGCCGCTGTTCCCTGAGTATGTAGTAGAGCGGGATCGACGAGTACGACGAACGGGACGCGGGCAAGATCGTGAGTTCGTATCATCTTGCCGCAAAAACTTTCTGCAACTTTTTTAGTTTTTGTAGCCAAGCTCGAGAGATTTATGGTTACGAAGTAGCAGGATTACAATCTTTGTCGATTACCCTAAGCAAACATGCCGAGAAATCAGCTAGCCAAGATATTTCCGTTGAAATGCCAAAATTTTCTGCATTTGAATCTTCAACCGTTGAATCTTCTCTCCACACTCTAGCATCCACACGGGAGATGCTAATTAGCGCGCGCGTTTAGAGCGATGGATTTCGGTCTAGGGCTGCTTTCCCATTTTAATATTTGCCACGCGCAGCGACATTTCTTTTTCATTTAGCGGTGGCTCCCCAACGGCTCCATATCACGTACCCATTGCCGGTCCGACATAGCTTGTTGCACCGTTCTGGCTTTCTTGATTCTGGCGCTAACTAGCAAGGTCAGGGTAGGGGCGAGGTCGATGATTGCCTCCCCATCGAGCCAATTATCCGTCCAGAAGAATGTCTGTGCTCCGTTTCCCACCCGGACGACAATGGAAGCATCAAAGAGTTGCTGGACATCCGGCTCAATCCTTATTGGCGCAAGCTTTATCGAGGATTAGGTAAGTATTTGAAGCCAAAGCCACACGATACGCGTAGGCCATCCCAAATTTAGCTCGGCGAGGTCACGGTGACACCAAAGGCCACCTTATGATTGTCGGGCGGCAAAGCGATCGAAACCATGCTACCAAACATTTTCCGCGCACGGAGTTGTCGTGGCCGGCCCAGAGAAATTTCCGTCGAATCTTGTCGATCTCGTCCAATGCCCAGGCCGGCAGTTGCTCAACCATTAGTGTGTAGGTTGGAATCGCTAACAACACTGCTTTGGTGAGCACCAGCCTGCCGCTCTTTGGCATGAGCGGCCCCTGCCAAGCCGGCAGCCGAGCTGCCACCTTGTCCACCAATGGCCTGATGTGCGAGCGGGGGATAGCAGTCATAGATAGAGGGATACCCAAATAAGTGATAGGGAATTGGCTGATCTTGCACGAGAGCACAGCCTGAATTTGGTCGAGCATCTCCTCCGCTCCAAAGATCGGTGTAATGGAGCACTTGGCAATGTTTGTTCTCAGCCCCGTAGCGTCTCCAAAGATCTCTAGTATACACGCGATCGCTTGGGCCTCCAAAGGTGTCGGTGATGCAAAGAGGATGACATCGTCCGCGTACATACTACACTGGTACTTGATTGCCGGGTGGCCGATCAGTTGCAGCAGTCCCTGGGCAGTAGCTTTAGAGAATAACCGATTGAGAACGTCCATGACCAGGATGAAGAACATGGGGGACAAGGAATCGCCTTGCCTAAGACCGCGACAGTGATTGATCTGCTCCCCTAGAACTCCATTGAGTAGCACCCGTGTGGAGGCCGTCGACAGGAGCAATGCCACCCAGTCGCGCCAACGGTTACCGAACCCCCAAGCCTGCAGCAGCTCGAAGAGGAACGACCAAGCCACAGTGTCAAATTCTTTAGAGATGTCAAGTTTCAGTAGCAGCTTGGGGATTTTCCGTTTCTTCAGGAGCTTCGCTGCACTCTGTACATACTTGAAATTGTCCAGGATTGATCTGCCCTTCACAAAAGTGCTTTGGTTCTTTTGGATGAGATCATCCAGTTTGGGCGCAAAGCGGTTTGCCATCAATTTGGAGATCAGCTTGGGGAAGCTGTGAATCAGGCTTATGGGCCTGTAGTCCTGGGGCGCGACGGCATCAGGCTTCTTAGGCAGTAAGTTGAGAAAAGCCCCATTAAGACAGTGAAATTGCTTGCGATCCACCCAGTAGAAAGCGTTGATCGCTCGCAGCACATCCTCCTTGATCACTGACCAGGCAGTTTTATAGAAGGCGCCTGTCATTCCATCTGGCCCAGGGGACTTGTCCGCTGGCAGCTCCTTGATTATACGCCATACCTCATCTTCAGTGAATGGGAGTTCAAGAGGTGCTAGATCCTGTGGCACAATGCCAAGAGCTTCGAAGTTTATTGTTGTACCCCTCGGGACTTCCTGCCCCAACAGTTTCCCAAAGTAATTCTTTAGCAAATCGGCCATCACATCGTGGTTGCTGGTCCTCACTCCCTGTGCCTCGAGAGCACTGATGTGGTTCCTCCTCTTCCGGTAGCTAGCGTGCAGATGAAAGAACTTTGTATTTGCATCCCTTCACGGTAGGTGTGCAATTGTGCGCTCAAGACAGGCTAACCCAAGACAGAGGCCTTTTAATTTGTGGTGTAAGTCAATCTCTTCAGGAGAGAGCTCCCTTCGGTCTTGGGCACGGTCAAGCTGCAGCACCACTTCTTTGGCCATCAGCAGTTGTGTCTTGATGTTTCCAATCTTCTTGTCAGCCCAGCTTTGGAGTTCCTTTGCCGTGTTCCGGAGTAGGCAATCAAGACGGCGGCAAGGATCAAAAACGTCCAGTGGGCAACGCCAGCCCCGTTGGACCGCCTCGATGTAATCGTCAAATTTCGGCCAGAAGATCTCGAAGTGAAACCTCGGCTCAGATTTGATCATGGAAGCATTCGAGTGCATGAGGATGGGGCAGTGATCTGAGATATCAGACGACAGCGCCTCGAGGTAGCAGTAAGGGAACAACTCTTCCCAATCTAAAGAGGCGAGTAGCCGATCAAGTTTGACGAGTGTGGGGTTCGCTCTCTCGTTGCTCCAGGTGTAGCGCCTTCCATGGAGATGCATGTCGCGGAGCTCCAGGTCATCAACGACCCGCCGGAACAGCGCCATGTTACGTCTGTTGACACACGCATTGTTCTTGTCAGAAGCGTGAAGGATAAGATTAAAATCACCAACCACCGCCCAGGGTCCGGTGCACGCATCACGCGTGGCCTCAATCTCCTCCAGGAAGAGCGCCTTATCTCCATTTTCTTGTGGCCCGTATACGGAGGTTAGCCACCAATCCGCGCCACCGTCAACGTGGTTTACCTTCACTGTTATGGAGAAGCAACCCACATGGGGTTCGGATAGCGTCAACAGGGAGCGTCGTCCGGCGATCAGTATTCCGCCTCTAGTCTCAGACGCAGGCAGATAGGCAAACTCACTATATTTATTTCCTAGAAAGGACTTCAGCAAACTCTGGGTTAACACAACCAGCTTAGTCTCCTGGATACAGAGAATGGCCGGCCGGATGTCCCCGACCAACACCCGCAGTGCATCACGACACGCGCGCATATTTAACCGGCGCACATTCCATGACAGGATAGTGTACCGATCCATAGAAGCTAAACATCCACGGCGACGGCTGACGGCGCTCAGGCCGCCAGCACCCCCAAAGAAGGAGTGACCCTGCCAAGAGAGGGGTGATTCACCGCCTCTCTATGCGACTGTGACAGCTTGTCATTGCCAAAGTACTCAGCACACGCTTGCCGAGCAGCCTCTGTGGTTGCGGACTTCTTTGGCATCATACCTAAGCGTTGAGAAAGTAGCACCTCGGCCCGCCGCGCCGGTGGAACGATGGCGAGCGCCAACGCGGCTTGGCGCTGGCTGCGCTTCGGGAGGTCCTGGCCGGTTGCCACAGTCGCCGACCTGGTGCGCGACGGCCTCAGTGGTAGGTCCACTAGTGGTGTAGGAAGTTTCCGCTGTACAACATCAGCAAAGTTGCGTAGGGCGGTCGTCTCTCCCGGCAAGGTTGCCACATTGGTGAGAAGCACCTCCTCCGTGAGCGGGACAGCGACCGGCGTGGTGGGCTCAAGCTGAACCTCCTGTTCGGCATGCACGTGCAGGCCCAGGTCGGCAATGGCTATTTCAGGGTTCGTCCTGACCTGGTCGATGGGGGATGGGCTGTTAAGGCCCAACGCGCGAAGGCCCAGCTCCTCACCTTGCAACTGCATCACGTCCACTGGGCCAAGATGAGTTCCAGACACCATCTCCATCAACATGGGGTCCCAGCTCCTGGTTTCAGTGGGCGGAGACAAAACCGTAGCAGGGGTACCCGCCGGTTCGCCCACAGAAACTGCAGACGCGGTGGCTCCACACACCAAGAGCGGCAGGGGTGTTGCAAAAGCTGCCTCCTCCAGCATGGGATCATGGCCCGCCTGGCATGGCCCCCATGGCGGCGAGTAGCTCGGCCAGCGGTCGCCGCCACCTCCTGCGACCGGTAGGCGGCTGCTTGACCACCCGTTGCGCCTCCCGAAGAGGAGAAGCGCCGGTTGTCTTGTCCGCATCCGTGGTCCGTGACTCGACAGTTGTCCCCCGCGCCGCGGAGTTAGTCACATCCTTGTTCAAAACCACCTCTGAAAAGTGTCGTTCTGGGGTCGGTTCCATGACGTTTGCGGCGACATCAGCAAGCTGCCAGCTGCCCCCGCCGGGGCTCGCCGGCCCTCGCCGGTGCGGTCACCAGGGCGCCGGTATCGCGCCGTGGGAAACCGGAGATCCGCGGGCTGGCATGGCCCTGTCGAAACCCGTAGGAACAGTCCGGGTTGCCATCAGGCCCGCTGTCACCGTCGTCGGAGAGGGAGGAGCTCGAAGACGACGGAGTGCGCGGCTGGAAATCCGCAATGGAGCGCAAGTAAATGTTGACATTGTAGATGAGTGTGCGCTTCTGCCTGAGGTACGGGGGAAGGTTCCCGAAGATCATCTACATGTTCGGGTCTGAGAAGACGGTGGGGATTTCGCGTTCGGTGATGCGCAACTTCCGTGATGGTGGGATCGCGAACGGATGTTCCGTCCAGGCGGTGAGGACGAACTCCTTGAGATCATCCTTCCTTGCGGTGGCGTCGTGGAGGCGTTCCACCCAGCAGAACGGGGCGAGGAACTTGGTCACTGTGTCGAGGTTCCAGGCGTGGGGTGGGATTCCCACTAGCTCGAGGTTGATCTTGTGGAACAGCGACGCGGACTCAGCGTGGGCAAGCCGGGTCCAAGGTCGGAGGGAGAGGTTGGTGGCCGCCAATGGAACGGGGCTGGCGGCGAGCACCTGGTCGCTAGCAGCCATCGACGCGCACAACACCAAGAAGTTCTCCGGGAAGAACGCCCTGACGGAGGGTGGAGGCCACGGTTTCGGCAGCAGCGTCCGCCAGGGAGAACGCGGATGATGCGTTCCCCACCTGGGCGACCAGAGCCAGACGGAGACGTGCCTCCTCCACAGCCATGTCGTCACTGAAGTCGATGTAGCAGTACTCCGGGTCCGACGGCTGCAAACCGCAGGACGGACCCGTCGAGGTGCTAACAGCTGGGCTCGAGTGTCCACCAGAGGATGATGGCTGCGGCGAGGGAGTGTGACTAGGCACCTCGGACACCGGTGGTGTTGCGGCCCCTTCCACACGGACGAAGCGACGCGAGATGGGCAGTGTGGGCGCGCCACCAAGCTGCATGCCGGCTGCGAGTGGCGGCCGCGGCAATGCAGGCATCTCGAGCGATGTGGAGGAGCCCGCGATAGCGGTAGCATCGACGAGAACGGCGGCAGGTGGCAATGCGATGGGAGTAGGAGAGGTAGTTGAGGCAGCGGCCATCGAGCTCCGGCGTGACGTCGCGGTCTTTGAAGCGGGGAGGCGAACCGGCCTGGATGTTCGGGAGATGCCACCGAGAACGGGGTAGCACCTCCTCAAACCCATCCGCATCGAGTCTGGGACGACGCCCGAGGTTGGCCACCTGAGGCGCCGGGATGGGTCCGAGCCTGGCCTGGAGCTGGGGGAATCCGCCGCCCGTTCCGTAGAGGAGGGCTGCCGGCAGACGCAGCGGCCTGGCGGCGGCGGCGTCGACCAACCTCTGGAGGTGGTGCCGCGGCTGGAACTGTTGGACAGGCCTGTAGCATCACCGGCACCATTGTCTCAGTGGGAGCCGGTTTGGGTGAGCTGCACAGCACATCCCGGTAGCTCGACCGCGGTGATGGCAAAGGCGACGGTGTGAAGCTGTAGTCCACCTGGTCCAGGTCCTCATCCCTGAGCACCATGGGGCTCAGGTCGCGAGGGTAGATCTGCTCGGGAAGAACAGGCGCACAGTGGGGGAAAGGGGGTTACCAGATCTCGGGGAAGGAGCTACCTTGGGGGAGGGGGTGGTCGCCGACCGGGGCCGGCGACCTGGGCTGGGTGGAGGTCGACAGTGAGGCCATGAAGGCCACGGCGGCCATGGAGGGGAGGGAGCTCGGGGGAGGGAGGTTCGCCGTCTATGGGCCAACCAGGCCCACGGGGTGCAGGATAGCGGCGTTTGATTGCCTGCACCACCCCTAGAGCCAGGCTCTCCAGATGCATCCCCCCTCTTGCCTGCATCCCCAGAAACGCCCGAATGGTTGCGCAGAGCTGCCGGCTCATGCATTGTTTCTCTCACTAATGATGTATTAGTATATAATTAGTAAATATCAAGTGATATTAATGTATTTTATGGATAAATAAGACATGGTTAGATAAAATAAGTCCTTTAAAACTGTATTTGTACAAAATAAAAATTATAATCATATATTTTTAATATTTTTTATCTCATGCGACTTATCTCGTGCAAGCAACCAAACGTCTGCTTTCTCTAGCTTGGCTCTGGAGGTTCTGGCAACCAAACAATGACACTCTGCATGCTCAAAGCCTGACTGGAGGGAGCCTGGCCGGAGGGATGCAAGACAGGAAAATAGAGAAGAGAACCAAACATGCCCTAAGGAATTCCCCCAAATATCATATTGTCATGCCATGTCAGGGGTGGCTCAAGTTTTCTCCTCTTGTTGGTCTCTTGGATTACCAGTCAGATGTGCAATCATGTCAGGGGTGGCTCAATTTTTCTCCTCTTGTTGGTCTCTTGGATTACCAGTCAGATGTGCAATCCTACACTTCTTCCTTCCGCTGTGCGACAAATCTGTAATTAAATTAAAAAGAGAGCATGCATATATTAATATATGACGTTTAAGACAAATAAATTAGTTAAAAAATAAACTAAAATAGCCTGTCGTAAACATCATATATTTAAGGAGTATGTATTACACTACGTGAAAATCTCAAATAGGTCACGCAGCATTTGTAACGGGCCCTTAACACCCGTTACATGCACCCATATCTGTAACGGTTGTTGTTTGGCGCCCGTTACAGATAAGCGCGGCAGGCCGACCCCGGGGTTGGCCTCCGCAATGCCTGTTACCAATGTGGACTTCTAGTAACGCTCTTCTTAAACGCCTGTTACATGAATTCTTTGTAACGGACGTTAAATCGAGTCCGTTACACAAGTTAAACCTATCAAGAACGAGCTCGTAGAAAGTCCGGCATCGATCAATGCCCTATCGGTAACGGCCGTTTAAGTCCGTTACTTGATCACTACCGTATTGGTAACGGGCTATAAAGTCCGCTACCGATGAGCATTTGACGCCCGCTACTAGACTGAGAGCTCACTAATTAAAGTCTAATAGCACTCTTCACTGCCGTGAAGCGGGAGCGTGATGCCAGTGAACAAATGAGACAGAAGTTTGTTAATCCGTGTCTCCTTTGTCAAGAAAGGAGACGGTGGTTTGTGAATCCTCATCTTCTTTGAGTCTGTCCTCATTGATGTGTCAACTCGATCTCTCATTCTTCCATTTCGACATACAGCACAATCAACACACATATCTTTTGAGACAAAACAAACATCATAAGAGAGATAACTTGTCCACAAAGATGAAAATAACTTGTCCATAGGAATAAAGATAATTATTACAAAAGGTTAACTTGTCCATCAGGCTAGGACTTAACTTGCCTATCACATTATTTACTATGGTCGTGCTATCTGACCATACACATCAACAAAGACATGCCCCTTGAACATCCACAAAAGTATGGCTACGACCGCACATCAACAAGCTTGAACTAGATCATGCCCCATCAAGATTGGCTCTTTTGCAGCCTCTTCGTAAGCAACCCAGGATTCTTGAAACCCTTCGAGCGCATCTTCAATGGGCTCGAGATTTTGTTCAGTAGTATACTTGTACCTCCTTATGTGCTTAGCCTTTTGATGAGGATGTTCACTTTTCGTGATTTTTTCAAACTCGGGTTTCGGATAATCCCGGACATTAAGGTTTAGAAGTAACTCAAGCTCGTCATGACTCAAAGAGTTTTGCAAACAGATTAAACATGGTATAAGAATAACATAGTTAATTCAGAACTAATTTGGCTCGTAACTTGGAGCAGATAGGAACAGTAATCATCACGGAAAATTATATAAGAACTTGAAAATTATCCTAGGCTTCATAGCGGTGGTGTGACAAGTAAAAGCGAGAACTTAGTTCGAACGGTTTGCCTCGAACCCACGAGCATGGAAGACATCATCATAGGCACTAATTAACTTTATCAAGCTCAAGCTCAAGCTAGCTTAAGCTCCATCTATAGAACAAGTAAAAAGGCAGTGAGATTCAGAGAAACTTGCCTCGCCGTCGTCGTGGTCGTTGCCAGAGTCAGAGATGAGGTCCTCTACACCTTCGCCGCCTCCTCGACCCCTCTTCGCCGCTGTTGCAAGCGACACTTGTGCTCGCAAACGTGAGGCAGGCCCCTCGCCCACTGCCCCTCGCCACGGCGCCTCCTCCTGCTTGCCATTGGCCCCTCGTCGGAATCCGAGAGCATCCAGTCAAGGACCCTCGTCCCCGACATTGGGTTCACTCCACCACCGCTTGGCCCCTCTCTGGCGCTCATCGTCGTCTCCCTCTTCGCCGCCATCTCGCCAAGACGCTGATCCGGTTGGCGGCAGCTGCGCCGGTTCTCCTCGATCCCGTGCGGGGTCGTCCGCTGCCCTCGCCGGCGCCATCGCCGTCTCTGCTCCACGCCTACTCTCACGCCTCCTGGCGCTTTTTAAGGAAAGTGCTGCGCTTATCCATTCGGAAAGAAGAAGGGGAGACAGAATGGGCCGGGGTGGTTGAATATTCATTTTGCAAAATGGATAAACCTGCGTCGCTTTGTTGGCTGGTGCGCGGGACGGCAATGGTTACCTTCTTTATACTAGGCTGACCACGACGCTGGGCCCGACACTTTTTTTTGAAATGACACTTGCTTCCCTAAAAATTAGGGCCCATAAAGCAGCACCTAAAATTAATAAAATACGAACAATTCATAGTTTTTTAAGAATCGAACAACTCATAGTTGGGCATTTGGTATTTTGAATAAAATATGAACAATCACACGTCTCCTTGTGACCACATGACTCTTTTTGTGGCCAAGAGCTCTCCCGAGCGACACGGTTCCGAGGCAGCCGCCGATCGACGGTTCGCCGCCTTGTCAATATAAATCCACCGGCCAAGAACTTCGCCAACCGCACCAAGAAAACCCCAAAGACCACCGCCTCCTATTACCAAGAAGTGAATCCAAGAGCTTCTTCTTCCTCAAGCGCACGCATGGCATCGTCAAGCGAGCCATCCAGGAAGCGGGGAGGGAGGAGGAGGATGACGACGAAAGCGGCTCGTCAAAGAGGGACACTGGCGCAGGAGCCCGAGGAGGTGCCGCCGCCAACGAGCAGGAGGTGCCGCCGCCGCCCCCACCCGACGAGCCCGAGGAGGTGCCGCCGCCCCCGCCCGACGAGCCCGAGGAGGCGCTGGCACCGCAACCCGTGGCGGTCGTGCGTGCTCCTCCACTAAATGCTGACAAAGCCACTTGGTCAGTGAGATTGTTCTGTGATGCTTTCATGAAGCTTCGAAAGGTGGCCGTTCATCTCGGGGTCCCAGGACCCAATGATCCACTGCAGAGGACCGTGAAGGATTACGCCTTCAAGATCAATATCTTGGGGGGGACACGGAGAGGAGTGCTCGTCAACGATGACGGACGATGGCGCCTCGACGGCTCCGGCTCGGCCTCGACTCGACTCCGACTCCGACGGTGGGGCTCCTGGCGACTACCTCCGCTAATTAATTTGTTCCTCTGTAATATGTTCCTCCCGTGTGTTTGTTGAACTTGTGATGGACTAGTAGATCCTCTGTTAATATGTTCCTCCTATGTGTATGTTGAACTTGTGATGAACTAGTAGATCTAAGAGACGCGGTTGATCAATCCATGTCTCCTATAACGCATTGCAATGTCTATGGCAGCTTACAATGAATTACAATGTGTATGCCGAGTTTGTTACTCTGTTTGTGTCATTATATGGCAGCAGTTCACAATGAATTGCAATGTATGCGAGTTATGCAAGTTTGTTACTGTTTGTGTTAATCCGCGTTTTTGCCTCGTCGCAAATGAAATGTCGACAAATGAATTGATGAATTTTGTGATGTGTGACACATTGAGATTTGTGACCCAATTGTCATTCCATCCATTCTTCATTCATACATTTAAGTTTGTCATATGTGACAAATTTTTCATTCTTCATCCACACAGATGAAGCAAAAGCACCACTTTTAACATCAGAATTACTTTGCAGCATACATCCCGGTAAAAACATCCAAATACTACACAAACAACAGACCACTATAATCAAGTTCATCTTCCAGATCACATTGTCCATCTTCTCCTCCAGAGCTTTCTTCCTCTGCTTGTCCTCCAGTTCTTGCCTTTGCTCGCTACTCCCAATTTGACATTCCACTGAATCAACTACTTCATCGACCGCGTTTGCCCAGTTCGACAAAAAAACAATGACGCCAAGATCCTTCGATCTGGAGATACTCCTTGTGGAAATGATAAAATCCACAATTCTTGGTGTCCTGCAGAATGAAAAGCACATAAGAACCCTAACTCATATTTGGGAGACACAACAGACTACTCACCGAGTTCCTTGCACACTTGAAATAAAGACGACCGTAGTTTTCACCTTCCTTCGTCCGCCTCCACCACTAGCCATACCACACCGAGCAAGGGAGGCGGTGAAAGCGCTTAGCTCACCGACGGATCCAAGCCGATGGAGTTATTGCTGCCCGGCAATCTTGAACCCTGCTCCTCGCACATGCACCTCCAGATGAATCGGCGTAGTGCGACATGTGCGCGAGGAAGGATGGCGGCGTGGTGGAGCTCGATCGGGGAAGAAGAAGGGGCGGGTCGGGCGGATGCATATTCATTCGGCCAGGGCATTTCGGACAATGGAGCACTTGTTGGCGAGGGTTAGTATACCGCCGCTGATGCATATTCATTCGCCGGGGCATTTCGGACAATGGAGCACTTGTTGGCGGCGAGGGTTAGTCTACCGCCGGCGGATGCATATTCATTCGGCCGGGGCATTTCGGACAATGGAGCACTTGTTGGCGAGGTTAGTTTACCCACATCGCCTTTGTCGGTCGGGCAGCTACGGTTATCTTTTTATATAGGCTTGACGACGCGGCGACACTATTTTTGAATTGAAACTTGCTTCCCTCAAATATTAGAGCCCATAAACAGCCAAAAAATTCGTAAAAATCGAACAATTCATAGTTGGTAATTTAGTATTTGAATAAAATATCAAACCACACTTGTTTAACCAAATTTCTTAAAATTAGATTTTTATCTCTTGTTTACGATATAATAATTATAATAACGTCTTAGTGTGTTCTAAAATTCTACAAATTGACTTGGCAACATAATTTAAGTCCCTAAGCTTGTCTACAAAAATTCAAATGGTTTCGAAAACGAAAGATTATACGTGTGTACAAATGTCTACATCTCTCACATAGTTTCTTAGAATGTTACTTCAACATTGAAGTTTTGCACACTTTAAAACATGTTTGAACTCATATGCATTTGAAATTTTAACATAACCTTATGTTCACCATAAGATCACGAAATGCAAAGTTTCATTAGTAATGGTTGTGTAAAACAAATATTATTTCTATGTTGTACTTATAAGGAACAATATAAGGTGTATAAACAACATCCAAGAAATGGAATTACATACTAAAAAATGTCATAAATGCATAGATGTTGATTTTAGAAAAATTAGAAACAAATATCATCAAATTTGGATTACGGTTGGCGAGAAATACGTGATACAAAATTTGATTCAGATTAAAAGGAAAAGCAAGCTTCTTCATTCGAATAGACCTAGCCCGCCCTTTCATTGGCGGTGGTTGTTAATCATCGTATCATTTGTGCATCCGAACCTTTTTAATAAACGCCCGCCCCCGCCTTCTATCCCTTCTCCCGGCTTCCGCCTCGTCACACCTCGCCTCCTTCACTGCCGGGCGGATGCATATTCATTCGGCCGGGGCATTTCGACAATGGAGCACTTGTTGGCGACGAGGTTTAGTGTACCGTCACGGGCGGATGCATATTCATTCGAGAGCATTTCGGACAATGGAGCACTTGTTGGCGACAAGGGTTAGTCTACCGCATCGCCTTTGTCGGGCGGGACTACGGTTATCTTTTTATATAGGCTCTGACGACGCGGCCCGACACTATTTTTCGAATTGAAACTTGCTTCTCTCAAATATTAGAGTCCATAAACAGCACCAAAAAATACGTAAAAAATACAAACAATTCGTAATTTAGTAATTGAATAAAATATCAACAGCCACACTTGTTTAACCAAATTTCTTAAAATTAGATTTTTTATCTCATGTTTATGATATACTATACTAGTAGCAGTAGTACTTGACTACATTACTCGTTTTAAGGCCCACAAGCCCACTCACGCTAGGTTAGTAGGGAAGGATGCCTCCCTCACGCAGTCTCCTCCCACTCTCCCCTCGCGCCGCCGCCGCTTTCTCCCCTCGCCGCCCTCACCTCTCCACGCCCGCGACGCACGCCACACCCCTTCACGAGATGCGCCACCACACCACGGGCGCGACACGCACCACACCTCGGCCAGCGAGATCTGGAGGAGGGACCCAGCAGCGGCGGCGGCGACAACGACTAGAGGAGGGATCGGCGGCGGCGGCGGCGACTAGGAGGAGGAGGAGGGATCGATCACGAGGTCGACGCGAGCGAGGACGTGGCGGCGAAAGCAGGCGACGAGAGTAGAGATCCCTCCACTCCGACAGTGACAAGGTTAGTGGCGAATCTAGGATTTGAGTTTATGGTATGCCGCTCTAAAAATGTCTTATACAATTCGGTAAATGCTTTCTACCAACTCGGTAATAATTGTAAAATTAACAACAATTCAGTAATAACTATAAAATTAACAACGTAATTTGGTATATTTGCTCGAGTTTATGCAATAAGGCCAAGCGTATGCATACATGCGTTCGAGATAATCAAGTATACAACACATGCGTGCATATGCTTTTCTTTTTATATAAATGCGTATAAATATACTTGTACTTGTGGGAATTGCAGGGTATGCCGTGGCTCTTTTGTATAAGTACATGTGGACATACTTAGCTGTTGATGGTATACATACTTAGCATTTCCCTTTAGATTGACTCTTATATTTGGTTTTGCTCTTGTTCCTATGTACATGTGCACATTCTCTCCAAGTTGAATAAGTACCTCATCGAATTGAGGCAGCATCTTCCTCTTTAAAATGGTAAGGTCGCATTGCTCGAACTAATTTTTGGTTACTGAATTTGCATTTATGTTAATGGTTTCCCAAGAACCAATGATATTAAAGGGCTAAAGTAGTTCTTGTAATTCCCTTGACTATTAATTCACAGAATAAATCTGACGAGGACTATAGACCCGGGCCACAAGATGAAGAAGAGGGTTATGGCACTGCTAGTGCACAACAAGACCAGGTGGGTGGGGCTCAGCGCCGAGGCAGAGCGCCAAGGACATCCACAAAGTGGCCAAGGACACAATGATAGTCACCGAGGTCGACATAGGGGATGCACCATTGACTCAAAAGCGCGGTTCGTATGCCACGGGCTCGTTGCTAGACAAAAGATACCTTTGCACTTGCCGTAATTCAAAGAACTAAGCAATGATGAAAAGTGGGACTTGTTTGATAAGCATGTGCAAACATTTGAAGTTCCGGAAGAGCGAAACCACAGGCATTCAAGCTTTTCGGAAGGCGGCGCCAAGGCATGGAGATAATTCAGATTTCAGCTTAGGTGAGATTTTATCAGAAAAGGACTTGAGCCATTTACAAGACACCCGTTTATTGTCCGAATGTGGAGGAGTTCATGAAACAGGAGGAAACCGAGCAAGCCTCATCTGTTAGTGTCAAGTTCAAAGAACTCCGAAGCCGGAACACAAGCGAGCACAACATGGGTCTAGCTGGTTATACTGTGAAACTAGAACAATGGGAGGAAGAGGACAGACAATTAGCTGCAATTTGGTATCCCCAACCCATATGACGCCTACCCTGACGATCGTTCCAAGAACTGGCTGCGAGCAAGGAGTAAACTAGTGATTAAAGACCGTGTTGCCGTGATAGTGTTCAACAACAAAGAGGCAGAAAATTGGCTGCAGACATCAAGAAGAAGATTGCATGTGCAATCTTCGTGAATGGCGGCGAGGAGTATGATGTGCTAAGTCGCTTGCTACCGCCTTGAACAACCGGTGTCGTGCGTGGTGTCTCTAGCTACCGTGGCTGGAAGTATGCATGGCCTCAAAGACGTCGAGATGTACAGAGAAGAGGAAGAGGACGACCGACGCATCGCTTGATACTGGAAAAGATAAAGGAACAAATCAAGCAAGAACTGGTGGCTGAGATGCAGATGCAGAACATGCAGATGCAGAGGTGGTGTTGTCACCAGATGATGTTGTCACCAGTGTCCAATCGCGCAAGCCCTTCACCCGCCACATCAAGAGCCAAGCGTCCGCAGATAATGTAGGTTTGATCGATGGCAGCCGAGTTGGCGGCGAGGTGCTGTGACGATCGTACACGAAGACCTTATAGGCATGTTGTGAACCCACACACCGCGTGGCCTATGGATCATGTGGAGGGTTCTTCAATGTGAGGCTGCAATTGGTCTTGTTCATCTAGAGCAGACTACGCTACAAACAGTCTCGATTCATGAATACTGTGTTGTGGTTGAAGTGCTCATCAGTATATACTATCTTTGCGGATGAACCGGTGGAATACCCTCCTAATGACGAGGTGATGAAACTGGACAAGCTGAAGGACGAGGTTACGTGGAGAAGGTGTCGGATTGACATCAAGGGAGCACCAACATGTAAATCTCGCTCACGTTACCTGATGCATTCCTTGTAGTTCACAGTGCACAAGAGGTTCCTTTCTCACATGGTTCCCCACATCCTCCTCCTCCTCAATCCCCACATCCATAAGACGTTCCATTGGACCTCCTCCTCGTCTGAAAACTTGCATCCCTACCTCCTCGTTATCCACGAAAACACGAAAAACTTGCATCCCCACATCCGCAAGATACACCAAATATTCCATCCCCACCTACTACTAGTCCCGAAAAAGAAAAACTTGCATCCCCACATCCGCAAGAGACACCAAATATTCCATCCCCACCACCACCACCACCACCACCACCTCCTCCTCCTCCTTCTCCTCCTCATGAAACAACAAAACCTACACCCCAAACGAAAGTGCTCAAAACAATCATGCCAAAGCGGTACATCCGGGCCTAATACCTCTGTAATAGCTCTGGTGAAACACCATTGTTACCAACCGTAGTGATGTGTTGGTCAGGTGCGATAAATGTCGACGACATTTTCAAGAAAGCTATTGGTACATCCGGGCCCAATACCTCAGAATAGCTCTGGTGAGACACCACTTAGGCAAGAAAGCCACGGAGAAACCTTCACCATTTCAAATCAGCAAGGAAAGAAACTTGCAAAATAAAATCTCTACACCACGACAAAGACAGCAAGAAATCCCTTGAGAAACCTTCAGCCATTTCAAAGCTGCAAGAAGAGAAACTTGCCAAAATAAAAGCTCTACACCACCCACAGCAGGCAAGCAAACCCTTAAGAAACCTTCTTCACCATCTCAAAGCAGCAGAAAAGAAAATTGCTGTAAATAAAACCTCTAAGATGCCTACTACAAAGCGATCTGAGAGAAAAACCAAGAAGAATCCTTGGTCTAACCCAAAGCGATCTGAGAGAAACACCCAGAAGAATCCTTGGACTATGGTTAACCCAAATTACAAATTCGAAAGAGCCTTCTCTTGATGATGATCTCAAAAATGCTGCTCCTTGTACCAGAGAGCTCCACACATTCTACATGCAACATGGTAAAGTCATATGATGATTCTGACATTATGGTCGCGCCCGGACCAGCATGGCCTAAGAGAGATGAATCGTCAAAGCGGACTCGGCGAGATACTGCAGCTCGGTGATTTGTACGATCTCTTCAACTTAGATGCTTTGGATCTGACACTTCTCCGCTGCTTTATCCTATAAGTTGCTTGAAAATTTAATCTGCTTCTCACTAATCATTCTCTATCGAAATGTGCTTTTGCCTCACATCATCTTTACCATGTATTTTGCCTCCTTACACTTTGTTTTTCTTACTAATAGGAATATGGTGTAGAAGTTGAGAAGACGCGCGCTGCAGTTGGCTTCCTTGATCCTGAATGCCTTTGCTCTACAACGTTGAATAGCACGGGTAACACTCTTGCTTTCTCTGTGTCCTATATGTGCAATGCCTTCGACTATATGCTAAAAGAATTTCATCCTTACCGCTTATCTCAAGACGAACCCTTTGGATTGCTGGCGATCGTTCCGGCAGAAGGTCTACTATCTTGATTCATTGAAGATAGTTAAGATCGAGTACTAACCCTTCGAACAAATCATTAATGAGTAAGTTATTTCTTTCTTAACTGCGGATGTTCCTCAACAAACTGCGTGTAGTATATTAATTAATAGTGCACTAACAATTGTTGCATGTTTCGTTGTAGGGGTTGGGAGCGTTACTGCCGCAATAAGAAGTCGCGCCTTAGCACCTTGGAACATGTCAAAGATGTTAAGGTACATACCACTTATTTCCTTCCTGTGGAAGCTAGTACTAAAGCTTGAGTTTATTTCTTCTCGATCACCACTATTTTTCTTTGTACATTTATTGCGCCACCAACAACCCATCGGATCCAAACTCTGCGGCTTCTATTGTGCCTATCACATGCTTAAATTAAAAGATAGAGGCCCATATGGAGGTACTTTCTTGGGATCTTCATTTGTAAAACCCGCAATCGAGCACGATTCTTGCTTATTAGCACGCACATATTTGGTAACCACCTATATATGTGTGCTGACTGGTGACATTGTTATATCCAGAGATTAGGGCTAGAAGAGCATCCTCTCGACAAATCAACGCTGGTCTATGTTCGTGAAAGAATTGCCACATTCCTCATGGAATGTGATCACAAATGGAGGAAAATTTCATCGATGAAACTGTGGGCTCATATTATACATGGTGACTAGGAAATTTTTGCATTCCTCCTTGTCCATGAATTTTGTGATATTGTTGTCAAGCTAGTTAACTATGGTTGTGATATTGTTGTCAAGCCAGTGGTGCTTCTTTACTTGTGAGATGATGATGCTGAATTTTGTCATATGATGCATGTGAATTATGTGGATTTCGTGAATTTGGATTTGAATCTAATTTACGTGAATTTAGTCATATCTGGCTGGTTCGGATGCGCCCGATGGTGCCAAATCTCGGCTGGTTCGAGGATGCAGGCAAGCAAGCGTGTTACTGTAGGGGTGGCCTACGTATCTGTAACGGACGTTAATTAAAGCTCGTTACAAACACTGATCACTGAGTAACGGGCTTCAATCGGAACACCCGTTACAAACATGCCAACAATGTAACGGGCACCGTAAAAGCCCGTTACCAGCACTGACCGGTGGACCCCGAACTTGGCCCGTTCGTCGAGACGCCGGAGACGCAGTTCACCACACGCGTCTCGATATTGATTTCACGAACGAGTTACGCTTACGGTGCCCGTTACCAAAGTTCCCTGTGGGCCTAGAGAAATAGTCATTTTCACGTGACCGGTGACTAGTTGTGGTAACGGTTGTTGTTTGATGCCCGTTACGAATCCTAGTTGTGCTGAGACGCGCGTGAAATAGACGCGTCTCATTTCGTCGAGACATCGGAGACGCAGTTTCATAACGCGTCTCTGATGTTGAGTTACTGTAACGGGCTCTGTTTTGGTGCCCGTTACCAAAGTTCTCTGTGGGCCCAGAGAAACAACCATTTCACGTGACCGGTGGCTAGTTGTGGTAACGGTCGTTGTTTGATGCCCGTTATTTAATATATGTGTTATCGAACGGCATTTGCCCGTTACCTTTCTTGGCTCATTTGTAACAATTGATCGGTAACGGGCGCTTTGCCTGTTACTAAAGACCATCTATGCTCGTTACCAAAGTGAGTTTTTCACGTAGTGTTAACATATAACCAATATGAGAATAAACATTTTTGCTGAGAAGACTCCTGGCAGGTGGTCCCCTCTTCCACGCGGCACCACGCCACCAGCTGCTGTGTGGTGCGTGCGAAGCTTCAGGACGATATGCGTCGTGTCCTGTGTCCACGGCGTCTCTCGGGAGATGACGCAGCAGCTCCAGCTATAGCGCCTCACCCCGACACCCCGAGTCGGAAAAGGCAGGGGGTCCATTCAGGAGCGCTTTTCTCCATTCATCTTGGCCTAATTAAATTACAGTTGCGCTTTTCAAGGGAATCTTACGCAGCGACGAGGCGTTTAATGGTGTGATAGTCAACCAGAGAGAATAAAAGGATCACGCACAATGAAATTATATGCATGCATCATGATCGACCCAGTATATATGTGAAAATGCATGCATGACAAGGCGCAGCAATTTCGTTGAAGCAGCCGGCGCACCATGATCGACCCAGTATATATGCATGCTTCTTCATCATGAAGATAGATGTTACAGCATATATAGAAACAGCTAGTGACTGGTGTATAGGTGTAATCAGCAGGGAGAGCCAAATAACGACTTGTACATGCAAGATCGATCCATATGAGCGCATTCGTCGTCGGAGAATGATGGCGGCCGGTCCACTGGCTAGTTAAAGTGGAGGGTGTGCCATCGGTAAGCAAAGCCTAAAAGTTGGCCAGCATTGTTGCTTTCCCGATTGGACGTGGGTTGTTGGCCATGCATGGGTGATGCCGTGCATGAGGCTATCTGCACTCGTCATACTTCAAATCCCTCCCTAAAAAGAATATTCATGTTTGGTCATCGTGATTTTATATTACAGTACCAATTTTCCCGCACCCATCATCCCCTATATCTCGTACTCCATATCAACCACCAGCCAAGGGATCCACATGTCATACACTGCCCTTTTTATTTACCCCCACCCCACCTATCCCCGTCGCCTTCCTCCCTTCTTTCTCTCCCCCACCTACCCTGGCGCCCCTGCTCTCTCTTTCCCACGGCGGCCCTGGCGAGGCGGCAGGCGCGGAGGCTAGCCGGCCCGAGGGGGGAGGAGGAGGCGGCGCGGGTGCCTCGGCTCCTCCGCCGCGCTCGGAGGTACCTGCGCCCGGATCGAGCAGCTGCGGGAGGAGGCCTCAATTCGGCCGCACGGGCTCGAGGAGGCTTCGATTCGGCCGCTGCGGGAGGAGCAAGGAGCGGGGCAGGCGGCTTCGTGGAGCTCGGCAGCGAGGCGGAGCAGAGGCGGCGCAGGGAGGCAGGGGCGCGGCACGGCGCTAGGGAGGGAAGGAGGCGCGAGGCAGCAGCGGCGAGCTCCACGGCGCGGCACGGCCGGCGCTACTCCTCTCTCTCTTCGGTCGCCGACGGCGGATCTGAAGACAGGCCTCTCTCTCTCCGTCCCTTTGGCCGGCAACGCCCTTGCCTCTCCCTCCCACCTCCCCTGCGCCGGCAGGGTAGTTGGGGATGGTGCGGGGGTGTGCGGGCCCCACGCCCCATCGGCTGATGGCGTAGCCCCGTATGTGCGCCGGGAATGTGGTTCGAACGCTGATACTGGGAATGGGGTTCGAACGCTGATACGGGACCGTTCCGTGGGTGTTAGCGTACCCCGGTGCGGCTAAAAAAACGCCAAATGTGTACTCAGGATGCTGTGCCGTGGGGTGGCGTACCCCGGTGCGGATAGCCTGAGTCCTGGCCGGGAATTCCTAGGATTGGGCACCAATGCGCGCGGGATTAGGCAGGCAGCTAGCAGTAGCGGCCGCGGATCGGAGGCCTGATTCCTACACAGCTCGATGGGGCCGGGGGCTTCACGGAAGTGGTGGCACGCACTGCTGTACTGATCGATCGTCTGACCCACTCCACTCAATGATTCCAAGTCCTCCAGGCCCCAGCCTTATTACCTGCAGCAGCTAGCATGCATGCCTATATATCGAATCTGCATCAGAGATTGATCCAATATGCATGGATGAGCTAGCAATATCATTGCGGAGCTAAAATAAGGCAGCAGTCACACTCTGCTTTCGCAAGTTTGCTTGGCAACGCGCAGGACGACAGCAAATTCCACAATGCGGTACCGGTGGCGGCGATGGATGCACGCGAGATCTTTTTTTTTTTTTTTTGATAAAGCGCGAGATCGATTTATAGATCGCTACCAGTACAAGATCAAAAGGTCATGTCGACAGGATCTATCGCAAAGATATATGCAATAATCTTAATTTCAGTTTCCACACACGCGGTTGTTTACCCTTTGGGGAAGCTTTATTATTTGTGTTTTCGCTGCTGATGGTAGCATGGAACCAAAGAAATCAGAGGTCATCTCTCTCCGGCCGGTGTGCCGGGACTAGATCGAGTTCCATGATGATCGATGGATGCATACTAAAGCTGCATGATCATCGATCAGCCACGAGGTCGCGGCCAGCCGGCCTTTATTTGTTTCGTGGACCGGTGCGTAGATGCCAAGCTTATTAGCTTTCACTATACGACGCGGCACAATTGGTGGTTCATCATATGCGATCCTGTCAGTAGTTATTTGCCGTTCCTTCCAGCAAAAAGTCGTAGTACAGGGATTATTAATAAGAAAAAAAAGCCACCCATATATATGATCATCGGATCCAACTTTAATTGTTGAAGCAGTTTCTATCTCCAAATATATCCAGAGTTTCTTTTAGAAAGGAGGAGTGGAAGAAGTGGAGAATCCGGAATTCCAAACAGGCAAATTGTTGGAACAAATTAATTAAAGTTCTTCAGCCCAACCACTTGTTTAAAACTTCAAATAAAATTTACTAGATAGGTATGCTAATAATTTGCATGGGCAAAACTTACTATATATACATGCTACTGCTCTATCTCTGCTAGCGCGGCAGATCCAGGATCAGGCGTTCGTCAGTCTAGTGATATGGCGGCAGACCCGAACTCAAATTCAAACCTAAATCAATTGTTAAGTGTTTCCGCCATATGTATAATATAAAAACTTCTAAAGTTTTAGCTATCCTGCTCTATATCCTTAATTAGAACCGGAGAATATCAGAATTTTAGAACTGCGGACTTTGCCTCAATGCTGAGAAAGACGGGGCCTGACAGCTGCCCCCGTTACTTGTCCGGACGCACCTGCTGCTGCGCGCGAAGCTTCGAAGAACGCGTGCTCTCCACGCGCGTCTCGCCACTAGCGTGTCACTCTGAGTCAGAAAAAGGACGGGAGGGCCTAGCGAGCCCACAGCCCACTCAGTCAGCAACGCTTTGTCTTGCACCTCATCCATATGCATGCAGATGGAAATGGTATCAACTTTGTAGTAGCTAGCTTGTGTTATGATTCAAAGGTTCTAAACTTTGTAGGGCTCAAAGTTCTAGACCTAGAAAGGTGGCCAATTAAACAAGAGAAGGAGGGATCTGGCCGCTCGCTAATTATTTGTTGATTATATTGGAAACGACTAGATATATGCTGTTAACAACGGCATACAGTAGATCTTTTGTAAAAAAAAAGAGAAAGATAATGCTACATGGTAGGCAAATGACAAAGGCCGCACGCACATGCCAGGTTTCGAGAATTCACCCAACAAATGCCCAATGCAATGCAAGCTAAGCATTCAGATGTGCGGGGACGGTCGGCGAGACCGGCGATAGTGGCAAATTAACAAATCAGCAAGCAGTGTTGACGACAGTTAGTTCCATGGACTAGGCTCTAAGCTCGGAGCACAAACAACACCAGCCGCGCTTTATTCTCGGGCTATCATGATGACCTATAGTGCTACTAGCTTTACACTTTGGATTCATCTCATGGCATTATGGGCTAGACTAGCTAGTGGTGTGCAGATCATGTGCTCCTCGCTGATGAACACCTCTCTTTATCTCTACCGTGCTCGCTTGTCTTCTTTTCCTTTGCCTCTAATTAATTAGTTTCTAGCCATATCAGGCCAAAGTAGTGCTTACTAATTTTTTGAACTGACGTGGCTACGAATTTTCTTTTCTTTTATATATCATAATATCCAGCGCCTATATAATGTGCTGGTTGCACCACCACTCGAGAGGGCTTCGACTTCGACGGTTCGACCCCACCTCCCCTCGCCTCTCTCCCACAGCTTGTAAGCCACACATATAGCCCCGGCACTCCTTTCCGACATGAGGCCGGCGGACCGTGGCGACCTGATCCCGGTTTGGGCCCGTCCTCCCCGCCGCCAGCGCGCATGGGGTACCGCCGGCGGGGGGCGACCGGGCCTTTCGGTGGCAGGCGGGGTTCTCGTCTTGCTCTTCCTCACCCTCAACTCCGGCATGGCCATCTACCGCTCGGCGCGCGACAACGACGTCGGCGCCGTCGTCTCGGCCGCTCTAGCCTACCTCAACCTCGTCACCCTCTTCGCCTGCGTCGCCATGTACGTGCGGTCGCCGCCCGGCCCCGACGGCTACTCGCCGGGGAGGAGCAGGCTCAGGGCCGCTGTGTGGCTGCTCACCACGACTCTCACCTTCCACTACGTCTTCGAGGCCACCGGGACGACAAAGCCGACGACGCTGAACGCGGCGATGCTCCTCTGGGCGATGCCGGCGGCCACCGGCGTCGCAGTCTTCTACGTCTTCTTCCAGGTGGACAGGTAAACACACACACCCGTTCTGCTCCTGTCCGGGTGTTACAGCAGCCCTCTAGTTAATTACATCCTGTGCAGCACAGTGAGAAGTAACAATGCACAGAAAGAAGTAACAACAAGCAGGGAAGGTAGCTGCGGGCGGTAGGTGGGGGGAGCGGGCGGCGGTGGGTCGCCGCCGGCCGTGGAAGGCGGTCGAGGGTGGCGGTTATGGATTCTGGGTTGCCCGGGGTTCGGGGTTGTAGGGTAGGGCGGAGGGCCTCATGGCCGGCAGACCTAGAGGGATGGCTGGTGGTGGCGGCAAGTCCGGCGGAGGAGGTGGTGTGGGCGGCGAGCGAGGCCGGTGGGTATGGCACCGCCGGCCGAGTGCTGGAGGATGGCCGGTGAGCCGGTGTTGGTGGCCGGGGCAAGCGTCTACTAGCCAGCACGTCATTCTTATGCCTGGCTTCGTTAGTGGATGGTGTAGCATCAATCATGTTATGTGAATGTCCCGTCCTCTGAACATGTTAGCAACAATATCGAAATGATGTTTTTCTTCCTATAACTGCGTACAAGTTTAACCATGTTAATTATGTTCTTTTTATTTGCTTCTGGTGCTGCATCATGACCATTAATTTAAGTACAGGTTCGGCGCACCGTGGGAGGAAGAAATGTACTAGAATTTTGCATGCGTCTCGCCATCCGTGAGGGTCTAGCGAAGATTAATTGTGGGCAGCCCATATGCCATGGTGCAGAAGAAAGCAAGCTACATATATAGGATAGGAGTAGATCGATGATCTTGGTGTGGTATGTTATTATAGGTACATAGTGATCGACATATATATTTTGATTATGCAACGAAATAATGTACAGATGAGATCCGATCCGGTGGTTATTAATTAGTTATAGTAGATATTGTACGCATCGGCTGTGTACACTTTCAAAAGTGTAGAGGCTAGCTAGAACCTATAGCTTGTTTCATTATCTATCTATCTATACTATAAGGAGTAAAGACAATTGAAAACTTTTCTCACCTAAATCGGGCCCGCCTTACCCCTCACGACGGACCCACCCGTCATATGTTTTTGAAAGTGGATAGGGTAGAAGGACTATGAAGTACCAAAAAATCGCAATTTGGATAGCATTTACAAAAAACATAATTTTTTCATTACCGTCCGCAAAGTTACCCACGGGTTGTACCCGCGGCGCTGTCCGGTTCTTCTTCCTCGCGTAGTCCCGCCTTCCCACGATTCCGCTTTCCTTTTTCTTTTCTTCCGAACTAATGCTACCCAGCACCATACCGGCCAGAACACACGACACGATCGTGCGCCGCAGACGATCAAAAAGCAAGCGCGCCACCCCTCCAACACTACGCCGAGGTAGTCCATGCGTGCGTTGGTGCCGGCCTTCTCGACGACGGACGGAACGAGTCCACTTTGGCACGCAGCACCAGCCGAGACGAGGAACCCCACCAGCATTCGTCGGAGCTACGCGCGTCGACCGCCGGCCGGCAGTCGAGATCGTCCGTTCGTCGCCTGGTGGTGCTTTATCGGTTTTACATGCATATATATGATCACAGGTCAGTAACTCAGCATTACTATGTGCCGGCGGTGGCTACGTGGGTGCCTCAAGTTGGCAAATATGATATCTTGCCTAATGTTCCTGTTGGTTTTTTAGTTACGTCTGACACCATAAGCGGCATTCTGAAGAGCAAACATGCGGTTGGGGTGTCACCCTTCTAGATTGGCCTATTCATAAAGCACTTCAGGTAGAACATAAGTAATTCTGGTACATACAAAAGAGAGATCAGCTTCTACAAGTAGCAACATGCCACATATATTGTTTGTTCAGATAGAGGAGCCATATGCATATGCTTTGCTTCATGAAAGTACTATTGCTATGTCGTCAGTCATCATGTCGGTCATTACCAAAATGCAACCATCATCAAAAAGGGCTTGATGGTTTAGTTGTTCTTATGCTTTGAATTATCTCAAAGAATCATAATGTACATTGTAGATTGTTATCTGTAGTTGCATCTAATGCCGAAGTGGGAGCTTCTAGCTACTTGGTTCGCATCATGGCTGTGTTGATCGCTTATAAGTACTAAGAGATTTGGGCTTTTGATTTAAGGCAAAATGAGCTAAAAATCAGGCCGCGAGCAATGGAACAACAAGTACTAGGAGATGGTAAGCTTATTGCAACCCATACATGTATTGGTTTCGACCTCCTTTACGGTGGACCAAACCATCGGTATATGACTATTTTCAATTAAAAAGGTATATGGCTATTTTTGTAAATTTTTTTGCAATTTTTAACAAATTTGGCAACTTCCTAATTCCACCCCACCCCTTACCCTCACAGAATCTAAGAAAATTGAAATGAAGAAATCATATACTTCGTTTATGCCACCGACACAAAACTTTCGATAATACCCATATACCACCTATGTATACCACCCTATACCACATGTGCAACTTGTGGTGGTATACAATTAATCTCAACCGTTGAATCCTTTTATACTGGTCCTTTTAAAACAATGGTATAGAGTGGTATGGTCCACCGTAAAAGAGCCCAGTTCTAATTACCTCCACCACCAGCTTGCGACGGTCCATTTGGGGAGCAGGAGGTGCTGCGAGGCTATAATAAGGAGGGACGGCTGGCGGCTAGGGCGAGAAAGAGCGCCCGACGGCACCACACGCTAGGAGAGGAACGATGCTGGAGAGGTGGGGCATGAGGGGGCAAGGGTTGCCGGTGTTGTTGGCATGCCGTGTAGAGAGCAAGAGCGACTGGCTGCTGCGCACGGGGAGTGCTTGGGGCCGACAGCTGCCGAGAGGGAGTGAGTAGTATATTTAGATGGTACTCCCTCCGTCCCATCATATAGCTTCGTTTAGATTTTTCAGAGTCAAACTTTTTCAACTTTGACCGTAAATAACGAAATGATAATAAATTTTAATAACAAAAAAATGATATTGGTAGATTTATCATGAAACCAACTATCAAAATATGTAATCTTCTCTATTTAAAATAAACTATTTTAAAAGATATTGTTGGTCAAAGTTGCAAAAGTTGACTTTGAAAAAGTCTAAACGAAACTATATTTTGGGACGGAGGAAGTATAATTTTTGTCGTAAAAAAATGATCCTTAGTAATAAAGTGTCTCGACCTCCAAGCTACATTCCATAAAGTGTAGTCACTGATAAGTTAATTAGACCCTTTGAATTATCTTCACGTCCAATTCCCAATGCTTCCTTGAGTCTTAATCAATGCATTGCTAATAAATCATACATTGGGACATTTTTCTTGCAATTGTTCCCCTTTCTAATTGTTAGAGAACTGTTATTGATTCCACAGGAAGGCTGCACCTCTAAATGTATGGAGCGGAGAATTCTCTTACGGGCACAATGGTACACGGTGTTTATGCTCAGCAGTGTCCTTCAGCCCCAGGAAGGTGAACTCCGGCTGCTTAGCTGCTAACAAGCAGTCACGTCAGCAGTCCGTGCTGCCTGAGCACTATGGTGCAGTGACTCATGGTGCAATCTAAACTCTTTGTTATATGTTTCTAAATGCTCGACATGTGGAACCAAAGGGCCAATGTTACATTGTATTCGCTTATATATTGGCAACCTAATTTGATGACAGAAAATGTCAGTTACCTAACTGTTGCTATATTGATCGGTATGAGTATGAGCATTGGCAAAATAAATTCAAAAATTCACGATAATTGGAGTAATTGTTCCATGCCAAGGTTGCTGAATTCTGAGTTCTACATGAATTTGTTTGTCCTTCGCGTGTTCGAACGATTCAACTTCAGAGCTCAGCAAAAGCAGCTTAGTAATGGCTGCAATTCATGCGAGCTACTTCGAACCTGTGAAATGGAGTTTGACACCTAAGATTAGTGATAATTGTTGTCACTACAGCTGTTGTTATGAATCTGAGTTCCATAGTTGAACTGCATCATTGTGATTACATGGGTATTGGGTACCTTTCATTACGAATTAATGATAGCATAATACAAGAGTCTAGATAAAAAAATCATATTTTGTTCAATAAATTTTGTTTGAAATACGTGCGTGCCGCACGTACACTTTACTAGTATGTAGAAAGGAAACAAAACATGCCCAAGTGAGTGGTGGTGCATCTTTTTTCTTCCCCTCCTTTGCACGCATAGTATTAGGGGCTTGTTTGGAACACAGTATTTTCATAGGAATTTTGAAGGAATATATTCCAGAGGAAAGGAATCGCATAGCTGCGTTTGGAACGAAGTAATGCGAGTTACCGTTCCAGAGGAAAGGAATCGCTCAGCGTGCAAAACGCAGGAAATAAAACATCCGCTGCGAACCAAGGGAAATCTTCGTCGCTCTGGCTGTCTGTCTCAACCTCCCGCCATTGCTCACTTCTGTTCCGTCTCCTTGCTCGCACCATGGATCCCCACGGAATAATGAGTTGAGGCTCACCTTTGCTGTAGCCTGCAGATCTACCCCATCATGTATCTCTTGATTTGAGCAGCTATGCTGCTGCCAAGTGGATGGATGCAGTAAAGAGAGTGTGGAGGGCAGCCGATTTCAGCCACCAGCTGTGGAGATTATGGTCAGAAGCAGTAGATTTAGCCGGACTATTTTTTACTGTAAGAGAGGAGGGAGGAGGAGGAACGGTGTGTCGATTTTAACCCGCAACCTACCAAGGGAGTACCCGAGGTAGATGTTTGTGGCCTCACCGAGATCGGAACTCAAGGAGAGACACGTGGCACACAATTTAGACAGTTCGGTCGCGAGTGCGTAATACCCACGTCCCGTATGCTGCGTAGCTCTGGATTGATTGGGTGTGTTTACAAGATGATGCAGATGATGAAATAGGGGTCCCTGCCTCGCCTTATATAGTCCGGGAGGCAGGGTTACAAGTCGGTTTGACAGAGAGTACTAGTCGTGGTATGCGGCTAGGAGTACTCTACATGGATCCGGACATGTCTAGCTTCCTAACCGAGTACTAGTCCTCCAGATGCCTTGCGCTCCACACCATCCGGGTGTCGTGCAGCCCAAGTCGAGTAGTCCCAAGGGCCCACTTGAGTAGTCGGTCCCAAGACCCACCGAGTAGTGGGCCCAGGGGAATGTCCGCACGACAAGCCCCGAGTACTTTGTAGTCGAAAGGTGATGTCTTCAAGTAGTCTTGACTAGGCGAGTAGTCCTTGAGCGTCCCCGAGTTCCACAAGTCGAAAGTCCTCAAGAATTCTTGAATCATCCCGAGGTCGGAAGGTACTCCACCTGATCTTAAGTAGTCTTGAAGTCTTCTCGAGTAATCTCCAAGCGCCCCGAGTGCTTCTCTCAAGGTCTTCAATAGTACTCATGTTGTCTTGATAAGAAACCATATGGAAAATGCGATTCGGAGAATCGCATTCCATATGGAATGTAGCCCCTGAGCCTTAGGTCGAATTGCATTCAAGCCGAGGGTCAATCAAGTTCGCCAATCTTATCCCAAAAATCCGGCGAAAAAACCGAAGAACACGTGGCACGGAGCCCCCGAGCCTCGAGTCGAGTACTTTTCTCTCGAATTGAAGGGTCATCTTGACTGTAGAATGTGTCCTGAGTGGGGTCTTGATCTGGTGTAGCCCGAGTCAGGTCGGATGTAGTTGAGCCCAGACTGAGAACATCGAGTACTGGAATATGAAGGGTCGATGCCGCGCCGAGTCACCCACTGGCGCTTAGCCGCCCACTCGCAACTTAGGCGCCCGGTGGCTTATAAATAACAGGTGAACCCCCTTAGGGTTTTTTACTCCTAGCAGTTGCATTCCTCTAAGATTAGATCGAAATCACCGCTGCTCTCTCTCGCCGCCGCCGCAAGGTAGATTAGATCTCGTTACGCGTCAGTGGTCCGCCCTCCCATGCCCCGAGCGAATGCGAGTGAAAACACCCGTGACTTGGAGGATGAAGGCATCCCCGACGAAGAGCATGAAGACGGGTGCGTCGAAGAAGAGGAGCCGCGATGAGGCCGGAGATGCCGGCCAGTCGTCGTCGCCGCCCCCTCCCCTTGCCCCAATCCGGCAAAGGAGTGGAAGAAGGCGAAGTTGAAGACGGAGGACCTCCTTGCCCTAGTCAACAGTGGTTTCCTTCATGAGAAGGAAATGGATCTGTGGCACACCGCCACTGGCAATCCGTACCCGATGGAGAAGAACCCGGATGAGATTCTGATGTTCACGCGGTTCGTGGAGCGTGGACTTGCGCTGCCGGCCAGCGACTTCTTCAAGGGGATGCTCAGGTACTATGGCATCGAGTACCTCAACCTCAACCCCAACGGTATATTCCACGTCTCCATCTTCGTACACTTTTGCGAGGCGTTTGTGGGGATCAAACCCCACTGGATCTTGTTCTGGAAGTTCTTCCGGGTGAAGCCGCAGCCGAGTACGGACGATCCGCGAGTAGTTGGAGGTGCCGGAATATAGATGCGCGAGGACGCCGCGGGGCAATACCTGCCATACAAGCTGATCGACTCCAACCAAGATTGGAAGCGCGAAGTGGTTCTATATCAGCAACCACCACTCCGAACTGCCGAAGCCCAGCGGACGACAACCCAAGCATGCGCCATGGTGGAACACGGAGCCCACCATGTAGGAAGGTCTTCAGCTACCTGCACTCATGAAGAAGATTAAGGCCACGAGGAGGCCGAGAGGGTCGAAACACGTGGCCTTGACTTCATGAAGAGAAGGGTACCGATGGCGCGAGACACCCTCGGCTACCAGTACACTGGAGACAAAGATTCTTCCCAGATGCCCAACGAAGAGATTGAAGATGATGTTATCATCGAGAGGCTGGGCAGGATCTTCAAAGACATGCCCCCGTACACACCATGCCCGGTGCCGAGTACTGGAGTATCATGCGCCGCCAAATCAGGTCAGTAGTCGTGGCTAGAGCCCCCGGGTACTAATCTGCTTGTGTAGTCGCATTTATGCTTGCTTGGTGTTGTAGGACGATGTGAAGAAGTACATCTCCGTCCCGCCCTCCCCTCCGCGACTTGAGGGACAGACGCAGGGGAAGGCGAAACCCAAGGCGAAGGAGTGCCTTGAAGTTGGCGGTGATGATGCCGTTGTCATTGAAGACACCTCGGACGACGAGGATGAGGAGACGCTGCAGCAGCGGTTCCAGCTCCACTCGAGGTTCAGCCGAGCTGGGATGCCGCACATTCCGGTCATCGAGAAGCCATCAAGCTTAGAGGCGAGCTTGCTGGTGCCACCCAGGAAGCCCCGCAACGTGGCGCGAAAACGCGCCGTGAAGAAGTTGAAGTTGTCGGAGGCCACCAGACAAGAGGTGAGTACCGCGACTAGAGTAGTCGAGTACTGATAATAAGTAGTCGGTTGCTTACTGCGTGACGTATGTTGTTGCAGGACATCCCCTCCTCTGCTCCTATTGACCAAGACGAGGAGGATGTTTGGGAGACCATGGGGGCGACGGCTGAGAGAAGCACTAGCCCGCCTCTGGCTACTGAAGACACTGTGCCAGAAAGGGCACAAGAGCAGACCGGCGCTGTGGAGTTGCAGCCGTCGGTTGAAGGAGTACAGGGCCCTCCTCCAGCTGCGGCCGTTGGGCAGCCAGAGGAGAGAGTAGAAGAGCCTCCTGTCGAGGCCGGAGCCGTTGGTGAGTCTGGCATCGTGGATATCGCCAGCATACTAGGCGCCCCGACCGTCACTATAGTGCGGTCAACTCTGTAAGTTCCCTGACTTCTTGAGTAGTCATGTAGTTGTCAAGCTCGTGTTGTCGACTAAATGCTTCATGATGTAGGAAATCCACGGACTTGTCGTGGGATGGAGGGGAGACTAGCACTCCTGCCGATGGTGAAGACTGCTCGGCTGAGGTACTAGAACCCACACCGCCACATGCGATGATGTGTCGGCGGTCGAGCCGAGGCTTGAAGAGGCTACCCTGGTGGAAGGTACACATCCTGTCACCGCGAGTAGTTATTTTGGAGAGTAGTCGTAGCCGTTGTTGACTTGTTTAGTTGATCCTGACAGAAGCACAAGCTGAGGGAGCTACGATCCCTGAGGCAGTAGCCATGGAGGCGGCTGCTGTGGAGACGATGGCCATAGAGCTAGTTGTCGAGGCGGCGACAGCGACAGCCCCCAGGCCAGGAACTACGAAAGCCCCCGAGCCGAGCTCGGAAGCGCGGGTTGATCCGCACCCCGAGGCGAGTACCGAAGTTGTCGTCCGTGAGGCGATGATAGAAGATGCTGCGCTGCTTCGCTCGGCGCCCATGCCAGAGACTGGATCCACGAGCCATGAGGGTCTTGAGTTGTTGGACAATGATCTCATTGACCCGGCCTTTGTGTCTCTGAGCATGGAGTCATGGCGCCGTACAGAGAACTGGATCAAGGTATCTTTGCAGTACCCTAAGTTGTCTTGGCTTTTGAGTCTTGAGTCTTGATTAGTTGTGTCTTGCGTAGGGCTTGGTGAGAGATCCCGTCAGAAGATCGATCTTCTGAAGGGGTATGGTGACATGATCCTTGGCTACTGGAGAAGAAGGATGGACAAGTCGAAGAAGCATTGTGCTGCTCGGTCAAGCTTGACGGCGCCTTCGCCCGATACAATGAGGTTCGTGAGATGCGGTGAAGAGGGACGAGTTGATCAAGAAGAACAAAACTCTACGCCGGAAGAACAAAGGTATGCCATCTATCGTGACCACCGGTACTTGTTGTAATACTTATGAGTAATCGACCTTTGTGACGAGTTGTCTGCGGATCTTGAGGCAAAGGTCGACCAACGAAGGCATCGAGATGGACCTCGGGAACATCGTGTACCTGAGACCGACAAGAGAGGTACTTGAGTATGAGTACGCCTCGGTTGCGCCATGAGTGTATCAAGCACATGGAGCTCTGTGAAGCCCCAGTTGTGACCTTGTAAACTGTTATAAATCTGCGAAGCTCAATGAAGACTACGAGAAGCTTGAGGTCAAGCGAAGGAACTTGAAGAAGCTACGCCCATAGCAAAATTTGTTGGTACCACATCCAAAGGCGGACCCAAGATAGCCCCTCTTGTAGGTGAAGAAGCCCTCGGGCGCTGGCGGCGTCGTCAAGCACTTGGCGAAGTCAATACCAAACCAAGTGCTTGCCTACATGAAGTCGTACTTCCCAAAGGCGCCCGATGGATGTGGTGGCCGGTGGTCTTCTTGACGAACTGCACGGACGAGCAATACAAGACCCTTCTGGAGGAGATGGCGCCCGTTGTGGAACAAGTCGCCGACAAAAAACCTCCGTTAGATGTACAGAGTAGTTGATGTGAGACAAACAAAGTGGTCAGAGACTTGTTTGAAATATCAATGAAATTTGTCCACTACTTGTGTTGTAAATGAGTACTCGTGGCCGCCACTTGCAGCGAAGTGTGCGGAGTACCAAGCCGTGGGAGAAGTGATGAGTAGTGGTACTCGGTGAGGGTCTCGCCTAGTTAGAAGGCGATAAACAAGTTGAGTAGAACCAAACTTTATTACTAATGAATAAGTACACCTGGATGGCTAGGGCCGTTACAAATAAGTAGTCGCCAGGACCCGTAGGCCGCCTACGGCTAAGTGATTGCTAGGGCCCTTGGGCCGCTTACCGGAGATCCGTTAGTAGCCGTGTAGGATCCTGGAGAGTACATGGTCCATAGACCGCCGCCAAAGTCCTTGTGCTATGTGCGGCCCAGGATCCGTTGGTAGCCGTTGACGCTGGTTCCTGGATAGAAGTAGTCCGTAGACTAGTGCTAGGACCGAAAGGCCGCTTATAGCGAGGAGTCCGTTAGTAGCCGTATAGGTGGACTCGCAGTGAGTAGTCGGTGACTACTGTAGAAGCGACACGGTGGTCGACGCGTTCCACGAGTTGTGATCGTCGCCTTCGAAAGTGTCTCGAAGGTGATAGAGCCCTGGTCCGGTCACCTTGGAGGCGAGAAGGGACCTTCCCAAGGCGAGCTGAGCTTGTGTAGTCCGTCTGTGTTCTGAATGCGACGGAGGACTAGCTCGCCGACGTTGAAGGAGCATTCCTTGACGTTGCAATCATGGTAGCGTCGGATACCCTCTAGGTACCTTCGACCGGACGAGGCGGCTGGCGGGCTTCTTCGAGGTCGTCGATGTCAACCCGTCGTCTTCCGAGATGCCTTCATCGTATTGTTCTACTAGGGATTCCCACATCATCGGGGGTAGAATAGCCGGAGTCGTAGACTGTGAAGTAGGGCGACGCCTGCTGGCTTGGTAGGTTGAGTACGAAGCCCCCATAGTGCATTGGGTAGTTCCTTGATCCACTTGCCTCCTTTGGTGTTAGTTGCATCGTGCAATCGCTTCTTGAGGGTGTCGAGTACCATCCCGTTAGCGCGCTCCACCTGGCCGTTAGCGCGCGGGTGGGCGACTGAGACATATCGGACGTCGATCCCGCTGTTCTCGCAGTACTCCCAGAACTGATGGTTGTTGAAGTTGGAACCCAAGTCCGTGATGATGCGATGGGGTAGCTCGTAGCGATGCACGAGTTCATCCAAGAAGTAGTACTGTCGGCCTTTGGGCGGGAGTAACCGCTTGACTTGATCCACTTGGTGAACTTGTCGATAACCACCGTGACTCGTTGAATCCTCTTGACAGCGATTGGCGAGGCCCAATCATGTCGAGCGCCCAGCAGGCAAAGGGCCAGGTCGGTGGTATGGTGACTAGCTTGTAGGCCGGGACGTGTTTTTGTTTGGCGAAGAATTGGCACCCTTGGCACCTTCTGACGAGTTCTTCGGCGTCGGCCAGGGCTGTGGGCCAATAGAAAGCTCGTCGAAAGGCTTTGCTCACCGGCGTGCGCGAGGACGCATGGTTACCGCAGACGCCTTTGTGAATCTCCTCCAAGATGTCCTTGCCTTCTTCCCGAGGTATGCACTTCATGAGCACTCCAGAAGTGGCACCCCACCTGTAGAGCTTGTCTCCGACTAGTACATAGGTCTTGGCTTGGCGGACGAGTTGTTCAGCCTTGTTCTTGTCGGAGGGAACCTTCTGCTCGCGGATGTAGTCGATGAAGGGTTGTCTCCAGTCCACGTCGATCATCATGACCTCCTGACCGGGTTGTGGTAGCCCAGGGTCAGTGGTCGTTGGCGCCGACTCCGGATGGATGGCGCGTGAAGCTCATGGACGAAGACTCCGATGGGTGCATGAGCGCGAGTAGAACCAAGCTTCGACAGGACGTCCGCTGCAATGTTGTTGTCGCGGACGACGTGGTGAAACTCGAGACCATAGAAATTATTCTCGAGCTTGCGGACTTCAAGACAGTAGGCGTCCATGTTCTCCTTGTTGCGATCCCAAGACTTATTGACTTGGTTGATGACCACTGCGGAGTCGCCGTAGGCTAGTAGTCGCTTGATGCCCAGTGAGATTGCGAGGCGGAGCCCATGCAGTAGGGCTTCGTACTCAGCTTCGTTGTTTGAGATCTTTTAGAAGATCTGCAGGACGTACTTGAGTTGTTCACCCTTTGGAGAAATCAGGAGTACCCCTGCACCCACGCCCTCGAGCTTGAGTGAGCCGTCGAAGTACATCACCCAATGTTCTAGTCGCTCTGTTGGAGTTGGTAGCTGATTCTCCCGCCACTCTGCCATGAAGTCGACTAGTGCTTGAGACTTGACAGCGCGTGGCTTGAAATCGATGTTGAGGGCGCCAAGTTCGACCGCCCACTTGGAGATTCTTCCAGTAGCATCTTGGTTATGAAGTATGTCACCGAGCGGGTAGTCGGTGATGACGATGATCGAGTACTCCTAGAAGTAGTGTCGTAGCTTCCGCGATGTGATGAGTACTGCATAGAGTAGCTTTTGGACCGGCTTGTACCGGTGCCTTTGACTCGAGACGGGACCTCCGACGAAGTAGACCGGTCACGACCGGGTAGGCGTGCCTTCTTCTTCCCGCTCAGCAGCGATGGCGATCGACCACGTGAGTAGTCGCGGCGAGATAGGCGATGGCTGCTCTGCTATGGGAGTCAGTGAGGACCAGTGGCTTAAACAAGAAGTCTTTGAGCTGCGTCGAGCTTGAGTCACCTCCTTGGTCCACACGAACTTCTCTTGGTGCTTGAGTAGTTTGAAGAAGGGTAGTCCTCGTTCTCCGAGCTTGAGATAAATTGCATTCGGCTGCCATACACCCGGACAGCTTCTGGACATCCTTGATGCAGGTTGGAGCTTTCATATTAGTGATGGCGGAGTTCTTCTCGGGATTGGCTTCGATGCCACGATGGGCGATGATGAAGCCGAGTAGTTTTGAGGGTACCGACGCACTTGTTGGGGTTGAGCTTCCATTGGTACTCTCGCGAGGGATCGAAAGTCTCTTCAAGATCGGCGATGAGCGTGTCGGAGTTTTTGGTCTTGACGACCACGTCATCCACTTAGGCTTCAACGTTCTTGTTGAGCTGCTTCTTGAAGCGTGCTGGATAGCTCGTTGGTAGGCGCGTTCTTCAACTCGAACGACATTGTCGCGGTGATGGACGGGTGATGAACGCGGTCTTCTCTTGGTCTTCTTCCTTGATAGCGATCTGGTGGTACCGAGTAGCGATCGAGGAAGCGGAGCGGTCGCACCACCGTGGAGTCGATGACTTGATCAATCCGCGGCAACCCGAAAGGGTCCTTGGGCGAGTGCTTGTTGAGGTCGGTAGTCGGCGCACATCCTCCGCTCGTTCGTGTTCTTTTTGCGGACGAGGACGAGGTTGGTGAGCCACTCAGGATGGAAGACTTCTCGGATGAAGCCGACCGCGAGTAGTTTGGCGAGTTCCTCCTTGATGGCGTCCCGTTGGTCGTTAGCGAAGCGGCAGAGGTGTTGTTGCTTGGGGGTAGCTTTAGGATCGACGTTGAGTGAATGCTCGATCAGCCTCCTGGGCACCCCTGGCATGTCCGCTGGCTTCCACACGAAGATGTCTCGGTTAGCCCGGAGGAAGCTAATGAGCGTGTCTTCCTATTTGGGGTCGAGCCCCGCCCCGATCATGGTAGTCTTGCTGCTGTCACCGGTCCCGAGGTCGATGGCCTTCACCTGTACTTCCTCTGTTGGCTGAGGCTTGTTTGAGGTGTCGGTCTTCTCAGGTATCTCGAGTTCGGTTGGCGTGAGCTTCTTGGATGCGGCGAAGATTTCCATCATTGCATTGGGTACTTGGTTAGTTGCTGCAAGTTCCACGGCTTCGGTGTCGCAGTCGTAAGAAATCTTCAAGTCCCCTTGCAGCGCGAGTACTCTGGCAGGACTTGGCATTTTGAATACCAAGTAGGTTTAGTGAGGTACTGCCATGAATTTTGCGATGGCTGGTCTGCCGAGGATGGCATGGTAGGAGGTTTCAAAGTCCGCAACCTCGAACTTGATGTACTCGGTGCGGTAATTCTCCCTTGTCTCCCCGAAGGTAACTGACATAACCACTGAGCCGAGTGGTATAGCCGCGTTGCCTGGGACAATGCCGTAGAAAGGTGACGCACTCTTAGTGAGCATGTCAGTGATGTCGAGCTTCATCTTCTTCAAGGTCTTGGTGAAGAAGGACGTTGAGTCCGCTCCGCCGATGAGTACCTTGTTGAGTCTCGAACCCGCGACTCTTGGTTTCGGGGTGGGAAACGTCCTGGCTCAGAGAAGCTTGTCCATTGATCCGCGCGGGAGAAGGTTATGTCTTTGAGCTTGGTGATGGAACTCATGGCGATGGCGGAGTCTTCTTCGACGTGGTAGAGCCCGTCTTGGAAGAGGTCGATGACTTCTTTGTCGGCGTCGACTACGGTTGCACGCTTGTCGAAAAGCGGTGCATGTCGGGCGTCTGCCTCGCCTTGCTCTTGACCATCGCCAAGTCCATGCGAGTACCGCCCATGGCGCCCGTGGTTGCCCGTGAAGCCTTTAGCTGGTCCCAGGTCGATCGAGTTCTTGTCGAGCGACTCGAGCCATGTGAGTGGAGCCCGGTCCGCAGAAGTAGAGGCACTTCGTGTCGTTGTCGCCACCGGCATTTTCGATGGCCGCATAGCACCGAGCCAATCGGGTCTTGCTTCGTCAGACTTGGTGATCCCGAGAGGTTTGAATTTCTCGGGAAGAAGCGGATCGCTGTCGTGCGGGGTAGGCGGTCCGCCACCGACTTGTAGTCTTCTTGGCGTGGCGGATCTCGTCGATGTGGCGGGCGTCGTAGCCGCGTGCTGCCGGTGGCGTGGCTGTTCGTGGCCTCGGCCTCGGCCTCCGCCGCCGCCACCCGCCACCTCTTCTGCCGCCGGGAGGAACTACCGCCGCGCTGCGCTATTGCCCCATGTGAGGTCCTCCGCCGAGGCTCTAGAGCGGTTGGGGTTGGTTGGTGTTCACCACAACGCCGCCCGCCATCTCCGCTGTGCGACTAGTGGCTTCGTGATTTCCCTCGGCGGTTCTGTTGACCCGCATGAAGTAGGCATCCTCAGCAAGCTTGGCGATGAGTTCGCTGTGCCCCCGTGTTCGTGCTATCGTGGTGATAGACATGAGGCATTGCTCGGGGTGGTGTGTGTACCGATAGCGACTTGATCGAGCCTCATTGAGGTTCCGGATGGGAGAGCTTCTCGAAGCCGCTTGGGTCGATCCGCTTGCTTTCTGTTGCGTTCACGCCAGGCATTCTTGGCATCGGTGGTCTCATCTGCGGGTGCGTTGGCTGATTCCTCATCTTCTGAGATGTCTTCAAGCAACCGATCAACTCGGTTCTCGAGGTTCCAGCTTCCCGGTGCCATGAAGACTTCACGGTCGGTGTCGTGCGAGTCGAGTCGGTAGTCGCCACCTCGGTGGGCGTGTGCTCGTCTTCGATTGGAGCCGGTGTCCCCTCCTGGAAGGGGAGTGTCTCGAGGTAGGCGACGCACGAGTTGTCGCCGGGCCGTCTGCGGGCATGGCGGCGCAGCATCTGCCGATGGGAGTAGTTGTAATGACCAAGCCGGCAGACGGGACAGCGGCTCTCGGTCGTGTTGAGCTCGGACTCGGATTCGATCGGGTCCGAACCGAAGTCAAACTCGTAGGAGGAGTCCGAGTTGTAGTCGGGGGAGTCCGGAGTCAGGAGTACTGGGAGGCGATCTCCGGCCGACGTGGCGTGGCATCCAGCGCATAGCCTGCAGCATTGCGGCCGTCGCGGGAAGTGCTTGTGCGGGAGAGTTCCACACGATGGCTCGAGCCAGCTCGCGTGGTTCGATCCGGTGAGTGAGTTCGAGTTGGAGGCGGATCCAATCTCAAGTCGGTGGCTTGGTTGTAGAGCGAAAATTGTCGAATTTTTCGGCGAGTTGGCCCGCCGACGACTTGAAGTGTCACGAGTCCGGTCTCGGTCCGGGTCATGGTGAGGTAGCTACGAACGAACCCGACCGCCACGGTGCACTCCAAGAGCCGATGACGAGGTGTCGCCATGAGATCTTCGGCGAGATCCCTTACTGGCGCGCCATCGGTGTTTTAATCCGGCAACCTACCAAGGGAGTACCCGTAGATGTTTGTGGCCTCGCCGAGATCGAACTCGAAGGAGAGACACGTGGCACACAATTTAGACAGGTTCGGCCGCGGTGTGTAATACCCTATGCCTGTATCTGGATTGATTGCGTGTGTTTACAAGATGATGCGAGATGATGAAATAGGGTCCCCGCCTCTTATATAGTCCGGGAGGCGGGGTTACAAGTCGGTTTTACAGAGAGTACTAGTCGTGTACGGCTAGGAGTACTCTACATGGATCCAGACATGTCTAGCTTCCTAACCGAGTACTAGTCATCCGTATGCCTTGCGCTCCACACCATCTGGTGCCGTGCAGCCCAAGTCGAGTAGTCCCAGGGGCCCACGGAGTAGTCGGTCCCAGTACCACCGAGTAGTGGGCCGAGATGTCTCATGCGACACGGTGGGAGCGGGACGGAGGTAGAAGAAAAGGGTTAATTCACTGGGTGGGTGGAAGCTAATTAAAATAATTGAGGGTACGTATCGTGACATATATTGCTGGCTTCATACTATCACAAATCATAAATAATAATTTTATAAATCACTTCTGGAATTAATAAAACAAAATTGAAAAAATATTCCTGTGACATCTGGACATGTGATGACCAATTTATTCCTGTGATCCAAACAGCTCAAATAGTCTATTCTGTGTTTCCAATCCTCTAGTTTTCCGGTTTCCACTCTTCTCGATTCCTACGTTTTTTCATATTCCTATGTTTCACAATCCTTTGTTCGAAACAAGCCCTTATTGTTCTATTGCATGTATGAGGAAAAAAATTGGCACGCATGCAGCAGGCACTCGCGTCACTTTCGAGTCAAAAAAGATCTAGTACTACATGAAGATAGGTTAGGCCGCACCAGATGGCATGGCCTCAACTACTTTGTTACAAAGTCAGATATATGAAATATGATAATGGAGCCTTGCCAGCCATCGTCTGCATGCCCTGTGCTTTATCGATTCTTACGGTAGCTCTTTTTCACATTTAATTTACACCTGCGATTGTTCTCCGATCCGATCCAAAGGGCAGCAGAGAAAAGAAACAAATCACTAGCTAATAATAACCATGTTTTTCTTATTAATCAGGGTAAGGAAAACACATGCGTGCATGGCAAATAACGTCACTAACAATATAAACCTGTGAACGCGCGCCGTGTCCCACTATCCCAGCTAGTGGTTCGTGTGCGGTCCTGCAGGGTCGAGGGAGTATATATATGATGTGATGCGGGAGTGTGACGATCGACTTTTTCAGGAGATTCCACATGATGATTTTGTGTTAAAGGAACTAAAACTTTCTTGCAGGGAACCCAAAGATGGTGGATTCTACCTTTGACGGATCCACTTTGAAATCCTAGCCAGAGTTCCGAGTAAACTCAGGAGTAGAAGACTAATTAAGGGCAAAGGAAAAGAAGAAAAGTACTTGAAAACACCAAATAACAACAGTCAGCGCAAGAACCCCGTGACCCAGATAGAAATACATATGTCCATCATAAGTCATGGGAGCTACATATACACTATTTGGTGCGTACTACTCCGTAACTTCGTACTCCCTCCGGTTTGGTAAAAGAAGTCGTTAATTAGGATAGGAACACGATCTCCAAAACACAACTTTGACTTCTCTTTTTCAAAAAATATTTATTAAAAATTTATATATGTATTTTTTTATGAAAAATGATTTTCAAAACAAATCTGTTGTAATGATTTTCACATTTGTAAACTCAATGACTTAAAAGTTATTCATCATTTATATTCCTAATGTTTGACTCAAACCTTATCTAAAACGACTTCTTTTACCAAACCGGAGGCAGTACATATATATGATGTAAATAAACATGAGCAAACATTTTTATGATGGATGATGTCATCGCGCTGACATTTTTTAATCAAGGGATATAATTCGGCCTCAATCTTTCACAAGTGAATGTCTACAACAAGCGAACCTACATCTCCAAACCCAAACAAAATAGCAGCACTCAGGATGATGAAGAAGCACAAGAAGCCCTGACAAGGTTTAAAAACAGAAATCGAAACCAGACTGAAAGTTCTATGCATGAAGCATGCTCCTAAAATTCCATTCAGATTTGCAAAAAAATCTTTGTGCTCGTGACCCTGAGCAAACAAACAACTCTCTTTCAGGTTAACTTTCTATTCTTTAGATAGCAGTGACCAGCACCTTGTCCAGTAAATCTCACTGAAAATTACGTGCAAGAAAGAATTAGGAATAATTTTTTAAGGTTACCTCATTTCTACTCAGCCCTTTTCCATAGATACTAAAAATATTGATCTTAAGAGGTACCCTTAACTTCCAGAAAGCACACATTTTGCAGGTGTTTTACAATGCATGTTGTTGTCGCGTTGATAGGCATTTTGAGGGAGTCATGGTTGTGTGGCACAATTTTAGGCCAAAAATAATTAGAGTTGAGTTGGATTGTGAAGAATGAATGAGCGTCGTGATCCATTATCACCCCTAACTCCAAGCCTGCAACTGTGGTTATACAATGAGCTGTGAACCGCAAGTTTCACAATATATAATAGCAATATAACCCGATAAATGCGCCAACACAAAACCAATTCGGCGAGCGTGCGCTTCCTTTTCCTTTTTTTCACTCAGAGACGCGGCAGCCGGTGCCTGGTAGGCACCCACGTGAGGTATGTATTGGTCAAATTGTTTTTTTCCTTTTTCATTTTTATACCAAGAAAATATTATACATATAGGTGTATAAGTCAATCCTGTAAATTATTAACTGTAAAAAGTTATGCTCATAAATCGTTCGTTATAGAAAAACTTATGTGTATAACTCATCGTTAGGTAAAAAGTTATGCTCGTAACTCGTCGTTAAGAAAAACGTTATGCGCATAACTCGTTGTTAGGAAAAAAATTATGTGCGTAACTTTCTCGTTAGGAAATAACTTGTCTTTGTTATGCGCATCACTCGAAGTTAGACAAAAATTATGCTCATAACTCGTTAGGAAAACAAGTTATGCGTATAAGTCATCGTTAGAGAAAAATCATGCGCTAAGTTATATGTATAATTTTTGCTTTCCTTATATAAATTAGTAAAATTACGTGCGTACAAAAAAATTACAGTAAATAAAAATTTTAATGTGTGGGCGTGCGGCAGCTAGCTAACGTGTCTAGAAAACAAGAATAGTTAGAAAAATTATTTATATTGTAAAGTGATTTTAAAACACATAATAAATAAAAGGATACATTTTAAATGATGGTACATAGGTATAAAATGGCTTATCAGCTACCCACCAGCAGTATTTTTTCTCACATTAAATCAGCACCAGTCACCTAGCACCAATCAACTAGCAGTATTTTTCTATTACAATAACTCAGCACCAATAAATCGAACAAGGCGAATAACAAATAAATCTAATATCATACCAAAATAATTTTATTACCATATATAGACAACAATCTCATCGTCAGGAGCACGAGAAGTCCCAACAACAATCTCGCGATGGCGCAGCCCACGAACGAGACAACCCTGTTGTGTTCACCCCCGCCTCACCCAACTCCCCGCATCTTCGGCGGCGATCCCCTTCCTGGGCACGCTAATATTCTCTGATATAGTTGCCCTAACCCTAAGCTATCTAACCAATGACCTCTTCCACCTTGATCAACGGTGCCACCATCACCTTGCCGCTCATATGCCCATCACCTATTGTTAACATCCCTCTCTAAGTCCACAATATTCTTAGGAAAACCCCACCCCCGCGGATGTAAATTTTCTCACACAGATCTAATTGGATATCCACCCCAAAAGATACCAAACTGTAGTTAGCATCCGCCTGGTAATAACCGAGTTACTTACACCCATAGTAAAATGCAAGTGCATGCGACACACACATGTCTAACAACACATAGATAAACATTTATGTATATAAATATAGAAATATGGATATATTCAATAACAAAATCATGCCTACCCTCAATGTTTAAAGAACATTCTTACACTCGCATCAATCTCATGTTCACCCCCCGCCCAACCCTCTTCATGTCGAATTCACCCCTAGGATTGGTGTATGCAAACCTTAGAACCCAAAAGGCGTAGCAAGTATCAAAGAGAAAAGTTGAAGTCTATACTTCGGCTATATCTCAAAGACAAAGCAATGTAAAGTGCATGTGTGGCACACACATGTCTAACAACACATAAATAATAATTTAAAAAATAAATATGGATATATTCAATAACAAATTTATGCCCACCCTCGATGTTTAAAAATGTCTTCCACTCGCATCAATCTCATGTTCACCCCGCTCCACCCTCTTCCTGTGTCTTCGCCAAAGAATCGCCACCAAATCCCTCTCTCCCACACACACTCCGATGCGGTGATCTTTACGTATCAAAGACAAATGCTAAATCTAAACTAAAAGTCGTTAAACCCAAAAAAAAATCTGAAATTGGTGTATGAAAAACCATAGAACATTGCACTTTTTTATTCTAATTGGAAATATTAGGCATTAAAAAACGTGACTAATTAGAGTCGGTAGTAATTTAACCTATTTATTTCCTCTTCCTCAATCCCCTCTTCCATCCCCAAACCACCTTTTTTCCTTCTTCCCCACCCCGCCACGACGCCACCTCCTCCACCACCTAGGTAGGCGAGCGAGCCACTACGGGCAGCTCTAGGGAGCGACGAGGAGCTCCAAGCGGCGAGCTCCCTATCCGCCATGGAGGGAAGATCCGGACCACCGCCGATGTGGGCTCCGGTGGCGGGGCTCCGGCAAGGCGTGGAGCCCGAGCATGAGCCCGAGCTTGAGCTCGGGCGGAAGGGAGGGGTGCTCTAGCTCCCGGCCGCATGTAATAGGACCGAGTGCTCTCTTGCATGCCTTTAGCGTAAGCTAGGTTCCACAATGAGTGAGATTAGTTCTCATCCTTGATTAGTTCTCATCCTTGCGGGTGAGTCACTATATTTTCATATAGAGTGTCGCTGAGGTTGCTACGCTCTCCTACCGAATAGTGTAGTTAGGCTACGGTAGTAATCAATAAGCGTAGACGTGTTGTCTAGGCTAACCGTTATCCTTCGCTTGCCCTATATCCCCCACGGATTGGTAGAGGTAGGTCGCAGGTGGTAACAGCCCTGTTGTTCCTTTGAAATCCTCCACGTTCGGATATAGTGTAGGTTAAGGTTCTTCATGTAAGAACCGTTGGTCGGAGTCGCCTGACAAATCAGGGGTAAGTCGGTGCCCAAAGCAAAGTTCTTGAGAGATCGACATTTAATCTCATCCAATGGAAAAATAGCGCTATTAGCGCTATAGCAAGAGACAACATGACGCGACAATATTCTGTTTTTTCACGCTATCGGCGCTATTGCCGCTATAGCGCGCTAAAGCGCCGCTATTCAAATTTAGCGCCATAGCACCGCTAATAGCGCACTATGCCTCGTTTTCTGGCTGGCAAAAAAAAACATGTGTGGCCCATTCATTTGGCTCACTAATGGCCCAAATCCCATCCCAATGATACCCTATCCCATGGCTGAATTATGAACTTATAACTTAATTATGTTGGTTGTGGCTATGGTTATCAATTTTATATTTGCTTGTTGACTTGTTGTATTATTTTCCACTTTTCATGCTATTTGAATAAAATAGCGGCGCAATAGCGGCTATATAGCGCTAGCAGGCAGCTGCCACTACTGCGCTATAGCGCCGCTATAATGCGGTTATAGCGCTGCTGTAGCGGCCGCAATGGCGGAAATAGCGGCCAGAACAGCCAACCGCTATTTTTCATAGCGCGCGATAGAAAACCTTGATCTCATTTATAGAGCTACCCATAGGAATCCTCTCTTCATGTGCCTCGTATCGTGGTGTGTCCTTGGACCATTAGAACAGAAGTTAGTGCACATACGTTCCCTTGGATTCGATACCCTTGGAATACTCTGAGGTGAAAGCTACAGCGGTATCCGTGCACTTGCGTATTTATTTCGCATACATTAAAATACCCAACAAAGCACACGGATACCATGGAATGTGTGTGCACTAACTTTGTACTTGTCACTCCAAGGACACACCCCGATAAGTGGCGAACATAGAAAGGATTCCTAAAGATATGTGGAACGGGTCTCTGACTATATCCAGTCGTGGAGGATCAACGAGGGCTAGAAGGGTTGGCCCCACCTCCTGGACTGCCTCTACCTAACCTTGGGATAAATCGAACGAATGATAACCGGTAGCGTGGCACCGCGTCAATGTTATGGTTACTGTTGTAGCCAACGGACTACGACACTCTGTACTAATAGAGCTACGACCACGGAAGAGACTTGATCTCACTCACTATAGACACTACTAGATTATATGAGAGGCATGCATGAGAGTACTTGATCCCGTACTATGCTACCAATGTATGCGAACAACTTGCAATAGACGAATGCATAAACCCAGGATCTATGCATTAGCTGAGGAAAAGACTACTCATGCAACCAAGCATAAACTATTAGAAAGAAATCACAAACACGACTTTATTCTAATTAGAGTATGCATGCATATCCACTTTATTCTAATTGACGAAAAATCATACAAACGGATATGAGAACTTGTGAACCTACACCACAAGATCAAGAGTGTTGTGTTCGCGAAGAACACAAGCCTCTAAATCAAGAACGGGCGAAGAACACAAGAACACACTCACCTATGCATGAATGCTACTTTAGTAGAAATAGAAAATGCAAAAATACTCACTTTACTTTAATTGAAAACGAGCATCCAGAGAGATACAACACTCTCTCTCACTCCCCCTATTCTCTAATCTATCAAGGAGAAGCCTCTCCTTTGAAGGGAAGCTCTCATTCTTGGAGAGTTGTGTGTACCTATTCATACCCCTCCCCTTGTGGAAGCAAATCCTCTGCAGTTACTGCAGAGGGACTCACCCACTGCCACGTGGGCCCGGCGGCCATCAGGCCCACATGGCAGTGACAGAGTCCTCTGCAGCTACTGCAGAGGAGACTCGTCCCCCCTTGTATCTATAGGGAGGTGAGTGTAGGGAGTTTGGAGGGGTTTCACCCTTTTCCCCCCCTCTTCCTACGCCACCTGGACCTTCCCACGCATAGGAAACTTGTCCACTACTGGTCTGGAAACGTTGGAGTAGAAAACCGGAGCAGAACCGGATCCTAAGTGCGTGAACTAGCTTTGAACCGTGCGTGAACCGAATCCTAGGTGCGTGAACCGGTAGAAAAGGAGAAAACCACAGCTAACTGGGCAGACCGGGGAACCGACATGCGGGTGCCCGGATGGGGATGAGGTATGGTTGCAAGTTCGCAACTAGAAGACCCGAGTTCGATTCCTCGTTGGAGCGAATTTACGGGACTGGTTTAAAAAATCCCCTCACCGGTGAGTTTGAATTCGACGATTTTCTAAACCGGGATTAGATTCTCTTCTCTTGATGAAAATCGTGAGGCGGTCTTAACCGCACCGATTAAACCAAACAAAAGTTCAGTTCCTCAAAAAACCCCAAACAAAAGTTAATCCCATGCATGTACTTAACGCACCGGTTGACGACGAGGTTTGGCGGGGAACTTCCGCGAAAGTGCAGTGTGAATGCATTGCACGTAACGGTACAGTTACGGTGTTTGCCGAAAGCGACGATGCATGTATATTCATTTTCATCACGTTTGGCCGAGACAGCTGATGACTCATACCCCGCGCCGGCTGGACGCTGACGCGCCAACCAGGACGGTCTCCCGCAGCAGGGCAGCTAGTTGTATATATAATACTCCCTTCGTATCGAAATATTTGTCGTGATTAAATTTTTTCTACAACTTGACCATTCGTTTTATTCAAAAATCATGCCAGCACAATTTATTTTCTTTACTATTTTTAGAAAAGGGAATATATATTAATATCCCAGCCCCTGCATCGACCAATGCATATAGCTGTTTCTTATTACATTCTCAAACAAACAAATCCACGGGAAGAAAAACACAAAGAGTTGGGTCGCAAATAAATAAAATTCTCCATCTTCACTAATAAGGCAAATCAAAAGGCAATTCTATTTCTGAAACTCCGTCCATGAGCGGCAAAGACCTCCATGGCCACAGACTCAAGCAGTCTACAACCCTCCTTGAATAAAACTCTCCATCTTCACTAATAAGGCAAATCAAAAGGCAATTTTGTTTACTATATCTTTTACTATTGTATGTATTTAAGTTTGACTTCTCCTTTTATAAGTTTGAAATAATTTTTTTGAATAAGACACAATCAAATTTGTAAGAAAAAAATCAAAAGCGACAAACATTTTGATAAGGGGGAGTATAATAGATACCTCGAGTATATATATCCTCGGCAGGCACAGGCACAAATTGCACAAAGGGCTCGCCACCACAGTCCCAACTCTTTCCCTAGCCAGTCCCAAGATAGCTAGCTAGCAAACCATGTCGACATCAGCCGTGTCGTCGGCAGCGGCGGAGGGGCTGGAGGTGCCGAACAAGCGGGTGATGCTGAAACGTTACGTGACGGGGTCCCCCACGGAGGAAGACATGGAGGTGATCACCAGCACCCTGCGCCTCGCCTTGCCGCCGGGAACGCCGGGCCTCGTGCTCAAGAACCTCTACGTCTCCTGCGACTACATGGGCGGCCGCATGACCAAGCACGACCCGCCCAGCTACATCTCGGACTTCGTCCCAGGCGAGGTAAGTAATCACCGTACGTACGTATAGACTAGCGAGCTACAAGCGCTACTACGTACTGACGATCGGCTTAATTAATTTGCTGAACACTGCTCTACGTACGTGCTCCAATCCTAATTTACTGACGACCCCGGTGACTGATTTTATTTTCCCTTCATTCCTTCTCAAACTGGGGAGACCTTCTGTGTGCCTTTTAATTTCTACAAACCTGCTTTGTCCCAGGTTCTGGAGAACTTTGGTGTAAGCAAGGTGATAGCATCTGGGCACACAGACTTTGAGGTTGGCGATCTTGTGTGGGGGACGACCGGATGGGAGGAGTATACTGTCGTCACTAAGCCGGAGTCTTTCTTCAAGATCGGTCATCCTGATTTGCCTCTGTCGTACTACACCGGCATTCTTGGTAACTCGAGACGAATCTATATATTAAGCCTAGTTAGTTTATTATTTGCAATTTTTTATGCTACGGTAAACATAGATTGATTAGGCTTTAATAGATTCATCTCGTGAATTAGACTTCATTTATGAAAATAGTTTGATAGTTAACCAATAGTTAATACTCCTAACTAGTATCAAACCTGGATCCAAGCACCCCTCGGTGTTTTCTTCCAACCAATATATTACCATGCGCATAGTTGCCTTCCACACAAGTTAAACATGGTTCTCTTTTATTTCTTTCATCGTACCATTTGTCTAGCAGTGTCTCTGAGTTGTGAGTTGATTGTTCATAGTTTTTTCAAATCTTTCACTTGACACTGCACATAGTTTTTCACTAACGTTGCTACGATTCCAACTATTTCTAGGTATGGCTGGCCTTACTGCATGGGCTGGATTTTACGATGTGGGCAAGCCTAAGAAGGGCGACTGTGTCTTCGTCTCTTCTGCATCAGGCGCCGTTGGTCAGCTTGTTGGGCAGCTTGCTAAGCTCACAGGCTGTTATGTGGTAGGCAGCGTTGGTTCTGACGAGAAGGTTTGTGACAATTCCGTTTTCCTTTGTCTTCAGTTAGCATGCATGCATATATATTCTCTTCCCCCTCTACTTCGTATAGTACTTTTTCTGAAGTTTATCGCCTTCTTAGTGTGTATCATTTCTTTTGTTGCGGTGGTTTTGCTTTATTTGTTCGAACTGGTGTCCAATGGTTGATAATTGCAGTCCAATGCAATACAGTAAAGAATCAGGAGTAGCTTACTATCACTGAATCTATTTATTTATCTTCCTGGAAGTAAAAGATGCGTAATCCAAAAATGTTATCTGAAAAGTCATGGGTATTTAGGTTAATCTTCTGAAAACCAAGTTTGGGTTCGACTATGCTTTCAACTACAAAAAGGAGCCGGACCTTGATGCAGCCTTGAAGAGGTTTGAGAGATCTTTTCTAGTTTGCTGCATTATATATAGCAACTAACGTCGGTATAAACTTGCTAAGAAAATTCAGCCGTCATATCATTTGCCTAGATATTTCCCCGGGGGCATTGACATCTACTTTGAGAATGTGGGAGGCCCAATGCTCGATGCCGTGCTGCTCAACATGCGCAACTACGGGCGGATCCCTGTGTGTGGGATGATCTCACAATACAACTTGGAGAAGCCGGACGGTTTGTTCAATGCGTTTCAGATCCTCATAAAAAGATTGCGCGTGGAGGGGTTATTAGTGTTTGACTACTTTGGCCAGTACCACAAGTTTGAGCAAGAGATGGTTGGGTTTATTAAGGAGGGCAAAATCAGCTACGTTGAGGACATTGTTGATGGTCTTGACAAGGCCCCATCGGCGCTCATCGGCCTATTCTCTGGGAAGAACATAGGCAAGCAGCTGGTTGCCATTGCCCGAGAGTGAACTCTAGCTGGGACGCGCAACTGGGTTTTCTTCTGTATGTAGAAGTGATTCGATCACGTGGAAGTCTCTTGTATATTTGCAAAAACAAAATGGCTCTAGGAGCCACATGCATGTTGGGTGTAATTTCTACTCAATCCGTTCCAAATTGTAGGTCATTTTGGCAAACTACTTAGAGTCAGAGTTGTTTTTATATATCAAGACACAAGTATATATCTAGATGCATAATAAAAATTGTGAACCTTGAAATGTCATAACTACTTACAATTTGGAACGGAGGGAGTACTTGTTTTCTCTCACGTGCGTCTTCGACGGTACTACCTCAGTCCTCAGGTATGCGTCTAATCTTGTTCTGATAAAAAGCTTTGGGTTATTAATAAATTATGGGGCGAGAAAAATAGGGTTATTGAAGAAGATAGAGGACAGCACCCCCCACCCACCCCCGCGTTGTCTCCCCTGGGCCTCCACACCCAAACCAGTTGGCGGCCCGCACGCGTTGGGATCGAAATCGGACCCTCGCCCTCCACTCTCCCGCTACCCTCCCTTCCTTTCCCTCGCTCTCTCCCTTTTCTCCAAGGGTCGTGGCTCATCATTGGTGGGTTGCTGCCCCTTCGGTTGTCGGCGAGGCCCGTTTCCGGCCTCGCATGTCAGATCCGGTCGTCCATGGCACGGATCTGTGTGCCTCTACTCGATTTCAGGCGGTCCGGTAGGCGGCAATGCGGAGACGACCTCCCCGCCGAGCGGCACTCCGAGGGGGCGGCAGTGTGGGTTGGGGCTCCCCCGACGTGCGCCCCTACCCTCTTATGGCGCTTCGGTCGGGCTTCATTCCCGGTGTGCAGCCACCCGAAACTCCAGATGTGCGGTCCATGCTGACAGGCTGGCGGCGAGGCAGGTGCAACCCCAACAGGTGAACCTCTGCGCGGACGCGATGGAGGCACGGCCTGGGCTCCCCGGCGTACTCCTCCCTCCCATGCTCCGTTGTGGAAGCCCGCACTGGTGCCCCTCCAGCGGGGCCTCTGCCAGTCATGGGGGAGCAAACCGTCCTATGACGACGACTGCAAATGCGACAAGCGCGCATGAGTGCGCCACCACTGGTGGTCTGCTGGGGCACGTCGGCGGTTGCCCCTCATGCCTCATGGTAGGTGCGCCTTGGTTTGTGAATAGGAAGCGCCATGAGAAATCCTAACCTAGCATTGTGCCGGTCCTGACAACGGCGACACTTTAAGGTGTCGTCCACCTCCCAGGAGGTGTTGTCATGAGGTGTCCCCGTCCATGTGCTGGTGGTGAGGTCGTGTTGTTTCTGATGGTTATTATTCAGGAGAAATCCTAGCTCAGCATTATGTTGATGCGGTCAATGGCGACACCCTTCGCCGCCGTTGTCCTCCTTGGAGGCATTGACAAGAGACCACCTATCACCGTACTAGTGTTGCCTACCCATCATCGGTGCTTCCATCGCCCTGGAGCTACCCAATGTATCCTTCGTATTGCTTCCCTCATGCCTTCCTCCGACCATTCCAGAAGTGAGGCTGCCACTCATTAATTGGTGTTGTTGTTGTTGTCGTTTGACAAGTATCCTCCTCTTGCACCTCTGCACTATTGACACTATCTTTGCTGGTGGTGGCAGTAAATCAATTGTCGTGTTCCACCACTTCCACCATTTCCCTCCAAGGATTCCTCCCCATGGATGGCGATAGATGTTGGTACGTGGAGCTCGGATGTGCGGACGGTGTCACTGTCAGCTGCACAGGTGATCTTTGTTTGTAGTAAGTTGTGGCTTATGCATTCTTGCATCGTCTTTAGTCCCCACTGGTTGAGTCCCTCTGATGGGGGGAACTAGTGGGGCGGTGTAGCTACGAGAGGTGGTGTAAGGTGCGCTAGTCACAGTAAAATCGGCGAGTACGTTGTTCTTTGGTGGTGCAAGTCGCGATTAGTGGCTTCTATCGGCTTTGTTGTGCATCATCTTTGATTTGTTCGCGAGTTGTACCTCTCTTTGTAACTTGTTTTTCCACTTCTTCTCTTGTGCGTGTGGGAGTGTTTGTTGTAAAATTGTTGAACGTCCCCAACGAGGTAGCGAAATCGTTAGCTATCTTCAGGTTTTGGACAACGTGGAGGTGAGAGAGTGTGAAAAACACCCCGCTAGCGAGATGAGAGTCCATAGACTTGCACAGCCTCCAAGGACGAGGAGAGCCTGAGAGACCGACATCTCTGTGTTTCCCCTAGCATGGTTCGAATACAATATTATTATGATTTTGTGGCCCCCGCGTCGCACCCGCTCGGCGACTCGGGAGGCGACCGAAACCTACCGCCGCCACCCAACTTCCCCCGTTCCTCCGCCTCGCCGCTGCCGGAGGGGCTGGCCGGAAGCCCGCTCCGGCCCCTAGGATGGCGGCGGCGGGGCCTCTGAGCCGTTTTTGGCAGTGTCGGCTGTTCCGAGCGGGGGATGGGCGGCCGGTCAAGACAGCGATGGCGGCGCCGCCGGGTTGGGGATGGCCGGATCCGGCGCCGGCGTACGTGGATCCGGTGCTCTCGCAGCCGGATTTGCCAGCAGGCGCGGCGGCTAGGCTCCCAGGCGTGGGGGCAGTGGTGGCGGCGCATGGCGGTTGCGGCGGCCGTCTCGCGGCAACGACGGCTTGGCTGCTGTGGCTTGCAGACGCTGCGCAAGGGCCGTCACCGGATGTTGCGGCAACAGCGGCGTCGAGTCGTCGTGGTGGCGTCTGGCGGCGTCGGCGGAACAACATGTGGCGGAGGCAATCGGCGGCTTTCGGTGTGTGGCAACCTGCGTTGCGGTCCCTTGGCGGTGCGGCGGCATGGTTGCCGGCGGCGGAGCTGGTTACCTCCGGCGTCTTGCGGGTCTGTTCCATGAGTGGAGAAGGCGGTGGTTGAGCTTCTCAGATCTACGGGGGGTGGCGGTGGCTCGTTGTTGGGCGTCGGTCCTTGGAAGACTACCTTGCTCGGACTAAGTGCTGGGGAAGGTTTTGGTCGCCCGAGGCCGCTCTCGATGTGAGTTTGGCGGTGGCCTTTGGCGGTTGGCGACCTCGACCGGCCTAGCGCTCAAGTGCGGACCTATCTCGTGGCCTAAGTGCAGCGGAGGTTCGCCGGTGGGTGGGGCGGTGTCGGTGGGGGTTGGCGGCTGCTGCGGGCGACTGACATCCTACGGCGCCCTCTGGTGTGGATCTGGGCTCTTCCAGTCGATGTCGGTGATCCGGTGGTTTGGGCAAGGTGTTGCGACTCCCGTGTCGTTGGACGTTGGTTGGTTGAGGGGAGCCTAAGTGCTAGCCCCTCGCGCTTGATGGTCGCGTCGGTGTTGTGGTTCATCTTTTCCTTCGCCACGTCATCGGGTCGATATGGACGGTTGCGTCGGTAAGCCTTCCGGCTATGGTGTCGGCGTCAACATCGGGCGCGCCTTCGGGCCGTCGTTCTCCTTGGGCGTTTTGTTGGGATGCTTCCTGCTTGGTCTTTGTCTTCCAGATGGAAACATTTCTCCGATTCTTCGGAGGGGCGACGGCGGCGGCATCAGCGTCGTTTCCTTCTTGAGGGCGTTGCTTTGGAAGTCATGGGCCTGCTTCGCTTGTGGTGTGGGATTCGAGGGCGTTGGAAGTTTGGAGGTTTGGTCGGAGAATAAGTTAGAAGCGTAGTCTTCTGTTTCTTTGATGTAGTGGTTGTATTTTCTTGTCTGCTTCTTTACCTCGGTACGAGGTTTAGAGTCTAAGGGCTCTGGTGTAATAGTTGGCCGTATATATCCATTCGTGGATATAGAGGTAGGATTGTAATCCTTAATCTTAAAAAAATTATTATGATTTTGTTTATTGGAGACGGCCTTAGGGCGTCCCTAAGAGCTTCTCCAACGGAGCACTGTGTAGCTAGCTCATGTGATTGTTTAATCGATCGACAAAAAGTACAGCACAGTGGCAAAATTAAGAGCCCGTCACCAAATCTCACACTAGCTCGTTCAACCTTCGAGGCCCACTCTCTGACGAAATCCTATTTGAAAGAACTGTGCAAAACGCTGTTCTAATGAAAAACTGTAGCTATGCGCCAATAGCAGCCTCTTTTAGGCCGTGACCCTTGGAAGCAGCGGCGACTGCGGACCGGGGGCAAGGGCTTTGGCGCCTTGGAGTGGTCGCTCACAACGCGGCGGCGGATGCTTCTTCGTTTCAGCAATACGTCAGACTTTTCGCGGTCGGTCTTTCTGAGGAGCAATGTCGTGCGATCCGCGAGCTCTTCGATGTGCAGGTTGATGGCTTGTTCCACTGTTCCATCATGGAGGACGACGAGTTCCAGATGGGCTAATGGTGGCCTCCTCCTCCCGGCGAACTTCCTCGGTGGCGGCGAACTCCTCCTCCAGGCCGGATCTGGTAGCGGGGTTGAGGCCGGGCGAGTAGGTGTGGCGCGGGCTGGTGGCAGCCTCTTCCTCCCGGTGGCGGCCTCCTCCTTGGGGCCGGATCCTGCAGCGAGGTCGAGGCCGGGAGAGGAAGCGCCCTCCTCCCTCCGGTGTGGCGTGCGACCTCCCTCCTCCACTAGGTGCGACTTCCTCGGCTCCCTCCTCCCCGTCGGTGGTTGTGGGAATGACGCGAAGGGACTTGCGGTGCGACGTTGTATGGATGCAGGGCGCACTGGTGGGGAGGGCAAGGGGCAGCGGCGAGGAGGCGATGGGGCTTTGGTGGAGAGGCGGCGGGACGGCGGTGGTGCGGGATCCGTGGGGGCGTTGGTGGGGAGTGGACGAGGACGGCGTGAGGAGGGATATGGGAGGTGCCGGCTGCCGGGGATTGATTGCCGATGACGTCAGCACATGACGTGGCGCGCTGAGGACGGAGAGAAATAGGGTAGGACTTGTAGTGGGCCTCACATATATAGTTGTTATAGATAGATGGAACCCACTAACTATTTCTCTGAATATGTAAGCAATCCACATCATAACCCACTATACGTCATCGTCATGTCATCATCCACCAGATCATCTATTTATGTCTTCATCCGATTTTCTGTAGCTAATAACATGTATTTGTAAGTAGCACACCCCAAAATTCTCGTAGTTGGAATACATGTAGGATCAATCATTTTTAGAATGGTTCACTCTCAACAACATAACATGTTTTCATATGTTGTTTACAGAGGAATGTTGCCATGTAATCACTTTGATGTTTCTACTTTCACATTTTAACTTAAAATCACATTTTAAAAGTTTCCCCTCGGCGCCCCGCCCCCTGAACCCTCGCCGGCGTGGCCCTCCCCACTCCGGCCACCCCAGCTCCAGCCGCGACCGGATCCTCGATCTCCGTGGCACCAGCTCCCAGCCCACCCCCTTCGCACCCCTCCACGTGGTGTGTGTGGGGAGATCGGAATCCGCCCCGCCGTCGTCCCCCGCTATGGCCACCACCCACCATGGACCTCCGTGACCTTTCGGATGACGACGACGACCACCCACCATGAACTTAAAAGTTAAGTTTTCAATAAAAACAACAAGTTATGCGGCTATTCATAAACTTAAATCAAAGAGCAAAGATATGTATGTGGGTCTAGAGTATATTCATTTCACCTCCACAAATAAAACAACCGGTATTTAAATTAAATTCAGATCATGTTATAGAGAGCAATTAACCAAGACATGTATAACTTCATGTAGGTAAAACAAAGCGGCATCTTTCATCATTTTTCCATAAGCATAGGCAATATAAAACATCAAGGTGAACACATGGTCATGCCTATTCTATTCAAAATAAAAAGAAATATAGGTTTTCCTCCTAGTAGCCATGTTATTGTTGGAAGAGAAAAACAAAAGTTGCACCTAGTTGAGGTACGTTGGAGGCATACTTACAAGCATTTGTGTTCGGAAAAGAGAAAGTCTATGGAGGCGTTACCGTCTTTTGTAGTTTTTCGTGATCTTCTTCCGATATCTCCATGTATCGAATGTGGTTTTGCTTTTGTCTTGATTTTTCCAATGCTCCTATACTTCTGAATTTGATCATGTATGCTAAATAGAGCCAATGGTCGTCCTTCTCTTCAATGTTGTCATCACCATCTCATCTTTCATGTTCTCATCATCTCCTTGCTGTCTCTTCTTCATGGCTTCCCCCTCTGTCCAGAACAGAACATATATCGAAATATAGCTCTATTGAAAAGTTTATGAAACTACGTTTCCAATGTGTGGTGATTCATCGAAAATGGAGTTCAAACAAGGGAGCTATGTCCGTTTTACTTCAGTGTTGCGTGCTGTCCAAAACTGATTTCAGGACGTGTTGCACTCGGTGCTTCGGCCATAACTGCTTGTAAGAACCTCTGATTGTCTTGATTCTTGATTTGTTGGAATCGTAACTTCATGGGACTTCTAAATATCCAATAGTATTTAGTGTTTTCCCTTCGAGTCCATGCAGAATTTTGATGAGATCTGTGGCTTCTTGTGCATCGATCCGGAGATGTTACTGATCTTGATCATCTTCTAGAGCGTCATGTTGCATTCCCGAAGTGAAAGTTCAGGGCCTTCCCCATGCTTAGCATTTTGCTAGGCATGGAAGAAGATGACAAAGTATTTTTTATCTTTACCATCCTTCAATTTCCTTGTCGTGAGAGTCTTTATCTTGCCTGCAAAACATTTTAAATGCGCATTCTACCCCCAAAGTGACGGTTGGGAGTAGACGAATTCGCCAACAATCCAACAATGTTTCCTAAGACTCTTAACTTGTGGCATAATTAGTCTAAAGAGGAATAAAAACCTAATGGGTGTACATGGTGCAAAGTGTGTATGCACATGAGAGGAAAGCATATAAAAAAGACAACATTTTCACCTAGTTCTAAACACCATGTTTACAACTAGGTTGCCGAGTTTCTCCAAAGCCATAAAGATTTATTTATATAGGGTTGAAACACCATGTCTATCCCTAGATCAATAACTCTTATAGCACAAGAAAAATAAAGCTCAATGCAAAACTTATAAACTAACCAATGCAACATGAAAACATATGAAAAGCTAGCAAGGTTTATCGAACTTAACGGTGATGGTCCGCAATCATGTTTAAACACCACGTTTACACAAGATCACAAAAGGAAAATGCCCAGTTGGAGCATTAACATGGATATGAAAGCATACATCATTGAGCCTTAAAACAGCCAAGCCAACTATATGCAAAACATGTATATGCAAAGAAAGAAACATCACGTTGATAACAAAATGCAATGCATGCAAATAAATAAATATGATTATGAACATGATGGTGGTTCTAAAGAGAAAATTAAACTTGATTAATTAGCCACAAGTTGATCATCATAGGATGGTGCCATTCTTTATTCTCTCTAAGAAAGGAATAAAATAATAAAGAAACGGGTTGCCTCCCGAAAAGCGCTTCATTTAACGTCATAGAGCACGACTTTCTCACATACCTTCTTTTCGTCGCATAGCCATGGTCCTTCATGGAAGAAGAAAAGGTGTCAATGCAGCTTTAATTCACTTCCTATGTTGTGCTTGATGACTTATAGAAGACTTGCCCAAGCTATCTGACATCATTGCTTTCTCCTTCTTTGTCGCCCTTTGGTGCTGCCTTCACTTCACAAATTTTTATTTAATGTCCAGAATAGAAAGTGTACCCAAACTCTACTCCATTGCACAGTGCTGAAAATTTCCTTTCCAACAAGTCTTTGTTTTCCTAAATCGGACTCCGAACAAGAGAGTTACGTCTATTTTACTCCGGAGATGAAATATGTCCTGAAATTTTCAGAACGCGTAACGCTCAATGTTTTCTCCATAACTCCTTGCACGGGTCTTCAACTTCATTGGTTCTTGATGCGTTGGAATGGAAACTTGATGGAGCTTCTGAATATATCATTTTCTTTATTTGTACACCTCTGAACAAGCTCTCAAATTGATGAAGACAACAGCATCCATCGCAGGATTTGGAGAGGTTGATGATTTATCTTGCAACTCTTTAGGCATGACTTCTCTTTTCATTATTCAAGCCTTGTCTACATGGTTAGTGAAAATCGGGAATTTTCCTGACATGTGCTTCTTTAAGGTCATTAGCTTGACCAAGCACAAAGCATGATCGAGATTTGCAAAACTTATTGTAAACATACGCATCCATAATTAACACCAAATGCAAATTATAGCAACAAGACGAGGTGCAATCAAAAGAAGCGTATGTTTCATGCATAGCACTTAGATCATCTTTAGGCAAAGGTTCTTTAGGCATAGAATCAATTAGTTCAAACATAAATGTTGCCTCTTTTTCATTCTCAAGAAAATCTAGCCTATCAACATGATCCTTATTGGCACAAGGTATAGAATTTAAACTATCATTTATTCTATTGGTTGAGCATGAGTATTTGAATATATCATCATTAATACCAATAATATCTTGAGATTTCAGCGTGTACCTTTGCCTCGGAGCTTCCTTGACAAGAGTGATTTTTTATTCGTCTTGTAGCGTTGAAAGCAAGTCAATCTCAACAAGTGGAGTTGTCTCTTCATCACTTTGTTGCAATTTCTTCAACTCATCATGTGGAACATGTAATCTTTCAGCAATGTATGCATTCATCTCTTCTTCGAAGTCTTCATTGTCAACCAAATCTTCATCTTCGAAGTCTTGTATGTTGCTTTCTTTATCTTCCGTGTACCACATGTCGTTGAGATTGCTCATCGTTGATTCACTCTTTTCTTCATCCTTGAGCACTTCCACGTCTTGATTTGCTAGTGTGTAGGCTTAAATAGCACACAAGCTATAACCTTGTGGAGAGGGCCCTTCTTGGAGTATTTGCTCTATGTCATCACCCTCTCATTCGTCTTCTAGCTTGAGTCCTATCTTCTCCCGTTTATCCTTCGAGTCACTAGGCTCATCACGGTTGTACTCTTCTCTTTCTTCATTATAAATCTTCGAGATGTCAAATTGATCGATCCATCCTTCATCTTCTTCTTCAAATATCTTTTGGATCGACTCTCCACTCATCTCTTGATCAAATATATCTTCAACTCTTTTAGCAACGTGTCGGTGTTCCTCCTTCCTTCGGTAGTTGATTAGGGGGGGGGGGAAATCAACTTGAATCCAATCGGATTGATTGAACTCCACCAATGGTCTAGCATTCCCCATACTTCGGCCTACATTCATGTTAGTTTCAACATTTTTAATATCCGAAATGACTTCTCTTACCTTGGAAAGTGGATCTTCAACTTCTTGCATGATTGGTTCATTTTTCTTGACCTATGGTTCGTCTTTTTCAGAAATTTCAGCAAGCACCTCGGGCTTGCTTTTGTCGTTTTGCTCCTCCCGACAACGTCTTTGCCAATCGCATTGCATTCTTTTTCCATTCCTTATCCTTTGTAAGATTTGTGCGGCTTCACTAATTGTTTTATCCATTAAATCACCGCATGCACACATGCTTACAAAACGAGAAGAGTTAGGGGTTAGTGAAAAATAAAAGGTATGCAACATAAAGTCACCGGAAAATCCCAAGTTCGGGCCTTGCTCGAGTAGTTCATTAAAATGGTCCCAAGCTTCATCAATTCCTTCATCTTCTCCTTGCTTGAAATTGTGCACTTGCCTCCTTAAGTCTTGGACCTTGCTTATGGGAAAGAACTTTGAAAGAAATTTCTTCACGAGCTCATCCCAATTTCCTTTTGCTTCAACGGACGCAAGTGTGTACCATCTTCGCGCTTCATCTTCGAGAGAGAACGGAAAAAGATTCCACTGGAACCAAGCGGCTGGAACTCCTTCTTGTTGCACCGTGTTGCACATCATCATGAATTCCTTAATGTGTCTATATGGGTTGTCATCCTCCAATCCTCTAAAGGGGTTTGTCGCCACTAACTTGATGATTCTAGGCTTCACTTTGTAGTGGGTTGTAACAAGCGTCAAATCTGATTTTTGCATCTCAATATCCTCCATTGACGGCATTGCTAGCTCCCTTAGCGACATCTCTTCGTCTTCCAATGGTGAGGTGAACGAATCCATCTAGGCACAAAAAAGTAGAAAGAAAAACAAAAAAGAATTTTGCTAGAAAATAAGGGTTAGATGTTAGTGATCAACAAAATAAATACAAGATTAAACGTAGCAAACTGGCTTGCTCCCCGGCAACGACGCCAGAAAAAGGGGCTTGTTGATGGTTGAAACATGTGTCGAGTTTCGATCCACAAGCGTACGGACCACCTATAGCCTTTTTCACCACGGGGTGACCCCCAAGGTTCTTGTCAATCCGCGGAGCAAGGGGATTGCTAGCGCTTAACTAGGTACTAATCTAGTTGATGGAAAACCTTTAAAAGAGAGATTAATCTAATATAAAGACAATCTAATCTATGTTAATCTAAGACTAAACTAGATGGCAAGGGTGGTACAAGAGAGAGATTGAGATAGATAAGCGTTCTCACCCTAGGGTCTAAGATCTCATGAACATGCATCTACCACATGAAAGGGGTGTTGCCTTCACTAGCTTCATGGCGGTTATGCGGCTGCTAAGCCTTTTCCCTAAATCGTACTATCACTACGCAAGGTAATCAATCACTTTCACGTATAACCGCATCTATATCTAAGCATCCATAGGGTTAAGCTAATCACCACGATTACCACAAACCCTACTAAGACCACATGTTGCGCAAACATATGTAAACAAAGCATTTGCAAACACATAGACCATGAAACATCGATAGCCATAGGATTCACGTAGTAATTACATATCAAAGGTCCATCTAACCCTAGGGATGAATGGAGACATTACCCCATCATCTTACAAGGATTGAAGCACATAGGGGTGGTGGAGCCTCCGAAGAACGTCGTCGACGAAGGTGGCGGCAATGAAGCTTGGAAACACCCCTAGGCCGATGGCTTGGAGTCCTCCTATTGCTTCCTTCCCTCCGCCGGCATTGATCCTTGCGACGAACTCATCTAACTCTATCCTTCATCTTGCGGCGGCGGCTTTCTGGTGAATGGCCATCAATAGAATGATTGGATGCGGCGATCGTCAGAGGCAGGAGCTACTAATAGACCGAGGAGGGGCTAGGTCAAATGGGAGGCCGAACCGGCACGAAAAAGTGTTGGGCCGATCCGACCAGGCCGGTCGGCCCAGGCTGTTTTTGGACCGGTTTGGGCCCATCTTCCTCCTCGCGGCCCATCTTGACATTTTGGATTTATTCCCCTTCATTTGTGTCATTTTGGCATCGTCATCCCCGCGATCAAGATACGGGGTCTTCTCGCATGAAGTCCGATCTTTACGTCTTAGTCCCCAAGGATGATCCGCCGTGGCACCTTGGTCCTTGCCACCTTTGGAAATGAGTTCGCCTTGCACTCAAACACGAATGGAACTCCTCATTTGCTCCTTTGAACTCGACTCCCTTTTGTCCATGTTTTCCTGCAAAAACACAACACTTCCAAATGCACAGATAAAGTTGAACTTGTTATGTCATTAGTGTGCCTAGTGATGGGTTAGTTGCATAATAATCAAGCTCAAACCAAAGTGTAACGAATATGTTTGGAGCACCAAAATTCACCGTTAACAGCACTGCAGAGCCATACAGGCGTTGTTCAGTGATAGGTGGGGAGCGGACTTCCACACCTACATCGTCGAGGACAACGAGTTTCTGGCCGCGGCTAGGGAGCGGTTTCTAGAAGAGCAGGGGGTCGATAGTGGCCGGTTGGATTGTTAGGTTGTGGTTTTCTTGTTTTTGTCCTTTTTGGTCGCACAATGGTGCTAATGAATGAACACATAGCTTGTTGGAATATTAGGAGATCGGGATGAGTTAGCCCAGTCAGAAAAGGTCTCTTTGCTTTGTCTACAGGAGACGAAGCTTGATGTAATGGACAGATCTTTGTTGGTTGATATGCTAGGGTTGAATTTTGATTATTTGGATCTCCCAACTGTTGGCACTTCTGGGGGCATTTTGGTCGCTTGGGACAAAAATGTTTGGGATGTCTCCTGCCCCCATTACGAGGGACACTCGCTTTCGGTTAAGGTCGCTTCTCATGGTTCTCAACTCCCTCCTTGGTCGCTTACAACGGTTTATGGTCCGCGGGATGATGCGGACAAAATCACCTTCCTGCAGGAGCTCCGCGATACATGTGCCTCCCTCGTCGGTCCTTGGGTCCTGTGTGGTGATTTTAACTTGATCTACCAGGCTCAGGACAAGAATAACGATCGCCTTTCTAGGAGGATGATGGGGAGGTTTCGGTGGTTCCTTAATGACTTGGAGCTTGATGAGCTTCACCTCCATGGTCCTTTGTTTACTTGGAGCAATGAGAGGTCGTGTCCCACCCTAGAGCGTATCGACAGGATGTTTGTTTCCTCCTGTTGGAGCACGACCTTCCCCAGGGCCGCTTTGCAGGTGCTGTAGTGGTGATGCTTGGACCACGCCCCACTCTTGCTCCTTTTAGATGATGGGTTCCACCCGAAGCGTCACTTTCGATTTCAGGCCTTCTCACCGCAGTTTGAGGGTTACCTCCAAGCAGTCGAGTCGGCGTGGAATGGCCCTTGGCCAGACGTGGACGCCCTGCACACGGTCGACCACTCATTGCATGTGACTGCTAAGGCCCTGAAGCAGTGGAGTGCTAAAGCGGTTGGGAACATTAAATCCCAAATCGTGGTCGCTAAGGAGGTTATCTTTCGGTTGGAGGCTGCCCAGGATACTCGGTCGCTTTCGGTAGTGGAGGCTGCCTTGAGGCGGTTTCTGAAGTTCCGTTACCTTGGTCTCACTTCTCTGTGTTGGGGTGAAAACCTTCCCCGAAGAGGGGCCAACAGTCGAAACGAACTAAAAGGAAAGAAAGCATAGGAAAACGCTTACGACACCGAAGAATATGAAACTCGAACTCAACTGGGCGTAATGCAACCCAGCTGCTCTCCAATCGCCCCATTCCATTACATCGGTCCTTTTTATAGGCCCGTAACAATTACGCTTTACAACACTTGCCATCACTTTTTCACATTGTGCGAAGAATCTCAAGGGTATTTTGGTAACCACGCAGGGCCCGTACCCACACACTTTATAGATGTTTACTTTACACACTGTCTGCCCACGTATCTGCTCGTGTGGCACCTTACTCTTCACTGGTCTTCTCTTCCGGCCTGAACTTCGCAGCCCTCTCTCCATTTGTCGTCTGATCTTCGTTTGTTCTCAGATCTTCGCTTGCCCTCCGCAACTCTTCAACGTCTTCCCCGGCTGTTTCACACACAGAACCTTCACGCACCTCTTCTTCACTCAAGCATGAAGCGTCTTCATCACGTCTGCTTCTCGTTTTCTTCACGCATGAGTCTTGTTCCCGCAGCTTCTTTGCGTGTGCTTCTTGTCCTCTTCGCACAGGAGCCTTGTTCCCGCAGCTTCTTCGCGTCCTCTTCTTGTTTTCTCCACGCGTGGACTTCGCTCCCGCAGTCAAAGACACTTCGCATGCTCTTCGCTGGCTAGGCTTTCGATCCTTTCCTGCAACGATCAACATATGAGCCGAAATAGTCCCCACTCTTCGCTGATGAGCCGAAGATACAACGGGGGGTTAGTTGTGAAATATTTTCCCCAACATTCAACCCCTTGCTAGTGAGGGTTTCAACCGAAGACAAGCCGAACTAGCAACCCTTCTTCGTGACGGGTGAAAATGTTTCGCTCCAAAGCGCCTCCCCTCTTCGGCTCGTCTTTGGAAATTACTCCTTCTCTACCCCTCCTTTTCCTATTTTTATTATTATTAATATTTATTTTAATTACTTTTTACTGTTTTGCATGTTTATCCGCGAAGTTCTGTGATTTTTGCCACGTCCCAATGGGACTCCTAGATTTTCGCCACGTCCTTCGCTACAGGATCTCCGAGATTCCCGCCTTTGGCAGCCTATATAAAGGCCTGTCCCCGCCTGGAGTTGTTTTCACCGCGGTAAAAGTCTTTGCAGATTGATCTTTGCCTTCGCGAGAGCTAATTGTTTCCTCTCTTCCTTCATCTCCTTCTCTTCGTAAGTGTCTTTTGCTCTCTTCTCTTTTTCCATTCTTTTGCATTGTTAGTTTCTTATTTCCTTTTATGTGTGTGTAGTTTCCTTCTTCGCTTCCTTGTTTCTTCGCATCCATGGCTCCCAAGGTTGACAAAGCACCTCCCACCTTCGTCTTCGGTCGGAGTAAGGTTTCGGATGCGTTTGTAGCGGAATTTGTTACTTCTGGCTTCATTAAGGAAGGAAAAGGTCGAGCCCCTGGTCCAGAGACTACTCCTACTCCTCACCCCAATGAAGTAGTTGTTTTTTGGGATTTATTCACTGCTGGACTTCGTTTTCCTCTTGACGGGGCTATCATCTCTATTCTTCGGAACTTTGGGATGTATCTTCACCATCTCACTCCTAACGCCGTTCTTTGGCTTAGCGTTTATATGTGGGCCAGCAAGACATTGTCTGTGAGTCCGACTGCTGCTAACTTCGTCAGAGTTCACACTGTTCATCATCAGCCTTTGAAGATAGAACATCTCGTTGATGGTGCTCTAGTTCGCGAAGAGGCCCAGTTTGCCTCTTTGAACTTCAAGTATCGTGGTGACACCGTTGTTCCTGTTGTTGCCTACAAGAATAAGTGGGATGAAAACTGGAACCATTATTGGTTTTATTACACTGTTGATGACGAAGAGCTCCCCCTCGTGTGCACACAATTTGAAAACCTGCCTAAGGGTGTTGGCACTGCTTATGAAGATGGAGATGCAGACCGCCTTTTTCTCATTACTTTCAAGGAGCTGGCGAAGACCTACGCTACTCGCGACCTGGTTGAAGAATACATTGGTGCGAAGATATTCCCTATTCGCGCTGGATGGTCTGTCGTTGCTTGGAACGACTTCTCTTCGGCCATTAAAATCCCTGAATTCGCTCGGAGCTTTGGCTTGACGAAGAATGGTACGCATCTCTTTTCTTATCTTTGTTGCTTCTTACTGCTCTTAGCTTACTATTGTTGTATATATTTTTTATTTTATTTTACTGATACTTGTTTATATCTTCCTTTGTAGCTATCAACATTGCTGAAATTGAAGCTCGAGCTAATGAAATCCTTGGGCCTATCTCCTCGAAGAAAGATGTTGAGATTCAGGAACGTCTTGGTGGCACTCGAGACAATCATCTCTTCTTTTTCTTTGGTATTCATATCGTTGCTCATCGCGAAGCTCGGCGCAAGAAAGGTGGTCGGAGTTAAGCCGCAACGGCCGCGAAGTTATTAAAACGTCGTGGTCGTGGCGGCGGACGACATGTCTCAAAGCGCCAGAGAACCACTCAAGTGATGACCTCCGAAGCTGTGTCATTTAGCCCCGAAGAGTCCGATCATTCTAAGATCGTCCTCACGTTGGTGTTGGCTCCGGTACAAACATTGAAGTTCCTTCAGTTGACCAACCCGAAGAGATAGTAGATGTTACTTCTCTTTCTCGATGTTACTCTGGTGCCACTTGTCGATCCCGGACATTGATTATAGTGAGCCCGAACCTGAGAGCGACGAAGATTGTGCCGCTCGGGCCCGATCCTCAAAAGACAAGACTCCTATACCTCCTCTTCATCTTTCGAAGTTGTAGTGTCGTCTCCTGCTGAAGCCCCTGGTGGAAGTAAAGTTGTATCGGCTATTTACCATAAGACTTTGACCCATGTGGAACAGGATGGCTCTTCATCTGAGATGGAGAGTGATACTAGAAGTGGTGGTGTCTTTGTCAGCAGCGAGTCGCCTAGTGTTGTTGCCTGGCGTCTCGGTATGAAGCCTAACGCACGCATCTTCGGTGATTCCATGCGCAAGGTGCTCCAATTTTGCAGTGATGATCGCGAGCGTACTTTGCTCCAAGAAGCTGGTGACAGTTTTGGCTTTCCTATTATGGAAGATGAACTTGGCAAAGAGAGTGTCGAAGAAATTTTGTATCAAACACAAGATCTGAGCATGAAATGCTTCTTGGCCTGTCGTGCTGCTCAACGCCGATGCCGTGCTGACCTTCGGTCCCGGCAACTTTCTGAGAAGACTTCTGCTACGGCGCTTGGTAAAGAGATTCATGTAGTGAAGGCTCTTCAGGCTGAAAAGACTTCCCTTTCCTCTTTGCTGGAGTCTGAGAAGAGGAAATGTCTTGAAATTTATGGTGAAAAAGATGAGCTATTGAAGAAAAATGCTGAATTAGAGCTTCAGTTGACTGAACTTCGTCGTTTGGCTTCTACTGCTGAAGACGAGAAAAAGAAGGCCGAAGGGTTGCAGAAGCTGTATGACGCTAAAGTTGCTGAGCTTGCTAATCTTCGGCGGTCACATGACAGCTTGACTGCGGAACATGAAACTTATTGTGATGAAATTGAGCGTCATGTATCCCCTCTTTGCAAGGAGGTTCATGATCTCCTCGTGGACTATGGTCTCTCTCCTGCTCCTTATGATGTCAAAGAGATGTTTATAGGTCAGGTATTTGATTGGCTGTCTACCGGTGTTAGTTCACTTGCGTCTGCTGGGCACTCTTTTGGAGAGCTTGGTGCTGTTGTGGCCCTTCGAAGCCTTGCTCACGCCATATATTCTTTGTTCAAAACTTCTGGCGACAGCGAGCCTAGCATGACTAAGAGTGATCTTCGCCAACCGTGGCAAAACTTGGCGGCCACAACAAGCATCAATTGATAGGATCCCTGTTCTTCCCAAGAATATCGCTAAGAACTTTATGCAGACCTTCTTCAAGAAGTTTGGCTATGGATTAACTGTTGCCGAAGGTCGGCGTGTGCTCTGCAACGTTCCTGTTACTCCATCTTGCGTTGATCTCCTTTTAATTCGCCAATGTGTCTCTTTCTTATGTTTATACTTTTCCTTGTATGTTTCAGCTTGGTTCTTTGCCAACGCCTTCGCCTACTACTGCATCTTCTAGAGGTGGGGGTGATCCTTCTTCGGCTGTTGTGTCTTCGGCTGCACCGTCTACTCAGGCTGCTTCTCCGCATGAAGTTCGGACAACAGACGTCACTTCGGGAGCCCCAAAGGTGTGAGGGAGTGCATAGTTTTAGTGGTTTAGGCACTTGGGGTGTTTTGTGAACAATTCGTCTGAAACATTTGCAACTCTACACAGGTACCGGAGATGTATCCTATGCAGGTTGCCGAAGATGTGTGCCCTGTAACTATTAATTATGGTGACTATTTTATGTCTGGCTCTATTTGGCACAAGTTTAACTCTATGTTTCCTGACGTGCCCTTCGATGTGTTTATGTCGCATAAGATTGAAAAATACGAGAAGAAGAATCTTGATGCAAAACATGTCTTCGAACAAGCTCGTAACCGTCTCTGTCACGATGGTACCCAACGTCGCCGAATTCAAGGATATGAACCATCTTCTGTTGTTCCTGCCTGTGATGATACATCTTCGTCTTCGAACCCCCTTGTTCTCCCGAAGATTGAAGTTATTGATCTCATCGAAGAGGCGGAATATGAGTATATGTACAAGCGTCCCCGCTGATATGTACTGCGATGTGTATGTCTTTACCGCGTGTGTTGCTATGCTTGTAATCGTTTGAACTATGTTGTCTTTGAGCTGTGCACATAATGTATTTTTCAACAAATATGTATGCCATGACTTTGTTGTAATCGCATTTGTGCGAAGATGATGGTTTTATTTGTTTTTCATGTTCATTTGACCCTTGCTGTTTTTCTTCCTCCGAAGATTGAAACATGGGAACTGCGCTCGAAAAGCGCCTCTCCCCAGTTTCTAGTTTTGATCTTCGCAGCTCGTTTTCTTTTGAATGTGCGTTGTATCATTTATAAGATAAAAAACAAGTCCTGCATATAGAATGGTTAGACTATCTTGCATACGAATTTTCACTATGCGAAGTGGCATGATAGCTCAACTTCATAGAAATGTGACATCGAGGTGGCTCGCCAGCCCTGCCTCGCAATTTGATTCGCGCATTAACCGCCGAAGGCTTCTTCACTTGTGATAAAGCGGATAATTTTGTGACCACGCCGCTTAACGGGTCGACTTATCCCTACAGCATTTTATTGAGGGGCTTCACGCATTGACCGCCGAAGACTTTTTGTTCGCGAAAAGTAGGCCTTTAAGCGAGTCATGCCCTTCTCTTTGGGACAGATTGTAGCATGCTCCTTAACATCTTCGCGACCTTTGCAGAACAGTTCCCACATGCGCCCCCTCAATCAATTTTTTTTCTTAAGTGAACTAAATGCGACTTGTCTTCGCGAGGCTAGGCGCATGTGTTCACTTACTTCTGCAATGTTTTCTCGAAAGTAACAATCTCTTCGGATGATTGTTACTTTGAGATCGATGATAGATAACGGCTGTCTTTTTTGGGGAGCCCTTGTTATATTTCTCAAGGGGATATTACACAAGTCCGCCTTGTTAAAAACATCGCATCTTCGGTGTTCCTGTTGTGAGATCACCGAAGACTCTCCCCGCGAGGAAAAGAGTACGGACTCCACTACATATTTACAAAAACTGAAAGTGCAAAAGAAGTTGAAATGAAGATTACAAAAGTTGAAAATGAAGAGAAACTAAAAATGATGATATCTAACAGACGATACACTTATTCTCGAGCCGATTTTACGCAACTTGTGCTGATTCCATGAGTAAGGGACCTCTTCTCCTTCCAGGGTTTGCAATCTGTAAGCCCCCTGCCTTGTTTCTGATACTAAAAATGGGCCTTCCCACTTTTCTTCCAGTTTTCCCACTCCTCTTGTTTTTCTTCGGAGGACCATGTCTCCGGTGGATATCTTTTGTTCACGAACCTTCTTATTTCTCCACTTCCTCATTTCATCTTGGTATTTCTCTATGTTGCTTAGTGCTTGAAGTCTGTCTTCTTCTCTTGTATCGATTGCCAAATTTGCGTCTTCTTCGTTTTGTGGTTCTTGGTCTGCTCTCAATGACCCCAACTTGATCTTTTCGGGAATGACAGCCTCTTCCCTGTAGAGCAATCTGAATGGTGTGAAGTTTGTAGCTCTGGATGTAGTTGTGTTGTGAGACCACACCACTCTAGGCAGCTCTTCGGCCCATTTCCCCCTAGCCATTCCTGTCAAGTTCTTTTTGATTCCAGTGAAGATAATGCCATTTGCCCTTTCTACTGCTCCGTTGGACTCTGGGTGGTACACTGAAGCGAAGCATACCTTAGTACCCAAGTTGGAAATCTGTCAAGTTGCTTGCCGTTGTCTACTGTCACATTGTAAGGAACTCCAAATCTGCACACGATGCTTTGCCAGAAAATTTTTTGTATCACCTGTGAAGTGATTCTTTGCACTGCCCTTGCCTCTATCCACTTCGAGAAGTACTCCACTGCCACTATCGCGTACTTGTAATTGCTTGGTGCCGTTGGCAACTGTCCCACAATGTCAATTCCCCATCTTGCGAAGGGCCAAACTGGTGGTAGCAATTGTATCTCATATGGAGAAGTTTTTGTGTAGTTGCAATGCTTTTGACAGTTATCGCATCTGCAAGACTATATCTTGATGTCATGCGGATCGTTGGCGAAGAGAATCCACTGTTGGAATGCCTTCACTACTAGTCTTCGTGTTCCAATGTGAGAAGAACACATTACAGAGTGGATTTGCTGCAACAAGTCTCGCCCTTCTTCTGTGGAGATGCACTTGAGCAGTGGTGCGCACACTCCACTTTTGTACAAGTTGTCTCCTCTTATTTCATATGATCTTGCCCTCAAGGCCATTCTTTTATTCTCCTCTTTTGACTGTGGTTCAAAGTGTCCTCTCAAGAACGCCATTATCGAAGACCTCCAATCTTCGCTTGATATCGCATTTACATATCTCACTGGTGCTTCATCACAGTCTACTGATTTGCACTTCAGAACTTCATAGAAGACATCTAGTGGTAATGGTTCTTTCTGTGTTGCTACCTTTGCTAGCTTGTCTGCCTCATTCACTACAAGAAAATCGTTGACTAGTGACGCAACCACATTTTAACGTCATTGATTTATGACGTTCCTGGCTGATCTCGTCATAATATTTCACTTCCGAGCAAATTTAGTGACAAAAAAAAACTTTCGTCATTACGGTTGGTACTGTGGCAAGACTTTCACTGTTCCATCTTTGTTTTGTGACGCCATAAGCTCAGACAAAGCGTCATAAACCAACATCGGTCCCACATGTAAGTATTATTTTAAAAATAGTGTTCCAAGTCGTCATAAAATTTAGTTGGGTCCCACATGTAAGCATTTTTTCAAAAATAGAGTGTTCCAAGTCGTCATAAAATTTTGTGGTCCCACATGTAAGCATTTTCGCGGTCGTGGCGTCATAAACCAACTTTGGTCCCACATGTAAGCATTATTTTAAAATAGAGTGTTCCAAGTCATCATAAAATTGATTGGGTCCCACATGTAAGCATTTTCGCCAGATCGTGGAGGCTAGGTCACGAAATGTTGCAAAATAATTTGCCATGGCATGGGTTCGAACTAGGGACCTGACGGAACAAGGCTGTGTTGTTTACCACTGCACCACTTCTTGGTTGTGCATGTTTTATGGAAACACAGCTAATAATTCATGCAATTCTTAAGCGTGACCAGGTCCCACATGTAAGTTTCAGTTGAGTCAATAATTGCCTATCGAATGGTTGGCGAGGACGCTTCACTCGAGACTTCAAAGACTTTCAACTTCCGCTACGCAGATCTGCACGGCTTGTGGTAGGAATGGAGAATCCTAGCGGCGATGAGAGGGTGAGTTATGAGGCACCTCCGGCTACGATGCAGTCGGTCGCGACAAGGTCGGTCTTGGTTTGAGCCACTACATTTTATCCTACAACCTAGGGATGGAGATTTCTAGATTTGGGGATCTGCGGATTGATGAGCATATACAAATACAATTGATTGATTTCTTTGTACCCTCAGATTGCACTTGATTGGTGCTAGAAGTTGATAGGCTATTGACAATTCATAGGTGTTAGATTCGTTAGTTTTCAATTTGCATCGATTGATAGGTTGTTGTATTTTACTAGCTTCTGGAGGTGGCTCGGTCCACTGATTTCGTTACATCAGGCCCTCCTGATGCTGATCTTATCCTTGTGGATCGCTATAACAAGTGCGAGCATGGGTATCTTTGTCCTTGTCAAGGAACCCTTGTGCCGCCTTGGGCGCCGGTATGGAATCTGCGGTCAGGTAGACTTATAGTACTTGTACTCTTGATGTCGATGTGCAAATGGATAATTGTATGAACATGTATGTATTTGGTGTCTACAGCCTGAAGAACAACGATGTGGGACGTTTATTTGGATTGATCCTCAATGGGATGCTAGGACTGCTGCCCGATTACGGATAGGCTGACAAAGGTTGTTGAAAATGGTCGAGAGGAAGCAATTGATTTGAAGGAAGACTGTGAAATTGCTAACAAGCAGCTTGAAGCTACTGCCACTGAGTTGAAAAAGGTGAAGGCAAAGCTGGAACGGGTTGAGAAGGAGAAGGAATCGATTCTTTGCAAGTTAAATAAAAATAGGTAGTTACGATTATTATGAAACTTGTTGCTTGTTGATGTTTAACTACTGGTTGTTGCTCACTTCATAGTGATGAACGGCCCTGAATGACATGTAGTGTTATGAAACTTGTTGCTGCTGATGTTTACTTCAGATCATGCAAACGACAAAGGGAACAACAATGGAAGGATCGCAAGAAGCTCGCAAGAAGCTTGAAGCTACTTCTCCGCAGAAGCTGCAGGATGGAGCTATGGAAGGAGAATCAACACCTACAAATGTAATTGATGTTTAGTTATTGAGTGTTGAGAATGGTCATGAGTTGATGGAACTTGTTGCTACTTGGTGTTGTGAACTTTGTGGTCGGTGAGAAACTTGATGCTACTTGATCATAATTATGTTTGCTAGTTGGTGTTGTGAACTTTGTGGTCATGAGTTGATGTTTTGTTGGAAGGACCGTCCTGAGTAACGATCGCGCTTATTTCCTCTTGTCGTTCCAAGTCATCATAAAATGGAGGTCCCACATGTAACGATCATAAAGCGCTTAGTTCTTGAGTGTTGAGAATGGTCATGAGTTGATGGAACTTGTTGCTACTTGGTGTTGTGAACTTTGTGGTCGTGAGTTGAGAAACTTGATGCTACCTGATCATAATATGATGTTTGTTGCTCGGTGGACAACAAAGGTCCGGTTTGTTGATGTTTTGCTGGAAGGACCTTCCTGAGTAACGATCGTGAAACTGCTTATTTCCTAATTTCGTTCCAAGTCATCATAAAATGAAGGTCCCACATGTAAGTTATGTAAGGTGAATCTTTAATATAAATCGATGGTCAGCTAAACACTCCACGCCATAAAGACTCTTGACTTTTGATACGACGCGGATCGCAGCACGTGGCAGGAATGGTGGATCCTAGAGGCGACGGGAAGATGGTTTCGCCGCCACCTTCCAGCTACAAGATGCTAAAACGACTCGACAAGGTCAGTTCTCTGGTTTGAGTCGCTATATTTGAAGGACCGATTATGCGAACCAGAGAGGGGGGAGTGAATGGGAGGCGATAAAAATTCTTCTCGTAGGAGATGGGAACTCCAACAAGACGAACACGGCTTCCAAAACACGTCTCTGACTCAACTACCCAAGTTGGCCAAGACCACGCAGCCACTGGAGTGCTACTAATCCTAGGAACCAACAACCACCTACACTCGAGAATGCGGTGGAACTAGCAACTCGAGCACCAGCGACTTGCACCCGGTCGGGGCCGTGGCGGCCGGTCGAGCCGGTCCTCTGGAGCTCACCAACAGATCCTGAGAACTTTCACAGAAGGCTCCTACACCGGTCAGGCCGGTGTAGCACGCTGTTCAGATTCGCCGGTCTAAGCTAGGAAGCCCCAAAACCCAAACCCTGACCTTCCGAGCTCCAAAAGCAGACCAAACTCAAAGCAGTAGCAACACGGGACAGGAACTCACCAAGGCGTTCACCCGAGGCAAAACCCACAAGGCCTCTGCACCGGTCGGGTGAGCGGCACCGGTCGACCGGCCAGCTGGGGCCTCGGGATGAACAACACCATGGTCAACTCCCCAAATTCAACTCCCGATCTCCCGAATCTCTCCACGGTTTTGCACAAGACTTTGGGGATAGTAGGAACACCTCATGGGCACTCCATAGCCAAGATTTGGTCCACCAAAACTTGCCAAAAGCGAGAGGAATCGAAGAAATCCCACCAAGAACGCCTCTAACCCTAGAGCCAAAAACCCCAAAATCGAGCCCCTTTGCTCACGTTTGGGAGGGAATCAAAGGAAAAGAACCACGAAGGGTTCATGCATACATCCCCACCAAATCCCAAAGAAAGGCCTCGAAATCACTCCAAGAAAATCGCCAAGAAAGGGCTCCGAAAATCAACAAAAAGGACAAACGGGAAAGACACATCCAAGCCTTGAGGAACCACGCCGAATCATCTATACATACCAAAGAGGTTCATACAAGGTCTAGCTTGCCCGATCATCCTTCCCTCTCACAAGATCTCACCATGAAGCTCTCAAGCTTGTCCTATAGAAATCCTAAGGAAAATAGGAAGGAAAAATAGGAAAACAAATGAGCTAGGGTTCCAAGAGATGGCTGCCATCCTCTCACCACTTCGGTTATATGGAGGCAACCTAAAGACTAAAATACCCTTACTAGCTAACTAGGGATACATGCCCCTCAAGGCGAATTTGGAAGTCTTTGTCTTTGCTCCATCGGAACGATGCCAATGACGCAAACTTGCTTAGCCTCGGCGCAAGCCTTGCGATCCCGACAGCGTGTCCTCCGCTTGAAGTCTCGGACCGTCGTCGTCGCACACTGCCGGTCAGGGCCGGTCCGATCTTCGCCGACTTGGCTTTGTGGATCAACCAAGGAACCCGGTGGTTTTCGGTGAACCACGGAAACCCATGAACTCGGTGTAGCCTCCAATCACCACTCATGACTCGGCTCCCACGTAGTCCGGCTCGACCTTGGTTTTGAGGCTCAACCAAGAAACCGTCCATGACTTCATCTTGCCGTTCTTGCCACCATGCGGCTGCACTTGACCCTGGCCACGGGTCCCTCGAACCAAGCCTACTTGTCTTCTCCACACAGAGACCTCGGCAATGACCTTTTCGCTTGTTCTTCACCTGCACCAACACCGGTCAAGCCGCAACTTTGCACCGCAATACTTAGCCAGAATCGGTCCACACCACGTTGTCAATCACTCATCACACGAGGCGACCATCCGGTCCTCGAACCACATGGCTCTCAATCTCCCCTTGATGAGTGCATTGACAACACACACATTTTGGTAAACAAAGAGAAGGAAAAGAAAAACAACTAAAGAACCTCCAACAAGCGATCGAAAGCCAAAGGAAGGCAAAGAGCAAGATCACTTGAAGAAGACAAGTCTCGGACCCCTTAGGCAAGGGCAACGGCTCGACACATCGAGACAAAAACCATGCTCAAGCAAAGAGCACAAACCAACAAACCAAAGCTCGAAAACCACAAAGAGCTCCCCACACACATGCAAGCTCCCCACGAACCAATGCATGCAAATGCCGCCTCACAAAGCAGGCAGCTGAGCTTTGCTCGACCGGTCGACCGGTCAACCACCGACCGTGCTGAATCGTCCCACTGGCACTCACATCGGACCGGTGTACCTCACCGGTCGGACCGGTACCACAGGAAAAGCGGGAACCGCCCGAGCTCAAAACTAGCTCGAAACCACTTGGAAACCTTCTAAATGCATGCAGAAGCCAAAACATGCTCAAACTTCTCCCCTTGTTGACAATGCATGAATCAAGCCAAAATGCAAAAATGCAACCTAGAGCTTCTCAAATAGACAAAATTCAACATAGGATGCTACACATGTCCAAATGAGCAAGTTAGATACTCTATAGCTTAATGACATCAACTACATGATCACCAAGTTTCACAACCATTGGTGAAGCTAAGATAGAATTGAGCAATTTTGCGAAAATTCACCCTCTCATGAGCAAAGTCCTAAACATGAGCAAAACATGTCAAAATGGCAAAGCCACACAAACTTCATGCTAGGACAACCATTCTAAGCATAAGACCATCATAAACACCCACAAGCACCTCATGTCATGTCAAAGCTACGAGCCATGTGCCTACTTCTATATATGAGACTTCTCATTGGTAGGCATCATGCAGCAGTTTAACACCAAAGAAAATTAGAATTAGCACATATGACATGGGAGCACATTTTCAAGCAATTTACATTTCATTTTCAGATTTGAAATTGGTACATGAAATGTCTTTGCGACAAAAGGAACTTATGCCCCTCCACAAGATCAAGCATGGGGCTAAACATTCATGATGGCAAATGAGCCTTTGGCCCCATATGATCAAAATAAGCTATCCAACCACAAATTAAGCATAGCCAAGCCACTAAAAACATGTCAAGATCATATAAAGGCATTTACTCACAAGAGAGCATACGTGTGACATTTTTCAAAACATAGCCATCAACCATGGATATAAACCAAGATTCATCAAGAGCTAAGCCAAACTAACCATAGCTTACCAAACTAGCTCACAAGACATATATATCATTCCATGGTGAACAATGTATATGAGAGAAGCTTTTCCTACAAAATGCATATGATACAAAATGCATGCAACCTAAGATACAAAGATGCCTATACATCATGTTACATATGCCATGCCAAATGCAAGAAATGCACAATGGAAAGCTATACATATGCTACAAAGGGCTCCCACACACCAACTCAAGAAATCAAACACACCAAGCTCCCCATAAGCAGTGAAAGTTGCTTGATCTAGGAGTTTGGTGAAAATATCGACTAGCTGGTCATGTGTGGGTACATGGATCAAAGCTATCTTCCTTTCTCTCGTTGTCTCTCGGAAAATGATACCTCACTTCTATGTGCTTGGTTTTGGAATGGAGCTTTGGGTTCTTTGCAACACCTATGCACTGGTGCTATCACATTGAAGTGGGACATGGGTATACTCCTCACCAAAGTCACTCATGGTGTATGTGATCCAAAGGAGTGAGAGCAACAACTAGCTGCGACCACATACTCTGCCTCGGTGGTGGATTGAGCAACACTCATTGTTTATGGGAAGACCAAGACACCAAAGAAGAACCCAAGAAGCGGCAAGTCCCAGTGGACTTCCTATCCAACCGCAAACACCCGGCAAAATCCAGCGTGCGAAAAACTATGAAGAGCCAAAGAAGAAGACGCAGTACCAAAGGCGAGTCGAGTGTGACGCAAATACCTGAATATCGCTTGACCGCTTGCGATCACGAAGTCCTTGGAGCGTTTGAAAACGCCAGACACACCGAAAATCGGATGTCCGGCCTCGTCGCCGTCAAGTAGAGTGATCCGATCATGCTCGGTACTCTTCTACGGTTCACCTTCCTCGTCCGCATCAAGAGCTGTGTCGCATAGGCGTCGCCATGGCCTTGGAGTCCTCCATCTTGAACTTCCTCACAATGTCCTTGGTGTACTTTGCTTGGTGCACAAATGTTCCTTCCTTTGATTGCTTGATGCATGGCAGGAAGGCGCAACTCACCCATCATGCTCATCTCAAATTCCCTACTCATGTCTTACGCAAACCTTGCAACAAGAGAGTTAGGCGAGCCACCAAAGACAATTGCATCCACGTATACCGACACAATCGGGATATCTTTGCCTGCACGAGGAGAAACAAGGTCGATCGACCTTCCCCATCTCAAACCCTCTCTCAAGCAGGAACCCCTCAACCTACCATACCAAGCTCTAGCGCTGCTTCCAACCCATCTGACGCCTTCCTCAACTTGTACACCGGTGAGTACTTCTCACTCTCAAACCCGGTGGTTGCCTCACATACACTTCTTCCTCCAACACACCGCGTTCGACAGGCACTCTTCACATCCATTTGGTACAACTTGAACCCTTTAGCCACGGAAAAGGCTAGAAGGATCCTAATCGCCTCCAAAGCGAGCTACGGAGCAAAGGTCTCCTCGTAGTCGATCCCCTCTTCGACTATACCCTTGAGCAACAAGCCTTGACTTGTTTCTCACCACTTCTCCTTTCTCTCCCTCTTTGTTTTCCACACCCATTTTGTCCCAATCGGCTTACACAGGAGGGTCAACCAATTCCCAAACTTGGTTCCTCTCAAAATTCTCCAACTACTCATGCATCGAATTAACCCAATTATGATCGGATAAGCGCGTGTCCAATGTCTTTGGGCTCAAAGGTGGCAACAAAAGCAGCATGAGCGAAATGAGAATTGTTAGAACCCTCGGCCGTGTAGTACGTTCATTCATGTCGCCTATGATTCTCGATTTGGGTGATCCACTTGCACTTTCATGGGAGGTTCTTGCCTTGATGCTACCTCCCCTCAGCAGCTTCGCCTTGATGCGGGTTTGTCGTCGTCGGTGTGGGAGAGGGCCCGTCCTCGATCGTCATCGAAGTAGTAGGTACATGCTCAGTCGTGGGCACCACACCTCCATCTTCATCATCTCCATGTTCATGCTCCTCCTCCTGAAAGATCTCCTCGCCAAGTTCGTCGTCACTGCACACTCAAAAACAAGGCGACTACGTGGGCGTGTCTCGTCGAAGGTTACCTCAGTCTCCACGATTTGGTTAGTTTCAAGATTGAGCACACAAAATGCTCTAGAGTGAGATGCGTAACCAAAGAAAATACCATCGACAGATCTAGCCTCGAACTTGTCCAACTTCTTCCCTTTCTTCAGGATAAAGCACTTACAACCAAAGACATGGAAGTGACTCACCTTGGGTGTGCAACCGTGCATCAACTCGTAATAGGTTTTCTTCTTGTGAACCACGAGGTAGATCTGTTACGACACATGGCACGCTTGTATTGACCGCCTCGGCCAGATTCTTCTCGGAGTCCTAAGCTCGTCGAGCATCGTCCGAGCCATCTCGCACAAGATCCTGTTTTCCTTTCCACCACGCCATTACGGGAGGCGTATGGGACTCGGCGGTGTTCAAGACCCAAGTCATGGCAAAGGTTTCAAAGCGAGAGTTTTTGAATTGAGCCATTGTCCTGCGGATCGCTCGTATGGCATCTCCGTGCCTCTCGTTTCTTAACCTCAAGACAAGATCTCGAACAAAACCAAGCGTCTCCCCTTTCTCCTCAAGAAAGAACACCCATCACAGAGTAGTCGTCCACCACCACAACAAGGACATACCACTTCCCACCCCGCGGATCGCTGCAGTGGGCCAACAAGTCCATATGGAGCAGCTCGCATGGGCCTCGGTCATCACATCGGTGAGGCGGGTGAGAAGAGGCTACCATCTTGGCATGCCTACATGGCGCACAAACCAACTCTTTCTCAAACCTCAGTGGCAATCCTCGGACCAAATTGAGTTTACTCAAAGCGAGACAAAGGTCAAAGCTCAAGTGACCCAACTTCCTATGCCACTTCCACAACTCACTCGAAGAACCCGGCCAAAAAGCAACGCTCCACACGAGGCGAGAGAAATCAGCTCGGAACACTTGACCCTCGGGAGCGACCATGCAAACAAGATCCTCGAGAATCTAAAATCAGAACCACCGGGCCGAAACAACACCTCAAAAGCCCTCATCCAACAAGCGGGACACGGAAAGCAAATTGAACCCCAGCGATTGAACAAGAGCAACACGCTGAGTGACCTTGTCACTTACCTTAATCTCACCTTACGACTGCGCCCTCGCCCATTGTCCCCAAAGGTGATGTATGTCTTGGACACCAGGACGAGACTTGAGAACCACCCTTGTCTCGGTCATATGCCTCGAGCAGCAGGTCAATCAACAAAGCGTTCCTCAAGTCTCCCACGAAATTCAAAAGCGAGCACGTGGTGAACAAGCGACTCAACCGGGGTTAGTACCAAAGAGTAAAACCGGTGGAGCCATTTGCTCCAAAGTGGGGTTAGCACAATCCAAAGCATTTCTCCTATCAAAGCTACCTCCACGAACACCACCACGGTAACCACTACGAGGGAACCAACCCTCTCTAGCTGGAGGAGGACGAAAGCCACGAAAGGAAGATCGTGGACCATTCCTCCTCTCCATCTCAAAGCTACGACTCCTCCCACCCTCGTTTTGAGCACGAGGTGGAGAACGTCTAGCAAACTAACCACCTGCAGACTTCCCATACCAACCACCAGAACCACACCGAGCCTCCTCACGAGCACAAAAACCAGACCCTATGCCCGAGACTGCCAGTCGGCGGGTGGTGTACCGGCTCGAGGTAGCTCGGCCAGCAGCACCACCTGCTACCTTCCGATCTCCGCAAGTCGGAACCGTCCTCAAATCGCCTTGGCCCTGGGCATCTGCACACAAGACTCAAGTACACCATTGGAAGGGTGGTACTTGTCCTTGTTAGCCCACTCCTTTGCCATTCTCTCCTCACGCTTCCTCTTGAAGCAAAACTGCCTTGTGACCATCTCTCCCACAATAGTCACAATGAAACCGCACGGGCTTAGGTTTAGGCTTCGGATGGGGCTGCTCACTTGGTTTCTTTCCACTCGGCTTCTCAACCGGTTTCTCCTCACTAGGCTTCTCACCCTCTTTCCCAAAGAACACATTCCCCAAGTTGCTCTTGAACTTGATGGGCTTTTGGAAATCATTTGTGGAGTGAGGAAATATGGGTGGATTTGGGTTTGTGTCAAGTTTGTTTCTCAGTGGGTTGGGTTTAGGAGCATAGGAATTTTTGTGGAAGGTTTTTGGTGGAGCTTGAATATCACCAATCTTCTCTCGTCCCTCACCACTACACTCTCCAACCTTCTCCGAACCAAGCGCTTGCCCATCATAGCGCTTGTATGTCTCCATCATCATCCTAAGTTGAGGTTCATGCCCCGACAACCAACCCATCATTTTTTCTCAACTCATCATTCTCATCCTGCAAGCGATTCACATAGTGTGCAAGTTCCAGATTTTTCAAAGCATGCACTTCACAAGTAGAACAAGAAGTAGGAATAGGCTCTTTCAACTTAGCCTCAAGCGAAACAGTGTAAGCATGCATCTCATCAATCTTTCCATGCAAAGCAGGCAAGAAGTGCAAGCACCTAGCCAAGCGGTCTAGACTTAAGCTCGACCACTTCAACCCTAAGCATATCTAGTTCATCACAAGTAGAAGCATGCTTATCCTTAAGAGCAATAAGATCAGCTAGGTACGAGCAATCACGGTCAATCTCGCCGAAACCACGGAGAAGCCTTAAGCGAATCAATCTCAAGCTTAGCATCTAGGTTGGGTTTCTAGCTCAGCCACACGGTTCCTAGCATCTTCTAGTGAGGCCCTAAGCTCTTTCCTCATCTTCTTGGCCTCTCTAAGCATATCATCACGGTTATCAAGCAACTGACCAAGACGCTCGTTCTCCTCATGCAAGAAGGGAAGTTCATCACGTACCTCATCCTCGGAGTCGGAGTCCGAGTCGCTCTGGTGACTCTTCTTCTTGCCAGACTACGAGCCATGCCGCGAAGCCATCTCCGTGAAGCGGCTCAACCCGCTCAAGTTCTTGGACGCCTTCTTGTTCTTGCGCCGATCACCTTCATCTTCGCTGCTACTCGAGCTCGAGGAAGAGTAGGCGGAGCTAGAGTCGACGTCGCTCGCTCCGACCATCGCTCGGGCCTGCCTGTCGTGGCCGTCCTTCTTCCTCGACCGTCGCTCGTCCTTGTGCTTGTTCTTGTGCTTGTGATCGCGCCTCGATCTGTACTTGCCATCCTTGCTCGACCGGTGCTTGTAGCCGTCCTTGTTCTCCCGTCTTCTCGGGCGTTCGGCTGCAGTGTCTGGCCCGCCTTTGAAACGTCCGTCTTGTCCTCCTCATGTTCACCCGGTTCTCGTGCAGCCTCTCGAACCGCTTGGTCAGCAACGCCAGCTCATCCTCTCCAAGCACGTCGAACTCCTCGTCTGGCAACGACATCAAAGAAGGCGAGTACATCACGGAGGATGCGTTAGCGTTAGACTTAGCCACTTTGCCGACGAGAGTAAGACAATGGGAGTCGGTCGGGCTCTCAAGGCGTCAAACCACGATCCACTTCAGCGACTTGAGCTTGAACAGGCTCGTTCACCGTCAGTGGTGTACTTCTCGGACTCAAGAATGGCCTTGACCTTTCCATCCCACACGGTATGATCCAGCGCGTGTAAGAGCTTCACGGCTCTATCATGGTCATCGTGCGGGAGGGCGTCGGCGTTGGCCTCATGTTGTTCACAACCAGTGAACCGTGGAACAAGGCATCAATAGACTCACCGGGAGATGAGTGAAGTTCTCGTACTCTCTCCGGTAAGTCGCGTCATCAATGCTGAACATCGGCATTCCCGGCATGAGCATTCTTGACTCAACCAAATCCATCGCCAAGTCCTCTGTCTGAACCCGATCGAATTCGGATTGACACGAGCAGTACAGTAGTTGACGCCTTGTTGTTGGCGTCGAACATGTCCAACGATCTGGAGCAAGGAAGTTCACAGGATGAACATACGCTGTGTTCACCGTGACATCCCAAAGGATCGACCCTTTCCGTGGAGGAGGCAGCCATCCGCCTCGCCACATCGGTAGTTCTTCCCATCGAAGTGCGGAGGACCCCGAACCCGTTCACAGTGCGCCATCTTTGGATCTTAGGCGGCTAGAGTCAATAAAGACCGCGGCTCACGATACCAATTGAAGGACCGATTAGGCGAATCGAGAGGGGGGAGTGAATGGGGCCGATAAAATTCTTCTCGTGGGAGATGGGAAATCCAACAAAGGCGAACACGGCTTCCAAAACACGTCTCCGACTCAACTACCCAAGTTGGCCAAGACCACGCAGCCCAGAGTGCTCGATCCTAGGAACCAACAACCACCTGCAGGACTCGAGAGCAGCCAAACTAGCAACTCGGCACCAGCGACTTGCCGGTCGGACCCATGAGCGCACCGGTCGAGACCGGTCCTGCTGGAGCTCACCAACGATCGAGAACTTCCACGAAGGCTCTACACGGTCGAGCCCGGTGTAGCATCTGCCGTCAAACCGGTCTAAGCCGAAGCCCCAAAACCCAAACGACCTTAGAGCTCCAAAATGAACCAAACTCAAAGCAATGACAACACGGGACAACAGGGGAACTCACCAAGGCGTTCACGAGGCAAAACCCACAAGGCCTGCCGGTCGGGCCGGTGAGCAAGACCCAGTCGACCGGTGGCACCGGTCGGCCGGTCTGATGCTCGGGATGAACAACACCATGAGTCAACTCCCCCAAATCCAACTCCCGATCTCCGAATCGCTCCACGGTTTTGCACAAGACTTTGGGGATAGTAGGAACACCTCATGGGCACTCCATAGCCAAGATTTGGTCCACCAAAACTTGCCAAACGAGAGGAATCGAAGAAATCCCACCAAGAATGCCTCTAACCCTAGAGCCAAGAAAACCCCAAAATCGAGCCCCTTTGCTCACGGTTTGGGAGGGAATCAAAGGAAAAGAACCACAAAGGGTTCAAGCATACATCCCCACCAAATCCCAAAGAAAGGTCTCGAAATCACTCAAGAAAATCGCCAAGAAAGGGCTCGAAAATCAACAAAAGGACAAGCAGGAAAGACACATCCAAGCCTTGAGGAACCACGAATCATCTATACATACCAAAGAGGTTCATACAAGGTCTAGCTTGCTGATCATCCTTCCCTCTCACAAGATCTCACCATGAAGCTCTCAAGCTAGTCCTATAGAAATCCTAAGGAAAATAGGAAGGAAAATAGGAAAACAAATGAGCTAGGGTTCCAAGAGATGGCTGCCATCCTCTCACTACTTGCGGTTATATGGAGGCAACCTAAAGACTAAAATACCCTTACTAGCTAACTAGGGATACATGCCCCTCAAGGGGCGAATTTGGAAGTCTTTGTCTTTGCTCCATCGCCGGATGATGCCTAGCGACATAAACTTGCTTAGCCTCGGCGCAAGCCTTGCGATCCGAGCCTCCTCGCTTGAAGTCTCGGGGACTGCATCGTCGCACCCGGTGGGCCGGGTACCCACCGGTCAGGCCGTCGTCTTCTTGCACCTCATGTGGATCAACCAAGGAACCCAGTGATTTTTGGTGAACCACGAAACCCATGAACTCGGTGTAGCCTCGCCAATCACCACTCATGACTCGGCTCCACGTAGTCGGCTCGACCTTGGTTTTGAGGATCAACCATGAAACCGTCCATGACTTCATCTTGTCGTTCTTGCCACCATGCGGTACTTGACACCGGTCCTCGAACCAAGCCTACTTGTCTTCTCCACACAGAGACCTCACCGACAACGACCTTTCGGCGCTTGTTCTTCACCGCACCAACACCGGTCAAGCGCGCACACCTGCACTGCAATACTTAGCCAAGAATCGTCCACATTGTCAATCACTCATCACACGAGTGACCATCCACCGGTCCTCGAACCACACATGGCTCTCAATATTTTCCCCTATCGTCCTAGGGATTTCTAGATTTGGGGATCTAGCAGTTGATGAGCATATACATTAGAATCAGATTTCATCGTACCCTCATATTTGCACTTCATTTGGTGTTACAAGTTGATAGGCTATAGACAATTCATAGGTGTTAGATTCAATTAGTTTTCAGTTTGCATCGTTTGATGGATTGATATGTTCTTATATTTTACTAGCTTGTAGAGGTACTTGAAGCCACTAAAATTTGAAATGCAGGAGGTGAAGAGAGACTGCAAGAACAAGAAGGCAGAGAACTCATGGCGCGACAGAGGCGTAAAATACAAGGAGCTATGTCGGAAATTTTAAATACAACTATGCAAGAGATGAGGAAATTCAACGAGATGGCTGACCAATTGTTACATGAACAATTGCAACAGACCAACAACAATAAGGAGTTTTGTGCCCATATGTTACGCCGGGACAATGCCTTATGGAAAGAAATAGGTGAGATTCTTGACCAAGAGTCGAAAGACTGATCTTGGGGATGGAAGGCAAAACCTCAAGAGGAGGCAAGGTCATGGAAGGAAGAATGCGCAAGGCTAACATCAAGCTTAAAGCAACTACCACCGAGTGGAAAAGCGTGAAGGAAAGGCTGAAACATGCCATCGATGCGATGGAAGTGTATAAGCAATCGGTTGAGCACTAGTTATCGAGATCGAGAAGGAGAAGCAATCGGTACAACGGAGTGTTATCCAGATGGAGAAGGAGAAGCAATGGATACTACGCGAGAAAGATAAAAATAGGTAGTGCTTGATTATTATGAAACTTGTACCTTGTTGATGTTTAATTCTTGGTTGTTCCTCCCGGTGCTTATATTTTCTTTAGGTCGATAGCGAAAAAGGGATCAACAATGGGAAGGATCCTCAGAAGCTAACATGAAGCTTGAAGCTACTGCCGTTGAGCTGCAGAAGGTGAAGGGACACTGCGAGGATGGAGCTATGGAAGGAGAATCAACGCCTCTACGGATGTAAATTGATGATCGGTTCTTATCATTATGATTACAAATGGGTGGTTATGAGTATTTTGAAAATTGTAATGATGATCATCCAATGATGTTTGCTACTTGGTGTTGTAAACTTTGTGGTCATGAGTTAAGAAACTTGTTGCTACTTTGTGTGATGATCATCATATGATGTTTCTTACTTGGTGTTGTAACTTGTTGCTACTTGGTGTTGTGAACTTTGTGATCATGAGTTGAGAAACTTGTTGCTACGATCATAATATGATGTTTCTTTGCTCGGTGGGCGGCAAAGTTCCGATCTGTTGATGTTTTCTTTGGAAGGACCTTCCTAAGGAGCGATCGCGAAACTACTTGTTTCCTCTGGTTCCAACTCGTCATAAAATTTAATAAGGTCCCACAAGTCGATCGATTAAAAAGCAGAGGAAAATTAAAGGATAACTATGTCAATAGCGAGGGTCGAACCATGACCAGCGGCTATATCAGCATACTGCAAGGGGCTTGCCCGACACGCTCACGTGGTCGTTGTGGCAAATATCTAGCCTAGAGGCGTTGGTGCGCGAGATCTACAACCAGCGGCGAGAATGGCGGATCCTCGCGCCGAAGGTGGAAGTGAGCTACGGTCGGTCGATTGCTTTGTGCCTCTGCTTTCCCCTTTCGAGGAGGAAGTGATATTTGGAATTGGGGATTTCGGTTGAAGCACCTTTGTTGTTACAAGTTGATTGATAGGCTTTAGATTAGAAAGTGCAAAACTAAGCACGATTTCAAGTTGCAATGAATTTTTGAAGCATCCGTGTACTCCAAAGACATCTTCTTCCATTGGTAGTTCGCTCGGAGACATCTTCCAATAGTAGCCATTGGCATCCTAAAGACAAGTGCAAACACGGGTTGAGGCTGTGGTGAAGTATGCTTGGACCTTTCTCAACCACAGTCCGGTTTCTTTGGTGCCCAAAGGTAATGGCTAGTTGGCTACATGCTTATGTGGTGCCTGTGGTCAATGACTATTGCTAATGGGTCGTTTAATTTGCAGGAACAAAAAGACCAATGCGATTACTTCTGGATTGATCCGAGAATGGGATGAAAGGTCGTATCTTATGTTATGTCATGAAGAAGAAAGCAAAAGTCAAGAGGATGCAAAGCGATGGGAGGGGAATTGGGAAAAGCTAGCGTGAGCTTAGAGAGATTACAAATGAGCTCAAAATAGTGCGGCAAAAACTTCAGAAGGATACCGCCGAGCTGAAGTCAATTGGGAATAATAGGCACAATGTCAAACTCGCGCATGTGCTGCTTGCTTTATTTGTTGTTTTCGCGGGAATGGCGAGATTGATGCTCGGTGGCAAGGCTAATTAGATGTGTCGATCATGTATTCTGCAAGTGTCACTTTGGTATTGTGAACAATGTGTCGATCATGTATTCTGAACATTGTGCCATATGCTTCTGAGCATTGTACTGATGATGTATTGCCAAAATCGACCAAGAAATGCGCGGTTAGTATCCACCACATTATCTTGACCATTTAGTCCGACTGTTCACATTTCCAAGAACGTAATTTCCGTTAGGTTCCCCAATGATCATAATGAATTATTATTGTTATCCCGAAATCAATAGAGCAGCAGCAAAGGTTGTTTTGGGTGGCGAAGGAGCGGTGAATTTACTGTAAATGTGGAGAAAGGAACGGTGGATTTGTTGTAAATGGGGCATTGATCGACTTCTTCTGCCTGGGGTACAGAGAACATTTTGACAATTGCATCTTCTCCTCTCGGAAGGAAGATCTGTGAGAGTACAGTGCTCTCTTCCAAGTCTCTGTATCAATTTGAATGTGCATTTGACCCGCACTCGATGTTTGATCAAACTATTTTCGGGACGCCGTAGTCGGTAATCATGTCGTTGAGGCGGTTGCCGTTATCGCTGGTGGTGCTCCCTATAGAGGTGAACATTGACATCGCCGGCCACCTCGCTGCGACCTCGGGCGGGCCATGGCGACCTCCGTAGCCACGGGCGACCTGGGAGATGCATCGCGTGTGCAATAACGCGGCCGTTGGTCGGCGTGGCACCAGAGCGATTTGTCAGTGGTGTGGAACGACCGCGAGGCTCGACGCCCTCCTCGATTGCCTGACCCGCATAAGAAACCCGGAGGCATGTTTCCTCTCCGGGATGGACATCCTGTTCGGGGAAAACTACAGCTCCCGGGCATCCATCGCCAAGCTCGAGGAGGCTGCCCAGGCCGGGCACAATGTGGCGGCCTACGTAGCCGCCATGGTCCTCTACAGGGCCAATGGCGGCGCCGGTGATGATGACACTACGAGGCGGTACATCAGACAGGTCAAGGGTGAGGAAGAATCGGCGGCCACGACATCGATGATGATGCGGACGAACAAGGGTTGCTGTGCCGTGAGGCGCCTCGAGATGATCCGCGAGTGACATGGCGCCGATGTGCAACACCGCAGCCCGCGCGCCAATCATCGATCTTGAGCCACCGGGCTTCAAGATGAGCTGGGAAGAATAGTCACATTTTTGTAACGAGGAATGTAGAATTCACGCTGAATGTGATATGTTCTTTAGCAAAATAATTGGATATCTGCATCCAAACAAATTACCCTGACATGTGAGAGTGATTTTGGATATATTTGTTTCTAGATCAATCCACTGATATATATTTCTATCTCTTTTCCTTGATTCCCATGTAGCAATACTCGCACACGCATTGACGTGACGGAAACCCTCTGTGCAAACTAATTTCTTTGAGCAAACTAATTTCTATGTGCATTTCAGAGCATCTTCCCCAATGGCCGGCGACAATCATCGCGTGCCTCCTGTGGAGCTCGCTCTCCTACCATCCACGCCAGCTAAAGCTCTGGCTGGGCCGAGATGCGGTGACTGCGGCAGGATAGAAACGCCGCAATGGATGGCTGGGCCGATGGGGCCCGGCACGCTCTGTGCCGACTGCGGCCTTCGTCGCTGGCATGCCGGGCAGCGGTGGGACATGCGTTCTCTCCGCATCTATCAAACCACAATTCCCGTCTCACTGTCGCCACCGGCCGGGCGTGCAAGGTGGAGTGCCCGAGAGGCTGGGTTGGTCGAACGTGGCAGTCGTGGCCCTCCACTCCGCCATTGATGTCATGTGCGCCCGCTGCTTGGACTGTCCCGGAGAGCTTAGGCGCACGGTCGTTCTCGTCCCTGCTCCACAGGCTAGTGGCGTTACCAGCCGCTCGGCCATTGATGTCAAGTGTGCCCGCCCTTGTCCGGGCCTCGAGAGCCAGCGCCATACCGTCGCCACCGGTTGGCGTGCGATGGGTGGAGTGCCCGAGGCCGGGCTGGTCGCACGTGGCAGCCGTGTCCCTCCACTCTGCCATTGATGTCAAGTGCGTCTGCCGTCCGGGCTCGAGCGCACGGCGTTCCGTCCACCTCGGCTCGGCGACAGCGTTGCGGCGGCGACCGCTTCGGCCGATGATGAAATCGCTCACCGCCCGATCTCGGAGAGCTCAAAGACGCAGACGTTCATCCTCGCTCAACAGGCGGCGGTGTTGCGGCCCGCCGGCGATGATGTCAATGCGCCGCCGCGCCAACGTCGGAGAGCTCGAGGCACGCGTTCTATCCACGCCGACAGTCGACGGCATTGCCAGCCGCTCGGCTAGTGATGTCAAGTGCGGTCACCGCGCCGACCTCCGGCTTCGGGGGCATGGGCGTTCCGTCCACTTTCGAAAAGGTGGCGGTGTTGCCGGCTCGACCCCGATGTTGGACCCGTTCCTCGGACGGCCAGCGGCGCCTTTGATCCTCGGACGACCCGCATCGGATGAAAAGATAATTGCCAACAATAACAAGTGTCACTTTGTTGTAATGCTTATTAGTGTATGATCAGAGAACTCTGTTTCCTCCTATGGAGTACTTTGGATGGATGTTCGTTCGAAAAATGTGAACCTATTTTGCCAACAAATCAACAAATAATTTAGTCCGGTCTTGTCACTTTTCTTAATAGTAACATCCGTTGCCATCCTCGTGCCACAACTTCCCATGGAAGGTGGTTGCCATCATCTAAAGATCACAGACGTGTTGGTCATACGGCGCGGGGACCCGCATCGCCCTCAGCGGTGGAAGATGAATGGAAGCCACTCAACAAGTCAAGACTCAAGAGGCGCTGTTGCTTACCTTCTCACCGCGGCACAACTTCCGTGCAAGGCGAGTAACTCACATAAATCGCCATTCCTACCCCCACCATGGCCCCTCAGTTCAACCACGCTACCACTTCCCAAACACTACCACTCCTACCGCCGACGCAATGAAGCGATCCCCTCACGGCTCCCCCCGCCCTATCCCCACCGTATCCCCCACCGGCTCCCCGTCACGCCGCTCACCCTCGCCTTCAACCGATCCTCCGCGCCACATCCTTCACGCCCGGATCGTGCCGCTGCGACAACCGACTTCACCCGCATGTTGAGGCGTGGCCACATCCATGCCGCCGCGCCCGACACACGCAACGCCACCCGCCGCCACCGAGCCCGACGCCGCCAACGCCGACCGCCGCCATCGGCGGTTTCCCAAGAGCCGTGGTGGCTCGCGACCTCAGCCTCCCACTGCTGCCGCCGCCGCCTCGACGACGCCAACGCCGACGCCGCCAATCACCGCGCTGTGAGCAAGTGTCTTGCGGCGGATATCCGCCTCCTCCACCGCCGCCGCCTCGAAGTCAAGTTTACGCTACCCTTCCCGCCGGGTGAGTTTGACTCGACCGACTCCCAAGATGACACAGACTCATCTCGAGGACCGCTTCACGCTACATCCTCCGGTCCCCGGCTATGCTGCCTTCGCGCCGACGGCACGCACGGGTGCCCTGCTCCCAACCTTATGCAGGTGGCGCAAGCTGAATGAGGTCAAGGACCATGTCCTTGGGATGGCTGTCCGCGCCCGAGGCGTAAGTACAAGAAGAAGTGGAGCCGCCACCGGCCGCGGGCTGTGAATGAGGGATGGATGGAGTAGATGGAGGGACACGGTGGAAGATCTATGTTATGTTATCTGTGATGTTAATTAGTATCTTTAGATTTCGTTGGAACATTGTCTTATGTATGTGAACTTTGTGATGTTATGTATGTGAACCAAGAAGTGGACTCGCTTTCCTACTTTGGATGGATGTTCGAATAATGCGATCGTATTTTCCTAATAACAATTCAACGAACCATTTAGTCCGTCCGCCACTTTTGCAGATCAAGAAGATCCGGCCGTAGTCATTCTATTTTGCCCACAAAATCAACACTAAATTTAGTCCGGTCTAGTCACCTTTTCTTATCAAGAACATCCGTAGCCTTCCTCGACACGAGGTGCCTGCTGCCTAATTTCATGGAAGCTTGCCACAACGCACATGGAAGCTTGTAGATGAATCGCAGCCACTGATCTAGAGGCCCGTTGCTTAGCTTGTCTTGCACAACTTCTCATGGAATCTGGCCATTGTATTCCTACCACCATCGGCGTCCTTGCCAGTTCCGAACCACTCTACCCATAGTTCTCTTCCCAAACACTAGTCCCACTGCCCGTCCGACGCAATGAAGCACCGCTCCCTGACACAGAGCTCAGCGCATGGCCGTACTCCGCCGCTGTCGGTTGGCGGCTGCCGCCTCTCGCCCACCGCCTCAGAGCCGGTCCCGGCTGTCACCGCCCCACTTCATCCGCTCCTACTTAGAGTGGCAAGGGCGTCCATAAAGACGGCCGCCTCGCGACGCCACCAACATCGCCGCGCAATGCCCGGAGCCGGTACGTCAGGTGATTCCCAGCCTCCACCACTTGCAAAGTTGGACTCGACTCCACTCCAACTCCGACACCTTTGCTCGCGCCTCCCAAGACTACCAACACCCACGGTGCCTGCCCGCCCCAACCGTATGCACCGTGGAGGAACTCGAATGAGATCAAGGACCACGCCCTTGGGATGGCCAGTCGAGGCCCCGAGGGAGGACAACATGAAGAAGTGGAGCCGCCACCGCCCCGCCGTAAACAAGGGATGGATGTAGATGAGCGAGCTGTGGAAGACCAATGCCGATATGTTATCTGTGATGTTAGTTAGTATCTTTAGATTTCATGGGAACATTGTCTTATGTATGTGAACATCGTGATGTTAATTAGTAACTTTACATTTCCATGAAACATGGTCTCATGTGTTGTCCGCCTGTTCTGTTTCTAGACAAGAACATCCGCCTTATTGTACTTATACATGATCGTGTTTCCAAGCTTGACACATTTTTTTGAATCGAGGGCATCCCTCATTTCCATTGCAACAACGGAAATACCAAACAAGTCACGTGTGGGATAAAAGAGGAGTTCATCGCCTTGACTGCCCTAACCTACCTTGACTCAAGCTAGATTAGGACAACGATCGCCCTAGGACTCCTGTGAGAGTAAGCATCACCGAGACAACGAGTCCAACATCATCACAAGTTTCCAACCCAAAACATAGCACCACTAGACAGACCTACACCAACATCTGCCAATCACTTGACAATGCCGTTGCTAGCTTGACACATGATGTGAATTTGGTTATCGTTTGTGTTGATCAATCCCTTGTTTGAAGTTGTTTATGCTTTGTTTCCCTGACCATCTTTGTTCCTTGTCTCCCTATAAATGTTATCCTATTTTATCACTCTCATAATCTATGAAATCATAGATCACCTTTGCCCAAAATCAAAACAAGCATCTTTTATGTGTCCCGAAATATTTGTCCTTTCAGATCTTTTCTAGACCAAACATCCGGTTCATAATGCATCCCATACCCGAACATCCGGTTTAATAAGAAACAGTTCATCTCTACATGTTGAAGTGCTTGTAAATATAGTTTGCTCCTAATTCACTAAGATTACAAATTTACATAGTTCTTTTCTTTGCAAAAGAATGTTACATTATTAGAGATCGAGGCGCCCTTGCATTAGCGTGATACAACTCAAGAGACACCCGACTTTCCCAAACCGAGATCTATTAATATACCGGACTCTCCCAACTCCCTCCATTACCTTGTCTCAAACTCTCTTCCTCCAGAAAACCACAACCACCATGCCTTCTTCTCCGATTCAACTTCCCGCCTCCCCATTCCCTTCCAACCCCTCCTCCATTGGGACACCACCCGACTCCCCAACCAAGCGCATGCGAGCCATCCGAGCCCTCCTTGAGTGAATCATGAGAAGAGAGAGGACAGAGGATGAGTACGACTACGTGGAAGAGGATGAAGAGGAAGAGGAAGAAGAAGAGGATGAGGAAGAGACGTGGACGGCCATTGAGAAGAAGAGATTGGTGGCTAAGAAGAGGAAGCGTGGAGGCCAAGAAGAGGAATCAATGGAGAGGCCTTTGTGAGGCAGCTTTTGAAGGATGACAACCAGAAGCTTGATTCATTCAAGGACATTCCATCAGCGAAGAAGAAGGGTGCGGAGGAGGAGTAGGAGGGGGTGGACTAGAAGAGGACCAAGAAGAAGATGGACCTTTGGTCCTTCAAATGCCGGCCCGCCAATCCCGGTCTGTGGCTCCCACCCATTGAAGCTCGCCGTGAGTCCTGGGAACTCCTGAGGGTCGTCTTGGATTACTCGGATTTGGGTTTTCTTTTGCACTTTCAAATATGTGGTCTTATGGATGGAAAGATCAATTGTATGTTTTCTTTTGGATGGAAAAGATCGATCCCTGCTTTTCCGCCTCTGTGAATCTTGTAGTGGTAGGAAAATCCCGTATCCCCATCCATGAAGAACATGGGTGTTCTTCTTTCCCATGATCGCCTTCCTTGCTTGATGGATTTCCACGGTCATGATGCGTTGCCATAGTCACGAGATGTAATGTCTTGTCATGTGATATTTTATTCTTATCCCACTGCACTACATTGTAGATACACACGTAAATGATGACCGATTTTACAAATTTACCGTTTGACTAAATTCACCGTTTTGCCAAGAATATACGAGCGTAAATGATGTCACCTTGCCCAAATTATTCAACTTAAATGTGACATACATGATACATCCCCATAGACCTACACCGTCATAAGCAGCACCTGGCGCACAAACACACACTCAACAATGAAATCTTCGGACTTGGCAACGAGGAAGACAACAGACACGGTCATGGAGATGGATACGGCACACGCCTATCCCGTCATACCTAATGCACGACAGATGTAGCATAACGAGGATCCGTGCGAGATATTCCTCAATGCACGGTGCCTACCCTCAACTTCATGGTACGTCCCGGCGACCAATGCCGAAGCATCTTTGTAGGATGTCACGAAAACCCCACTGCCGGTTAGCAAGATTGCAGTAAGGGCACACACAGCGACCATGGCAAAGCACATGAGTGTAACCCAACTCCTGCAGCCAAGCCAAAGCATCTTTCTTCATCTCCTCTGTTTCTTCCTCGTCCGCTTCGTCCATGTCGTACAGATCATATGGATCCATGTATCCTGGCTGCTGCGGAGGTGGCACAACATGGAAGTTGGCGGTTCCTCCGTTCGCATCAGAAGCCATCCTCCACACTCGCCAACAACGTAAACATGATAAGCACTGACCAAAAACAATGATTGTATCCTGTAAAAACACGACACGGAAGCTAAGAGCTCACCTCTTTTCATAGCGCGCAGAACCAAATAGAGAGGTCTGCTAGCACAATGCATGGAGGATGAAGAGGCGATGAGCAAAGGCCTTGGGGGCACACCTATTTATCGAACCATGACCGATACTAAGGCAGCGTGCACCTCGTGGCAGAGCATGCCCTCACGGGATTACAGTAGCCATGAAAATACGTGGGATGCTCGAATACAAGGCCTACACTGCTGAGGAATCCTGTCACAAGTATAGGCGGAATATGCGGGCTTTTTCCCGGTAGGCATGCGAAATATTTGGTGGGTACACTAGTGTGCTTTGGTGGGATAAGAACGCAGAAGGAAGATCCTTATATCCATATGACTTAAAAATAGACGTGTAGGCATTGTAGTGGGAGAAGCATTTTAGGTTTTGTGATCTTCGATTGGAAAGCACCCGCTTCAACAGCGTGGGCCTCTTCCAGAATATCCGTCTCGCCTATATTGTATGCCATGCCATGGAATCCCACCCAAACTCGGCGACAATATGGGGCCTCCATTGCACGGCCTCACTTGTCAATGGCCCCGAAGCAAGTGTAGCTTACCAAATTTTCATTTCGCGGTCAGGAAGTCAAAAGCGGGATTTTCAAATTCTGTATTCCCTCTACGCCCGAAATAATAAATACTCTACTCCCTTGCTACCGTGTTGCACCACTAAACTCCCGCCTTCCATTTCCAAAAAGCATCACTCTGCTCAGCTAGATCTGCGGTGGCGGTCCGACCTCGCCGTCATCGGTGGAGGGAGGGTATCTCGGCCGAGATGGTGGGCGGCGGATATCGGTGTTACGCTTCGTCTGCTTTGTCTTTGGCCAAGTGGCGATTGAGCGAGATCTGGCGCAACAGGCTCCGATGCCCCTCAATCCATGGGCCCCTGAATCTTGGAGCTTCACAAGTGAGACTCTCATTTCCTTTTCTTTCTAGTCCCCTAGTATTATTTTTGTTGGCTTAGAAAGTAAATTGCTTTGTGTATTGTGTTAGTTCGAGATTCTTCTCTTAACTTTTGCTCTAGATGCGTCAATGATTTGGAACACAAGTTAATCGATGAGCCATGCGTTGAAAGTAAATTGCTGCGTATTGTGTTAAATTGGTGATTCTTCTCTTACCTTGGCCGCTCTAGATGCAGTTCCTGATTTGTAACACAACTTAATAGATGAGCCATGCTTAGAAAGTAATTTACTTTGTTTATTGTCTTAGATTTCAGATCCTTCTCTTACCTTGACCGCTCTAGATCCAGGTTCACGATTTGTAACTTTTGTGCGGGGCCTAGCATCCCACTCCGCATTCTTTGAGATTCAATCACATGTCGTGGTATGTAGCAGCATGATTATCCTGCTACTTCTTAGGATTATTCTTAAGTTTGTTTGCTTGCTTCTAAGGTTCAAGTTTGACTTCTCCTTTCATTTTAGGCTCAAATGTTGAGGACAATCCTTGCGGTTCAAATATCAAATTCTGTCCCTCAATGTGAAGTCAAAGCCATTCATTGATTACATGCCTCGAGATTATCCACTTTCGCTACATGCTCAAGACCGAAGTTTCGTTGGGAGGGCTCGATCATTCTTGGCCTTGGTGAAATCTTTGTTGGACAGACCAAGTTTTGGCAGACTTGAAGGTCAAGGCGAAGCATCGAGATGTAGCAATGAAAGTGCGGTGATGAGATTGAGAGGTTGAAGAAACAAGTAGAAACTCTAGAGACCCTCCTTCGACAACTACTAAGCTCGCGCCTTGGGTAAGGCCATTGTGTTTCTTAATCTTACGCTTGTGTCCTCCCAACTAGTTGTCTTTGGTTTGTGAGTGAACTTTGTTATCTTAGTGGGTTCTATTTCAATACCACTTTATTTGTGAGCATGGAGATATCATGTGTATTGGTTTGTGAGCTCCTACTTACAATCTGCTTGTGGTTGTTCTGTGTTCATAATGTGTCATGTGTGATCCGAAATATTAATTTGTATCATTGGTATGGAAATATTATCTATGATGACAATTACTTTTTTTTTAGGATTCTGTGATGTCAATTACTTAATTGATTAGCATGTAATATGAGACTGAATTATATTTAATTAAGCGCTACCTGGAGTGCAGCCCAAAATAACAGGGGAAAAATATGTGGGCCCCTCGGCCCATTATTTTTTACGAATTCAAAAACAATTTATTAATAAAATGGGTCGTATCAAAAATGACGTCAGCAAATAATGGTGGGCTGGGTCCAATACCAGTTGGGCCTTAATCATTTTATGACGTCATCGAATATTGAACTCGATCCAACCAAGATCGACCCAAAACAAATTAATGGACGAATGCAATTATTGGGCTCGGTCATACTAAAACCGGCCTAAAACATTCTTTTGAACCTCGATTATTGGGTCGGTCCAACTAGAATTAGGCCTAAAAGTGTCTATGACGACAACAATTGTTGGGCTCCATCCAACCATAAATAGGCCTTACACATTCTATGACGCAAACAATATTGGGCTCCATCCAACCTTAATAAGGCCTAAAACCAATTTATGACGAAAGAAACATTGGGCTCGACAACATTAAGTGGGCCAAATTCAATCTATGACGACAAGGTATTTGGACCTTGGCCCGTCAAAATATGGGTTGAATTCACTTAATGATGAAACGGTTTGTCACAAAACACCGTGCCACATCAGATTTTGGTCCGACGTGGCATGTACCTTATGACGCATTTGTGTTGCAATTTATACGTCATTAAACTCATGACGCCGGGAAATAAGGTCTCGTCATTAATCGCGGTTTGTGACGCTCGATTAATGACAGCGCGTTTTCGTAACAACCGGCGTCATTAATCGTGGTTTATGACGAGAAATGGCCTTTTTTCGTCACTAGTCGGCGATTTTCTTGAAGTGATTGTTCTGATCTCTTGGTATTTTTGTGACCGTGAAGCCGAAGAAGAATTTTTCCATGCCTCGCACTATTTTCAAGTATTTTGCCATTTCATCATGTTTTGCTTTATATGACTTGCCAATCTGCCTTGTGATCAACTCAGAGTCAGTGTTTATGACCAATCTTCGCGCTCCTATGGCTCTTGCCTTGCGAAGTCCCAGCAACAATCCCTCATATTCTGCCACATTGTTTGTTTTGCCTTCGAAGTCAAGCCTCACCGCGTATCTCATCTTTATGCCTGATGGCGACTTTAAAACTACCGAAGATGCGGCTCCATCATCGCAGTAAGCCCCATCGCAATACATCACCCATGGAGTTTCTGGCTTATCTTCGTTCATTTCGTCGTTCTGACTTGGAGTCCAATCTGCAATGAAGTCTGCTAGGACTTGAGACTTGATAGTTGTTCTAGCTGTGAACTCTATGGCATATTGGGATAGTTCTGTTGCCCATTTTCCTATCCGTGCCGAAGATTCCTTGTTCTCTAATATTTCGCGAAGAGGATATGATGTTGGGACAGTGATTGGGTAACTCTGGAAGTAATGCTTTAGCTTTCTTGCCGCCATTACCACTACGTATGTCATTTTCTCGAGCTCAGAGTAGAACTTCTTCGCTCCTGATAAAGCCTCGGAGACGAAGTGTACTGGCACTTGTTTGAGTTGCCCCTCTTCGTATTTCTCCTCCACTAGAGCTGCACTTACTGCACTTGCTGAAGCTGCAATGTACAATAACAACTCCGCTTTGTCTCCTAGACTTGTTAGCACTGCCAAATTCTCCAAGTATGACTTAAACTGCTCAAATGCTTCCTACTCTTCGGGACCCCAAGTTATTTTGTTCTTCGCAGACAACAATTTAAAGAATGGTAAGCTTCGTTCTGCTGATCGGGCTATGAAGCGGCCCAGTGCTGCTATTCTTCCCGTAAGCTTCTGAATATCTCTTTTTGTTTGTGGTGTTCTCATGTTTCGTATTGCCTCTATCTTCTCTGGATTTGCTTCTATGCCGGACTTTGACACCATGCAACCTAAGAGCTTTCCCCTGGATACCCCGAAGATACACTTTTCTGGGTTTAACATGAGGCCATACTTCCTCAAGTTCGCGAAGGTTTCTCTGAGGTCTTCGATGTGTTGATCTTTCTTTTTGCTATGTATGACCACATCATCTACATAAGCTGACACATATCTTCTCAGTTGCGGGCCAAGTACAATCTTCACCATTCTGTTAAACGTTGGGCCGGCATTGCGTAAGCCTTCGGGTCGGCATTGTGTAAGCCTTCGGGCATCCTGACGAAGCAATATACCCCGAAGGGTGTTATGAAACTTGTTTTGTCTTCGTCTTCCTTCTTCATCCAGATTTGGTGATATCCAGAGAAGCAATCTAACAAGGACATTCGATCACATCCTGCTGCTGCATCCACCAACACGTTGATTCTTGGTAAAGGGTAGTCATCTTTTGGGCAAGCTTTGTTCAAAAGTGTGAAGTCAATGCACATTCTCTGTCCTCCATTCTTCTTCGGTACCATCACTATGTTGGAAAGCCAAGTTGTGAACTATATTTCTCTGATGAACCCAGCATCTAACAGTTTCTACTACGCTTAACTGGCCAATTCTTTCAAGGTGAGATGACTCGAGCTTTTGTCTCTTGATTGGAATCTTTGGATCTAGGCGCATCGTGCTCATCGCCATGAGGCACTCCCTTAAGATCCCTCTTGCTCCAGGCAAATACATCTTGATTGTTGCGAAGGCACGTGATCAGTGCATTCTCCTCTTCTTCGGTCATCCCCCTTGCTATGGTGACCAGTTTATCATGAACATCTTCGCAAAGACGCACCTTCTTTGTGTGCTCGTGAGGTTGCATTCTCTTCTTTTCATCTTGGCAAAGCCTCTTTTTCATTTTGAGCTCTTCGAGCTCTTCTTCTTCTTCGCTCTCTAATGTGTCTTCGTTGTTTCTGACTACGTGAATCGGTTTCTGATTACTGCCCACATTGTATTCTCTGACATGTGCATCTTCCTGATCTCCGTATATTGTGAGAATGTCGTTGGCAGTTGGAATCTTCATACACAAGAACGGCATGTGTATAACTGCTGCGAACTTGTTTATGATTCCCCTTCCGAAGAATGCTTTGTATGCGTATGGAATGTCTACTACATCGAAGGTCACCATCTTCGTTCTCATCAGTGCTCCTGTTCCAAGACTTACGTTCATTTCAATTGTTCCCAGAGCCTCAACCTTCTTGTTGCCGAAGCCATATAATGGCTTTGAAGTTTTCTGAAGATGATCATCTCTGAACTCCATCCTCTTGAATAGTTCATAAGTTATGATGTCTGCGGAGCTGTCGTTATCTACGAGGATGCCTCCCACATCATTGCCCAACAAGTACTGTGTTTTTTCCTAGTACTGCTCTGATGACCAAAGGATCTTCGTGAGGGTACCTTTTCAGCTTGAGATCTGCTTCTGTGAAGGTGATTGGAATGTGTGACCACTCTATTTTGAAAACTTTCCCTGCACATACATGGCTCACTTCTCTTTGCTGGTCATTCTTCTGTCTCTTTGTCATGTGTTCAGGTGAGTTGCAACCTCCTGTGATAGCACTGATTATGTTCATTCTTCGGTAGCGATCTTCATCTTCTCTGTTTTGATTGGCTTGCGAAGGTGCCTAATGAGCAGGCTCTAGTTTTGGCTGGTATGATGCGGTGCTTTGCTGCTGCAGTTGCATCATGTTTGGGTTGAACATCGGAGGAGGTGGGAGTGGCATTTGTTGGAAGCATGGTTGTGGGATATATGGTTGCCACATTGAACTCTGAGCCATCGAAGGTGCCGCTGATGATGTGTGATTGACCGTCTTCGCCTGGCTCTACGATGTTCTCTTTTTGTCTTCTTCGATCTGCTTCTTGTGAAGTAACATTTTGCATTCGTATGACCAATGCCCTTTGTTGAGGCCATGCAAGGAACACGCGGATTGAGGTGGTGGGCCTCTGCCTAAATTTTGGCCTCTGCTTCCTGTTGCAGCCGAAGATGCCATTTGCGAATTATTCCCTGAAACATTGTTCACATTGTTTCTGTTGTAAAAGTTTGACCTCGACGAAGGTCCTTGATTGTTCTGGGGCCTATTTCCCCATTCTGGCTGAGGCTTTATTTGACTCTTTCTCTTGTTGTACTCATCAACTCTTCGATGTTTTCCTCTGTCTGATTTGCAATATTCTTGCATTATGTCAAACAACTACTTCTTCGTTTTGGGTCTTCTTCGGTCTAGATACTCTCCACAAGGTCCTACTTTGAGTCCATCAATTGCTGCATCAATTACAGTTGTGGCCTCTACGTGTGGTGCTTTAGCTCTGGCCTTGGCAAATCTCTTGATTTACTCTTGTAATGGTTCTTTGTCTCCTTGTTTTATGAGGTGAAGATCTCCTGTGTGAGATCTTGGGGTTGATATCCCTGGAAGTTGTTCTCTATTCTTCGCCGAAGCTGTTCCCATGACCTAATGCTTCCTTTCGGCCAATGCGTTCACTTTGAGCCATTATCATAGCCCTTTCCATTGCTACCTCATCTCCCCGACCCGAAGATATTGCAACAGTGTATTTCTGGAGGAACTGTCTTGGGTCTGACTCACCATCGAACTCCGGCAAGGATGCAGGTAACTTAAACTTCGGCGGCCAATCAGCATTCTCAAGTTCTAGCAAAAGAGGAGAAGCAGGCTTCACTTTGCTTGAAAGCACATATTTGTATCTTTTTTGTGGCCTACGTTCCACATACGCCTCTTCTTCTGAGTCGTAATATATGGAGCTTTCCTCATTCTCTTCTTCTTCTTCGTAAGTTTCTTCGTCAACAATTACAGGTCTTCGTTTTTTGCTCGACCACGTGCTTTGCGAGGTTCTTTGGAGTCTGTTCTTGTGGCTGGATAGAGTTCAACTGAGCTTGCAAGATTGCCATTTGTTCTTGTAGCTGTAAAGTTTTGCTTCTTATTGCTTGCTGCTCTTCGTCTTCTCGCAATTGCTGCAGTAACATTCTCTTCTTCTTGACTTGCTGCAACATTTCATTGTATCTTGCCTTTTCTTGTCTTTGGGTCTTCATTACGTATTTCTTTCGCCTCGAGTATGGAGGCCTCACTTTGAGCTCTTGTCGAATGTTCGATGGCATTGGTCTTTCTCTCATCGCAACAAGTCTTTCTTCAATTCTTCTCGTCAAGAAGAATATCCTCGTCTTCGACTCCCACATCGCTAACCCGAGCCTCGAAGTTTCCTTCAGCTACATCTTCCGCTTCTTGCTCTTGATCTTCTTCTACTCTGTGGTTTCGTGGACTTAGGACCATGTCCCTTGTCCTGTTTGTGTTATCTGGTATCTGTCTCTCTCTGGGGTTTTCACTCTCTGCTTCCGACGGATCATCGGTCGCTCTATTTGGATGTGGTTGTGGGTTCTTGGTTTCTTCTTGGTGGCATTCTGGGACGGAACACGATGGGCGCCTTAACTGTTGGGGTGAAAACCTTCCCCGAAGAGGGGCCAACAGTCGAAATGAACTAAAAGGAAAGAAAGCAAAGGAAAACGCTTACGACACCGAAGAATATGAAACTCGAACTCAACTGGGCGTAATGCAACCCAGCTGCTCTCCAATCGCCCTCATTCCATTACCGTCGGGTCCTTTTTATAGGCCCGTAACAATTACGCTTTACAACACTTGCCATCACTTTTTCACATTGTGCGAAGAATCTCAAGGGTATTTTGGTAACCTCGCAGGGCCCGTACCCACACACTTTACAGATGTTTACTTTACACACTGTCTGCCCATGTATCTGCTCGCGTGGCACCTCACTCTTCGCTGGTCTTCTCTTCCGGCCTGAACTTCGCAGCCCTCTCTCCATTTGTCGTCTGATCTTCGTTTGTTCTCAGATCTTCGCTTGCCCTCCGCAACTCTTCAACGTCTTCCCCGGCTGTTTCACACACGGAACCTTCACGCGCCTCTTCTTCGCCCAAGCATGAAGCGTCTTCATCGCGTCCGCTTCTCGTTTTCTTCGCACAGGAGTCTTGTTCCCGCAGCTTCTTCGCGTCCGCTTCTTGTCCTCTTCGTGCAGGAGCCTTGTTCCCACAGCTTCTTCGCGTCCTCTTCTTGTTTTCTCCACGCGTGGACTTCGCTCCCGCAGTCAAAGACACTTCGCAATGTCTTCGCCGGCTAGGCTTTCGATCCTTTCCTGCAACAGTCAACACACGAGCCGAAATAGTCCCCACTCTTCGCTGACGAGTCGAAGATACAAGGGGGGTTAGTTGCGAAATATTTTCCCCAACACTCTGGAGCGCACTATGGCCCGCTAGCACGCTAGTATGCGTTGGCTCCATGAGGGGGACGCCAACACCAAGTTTTTCCAGTTACATGCAAACCAGCGTAGACGGAGGAATCATATTGGCATGCTTCAGGTCGACGGGGCCACCTTGGTAGCTGAGGAGGAGAAGGTTGAGGTCGCTTTTAACTACTTCTCCGGTATCTTGGGCACGACTCACGATAGGGAGGGTCGTCTGGATTTCGTGGCATTGGGGATGCATCAGAGAGACTTGTCTTCTCTGGGTCGCCCATTCACTGAGGAGGAGATTTGGGCGGTCGTTAAAGAGTTGCCCCTTGATAAGGCACCCGGTCCGGACGAGTTCACGAGTCATTTTTATCACTATGCTTGGTCGATCATCAAACGGGATATCGTCTGCGCCTTTGATGCTCTCTCCTCTTTGGATTGTCGAAGTTTCCACCACCTCAATGACGCCCTTCTCATTCTTTTACCCAAGACGCCCGAACCTTTGTCTCTGGGCGACTATCGCCCTATTAGCCTCATCCATAGCTTTGGGAAAAAAATTTTAAAGCACTTGCTAACTGCTTTGCTCTAGTTCTGCCCCTTCTGGTCTCCCCGAACCAAAGTGCATTTATCAAAGGTCGCCAGACTCAGGATAATTTCTGTTGTGTTCTGGGGACGGCAAAAGCTTTGGCTGCTAAGAGGAATCCACGAGTCATGTTGAAGATTGATCTAGAGAAAGCTTTTAACTCGGTTGGGTGGATCTTTCTCTTGGACCTCCTGTCGACTATTGGTTGTCCGAGGACATGGACTAACTGGATCTCCATGATTATCTCCACCGCTAGCATGAAGGTTCTCCTCAATGGCTTGCCCAGTCGCAGGATTTGCCATGGTCGGGGACTTAGGCAAGGAGACCCGCTGTCTCCCATGCTCTTTGTGTTGGTGATGGAGTGCTTCAGCGCGCTCGTCACAACTGCAGAAGCCCGTGGGTTGTTCTTGCCCCTGGGGATGTCGGCGATTAAGCATCGTATTTCCCTCTATGCGGACGATATGGTCGTTTTTGTTTCGCCGGTCGAGATGGACCTCCTTATTAAGGCCATTTTGGACCTATTCTTTGGGGCCACGGGCCTGGTAGTGAATTATGTCAAGAGCCAGGCGTTCCCCACCCGTTGCGACGCTCAGCATACGGATCTCATTCCGGAGACGCTGGGTTGTGCGGTCGCTTTTTTCCCCTGCACATACCTTGGAGTCCCCCTCTCGCTGGGGAGACTACCGAGAGCGGCACTGCAGCCGCTGGTCGAAAAGGTCACTAACCGGATCCCAGCTTGGAAAAGGAGGTTGCTCAACAGGAGCGGTAGGCTGGTCCTTGTGCAATCCACCCTTTGCGCCATCCCGGTGCACATCTCAATGACTTTGGGTGGTGAAGACTATTTCTACCCTGATCAGAGGATTCCTCTAGTGCAGGACTGAGGTGGCTTCAGGGGGAAGTGTGCGGTAGCTTGGGTTAGCACGTGTTGTCCTACAGCTAATGGGTGTGGCGCTCCAGATGCGGTCGATATGGTTCGCTAGAACGGATGCGCAGAGAACTGGTTTCAAGTTTGGGAACGAGACCCAGGCGGAAAGCTTTTTCGCTGCTTCCATCTCAGTCGCGGTTGGAGATGGAAGGAAGGCTGTGTCCTGGTTGGATACTTGGATCCAGGGCAGCTCCATCTGGTCGATTGCCCCCAACCTTTGGGGGGTATTTCCGAGGGTTCGACATACTCACACTGTGCGGGATGGTATCTTGGACCGGGCTTGGGTGCGTGACATCACAGGGGCCACGACAGTTCAGGTGATCATTCAGTACATCAGGGTATGGGACCTCCTGCTCGACTTCACTCTCACCGACACCCCGGATCGCTTCATTTGGAAGTGGACAGCCTCAGGAGAGTTCTCCTCGTCCTCTGCTTACCGAGCACTTTTCTTCGGTAGGTCGCATCTCCTGGGAGCCTCGCAGCTCTGGAAGACTCAAGCGCTGGGTAGGGTGCGCTTCTTTGGCTGGCTTGTCTTGCATGGTCGCTGTTGGACGTCCGATAGATGGGCGGGGCGTCGGGGCACAGCGGAATGAATGCTCTATGCTCAAGAGGTCGAGACCTTGGATCACCTGCTCCTTGACTGTGTCCATAGTTGGGAAACTTGGTTCCGCGTGCTTCGGTTCTTCGGTATGGGCGACTTGGCTCCATTACAGGAGGAGCTGGTCGTGGTTTGGTGGTTGCAGGCGCGGAAGGCAGTCGCGAAGCCTTCACGCAAGGGTTTCGACACCCTGGTTTGGTTGGTCGCCTGGTCGCTTTGGAAAGAGAGGAACCGCCGCGTCCATGAGCGTGCGGCCTTGCAGTCAGTTGCTCTCGCTAGGGCCATTCTGGAGGAGGCGCGTCTGTGGGCTCGAGCGGGCTTCGTGTCGGTGGCCTCCCTATTAGGCTTTCGCCGCCGGGTTGTGGTGCCTTAGTCTTTTTTCGGTTCTGTTTGTCGTGCTGCTTCTTTGCTCGTGCCTTAGACCGAGCGTTGTATGTTGTAACTTTGTCCAAATTTCTCTCTTCTTAATGAAAAAGTTCTATGCACGTCTTATAAAAAAATTTCCGCAACAACGTTTGGCTTATCAGCCACCGGCCGGCAGTACTTTTCTCTCAGAACAAACCAGCCACCAACAACCAGCCAGTAGTACTTTTCTCTCAGAATAAATCAGCAACACCCACCAGCCAAACGAACGGGCTGATTGCTAGGGGCAACGAGAGTTTTCTGTACCAACGAGATAATGTTTTTCTACATGTCGAGCTAGGGGCAACTCAACTGTATGTCTGTATGACTGTATCCATGTCCTATCGCGCGTGGTAGGGAATTTTGGCACCAATAATCCTTATGTTTCGTGTTATTTGATTTTGTCACAGGCTCTTCAATACACATATCGCAAAGCCAAAATGCATATAACTCCACTACATATGTCATTTTGCTGGGAACCATTTCTAAAATATATAGCACGCTACTAGCATCAGGGGTTAGACTCCCTTTGGCTTTTTATGCTTACATATACATTACATTTGAGAATTCATCCCATCTGCTCCGAAAAAGTAAATCACATCTATTTTTCTCTCGAGAATTATCATATATATCGAATCAACTGCTCCATTCCTGCACAAGAGGCAGGATTATTTTCTGCTGCTGCTGCTTAGACCTGCAAATAATTAACAGACGTTAGAATTTTGGCTAGGGTGTACACACATATACACACAATAATTAGTGGATGGAGGTTGAAGAATTACCAGCTACGGCAGTGGAGCAAATACGCGCAGCAGCCTCCGACCCCGAGGGCCGCCGCTCCCGCTGCCGCCACGAGCAGAGCCGGTGTGGAGCGCGCCGCGGTTCGCGCCACCCTGGAGGCTAGAAGCACCGTGACCGACAGCAAGAGGAAGGAGATGAGCGCGTCGAGCCACCGATGGCAGCCTCCTGATCCGTGGGTTCCCAGGTCCCAGCAGCCTCCTCCTTCGGTTCCCGTCTCCCAGTAGCCACCGAAGCGCCTGATCAGCACGAGGAGGATGACCAAGTAGGTCATCCCGACGGACGCCACGAACTCGGCTTCGCCCCACATGAGGTACGCCGCCAGGCTGGAGTTGAAGGTGAGCACCATCAACGCCACGGCGCAACCCTTTCCGACGAGCTCTTTCGCCGTTCGGTGCTCGCCCGCGGTCACCTGGTTTGCCGTGAGAGAGGACTGACGATCGGAGTCTATGAAAAAGAAGGCACACGTGGTTAGATCCCTTGCCGAGGAAAGGGCCTGAATATCCATTGATGTCTGTGAGAAGGAGAAGGGGACGGAGGAGAAGGAAGAGCAGGTGCTAGGCGCGCGGTATGTAGGGATGAGGCGTGCGAGGTGTTTCTGCAGTTGCATTTCATCAGTGAGATGTGACTTGTGAGCCGCTCGTATGTTCGTATACTGTACATAGCTAAGTGGAGAAATATCTGGCTTGTCACTGGGGCTAATTAGAAAAGTGACTGTACAAATTGATATTTTTGGGCCTATGTTTGAGACATTTTTAAAAAAAGTGTCACACTTTGTATTGTCTTCCTTATTAATTTAGTATATTTGCCGATAAGACAAGAATACTTGACATCTTCCCCAAAGTGTCTGTAGTTGTTGTGTTCTGATTAACAGTTGTAGCGAAGTTTCGTGGAAGAGTACATGGTATTATTTATCAACTCTAGTTCTTACCGCGTGTAAGGAACTTTACGCCCACTTTATTGGCTTTTAGTATTTGGTATAGGTATATCTTCCTTTTCAATAATCTGCCAATCATGCAAGAAAACCATCCTAAATTCTATGTAGTTTTGATTAACAGTAATAACAAATTGAAATTTCGTGGAAGAGTACATTGTATTATTTATCAAGTCTAATTTTGACCTAATTTCCCATCCTTTTTGGCTCCATAAGTAAGTACTCGTAGCTCCCTCGGTCTCTACGCTTATCAAGTGACAGACAAAAAGGGACGGAGGGAGTACCTAAGACAATTAATGATGTGACATTCCATAGATATAAAGGATCGAAAGAGTACCTAAGACATATCGCTAAGAATGTCTTTGGTGGGCCTCTCACCGGCTCTTTCACAAAGATAAGAATGATGATCATATAGAAAAGGTAGTGTCCAAATCAAAATTGATGTCCCACAACAATGTCAAATAGAAAATAAAAAGACAAAGTAATTAAAAAAATTCAGAGCGTCTATAGGAAACCGTAGCATTTGAGGAGCTGTCAATGCTTGGTTTTGTAGTATGTATTCAAGTTTTAGATCCGCGGATACATTTCAAGAAGCAAGTTTCCACATTTCAAGTGTGCTTCAAACCCTTCATATTTTGCCTCACCATACCATCCTTGGATGGCCAGACGAACACTCACTCCTGCACGTCTTAAGGTCTTTCCACAGGGGTTTTTGAAATCATTGATCTACCGCTCGTGTTAAGATTTTTCCAAAGGGGTATTTGTAACCTCTAGTTTTTACCATGCGTAAGGAACTTTACGCCCACTTTTTTGGCTTTTAGTATTTAGTATAGGTATATCTTCCTTTAATTTAATCTGCAGACCAGGCAATAAAACCATCCTAAATTCTCTGTAATTTGATTAACAGTAATAGCGAAGTTTCTTGAAAGAGTACATTGTATTATTTATCAACTCTAATTTTGATCTGATTTCCCATCTCCGTTGACTCCCTATGTAAGTACTCCCTCGGTCTCTACACTTCACAAGCGACAGAGGAAAAGGGACGGAGGGAGTACCGAAGACAATGATGTGACCTTCGGTGCAAAAGTCGTCTCGCTAAGGGTGTCTTTGGTGGGCCTCTCACCGGCTCCCTCACAAAGATATTTAGCGCAAGAATGATAATAGCATAGAAAAGGTAATGTCCAAATCAAAATTGATGTGCCACAACAATGTCAAGTACAAAATAAAAAGACAAAGTAATTCAAAAAATTCTGAGCGCCTATAGGAAACCGTAGCATTTGAGGAGCTGCCAATTAATGCTTGGTTTTGTAGTATTCAAGTTTTAGTTTTGCGAATAAACATTTCAAGTGCGCTTCAAACCCTTCATATTTTGCCTAATCATACCATCCTTGGATGGCTAGACGAGCACTCCTGCGAGTGTTAAGGTCTTTCCACATAGGTTTTTGAAATCATTGATCTAGAGAATGGACCATAGAATTTACTCGAACTAACATTTGCTCGAATGGCTTGCTCAAAAAAAAAACATTTGCTCGAATGGAGATAGCAAGAGATCATGAAATATGATAAAGAAGATAGGAGTTATTACTACATACAACTTCCAGTAGAAAGTTTCACGATGCATCGCACGTGCACATTACACATATATCTTTTTTTTTTGGGTATGTATCTATTTTTTTCCCTACACCATGTCTTCAAAATTCTGCGGCCCAGATGTGGTACTCCTCCCGCGGTGCGGCAAGAAGGCGTTATAGATACCTGCCAAGGCTACGACGGCCATCGCACAGACGAGCACCGCCATCGGGAGCGGCATGACGGCCGCCACTCTGTACGAGAAACCCAAGGTGAGCATCGTAGTCAGCACCCAGATGGCGATCTTGAGCCGCTCCCGCTCTCTTCTCGAGCCAGCCGCTGTCGCTCGCTCGAACGACGTCAGGTAGTAGAAGAGCAGGACGAGGTCGATGTAGGAGAAGACCACAAAGACGCTGGCCACTACGTCGCCTAGTGAGCGGCTGATGGCCATAATGGAGTTGATGGTGAGGAAGCTAAAACCAGACAGGGTGAGCAAAGACTTGCCGTGGTCCGTCCACCGCCGCTCCTGCTGCTGGACGCGGAGCGGCAGCGGTCTTCTTTCATCCGTACGGCGTGGGCGCTGGTTGTCCATCACCCGCAACCCGCAAACGGGAGGCGCGGTGAGGATGCTTCGAGGAGAGTCAGCGCCGCGATGGAGAGGCGAGGAGACCGGGGAGGAGGTGGCGTGGATCGTGGGAGGGAGGAGTCGAGGAGAGGACTGGTTGCGGAAAGCCGTGGAGTTGGTGTACTACTAATATAAGGTGTCTAAGCGTTTGGTTTTAAAGCCTATACATAATCCTCATAAAAAATGTTTGTAAAAACTGCTTGGGGGGCCAAAGTAGAGTAGGATACCCACGGCAATTTGGCCCCGCCAAAAGTAAGCCAAGCAATGCAACAGGGTGCGACGTTGCTCGCCGTGAATTCGTCTTGAAAGTTGAATTTTGCAAAGCCTTTGACACTCCAGATCGTAAGGCCTAGGCCTGCAAGGGGTGCGGATCAGAGCGGCCCTGTTGCTGCCCCTCTGCCCCGATAGAGGAAAGCGAGGATAACGGATCAACCTGCCCTTCACGTTAAACGAACCTTGCTGGCCCGCGGTGCACCTAGGAGCGAACCGCACACACGTTTCGCTACTTGTGGGCCACCGATTCAGTGAATAACACATCTGGTGGCGCCAGAGAAACTCCGGCCGAGGCATCCTCGCTCTCCTCCGAGCCCCCCTCTCTGTTTCTCTCCTCGCAGGGCACAAACATCGTCACGCTGTGCCGCCGCCGAGGTGGGTGTAGTGTGCTCGCGCACCGCACCGCAATGTTGTTGCTGCTCTCCCGACCCCGCTGCTGCACAAGACCAAGCTCGTGATGCGGGAATGCTTCGCCATGGTGAACAACGAGCACAGCGCAACGACGGCTTGATTGCTGCGGCAGTGGTGGTAGCTTCGTTGTCGACACCGTCGTCGTCTTCCTTCTCCTCGCCGGCGGCGGCGAGCTCGAAGCGGTCGCAGTACATGCCATCGTCGTCGTCGTCCAGAGTGGCAAGCTTGAAGCAGCTGCGATACATGTTGTCGCCGCTGTCGTCGTCCTCGCCGGTGAAAGGATCTTGTGAGATGCCTAAAGGGGGGGTGAATAGGTACACTTAAAATTTTCTGAAAAACTTAGCAGCGGATTAGATACCAGAAGTTCCGACACACAGGTCGTATGTACTGGTAGGGCCGAAAGATACGACCTCAGGGTCGGAATATCCGGCAGAGGAAAGATAGCTGAGCGAGATACCCAAAAGAAAACTGAAACTAACAATTCTACTTGAATCAAAAGTTTACTAGAGATGCTAGGGACCTCCTACAACTATAGATTTGTTAGAAAACACCACAAATATATAGATCGGGTCAAAACAAGCTTCTAGGGTTAGAGAGAATTGAAGAACACAATGAGCACAAGAGACAAGCGATTTGTTTACCAAAGTTCACCTCCACTAAGAAGGCTACATCTCCATTGAGATTCCCACAAAGGGAGGGCTATCACGAAGAGCCACTTGCCTCACCCAATCCACCACAATGGTAAATTGGTGCTCACTAAGAAACTCTACAAAGGAGGGGTAATACAAACGTTCCCGGGTGCTCCACACGGAGAGGGCACTCAACGGGCGACGCCTAACCGTCTAGAAGCAAGCTTCAAGAGTAACAAACGCGAATCGACGAATCTTGGCCGCCACAAGTGCTTCTTGAGATGAACAAATGAAGAACTAGCTCAATGGACTCAATCTTACACCTCAAATCTCTCTCACACCAAAACCCAAAGTGAATCCTTGCTTGGAATGGCTTGGAGAGGAGTTGGGAGAGAGGGAATGGAGCTCAAGGAGGTGTTTAGTCCATGGGAGGCAGCAGCAAGAAGAAGAGGGGGTGAAGGGGTATAAATACCCAACCCCCAAAAATATGATCGTTAGGTCTCTGGCCACGACATGTCCGGAAGATAGGACGTGGAGGTCGGAACTTCCGGGGTCAGGCTGAGCGGAACCAGAAGATGTCTTTGGAAGTTCTGGCCTGGCTGTATCTTCCGACCTTGAGGTTGTATCTTCTGGCCCCCAAAAGAAAGTTAGCATACACATGTGTTCGTGTGTGAAAAAGTGTCTCTCATGGGTTGTTAGTTCTCAAGATTAGCACTTGTGACAAACCTTGATAGATCAATCACGTCCCCCTTCATAGTACAGTGTTTCCTATACTCAAATTCAAACAAAAAATGAATTTAAACTTCCATTTGGGCTTTAACACCGATAAGAGTGAAATGAGGGACTTCTTTTCACCAAACTGATAAGATTTTCAATTTTAAGCACTGCACACATCTCATTGAAAGCATTAGTCCATCCAAATTGTTATTGTCATAATCACCAAAATTAATTAGGGGCCTAGATGCACTTTCACCCGATGGCGGCCTACAGCAACTGGTACATGCCCTGATGGCGCCTTTTGAGGTAGGAGAACAGCTGCTTGTTGGGTGATGTGGCGGGGCCGCTGCCTGTGGATCTCCATGGCGTCGGGTGCCAGGGCGAGATTCATATGGTAGTGAGGTTGATCATGGCCGGGAAGCCCAATTTGGTGGCCGGTGGTGTCGACCTTGGGCAAGATCCGGCGGAGCATTGCTGCAAGGTTCGACCCTAGGGGCGATTGGGATCGATGGGAGTAATGACCCTAATGCCCCTCCTGTGACTCGGGTTTCCCCGCTTCGATCCGTTCATTTATTTTGGGGTCGGAGCGACATCTGGAACGGATCGACCCGCTCCCTTTGCAGGGCTAGTAAGGCCTTTTTAACATAGTGCTTCAGGGAGCGGGTTATTATTTGAGGTGGAGACAGTGAATGACTAATATCCCTAGTACGGGCACTTCTGATCTGTTCGGTTGGCTGGTAGTTGGTGGCTGGTGTTGATTTGCTGTGAGAGAAAAGTATCGTTGGCTGGTGGTTGAAAAAATCAAACGAACAGCTCAACTGCCTTGTTAAATGGAGTTCGAGGTAAAGCATTTATATTTGTAAAAGAGGGCTAGAGCATCTTCAACGTACTTTTCATTTTTGACTCTTTATTTGACTCTATAAATATTTCTCTTCATTTTGAGTATCTCATTCAAACAAACTCTCCATTTCTCACTCTCTGAATCCCAACAGTTACCTTCAACTCTCCCTCTCTACACACACAGACGTGTGAGTCCTGCACGTCATCCCCTCCCTTTACCATGTGCCCAACTCACCCTTTCTTCTCCTCTCCTCTGGCCCCTTTCTCTCCCTCTCCTCCCCCACGTGGGTCCTCCTCGGCTCACGCTGTTGCCAGCCTGAGTCCTCCCCGTGGCTCCCTTGTCGACACGCCCGTGCCGCCGCGGATCCTCCATTCCCAGCTCCCTGCACTGCCTCCCCCTCCTCAGCTGTTGGCCCCTTCGTGCCCTCACTGCTGACCCTTCTCTTCCTCCTCTCCTCGGCTAGCATTGTTCGTCCCCCAGCACGACGTCCCCAACCAAGGCGGAGCGGGTGCGAGAGGGGAGCATGGGGCTAAGAATAGGCCAGATGGATGACCAAATTTGGTCAGTAGTGTAGCACTACCATTGTCGATTCATGAACTAATTATGCTTAGGTTGTATTTAGCTCCCCAAAAGTGTAAAAAGTTTTGATGTTTAAGTCATCTTTTTGCAAAATGGATCTAAACACTTTTTCAAAACTTGACTTTGCAAAGTTTTTGCAATTCGAAGCCAACACACACAAACTAGTAAAAAGTGCATTGAGATGTGTGCCAACACTCTCATCTTTATGAAAACTTTTGGTGCATCTAAACACCTCATCTGAAAATTAGGAACATTTACTTTTAGGCCTAGAGATTTGGTGCAACAACTTTTTCAAATTTAGTGAACTATAATAGATTCGTCTCCCAATTTTCACTTCATCTCCATAATTTATTTTGTAAAAAACAGAAAGATGTCGTCCTTTTTCTATGTTATTATGGGTTGACACATGTATCAAATCAAACACAAATTAACATAGGCATATGAAATACAAATTCGTCTGTGCAACAAAACAACGAGCGCATTGTGTATTTTTTTTATCAAATTCATAGTAACGTGTTCAATAACTTGAAATTGCCTCCCTTGTAATTCGATGAACTTCCCTGCACCCTTTTGGACTGGATCAGGCTCCTCTGAAGTTATTGTTTACCTCAGAGGGAGGTAGGAGCCGCTTCACCGTTCAATCAACATCTGACGGCGAGTGCTCCTCATCTCCGTGCAGCTTACGAAGGCCAACCACGGGACAGGACGCCCAGCAACACAGCCAAAAATAAAAAGAACGCGTCGCAATGCATGTCTTTTACATTGAGTGCAATACATAATTGGTTGTTGGTGCAGAAAAAGTAGCAAGTCTGACTCATTTCGCCTTTTGAGCAAAACAAAATTTCAAGAAACAAATATGTATTTTTCAAATAAAGTGTCCAAATTAAATTTTGATTGAATTGTGGTGTTTTTTACATTGAGATCTACTCCTTCAGTTCCAAATTATAGGTCATTCTTGGGTTTTCTAGATTCATAGATATTAGTATACATCTAGACAAAGGATATATATCTAAGTGCAAAGCAAACTTTTTGAATTAAAAAAAAAGCTAAAACGCTCTATAATTTGGAACAGATGAAATGGAAAACAAGATCGCATGATCATATTTTGAATCAGTTATTTTTGAAAATTTTTTAATACACCATTATTATTAATTTTGACCAACATTTTTCTTTCTTAACCGACCAATATTTTGAAGCATGTGTGAAAAATCATTTGATTTAAATATGGTCTAGTGCAATTTTATTTTGTAGATCTAGTTATAAGAAACACCATGGTTTCAGTCAAAATATGATTCGGACAATTAGATTGGCAACTAGATATATTTTTCAGATTTCCTCCACACCAAAAGCTTGATTTTTGATCTTCTCTCAGTCACTTTTTTTCTGGGCCGCTAGATTTTCTCCCAACGGCCTGTGATCCTTTTTCTTTTTCCGGGTCCGCCGGGCGCCAGCTGCAGTCACACCAGCACCCGGATCCATAACCCGCGCCCATTTTTCTCTCCCACTCGCTCCTCATCCGCAACCCGCTCGTCCCTGGCCCCCCTTTCATTTCCATTCCGATCCGTCAGGGCAATTCGGCGACGGCTGGCGAGCTCCCGCCAGGGAGCCAAGCGGCGACGCCCCGGCGAGCTCCGCCCGCGGTGTCTACCGGTCCCCGCCGGTGAGCTCCTACCGGCTTCGATGTCTAGGAGGAGGGGGCGGCGGTGGGAGGTGAGCAGGAAGCCGAGGCGATTGAGGCGGGAACGCGGGCCGCTCCACGCCACCGCCGGCTTCTACGATGCGTCGGCGACACTCCCACTCACTCGCAGACCATCCACCCCCACAACATCTTCCACGTCACAGTAAGGTTTGTCCCTTTTCTCTTCCAAGCATCTTTACCCCCAATCCATTCGATTAGATATTTCACAGATCTTCTATTTCCTGATCTGAGATTTGAGCGGCCTAGGAGGATTTTTTTCATTGTGCATGGTGGATTAGATTGGCTAGCTAGGGTTTGATGTGTGCTTCCATTTTAGGGTGTCCCGATCTGATCTCTGCGAGCACTCGCATCCCATCGGGGTGGCAGCGTATTTCCATCGTATGTGATGAATTTTTCTGGTGTGCATGGGGGATTTGACTGGCTATTAGGATTTGATGTGTGACTCCATTTTAGCTTGCAGTATGTTCCCCTGTCTAGTTATATATCCCTTTGCAAATGACACCATTTTTAGCTTACAACACCTTTTAATATATTTGTGCATCAGTCTGTATATCCAAAAACTCATCATTACCATGTTACTATTGTGTTGATTTTTGCTTTTTATCATTGTGTACCTTTTGTTCAGTTCAATCATGCATTTTTTTTTCAGCAATCATTAGTGAACACTGAACAGAGTCCTTACATCATTATGTTTTTTTGTGCCTGCAACAATCCTCCACTATGCACCAGGTTCTCAGGGTAAGCTTGTCACTCTTCTTTTCTTTTACTCAGCAAAATGTCTGTTATGCGGCTTACTTAGCAAAATGTCTGTTACTCAGCAATCCTCCACTATGCGGCTTTCTTTTCTTTTCTTTTCTTTTCTTTTCCCCCATCTCATTCCTTTTGTGTGTGTTGTGGTTTTTCTTTTTCTCTGTTCAGTAGTGCTAGCTGGCATATTTAATTTTTCTGTAGGTTGACAACAACACCACAAATTTTATTTTGTGTATGTCAACAAATATATATGAAAATATCAATGAAAGTTTGGATTTAGCAGCAGTTTTTTACATGAGGTCTTTTTCATTTTTATGTGCAGCAAGGCGGATGGAGCGCGCAACGTTCTGTGTGGTGATCTCGTCATCGGATCCCGATTCCTCGTCGTGGCATCCATTTCTTACCGCGGAATAGTGCTAGGGGTTTGTGGTGGTAACTGGTAATTTCCCTCACCCCTTATTGTTTCCTGAATGAAATCAATTGATTGTTTTCAACCCTCATTTCTCATCATTTTTTCTGGAATCCATCTATTTTTAGGGTTGTTGCAGGTGAACCTGCACCTGTAATTTCTCTGACGTAGTCGATTCGAATCCATGTGTCTTTTGCTCATTTCTTCATGAACTTAGTGCCTGATAGCCTTCTCTTGTTTCTGTAGGGAGCTTTTTTTAATTGGGACAGCGAGATCTTGGTGAGTTTTCTGTTTGATGACCACACTTTCTCCCCACTTTTTTTTGTGTGCTAGCTTGAGGCCTTTTTCTCTAAGGTTTGACCAATTTGAATAACAGTCAATTTGGGGTCTTGGTTTTGCAAATGATTTAATCTATGCAATTATTTCAGATTCGGTATCGTTCTACTATATGTTATGAATTTTGTGTGAAATAAGTCATTTCTGAATTTTCGCTACTTATGCATTGTATGTGGCCCCACATGCATCTGATTTTTGCATGGATAATTAGAGACTTTGTCAACTGTGGAGCCTTTTTGTAGGGAAGACACACTGCAAGGTCAAAGGAATTTATTCACTCTCGGTCAGAGCAAATATTAAATAGATTTAACACTATCTGATACCGCTAGGACTGATTTTTTTTTGTTTTAATTAACTTAACACTACCTGATACCTTGCCTAGGCTTTTAGCTTCCTTTGTTTTCATTAACATTTATGAGATCATGCTAGTTTATTAGTGACTTTTCAAGTTGTTTCTAATTTATTTATCCATGCTAGAGAAAGCTATTTACGCTCCCCTTTTTTTTCTAGGATTTTGCTTCTTTCTAGTTGATAGCTCTGTGATTCTCAAGTTGCTATTTTTTCTAGAATCAAAATGTGCAACCAGGGTATTATATTGATGTATTCATATGTTCAGCTGGCAGAGAAATTCTTACCTTTTTGGTTTTGTTAGTCCGTTTATGAAAGCATTCTATTCTAGGCATAGATAATCTCCTTTCCATTTCTATCTGCATTTGTGTGTTAGTTTTTTTGGAGGAGAGAGTATGAGGGGGTATGATTAGTCCTTCAACTATCTGTGAAATCCAGACATAGCCGTAGTCCACTTGAGTTAGAAAAAAAATCAAATATTATGAGTATGTTGTCGAAGTCAGTCTCATCAACATTATTTATGTTAGTACAATAATATACTAATATTTTTGGTTGACCTTCTTTTTAGAGGAATGCCAATGCTATTCTTGAAAATAAACATTCTTAAGTTTTGTGTGTTTTGAAGGTCCTTTAGTGTCCATTTCAACCAGATCATTCTCTTTCTATTTAAATGACAAGTTTTGAAGCTATTTTCAGATATATATTTCATATATGTTAGAATGTGTTGAAAATTAGCAGTAATATCAATTGTATTATTTTGCTCGAGCTTTTATGTGTTTGTTAGCACACAATTGAATTCAGTTTGGGATTCGATTTGGGCTTCCTATCAATTGCAGGGTTGGTAATAACAAAGTATTCAACTCAACTTCACTACAATTTTCTTTGCAGCTCAGTAGGCTCATCATTCTTTTTTTGTTTATATCACAGTAACAGTTGATGTAGTCTCCATACAACTGGAAGTCACCGAGTGGCATCGATTGATTAGGTAACCCACCAAGCACACCCTATCATATATGATAATCTTTTGATCATCACAAAACATGCATCTTATGCTTTTTTTCCAAACATGCTGCTTTTGTAACCATAACTTTTCTTCAAACATTTTTCATCATGTTGTCCGTATGTGCATAGAATGGTGTAGCAGCTGTTTTGTCCATAGTTATCATGTGTTTCACAAAATTAACAAAAAAGAGCAATAATAGTCTTGACTTGAAAATTAGATTAGTTCTGACTCGCAAACTTTTTATGATGTGTAATAAGGCTACTTACACACAAGTGCATTTTATCACCTATCCAAGTGCATTTTATAATGCCGCCCCCACACCCTCGGGTCTTCTGCTTTGTTGATGTCAACCGGTTATTTTATATTAGATTTGCTCCTCCTGATGTTTTCTCAATCACTTTTTCCTCACCTGCTAGATGTCCTCCCAACAGCACTGATCGCACTTCTGTGCAGGCCGCATCCCATGATATAGGTTTCCCACTGTTTTTTTCCTGTGTGTGCATCTTCGTGGACCATGCGACCTACGGAGCACGATTTTTGTTTGTAAATCTGTGATTTTTTTTGTTATTAGGGTTCAAATCTCAGCATTCCCAGCTTTGCAGTGTGTATCACTACACAATTGTTTTTCATATGTTTTAGTAAGTCTTTTGCATGTGTATCTCTACCCAGTTGTTTTCATATTTATAGCTCCCGGTGCGTACCCCACCCAGTGTGTATTCCTAGCCAGTAGTTTTCATATTTGTGTTGTTCGTGGGGACAACAAATTCAACATGCAGCACACATGCAGCACAGGCAATTTTCTTTTTTCTGAATCAAATTGGTTCGAGTCATACTGCCCTTTAGTTTTCTCGATTTGGATAGTTAGCTTCCTTCTAGATCTCGATTTCTGCTATGCTCTTATAACATCGTAGTCTAGGTGAGTGAGGTGTGGCAAGGCTCCAGCAAGGGTCTCCATTGCCCAGTTATCTTGATTTGACATGTGGTTCTGTTGTTTGTGTTAGAATCGTGGGATTAATGGTCAATTTGTGTTGTGCCTTCATCAATTCTTGATGTGTTGTCCTTTATGTGGTTCTGTGTGTAGATGTGCAGGAAGCGCTTATACTATGCTCGCTAGGTGTTCAATTTGGCGTTGGGTCTGGCGTTGTAGTTAACATTTTCCTAACTCCCCTGTTGCACTAATCAAATTCTCTCATGAATTTTGTTCGTACGTTTGGCTGAAGCATGTACCACTAAGTGAGAAGCAAGCATCAAGAACCATGACACTTTTATGTCACCACACACTTCTATAAGAACTAGTGATATGTCATTTTCCTAGTCAAATCCATGTGGAAATCCCAAATTCTAGCCATAGCAATTCTGTTAGGATGAGTCTCTCCTTTTTGAGCATTTCTCTGTTTTTTATGATGCTACTTACTTTCTGCTGGCAGCTGGGCTTTCTTTTAAATTCAATCACAGTTACCTAATACTGTAGTTACCCCCAAATGTGTGTGTATATTATGTTAATATGTAGTAAATTTTTAAAAAGTGTGCTGGTCAACCAGCAAACAATTATATTGTGTTAATTGCTACCTAGAATTTTTCATACAAGTCACTTCTGTGTTTTTTTTTCAAATTAAGATTACCGGCTCTTCTTTGTGAGCCGAACTAATGTTGGAGGAAGCCAATGTAAGCACCAAGTGGCAGCTCTTGTTTCCCTAGATTTGTTTCTACTGCAAATTGTTTGTGCCAACAAGAACTGACATTCCTGAGTGTATATTCTGTCTTCCCCCCTTATTTTTTAATACTTGATACTTCAAGAAAATCTGAAAGCTTTTGAGTGAGGTTTGTCCAGTGATAAGTTTCAAGTTTATTCAATTTTAAGTTTCAGTTATTATTTTTATCCTAACTTTTCACTCTACAAGATCAGTGCTTTTATGTCCTTTCTCACATTTTACTCTCATTATTTCTGCATGTTCATGTCACTTTTAGATATGAGAATGTAAATCTGGGGTTGGATGACGACCCTGAGGGTGTATGCGACTACAAGGACAATCAAGTATGTGTGGTGAGTTGTGCCATTTTTAGGTTCTTGTGTGAACTTTGAAGGTTATTGTTTTTAGCAGTACCATCTAAATGTGCTGTCATTTGAAGATTTTTTAGCAGTACCATCAACCTGTATATTGCAAAGTCTGTAACAATGTTATGACACGTGAATAGTTTATTATCATATTTTCTTACTTTGAAATAATAATACCATTTGGTAAGGAAAATCAAAATTATATATTGGTAAAGTTTATGGCATTTCTATAATTAAGTGTTGTGCTATGCACTATTGTGGCACTCTTTATGATAGGGCAGGATGATCCATTTGTCATAATATTTATAATTGGAAAATGAAACCAAGTCATTATTTGTTAGAATAGTTGCTCTACTGTGGGGGGCGGGGGTAAAATCATAGCTTATTTTATTAGTTTGTAAGAAATATAATTTTAACACTGGTGTGCATTTAGAAATGTGTTTCCATCTGAAAGATGAGTGGCAATGTTGATTGATTTCCTTAGTCGTCCAAAACATGTAATCTCTGGATCCTTTATTCCAACTTTTATAAAATTATTGCCATGTTTTTCATGTTTCTTTTCTAGTGACCAACTTTGTTTTTTTACTGTAATATACATTGCTCTGCCAGCTGAACATATGAATACATCAATATAATACCCTGGTTGCACATTTTGATTCTAGAAAAAATCTCTGTTGATGTGTATTTGGTAGTAGAAAAATGGTAGTTTGTTTACCTTTTGACATAAGATCATCTAATTAGCTTGTCCAAAACGTCATGTATTAAAACAAAGTAGCTAATGCTATTTTCTGAGAATCATGACGTTCAAATTGGCCTTTCTCTACTCGCTTGGTAGTTTGTAATCATGTTTCTCTGGGGCTCTGGGCATCTGCCTTGTACTCACCCTGTCTCCCAGTACTCTCCCAGTCCTTGCTTATTGTTTGTTCTCTGCTGTTGACATTGTTGAGGTGTTGAATTCCACCTGAACTGTAGGTATGCTACTAGAATGTGCCGTAGACATAACTGACAAGGAAATTTAATTTTGATGCAGGAAATAAGACATTTGTGTTCTTATCTACAAGACCTAAAGAAGGCTTCAGCTCAAGAGATGCATCGAAGTGTTTATGCAAATTATGCTTCATTTATCAGGTCTGGTAGCAACTTTTTGTGCAAAAATTTCTTGATTTGTGCTTTTGTCACCTACTCACCTTTGTTTGAGATATCGACTCTTTAAACATGATGACACATGAACCCTCCCCCTTCATCGTGTATCCCACTGTTTTATTAATTATCACCATTTTCATCAAATCCTTCTTTCTCTCTATTTTTTAGTAGAAATCCTTCTTTCTCTCTATTTTTTTAGTAGAAATCCTTCTTTCGCTCTGATAAAAGCTCTTAACTATTGTGCTGAATGCTGGCTGCAGTAATAGCCATTGTTCTTTTAGTAATTCACTGCTATAACAATTTGCTTCTTTGCGAATTGAACCATTTTAATGCGTTCAAAAAATGGTTATGTAGATGCATCTGCCTACTTTTATTGTTGGTTTGTTACATTGTTAGTATCTTTATCATTACATCTATACTTGACAATCTGTATATTTTTTCTCAGAAACTAAACACTTTGATGACCCCACAGAATGTTCTTTTCTAGTATCAATGTTTTTTTACTCATCCTTACTTTGATCTTTTCTTTATATTTGTCCAGTTTGCGACATGTGAAATCACAGTTCGCATTGCTAACTTTTTTCTGCTTAAATAACTACTTTGTACTTATTTACTTGTCATCAGAACATCAAAGGAGATATCTGACCTTTAAGGGGGCTACTGTCAATTAGAAATCTGCTTAATACACAGGCAACTTTAATTCAAAGTCTCTGAAGGAGTTTAGATAGATTCATTGACATCAGGCCCTGAAGGTTCTGCAGAAGACAACATATCCAATGTTGAAGATCAGGAGCCTTCAGAGATTCAGAAATGGTCTGCAGATTTCCCTGACATGCTTGACGTTTTTTTAGCTGAGCGAAGAGCGGATGAAAGCACTGGATGTTCTAGATGAAGCAGAAAAGGTTGCTGTTAATGCAAAACGAATTCTTAACTGTAGATGAAGTTTCGGCTTTGAGAAGATCTATCTCTGATAATCGTCAGAGGCTGGCAGATCAGCTTGCTGAAGCTGCTTGTCAGTCTTTTCTAGTGAAAATGCTAAAAAGGGCCATCTTCACTTTGTAATGGATCGGGCAAATGTTAAAAATGGATCGGATTTGTACTGTTGCTGAAAAGTGATTGAGATTGAAATTTTTTCAGTCACTTTTGTTGAAAAAGACAAGGGAACACAAATCTAACTGATCAAAGAGGAAAAACCAATCACTTTTTCTGTGTAGTATAGTAAAAGCACTGTTGGATCTATGATGTACGGTGGAGAAAAAAGTAGACCTTATTCTCAATCGTTTGACAAGGAGATAGATCCTATATTTTTTTTAAACTTTGTTTTGCACAAAAGCTGAAACAACTACTTTTTTTTTGTCTGCGTTGCTTGACGACAATATGGGTCTATTTGGCAGGGCTCCGACTCCTCTAAAAACGGCTCCGGCTCTAGCTCATCTGGTGGAGTGGCTTTTCTAACAGAGCTGAAGCCGTTTTAGAAAATGTTTGGCAAGTTGTAAACGTCTAAATAACCCTTTCTTATTTTTTTTGTCTCTTCTTTTTTTCTTTTTTCCTCTTCTTTTCTTTTACTCTTCTTTTTCCCCTCCTCTCCTTATCCATTCACCCTCACGGTCTCACCTCCATATCCATCCGCGACCGTGAGGTCCCGGACTCCCGGCTCCCACCGCCGCTGGCGCCTCCGCCCGGCGTCCGCCTCAACGGCGGAGATCCGCTCTGCCCGTCACGACGCCTCACTGTCGGCTCCTGCCTCCCCTCTCGCCGCTCGCACTTTGCACCTCGGTCGGCTCGCCCGCCCGCCTCCGCCGCCGCCCGCCCGCCGCCTCGCCCGCCCTGGCGCTTGCTTGCCTCACCAGCGGCCGCCCCTGCTGCCGGGGCAATGGAGTAAAAGGAGTCGGGAGGATGGGCACGCTGCGTGGCTCCGCCTCCCGATGGAAGCCGTTTGCCGCTCCACCACTAGCTCCATGGCCGGAGCCGCCCCACCGCACCCTGTTTGGCAGGGCTCCGCCTAGAGCCGGAGGTGGAGCTCCTTTTGGATCCCTGCCAAACAGAGTCCAGGCACTTAATAAAAACAGAGTGCAGGGACTCCTACCTCTCTCTATATAGTTGAGAAAACTTTAGAGGGATCCGTTCCGTTTTTCTGTTCAATCGACTACATGGAGAGGTCTCTCCATTTGCTCATACATAGAAAGTCCTCCCAAGTTACGTCCTGCCACACAAAATTACTTCGCTCGACAGAAAGAAGCACACATGAGGAACTAATTTTTAGTCATGCATGAAGAGCCTTCCCAAGTAACTTCGTACTCCCTCCGGTTTGATAAAAGAAGTCGTTTTGGACAAGATTTGAGTCAAACATTGGGACTATAAATCATGAATAACTTTTAAGTCGTTGAGTTTAAAAATGTGAAAACTACATGAATAGATTTGTTTTGTAAAATACTTTAATAAAAGTATACATATGTTAGTTTTTAATAATTATTTTTAGAAAAATCGGAAGTCAAAGTTGTACTTTGGAGGCAGTGTCATTTGTCTCTAACGACTTTTTTTACGCCGAGGAGTACTACACAAAATTACTTTCCTAAACTTTGTGTCGCAGGAAGTAACTATTTCTTTATATTTCTTTATATAAAATTATTACATAGAGATGCCTCTCCATTTAGATTTTTTAAATTTCTTTATATAAAATTATGTCGTACTAAAAAGATCAGATTATTCATATGGATTTTTTCCCCCTACAGCAACCCTTCGTTCTCCACTCGGACTGTATCGCTGGTCTCGGCTTACGCCCAAACCCTCGCCGTCGACTCTTGCAAACCCTTCTCCATGGCGGCCACAGCAGCCGCGGGGGCCGCCGCCGCCCCACCGCCGCGGCAGTCCAAGCTGGAGCCGCGGGAGGAGCTGCGTGTGGAGGTGCCCCCCGACGCCTCCCTCCGCGTGCGCCTCGTCACCGGCACGGCGGAGATCTTCGGCACCGAGCTGCCCCCCGAGGGCTGGGTCTCTATTCCTCCCCGCTCCAAGATCGCCGTAAGCACCACGACGCCCCCCTGCACCACCCCTCCCCAGCAAAAGGAACCACCACCCGCCCCGCGCTGCTGGCCTCTGCCGCCATTGTTCGGTGCTGCTTGCTTGACCTGATTCGCCGTTTCTGTTCTACCGATTAGATCTTCAGCTGGCACGGCGCGACGCTGGAGCTGGACGGGCCCACCGAGAGCGAGTATCCGTCCGTGGAGGTGCGCTGTGGGGCTCGGTTTCTACTCCTGGTTCTAATTTCTTGTGTAAATTTGGGGTGAAATGAAGTTCATGGTCTGACGATTATGTTTCTTTGTGCTGCAGACACCAATGGTGATTTACGTCAACACACACGCCATTCTTGATGCGCGAAGGGCAAGGGCAAGGGCTGCCGCAGCGCAGGGGGGTGATTTGGAGGCCTCGCAGGTGAGTGCTCCTGTTTCAGTTTAGCTGGTGCCTCGTCATGATACAATTGTAGGGATTGTTGCATAATTGAGAATCTGTAGGAAATGCGGAGTATTGTCTTATAAACAACTAGTTAGAAAGCGTGCCAGTTTTGCGATTTTGCTCATTTTCTGTATTCTGCATTGCGGATTTCACATCCCTAGAGATGAAGAGTGAGTGTTAAAGTACTTGAAACTTGACATAACAGCACCTTCAGTAATTCTGTAGTTTTGTGTTGAAAAGCGTATGTGATATTTTCTTGTGTGTTCCTGACATGATGTTCAAAAGACAGACTATAATGTAATCATGAATTGTTCTTTGTGACAATAAAAAACAGATCACAGCATTGACCTATATAATTCTGTAGAAGCAACTTGTGGTTAAACCGAACTGGGTGATGACGGACCTAGAATATTAGCATAGATTGAACATGAACATGAATGTGAGCATTTATGGTCTACATGAACATAACAAACTTTATATCTTCATTTCCCTTGACTAAATCACTGAAATTGTCTTACCCTATGTGGTTTAGGGACCTAGAGTGATTGTTGTGGGACCAACAGATTCTGGAAAAAGTACCCTCTGCAGAATGCTCCTTAGCTGGGCTGCAAAATTGGGCTGGAAGCCTACGTATGTGGATTTAGATATCGGCCAGGGGTCTATAACGATCCCTGGATGTATTTCTGCTACCCCAATTGAGAAACCTATTGATATAGTTGATGGGATTCCCTTGGAGATGCCACTAGTTTACTTCTATGGCCACCCTACTCCAAGGTAACTCTCCAATGTATTCTTTGGCAGTTCTTACTCACTACTGAGTGCTTTCTGTATATAATATATTTCTTTCTACTGCTTTGCCACCTCATATGTTGCTTGTGTTACAATAGTATCAATCCGGATGTCTACAAAGCTCTTATGAGGGAGCTAGCTAAAACATTGGAGAGACAGTTCTCTGGCAATGCTGAATCTAGGGCAGCAGGAATGGTTATCAATACCATGGGGTGGGTTGAAGGCCTTGGGTATGAGGTGAGTAGTTGGTTTCAAATGATTGGAAATTTTCACAATGCTTGCTGGTGGCTAATTTATATGCATCATGTGGTGCTTCTTTACTTTTGCTCTGCAGTTACTTCTATATGCAATTGAAACTTTCAAGGCCAATGTAGTGCTGGTCCTGGGACAGGCAAGTGATGCATTGATTTGTTCTTGCAAAGTGTTTTTCCAACATGAGCAGTACTGTTCACAAAATCATTCTTGTTTCATTTTGCATTGGCTGACAACCGCACTATCATAATATTCGATGTGGTGATAAATATTAACTGTTCAATTTTTAGCTAAGTATAGTGTTACTAAGCGTCCTAGCCTCCTAGGCAGGCAAACATTTTTGTTACAGGACTATGCTGTTATCAAGGTATCATGCTAAGTGTTCTAAAAGAAACCAAGTGTCCCTTATAGTGTTTGTAAAGTAATGGAGATCCCATCGAGTAACAAAATGGTAAATGTTTTGCAGCATTAAGACATGGTTGATCTCTAGTTGAAAGAAAACAGTCTGCTAGCAGTACTCCCTGGTAGTATGCTTTGTATAAACAGATCATCCGCACTAGATGTGCAGTATTCTCCAGTTGTGCATCTAGTGAGCGTGCTGAAGTTATGTGATTTCTAGGTATATCTCTGATAATTCTAGATAAGTCATTGAAAAGAATTATGTGCCAACTGGCACTCAGAAAGATTTGAAAAAGTGTGCATAAAAGCGCATAACACCAAGTATGCAGAATCGCATGTCAGTAGCAATTGAAGTTTGAAACTATTATTACGTTGTGATTTAATCTTGTAAAAAATAGTGCTCTGCAGAACTGTACCTGTTCGTTGTTTGATTTTGAATGTTCAGTAATGGCTAAATGAAATTATCATATATTAAACAGCTTGTCAGAATTATCTGATCTATTTCATGTCTTTCAGGAGAAACTCTGGAAGATGTTAAAGGATGCAGTTCAAAGCAAGCCCAACATTGATGTTGTAAAACTTCAGAAATCAGAGGGTGTTGTCCTCAGAAATTCAAAATATCGCCAAAAAACAAGAAGCTTCAGAATCAAGGTAAGCTTTATTTTCTTGAAGTGGAATTTGCCCAATAATGCCATCAAATTTTGCTGGTACCTAACGTTAAAGGTATCTAATGAAAACTTGAAATATAGCTGCATTATTGTGCACTGTGACTCTCTTTGTCTCTTTCTCCTTTTTCATAATAATTTACATGTAATCCCTAAAACATTTGTGGGGTAATTATTCACTATATCAACATTATGTCATGCTCTGAGTTATTGAAGTTAAGTCCTAATGAGCTCTTGCAGGAATACTTTTATGGGATTGCAAATGATTTGGCGCCACATTCAAACATTGTCAATTTCAGTGATGTCTCAGTGTATAGAATTGGTGGTGGCCATCAAGCTCCTCGTTCAGCATTGCCTATTGGTGCAGAGCCTGTGGCAGATCCTACTGTTGCTGTCAACATCAGCACGGATATGATCCATACAGTGCTTGCTATTTCTTATGCTAAGGAACCCGATGAAATAATTTCTAGGTAATAATTTTGTACCTGTTGCTTATATTACAGGCTATAGGGCCAGTAAGGCTAGAGAGAGATATCACAGGTACTTGAGCCTTAGGAAAATATCTGTACAACAGCCTTAGGAAAATGAAAATACATGATGTAGGTACTTGAGCCTTGGGAGTTATTTACAGTTGGTTATTCTATCACATTTTTAAATACCCAGTTTATTTTCCTTTTCTTCAGACTGATTCGCACTAGCAGCTTTTTGTGAGCTACATCTTGTTTGCACATCTTCTGCATCAAGTTATTCCCAGTTATGGCACTAATCTAACCATATGTTCCTGGTGACAGTTATCCTTGCTTATATGTTACAAGATTCAAACCGAATAGTTTTTGAGTTTTGCAAGCAGTATATTGTACTTGATTAGTGAAGATATAGGTCAAAGTTTTATGAATGTCATGCAGAAAACTTTCATTTTTCTAGCGGCTTGATCAGTGGTTATAAATTTGTATAGGAATGTGGTGTCATGCTTTAGAGTATAGACAGTGATAGTCAGGACGATTATGTTTCTTTTTAGTACGTCAACATTCGGTAAGTCACATGGGTTTCAAATTATTTCCTTGGGGCCATGTTTCCCATGGTACTGTTTGATTCAACCATTACAATCTAAAAAAATGATGTCCAGATCTGCAGAATTGGAGTATCTATCTCATTCCAAGTTGCATTTACCTGTTTGCTCACATCTAAAACATGATTTATTGCAGCAATGTTGCCGGATTCATCCATGTCACAGATGTGGACATCCAAAGGTATGCCTAGCAAAACCAGCGTGTTAGTATGCAGGTTTATAATATCCGTGTTCGCCTGGAACTAATGTTCTTCATTCCAGGAAGAAGCTGACGTACATTGCACCTTGCCCTGGGGACTTGCCAAGCAGGCTGTTGATTGCGAGCTCGCTGACATGGTATGAAGCCTGATTCGTCCGAGGCTGGTGATTGTAGCTTAGATAGGAAGTATGCCCAGATTGGTAGAGCGGCATTGCCGCATGTTGTAAAGCTGGGACATGTAACGCTGAAACTGAGTGTACTTGTGTTGCATTGCTAACCAACAGAAACGATGTAAGGGCAAACATTTTGGTTCTGGGGTACGTTTTGCCTTGCTCCGATTTACCTCTCCTGATTCCATGCTTGACAAATGATTAACTACAACACGATTGAGATAACACAATGTTTGTCCCGGTTACGTTCACCCTGTGGAATTTGGTTTTAAAAAGTCGAAGAAGAGTAAAACAGATGTTTAGCTGTGCATTTACAATTTTAGTTTTTGGAATCTGAATTCAGGATTGCAGTCAACACCCCACATCCATTTTTTCTTTAATAATGTCAGAAAATATCATGTTGGTTTTAACGTACGACTATTGGAGCAATAATTGCGCAGTAGAAAAAAAAAACTGTAATCATATCTGCCTCCCATTTGGACATGGATCAAATTGTTTGGAGCGTTATAAAATAGTTTCTCGTATGCTTGGGTACCATCCATTCTCTCATCACAAGACTTCTTTTGTGGTACTCCCTCCTTCCTTTTTTATTAATTTGACGTTGCATAACTCAAAATTAAGCTAATCAACGTCATGTAAATGAGAACAGAGGGAGTAATTCATTTTTTGATGCATTAATTATTACTAGCTAGACTCTGTGGATCCGGAATGAAGCAAGTGGAATAGCAACAGTTCGGCACAGAGTTTTCCAAAAAAAATAGAAGAGAAAAAGTTCGGCACAGAGGTGTACAACAAGATGCACTGCAACCGTATAATACCATGGTTGGTTAAAGAAAACACAGAACACGGCAACACCATGCGCAAACCACCCATAGTATTGTGGCTTCTCATGGCAGCTCGATGATGCCTTAATTATTCCTAGCTAGACTCAGTGGTGGATCCGGAATGATGCAAGCGGAATTGCAACACTTGGGCACAGAGTGTACAATAAGATGCACTGCAACCGTTGGCTGGTGCTGAGTTGCAGTAGAAGAAGTTGCCAGATCACAGGTGGCTGGTGTTGATTTGCTTGAGAGAAAAAATACCGTTGACGTGGCTGAAACACCAAACGAACAGGGCCGGGTTCTCATGGCAGCTCTTGCACAAGGGGTGACATGACTTGGAGTGGCTGCTGCTTGGACCTGCGAATTGTCAAGTCCTATGAGACAGGCTCGATCCGTTCGTTGGTCACTGCATCTAGCAGTTGCTGAAGCATAAAACATGTAAATTGAATGGGGGTCTTGAAGCTAGGATTAGTTACCAGCTACGTCGATGAAGGAACAAGGCGCATCCGCCCCCGAGCCCGAGAGCCGCGGCGCCGGCGCCGGCCACCACCAGCACCGGCGTCGATGGCGGCGCGAGACGTGCCGCCTTGCACGACACGAGGAGCACGAGCAGCAGGACGTGGCACGAGGCTGCGATCTTGAGCCACCGGCCTCCCCGCCGGGTGCCCTCCTTGCCGCACCCGAGACGCCGCGCGAAGAGGAGCACGAGGAGCAGGTAGGAAACGCCTACGCACGCCACGGACTGGGCGTCGTCCCGGGACAGGTACATCGCTAGGCCGGAGTTGAAGCTGAGCAGCCCGAGAGCCAAGCCGGAAGCCACCATCATGCGGAGTTGTTCCATTTCCGTTTGGTGCTCGCGCGTGGCCGGCAGCGGCTTCATCGCCGAGGGAGAAGCGTGAGAAGGATGTGGAGGAAGTGGACGACGAGGGGGGCAGCCAGGCAGTATGCAGGAGTTTAGGACTTGGGAGCTTCCGCGTAAAAGCTTAATGTAATGGGTTCAAGGGGGTGATATGAGCAGCTGAGATTGGGACAAGAGAGTGGCTGGGCCGGAAGTGTTGGCTTCGTTCTAGTTCTAGGTGAGTGACAGTAGGAAACTGATGGGGGTAACTAGAACATGGATTTTTCACAGGGCATCGCTCCATCAGTAGTTATTCAGAAAAAAAGAGGATTTAGTTAACTCCTGCCTACAGCTGGTATCAGTAATCACGAAAACGCGCAGGGCATCTTTCCTGGAATCCTGGTGAAGTCTTTTATTTGAGGACCACTTCTTCTTGGTAACAAGGATGGAATTTCATGGAAGGACAGGTACATCATGCCAAGAGTTGGCTGCTCCGCGTGTGAACTGATGACAATGGCAGTATAAAATTTAGCCATGCGTGGTTTGATGCTTTCGAGGTCTAAATTAAGGCCTAACGAGGATGGAACAGTTCCAAGTCCACACGGAAGCACTATGCACAACTTTATGTTTTTTAGGAATCACTTTATGTTTTTTACGAACCACTTTATGTAAAGAGAATATCGACGACTTCATGGAAGCTACCTCGACCACAAATGATGGTTTTTTATGAGAGTGTTTATCATGACCAAAATTATTATGAAAAAATGCACCAACACCTACATATTCAAATTAGTGTTGTTTTCGTCATGTATTGATTGGTATTTATAAACTGGTGAAACTTAGATATATAATTTAGTCCTAGCAACATTAAAAGTAAACCAGTACTTTATTTTAGAATGTAGGGAGTATTTTAGAACGGAGATCGCGTTTCAAAAGTCTTCGTACTCCAGGTAAAGTAGCGAGTTCGCGTAGTGATGCAAAACATCGAGCATATATACTACAGTCCAAGTCAAGTAATCTAGTCCATAGATGTGATCATGGAGATGGAGGCACATGGTACGGTGTCAAGCGCTTGTCCCCTAGCCTACGTGTGAATGCCCGTTTCAGTTTAACGGATTTTCTTGGATATATGAAGATTGATTGTTGACGCGGAACACTTCTTAGCCTTATCATGTTGAATTGATAAGGCGAGGCTACATCAATAACTCAACTTAGAAGGCACACAGTCACACTGACAAAACATTGATATTTCTAGAGCTACTAGTACTTTTGTAGTTGCGCCACAAAATTGATTGTTAACGTCATCCTTAATGGACAGTAAAATACCCCGGGTAAAGTAATTGGGTCAGCATAGTGATGGAAAGTGTCGAGCATACTACAGTCCAAGTCAAGTAATCGAGCTGATGTGATCGTGGAGGCACATGGTACGGTGTCGAGCGCATGTTCCCTAGCGTATGTGTGAATGCCCATTTCAATATGCGGATAGGAGGAATCTTTGCACTCATTTGACTGATAGAAACTCGACGAAGTTTCCTGGAAGAGGATTGATTGTTGACGCGGAACACTTCACAGTGACAAAACATTGATATTTTTTATCTAGAGCTACTAGTATTTTAGTAGTTGTGCTGCAAAATTGATTGTTAATGACGTCCTTAATGAAAAGTAAAATACCCCATGTAAAGTAGTTGAGTCCACATAGTGATGGAAAGCATCGAGCATACTACAATCCAAGTCAAGTAATCCAGCCGATGTGATCATGGAGGCACATGGTACGGTGTGGAGTACGTGTGAATGCCCGTTTCGATCCGCGGATAGGAGGAATCTTTGCACTCATTTGACTGATAGATATAGAAACTCGACACTGGAAGAGCATTGATTGTTGACGCGGAACACTTCACACTGACAGAACATTGATATTTTTTCTAGAGCTACTAGTGTTTTAGTAGTTGTGCTGCAAAATTGATTGTTAATGTCGTCCTTAATGAAAAGTAAAATACCCCAGGTAAAGTAGCTGAGTGCGCATAGTGATGGAATGCGTTGAGCATACTACAATCCAAGTCAAGTAATCCAGCTGATGTGATCATGGAGGCACATGGTACGGTGTCGAGTACGTGTGAATGCCCGTTTCGATCCGCGGATAGAAGGAATCTTTGCACTCATTTGACTGATAGAGATAGAAACTCGGCGCTGGAAGAGGATTGATTGTTGACGTGGAACACTTCACACTGACAGAACATTGATATTTTTTCTAGAGCTACTAGTATTTTAGTAGTTGTGCTGCAAAATTGATTGTTAATGTCATCCTTAATGAAAAGTAAAATACCCCAGGTAAAGTAGCTGAGTCCGCATAGTGATGGAAAGCGTCGAGCATACTACAATCCAACTCAAGTAATCCAGCCGATGTGATCATGGAGGCACATGGTACGGTGTCGAGTACGTGGGAATGCCTGTTTCGGTCTGCGGATAGGAGGAATCTTTGCACTCATTTTACCGATAGAAACTCGAGGAAGTTTCTTGGAAGAGGATTGATTGTTGACGCGGAACACTATGGGTGAAAAGAGGTGGAAAGAATAGTGAATGAATAGTGAAAATTGTGTTGAATTGCTACGTCAATAACTCATTTTGGATGGCACACTGTCACACTGACAAAACATTGATATTTGTTCTAGAGCTACTAGTATTTTTGTAGTTGCGCTGCAAAATTGATTGTTAACGTCGTCCTTAATGGAAAGCAAAATACCCCAGACTTAGTAATGTGTAAGCCTGTATGATAAGCTTTGAATTTAGTTAACTCTGCATATCAGCTGGCATCAGTAGTCACAAGACGTGCATGGCATCTTTCCTGCTGAAGTCTTTTATTTGAGGACCACTTCTTGTATATTAGTGTTCGCACCCAAAATTGGCACGTCTTGTCTGACCGGTCAGACTTGTGGGTCCCACCGGTCAGACCGGTGTGGTCAAAGATCATAAAATACAATTTGGACTTCACCATTGGATAGGTCTCGTCGAGTAGATCAAGATTCATATGTGGAACGTCCAAATCGGAGTCCGGATGAGGGAGATATGACTTATACAAGATCTGCACGTCGAGTGCACCGGTCTGACCGGTGCCCCGTCGAACCGAAAAAGGTCCTAATAGATTTAGGCTTGTAAAAGGATTTTCTTGCGGGGCAAGACCTCCCCACCCTATAAATATAAAAGGCCACGGCCGATTGAGTGATCCAATCGATCAAATCAGTCTACTTTTATATTTTTACTTTTCCCCTTTGCCTTATACTTTTCCAATCTATTACTTGTTGTTCCTCCTTCGTCTCTACGTCGATTGAGGGCGTTCTAGGTGGCCTTGCCGACCCTAGAGCAACCCTATGTGCGCCGCCCTGACAGGATCCTGCCCGGGCGACGTTTGGAGGTCGTTCGCCGGTTCACCCCGGCAAAGGTCTGACCGGTGACCTTCACCGGTCTGACCGGTGGGCAAAGGTCTGACCGGTGACACACACCGGTCTGACCGGTGCCTACGCAGAGGTGCTGCACCAAGCCCCTCCGCGTTGTTGTTGGCCGTACACTTGTGCCAACAAATTGGCGACTCCGCTGGGGAAGAACGAAGATCAATCGGCTGCCATGGCCGGTAAACTGCCTGTACCCTCAGAGATTGACCCCCAAAACATTGCAAGGCCGAATGTTGAGCAAACATCGGCTGAAGAGCAGAAAGCACTTGCTGAAGTCAGGAGGAAGATTCATGAACAAAAGGAGCGGGAGATCCTGGAGTTGGAAGAAGAAGCCATGAAGCAATACATCTCGCACTTCTCCGTGGATCGACAAGGACGTCAAGAAGGATGTCATCAATATTCCCGCGCTCAAGGTACAATCTGAAGCTCCTCCTGAAGATAATTCATATATTGCTAATATGATTGATGGGGCTGTTAGTGCTAGCTTAAATAACAAATTTGTTGCCATGAGTGAAAATTTTGAATCTATGATTAATTCTCGTTTAGATCGTATAGAGGCCAAATTTGGTAAACAATTTTCTGGTAATGATATTAATGCATCTAATTCTAATACCGAAAATTCTAAAGATAGCACTCTAGATGATTTTTCAGACTTGCATATACCTAAAGTCCTCATTGGTGTACCTCCGATCCACCACATACAAAGCCGGATTACTATTGGTGCTTCGGCTGGTGGAGGGAGTACAATGGCCGCTACTAATGCAATGATGCCGCATACGGTTGTATATAGCGAGCCAAGTGCATATGTTCCTAATAGTTCGTTGCATGTTCCCAACACATTGCGAACCAAATATCAAAGATATAGCACACCACAACCTACTATAAATCGAGCACCACATCCTGGATCGGCTAGACCTAGAACTGCTTTGGGGATGGAGGGATTTAGAGAAGAGATGCTCGAGATATTTAGGCAAACTTTTGGTACAGAGCCTAAAACCAAGAGTCGGTCGCATCAAAGACCGTATCCTGAAAATTATGAGTATATTTCATGCCACAGGGATTTAAAATACCAGAGTTTACTAAATTTAGTGGGGATGATGGTAGAAGTACATTAGAACATATAGGCCAATTTACTATACAATGTGGTGCAGCTGCTTCTAATGATATTTGTAAAATGAGATTGTTTCCTTTATCTCTATCGGGTGCTGCATTTACATGGTTTATTTCTTTGCCACCCAACTCAGTTTACACTTTTTCTGATATAGAAAATAAATTTCATGATTATTTCTTTACCGGTGAAACTGAGTTGAAATTGTCACATCTTGTATCGGTTAGGCAAAAATCTAATGAATCTGTGACTGAATATATTAGAAGATTTAAAGACACTAGAAATCGATGCTATAGTTTGACAATTTCTGATAGAGATCTAGCTGATCTTGCTTATTCTGGTTTGCTCAATATTCATAAAGAGAAGCTAGATGGTCAAGATTTCTTAGATGTTAGTCGGTTGTTGCAAAAAGTTTTAGCTAATGAAAACCGACTTAAGGAATCTAAGAGTTCACAAAAAAACCAATGAAAAGTCTAATCGTCCTATTTATTATGCATCTGATTATTCGGACGATGAAGGCAATGATGTTTTAACTACTAAATTTGTATGGTCAAATAAAGATAAACCTAGCACTTGTGAGTCTTTAAAGCCGATCCGAAAGAATCGGCAAGAAGAAATTAAATACACCTATGATGTAGCCAAGTGTGATAGGATTTTTGATGAGTTGTTGAAAGCTGGAAAAATTAAAATAAATCATATTATACCGCCACTAGAAGGGTTAAAGAGACGTGCTTACTGTAAATTTCATAATTCTTATTCTCATGCAACTAATGATTGCAATGTATTTCGTCCGCAAGTGCAATCGGCCATTAATGAAGGTCGTTTGACTTTTCATGCTATGCAAGTCAATCATAATCCCTTTCCGATAAATACTCTTAAGTTAAACAATCCAAAAGTGCTAATTCGGTCGGATCAAGCCGAAAAAACTAAAGGAAAAAATGTAATCATTGGTGAGCAAAGGCCTGAAGAGAAAGTGCAGAATAAGCTACTGGAGGATACCCCCAAGGTTGCAGCGAAGGCTTCAACGCTCGGGGGGCAAGACAAGACGAAGAAGACCGGCAGCACGTCGACCGGTCTGACCGGTGCCCCCAGAGATGTCCCAAGGTCAAGAAAAAGGTGAAGCCGACCTTCGAGGAGCTTTTGGCCAAGTACAAGAAGAAGGGAGCAAGCCAAAAGCAAGGGAGTCAGCTAAGTAAAGGTGAAAATTCGAGACTTTCAACAAAAAATCAAAATATACCTTGTTCTTGCAAATCTCAAGAAAATTATGTTGTTGTACCTTATTCATATGCTGGACCGACCTCACCATGGTCCTGGTCATATCCTTACTATTATTCACCTTTGGATTATGCTAATTTACATATGCGTTCATATATGATTCAATATCCTCCTACATATGTAAATCATGGTTCAATGCAAAGACCGATTGTTCTTGATAATAATCTGGTCGGAAGTGCATCCATTAACTCTAAAGGAGGTCATAAAGACAGCGATGAATCAAAATACTCGCAGCCGAGGTGGTGTCCCTCAGGCTTAACACATACACAAAAAAGAAGATTGCAACGGATGCGAAAGCAAGGATCAATGGAGCAATGAGCAACAGTGTTACCAGCAAGGTCAGCCACTACTAAGCAGGTATGGAGACCGAAAACAAGTTGTTCCATGAGTTGAGAGCAAGTTTATGGCTGATAAAACGATTATCGCCCTTAGGAGCAAAATATGGGTGATGCATTGTTGATCATCATCTTTAGCCAATTTTGATATTTGTGAATGTTTTCTGGCACGCAAGCTTTACCAGAAAACAGGGGGCATATGTTCGCACCCAAAATTGGCACGTCTTGTCGGCGGCCGACTGTGGGTCCCACCGGTCGGGGTGGTCAAAGACCATAAAATACAATTTGGACTTCACCATTGGATAGGTCTCATCGAGTAGATCAAGATTCTTATGTGGAACGTCCAAATCGGAGTCTGGATGAGGGAGATATGACTTATCGAGTGCACCCCGACCCAAGGTGCCCTTGTCCGAACCGAAAAAAGGAGTCCTGATAGATTTAGGCTTGTAAAAGGATTTCCTTGCGGGGCAAGACCTCCCCACCCTATAAATATAAAGGGCCACGGCCGATTGAGTGATCCAATCGATCAAATCAATCTACTTTTATATTTTTACTTTTCCCCTTTGCCTTATACTTTTCCAATCTATTACTTGCTGTTACTCCTTCGTCTCTACGTCGATTGAGGGCGTTCTAGGTGGCATTGCCGACCCTAGAGCAACCCTACGTGCGCCGCCCCGATAGGATCCTGCCCGGGCGACGTTCGGAGGTCTTTCGCCGGTTCACCCCGGCAAAGGTCTGACCGGTGACCTTCACCGGTCTGACCGGTGGGCAAAGGTCTGACCGGTGACACACACCGGTCTGACCGGTGCCTACGCAGAGGTGCTGCACCGAGCCCCTCCGCGTTGTTGTTGGCCGTACACTTGTGCCAACAATTAGTAAAAAGGCTGAAATTTCTTGTATATTAGTAAAAAGGCTAAGTTGAGGACTCAAACCCTTGTGAGCTAGTTTCACCACAAGGAACCTAACCAGCTGCGCTATATGCTCGGTTCTCAAACTCTTTTACTTTTAACCAAAGTTAATTACTGTGAAAAATGCAGCAGCATTGACAACATCAAATTAGTTTTGTTAATGCACCATTAATTGTATCTTCATAGTGTATTTATTGGTAACAATATTAAAGACAACCAACATCGGTCTCCGTAAATTAGGTAAAGTCTGTGTTGTGATAGAAAGCTTACAATGCTGCCTTGTACAATCATTCCACGCGTTAATAACAATCACTTTTCTTCATGATTCCGGTTTTATATGACTAAAACGTTATGTTCCCCTTTTCGATAGGAATTATTAGTAACTTCCCTGCCAATTTTTCGTATGCAAATCCAAAAGAAACTAAAAAGTTGGCAGCGACCGTCCTCCCAAATCATTATAAGTAACTTTTGAACATTTTTATTTGCACATCCGATCCGTCTAAAATGCAAATTCGCTCGTTCACTTATTGTTTGAATCTAATTTTTGAAACCGGGACAAATGTGATACTGTTGAATTCATAAGGCGCGGCCATGTCAATAACTATATATGTGGATGCCACATTGACGAAACATTGATATTTTTTCTAGAGCTAGCTACTAGTTGCGCCGCAAAATTGATTGGTAACCTGCATCGTCCTGAATAGAAAGTAAAATGCCCCAGAGTTAATTTTAGTGATGTATAAGCCAATGATACGCTTCGAATTTAGTCATCGCTCCGGCCGGATCGGAGCATCAGAGATCAAGAGACGAAGGAAGGTAGACAGATAGTAGGAGAAGAAAAATGAACCAAATTTTTTGCTAGAATTTATGCGACAAGCCACGGAAGCGGGCTGGGTACAAGACACACATGGACTGATAGACACTTTTACAGCAGAGCAACAACAGATCTAGTGGAGTTCATCCACCAAACTCTCTTCTCTCCTCATCACCACCAGGCACCAGCTAGAGGACTGGTGGTTGACGGTTGTTGTGTCCTCCCTGGAGTCCTGGACTTACGCGAAGAAGGCGTAGAAGATGCCGAACAGGGCTGCGGCGGCCATCGCCCAGACGACCGCTGCCATCGGCAGAGGCATGACCGTGGCTACCTTGTAGCACAACATGACCGCGAGGAGCGCCGTCAGAGTCCACACCGATTTCCGGACGCGACGCGAGTTGGTGTCGGGATCGCCCACTCGTTCCATCCTTCTCAGAATGAGGAAGAGCATGACGAGATCCGCATACGAGAAACCAACAAAGGCAACGGACCAGAGGTCGCCCTGCGAGCGGTATACGGCCATGCCGGAGTTGAAGGTGAGGAAGGCGAAACCCAGGCAGGTGAGCCACGGGAAGCGTCTCTCCGGGTCTTGGGTACCCGGAGGACGTATGTCCCTCAGCAGAACTTCATCAGCGAGCTCAAGGTCAGGGGCTGATTCCATGTCCCACGGCATCCCTGCGCCGCTGCGCGTGTGTAGGAGGCAGAAGCTAGCTACGAGCAAGAGAGAAGTTGAGAGGCACGGACTGTAGTTGTGAGGCGAAGCTTATGTGCTTCCGGGAGCGAGCCAGACGGGTTAGAGCTCGCAGCCTCGCACTACGGAAATAAGGATTTCTTTAGGATAACTGGTGCGAAGCTTCCTCTCTACTACTAGCACGTCTCAGCTTGCCCCTTCTGCCCCCGGCCGTCTCGGGTTTCAGACCAGTGTCACCGGGTACGGCGTGGTCGGCATGCTGACGGTAGTCCAAGGCTCCGTGGGGGTTTCATGACTACCATGTGAGCACTTTTGATGATGTAGTAGTATATTAATGAAGAGAAAAGTAAAATGAGTTTCATGAGGATGACACTCTCTATACACAGTTACCTAAACAACTTGTGTCTTACATGCAACCTAGAAAACTAAAATAGATGAAACTATGCATTGAGAGGGATGTGTTTCATTATAGTTTCAAACATTTTTAGATCATGTGTCACTCTAGGTAATTTGTCTATGACATCTCCACTGAGAATGGCCTTAGGGATGAAAACAGGACCGGCACCGTATACCGCGTATCCTACCCAAATAGCGTATTCACGGTAAAAAATCAAGAACAGGAAAATATCGGGGATGAAACAGGAACAGAATCAGGTAGGGCAAATTCCCGACTGTATTCACATATCCCGGGATGAACCAGTGGTATTAGGAATGGATTCAGATCCTGGGATGAACCGCCGGTAACAGGAATGGATTCAGGTGGGGCAAATTCCGCGATTCACGATCCCGTAAATGTAAGGTGGGGCAAATTTCACCAGATTCACAGATCCTAGGATGAACCGGCGGTAACAAGAACGGAATCAGGTGGGGCAAATTCCCGACCGTATTCACAGATCCCGTTTCCAGCCGGGATTCTCCCTCGTTTTTTCTTGCGGGAATGTCCCGCTTCGCATGCCAAATTTTGGCTGCACACCATGCGCAAGCTGAGAGTCCCCCTCATCCTTAGTTATAGCTCAACTGCGGAGGCGTTGCTGCGTGAGGTGGCCCTGTTTACTTCCCCAAAATTTCACTAACTACCCGTCACATCAAACTCCAGACACTAATTAGGAGTATTAACTGTAGATTACTGACAAAACCTGTTCCGTAACCCCTATCTTAATTTTCGAGATGAATCTAATGAGCCTAATTATGCCATGATTAGACAATGTTGTGCTATAGTAACCAATATCTAATGATGGATTAATTAGACTTAATGGATTTGTCTTGCAATTTCCGATTTATTGGTATAATTATTTGAATAACTAGTCTACGTTTAATACTTCTAATAGACCTTGAAAGATGCTGCACTGAACAGCAGCCTCTGCCCGCAGTCCGCACAGCTGACTTGCTCTTGTGTGCCGGCCTGCCATGTAGGGATGAAAGCGGTCGGGAGCGATTGGGCATGACGCAGCTAACATGTTACCAGGAGCACACCACGGAACAGCAGCAACCAGCACATATTCGGTCATTGTCATCTTTTTCTTTTTTCTTTACAGTACTATTTGTGTGTGTCTATATATAGAGAGAGAGTTGTAATATTTGTATTGAGTTGAATGGTTGAAGTGGTCTATTTGTGTCAACATTCCCGATTTTAACAACTGATTCCCGACCGTTATCAGTATTTTCCCGATCCAAATATTTTGTTTCCGATATACCGTAATTTCGATTTCGTTTTCCCGACCAGCCTTCCCGTTCACGTTTCTGTTTCCGACAAAACAAAATGCAAAAACGGGAATGGTTAAGACGTTTTCCCATCGTTCCCGACCACTTTCATCCCTAGATGGCCTGAACGCATGTTGGGCCAATATTATGCTACTGCTACGTGTAAAACTGAAAGGAAGGAAGATGGGCCACTTCAAGGAAAGAGGATTTTATAGCCATAGTAGTTGGATTTTTTTAGTAGTAAATGTTAGATAATAGGTGATTAAACGGCATATTCTAATTCCATGAATAAAAGGATATTTCAACATAAGAATTATCATGCGTGCAACATAGCAAGTGCGAGTGTTCATGTTTAAACAACTATCAAACATAAACATGTTCATGAATAAACCACAATTAAACATGAACAACAAGAAAGTCAGAAAGTACCCAAAGGCGGGGCGGGTGACGGCGTCACCCAATGCGCCATTGTTCTCTGTGTTAACCATGTGGCTAACCGTGGGAGAACCTCAGTCGGTGTAGTCGTACAAATTCGGTGCAGAAAGATGACGCAGTGCAGATCTCGGACGGCCTTCAGGAAGTAGTCGAAGTAGTCGCAGAGGAGCGGCGGTCGCACAAACGCCTCCCAAAACCTTATTGCCCGCATATCCCGAGCAGGATCTTCAGAGCGGTCGAGGTTCCGAAGGCCTACTCTCGCCGGTACCGTGCGCGCGGTGCTAGTGATGGGAATGCGGAACGCAGCAAAACAGAGAGGGAGAAGGGAGAGATCTCCTGAACAACAGAGTATCTGATTGTGAATGTGCGAATGGAGAGGAGGAGGGAGCGTGAGAGCGTCCTTATATAGGCCGAGGACCTGCGGGGAGGCGCCCAGATCTAGATCTGAGACGCGGATTAGACGCGGCGCGGTTAGCGGCGAGAATGCGAACGCAGCAAAACGAGAGAGGAAGGAAAGATCTCCCAATGTAGTATCTCGATTGTGAATGTGCGAATGGAGAGGAGGAGGGAGCGTCCTTATATAGGCCGAGGACCTGCGGGTAAGGAAGGGATATCACCGTTTGAGAATATTTCGAGGATTATTCTTCCAACGGCAAAAGGTACTTCCGCCCCGCAACACATCACGTCCGTTCGTCTCGGCGAGGCGAGGCGAGCAAGCGCGCGCGTGTGGGCTGCCAGTCTCCTTTTTCAACTTCACAAGTGGTGTACGCTTTGTATACATCTTAAGTCGAGTAAAAGCCTCTTCAAATACCCTTACGGTATTATTCACTTTTATTCTCCCTAGCATTAAAACCAATAAACTATAATTCTTTAATTATTCAAATAAATGGCTTAGGGCCCATTTAATTCAACAGTAAAGGTAATGAATCAATTAATTGTAATGAATCAATGAATTGTATGTGAATAATTCTCAAAAAAAATTGTATGTGAATATGATTGACTAATGAACTACAATCGTACCACTCAAGGAGCGGGAACTGCCATTCTGACCCTTCTTGGGGGATTCCATCCACAAACACAAAGTTTGTGGCTGACCGATATTGCTCATCATCATTTAGCTATTGCATTTATTTTTCTCATTGCCGGTCATATGTATCGAACTAACTTCGGAATTGGGCACAGTATCAAAGATCTTTTAGAAGCATATACCCCTCCGGGGGGTCGATTAGGACGTGGGCATAAAGGCCTTTATGATACAATTAATAATTCGATTCATTTTCAATTAGGTCTTGCTCTAGCTTCCTTAGGGGTTATTACTTCCTTAGTAGCTCAACATATGTACTCTTTACCTGCTTATGCATTCATAGCACAAGACTTTACTACTCAAGCTGCTTTATATACTCATCACCAATACATTGCAGGGTTCATCATGACAGGGGCTTTTGCTCATGGAGCTATTTTTTCATTAGGGATTACAATCCGGAACAGAATGAAGATATCGTTCCGAAAATAGATGGTTCATGTCCCACTTTTCAAACCAACGTTCTAAATAAGTATACCCCTCTCTTTCCAGGTTCTTGAAAATTAACGTACCACGTTCCCGTTCCTGTTCCCATCGATCCGGGAACTTTGTGACTGTGGTTCAGACCTCAGCAGTCAGCACCAACACGCCCAGCCAGCCAGTGGACAAGCGGCGCCAGCGGCGTTGGGCGTGAAAGAGGCGCGAGATCGAAAAATTCGCATCATCTATGTACCGAATGATCTGGATGCACAATCAAAGACATAAAAAAACATCATGAAAACCATATTTGTCATCACCAAACTAATTACAAGACACCAACAAACATTATAATATGTACAGTAGGCACATAGACGCGAATGATACTATTTCACTATTTGATTCAACCATTTCCTTGTTGCCATAATTATTTCCTTGTGGCCATTTTCCCCATGGTATTGTTTAATTCAACCATTATAATTTAAAAAAACTAGTCCATCAGTGTCATGTACCAGATCCGGATGACCCTGAACCCTAGCAGCCCGACCTCGCCGATGGCGGCAGTCGGACCACACGGGCAGGGATATAGGGGCTAACCCTAATAGATTGATATTCTCATTGCTTGCCTCACGGGTACAAGTCCCCTCCTTATATAGAGAGGCTAACTTAATCTAATCCTAATGTGCCTGGCCCAATCCGCACAACCGAGACTGCCCATAACACTACTCCGTCCTTTTTCGAGCAGCTCGTCCTCGAGCTGCAGCACACAAAAAAGAAGCTTTTTACATCTCGGCTTTATTTTTATAATTGAAACCAAATAATTAAATACTCCAACCACTTGAGCTAGGAATATAGCCCAGGAGATGAAATCCTCACTTCGGTCTGGATCCCATGGAAACAGCCCAAGAATTATTGTGCGCCGCTGCGGGAGGAAGACATGCAGCAAATCACCAGCCCACACAGTCCATCTGCAACACGCAAGCCAGCCCATCCCACCCTTATCCATCGAACGAAGTGAGCCACCCTCCCGGCCGCAAAACTCGGCGACCCCTGCGCTGGTGACCGGCCTCGCGAGATGCGACGCCCCAGGCAAGCAGATCGACGCAGAGGCCAGCGGAGACGGGCCCTCGATGGTCGGCGCCGAGACGCAGCAACACCACCGTGCACCTGTACCCGGCGCAGCAGAGCCGCAGTCGAACAACGTCGTCCTAGATCGGGCATCCCTGCTTGCAGCTTAGAGAATATGGGTAGCAGCCCCGTCTCAACAGCCAGAGGCTGGACCTTCCAATCGAGTGGTGGCGCTGTGCGAACGGGCGGCGTCACCACCTCCTCCATCTGGGCGACGGCAAGACCCGCATCCCACAGCAAGACCCACGACGCCCCTGCCCGAGGCCGTGCGAGGAGGCCGCGCGCCGCCACCGCGCAGACGCAGCTGCCGCCCACGCCCGCCGCCGCGCGTGAGCCGCGCGGCGACCGCTCGAGCCGCACCGCCGATGCTCGACGGTAAGCATCTTCCTCAGCACTTGAGCTTGGCGCCGCGCGATGAATCCGTGCGGCCGCTGCGCAGCGCGCCGCTGCCGCTTCGCCGCCTCACCCAGGCGTCTAGGCGGGTGTTGATGCGGTCCCGATCTCACAACTGCTGGCGATACTCCCGCAGCCACCGTCGCTAGAGACCGCGGGCAAGCCGCGGGCGCTGCGCCGCGCTACTCGCCGCCTCCCAAAGGCCGCGCGGAGGCGGTCTATACAGGCGAGGATTCTGTCCTCGTCAGCGGAAGTCATGGATTTGGACACGAAACCAAAGCAATCTGATATCAAGTTGTCATGTACCAGATCCGGATGACCCTGAACCCTAGCAGCCCGACCTCGCCGATGGCGGCAGTCGGACCACACGGGCAGGGATATAGGGGCTAACCCTAATAGATTGATATTCTCATTGCTTGCCTCACGGGTACAAGTCCCCTCCTTATATAGAGAGGCTAACTTAATCTAATTCTAATGTGCCTGGCCCAATCCACACAACCGAGACTGCCCATAACAATCAGCCCGTGCTTCCGCACATGCTATATTTTTATAAATTATAACACATATCATTTTTGTACCTTAGTTATTATATCATATATATGCCAATGGTTTAAGAAATAGAAGATTATTTTTAGAATCATATTTTGATTTATATTTTTAATATAGGTCATTTGGATTCAAATTTAATGTTAGCTCATATTATTTTGGCGCAAATTTTAAAAGGTTATTTTAAGTTTTTTTAAAGTAGTAGTGGTGGACAATTTATCTGAAAAATTTAGGAAGTTATATTAAATTATTTTTATAATGACAGAAGTGGACAATTTTGATAAAGATTAGGGGTTATTTTAGTTTATTTTATGTAATGGCGAAGGTGGGTAATTTAGATATAGGTTTTGTGGTTACTTTAGACTGTTTTCATAATGGCATAGGCGGGTAACTTTTTAGAAAAGCATAATAGATCCATTGATTGTGATGATTTGAGTCTACTTATTGACGGCCAGATGTGTTGTTTTTTTTAGAATTTCTAGGATTTCTCTTCTTAGAGTGTTCACCTAGGATACTATGTGGCTTCACGTGAAGGCTTCAAAAGGAGTCTTCAACAGTAATAGTAAGATTGATTTTTTTTTTTTTGCCATGTTTCTCCATGGTACTGTTTGATTCAACCATTACAATTAAAAAAATGATGTCCAGATCCGCAGAATCGGAGTATCTTTATCTCATCACAAGTTGCATTTACCTGTTTGCTAACATCTACAACATGATTTATTGCAGCAATGTTGCCGGATTCATCCATGTCACAGATGTGGACATCCAAAGGTATGCCGGAAAACCAGCGTGTTAGTATGCAGGTTTATAATATCTGTGTTCGCCTGGAACTAATGCTCTTCATTCCAGGAAGAAGCTGACGTACATTACACCTTGCCCTGGGGACTTGCCTAGCAGGCTGTTGATTGCAATCACGCTGACATGGTACGAGGCCTGATTGTTAAGGCTGAAGATGGTAGCTTAGATGGGCAGTATGCCCAGACCGCCAGACGAGTAGAGTGGCAGTGCCGCATGTTGTAAAGCCAGGACATGTTGTAACGCTGGAACTGCTAAACAACAGAAGAAATGATGCCAGGGCAAACATTTGGTTCAGGCGTATGTTCTGCTGTGCTCCATCCCTGAAAAAATACAACTGCTTTGGGATAACACAATGCTTGTCCTGGTTATGTTCACACTGGAATTCTGTGCCTGCAAAATGCCATGCTCAGATGTTCCACCCATCTCAAACAGCGAAACACGCCAAACATGAACCGAAAAACATCTGAAGATAATTAGAACACACCCACTACAAGATGCCAACAAACATAATACATCAGGCGGGCAAATCAGACACGAATGATGCAAACCCAAACCAAAAGCACCTCACCATACGGACAATTTATTCAGCCAGGCACATGATATGATGATTCCGACCACATGTTTTAGACCAAAACGAAAAACAAACGAGGGGTGATCCTACTGCAACTTCTCTTCACTGTCTACAGATAATACAAAGTTGAAGTACAACAGAAAAAAAAAATCCACTGACATTTAACTTTTAACATCATGTATAAAGATTGAGAAGCAGCAAAAAATCTCCAAACAAAAGAATTGGGAGACATACAGCTCGGGCTCACAGAACCCATATCTAAGGACAGAAGATCTACAGACCCTGACACTGCGGAAGAGAGGAGCATCAACACCGGTAAGTTAAAAAGGTCACCACAATTACAAAAAGTAGTCTGGGGTCTTCCGAGTTGTGTCCGGCTCAATTTGCCGAGGCGCAGGGTCGAATTGGAGGAAGTTCTGGTCCATGTTCTCACCGATTTCAAGAATTGCAGCCATGTTACCACAGCGGTAACAATAGTTCGGCGCACTGAAGACTGTGACGACATTCTTATCCTGCATGAATTATAACAGTAGCTATTCAAGCTTCCAGTGGGATAATATACTGGGGATGGGGGCATCGAAAGGGAAGCACGCTAAAAGATACATAATCATCAGTGCGCAACCATGAATTATAAATAAAGTTACAACAAAGCTTTTACTGGCTGCATTGGTGCCTAGGACCATGCCATGCTTACAATAAAGCTTTTACTCACTACATCAGTTTAACAATAGAATACACTAAAGTGTACTTATTTGCATCTGTTTGTATATTTTTCCATGGGGTAAGTTGTATAAGAAAGTAGAGCGCATGACTATATTGTAACTGCAAGTTGCAAGAGAGAAGAATTACAGAGACTATATTCAAAATATAATATGCTTTCGAGGGAAGTCAATACAACTTCATTAACAGTGAGCAAATAAACAAATTGAAAATACAATACTGCATTCTGAAAACCCACCTGTGCCCAATTGAATCCTTCCATTACAAGTTGATGGGCCCTTGAAATGAGAGAGAGACCATTTGTATGGTTGAACTGCTGTGCAATGTCTTGCCCAAATGTGTAACCTGCTCCTCTTGGTGAAATTCCCCAACCACACCGGTCGTCTGGGTCAGACCACAAAAGATCACACATGGGTCCTTCATGAGGAACCTGCATTCATTTTTTTTAGAATCTTTTATATTACCTGAGGATCAAAAAAATATATGATGTATAGCACGGTTAATCTAGTCCATGTAGAAATTTAGAAAGTTATCAATTAAAGGCCCATGTCCAACAACTGAGTGTAGCAGAGATGCGTATGTTGCGTTGGCTCTGTGGGCATACAAGAAGGGATAGAGTCCGCAATGAAGATATTTGAGATAGGGTTGGAGTGGCACCGATTGAGGAAAAATTGATTCAACATCGGTTGAGATGGTTTGGTCATGTCCAAAGGAGGCCTCCCGAGGCGCCGGTGCGTAGGGGGTTCTAGAGTGGTCGATAACGAAGAGAGGTAGAGGTCGACCTAGACTGACCTGGGACGAGGCGGTTAAAAGAGATCTTAAGGAGTGGAACATCCCCAAGGAGTTAGCTATGGATAGGAGTGCTTGGAGACTAGCCATCAGTATGCCTGAACCATGACCTCTGTTTCACCCTTTGTTTACCCTTAACACTTCGTGTGTGTGTGTGTGTGGGTGTGTGTGTGTGTTTCGCCTTTCATGGTTTCCTTTGGGCTTCATCTCTAGCCTACCCCAACTTGCTTGGGACAAAAGGCTTTGTTGTTGTTGTTGTTGTTGTTGTTGTATCAATTAAAGGCCCATCACCATCAGGCATCATTTCCTAGTCAAGGCAAGGGGGGCTATTGGCTCAACTTTTGTTACTTGCTCCATCTGTTTCAAAATGTAGGTCATTTTGGCTTCTTTAGATACATAGATTTTAATATGTATCTAGACACAACCCTATATTTAGATGCATAGCAAAATCTATCTAGAAAAAGCTAAAGCGACCTACATTTTGGAACGGAGGGAGCATATGCATAATGATCCACATAACAAATTACAGTGATCTAAAAAAAGGGTCTCTAACAAGAAACACCCTGTAGTAAAAGTACTGGAAATTTAGGGTATCTTCTTAAAATAGCTCACTATCAAATGTAAATGTTCCACAAATAAGTATATATATGCTGCCAGATGGTGATTAACAAGTAAACCTAATCGAACAAAGTGTAACATCATCCTGAAAAATGAGCAATAATTGGTCACTTTACTAATAGCAATGAGCTCACAGGCTGAATAGTAGCATCCAAATAATTAGGTTTAGAAAGTACCCCTACCCCTGAACTTATACTGGACTAAGAATACCGGAGGAAAACAGTCATATCAAAGTCACTTATCTATTCATCAAACATCTAATTCACGACTAGCCAGACAATAGTATATTTTTGCTTTCGATCAGAGGGAGCATATCTAGCTCACCAGTCACCACTAATGTAGGATAATGATAACTCAAATCTCAATCACTGGATCAACAGTAATGGTAGAGTAGATCAAGGTACATCCCTTGTAATAGCTAAATACAAGTGCAAAGTGAGTAAGTGACAGAATTCAAGGTTTCAAGTGTTGGAGAATATTGGCTTTTCAATATGAGCTTTAAAGATTCAAGCAAATGCCTATCCTTGCTGCTTTTAGTTGTTGTACTTTACCTCTCCATAATAAGCCAACTTTATAAAAATATTAAGAGATGATAGATGGCTCTCCAAAATCAAAAGTTGTTTTAGAATTGTAGCAACATGATCTAAGATAGTTAGATACTATACACCAGTTCTATGTGCCAACATCTATCTAGTTAACTGAATATTATGGTTATCGCACCATGTTTGTACCTAAACCAAAATTAAGGCTCTACAGTTCTGTACATAAACAACCAAACAGTCTGAAAATGTGGCTGATTCTAGTATGTGTGCATAGTTTACACTACATAAATAAACTATTCGCCAAATATCAAAATTATCTACAAGCATACAACTATACAAGACATCCATAAGCCAAATATGATGACACTGGACATGGAAAGAAGAAAACCTAGTCCATAGTGAAAGCACACTGTTGCCTACCTCTTGTATGCGATCAAGAGAACGGATGTTATCCAATGTATCCAATGATGGAGAGAGGCCACCATGAAGACAGAACACCTGCAATATGTATGTCTTTCATCTTTCAGGCATATATTAGCAAAGCCTATAATATCATCAGTCATAATAAATTGAGGCGCATACCTGATTTTCTATAAGAGCTGTGAGAGGCAAATAATCAAACAAGTCTGTAAAGTACTTCCATACATTTGCATTTCCATATTTTCTTAAGCATTCATCATAGAAGCCATACCTGCAACAAAATAGTCAAGCTCAAGAACTGTGGTTCCATTACATGCATAACTACAAATTCACATAATAAATTGTAAAAGAAACAGTGGACAGGTCCAGCATGTGCATGTGTCATGCAATTATGATTTGGCATGTGTAAGTGAAGTTCATTTTAATGACCAATAAAACAAGAAGTAAAATTTATGGCAATAAGGTGGCCACATAACCAGCCGTATGTCCTGTAAACAAATAGTTGACAATGTGCATAATGACACAAGAAAAAGTTCACACTAAATCAACACATTTTCTACCATAGTCCAGCATACAGAAGATATCATATCAAACAAGTGTTCAAAGATTTATCTACAAGAACATGTGCTTTATGTGGAATAACCCAGTTCCAAATTAAAGATTTACTATTTTAGACATGTTACTTGAGTGAGATGACAAAATAGTACCAAATATTCTGGAAAAAATAAGCTCCAATTCTAACACTTGTAGCTACTGCATTGATACTCGACAATGAAAGCAGGAAATAGCAATTAAGAGTTGCGATACAAAATCCAGATACTACTAGAAGATGTAAACTCACACTTGAGTGATTTGTCTGCTCTCATGATTTCCTCTAAGTATCGTAATTCTATCTCTGTACCGGACTTTCAGAGCCACTAACAGAGAAACTGTTTCCACGGAATAGTAGCCACGATCTGCAGTGAACAACCGCATAATCAATTTAACAAACATAGAAGACATGCTAGATAAACTATACATGGCAATGAAGACAGTTACCAAATTATTTAATTTCTTCGACTCAAACAAAAATAGAAATTTCCTTTCAAGCATTCAAATAAACGACATTGTGTGTGGCATCAGCATATCTAAATTGCCAAGAGAATCAGGTGACAGCTTTTTCTTGTCTTGCTTAATAAAGATCAGACCGGAAACGACAGACCAACAGTTGAGCACACTCACATATCTTACAAAACTGCTGGCGCCGGTAAATCAGAACTATTGTCTTCTCTCCAAGGGAATGGAAAAGGCAGAGCGCCGACAAGATCCTAGCACGCTAGACCGCAAAAAGGGTGACATATGAGCGGCACAGGGCATTGGCCTCCACAAATCGAAACGCAAAGAACTCCAATAGCCTACGTAAGCAGTAAAGATGTTCCCTAATTTCCTGAGAGCCAAATTCTTTTGACAATCCGGCCGTCCGGCTGGCCGCACAAGAGCCAATAAACTGCTCAGGTTTTTCGCAGGATCTAAAATCCCCTACATCGGCCGCACCAATCCCCGCAGATGACAGATCCGCTGAATCAGGCACCGGCAGGTCCGAGTGCGTGAGCAAGAGGAGCACGGACAGCCGCGTGTGAGGATGTTAGGGGGCAGGGACGCGTAGCCACGCACCGACGTAGTCGCCCATGAAGAGGTAGTTGGTGTCGGGCGCATCGCCGCCGATGCGGAAGAGCTCGATGAGGTCGTAGAACTGGCCGTGGATGTCGCCGCAGACGGTGACGGGGCAGCGGACCGGCTGCACGTTCCACTCCTCCATGAGGATGGCCTTGGCCTGCTCGCAGAGCGCCTTGACCTCCGCCTCGGGCAGGAACTTGCAGTCGCGCAGCTGCGCGATCTGCCGGTCCAGATCCCCGTGCGACGGCATCTCGCCCGCACCGCCTGCTCCCTCCCCCGACCGCTGCAGATGTTGGGGTGGGGAGGTGGGGGGCAACTACCTCTCCGGCCGGCGAGCCCGCCGGCGGTCAGGTCGGGGCTAGGGTTTGCGGGGGATCGGCAAGGGACGGGGAGGAGGCGGAGCTCATGCCTCCATTTTTTTTCGGCCGCTGCTTTGTTTTATGCGAATGCGAGATTTTTCCTCGACTCTTCTCCGTTCCCCAGGTGCGCAGAGAGAGAGAGAGAGAGAGAGCAGGTCGGGGTGGGTAGGTGTGGTTTGGTGGTTTCGGAGGGTGAAAATGTCATTAAGAGGGGCCAAGTGAGCTGGTCAAGGAAGACTTTTGCGTGGGTGGCTTTTTAAAGGCCAGCTTGAGCTAATCCGAAATTATATATATATATTTTTGATTTTCGTGCCACAAAATTGTGCACTGCCACTGCGTACGGCCAGAGAGTACCTCGGCGGCAGGCTGCTGTGGCAGGGCCAGCTGGCCGCCGGCTGCAGCTCTCATCACCGTGCCACATGGCGGTAAGGCCATTTTTATTTTTTAAAAAATTCATTTTAAAACACTTTTAACCTTTTAAAAACAACAAAGCGATAAGTGTAAGCATAATCACAAGATCATATCATAATCAACTAGTAGATGCAAATAGTTTTATACAAAATCATGGTAAAAGTACTACTACATCTAAATGTGCTGTCTCTTCTACTACAGTTCGAAGCGCCAGCCTGTGTGGTCCCGGCGACGTCTGGGGGTCGTGCCCCGACCACCCGCGGTCCGAGCCGGTCGGAGAGTCGCCATGACCGCCAGGACGAGCTGCAGATCCGGTGTCCTCCGGCCGGTGTCCTCCGCCCGCCAACGACGACCGCACCGCCCGTGTCGCTCCGGCCCGGGTCGCTTCATCGGTCAGTGTTTGGCTAAGTCCCAACAAAGTGCCTGTGGAATGTGACGCCAACCTCCTCGCATGGGCATCTATGGTCGAGAATGTCGCCGTACCCAAACTCATCTCACCCGTGTGCCTCGGTGGTCGCGAAACCGGCTCGCAACGAATAGTATTAGTTCTCCAAAACGTATCGACGACTAATTTTGTAAAGTTAAGGTCCTTACCAGCCGGGAACATATGCGAGGGGACGAGGAAGGAATATCTCGCCAGAAACCGAAGATCGGTTGATCCGAAACCTCCTAACCGGAAAGATCGGCGCTCTAGGTGCCGCTGCTCCTACTGTCCGAGGCCCTACTTGGAAAGAGCATGACGCCTGCATTTGATTAGAATATAGTATAACACAAACACACAACAATTCCGTGCATTAGTTGAAAATAAGGTCCACTGAAAGTACTGCCGGGAAATAAACGGCCACGACGTAGGTGTGCGCCCGCACTGTGAGCCGCCTTGCCGCCGAGCCGAGAAGCCGCCGCAAAGGTGGAAGGCGTCCGCGTCATTGCCGGTAGGCTCGAGGACGACGGGTGGCGCAAGGAGAGGAATCTCTGCATGCCTCGGCGTAGTTCACGACGGCGGAGTACCTCGTCGCAGCATCGAGGATCCTGTCGTACATGCGCTGGTGCTGCTGAGGCCCCGTAAAACATCGCTTCCTCAATCGCCGCGATCCGCACGATCTCGCGCAGCCGTCGTCTTCACAAAATTAGTAACACATGTTATAATGAAAAGTCATATGAATGAAATATGTTTGCGTGATCGTAGCTTACCGGCGGTTTCGGTTCGGGTCTCGCGACGTACGGTGTCCGGCAGGATCCCGCTGTGGTCCGGGACCGGTGGCGGGTAGGGTAGCACGTCGTCACCGGCCGCTGCCCCTGGAGGTACCATCAAGGTACGCTACCAAAGCCGCGCCGCTGGTCGTGCGGTGGACGATGTTCTCCTCTCGCGGACGCCCACTGCTCACGCACGGCCGCAGCCGACGACGCCGCAGACACGCCTACGCGCCCACCTAGCATAGATGAAACAAAATTATTTGCAACCGACTATTTGTAACGAAAAATAATTATAAGCGGCAAATGGTAGCTCACCGCATGCGTTGTGGGCGGCAGACGCGTGGCGCGCAGTGGCATCGGCGACTCTGGAAGAGGCCGAATCGCCTCATCACCCGGTGGACGGCGTGCTCGTAGACGCCGAAGACCAATCGTCGCCGGCCATCCAAGACGCTGGTCTCGTAGCGGTGGACGAGGCCTCGGGTGCGCGAGCGACCATGGCGATGACGGGCGTCACCGGACTTGGGCATCGACCATCCGGCCGATCCGACCACGAAGTCCTTGTGTCGTTCTTCGCCGCTCCCACCCCAAACGTGCTACATGTAACATGAAAAGTTGATTGAATCAAACTAAAGAACTCATTAAGTGAATAAAGCGATAAGGAGGTCATTACCTTCCTGAGGCACCACAGAGAACCCATGGTGGGGAGGTCCGCTGGTCGGTGTCTTTGGCGAAAGACGATACGAGAGGTCGGCCTTGGGCCGACCGGGATGTCGAACCGCCTTCGTGGATCCACATCTGCAGCAGAGAGGGCACCCTGTGAGGATCCCTCCTTACTCCCCGACCGACATCGCCGAACACAGCCAGTAGCGGCGTGGTTGCTCCGGTGATCCGGGCATCTCCTCGACGGGAGAGTCGGCGATCCACGAGCTCAGTCTCACCGAGTCCTCACGACTCGCAAAGACCCACCGAATAGCGAGGCGTGTAGACCTCCAAAAACATGTCCGACGTCGGGTCGCCTCGTCCGCCATGTAGTCACCGCACACACACAAAGGTCCATAGTCACATTCGCTTTAAAATGCATACAAACGCGTTGAAAATAAGAGTTAGAATCACGACGTTGAACCGCCGGATCCAAGTCCGGTGGGCGTAGGGTGTTGGCGCGGCACGACGGTTGAGGCGCGCGATTGTTCCGAGGAACATTCGCGAACCGAGCAAGTAAGTCGGCGTGCCACGTCGCGGGATGTCGATCGGCCCGATCGCCTCGCCAAAGACCACGCAGCCCTCCCAACATATGCGCAAGGCCCTCCGCATCGAGAGTCATCTCGCCGACGGGAAGTGGAAGGTGTGCGCCTCGTCACCACCGGCCCATGAACGCGGCGATCGGGCGTCAGGCCGAATGAACCGCTGGCCAACCACTCCGCCTCGGGAACCTCAGTAGCCTATCCTCGACCAACCGCAAAGGGAGAAGTCTGCTGTAGCTTGAAAGAAAACAAAAATAATTTACTTAACACAATTACTATTGTAAAAATGTAAATAAATAATAAAATGAATTACGATTTTGGAATCCACCGCTGGTGTATCGGCATCAACGTGCGGGTAGTCCGGAACGATATCGCCGGGCGATCGCCTAAACGCTCGACACGCACGAGTCTGGTGAAAGCCATTCACACCTACCGAACAACTCCGCCATACGTACCCAACGGTCCAAATGATAAAAAAAACAAAATTTAATCAATTAGTCGAATTATACCAATTAAAACAAATTATGTGAATTAAAAATATTTTCTAAATATTTTACATTAATTCAATCTAATTATGTGAATTATAACCATTTTCTTAGAATTTTAGATGAATTAAAACGAATTATGTGAATTAAAAATATTTTCTAAAAATTTTACATTAATTCAATCTAAATATGTGAATTATAACCATTTTCTAGGAATTTTGAATGAATTAAAACGAATTATGTGAAGTAAAACTATTTTCTACGAATTTTATATCAATTGAATCTAATTATGTGAATTATAACCATTATCTAGAAATTTTAAATGAATTAAAACGAATTATGTGAATTTAAACTATTTTCTACGAATTTTATATCAATTTAATCTAATTTTGTTAATTATAACCATTTTCTAGGAATTTTAAATGAATTCAAACGAATTATGTGAATTAAAAATATTTTCTACGAATTTTATATCAATTTAATCTAATTTTGTGAATTATAACTATTTTCTAGGAATTTTAAATGAATTAAAACGAACTATATGAATTTAAACTATTTTCTACTAATTTTATATCATTTTAATCTAATTATGTTAATTATAACCATTTTCTAGAAGTTTAAAACTAATTTAAACAAATTATGTTAATTAAAACAATTTTTTAATACTTTTATATTAATTTAATCTAATTCTTTGAATTATAACTATTTCTAAAATTTTTGAAATTCCTAAACTAACTAAACTAAACTAAACTAACTAACTAACTACACTAACTAAACTACACTAAATTTAGAAACATACCTTAGTCAAAAGTGCTCGGAAGGGTTGAAAGTCGAAGATTTAGAGGAGGGAGTGAGGGAGGAAGGAGGGCAGCATTGCCGCCTTATGATGAGAGACTACGACGAGCTCCTACCGCTGCCCCACGGCGATGGCCCGCCGCCGTGGCATGCAGAAGGCCCCACGGCGTCACCGACTGCTGGCGGCACCTACCGCCAGTGCCCTCCCCTGCCGCCGAGGTACTGCAGATGTATATTTCTCAAATTTTTTGATTCGTCCATTTATTTTTCGAAAATCAAAGAAAAAATATATAAAAAAATTCAGCTAATCCATATCACCGTATGCCTATGGGGATTTTATTAACAAATAAAAAATATTTTAGATAAGATAACTGATAATATATAATATATAATTTATTTAGAAAAAAACTGACATATGAGCTTCATAACCAACTTACCAACTTGTTCAAATATACTAATCTTAATAAATTATCATCTGGTAGTTTTTAAAAAAGACGGTGATGAATTTAATAAAAGAGCTAATTGTATTAGACATTAGTAAACTATAAATCAACAATAATAGTTAAAGAAAAGACAGAAGACAAGTAAATTACAATAGAATATAAGTTAAATGGGGTTAAACTTTTTGAATCAGTCAGACGTTTCAACCTGTACCCAAATGGAATAACTATATAAAACATATTATATAATTTAAGTTATCTACACAACTCCATAGTTTAATAACTATTTTTATACATAATTTAAGATGGAATACCTGGCACTTATATAATAGGGAAACCAGAAAAATTTCAAAGGAGAACCAACGCCCAGAGATCACGCGTTGCTGGGAGAATTTCTAAATAAAGTTACAAGATGAAAATTTGAAAGTATAAACTAAGGTGATTGTTATGCAACATTCTTTTACAAATGACACTATATATGAAAATATGTTCATTTTGTTGAGAGACAAACGGTTGTTAAATAATTGATCTTTCACGTATTTCTATTGTTGGAAATTTGGAGTATGGTACTCGTAAAGATGTATGGATGCTATAGTCACTGAAAATCGGTGAAAGACATAAATTGATGATCTAGTGGATGATGATGTGGCATGTGACGTGGATGACTTGCATGTTGAGAAAAATGTAGTTAATGTCTCTTAGTGGGTTCCAACTATATATATAGTTGTATGTGATGATGCAATAGTCAAGGAATAACGACTAAGTACATTTGACAATTTTCATGGTCTGTAGGTGCAGGTAGGAACCATACTACAATTTATGATTCACAAAAGGTAGCTACAACGTACAAAAGGATTAGTGAAGACTGACTTCTTCATTTTAGTCGTATTTTATGGTTCTTCTTTGCTTCGAGATCATCTGTAATTGAATATGTTGCGAACATCCTGGTGGCAGCGGCACAATGCCGCGGCGGCGGCCTCCGTGCCTCACGGTGAAAATGCAGTAGCCTCCTCCCTCTCCCTCTCTCTATCATTTCGTGCTATCAGGATGCACTCGCCCTGGTTCCACCATTGCTTGTATAGAGTTATAAACGGTCACCGTGTTCTGACTTGCCATGCTAAGCAGAGGCTTTTGTCAACTTTGATTTTATTTTTTCAATGGTCGTGACCTTATTTAGTTTCGCCATCCATCAATACCGATGGAACAATAGATGGATCGAAGAACCGGAAAAATGGAAGACTATACGTTGTCCAAGTGACGACTGACGATCATCTCGGTGACTTGTGAGCACTACCAGCCGACATGTTAAAGGCTATCGACAAAGTTTCTCTATATTGGTATCCACTAACTAGATCTCAACACGAATTTTAGCTATAAGATATTCTAATTACTGAAACTCTGCATATATTAAACTTTATTTGCTTACATGATTAGATTTGTTATTATAATTTAATGTCTATTGGCAAGTCTTATTTTTAACTATGATTGTGTGGAACATGAATGGATTCGGCACTAATAAATTTAGTTAAAAAAGATTCGCCTAATAAAAAACAGAAAAAAACGTGTGGAGGGCTTGGGCTCTTCACTAGCATCCAGCCTTCTCAGCGCCGCCCAAAAAAGCCCTCCCAAATTCGCAACTCCAGAGTCTGGCTTGAGGCGGGCGGGTGTCATCAGCCATGGCGCCGCCGCCGCAGCAGCCTAAGAATCGCAGCCGTGGTTCCGCGGCGACCGGAGGGAACGGGCGGCCCCCGCGCCGGATGGCGAGCCGGGACGCGGCGGAGCGCGCCGCGTTCTTCGCTCGGCGCGAGGCAGCGGCTGTGCTCCGTCGCGTTCTCCGCGGGGACGCCACCAGGCGCTCCGCAGGCTCCATCAAGTCCCTCGTTTACTCACCTACTGTACGCAACAAGCGGGCCACCTTCGCGCTCGTCTGCGAGACCCTCAAGTGTAAGTAGGCGCTGCCCCAGCTTCCTTCCGGCTGCCTCAGTACGAGCTCGCGCGCAAGATGTTCGACGGAATGCCTGTACAGACACCTGTTGCCGCAGTCCCTTCTGGTGTCTGATTAGATTCCTCGGCTGTGCTGGTTCTTGTGTTGGGGCGGTTGGGTGGGTTGTCTACAGTGTGGAGTTGTAGACATTGAATCGTAGCAAGCAAAACAACATGCAATGTAGTTGTTGATGCACTTAAGCGGAGTCATACATTATCTTGTATAGGTCAGATTTGTATGTCGTGCAATGCGAGAAGCTGTGCTGCCTCCTCCTTGCCTGGTGTAGTTGCAATAGTGTCATGTTATCCCAGCTAAATGTGGCTGGAATTTCGTTCTGCTTCTATTGAGCAAACAGAAATTTAGTGACCTGTTGCACATTGAGGCTTTTTTTTTTGTTTCTCGTGTTAACCTTTTCCCTTGTGATTCTTTCTTTCATTTTACCAGATCTTCCAATTCTTAAGGAGATTTTAGAATCGAGTGGAGTGCTAAACAGCAAATGGAAGGTCAGCCAACTGAATAAAATGTTCTGATGGAATTAAATTCATTTCTGCATCTGCTTTTAAAAGTGTTGTTATTAGGTTAATGTGCTGTCTTTAAAGTTGAGGAATGTGGCATGCCTCTTGATTATAAATGTGTAATACCTTCAGGAAGCAAGGCACAAGTTCACCATGTTTTCTACTTGCAGAAACAGGAGGAACTGGTGGTTGTGACTGCCTATGACATTCTCTTTGGTCAGGTTTGTCACCCTTTTGGGACCTTAGAACTGATCCAATTATTTGAGCAGCTTGCGCATGTTTACTTTATCTAACCATTGCAAAAGTTCAGATATAGTTGCTATAAAATGTTTATACTTTGTGTTGTGGATTGCATTGGGTATTTGGCTTGCTATGTACTCCCTTCATCCCAATATATAGGTCGTTTTGGGTTTACTAGATTCATATCTTTCATCATGAATATATATCTAGGTGCATAGCAAAATATATGAATCTAAAAAGTCAAAATGACCTATAATTTGGGACAGCGGGAGTAATCATGTTCAAGATCAACATCTCATTCAACTTCATCAGTTATGCTCTTTGTCCTCTTCTTCCTATTGAAGGAATTCTGACATGAAATGACATTTCTAGGGAACTGCAGTTTCCGGATCAGCTGAGCAGTTAATCATGACACACAAAGACACTCTTAGTAGTGCTCTTGATAGAATTTGTGCGAAAAGGAAAGTCAGCAGTGTTGAAGACTTGCTAGGCAAGAAAACAACAGGTATCTTTTCCTCTTATCTGCTCCTTTTGTAGCTTATCATTAGTTACTGCTGTGATATGTGTATTTCTAAATTATTATCTGAGCCATTTATTATTGAGTTACTGACCATCTAGGATCAAATGTGGTTTGATCGCTAAAAAATTTAGTGGTTCGGAGAAAATACTAGATTGCAAGAAATATTTATGTACAATGCACAACTAGATTGTGTTACTGTTGTAAATATGAAATGTCACGACAAGGATTATCTGAGCAGAGTTCACACAATCTTTCTTGTATTTAGTGTCTTCTAAGTTAATTTGCATAGCTGCATGGACAAATTCTCTAGTGATAATTGACAAATCCTGGTTAGCTGTTGGCAAATTAGGAATTATTTGAGAAATATTTCCCTGAAATAACAATTGATAATTGGTTATTGTTCATACTTGGCAAACCAATTTGGTTGACAAGATTAGGATTGTAACCATGTTTGATGCAAGGGCGCATATATTGAGAAATTTCAAGATTTGGGAGATTTCAAGATTAGTAAGCATGCACTATATAATCCTTAGTAATATGGTTGTGCATTGCTTGATTTCTATCTACTTATCAGTGATATATAGTCCTATATAATCCTTAGTAATATGGTTGTGCATTGCTCGATTTCTATCTACTTATCAGTGATATATAATCCTTACTAAACATACGTTGTATGCTACTAAAATTGCTCATAGCCTAATGTTCCTTATTCTTTTTTTTTCAGTCAAACCAAAGCCCAGGTTTCTTCGTGTTAACACACTCAAGACCACTACTGAGTCTGTGATTGAAGAATTGAGCAAAATACACATGGTACGAAATCTATCTTTTAATGTTTAGCAAGATTATTGATCTAAGTAACATCTCTCTTGTTTCATGTTTCTTTATGAATCTGTTTTTTGCAACTGCAACCTTACTTTTGAGTTCTACTATTGTTAGTGCAACTTGACCAAGTCACCCTGTATTTAACAGGTCGATAAAGATGATATGGTTCCAGACATGTTGGTGCTTCCGCCTGGAACTGATTTGCATAGCCATCCATTGGTCACGAACGGGAAAGTGTTTTTGCAGGTGACTTTGTGATTCTCAAGTGTTTACTTTTTTAAGGACATCTGATTAATTATAACTTCCCCCTTGTTTGGACCTTCACAGGGCAAAGCTAGTTGTATGGTAGCGGTTGCACTATGCCCTAAGCCAGGTTGGAAGGTTAGTACATCTGTTGGATTAAATTTTACTGATACTTTTACTCTTTTCCAATCATTTTCAACTCAGAGAAAATATTTTAATTATATTACCATCTGACTTCTTGGCTTAGAAGTTTACATAACGATGTACTAGGTGAAAAATATCACTCTGGTTGTATCATATTTCATCAATGTAAATGCTGAATTATTAATTTCCAGTTCACCATAAAACTTAGGTTATTGATGCGTGTGCGGCTCCAGGGAACAAAACAGTCCACCTTGCAGCTCTCATGGATGGACAGGGGAGTATTATAGCTTGTGAGCTCAACAAAGAGAGGGCCAAGACATTACAAAATACTGTTAGAAGATCTGGAGCAAACAGTATCCTTTCTTTATTACCGTTTGGATATATCAACCTTGCACTTATAATTTCCTTTTGTATAGTTTTTTACAATTAAACCATCATTGCATCATTGATAAAATGCCTAACTATCATATAGACCATTAACATGTACAAATTTATTTTTGAAATTGTGCATAATTGCAGCAACTAAATATCATATTGGACCTATAAATACTGTCCTTTGTAAACTTGATTAGTATACTTCTACTAAAGCTGACCGTTTACGTTTGTCTTAGTCTTTTCTTGTTAATTTCATCATGCAAACATAAAAGAATATAAATCTGTCTTCCATGGTGCTAAATTGTCATGTGTTGACTAGTTATTTGACCATCATTTGATGATGTGTGTTCCTACTCCTGTTTCCTAAGTATGGCTTATATGATTTTATTTATTTGTCACATATATCCACTCCATCTTACAATATTTAATGCATTTGATACATGAACTTTCTGAACTTATTTCTATAGATATTCAAACAGTAAATGGTGATTTTCTGGATATAGATAGCAACGATCCATCATATGCTGAGGTTCATAGACCCCTCCACTTCTATTGATTACTTACAAACAATGGACATGTGTTTTGTAGAATTTCCTTTGTTTGCAGAACAATCGTCCGTAATTTTGTTATCTGTGTTGATGCAATGGTGTTTGTTGCAGGTCCGTGCTATTCTTTTGGACCCATCTTGTTCTGGTTCTGGTATAGCTACAGAGCGACTTGATTACTTGCTTCCTTCACATTCTAGAGGTAACTAAAGGCCTTTGTTGCATCAGTCCTTCAACATACATATACTTATAATTTTCAAAACTTGAAATCTAAGATTCTCAGTTCGGTTGTATCACAGTTTCATAATGCATAACACATGCTTAGCTCATTATCTTTGTGCGAACCAAGTCCTTGATTTTTGTTAGCATCATTGTGTTATCAGTTGTGCTGGACTTTAATTGTGTACTGCTGGGCTAGATTAGCCTTCTGTTGCTAGCACAAGATGTTTACTTCCTTAGTCAAATTTTACCTGAAACTGTGAAACTGAGCACTGTGTTGTCAACAATGTTTGTATTATCAGCATTCAGGAACTACCTAAGGGGACATATTTTGGGGTCCCTCCATTTTATAAACATTTTGTTGGAATAATTAGCACTGAAACAAACCTTGTTCCCCAGGTGATCAGGACGATGCAAGTACAAGCTCAAGGGTCATGAAGCTCTCTGCTTTCCAGAAGAAAGCGCTCTCACATGCTCTATCGTGTAAGCCCCTCCTACTCAATTCATGTGCTCTAGCACATGTCAGTGCACAACCATCCCACAAGCTGAAAGCTTTTCTCCGCCTTCTTTTGCAGTCCCCTCAGTGGAGAGGGTCGTCTACAGCACCTGCTCGATTCACCAGGCAGAGAACGAGGATGTCATTAGTGCCGTTCTTCCCTTAGCCACATCCCTCGGATTCGAGCTCGCTACTCCGTTCCCCAAATGGCACCGCCGCGGCCTTCCCATCTTCGAAGGATGTATGTTCTCTACATCCAAATGTTCTCTAGATCCAAACAGACGCAATTGCCAGTGAAATATCTGAACTTAGCATCATTGTTGCTTCCCTTGCTGGTTGCTGCAAACACAAGTCCCACTGAAATGTCTGAACTTAAGCCTCGTTGTTGCTTCCCTTTGCTCTGCAGCTGAACATTTGCTTCGGACGGACCCAGAGGACGGCCTCGAGGGCTTCTTCGTTTCATTGTTCGTCAGAAAAGCAGTGGGCGGTGATGCAGAAGAAGCTAATGAAAATGAGGCCGTGGAGGCCCAAAGAAAACAAAGGCGTAGAAGACGAGGTGGAGTCGGGGTGTTCAGCTCATTGAAGCTGTCCAGGATGATCCTCTACCCCAACGGGGGTTTCCGGTGAAGAAAATATGTATTCAGATCTTGCTTGTTTGGCAGTCAATTTGGAAGTGTACTACTAGCTAGTTTTCAACATTTTTTCATGACAATTGGATTCATTTTTTTACTATAAAAATGAAAAATCGATGAACTGTGTTGCGTAGTACTCATGGCATGCTTACCATTTCATACAAACTGAACCGAACGATACAACCAAACGATACACATACCAAGCAGAGCAAGGCGGACGACAAACATACTAATACTCCGCTATTATACAAAAAAAAAAAGCAGAACACGGACATCACAGCATCACACCCTCTCATTATTCGCTAACCATCCAGCTGACCTGACGACAGACGAGCACCCATCACACACAAGTCACCTCCTTCACTTCCCCTTATGCTCGCCGACCTCGACCTGGACGACGCGCGGCTTCTTGGGCTCAGGCGGCGGCTTCTTGTCGACGGTGACGGTGAGCACGCCGTCCTTGTACTCGGCCTTGATGCTGTCGACGTCGGCGCCCTCCGGCAGCGGGAACCGCCTCATGAACTTGCCCATCCGCCTCTCCATCCGCAGGTACTTGACGCCCTGGTGCTGCTTCTCGCCACCTCCGGCGCCGGCATCGGCCGCCGCCACCTGCTTCCCGCCGTCCTCCTCGGCGGGGCGCTTGCGCTCGCCGCCGATGGTGAGCACCTTGCCTTCCTCGACCTGGACCTTGACGTCGGCGGGGTTGACGCCGGGCATGTCGACGGCGAGCACGATCGCGCCGGAGGGGAGCTCCTTGACGTCCATGGGCGTGTTGGCCATCGCGCGGCGGTCGCGCACGTAGGCCCGCGTCGGCGCGTTCATCTGCTTCTCCAGCTCGTCGGGGAGGTCCAGCAGCTGATGCATCGCCGCCGAGAGCACCGGGTCGCCGAAGCCGCCGAACGCGAACTCCATTGCTCCTAGTAACTTAACTTGGCTATAAACAACTCTGGCTTGTGTGGATCAACTAACAATGGCTGGTGATGAGAGCAGAGCACCGTGTGTTGTTCTTGCGGTTGTTTGGATTGGGGTGTGGGAGGAGAGGGTTAATATAGGGAGATGGGAGGGAAGAGTGTGGATAGCGGTGGAAGTGTGGGGAGTGTTCTGCTAGCTCGGTGGGGAGCTGACGAGAAGGATGAGTTGGCGGGACCGCGGGAAAGACACGGAGAAGGTTCGGGGTAAAAATTCCATGCGGCCGTGCCGCACGGTACCTCGTGTGTCGACGCTGCCCAGCATTCCAACGCGTGTCTCACAAACCCCAATCCAGAGAAGGCTCGCTCGCCCGTCGGCCTACGTCGAGCCGAACGGGCAGGCTCGCGCCGCAGACAAGTCGAGCCGCAAGATTGTTTGTGTGCCCGCGGCCCGCCTGTACGAGAAGAGCCGAGCAATCCACTACCCCTTTCTCTTCGAGGTTATTTCCTATTTGACATTGTAAAAGTAACTCATTCTTTTCTTGTTCTACTAGTAACATTGCACGTGCGACACGCACGTGTTATAGTTTGATATGTTATCAGTACAACTATATTACTCAAATCTCAATTTTGAGTTAGTACATTTTTTTCTTTTTTGAAATTTTTTCTCGAAATACACATGAGGGTTGCACTTCATTATATTAAGAAGAAGATAAAAGAGAAAAGATCCTTACAAATACAAACCCCACCACACACACCTACAACACTCACAAACTCACACCCACTCACCCACACACTCAACCCCAGAGAATTCCTACATCAACCGTGCCTCGCGACAGAAAGAAAAGATAACAAAAAACAACAACAACACTCAGATTACTCTCTTCACAAGAAATAGTAAGAGCGTGTGCCATATCTAGAGCAGCTCCATCAAACATACAGCTATTTCGTTGATTTCATAAGGTCCAGGCCCCAATAATTATATGAGAGTTAATTCCTTGTAAAAGTTCTTTTTTGAATTGTGGCTCATAGTGTTCATAGGCCATATTAGCATAATGAAATAAAAAGTACTGGGCTCACCTCTCCAATTTTTCTTGCTCCAATTTTTTAAATGTAACTTTTATGTATGAGAGAAGCATGAATAGTTGCTGATGGAGTTATGCTACCAAGATATTTTACTGCAATCCCATGAAAGATAGAGAAAGTTGCTATTTAATATGTACCATGATATATAAGGATTAAAAAATAACCAAGAATAAAAAAGACACCAACTATTGAGATAGGGATTGAAATAATATAACAGGAAGCTAATTGGAATAATACAACAGTGAGGAAATTGACACTACCTAAAGTTAATTGATACACATCGAAGACTGTACATTTTTACCATGCCCTCATCTTATAAAATTTGCCACAGTTACGTTTCACCCAAAGTTTGTTAAAAAGACAAAAATCACAATGTATTTGCAGGCTAGCTATGAGATGCATTACACTGCCTCACCTGGTAATCCAAGTGGAACAACACAGCCAAGAGGCAAGAGCTACCTCACTCGCAAATTATTTAGATCACGCCTCCTCCATTTCTGAAGTTAAAGAGCAGCATGCCATGCTCAAGACCTGCATCATCAGAATGATGTCTTTGTGCCATGATTTGGTTCTTCTGGCATCAGCACTACCTGATTTGAGTAGGTCTACATCCGGTGATACTAAAACTGCAAGGTTTATTGTGGAGATGAATCTATCGAGGCTGTTCATACAGTCGCTCTTCAGCCACATTTCCTCCCAGTCGAACTTGCCTCCGGTGCTAGAAGTCGTATGCTCTTCCAGATGCGCCCGGCACCTGAGCACCTGCTGCTCCTGCACTCACACCCCCTCCTCCATCTGGAAAGGCATAGAAAACACAATCACCAGTGAATCGAAATCCAAACGGCTTCTCCGGGCCACATATATTTATAAGAGGTAAAGGATGAATAAAAGAGGATGATGGGGTGGGATTTTGGGGTTGTACCTTGCACTCGAGGCAGCGAGGCAGTGGTTGATGCCGATCTGGCAAGGCACGCTCCCATCCTCCACGCCAGACTGGAGGAAGCTGCAGCAAAGGCGCCGTTCGAGATCGTCCTCAATGACGAAATGGCAGGTTGCACTTCCGTTCTCCACCACCAGGGTTTGGAGGGAATAGGGGAAGGGGACGGAGGACCAGAGAACCCAGCGGTGGCGGCGAGAAGAGGAGACCCGACGAGGCGTGGTAGCCGCGCGATGCACCTGTGGTTGGCGCCCGGTGGATCTCGATCGTCGTGGGCAGGAGGAGGAGGGAGCGGAGGGTCGCGGTGGAGGGCGCTGGCGGCTTCAAGGAGGGGGATGCGCCCGGCGCCGAGGACGATGACGCGATCGACCACAGACGCGCGGCCATCCGCCGCGGCCGGGGCCATCCCGGCCGTCACAAGACTCAGCGCTGCGCCTGGCCGCGCCGGCTGGCGCCAGTGCCGCCGCATCCTGCCGTCTTGCCGGCCGCTGGGCCGTGGCAGCGCCGCGCCGATGGGGCCTAGCGGGCGAGGAGGGTTCCCCGCTCGATGTAATTTTTTTAATGTCACAGTCAAAGGGCGGGTGGTGGGCCCAGCAGGTATGGAGGGTGGGTAGACACGGGGTGGGTGACAAAAAAAATTATGTATTTGGCAGAAACGCTCCCCAAATTGCGATTTCTATAGTCGTTCCACCTTTTTGGTCATCACGCAACCTGACGGGTGGGTCTGGCGTGAGGGGTAAGACGGACCCGAATTGGGTGAGAAAAGTTTTCAATTGTCTTCGCTCCTTATAGTATAGATAAAATATTTTCGCTCCTCATTTGACACTGAGTTGAATTTTGGTTCTTTATTAAACACTCCATTTTGTTCCCTGAGTTAAACCACGTCAACAGTAACCCGAACGTTTGAATAACAAAATAACGTTCAAATCACTTTTAAAATTCATGCAAATTTTTGTAGTGATACAAAAGATAGAGATTAAATCATTTTAAAAAAACACATATATATAATTCAAAATATTAAAACTAAAATTCATCAAAATAGGCTACTTTTTAAAGACCATTTAAATTTTTAGAGCATAATTTTTTTCAAAAATTACATAAAAATACCTATGATGAAGTAATTTATGAAATTACTACCCATATTAATTTATATAGATAAATATTTATTTATTATGTAAAATATTTGTTTTAAACAACTTAAATATTTATTTATGTATCATGCTATGGATAATTATATAAATTACATCATCATGTGATAATATTATTAGATATTTTTACGTAATTTTCTGAAAGAATTTTTATACTCTAACAATTCACATGTTTTTAAAAGTAGCGTATTTTGGTGAATTTTAGTTTTAATATTTTAAATTATATATATGTGTGTGTTTTCATTTAAAATGAGTTTATCTATATCTTGTATCACTATAATAATTTGCACAAATTTTAGAGGTGATTTGGACATCATTTTATTATCTAAAGTTTAGGTACTGTTCATGGGTTACTGTTCATATAGTTTAATTATCAGAACTAACGGGAAAAGCCGGAGTGTCGAATAGGGAACCAAAATTCGATTGGAACGAAAAAATTTTTCAAAGCCAAGAAAGGAATGAGTATTTTTTTCAGTGTCAAATAGAGAATAATCTCTTTCTCTTCCGATAGCTTGCTCTTACAGTCTTACGTCTTACCCGAGAACGCGGGAGACGGATAGCGTGTTTTCTTTTTGCACAAAATTTTCTCTCATAATAAATTAAGAAAATCTGCTTTAAAATTTTGTCGAGAGAAGCTGAGTGGTCTTCAGAGGAGGCTCCTATATGTCTTTGTGGAAGGTGGATAAGGATTGAATATTTAAAGTACATTAGCCTCATTGAAAAAAACTACCTATCTCCATCTTCTTCGTTACCATCTCCCTTCTCCAGCACCACCCCCGTCGTCCGCCCACCCTCCACCACCCCCTACCCCGCACTTTTTAACTCAAACCATTCTCACCACCCCTGCCGCTTGTCGCCATCGGCCGTCCACTGCCTACGTATGCGTTCTGCCTCACCTCCGCCACTGAATCACGCCATTGGCGGTCCTCCGCTCCACCCTTCCTTCTTCTAGGTCCGTGAACATCGAGATCCCCGAAACCTTAACCCTAATGCCGCCTCGACCACCGTCAGCCGCCCCCTCTCCCGCCTACCTCCCACCCGCCGGGAGGCTACTGCTGGCGTGAGAAGCGAGGCCACGACAGATGCAATAAGAAGGGCGCGGGGAGACAGAGGAAGAAGAAACATCGGTAGGCATTGATCCATGATTGCACGAATCTTAAAGCAGGAAGGTTCATTGATAAAAAATCTTGCGGAAGATGTATAGGATTCTCGGGAGTTCCTATACGGGGGCTCCTATATATCTACCGGAAGATGAATAAGCAACTCAACTATAAACCCACTTGACCGACTAAAGAAAGCCCACTAAAGCAACCAACCCACTACTAACATTCAGTCAATAATAATTCATTCAACATTTGCAATCAAACAAATAATGTTGACCAACATTTCTCGAAAATGTTGAGCAACATTTTTTCACAAAAATATTTTTTGAATCAACATTTTTTTCTGAAATGTTGGAAAAATAATTTTCAACATTTTTCAGAAAATGTTGAGTCAACAGTTTTGTAAAAGGGTAGGCCAACATTCTTTCAACATTTTTTGAGAAATGTTGAACCAATATTTTTAACATTTCTCAACATTTCAACATTTTCAAAAAAATATTGAATCAACATTTTTATAAAAGGTAGACAAACATTTTTCAACATTTTTCGAAAAATGTTAAACCAACATTTCAACATTTTTCATAAAATGTTGGATTAATATTTTTGAAAATTGTTAAAAATCGAAAAATGTTGGAGCATCTTCACTCGGCCGGCGCGGCAGCGGCGCCAAGGGCAACCCGGTGGCGGCGGGCCAGGCCGAGAGCGGCACGCGTGGTAGCGGGGGCGGCCCATGGGCGCCTGCAACGGGCCGAGTGCAGGTGGAAGAAAGGAGGTTAGGGTTTGCTTTGTTGGACTGTATGGGTTGTTATTAGGTTTCTATTGGGTCTGTAGTTCAATAAGTTACCACCTTCCGGAAGATATATAGGATTCCCGTTCCTATATGGCTTCCGGACGATGAATAAGGGTTGAAACTTCCAGCCCACCAAAGCCCATATAATATTACTTGTTGTTAGCTTTCCACTAGCTCATCTCATGACTATTAATTATAAAATGTTACAACAACTTTGGATTCAACATTTTTTTCAAAATTTTTTCGTCAACATTTTCATGTCAACATTTAAAAAAGAGTAAAATGCACCTAGGGTACTCAAACTATTGGCCTCCTCCCATCTAGGTGCTCAAACTATCAAAGCTATCCGGGTCACGAACTATTGCCGATGCACACATAGAGTCTAAAACATGCCACGTCAGGAGCAACTTTTCAAAAACAACCCTATCACTTTTTCGCCTGTCAATTAACTCCTTCCTCCTCTTCTTCCCTATAACCGCCGCGCCCCACCGGTGGCAAAGTTTTCGCTGGTGCGGTGCCCACCATGACAACGAGTGGCCGTCACGGGAGGCGGTCGACGCCCCCGGCGCGACGCGGCCCCCGCTTAGTCCGGAGGTGCTCATGACGGCCCGCCCCGTCCTGGCGGCGCTTACGACGGCCCGCCTCGTGCAGCGGCCTTCATGGTGCGTCCTAGCGGCGCTCCGGTGGCCACAACCCGTGACGGCCCGGTGGCGGGTCTTTGCGTGTGCATGGCGCGGGCCACGGGCGTCACCTTCATCACGGCGGGGCCGTGCAATTACATGGAAGAAGAAAAGGAGTTAGTTGCGAGATTGAGAAAAGTGATGTGGTTGTTTTGAAAAGTTGCCCCGACGTGGCGGTGTTTTAGACTTTAGGCGTGCATCGGCACAGATCGTGGGACCCGATAGTCGCTTGATAGTTTGAGTACCTAGATGGGAGGAGGCCAATAGTTTGAGTACCCTAGGTGCATTTTACTCTTTAAAAAAATTAACATTTTTCTTGACTTCTTCGACCTCACCTCCGACTGGCGGCCACGGGCGGCCCGGAAGCTGTGGAGAGCGCGTGGGGCACACCGGCCAGCCACGGCGGCATGCGTGCCAGCTAGCCGGCGCGGCGTTCGACAGCGTGAGCCGGGCGCCGCATGGCGGAGCTTCAGCAGGAGGAGCAGGAAAGAGGATGTGAGACTAGAATTTAGTTATGGAATCTAAATATCTAATGGCTATGATTGGTTGTACCAATCAAAAGTTAAGTCGAAATTTTTTCCGGAAGGAATGGGATTCCCGCCGGTCTTCGGAGGTTCTGAATGGATATTCTTCGTGGACTGTTCTTGACGTCACATGGCCCAAAGTTCTGGTACAAAGCGGGCCGAACATGGAAATGTCACATGAGAGTTAAGTGGGCCAAATCTTATATCTCGGCCCCTCCCTCCTCCCTCATTCGTTAGGCTTCTATCATGGTCCAACTTAAACAATTGTAATCACAGCGTTTCCCTTTTATTGTCAGATTCTTCTTTTTTGTCACGAACACTTTCTTCTACTGGCGGGACATTTGCATCTACTCGAAGAATAAGTGAGTCATTAGTGCCTGGACACTTTGCTCGCTGAGTAGACTTGTCGCACACGGCGCATCCGATTCCGCTCAAAAACATCTCTTTGTTATTAGTGCCCGGACATATTCCTCAATTTCCTTTTTTTACTTTCCTACTGGATTTTTATTGTTTCATAAAGAAAAAAAAATGAGCCTTAGGCCCGTGGTGGCCACGGTTAGGTCTAACTGCCGTGGGCCACGGCGGTTGGGGCTATCCGCCGTGTAGACCCCCCGACCACCGTGGACGTCCTCCAACCGCCGCGACCCACGACGGTTGTGGGCTAGCCGCCGTGGCGTACGACGGTTAGTATCAGCCGCCGTACGCTATGGCGGTTAACCTACAACCGTCGTGGCCCACGGCGGTGGTGGTATAGTTTTGATAAATTTCAAAACGATCGTATAAATTTGCAAATTAGAATAAAAAAATATAAAAAATTCTTCCCTTTTATTGTCAGATTCTTTTTTTTTGTCACGAACACTTTCTTCTGCCGGCGGGACATTTGCATCTACTCGAAGAATAAGTGAGTCATTAGTGCCTGGACACTTTGCTCGCTGAGTAGACTTGTCGCACACGGCGCATCCGATTCCGCTCAAAAACATCTCTTTGTTATCATGTTACTAGTTGCTTAACAGAAAAGTATAGCGGCCATCTAAAAGCTAGGATGAGCCACCGTAAATTATATGTAAAAAAAGTATAACAAATGCTATCCACGGCTCGTTGTTTTGTATTGATTGTTGAACAGTAGTTACAAATATATACAAGCCCAAAGGGCTAGATGAAAAGGTGTCTTGCCTCTGCGGTAAGACACGGTGCCCCTTCGGTGAAACCGCGAGCGTTGGAACTTGGTCTTGTGATACCTCTTGGTGAGGTTTTCTTGTCTTGTACGATACCTTTTGACTAATACTAATCCTACCACTAATTAACTATATCTATCTATTGATCACTAATTAATTATCTCTAACTAATCTTAACACTCCCCCTTGATCAATAGATCTTGCGAAGGCACCGTTTAATCTTGTAGAATCTTTGATATTGGATTGTCAATCGTAGTCTTGAAAGCTTTGGAAAACCCTGTGGGAAAAACCAAAGTATATCGATATATCTGGTAAAACTCCTAAAAACCCAGTGGGAAAAATAAGGAGAAAATCCCATGATATATATAATTCATAATGTCTGTAGACCCTTTATGTAATATTAAAGACTTAGTCTAAAGACACTTTGATCAAAGATCAATATGTCATATATTATCCTTGAAAAACCTCTGTGAGGAAAAATAGATAATATGACAATTACCATGTGTTAACATTATCTCATTAAAAACTTTATGTGAGGAAGCTCTTTAAGAGTAAAACTCATATAAAGAAAAGAGTGTAATGTGATGCTTATGTAGGTTATATCTTAATGAGATTCTCCCCCTGATGTTTGCAAATCTCTAAGTCTTCTCATACCAATTCCTTTAACGCATTTAGAAAATGATGAATATGGTAGAGACTTTGTAAATAGATCAGCTAAATTATCACAAGACTTAGTTTGCAAGATTTCTATTTCTCCATTCTTTTGGAGTTCATGGGGGTAGAATAGTTTAGGAATAATATGCTTAGTCATATTACTCTTTATATAACCTGACTCCATCTGAGTAACACATCTGAATTATCTTCAAAGATAATTGTCGGTGTATCAACCGTTCCAATACCACAAGATTGTATTATGTGGTTTATCATTCTGCGGAGCCATACGCATTCGCGTGATGCCTCGTATAATGCTATTATTTCGAATGATTGGTTGATGTAGATACTAAAAGTCTCGCTTTGTAGACTTCCAAGATATTGTGCTACCTTGCATGAATACAAAGCCTGCTTTGTGATCCGCCATTGTGGGGATCCGATAAATAACCCAGATCTCAGATATCCTATAAGATTAGGATTTTGACTTCTCGTAGAATAATCCAAGATCTCTAGTGCCATTGAGGTATCGAAAATTGATTTAACTCCTACCCAAATGACGTTTGGTAGGTGCGGCACTATGTCTTGCTAATAAATTCGCAAATTCAATATCCACGGGTATTATTAGCAAGATACATAAGTGCTCAATCGCACTTTTCTTGTGGTCCTAATACCTCTTCATCTTTTCCCGTGGTCTAAAAGGATCCTTCTCAATATCTAAGGATCTTACTACCATGGGAGTCTTTATAGGATATGCTTTGTCCATATTGAATTTCTTCAATATTTTATCAATATAAATGATTGGTATACGAATATACCATTGGGTAAATGCTCAAGTTGTAAACCTAAGCAATACTTCGTTTTACCCAAGTCCTTCATCTCAAACTCCGTCTTTAAATGATGACGAGCTTCATTAATATCGGTTTCGCTGCCAATGATATTAAGATCATCGACATATACCGATATGATACAAAATCCTGTCGAGGACCGTTTAATGAAGATGCAAGGACAGTCATCATTGTTTGTGTATCCCTTCAACCTAAGGAATTCACTTTAACCGATTGTACCACATTCCGACTGCTTTTAAGCCATATAATGACTTACGCAACTTGATGCAATACATGTTACGATTTGCCTTATTATCTGTATACAGTTCCATCAGGAACCTTCATGTATATATCAGAATCCAGTGACCCGTATAAATAAGCTGTCACTACGTCCATCAACTGCATAGATAGACGGTTTTGTACTGCCAATGAGATTAAATATCGGAACGTTATTCCATTCATGACCGGAGAGTATGTTTCGTTGAAATCAACGCCAGGTCTTTGCGTAAAACCTTGTGCCACTAGCCTCGCTTTATACCTCACCACGTTGTTTCGTTTCTCTTACGAACGAAAACTCATTTATATCCCACAGGTAGGATACCGGGAGGTGTTGGCCTAACTGCCGAAAATACCTTTCTTTTATTTAGCGAGGCAATCTCTACTTCAATTGCTTCTTTCCACTTATCCCGGTCAGCGCTTTTTGCACTCGACCATAGACTTGGGATCCAAATCGTGAAAGACATTTGCAATTTCTTCGAGAAATAAGAGTCGATTACTATGGACTTACGATCATAAGATTCTCCTCAACAAAATTGATAGCTATTTCTTCAATTCTTAAAGATTCATCATTATTTCCTTCAATGATGGATCCAAGAAGTTCCGATGTATTAGCTCCAGTATTTATGCGCATAACTGAGCTAGAGTGTGGATTATAACTATCCACGGGACATACAATGTCCTTGGTGTCCATTAACCAAATTTGTATTTGATTTTGTTGTCTTCTTACCTTATTGGCGGACTTATCTTGCTTCTTAGAGTGCTTCTCCCCTCTTATTATTAATCGGGGGTTGAGTGGTTTTCTTTGGTACCTCCACTCTTTCAGGCACATTCCTTGCAGGATGATAAGACTTCGTGACACCACTATAATCAGAAAAGCGTCGCGATTATTTGCAATATTTTGCAAGTCAATAATTCTCAACTGTTGTTCGGTCTCGGTACGTGGATCTTGAAATGAAATGCCTTCAGACATTCCATTCAATTTCACAGCATTTATTTTGGTACGATTCTCCCCTAATGCCGGAAATGATCCTCATTAAATATGCAATCTAAAGAAAAGATCCCTGTCAAGGGTTCTAAGTACTTTATGATTGACGAGAGGAATATCCAATATAGATCCCCATTTTCCTGTGGACCCATTGATGTTCGCTTAGGTGGTGAGATGGCACGTATCTGGACCCAAATTTACGCAAATGGGAAATATTAGGAGGATTCCCATGTACTAAATGTAAGGGGGAAGTGTCATGATATGCAGTTGGTCGTAGTTGGATTAAGTCTGCAGCGTGCAGAACTGCATGACCCCAACACGATGTAGGCAATTGACAATTCATGAGTAAAGGTCTTGCTACAAGCTTGATCCGTTTAATCAGTGATTCACCAATCCATTTTGAGTATGGACATAAGGAACTGAATGCGTAACTTGAATTCCCAATGCCATACAATAATCGTTAAATGCACGGGATGAGAATTCTGCAGCATTATCCATACGAATAGATTGTATCCTATGTTCAGGATATTGCGCCTTTAATTTTATGACCTGAGCCATAATTTTGGCAAAGGCATGGTTACGTGTCGATAACAAAGACACATGAGACCATCTAGTAGATGCGTCAATCAAAACCATAAAATATCTAAATGGTCCCGATGAAGGCTGAATCGGACCACAAATATCTCCTTGAATTCGTTCAAGGAATTTTAGTGGTTCTGCTCGGATTTTAAGATAGGATGGTCTTACAATTAATTTCCCAGTAGCACAAGCAGTGCAACAAAAATCTTTATTCTGGGGAAATTTAGCTTTTGCCATGTCATGACCTATTGAATTGTTTATAATTTTCCTCATCATCCCTATTCCTGGATGTCCAAGTCGATCATGCCAATTTCGGAATGTATCGACATCTTGGAAAATTATTTTATAAGTAACATGTGGAACAGTTTTAATAAATGTATAGTACAATCCAGTTTGGAGTGAAGAGAATTTTTCACATATTTGTTTGCCATAGCCCGTAAGTTTGGTCAATAGGAGGTATTCCTTATTACTATCTACATGTGTTTCTGCATGTAGGCCATTCTTACGGATATCTCTAAAACTTAGAAGGGTACGGGTAGAATTAGGATACAGTAAGGCATCCTCTATCGTTATTTGTGTACCCATAGGCAATGTAATAGTAGCTCGTCCAGAACCAACTATCACAGTGTCTTTACCATTTATGGTCATAATATTTCCTTCCTTTTTCTTAAGGGTTTGGAAATATTTAATTTCTCTAAGTATAGAATTTGTGGTGCAAGAATCCACAAGGCATAATTCTTCCTCCGATGGATTGTTTGTTATCGACATCTATGTGTCATGTAATAGAAGGGAAATAAATATATAATGATTATATAACAAAAGAGCAAGGGTATATAAATATTGTATATAAAAGAATTACAAAAATAAATAGATGATTTATTTATATACAAACAAAAGGGTACAAGATTGTTATAATATAGCTACTATTATTATTACAACACAAATTGTCAAGTCTGGACCAAACTACTCTAGATCTCCAAATATGTCTCCAGATTCAAAGTCTATGAGCATATTATCTGTCGATGGGAGATCCTTAGTGGTGGTGTTGTTTCTTTTAATCGGGGCTTCCCGAGAACAACCCACTTCTTTATCCTCAGAGACAAGATTGAAATGGGTTTCATATCTTTTCTCTTCTGCTGGTTTGGTCTCTTTTAATGACTTCTGATATAATGCAACCAAGTGCTTAGGGTCTTGCAAGTCTTAGCAAAATGTGAATAATCCCCGCATCGATGACACTTTTTGTCATTCTTGGGTTTTGCATTGTCTTTCTTCTTATTATCGAAGTGAGGCTTGTTGCCTTTGTTGAATTTGCGCTTGTTAAACTTGTTCCGTGGATCTCGTCGTTGGAACTTCTGTTTATTCCTATTGCTCTTCTGTACATTATGAACCTCAGGGAGAGGTGCCGATCCAACAGGATGTTTTTGATGGTTCTTCATAAGAAGTTCATCATGTTTTTCGCTTGAGATAATGTATGTATAAGCTTGAATAAATCAGATATCCATGAGCCCTATATTGTTGCTGAATAACCCTATCAGAAGGGTGCATAGTAGAGAGGGTCTTCTCTATTTTGTCAGCATCAGTAGGCTCTTTCTCACAAAATTTTAAACGAGAGCAGATTCTATGAACAGTGATTATAATCGACCACGGTTTTGAAATCTTGTAAGCGTAGATGATTCCATTCGTGGTTGGCCTCGGGCCAAATAAGTTCTTTTTGCTGATCATAACGTTCTTTGAGAGCAACCCATAATTCCCGGGCATTCTCAACCATAACGTATTCGGCTTTTAAATCTTTATGAATATAAAAGCGCAACAATGCGAGCGAATAATTACGGATCACAACAACCCCTTGTTGAGGTTCTTGTATAGTTGAGGAAAATTTCCTAGCCGCAAGTGCAATTTTTATATCAGAGGCCCAAGTTGGGTAATTACTTCCATCTGAGTTCCTCAAATTCTCTAGTGGTAGTCATATTCCTATACGGGTGATTATCGAGTAATCATTATATGTATAGGATTTAATATAGTTCAGGACTGTTGTAATAATAAAGTACTAAATTATAACATAAATCAATTGAAAGTAAAAACAATTCATTTGATGTCCATGTGATATAACTTGTGGTTTGTAAGGTATATACAAATCTATATACTATTATTAGAATTATATTTGCGACAAACATATCGCTGGATAAGGTTTAAGTACAACAATATATTTTAAACAGAAAATTTAAATTACAAATATAATATTTTAGTTTGCACAAAATGAAAGATTGCAACACAAATGAATAATAGTTTGAGACAAATGAAAAACTTGAGAAAGAATTACAAACCACAAATATATTATTCACTACATGATAATATGCAGGCACAAATATATAATATTACAAAGTCACTGATAGCATAAATTAAATTGTACCAATTATTCAAACTTATGCAGGAAATTAGGAACTAAAACTAAAAAAAAATGAAACTGATAAAGAAAAAAGAAAAAAAAATAAGGAGGAGGAGGCGGTCCGCCGTACCCTAGCCCAATGTATGCTGCACGGGCGCGGCGGCAAGCCTGCCAGCTCATATAAAGGGCAGCGGTTAGGGTTTCACCCTAACCGCCCCAGCTCCAAAGCCGCCGCCGCCCTTCGCCACGCCACGCCGCGCCGCCGCCCGCCACGCCCGTGCGCCTTTCGTCGCCGCGTCGACCAATGCGTGCCGCCGCGATGTTAGGCCTGCGCCGCGCCATCAACTGCGCGAAGCGCCTGCCGCCACGAGGGACCGTACGCCGCTCTCCGACTCGCCGTGGAGTCCGCCACGCCGCCCGCCTCGGCTGCGTGGATGCGCGCCGGCCGCTCCTCGCTCCTGCCCCGCTTCACCGATCCATGGCCCGGGAGCAGCCATGGGGTCCGCCGGCCGGATGCGCCTCGCCCCTTGAAGAGGATTGGCGAAGCGCCCGCGGTCCCACGCCGACGAATCAGTGAAGGGGAGCGTCCTTCCCCTCAACCGAGGAGGAAGGGCGCCCGGAGCCGATTGGGCGAGGCGGCGGCGTGACGCTGGCGCAGAGGAGGAGTTGCAGTCGATGCGCGAGGAAGGGCGGTGTCGAGGTCGTAGGCGGCTGGTGCCAACCTCTTGCTCGTGGCCGCTGCTCCAGCTGCGGCAAGAATCGCCGGTACGGTTGAAGACGGCGTCGGCAGCGAGAAGACGTTCGGCGACGACATCGGTGGCTGCGGCATTGGAGTCGGTGGGGCTCCATCAATGCGCCGAGCGAACGTGGCGGCGCTGATGTGTCGCGACGCCGGGCGTCTTGGATGAGGCGCGCGTGAGGAGCGCGTTGGGCTCCCGACGATCAGACGGACGCCGTTGAAGCGACGCAGGGGGGCGCGGCGTCGATGTCACGGAGAGGATGACATAGCGTGGAGGGACATTGCGGTTTGTGAACATGTTCTCCATCGCGTTCGTGATGGTGTCTACCATCGCGTTCATGGAAGGTGAAGAAGGAACCGAAGCCATGGTGGAGGCTTACTCTGGTGAGTTCTCCGACGATCTTCCGGCGAGTTCCCTCTCCACCAGCGGTTTCCTTCTCTGTCTGTGCTCGGTGGTTGGGCAAAGTCTTTGATAACGTGTTACGAATGAATGTGAAAGAATGATTGAATTGTATTGATTGTTGAGCGAGTTACAAATATATACAAGCCCAAGGGGCTAGATGAAAAGGTGTCTTGCCTCTGCGGTAAGACACGGTGCCCCTTCGGTGAAATTGCCAGAAGCAGTTGGAACTTGGTGCTGACGATACCTCTTCGGTAGAGGTTTTCTTGTCTTGTACGATACCTTTTGACTAATACTAATCCTACCACTAATTAACTATATCTATCTATTGATCACTAATTAATTATCTCTAACTAATCTTAACAATACATACCCGTTGTTCGAGAAAGAGGAAAGGAGTTGTTTACAGATAGTGAAACATTTTTAAATGTGCGCAAACCAAAAAGAAATCCACGGGAAGAAAAATCTGTCGCAAAAGATCCAAAGTCCCAACTCGAAATCTCAATCCATCCACGTGTGCCGCTCAGCCGTGCCGTGCCTCCTCTACTCTCCGCCAGCGGTGGGGCCCACCAACCCCGTGAGCAACAAACTCTCCTCTCCGCGTGATCCCCGCCGGAGGAATCGGCGTCGCGAACGCGAATCGTAAAGCGCTTAACCCCTTATTCCCTTCTACTTCTACTACTTCTCCCCACACCGGCACACACCCCCTCCGAAGTCTCCGAGGTCTCGCAAGCTCTTCTTCCTCCCTCCCGGCCGCATCCATCCAAGTTCAACAACCCAAGCGATGGCGGCGGAGCAGACCGCCGAGCAGTTCAGGGGCCAGGCGCGGCTTCCCGGCTTCGCGGCGCCGCGGCGCTACGACCTGAGCCTCGCGCCCGACCTCGCCGCCTGCGCCTTCGCCGGCTCCGTGGCGGTGACCCTCGACGTCACCGCGCCCACGCGCTTCCTCGTGCTCAACGCCGCCGAGCTTGACGTCGAGACCGGGGGCGTCAGCTTCGCGCCCAAAGGATCCGGCCAGGTAAAAATCAATCGACCGCTTGCTTGCTTCTTCCTCCGGAGTGCTTGTGTGTGGGACTGCGACTGGGAGGCGCTTGATCTGTTCGTGCCGGGTTTGTGGGATTTAAGAGGGTTAGATGTTGGTGATTCGTCGTGGGGAGCTGTCGGGTAGGGTTGTGCTATCAGTCGCTGGAACTTTTGAACTGTTCCGCCAGACTTCGAATCCAGCTTCCAGCATCGCGTATTTCCAGATCGATGTCTTCGGAAGCGTGGATATTAAATTCGACATGTGAATAGTTTTTGTGGTCCAAGCTTATTTACTTATTAGGGCTATAAACTCGTCAATTTGCTGAACTTCACGGTTCTGTAATCAAAATTGTTTGGATTTAGTCAGGGTTGTGTTTCTTACAATGTCCTAGCACTTTCCTCTGTATCTGCTATTGATAGCGTGTTGGTGACTTTGTGTTATCACCTGCATCAGGTGCTGCAAGCCGTGGAGGTCACCAACGTGCCGGAAGATGAGATCCTGATTATTTGCTTCAGTGAGGTGCTGCCTCTTGGGGAGGGAACTCTGAACATTGCATTCAAGGGCACTCTGAATGATAAGATGCACGGATTCTACAGAAGGTAATCGTTTTTGTAGTGCTAACTTTATAATTTTATAAACGAAGCAACATATTCACAGCAAAACTTTTTTTTTGTTTATAGTGTCTACGAGCTCAATGGGGAGAAGAAGAACATGGCTGTGACACAGTTTGAGCCTGCTGATGCAAGGCGCTGCTTCCCATGTTGGGATGAGCCCGCTTTCAAGGTATACTGCTTCGATCTTTTACTTGCATTGCATGAGGGAGTAGAATCCTGCATGGGGCTTATGAGAAGAAGCCTCATTCAAGGTTCACTGCTTTGTTTTCTCTCATATGTTTTACCTTATGCTTTCTTTTGCTTCTGTTGCATGAGGGAAGATGTGTATATAGTAGCCTTGCATGTAAATTATGAATAAGATCAATGCATGTAGTGTTAAGGACAAAAGGGCAAAATGAATTCTATTCTCTGCATGGTCATATATCTGTTTATGCAGATTGATATTCCTTGTAGTTGTCCCTTCATCGAGTCCATGAATGATTTCTTCATTTACTCTGATTTGATTTTTAGGAATATTGTCTGATCTCATTTATGTTGTTGTGATTCCATGGTTAGGATTTAATCATCAGTGTACAGGCTTTAGATTATATGGCACATAATATTTTATGTCTAACTGTTATACTTCCTCCCTGCAGGCTGTATTCAAAATTACTCTAGAAGTTCCTTCTGAGACTGTTGCTTTGTCAAATATGCCAGTAATCGAAGAGAAGGTCAATGGTCCTACCAAAGTAGTCTATTTCCAAGAATCACCAATAATGTCAACATACCTAGTGGCTGTTATTGTTGGCATTTTTGACTATGTGGAAGATTTCACCACAGATGGTACTGTAACTCCTTTGTCACATGTTACATTAACATTCATCTCTTTATCCTTCATCTTAAGTTGGTTTCGTGCCTTAAAAGTTGACTAACCTCCATTCCACTGCAGGTACTAGGGTCCGTGTTTACACACAAGTGGGTAAGAGTGCCCAGGGAAAGTTTGCTCTAGAGGTTGCCCTGAAGACATTAGTCCTCTTCAAGGAGTAATTTTCTTATGATCCTTGTTATATTGGAAAGATTGCCTACGTTTTTGTTGCAGTGCTCATGACACATAGTTTCTTTAATTGGATAATGTTATTCTTGAATTTTAATACAGATCCTGACCATGACTAGTAGTTATGCAAGTAATTAAGTTCTATAGGTTGATCGATTTTATTACATTCTGGGCTTATATGTGAAATTGTGAATGCATTCCATTTGAGGCTTTAGTTCTTGATATTAAGTATAAACATTATGTGCTCAGATCTCGTTTTTGGATGTTCGTTTTAGAGTGGGCATTTACACGTTCCATGCAATGTTGCAGTATATAGTCCTTTTCAAAATGGATTAAGGCCTTCTGTAGAAAGTGCTTGGATTATTAATCAGCATCATGCCCCCTCCAAAGTCCGACACCTTTGAAAGATGTCGTGCCACGTTATGCCCGTTCCAAAACCTTTCAAAGTACATCAGACTCCTGTAAATTTAATGATCTTTCGAGGCATCACATCTCATTCTCATCCTCTGCTTGGTTTACTGTCACACAACTAAAGCTCTCCTTGTGACTTCAGCTGATGAATTTCTTTTTATTGGCAGGTATTTTGCTGTGCCATACCCTCTCCCCAAAATGGACATGATTGCTATTCCTGATTTTGCATCTGGAGCAATGGAGAACTATGGCTTGGTTACATACCGTGAAACAGCGTTGCTATTTGATGAGAAAAACTCTGCAGCTGCTAATAAGCAACGGGTTGGCCACTATGAAATTTATTATTTCAATTAAATTTGTACTTACCTGGTAATATGGTTCACTGTCGTAACTAGGTATTTTCATGACGCATCAACCCATTCTAATTTGCCAATGGGCAATGTGGAATTGATTACGCAATTAATTTCTTTTCACCAATGAATTTAATAGTAATTAGTGCAGAAGGCTAGTATAATATTGTGTAGTGGTTTGATTCAGAAATGCAGAATAGCTGTTTTATTGTCATGTGCTGTCACACCAACCTATAAGGCTATAACCTTTTTTCCCATTCTTGTCTATCCTCTCTGCAGGTTGCAGTTGTTGTAGCCCATGAATTAGCTCACCAGTGGTTTGGAAATCTTGTGACAATGGAGTGGTGGACACACCTGTGGCTTAATGAGGGTTTTGCAACATGGGTAATAAATTAGAACAAATGTAGTTGTTGAAAAGCTCCATATTTGTAGCATGTATGTCACTCATATGATGTTTTCCCCCACTGTAGGTGTCCTACTTGGCTGCAGATCAGTTCTTTCCTGAATGGAATGTTTGGACTCAATTTCTGGAGGAATCTACAACAGGTTTCAAGTTGGATGCTCTTGCAGGATCACATCCAATTGAGGTAACAGAAGTTTTATTACTCCTTATGTGCAATTCTTTGACTATCTGGTGGGATTTTATAGAGGTATTACATACTAAGTGAATTTGGTAAGCGGTAAGGGTTTGGTTACTTGAATGCTTGTCTAATTTGATCAGTATAGAATCAATGTAATTATCTTTTCCTACACCTTTATTTAGTGGCTAAACACATGATGACTCTATTGGGACTGAAATTGGGATACACCCAGTTCTGAAATATAACTTACTTTAATTTTGGTTGTAGTAACATCATATATGGCTGTATAATAGAAAATTTTGATGCATGTATCCATATGAAACATGCAAGTGGAATATTTTTATGTGGCAATATCATATTTCTAATCAGTCAAACTAATCTGATCTTGCTGGAGAATTTGATAATGAAAACTATAAGTTCAACAAGTCTCTACATTTGACATTTCTAGTATTTTTGGAAAGTGTGTTGTTCCAGTTGTTGTGAAAGTTGATAACCGCTATTTGTGCGGACTTGGGGGCTGGGGCACATTACTAAATAGTGATCATACAATCTAAATGGCCAATCAATGCATGTTCAACATTTTCCTTAGATATTGCTGCACATATCACATGGCTTATAAATCTAATATTTTCAGGTGGACATAAATCATGTTGATGAAATAGATGAGATATTTGATGCTATAAGCTATAGGAAAGGAGCTTCTGTCATTCGGATGCTACAAAGCTATCTTGGGGCTGACGTCTTTCAGGTCTGGTTTGCTTATTCATTACTCTATTATTCCTCTTTTCTCAAATAAAAAGCTGTACTGTTTGAAACAATATTCTAGTAATTGTTATGTGGCTGAAATATAATGTAACCCAGCCCTATGGTTAGTTTACTAGTGAAATGCAGCTTAGCTTGTTTTAGATGATGGAGGCAATCTTCGGCCTCCGCACACGAGCCTTTTAGGAATTTAATATATTTTTCTTACCTAATACACTTTGATAATTGGGCGACATGCTAGACATAATCTTAACTTGCATCAAACATTATTCTTTGTGGATGCATTATTGCAAAATGCAAGTAGAATTTTTATTGCTTGTCAGTTGTCAATGATAATATCTTCTTTTTTGAAAAAGTTCATTGTAAATATCTTTTCATTCTTAACCAGAAGCTACTCTTTTGTTCTTTTTGCTAGAAATCTTTGGCTGCGTACATCAAAAAATTTGCATATTCAAATGCAAAGACAGAGGATTTGTGGGCTGCCCTCGAAGAGGGGTCTGGTGAACCAGTTAGAACATTAATGCATTCATGGACAAAACAGCAAGGTTATCCTGTTGTCAGTGTGAAACTCAAGGATGGAAAGTTACAGCTGGAGCAGGTATGGTTGTCTGTTAATTTTTCTGGAGACTTTTGCAAAATCATGGAAACTTTGCAAGTTCTTTTCTAAAATTTTATGATCAAATTTAGTTATTGGTTAGAGGCTTTCTGAAAACCTTTTGGTCTCGTTTGTTGCAGACACAGTTTCTTTCAAGTGGGTCTACAGGAGTTGGGCAATGGGTGGTTCCAATCACACTATGTTGCTGTTCATACTCACGCCAAGAGAAGTTCCTTTTTAATGGGAAACAAGAAGATTTTAGTCTCTGTGGGCTCATGGAATGCAAACAGAAAGATGACTTTTGGATTAAACTTAATGTCAACCAGACCAGCTTCTACAGAGTGAGCTACGATGAGGAACTTGCATCCCGACTTCGGTATGCAATTGAAACCAATAAATTGAGTGCAGCAGACAGATATGGTAAATTGTCTCAATATCTTCTTTCAAGTGTATTGGTCTTACCCTATCCAACTGTGCTTACATGGTTATTGTTTATACAGGTGTACTTGATGATGCTTATGCTCTCTGTATGGCTGGCAAACAAAAGCTAGTCTCCTTGCTTCATTTGATTGCTGCGTACAAGGATGAGACTGAGTACACTGTACTTGCGCACGTAATCACGGTATGTACTTTCTACTAGTTTTTTCACAAGCAATTCAAACCCTTTCTCTATAGACAAGTCCTTTTTCATATACTTGGGATTTTTTCCCTAAGCAATTTAAACTATCTGTCTCTCTCTATAGACAAGTCTGCATATTGCCGAGATGATTGCTATTGCTGCTCCAGAGGAGTTGGGTAAGCTGAAGAAGTTCCTAATCGACTTCCTCGAGCCGTTTGCACAGTAAGTATATTGCTCTATTACTATAAGAACATTTTATACTACAGATCTGGGCCTAAGATTTCAGAAATCCTATGCAGGAAACTTGGCTGGGATGCTAAGAGTGGTGAGGGGCACCTGGATGCGTTGTTAAGAGGTACCCTCTTAACCGCCCTTGCAGAACTTGGCCATGAGGCTACCATAAATGAAGCTGTTCGTAGATTTAATGTCTATCTGGAAGACAGAGAGACACCACTGCTCCCTCCAGATGTTCGAAAGGTTAGCATCTTAATGGAGTTTTAAGTTGTATTTATAGCCAACTTTTGAAAAGGTCCAGTGTGCTTATTGACCCCATTTTGTTTTGTAGGCTGCATATGTTGCTTTGATGCAAACAGTGAACAAATCGAATAAGACTGGCTATGAATCACTCTTGAGGATATATAGAGAAACTGATCTAAGCCAGGAGAAAGTTCGCGTGTTAGGTGGGTATTTTATAGCATTTGAAAGTGAGCTTGTATTTTTTGGGCTTCACTAAATTTCTGACCCTCTACCTTGTAGGATCTTTGGCATCATGCCCTGACCCTGTTGTTGTTCGTGAAGCATTGGACTTTATACTATCACCTGAGGTAATAAGCATTTCATAAGTCTTCATTTTTTGTGTATAAGTCAGTGGTGTAATAGTGCGCGACTGCGCGAGTCACGTGGTCCTGTGTCCTGTGTGTTTCACATGATACGGCTAAACTTGGTTCCATCTTACCGGAATAACTCATGGTGTATCACACATGCAGGTAAGGAATCAGGATGCCATATTTTTGCTTAGAGGGGTGGGTTCAGGAGCACACGAGGTGGCGTGGCAATGGCTGAAGGTACTCACGACGTGTCCTTTGGTTAGCTTTGCAACTTCATTTGTCATATACGCTAACTCCACGATGACTATGATTTCAGGATAACTGGGACTACATATTGGGAGCTTACTCTGGAACTCTGCTCACCTACTTCGTCAACCTAACTGTTTCTCCGGTACGCCGCCTAACCTACCTGCAGCTCTTCAATCTCGTAAACCCATATGCATTTGCGTTCTTGACACATCACGGGACATTTGTTTCAGCTGGCCACTGATGAGAAGGGTGATGAGGCGGAGGAGTTTTTCAAGAGCAGAACCAAGGCGAGCATCGCCAGGACTGTGAAGCAGAGCATCGAGAGAGTGAGGATCAATGCCCAGTGGGTCAAGAGCATCAAGGGCGAGGCCGACCTCGGCAATGCCATCAAGGAGCACGCTCACAAGAACTGAGGCGAGATGGGCTCTTCTCTTTTCTTTGCCCTTGTAGTGCCGACTGGGGTGTAATTTGTCGGATTCAGAAGTGGATTAATAAAGGGTTACTGATTCGACATAGCTTCTTGTCCGCCCTCAGCGTTGATTGCTACAAACTGTTCTTTTTTGAAGTCATGTTGGGGGAGGCATGTATGCCATGCCTTCACACCAGCTGCATTTCATGCCTGAATTATTGATGAAATGTGCCGAATGAATCTCGGCTGTTTTTTAAGTCATTTCTGCGAAAGGCATTAGGTATGCCTTCACAGCAGCAGCTGCATTTCACGCCTGAATTATGGTTGAAATGCGCTGAATGACATCAAGTATATCCAGAATTGTGGCACAATTCTGGATAGATATGTCAACCACTCAACCTATTATTTTATAGCCACATCACTCAGGTTGGCACCGAACAGATTATGCCGAGGACACACACATAATGACCTTCAGTGACTTGTTTAATACGCTGACCGTAGATGACATGAGAGCACCATCCCCCACTGTAGTAGTGGCCTCGGTGGCAGGCGAAGCGTCAGGCCGTTGCCGAGCACGCGACCGCCGCCGGACCGCAGCCGGAGCGGGCGGCGGGCGGCTTGCAGATGGCGGAGCATGCTGGCCGCGCGCCTATGAAGAAGAAGGCAAGCAACGTGTGGCGCCGATGGCGGCGGAGCATACCGGCGACGCGTGCGCCGCCTCGCTCCGCCTCGTCGGGTCCAACGGTCGCCAGGTGCCCCCCGTGCTGTAAGCCATCCCTTCCCCGCAGTCCCGCTCGCCCCCTTTCCCCCCGGGGTTTCCCCCTGTACGCACATCTCGTGGGGGATTGGGGGATTTCGCTTCCATCTTCTCATCAGCGACATGACTCAAGGGGAGAGGTCATTTGCATGCTAGAATTATTTGTTTTTCATGTGTGTTACTGTATGGTAATTCTGTGCGTTATTGAGATGGACTGCGAATCTCATGCCTGCCGAACATCATGCGTTGCGAAATGAAATTGGGGAGAGTGCGTGCGGGTGTCCAGATCTTGCTACCTTGGCTAGTGGTTGGTTTTTAGTGAAAATATTCTTATTGTTAATTTGTTATCATCATGCAGATGGGATAGTGCAAGTGGTAGTGCTTGCCGCCTGTGAACCGAGAGGTCACAGGTTCGAGCAGTGACCTCTACACATTGCACGATGTGTGGGAAAGACTTCCCACTAATAACCTCCCCCAGACCCCGCACAGTGCGGGAGCCTACGGCACTGGGTACGTCCTTTTTTTATGCAGATGGGATAGAGAGGCAGAAGCAAGTTGGCAAAAATATCTTCATGAGTCGTGTGTGTTGAATATAAATTGAGGCATACCATAGTTGAAAACTTGAGGCTGATGTTACGCGGTAAAAGGATATTTGCATTTACCATTTTACATACATGCACACCTTGAGTTTCCCATTGTATGCTCCCCCCCTTATCTACACGCTAACAATCTCTTCTGGTTGACCGAAAACTATGTTAGGTCCCATCATCAGATGCTTGCTGCCCACGACCATCTCATCTGAGTTAAGGATCTGAACAAGCAAAGGCAGCAGCGGATTTTTCCAGACCGAGCCCCGAAGGCAACCCTCATGTGTCATCAATCGTCATTGCTGAAACTATATGGTGCCGAGCTCGAACAGTTTGTGCTCGCGCTACTCACCTGGGCAGTCTCATAGTCGTGCCCAAGATTACGCAGTCTGTTGAGCTCCGGCAAGATTTCCTTCCCGAGATCAGGCCTATCTTTTTCCGCAGCTCCGCGCATCGCAACGCCAGCTTTGCAAATTCCAGAGCCTCTTCCACCGGCCAGTCCGTCACCGTCGGGTCAAGTATCTCCTGGAAGGTCCCTCTCTCTATGGCGTTCTCGACGTGATGTGTGAGTCCCATGGGTGATCTTGCCGTGATGATCTGGAGCAGCAAGATGCCAAGCGAGTAAATGTCTGACATTGTGGTGAGCATCCCGGTCTGCTGGTACTCGGGGTCGATGTAGCAGAATGTGCCAGCTGTGGATGTCATCCTGTACTGTGTGACATCAGCTGCTGACTGCGGCACCAGCCTTGCAAGCCCGACATCGCTGATCTTGCTGACAAAGTTGTGGTCGATCAGGATGTTGGCGGGCTTTAGGTCTCGGTGCACCAATGGTTCTGGCTTCGCCTGGTGGAGGAAGAGAAGTCCAGTTGCAATGTCAGCAGCAATCCTGAAGCGGATGCTCCATGGAATTGGCAACGTTTTGCCTCGTCTGCAGAGCCGATCCTCTAGGCTTCCATAGTCCATGTACTCGTATACTAGGCAGCCATACTCTGGGCAAGCTCCAAGCAAGAGGACCATATTTGGGTGCCGCATACAGCTTAGTACTTCAATCTGCATTGTCACAATCATGCGATTAAAAAGGTAATTCCTGCTTTAGGTATAATATACTTCTGTTGTTAACCATTGACAAGTTACTAATGAGTAATTAATGACTGAAATGTTAAATGAATAATACTAGGAAGATTGGGGTGTCCTGAAAATAAAAATAAAAGTTTCTGCTTCCTAGGTGTGAACAAATAGTTGCAAATAAAAGGAAGGTTGCTGCTGGTGTTTGATGGGGGGTATTAGTAATATCTAGATAATATATTCTACAGGTGTAAGACCGACAACACTAATAAATTACTTATTTGTTAAAATTCATAAATTTGAAGGATAGAACATTTTATTGTTGCTGTACGTATTTACCTCTTGCTGAAATTGTTTCCTTCCCTGTGATGCGTCTGGTCTTAGAATTTTAATAGCGACGTTAGTATGATCCAGTACGGCTTTATATACGGGTCCATATCCACCTTCTCCTATCTTGAGGGCCTTGTCAAACTTATGAGTTGCAGCTTCTATCTCATCAATCGAGTATCTCCTGTACCGGAGATCATTTCTGTTCAGTGCATCAGTTGCTTTCTTTCTATCCTCGGCCTCCCGCTTTGCCTTCCATTCTGCTCTCAATCTCTTCTGCGCCTCAAGCTCTGCAATTTTCTGCGCTGCTTCTGCTGCCTCCAGGGCAGCTCTGCACTTCGCTTTCTCCATTTGAACAAGTGCAAGAGCTTCCTCTTCAGCATTCCTTAGCTCTTGGAACTTTTTGGACTCCTCCACCTTCATCTGGTGCATCTGTGCTGCCTGCAGTAACATCATTGTTTTAATCCAGGAACTACAAGTCATTTATACTTAAGGCTAGCACAAAGAAGCATCAAACACACCTTCTGTTTAGCATCAATAGCTTCCTTACAAGCAGAGTTATACATCTCCATTGTTTGTTTCAGTTCTAGTCTCAGCCGTCTCATTTCAGATTCGACATCCTTCCAATTCCATGAGAAACATTATAAGAGTTTGTGTCATGATATAGTCCCATACTGGGAAGTGAACGAAGCATTTAATGTGCAAATATCTTATTGTTAGTGTATATATGTGTGAGTGGCCCATATGGCCTGTGTACAAACCCAGAGGCCCAGTGGCTAGTTGTGGCTGCGGGGGGCCCTTGTGTGTGAGTTTCTTTCTTTGTTGGCCAGTCTTGTACACTGCTGCGCCGGTAGTCCAGACTGCGGGGGGGTGTTAGTGTATATATGTGTGAGTGACCCATATGGCCTGTGTACAGCCCATAGAGGCCCATGTATAGCTAACTCTATATACCCACCCTTCTAGGGTTGGAGGAATAGACAAGGAATTCATTCCCCAAACACTTATTAACTGCGGTAACCTGATGTGGACAATTGCCAAAAGAAAACTTGATGCTATAAAGGAACTTACCCCGGCATAACTTAGGTTTTCCATGGACATTGCTGAGGAGAGCTCCATGGAATCAGCAAAGTCTATGGATGGTAAATCCATGCTCATTGGCAAATCAATATCATCTGAAAAGGAGCTACGAGTCACTGAGGGCCTTGGTGGTGCTATAAAATCAATGTAGTCGTCGAAATCCTTCTGGGGTGCTGTCTTAGCTCCATAAAGTGGCCTTGATGGGGCCTTTGCATAGGCAGATAATCGGTCAACTGAATTTCTACTTGCTATCGGAGATGATGTATGAGAAGTCTTCCTCCAGTCCCCTCTTGAAGATCTGTTCACAAATCAAGATGGTTCTTTTAACAAGCCTATTTTCTTGAAACATGGATGTACATATTTTAAAGGCAAAGAATGACCTGACTAAGAAAGACCATGTTATTTCACAATTACAAGACTGAAAGTATTCAGATTACCGCGAATCATATTTCTTTCACGTCTACACAATGTAACAAATGAAGTGCTCTGTTCCTCATAGACTTACCTTGAGACATCGGACTCTATGCTTGGTTGGGAGTATTGCTTTGGAGGGAGAGTACTAAAGGGTGCTGGAGCTTTGGCTGCCTTCACCTGGATGGCTTTTGCCTTGTGTATGACATGCACAGTGCAATAATCGGGTGCCATCTTCATCAAGCATGTTGGGACATCTGGATTTCTAAATCTTCTGCACAATGTAATGATCATGGCTGTTATCAGTACAGGCATCAAGGGGATGTAAAGGTGCGCAACCATGGAAGTTGTGTGAGCACGTAATGTACCTGATGAATGTGTTCTTAGTTGATGCCCCAACGACAATGTCTGTGATGGCATTGTTAGTGGCATAGTCAATTATTTCTTTGGAGATGTCATTGCCATCCAAGATGACTTCCTTCAGATGCATCTGTGATTTACAGATGGCATCAGCGTAAATTTTTTCCACAGTAATTCCTTCCATTTGGATATTTTGTTCTTCCAGAATTGATTACTCATATTCTAACATTAAACTTTTGATGCCAACATTCCCTGTTAGGTATTTATCAGCTAACTATATAGTCAGGGTGATGTTTATGTTTTAAATAAATACTAGTATTCAGTTATGAACTTGGTCTAACACCACAGTAATAAAAAGGTAGTGTTCAATTGGCACTTACCCCTTTACGAGCACAATAACCTCTGTATGAGATAAACAGATGTGTTATCTCTGCGTCCCCCTCATCTTTGTTTGCTTCCACTGCAGCATGGTCATGAAACAAGGAAAGTGTTGATAAATCGAAGTGTTCTTTTTTTCCCTATAATATAGAGTTGACTGTTGATATGAGAATAAATTAAAATTTGCCTCTTTACAAATGAGAGGAGTTCCTGACATTGGTTTCATGTTGCGATGAATGCATATTATTTAGCTTGGTAACAATAGAGGCTAGCGGATATTGAATGTTCATAAGTGTTGCATGTCCAACTAATTGAATGAACAATGCAATGCACATCACGCTACCAAGGAATATGCACAAAGTCATGTGAAGTTTGCTTTGGCAGCATTTAATTCAGACAAAAAAGTAACCATATTATTACAAAAAGTAACTAATGATACAAACAAAACTTTTAGGTTAGTTTACCATCATCATTCACAGGCTAACCACTTAATCCTTAAATTGGCTGGTAGGGAATTGATGGTTTTGCATTCTAGTACACCTCATGGTCATAAATTAACCTAGTTCAGAGGCTGTTTGATGAAGAAAGACAATTAACTTCTACTCTCATATTGATGCAGGAAAACTCAATACTCCTACATTTCATATTGAAGTGGCTGAAAAAGGTGCCTACCCCTGACATGGACGAGCTGGAGCGTGCTGCCCCTGGTCAGGAGCTTATCCACTGCCCATTTCGCCGCCTGCTGGCTGTTCTTGTCCTTGTCGACGGCCACGATGATGGAGCTCTCCCTCGCACCTGCCTCATGCTCAGCGCTGTGCGAAGACGACACAGAGAAAGGCGAGGCGAACATCTTCAATCAATGGCGCCCACTACTACTTTATACTTCCTCAATGCAACAAATTAAATCAGCTTCCAATCCAAACGAGAAGCGGCGACGAGTCCCCCAACAACAACAGGTAGAAAAGGGAAGGAGGCTGCAAGAGAGGCGAAACGGAGGGGAGAGAGAGACAAGGGGAATTTTGTCTCTCCTCTCTCCCGTCTCGCGTCGCCCTGTTTTGTCCTGCTCGTCCCTAACCTCCTTCCTTCGTTTTGCTGTTGCCATGGAGCCAGCCACCCAAAGCTGTAATGGCATTCCCAGGGAGTTTTGCTGTTTCGCCAAATTTGGATCGTGAGCTTTCTCCTATTATTGGGTGGCTAAACTGTTGCGACAGACTTTGGAGCTCATGTTTTCTTGTGTCCGTTCGTCTATTTTTGCACACACAAACCTTGTGTTTGTTGGTTGACTACTTGACTCTCTTAAGTCTTGACTGTCAGTACAGTCACTATAGGAGTTTATATCAGCCTGTAATCACTTCGTAAACAGAGTTCATGTTGTATTATTCGTCAATACAGATCTTTTTCCCAAAGAATAACAGAGTAGGAAAAAAATGCTCCATTTTGAATTGAAGTGTGGCTGCTTCTGTATCATGAATGTACCTCAATTCCGTCGGTCGAAAGACCTGAGACGTTGAAACAGAGATTTCGATGTTCAATTGATGGTGCTGACATTTTTTTATCAACTGACATGACGGATGGTGCTGACTTATTTTTGTTTATAGAAGTATATAAACACTCTGTTTTGTATAATTTTAGATAAATAACACAAAAGTTTGGCACTCATCAACAACGAAATTTATTTGCGTAGCATAGTTGAAATCAGCGTAGTTGCATGTTTATCCGCCGCAGATTAATGGTAAACTGGTGCTTTTCTTTTACAAATGGAGATTAACGGTAAACTGGTGTAACACCCTAATTTTCCAAATTTAAGCTTTAAATAAAATTTGCTAAAAACATTTAATTATGCTCTTAAGGATTATAGGGTTGCATTTACTTTCTTTTAGGCATTTAAGATTTTTCTAAAATAAAATAAATAACTATAGGAATTTATTGTTGTATTCACGCTGATGCATTGCTTTTGGTTGTTTGAATTCAAATTTGAATTTGAATTCATTTGTTTGTGTCTTTTCAAAATGCAAATCACTTCTGCTCCTCCCTCCCTACTGGTTTCCCCAGCTCAGGCGCCCTCGGCCCAACGCCGCACCCATCCCGCTCTCACACGCTCAGACGCGCTGTGTGGTCCCCACTGTCATCCCCTCCTCCGGTTCGTCTCGAGTCGGACTCGAGTCCGAGCCTCGGCGTCGTCGCGTCGCCCACAAGACGCCTTCAGTGTGCCCACACGCCAAGGGACCGCCCGGCCCTATTTAAGGCGCCGCCCGAGCCGAGCCACCAAAACCCTAGTCGCCGCTTATGCCTTGCGCTGCTCATGAAACCCTAGCTAGCCGCCGCTGTTCTTCACTGCCGTCGCCTCGCCGTGTGCGGCCGTCAGAGCCGCGCTTGGAGGTGAGGATCCGCCCGGTCGCTTGTTTGCGCCTCGTGTCCCGAGTCGCCGAGACGAGCCGGTTGCGCCGCTGCCGCCGCCGCCGCGTGCCGCCGCTCTCGACCTAGCTGTCCGTGGCCGTAGTTTGCTTGCCGTCGCGCGCGCCGCCTGGTGTCGCGCATCCAAATCGAGCACCCAGCTCGATTCGAGCCGTCTGCCGGCGAGCCGCCGCCGTCCGCCGCTGCGTCGCAACCCGCCGCCGCTAGCACTTGCAGCCGGCCGTTGGATCAAGATCCAACGGGTCGGATTAGATCTTACCTAAGTCAATCTGGTCAAACTGACTCGACTCGCCTTTTGCAAGAAAGTCGTTAAGTTTTCTAGATTTACAAATAGGTCCTTCCGCAGTAGCGAGTTCCTTTACAGATAGGTCCTTTTGTTACGTTTAAGCCCAGAACCTTTAGTTTTCTTTACAGATTAGTCCCTGTACCTTCGTTAGTGCATATCTTGGTCGTTTTAGCTCCGTATTTAGCGTTCTTTATGTCCACGCGATCGTCTCGAAGCGTAGATTAGTTTTATGCCTCTGTTTTGTTCTGTTAGTACTGTTTGATGATTGTTTCTCATTTATTCTTGTTGTATGCTTGTATGTGAATGTTGTGGAACGTAGAGAGTGAAGCGTTCGAAGGATTTGAAGATCAAGACGCGCCAGAGTTTGAGCAGCCGAGTCTTGTTGAAGGCAAGTCTTCCTTGATGCATACCCACTTGTCCTATATAACATGCATTAAATTCATCGTATTTACTTTTGTTGCTTGCATTAATTTTGACGGGAACCTACTAAGGATCATGCCTAGTTTTTTTATGACCTTTGCCTTGTAACCGGGTTATTAAATTAATCTTGATGGTAGCTATGGCTTAGCATGCTTAATTGTGATGGTATTAATCAACTTGGATACTTTTATGTTCTATGTTCCGTTTTATGTTATTTTAATTGCAAGACCACCCTTTGCTATGTTAATCGGAACATGGAGAACCACTCAGGAAAACAGTACAACCACAAGAACTAAACGGGCAATGGTCTTGGCTGAATAATTAGGAACTTTAGCTTGGGGTGATCTTACCTGATAAGGACAAGGGATCGGCGGTACTGCGGGGTATGGACTCGCTATAGCAGGGGGCTGGGTGAGTTATTTTTCTATGGTGGGGTATTGACCTGCTAGGGGACTTTATACCTTGCTAACTGATCCGGACCTTGTGGGTCATAACTTGCTGGGGAACCTTTGTAAAGACCATGTAGCGTCCCTATGCAACCACACCTCGGTAGTGTGGTATGGTGCCTTGCAAACACCGCATGGTTGGGTTCAAAGTTCTTGAGCTTTCTGCGCTTGTGGTGAAAGTGTACAACCTCTGCAGAGTGTAAAACTAACTAGTTAGCCGTGCTCACGGTCAAGAGCGGCCGGGACCCTCACATGACTAAGTTATGGAACTTAAATGTTAAATCATTGCTCTATCTTTATTTATGATGCTTATGCTTTATTAATTGTGGGTTGGTATAAACTTACACTCTTTAGTAAATATGTCGCTAATAAAACTTGACTAACTAAAATGCTAAACTGCTTGAACCTTAGCCATCCACCATATGGCCTTGCATGTTATGTTGTTTTCCCATTCTTTGAGTCGCACGTGCTCACGCTTGTCTATCTTCTTGTATCTACAATACTCGAATTGTTGCTCAGACTGGAAGAGATTTGAAGACTATCCCGGTGACTTCCAGGAGTTCTAGGTGTGCGTGTCTTGATCACGCACTGTGGAGGCATCTCTATCCACTGCGAGAACTCGTTATTTATGTTTCGTTTAAGACTTTTGGTCATGTGATAACTCTATGTTCGTGGTGGCAATCGATTTTGGTATTCACAATGTCATTGCGTGTGTAACTTGATCTGGCGCGCGTAATCAATGGACTCGGTTTTGCCTTTAAAGCTGGGTGTGACAAAGTGGTACCGAGCCGTGTTGGATCAGAAACGTTAGCCTAGATAGAAATAGTCGAATTTAAGGATTATATAATCATAGAAGCCTTTCTCATCACATGCTTACTTTATTTCTAATAATCTTATACTCTTGCTTTTGCCTCACCCTTGAGTTGATCTTGATTCTTTACCTTGTGCTTGCTATCTTTTAGCTCTCACCCCTTTTGTCTTACCATCTATCTCACTCTACACTGCACTTACAGATGGTTCATCGCTTGAAGCCCTCACACGCTGGTGCTGCCCACCAGTATGTTCCGCAGGAAGAGTACAATGACTACCATGACGGAGACACGGATGAAGAGATAGAGATGGAAGCTGCAACAGTAGCCGCCCCTGGCCTCATCGTTGTGTCGATGATGAGGAGGATCGGAGGAGGTGAATCGTATGAGGAGAGCTGTAACACCCCAGGTGTTTATTAAAGATAAATAACTCGATTAGTTGGGTTAATCAAGATTAATTAGTCCCTAAGCATGTTTTGCTTGATTGTGCACACTTTTGCACAAAAGACCTTGGTCGTTCAAATTCGGTCAAACCCTAGATCTCCTTTAAGGCTGAAATGGTTTTCTTACGCATTCTCCAAATTTCACTATAGAAGTTCAAAATCGGCCAATACGAAAGTTGTTCGTTATTTCCGGGAACACATTTTTCGTAATTGGCGGACATTCCAATTTTGAGTGCAAATTGGCCAAAATCGGTTTGACTGCGCTGTGAACAGTAATTCGAGCCGTGGAAAATCTGCAACTTCGGTCGACGTTCGGCAAACGGTTGATCAAAACATATAACGCTTTTGGGAAAGTTGTAGATCTATGGCTCCTCTACAACTTTGCTTTTTGGATATTTTCAAGTTAGTTGACACTTTTTGGAGTTTCGTAATTTTGAAACTGGGATCACGAAATGAAGCAGGTCGACGACGACGTCGCTGCAGCGGCCGGGCGGCTGCCGTCCGTTCTCACGTCCCACGTGGCGGTGCAATGCGCCGGCGCACGGCCGCTCTGAAAACGCCGCTATGGACCGTGCCTCGACCGTGTGGCCTCCGCCGCTTTCTCCCGTGCAGCAGCAGCCGTCTGTGCATGCGCAGTTACGCACGGTCCGCGGCGGCGGCGTCAGACTACCTTCGGCGAGACGGCAGCGGTGGCGCGGGGTTAAGGCGAGCCGAGAGCGCCGGGTCGCTTTTCTCGTCGTCCTCGCCCCGCCTCGCCTCGCCTGCCCGCCTTGTGCGTCGCCGCACGAGGACGCTCCGAAGCAGAGCAGGGTGTCGCCGCCGCCCTGTCCTCGTCACCACCGCCGTGCCTCCACAGCCGCCTTCCTTCCGTGCATCACCACCTCCACCTCCGCCTCCCGCCTCCTCCTACGCCGAGCCCGGGTTTGCTGCCGTGTTGCCGTGCCGCCGGGCCAGGGGCAACGGCGGCCGCCAAACACTCCTCCCGCCGCCGGCTACCCCTGGACCTCCTCGCACCCCAGAGCCCAAGAACCGAGCCAATGTGAGTCCCCGGCCATCCCTAGCCCATCACCCGACCAGCTCCGGCCAAAGGCAGCCGCCGGCGAGGTTCCCTGCTCCGGCAGGGGCCTATTGGAGTTGATTGTATTCTATATAGGGTGTTTTCGGCAAAGCGAGGACCCTTTCGTAATTTCTGATTCTTCTTTCGAGGGCTCCTCTGTAAAATTTGTTTAGGGTTTTCAGCTGAACCTTTGAAAAATCATTAAAAATCGTAGAAAAATCAGAAAAATGCAAAACCAATTTTGTTGGTTTCCTGGTGAATAAATCTATCTTTTCTAGAAAACATGTATAGGGTTTTTCTGTACAGTTTTTGAATTAAAAATTCAAACTCAGTTTGGAGTGTTTTTAGTGTGATTTAAAATATACACATGCTATGAACTTGAATTTTGGATATGTTTCTCTTTATGGCATGTCTAGATCTGTGGCAAAAGTTTGCATGATTTTGATGTATATATGTTCAGTTATAATTTATTTAAGCCTTATGCTAGATTAAGTTTGATGCTTTTTATAGCCTCTTTAATGAACTTTTCTTTGAGCACCAGTGCACCCTAGGGCTTTGCCTTGTTGAGTAGTACCTCTGGTATGATGGATGTGATTTTAGGGAATTGTTTAATAGATGTTTTGTATTTAATCTTGTGTAGGAGCTTAAATTCAAGATCTGAAAAATAATTTGAATCTGCAAGCATGCTTTGGTCAGAAACTCATTCTTGGCATACATGACCTGTAGGAGAAAGTTGAGATCAAAAGTTTATTAAATCTTTTATATGAATTAATGTTGATTTACTAGGCTGAAATTTGTCTTTTTTCGTATAAATTAATTTATAAATGATCTTAAGCTATATTTTGGTTTGAGAGCTTAAAATAGGCATATGTTGCTGTGTGCAAAAGATTAGGCTCCTTTGAAGTGTTTTTGATTTAATTTGGGTTTATGGTTGAAAGGCTTGTTTTAAGTAATTAAAGAAAGAAATGGAAATTTAAAAGTGCTAAATTGTGAAATCATGTTTGTTTCTGTTTTTATTAATTTAAACACACCCCCTTGCTGTTTGGTGTAGTTAAGTAACTTAAATTGCTTAGATGTGCACACAATCACCATCAAAGTAGTGTTTTGCTTATCATCACACACCCTAATAATTTCTGTGAGAAAATGATAATGTTTGGATGAATGTGTCCAACAAGAGTTGGTTTTGTGGTAATTCTCCCACCTCCACCATAATCTAATGCATATGCATGTGAACGTGTAGATTTACCGGACGGGACGTACACGCTCACTCAGGAGGAGGAGGGAGCAGCTAGCGGAGAGGTGAACCAGCTTGGTGTGCGAAGACTGGACCAAAGTCGGAAGAGCCCAAGGCTAGTGTTAGTGCTGTAGTAGAGGAAGGCAAGCACCGGTTTCATCTAACCTTTTTGGGATAAAATCTCCACTTTTACTTTTCAGTATTTATTGTTTATTTTGTGCATTTACGTTTCAGGAGTTGTGTTGAAACCTAGATGCATGATCCTTAGGACTCCTATGCTCTTTTACTAGTATGTTAGGAACGCTAGTGCCATGCTTTAAGGACACGGTACAAGTCGAGTAATGACTCATTGCTCGCGAGATATAGGATGCTTATGTTGGAATCATAAGTTGGATAAATTGACTCGCTCATGTGGTAAGAGCAATGGGTTCGTCTCGACCGAGTAGCATGGTGCTGGTCTAAGCTATTGAACGTACCAAGTGCTTGTCGGGAATGGGACCGTAAGCCTAGTACCTAATGAACCAGGTCGGGACTTTATCGTTACTACTCTTGAGATGCTTCTCCGGTTTGCTCCCGTAGTGCAAGTGTGATCCCGGACGTGCGTGTGAGGGCTGCCCGAACCTTGTACTTAAGATGCGCTTTGTCCCTAACTGGGAATGACGGGAACCGCTTGGTTGGGGTAGACACGCACTTGGTCTACCTTCTTCCGTATCTTGGGTTTACCTTGCAAGGATATAAATCGATCGATCGTCGGTCACTCGCCGTTATCTCGAGTCGGCTTGACCAATCGGCTACCCCATATTTATTTATGGAACATTTCGGATTAATATTGTTGGATGATTAATCTTGTTTGTACAACCATGCTTGCTTAGCTAGGTGCTTACCTAGAATGGTTAACATACTAGAACTTGAGCTAAAATTTGAAAGTAAGGATCAACTCTTAGTTGCTTTTGGCAAAACAAACCCACCAGCCAAAAAGCCTTGCATATCTAGTCGTGTCTTTTATTTTGTCGGGTAAGTCTTCTTTGAGTATTAGTATACTCACCTTACTTTGTTGTTGTTTTCAGTAATCCCATCTGGCCTGGATCTATTCCAGATGGTTGGGAACTTGAGTGGGAGAACGATGTTGATGAGTGATACTCTATGGATGGCCTCCCATGTGTATCTTCCGCTAGTTTTATTTCCATTGTTTAAACTCGAATCACCTTTACTTTTATGTAGTCAAAACTTGGTTTGTAAATTTTAAGTACTTATGAACTTTTATGTAATGTAATGTTGTACTGTCCCGCCTTCGTGTGGGCTTAGCGATAAATCGATCTGTAAGTGATTTTGGGCATGCCCTACAGAGGCGATGTAATAGTTCTTTATTATTGCTTAATGGCCACGTGGACCGCTTAGGCGATAATACGGAATTATTTTGGGCGGTTCACACAAGAGCCACCGACCAGCCGGACTGGAAGAAGAGTGCAGGGAGACGACCAAGGTGATCACCACGGTCCAGGTGGTGGAGGAAGAAGTGCAAGAGCAAGTCGAACAACAAGGCCCAGCAGGAAGATGAAGCGGTGAGGAAGTGATCCGGGAGGTGTACCACTACAGGTTGATGGAGTGGGCATTCCCATGGCTGACCACCGAGAGCAACCAGATTTCGCTTGGCTATGACAAGACCTCACCTACCACCGTGAGCTGGACTCACCCATGGTTCGAGCCCCACCGGGAGGTTGCAGCTATCCCGAGGAGTATGCTCCATTCCGTGGAGTGAAGGAGATCTCCAAGCATAATGATGTGGCTCACGACCACCATGGACGCCGGCATCGCAAGCAGCTCGTGAGGGCACTCTATGTACTCTCCCACAAAGAGCGTGACAGGGTTGGAGGACACCCACCGCAGATACACACCTTTTCGTGAGCAAGTGGGAGGCCAAGACCTACATCGCTCAGCTCCAAATTTTATGAGGGAACGTTGAACAACGTCCGAGTCTAGCTCTTAATACCGCTTTGGATGACACCAACAACACTCTCTATGCGGCCCGAGAGATCTTCACTCGAGTTGCGAGCAATGTGGAGCAGCCAGTTGTCCATGACGCCGTAGAAGCATGTACCTCCCCGTCACCCAAGAGGCCACGCTACGACTCCCCCGACGCCCGCACGGATGCCATGCCAGGAGAAGATAATCCTTAGGCTTAAGTTTAAGATTAGGGTCTTTTGTAATCGCTAGTAGACGATCGGTTAAAGTGTGCTTAGTTTAGGAGTGTGGTTGAATGCTTGGTTTTGTGTTAAATGATTAAGCTGGATTTTGTAGCCCGTGTGCTTTATGCCATTAGAAATTAGAGTTTGAGCTCTATGCTATATGTTGTATTTTTTCATGTGCTCTATGCTATTTTTCGCATTTTTTTGATGTGCTCTGTGCCATTGATTGCATTTTTTTATGTGCTCTATGCCATCAAAAATGGCATAGAGCACTTGAAAAAAATACAACCTATGACATACGGCTCAAATTCTAATTTTTAATGGTATAGAGCACACGGGTTACAATTTTCCGTGGTATACAGGGAATTTTCTCAAATTTCACTGTCAAATGAGAAAATTTACCCGACTGATGCGCAAACCAAAATACCAAATGCCAGCGGCTATATCACGTTGATTCACATACTAGGTATGTCATTCTCTAACATCTTCTCCACCCTTCTCTCCACCTTTGAGTCATTTATAGGTATGTCATTCTCTAACCGTGTGTTTGGTTGGAGAGCCGCGGGAGCGGAGCGGAGCCGACCCGCATTTTGGGACGGCTCCAACCCCTCTTAAATTTGGTTCATATTTTTAGGTTGGGGATGAGTTCGTTCCAAATTTTGTTTGGATGAAGGAACTGAAAATCTGGGATGGAGAACAACATAACACCGTTAGTGTGGACCCCATATGTCAGCAATGGACCCCACCTGTCATACTCTCACTCATTTTCTTTTTCTTTTTATTTTTTCCTCAACCTTATCTTCTTCTTCATCCATGCAGGCGAGCTCCGCCAGGCGCAGGCGGCCGTCTGTGAGGCTCCGCCAACCGTGAGCTCAAGCCAGACTGGATAGAGAGGAGAGAGGTGGCGGTGACAGGAGAGACGAGAGGGAGACGGAGGAGACACGGAGAGAAAAGAGGTGGAGCGGCCGTCGTCCCGAAACTGAGGCGGAGCGAACCCGCATCTAGAGGGTATATTCCCTTGAGCTCGCTTCCGCTGCTCCCATCCAAACAGCTGGAGCGATCCACTCCGCTTCGCTCCCGCGGCTCTCCAACCAAACACACGGTACATCTTCTCCACCCTTCTCTCCACCTTTGAGTCATTTACGGAGAGGAAGCAGGGTGGTGATTGGATAGTGTGCAGGCCGATGGATAAAAGAGTGATGACCTCTCGCATGTCACTAAGCAGACTCATTAGATTCGTCTCGAAAATTAAGGTTGTGGAATGTGTTTTGTCATTAATCTATATTTAGTACTCCTAATTAGTGTTCGAATATGGATGTGACGGGTTTTTGATGAAATTTTGGGGAACTAAATAGGGCCTAACAAAGGGACGCTTCTACCTATCGCTTCTACGAAAAAAACAAAGCATCACGCCTACGCGCGGGCGGATGGGGGAGGGGCGCGGGGTGTACAGTGTGGCAGGGCTAACTGAACCCATCTTGACTAATCTATTTCAAAACTAAAAAAAGTTATAAATCTTAAATCCTACGTCTAAATTAAAATTCGATTTCAAAAATGGATTTCTAGTATTGAGATCTTCAAAATAAGATCCCACTTGACTATGTTTTGACAAACTTTTTTAATTTATATTTTTTAATTAAGGTTATATTTTATTATATGCAGAACAAAATAAATAAAGTGTCAGAACAAATGACAACAACTGTCAGAACAAGATTCTATTATAAGTAGAACAAGTTTGTATGCCATCTCGAACAAAACAAATATAGCGTCAGAACAAATCAGAATAAGAGTTGGAACAAGTTATTATTATAGACGGAACAAATTATTATTAGAGTCAGAACAATGTAATTATAGCCAGAACAATTTTGTATGTCTTCCCGAACAAACAAAATAAAGTGTCAGAACAAATGAGAACAACTGTAAGAACAGGATCCTGGTACAGTCAGAACAAGTTTGTATGTCCTATTGAACAAATAAATAAAGTATCAAAATAAATAAATAAATAAACTAAGCGAAGAAAAATAAAAATAAAAACTAGAAAGAGAGAAAAGAAAAGAACGAAAAAATAGTTTAAAATGATCTGTAACTCTATGTAGTCACAAAGTGTTGTGTGGTGCAATAATTGCCAACTATCTTGTTTAGTTGAAGGTTTGAGTTTCGAAACTTGTGATTGGTACAATTTTTTCTATTTTAATTTCGTATAGGACTGAGAAAGAACCAACCTGGAAAATAAAGAAGGAAAGCAAAAATCGGCAAAAAAAGGAAAATCGAAAAAAGGCCGACGCAGCACATGCAACCGAACCGGGAAAGGAAAGAAAAACCGAAAACTAGGAAGGAAAAAACCACGCGTCCACGCGCTCGCACGAAAGGAAAGAAAAACGGGAAAAAAAATCACGCACTCGCTCGCGACTCTGCGATGGTTTGCGAAATTGTCGCCGAAGCGACACATAGTAGTTCCGCTAACAAAGTACTCCCTCCCACCCAAATTATAGATTGCTCTATCGTTTCTAAACATTAGACGCATATTAACAACTACTCCCCATCATCATACAAAACTATGTTTTAGCTCCCCACCACAGGATTTCTCTCAATCCTTAGCAAGCCGCATCAGCATCTCGGCATATCTACAGCCTCTCCTCTCTCTTCTTTACCAGCGACCTCCCCTTTCTCTTCTTCACTAGCAGCCACTTCAGAAAGATCAAGAGTCTCCCCACGGAGCATTAAAATCTTCTTTAATCATCCACGTTCCTTCTCCCACTCCTGCAACCAATCCTTTCCCTCTCCCTACCATATCTGCTGACCGAACTGAATTCTTCTGCCTTTTCTTCCTATTCCGATCCACTTCGCCACGAGGTGGGCAGGCGGGCAGCCCCTTAGGTGGAGTTTCAGCTGCCTGCCATTGAATCTCCATCTTGTTGGATTGGAATACTTTTGAGAGCCTGAGGTGCTCGATGCCGGCTGGTTGGGTTCATGTTGGAAGCGTGCAAATCGATTCAATTTCTGATCTTGGCGAGTCTGGAATCCTAGAATTGTTTGGGATTTTTTCTGAGTTTTCAAGGTTAGTGGATTCTAAACCGTAAATAATTATGCATGCTTATTTTATTTGACGGTCACTCTTCTCTTTCAGTACCATATCAAGAAAGCACTCTGCGCTTAAAAAATCATGACCATTTTCTCCTTTCTCTCGACCTGTATCACTCGGAAATTGTTTGAGTGGAAATCAACTTTCTTCTTTGGATGGCTCTTTATGTTAATCACATGTGGATGTTTGGCATTAAAAACCGTGTGGTAATGTCGATTTCAATCGTGGTTGTTAATTGTTTCTCGTGTTTATCTTTGTGTATGGAAGTTTCATCTTGAGACAATTTAAAACTAGCATCATTATTTCTTTCCGTTCTGCTCATATTGAGCTCGGGGTTCTTCTTGGTAGCTTTGAAAAGATCGATATGTTTTGAATGCATGTCATTGATTTGTCTAAACCCATGGCGACTAATAACTCAACAAATGAGGATACAGTAGGGGGGCAATGTGGGAGCTGAAAAGGAATCTCGATCAACCCATGGATGCATAGGCCTGCAGATTGAGGAACATGTATAGGGAAAAGGTGATGATCACATAACGACTTGCAAAGGTTTTTGTTATTTGACAACCTAAATTTCGATATGCTACTTTAAATGTTGAGTGGTTGATTGTACAGTTCTGATTAGCGTCTGTTTACCTAATTTGCTAATGAATGTTTAATGATTTTGCCTTCTTATATTCGTCCTTTAAAAATTATTTTTTTAAAAAAATTTCCGCAGCAACGCACGGGGTGCACCTAGTTCTTATTTATTTGACGTCCATTAGGTCAAATATGAGCTACCTGGTGTCAATAAAGAAAAACAGAGGTAGTATGAAGCTAGAAAAATTAAAACATGTAATTTGAAATAAAGAGAGTATATAATTATATAGTTAACAAGTTCAGTGAGAAAGTTCATGAACTTGTGCAATATTTTCAAAATAAGTTCGAGAACCGCTAGGCAGTCCATTTTCACTTTGGTCACCCGAGCACAAATAAAAGAAGACTTGCATTCTAAAATTTGCACGAGATAAACCCTCAAATTCAACAAACTTTAAGTGACACAACTACCTACCATACCAAAAGCAAATGCGAGCGGCGATCATGCACGCACACGTCCGAATGCCCCACTGACAGTGGTGCCCCACGCTACGGGCCCACAGCCCCCCATTTCCCGAGCGGCTCCAACGGACGACGGGGCGAGCGAGCCAGACGCAGAGTCCAAAGCAGAGGAAGTTCCCGCGCGCTCTCGAAACACACCCCCCGCGCCTCGCTCGCCGCCTGGAGCGGAGCGGCTCGACCCGCCCCGACGCAGCCGCCGCCACAACCTCATCCTCGCGGCGGCGGCGGCGGTGCGATTATTCTAGACCACTCGGACCGCCGCCGGAACGTGCATGGCCTCTGGCTGCCGGCCGCCGGTCGTCGCCGTGGCCGTGCGCCCCGGCGGCAGCGGCAGCCGCCTCGCCGTGCGGTGGGTCGCCGCGGCGCTCCCCGACGACGACGGCCGAGCCGCCACCGCCGTCGCCGTCGTCCACGTCATCCCCACGCTCTCCTATGTGCCGTCCCCCAGTAAGCGTCCCTCCGTCGTCTCGGCCGGTTAACTAGCTCGTCCGTTCTGTTCTGTTCCCCGTTCCCGAAATGGCCGCGAGCTGATGTGTGCTGTGCGCGCTCTTGTGTGGCGGCGGCGGCGCAGCGGGGGAGAAGGTGCCGGTGGCGCTGGTGGGGAGGGAGGCGGCGGAGGCGTACGCGCGCGACCGGCGGGCGCGCGGAGGAGGCGGTCCTCCCGTTCCGCCGCCTCTACTGCGGCCGCGCCAATGTCACCGTGAGTGTATTTCGCGCAGCAGAGAATCCTCTAACAGAAAAAAAAACCTCGCATTTTTGGACGCTCTGACCGGTGGTGCTTCGTCGGCGCAGGTGGAGACGGCGGTGGTGGAAGGCGACGGCGTGGCGGAGGCGCTGCTGCGGTACGTGCGGGACTCCGGCGTACGGAGCCTGGTGCTCGGCTCCGCGTCCTTCCGCTGGTTCCGGAGGTAGAGTTTTTTTAATTTAAAATTCTTTTTAAGGCCTTTTCCCAGCCACACGATGGCCTTTTTTCGAGCTGGCATGTTGCCGCGGGATTTCTCTAAATTCAGAGCGATCGTTATTTTTTTTTGAAAAAGAGCAAATTCTCTAGTATTTATGTTTGGTTGCTTTTGTCCTTTCTAGCTTCTATTGAATCGATTAAGATGCAACTGTGGTTGGGGCAATGCTACTGTGCAGTCTTGATTGTGTAAGGTGATCAACAAAAGGGACCGGCTTCTTTTGCTATAAATTTTACCTTTTGGTTTAGATCGGATTTGAAAAGGTGCACGGAGGGAGCACTGCATTTAATCTCAACTAAAGTGCGTTTTTCTGGTGAGATTAGTGTGCCTCAATTAAGTCACTCAAGCTGATCTCTGGTATATTGGTATGCACCTAATGTGAGATGAGGGTGTATATGTGATGTCCAGCTTCGATGATCATGTACTGATGTACAGGACACTGCTGAATGCCTGAATCTATAATTGTATTTTTATCCATCATTAATGTGTCATGTAGTGACTGAATACTCAGCAGTCAAATCTGTTTTCGTGGAAAAAGAGTACTGGAAGCAACAAACTGAATGCTGGAATTCATTTTTACTTTTAGGTGTACAGTGTACTTACCTTTGATGCTACCTTCCATGAATTCGACTTTATTGCCCTTGTTCCTCTTTGGATCCAGAAACATTTTCCTGGTTGTCAATATTATAATTGCATTTATCAAACTAGTTCAGGGCTTGCTTGGTAATAGTTCTGCTTCACCATTTTTGTAGATTTATATTTTTTTTACCAGGAGTGCCAATTACTTGTATCATTGGCATGTGGGACCACTTGGGTCACTGAAAGTGGAACTGTAGAAGTGGAGAGGGAAAATTGTGTGAAATTCATGTTGTAATGTAGGCAAATCATCAAGTAGTCAAATCATGCATGTCATGAATTGATAAAGCATTTGTACATGTGCATATTGTGGTTTTTTAAAGAGGAATTAAACTGTCGTCCATTTTTCAGGGCGTTGAGCATCCCAGACATCCCCGGTACTGTTATTGAAGCTACGCAAAATTCGTGCAATGTATTTGTTGTGTCCAAACGAAGACTAATCATGAAACTTGCAAGATATCCTCAAATGAGCGGTGCGATGAGTCCTTAAATCATCTACCTTATATATTGCATTGTTGCAGAGTTTCCTTTTGCTCATCTGTCTTGGGATATCAATTTTGCAGAGTCTAACGCAAACTTGAGGATTGAGTCGATTAGTCATGAAACATTTGAACAATCACATAGGAGTTTATTGTTTGACAACTTTGCTGATGATGATGCACATTCAGATTCATTCTCCCAATCCCACAGCTCGTTGAGTGCTTCTAATGTCGTCCCAAGTTCAGAAAGTTCCGAACATGTTGCTTCAGAAAGTTCAGGAACAAATGCCACTGGAACAGAAGGAAGTAAGAACTACGATTCTCTTAGCTCCTTGGGGGGAGCTCCTTGTGCTACTTCAAACTCATCTAGCGAAGAGGTGAGATCTACATATTATTGCGCGTAAAAGAATTTACTATATTTAGTTGCTTTCTTCCAGGACATGCTAAACACGTTGTTCTGACCTGACCCACAGTGTCAGTCTTTGGATGAAGTGGCGAAACTAAGGAAGGAGCTGCAGGATACCCTGGTAGTATATGATAAAGCTTGTGTAGACCTTGTCAATGCTAAGAAAAAGGTTGATGTCGTTTTATGTATATCTTGATAACTTGTTAATGCTATTTTATAACCTTTTACATTTATCATTATGTCACACAGATTCAGGTTCTTTCTACCGAGTGTTCTGAAGAGGCGAGGAAGGTGGAGGATGCACTAGAATGGGAGGAAGCTTTGAACAGGGCGGTAGCAGATGAGAAGGCGAAGCAGCTTGAGGCCATCAGCCAAGTTGAGCACGCGAGGAGATCGTTCACCCGAGAGGCCTATTCAAGGCACAAGGCGGAAATGGCTACCAGCACGATCTCTCGGGACACGGCAGAGATCGTCGACGCTATCCTGTCGAAGAGCAGAACTTGCAGGCGGTATTCGAAGCAGGATATAGTGGTTGCCACTGAAAATTTCTCGGAAGCCAGGAAGATTGGTGAGGGAGGCTACGGGAGTGTGTACAGGTGCACGCTTGATCACACTGAAGTAGCTGTCAAGGTCATCCAGCAAGACTCCATCGACAAAACTGATGAATTCTTGAAGGAGGTAATAATAAGTAATGGTCTATGGCATGATTCAAACATATTCAGAGATCATTCATGCTACTAATACACAAGGAGTTTTCTAAAGCAGTTCAACTATATATGTGTTCATTTGATTTCAGGTTGAGATTCTCAGCCAGCTTCGCCATCCCAACCTGGTTTTGCTGCTCGGTTTCTGCCCAGAAATCGGCTGTCTCGTGTACGAATACCTCAAGAACGGAAGCCTAGAAGACCAGCTCTTCAACAACAAAGGGCACCAGCCACTGCACTGGTTCCTCCGTATCCAAATCATCTTCGAAGTGTCCTGCGGACTCGCCTTCCTGCACTCGAGGAACCCAGAGCCCATAGTGCACCGTGACCTGAAACCAGCGAACATCCTACTGGACAGGAGCTTCGTGGGCAAGATCGGCGACGTCGGCTTCGCCAAGCTCATCTCCGATCTTGTGCCGGACTGGCAGACGGAGTACAAGGACACAATCGTCGCTGGCACGCTGTACTACATGGACCCTGAGTACCAGCAGACCGGGACGGTCAGGCCGAAATCGGACGTGTTTGCGCTGGGAGTCGTCATGCTGCAGCTCCTGACCGGGAGGCACCCGAATGGGCTCATCGCGAGCGCAGAAACTGCTATGAAAAACGGGAGGGTTCGTGATATTCTCGACAAATCTCAGAGCGATTGGCCGATTGGTGAGGCGGAGATGTTTGCGAATCTTGGGTTGAAATGCACGGCCCTGAAATGCAGGGATCGTCCTGATCTTGAGTCAGAGGTGCTTCTGAAGCTCGATGAGATTCTGCACAGGATTACTTCTGCTGTCAATTTGAGAAACCCCGAGTTGAGTATGCCAAGCCACTTCATCTGCCCTATAACACAGGTAATTGCTGCATCGATTTCAGCTCTGCTTCGCTTCTAGCCTTTCAGCTTAAGTGGAATGAAATTTCCACGGTGCAGGAGCTAATGGACGATCCGCATGTCGCTGCCGATGGTCACACCTACGAGCACTATGCAATCAGAGCTTGGCTCAAGAGGCACAAGATATCTCCTGTTACGAGGAGAAAGCTCACGAACTCGTCCATAATCCCGAACCATTCGTTGCGTGCCGCCATACAGCAATGGAAGTCACAGTTACCAGATCAGGCACAGACATGAAATTGAATTGAGGTTCATTTATCTCTTCCGCGTGTTGGATTTTAAGTTGTTCAACTTGTAAATGAGAAAGGGGCCGGGTGGTTGTAATCGCAGAATCTTGAGTGGTTTGTATTTCAGTGGTAGGTTTTGTTACCACGAGTCCATGACAACGGTCATCAATTTTGGCACGGATCAGGCTTAATAGCGTCTTGCTATTTACTCTCTGTCTCAAAACATCTGTTCAGCCAATATACAGTGGCATAGACCCTTTTAGTAGTTATGCACTTGGGTTAATTAGATATGTGCCATTGTAACTTCACCGTTTTTTAAGCACACTATTACCATTCAATAAACAATGCTATTGCCATTGCAATTCTACAGATGTTGGAGATACACTATTATGTACGCTTGGAGATGGCTTGGGCCTACTGTCAAATGTATAGAGGGGTACTGTATATTTAACAGACAAGATTGCCCCTTACTCTTCTCTCTCATAATCACGTACACATGGGGCCCACTCATCAGGTGTGTGTATAGGGGGGAGGGGTGGGGGGGGGGTGGCTCCAACTCGTGTACCTTCCTCTACGGGAGGGTTGCACGGCGATGGGACGAGGCTGCCCTCCGTCGGTTGGTGGGACTTTTGTCTTGGTCGCAGAGCCCGCACGACGGTGGATTTCCTCTTCTCTCCCTCCTGGGATGGCTTATCTCTTCCTGACGACGGCCTTGATATGTTACAACGACGCTAGTGATGGGAGCCTCGCCGCGAAGAGCAGCACCGGATGACCTCGATTTGCGTGTGGAGATTGTCGGGGTTTGATACCACCGGCAAGTAAATTTTGGTATGTTCGTGCGTCTGATCCGGATGGTTGGGCTTAGAGACACAAGGGTTATACTGGTTCAGGCACCGCGAGGGGCCTTACGTCTAGTTTGGGAGAGTGTTCTATATGCCCACTGGGGCTTGTAGTAGGGGGTACAAGCTTAGGTTGAGAGAGAGCGTGTCCCAAGTCTCTGAGTGTGGTGGAGAGCTTGAAGAGCTCTGTGGGAATGTTTCTACGAGGAGTTTCGTATGTGGTGTGTGATCGTGTGAGTGGTCTGGCGATCTTTTCATGTCGTTCTCCTGTTTACGATGCCGGCCTCCCCTTTTATAGTCCAAGAGGGGCCGGTGTACAAGAGTTAGGTGCATGCGTGGGCCTTCGTCTGCCGGTTGGTGCCGTCTGGTGCCTGCCGTGCTGTGCACCTGTAGTCCTCGAGGGGCGGCGTGGTAGCTGGCTCCTTCTCCATGCTTCTCCCGACTTAGGGCCTCGCAGGATCGGTAGGCCGAGGCTTTCGCAAGCCCCGACCTTCCTCGATAGCCGCTGGGGTCGCGCCACCCGATGCCTTATACGCGAAGGATTCGTCTGTCCTTTGCCACTGTTTGGTATTTAGATGATGGGACGCCGGCGTCCGCTTCCACGCACGGGAAAATCTCATCATGGCTCGACAAGATAGATCCGCCCAGCCTCCTGGCCTGCGTCCGGGCAAGGCGGAGCCGCCTGCGTTACGCTGGCCCGCGTCGGGGCCCGGCCGGGCTGCGGGTGACGGAGCCTTAGGTCGTGCGAGGCGGAGTCTTCACCCGAGGTAGCCATTAGGCCGGGACGCTCCCTTAGGTCGCGTGGGGCGAACGCCTGAGTTGGAGTCGGTCCCGTGGATAATGCCAGGCTGCCATCTCCGTGAGATGCTGGGCCTGTGTTGCTAGCGTCGATGTTGGGCCGCTGCAGATGTGGGCCGCTCTTAGTCTTTTATGGTTTGGGGATTAGGAGCTAAGATGATTACCCCTGGTTTATCCCCTCATCATTAGCCCCCGAGCCTAAGGGGGAAATGGCAGATTCTCCGGTTTTCGCTTTTGATCTTCATTTCGCGCAGCGCACTCCGCCGGTGTAGTTTCGAGCCCGCGGAGCCAAGGGCTGTGCTGCGGGGTGTTTGTTTAATCGCGGCGAGTACAGGCTCGCCTTTTGAGGCCGAGGTGTCCGGACGGTGGGATTTGACCCGTCGTCACAGGTAACTGTGGCCGTCTTCACCGATGTGACGGGCGCGTCGGTTATTAACTCACTGCCACGCCTCCTGGCGGGGTGGGTGGCATTTAAGCTTATCTCGTAAGCTGGCCCATGCCGGTCGCCGCTCCTCTCGTGAGGTTGGGTTGGTGCTGCCCTATAAATGGAGCCCCACTTCGTCTTCGCAAGACTCCATGGTAGCCGTATGGAGAGGGAAAGAAACATGTTGCTTCTTCCATCGTGGGGGGTTTGCCCCCTTGAGTGCAGTGCCATCCCTTGACTCTTCTGATGTCGGTGGGAGTTCAGCGATTGGAGAGGTGTGCTCTTGGCAGCCCCTCCTTGCCCTAGGACTTGCGACCCTCACGACATGGGGTCAAAGAGAGAGACACCGCTACTGCCCCACCACTTCCTACTGCATGTCATGGCACATCCGGGGTCTCTTACCCGAGCGTAGTCGGTGCAGCAGGACGCCAAGCTAACCCTGAACAAGCTTCCAGGATGAGGCTCTTCCCGGAGGACCGATGCTTCACCGGTAGCTCGTCCGGGGGTGGCCCTAGGAAATTGGACTTCTTCCTGGGTCTTGGCAGCTGCGGTGGGGATGTCGGCCGCCTCCCTGATCTCCACCGGGAGTTCCTAGCGCCGCCAGAAGTTGGTGGGAGTTCAGCGAGGTGCTCCTCCAACTCTGGCCTGTTGGGAATCGCAACACCGCCATAACGATGGTGTTTTGTATTACGGTACTTGTTCATGGTCCGGTGGACCGCCTTCTTGTACCTTAGAACTTGGGGCTTTATGTTGATGCAGTTGTCTCTTTGTTCCTTTAATGTCATCGCCTCGTTTGAATCCCTTGAGACGGTTCACCCTCATCTTTAAGTCGGGGGGGGACTCTTGACCTTCTCCAAGGATGGTGGGCAATGTGCCCCGAGACTGGTGGAGTAATGGGAGAGAGGGGGAGCGGAGAGAGGGAGAGAAAGGTAGTGAGAGAGAGAACGTGCCTCCTCGCCTTCGGGAAACCGCTGTGCGCGGGGCACATCACAACTATAAATTCCCGGTGATGGCTTAGATCGGACGCACCTCTCATCTTCTTCTTCCTTCCGCTCGCACTGCCTCTTTGCTTCCTTGATCTGCATCCCCACCAGCGATCTCGTCCTTCCCGATCCCCATCCACCGATGGCCGGCGAGAAGCGTCCAGTGGAGGGGTCCCTTGACTCATCGTCTCTGCGCCGGTTGGAGGCTCACGAGGAGGCGGCGGCCGACGACGGTCAGGTGGCGCACTGGCTCGAGACCCGTGGCGGGGTGGGGCTCAGCGCCGGTGGCTTGGGCGCTGGTGCGGCCGGTGCCGGGCATAGGGGCTGGCCTGTCCGCCCCTGCCGCGGCTCCAATTGCCGCCGTCGGTGACATCCATCTCCGAGCCAACCCGGCAGCTCGCGGCCGGCGCGGTCGACTGCGGCTGCAGGGCGCTCGGGTTGCTCGAGGGGCTCCTCGCATGAGGTATCGGCACCCACAAGGCCGCCTTCGAGGGGGCGGAGAGGGAGCTGGCCTTGGCAGAGAGTGCCAAGGCGGACGCGCTCACCAAGGTCGCCGGTGAGTCACCTTGCCTTAGCTTGCCTTCTTCGTGGCGTTCTCTCCTTCAGCTGATGATTCTTCCACCCATGCTTTGTAGGACAGGAGGAGGTGGTGAACCTCCGTGTCGCGGATGCAGAGCAAGCGCGCCTGGAGCTCGCCGCGCTGCGGATCTCCTACGGCTAGCTCCACGACGCCACCAGCGTCGCCGTGACGGCGGTCCGGATGGAGCCGATGCTGCTGCACAACCGACTCCGCGCACTTCCTGGCTGCGTCCGAGCGGTGGTCACCGCAGGAGTGCACTAGGGGGCGTCGTACGGTCTCGCCACCGCAGACCTTCGTAGTCCGGATCGGTGGGTCGGCCGTATCCCCGTGGGGTTCCCACCGGGGACTAGGTCACAGAGGCGCCAGCTCCACACCCTGTACTTCAACGCCAACACCGATGCCATCCTCCCGTCAGTCGACGTTGACGCCCTTCTCAAGAACAGGGGCCCCGCCTTGGCGAGAGGGGCGGCCCTCCTGGACGATGTCAGCGAGCTGGATGACACCTCTGAGGAGGTGAACTCCACTCCAAGTGCCGGCCCTTCATCAGCGTGAGGCGTGTACCTTGGGTGGGGGCTAATCCTTCGTGATTAGCGCCCCCATTTTTTTTGTAGTTCTGAACATTGGCCTTAATGGCCCTTTAATTTAGCTCGTGCTTTGCCTTCCTGATCTTCCCGCCTGTGTGTACAATGTTGGGTGGCCGTAGCGAGCCGTTTGGGCTTTTCTGGAGATGACTTGTCGATGTGCACCGCCTGTCTCGTCGACTGGCCAGGTCCCGTTCTTTAGGTCGAGCCACGCGCTCGGGCGTCGACCTAACACTCGTGACCTTTTTTTACCTTTTCACCGCGTCGATAGGTTGGGCTTTCCACCTTAGGTCGGGGAGATCTTTTTTCTCGATGTGGTCCTTTGAGTCGTCTTGTCAGCCACACCTGCGGTTGGCACGCCGAACACTGCCTGGGGCGGGGTCTACTTTTTCCGTGGCGTCAGGTCTGACGGGATTCACGCGTAGGAGAGTAAGGAAGAGAGAGAGGGGGGAGAGAGAGATGCTCCCTTGCTCGTCCTAGGTGGGACCATGCAGTGAATTGCCCCAGCCGGTCCGTACTTCCTCATTTAAGTCGAGGAGGCGGAGCTGGTTGTGATCCCCTCCTTCTCTTTCGCAGCGCGCAAGCCTTCCGACCTTCACTACCGCCTGGTTAGCAGATCCAAACACACCACCGCGGCTTCTCGTTCGTGTCGCGCACGACGATGTAGAATCGGCGCCCACCGTCTCCCTCGCGGGCGACCGAAGGACCGATTAGGCGACCAGAGAGGGGGGGGAGTGAATGGGAGCTGATAAAATTTCTTCTCCGAAGAGCCGAACTCGACTATGCCCCAAAATCACAAGCAAGGGTTCCCACACGAACTTGCCAAGGTCACGTAGTCACAACGGACCTACCAACCCTAGGAACAAGTCCCAACACAACCCAAAGCGGAAGCACAACTCAAGAAGCAAAGGACTTAGGCAAATCTGCCTGGCCGGGACGGACGGTCCGACTAGCTGTCACGGACGGTCCGTCGGGACCTAGCGGACGGTCCGACCCCCTCGGACGGATGGTCCAGACATGACGTAACGTCCCAGCACCTCGACCAATATAGACGGTCCGACACAGCTCCACAGACGGTCTGATGACTGCGGACGGTCCATGACCCCTGCACAGACGGTCCGTCCCCCTCGCGGACGGTCCATTACCCACGGACGGATAGTCCGTCAAACTCGAACCAAAAAGGGAACTCAACCCCAACGGATCAAACCACCGACCAGCAAGAACACGCTGACAAACTGGATGAACTGGGGCTCTCGCGGATGGTCTGTGAGCACACGACGGACGATCTGTCGCTGAGAGCCAAGTGTGGTTCGAGGACCGGTGGATGGTCGCTTCCTGGTGTGATGAGTGATTGACAACGTGGTGTGGATGATTCTTAGCTGTATTGCAGCGGTTGCGGCTTGACCGGTGCAGGTGCGGTGAAGAACAAGCGAAAGGTCGTTGCGGGTGAGGCCTGTGTGTGGAGAAGACAAGTTGGCTTGGTTCGAGGGACCCGGTGGGAGGGTCAAGTGCGCGGGCCACATGGTGGCAAGAACGGCAAGATGAAGTCATGGACGGTTTCTTGGTTGAGCCTCAAAACCAAGGTCGAGCCGAGACTACGTGGGAGCCGAGTCATGAGTGGTGATTGGAGGCTACACCGAGTTCGCGGGTTTCCGGTGGTTCACCGTAAAACCACCGGGTTCCTTGGTTGATCCACAAAGCCAAGACCAAGAACCACTCGACCGGTGGGTCTCGACCGGCCTCGACCGGCAGCGACGACGCACGGTCCGGAATCTTGAGCGGAGGACACGTCGGGATCGCAAGGCTTGCGTCGAGGCTAAGCAAGTTTGCGGTCATTGGGCATCCGTCCGATGGAGCGAAGACAAAGATTTCGAATTCACCCTTGAGGGGCATGTATCCCTAGTTAGCTAGTAAGGGTATTTTCATCTTCGGTTGCCTCCATATAACCCAAGTGGTGAGAGGATGGCAGCCATCTCTTGGAACCCTAGCTCATTTGGTTTTCCTTTTTCCTTCCTATTTTCCTTAGGATTTTCTTAGGACTAGCTTGAGAGCTTCATGGTGAGATCTTGTGAGAGGGAAGGATGATCGGCAAGCTAGACCTTGTATGAACCTTTTGGTATGTATAGATGATTCGCGTGGTTCCTCAAGGCTTGGATGTGTCTTTCCTGCTTTCTCATTTTTGGTGATTTTCGAGCCCTTTCTTGGCGATTTTCTTGGAGCGATTTCGAGGCCTTTCTCTTTGGGATTTGGTGGGGGATGTATGCATGAACCCTTCGTGGTTCTTTTCCCTTTGATTCCCCTCCCAAATCAGTGAGCAAAGGGCTCGATTTTGGGGTTTTCGTGGCTCTAGGGTTAGAGGCATTCTTGGTGGGATTTCTTGATTCCTCTTGATTTAGCAAGTTTTGGTGGACCAAATCTTGGCTATGGAGTGCCCATGAGGTGTTCCTACTATCCCCAAAGTCTTGCACAAACCGTGGAGCGATTCGGGAGATCGGGAGTTGGATTTGGGGGAGTTGAGGTGCTGTTCATCATCCCCAGCTGACTGGCTCGACCGGTCGCTCACCGGCGACCGGTGCAGAGGCTCTGTGGGTTTTGCCTCGGGTGAACGTCTGGGTGAGTTCGTTGTTGTCCCGTGTTTCTGTTGTTTCGAGTTTGGGTCAGTTTGGAGCTCGGTGAGGCTGTTTGGTGGATTTGGGGTTTCACGGCTTGAACCGGTTCGATGGTGAGCTACGCCCCTGACCGGTGTAGGGCCTTCGTGGAAGTTCCTGTGTTTTACCGGCGAGGACCGGTCTAACCGGTGCTGCTCACCGGCCTGACCGGTGTAGGTCAGTGGTGCTCGAGTTGGTGTTCCACTGCGTTCTCGAGTCCGTGAAGGTGGTTGTTGGTTCCTAAGACCAGTAGCACTCCAGTGACTACGTGGTCTTGGCCAACTTGGGTAGTTGAGTCGGAGACGTGATTTGGAAGTCGTGTTCGTCTTGTTGGAGTTCTCATCTCCTTCGAGAAGAATTTTTATCGGCTCCCATTCACTCCCCCCCTCTCTGGTTCGCCTAATCGGTCCTTCAATTGGTATCAAAGTCGGTTCGGGTCTTCATTGACTCTTACCATTCTAAGATCCAAAGATGGCGTACCAGGAACGGGGTTCGGGTCCTCCGTGACTTCGATGGGAAGAACTACCGATGTGGCGAGGCGGATGGCGGCGTTCCGCGAAAGGGTCGATCCTTTGGGATGTCACGGTGAACTCAACTTATGTTCATCCGATGAACTTCCTTGCTCCGTGATCGAGGGATATGTTCGCCAAAGGCCGACTACTTGTTTCGGTTTCTATGTCACCGAATTTGATCGATCGGGTTCGCAGAGGACTTAGCTTGTAGGATTTGGGAGCGCTTGAAGGATGCTCATGCCGGGAATGCTCGTGTTCAGCGGATGTACGCGACTTAGGAGAGAGTACGAACTTCACTCATCTCCCGAGTCCGTCGATGCCCTTTTCCGGTTTACTACGCTAGAACAACATGAGAGCCAACATGGCCGTGCTCCCATACGATGATCATGATAGAGCGTGAAGCTCTTGCACTCGCTGGATCGCACTGTATGGGATGGGAAGTTTGAGGCTATTGTTGAGTCCGAGAAGTATGACACCTTGACGGTGAACGAGCTGTTCTCGAAGCTCAAGTCGGCCGAGTTGGACCGTGGTATGACCAAGATCGAGAGCCCGATCGATTCTCATAGTCTCGCCTCGTTGGTGGCAAAGGAGCTAAGTCTAACGCTAACGCATCCTCCGTGATGTACTGCCTTCTTTGATGTCTTTGCCGACGAGGAGTTCGACGTGCTTGGAGAGGACGAGGGGCGCGTCGACCGCGGTTCGAGAGGTCGCACGAGAACCGGTGAACACGAGGAGGACAGCACGGACTTGCTTTCGTGCGGCAAGCAGACACTTGCCGCCGATCGCCGGAGAAGACGGAGAACAAGGAGGCTACAAGGACGGCTACAGTGCACCGGTCGAGCAAGGACGGCAAGCGATCGAGGCGCGATCACAAGCACAAGAACAAGCACAAGGACGAGCGACGGTCGAGGAAGAAGGACGGCCGCAGAAGGCCCTAGCGATGGTCGGATGAGCGAGCGACTCCGACTCCGCCTACACTCTTCCTCGAGCTCGAGTAGCGGTGAAAATGAAGGTGATCGGCGCAAGAACAAGAAGTCATCCAGAACTTGAGCGGGTTGAGCTGCTCGCGGAGATGGCTTCTGGCATGGCTCGTAGCTCGGCAGCAAGAAGAGTCACCAGAGTGACTGGATTCGACTCGAGGACGAGGTATGTGATGAGCCTCCTCTTGCGCAAGGAGAATGATGAGTTGGTTGACTTGCTTGATAATCGCGATCACATGCTTAGAGAGGCCAAGAAGATGAGGAAAGAGCTTAGGGCCTCACTAGAAGATGCTAGGAACCGTGTGGTCGAGCTAGAAACCCGTAACCTAGATGCTAAGCTTGAGATTGATTCGCAAGGCTTCTCCCGTGGTTTCGATGAGATTGATTGCTGTGATTGCTCGTGTACCTAGCTGATCTTCTGCTCTTAAGGATAAGCATGCTTCTACTTGTGATGAACTAGATATGCTTAGGGTTGAAGTGAGCTTAAGTCTAGACCTCGCTTTGCTAGGTGCTTGCACTTCTTGCCCTGCTTTGCATGGAAAGATTGATGAGATGCATGCTTACACATGCTTCGCTTGAGGCTAAGTTGAAAGAGCCTATTCCCACTTCTTGCTCTACTTGTGAATTGCATGCGGTTAAGAATTTGGAGCTTGCGCATTATGTTGATCGCTTGCATGAGAATGATGAGTCGAGAAATGTATGAGCTGGTTGTCGGGTCGAGCCTCGACTTGGTATCATGATAGCGGCTTTCAAACGCTATGATGGTCAGGCACTTGGGGCTGACAAGCTTGGAGAGAACAATGGTGAGGGAGTTGAGAGAGTTGGAGAGATTCCTATCCCACCACCAAAGACACAAGAACAAGTTTGAGCCCAAGCCTAACCATCTCGTAAACAAACTTGACACTACTCCGGATCCACCCATATTCCTCACCCAACAAATGATTTCAAACCGTGAAGTTTGTGAGCCCAAAGGGAGGTGAGGAAGGAGAGAAGAAGGGTGAGAAACCGAGTGGGCAGCCCCAACCCAAGCCAAAACCTAAGCCACGCCCCATGAAGTTCCATTGTGGGTATTGTGGGAGAGATGGTCACAAGGATGAGTTTTGCTTCAAGAGGAAGCGTGAGGAGAGAATGGCTAGAGAGTGGCTAACAAGGACGGTGGATGGTCGCTCGGTGTGATGAGTGATTGACTTCTTGGCTAAGTATTGGGTGCGTGGTTGCGGCTGCAGTGCGGTGAAGAACAAGCGAAAGGTCGTTGCCCGAGGCCTCCTGTGGAGAAGACAAGTAGGCTTGGTTACCCGGTGGCCGGGGTCAAGTGCGGGCCGCATGGTGGCAAGAACGGCAAGATGAAGTCATAGACGGTTTCTTGGTTGAGCCTCAAAACCAAGGTCGAGCCGGGACTACGTGGGAGCCGAGTCATGAGTGGTGATTGGCGGAGGCTACAGGGAGTTCGCGGGGTTTCCGGTGGTTCACCGGAAAACCACCGGGTTCCTTGGTTGATCCACAACAAGACGGAGGTGCGGCAGCTCGGACCGTCTCGACCGGCCGACCAGTCTTGACGACGCAGGAATCTTGAAGCGGAGGGCACGCGTCGGGATCGCAAGGCTTGCATCGAGACTAAGCAAGTTTGCGGTCGCTGGGCATCCGTCCGATGGAGCGAAGACAAAGATTTCACCGCCTTGAGGGGCATGTATCCCTAGTTAGCTAGTAAGGGTATTTTCGTCTTCGGTTGCCTCCATATAACCCAAGTGGTGAGAGGATGGCAGCCATATCTTGGAACCCTAGCTCATTTGGTTTTCCTTTTTCCTTCCTATTTTCCTTAGGATTTTCTTAGGACTAGCTTGAGAGCTTCATGGTGAGATCTTGTGAGAGGAAGGATGATCGGCAAGCTAGACCTTGTATGAACCTTTTTGGTATGTATAGATGATTCGTGGTTCCTCAAGGCTTGGATGTGTCTTTCCGTTTCTCATTTTTGGTGATTTTGAGCCCTTTCTTGGCGATTTTCTTGGAGCGATTTCGAGGCCTTTCTCTTTGGGATTTGGTGGGGATGTATGCATGAACCCTTCGTGGTTCTTTTCCCTTTGATTCCCTCCCAAATCGGTGAGCAAAGGGCTCGATTTTGGGGTTTTCGTGGCTCTAGGGTTAGAGGTTCTTGGTGGGATTTCTTGATTCCTCTTGATTTAGCAAGTTTTGGTGGACCAAATCTTGGCTATGGAGTGCCCATGAGGTGTTCCTACTATCCCCAAAATGGAGCGATTCGGGAGATCGGGAGTTGGATTTGGGGAGTTGACGACCGGTCGACTGCTGCTCACCTGGCCCTGACCCCGGTGCAGAGGCTCTGTGGGTTTGCCTCGGGTGAGCCTCTGGGTGAGTTCGTTGTTGTCCCGTGTTTACGCTATTTTGAGTTTGGGTCGGTTTGAGCTCGGTAGGCTGTTTGGTGGATTTGGGGTTTCTGGCTTGAACCGCTCGTCCGGTGAGCTACACCTGACCGATGTAAGGTCCTTCGTGGAAGTTCCTGTGTTTTACCGAGGGACGGTCGACCGGTGCTGCTCACCGGCCCGACCGCAGGTCGATGGTGCTCGAGTTGGTGTTCCGCTGCGTTCTCGAGTCCGTGAAGGTGGTTGTTGGTTCCTAGGACGGTAGGCACTCCGTGATTGCGTGGTCTTGGCCAACTTGGGTAGTTGAGTCGGAAACGTGATTTGGAAGCCGTGTTCGTCTTGTTGGAGTTCTCATCTCCTTCGAGAAGAATTTTTATCGGCTCCCATTTACTCCCCCCCTCTCTGGTTCGCCTAATCGGTCCTTCAGTCGCTCACGAACAGAATAGCTCGAGCTCGAAATGCGAGGTCAACTCCACCTATCCATCCATGGATCTCCCAAACGACTGAATGTATTGAGGCAAGATTTGGGGGAGATGTGAAGCGTCCCTAGGGGATGCTATGCCCAAAAACTTGGATCCTCAAACCACCTAAATCGCCGGGAATCGACAACGCACCGAGCTCAACCAAAAAGCTAGGGTTCCAACCGAACTCCTCGAATCGGAGGCCAAATCCAGAGTTTGAGGGGTCAAGATCGAGCACAAAGATGCACAAGACATCTATCCATGATCCCCACAAAGAAATCCGAGCAAACGCCTAATTGAAGGAACAAGCTGCTCCAAATAGCCCAAAAGAGAAAATCACTGAGCCACAAGAAGGAAATCACGCAACCATGAATGTTTCCATACAGAGGTCGATTCTCAAAATGATGGAGAAAAATCTAGAAAGAGCAGAATGAGGGCCCAGATGGATGAGTTGCCAAGAGCTATATGAAGTCTCTGCAAGAAATGACCAAGCTACCCTAGAACATAAAGGATACACCAGGTGATGGTCAAGTAGCGATCTTTCTTCACAGAGCCGCATAGCCAAGATGTGTCCCCCGACATCGAAGCTTTCGCCCGATCGCCTCCGCCCGCCGAGCCTCTTTGGTTTTGTGGCTCAAGAACCCGTGTGGTGAACCACAAACCCCGTGAGGTGGGAGCCACCGCAGATGTCCACGACTTCGTCTTGCTTTTATTGCCAGGCCCGACGATCCTGCTCGCCACTGGTCCATCGAGCCGAGCCTACTTGTCCACTCGAGGCCGCTGTTGACCTTTGCGCCATCACGCACCAACGCAAATCAAGCCGCAACTGCACCGCAATACTCGACCAAGAGTCAATCCACACCACGTTGTCAATCACTCATCACAGGAGCGACCATCCACCGGTCCTCAAGCGCTGCCGACTCGCTCCCGCTTGATGGATGCAGGAGGATCAGGCTTGAGGATTTCCTGACTCGGGATATGTGGTCTCATTTTCCACGAGCGTGATTCTTGTGCCTTCTTTGATCGCCTATGGCTCGAGCTGCACTCAACCTAATGGCGCCCAAAGACTTGCGATTCGGTGTGAGGGATACTGGTGGAGGCGATTTACTTTTCTTTCTAGGGGACGAGAAGCGACCTGTGCGCCACTTCATTGAAGCTAGGGTGAGTCCAGCCTCACCTGCTCTATGGCACTGAGTGGTTCTATCTCAGAACGACCCCGAGTGAGCACACCGGGCGGCTTACGACGTGAGAGAGGCTTGAGGCCTCAAGAAGGATCACCAAAAGCGCTCTCGTGTCTGAGGCGCTGAGGCTGAGGGCATGGAGTCAACCTTGCGCCGTGATTGGCTACTCGCAGGAGGATCGGCCGTGCGCATCCTTTGTCGTTAGAGATGACCACCACCAGCTCCCTTGGGACCATGATGCTGACCCTAGATGGGTGAGGCTGTCATGAGCGTGGCCCCGAGGCCGCTGTTTCAACTGCTGATGCTCCGATGCTCAGCTTGGTGAGTTTTCCTTGTGTCTTCTTCCTCGCTCTCCTCTGCTCTTCTTCCTCACGCCGGCGGTCGTAATGCCGAGGTTGGTCCGTGACACTTGCCCGCGCGGCTCCCGGGAGAGGGTGCTAATGCCGCGCCAAGCTCAAGAAGTGGAAGGACCCACGAGGCGTGGGCATCGCTGAGCAACACGCCGTGAAGTGAGACCGGCGATGATGTTTCTCGACGAGGACCGAGAGCCGCGCTACCTCATGACGATGACGATGAGGATGCGCTCATGGCTGCCTCGAGCAGGGGACACGATCGAGGGATGCACGTGTATGTGGCACTTTCACGTACTGTGGATTTCCCAAGGTGTGTTGGTATTTAACGCCGATGCTAAGTTATGAGTTCCTAGCAACGATGCCGAATGACCAAATGGTAATCCTAACGATTACAAGAGTCCGCAAGTTTACGAAGTACCATTGTAGCATTTCTCAAAGGAGTATTCCAAAGGGTATCGAATCCAAGGAAGGTCTGGATTAACAAGTTCAACACTATTGCAAGGAGTATAAATCATAGACGGAATGAACCAGACTCAAGGGGGTGAGATATGATAGATAAGAGGGTAGTGAACACACAAACACACTCTCTAAAGGTCCTAGGCTTAGGAGGCAACATACGAGTTAGTTCTAGGTTCTAAGGTACTAAGCATACAAAGTTAGTCAGTTAGACACACACTAGCATTGCATGAATGCCGCTCAAGCACCTGTACAAATAGGGAGCTAACCTCCCGCCGCCACGCACGACTCCGTTAGACTTTAGACTCCTATAGCGATCCGAACATGGGGATTCCAAGGGTCCAACCTCACCACCGCCTACCCCAAGACAAACCGTGGATACACTATAAGCAACGTAGCTACGCAACCCAAGCACCACGCTTACGGTTAGTGGACCTGACCGCTATTGTGACCTGTGTCGAGCCGATAAACCCAATTACACCGAAAATCGTGAGCACGAACTTCATACAACACAAACATGGGATCTAACTAGATCAAACTAGGCTAAGTACACAAACGGATTTGTGCTTTCCTATGTCTATTCAACAAGATCAAAGGGTCGTGTTCAACACGAGCCTCTAACTTATGAACAAACACCGAAAACATGTATAAGTCACTCAATGGATCGAAAGGCCTTGTTCATCAAGAACATGAGCCTCTAAATGATGAACAAGCTAAGAACACATGAACAAATCACCCATGTATACAAGCACAACTTTATATGAAATAGTAATAATCAAGTAGATCAAAGTCATACAAAATAAAGATAGGACTCATACCTAGATCCCAAAGTAGACTTGGAACCAAGTAGAACTACTCTAGCCTACCTCCTAGCCTTAGAAACCAAAAGTGAGAGAGGAGGAGTATGTGTTGGTAAGAAATGAACCCCTCCCTTCTATTTATAGGCCGCACAGGCCAAGAAGGAGTGAAACACCTGATGGCCTCTAGGACCAATGGACAAGCACCATGTGGAAGCCTAGGATCACCGACCCAAGGTCTCCGATCCTCTGGCCGACCTGTGGGCCCCACTGGGTGCTTCCTGGTGGCGCCCCTGTCGGTCCCTGTACACGTGCTCTTGAGGCGGTTTAGGCGCCTGTGGGCCCATGGATCCATGTGAAGTCCACGTGTCACGCCTGATTCGCCGGGCTTGCCTCCTTGGATTGGTGACATGGCATGCATGCGTGGCACGAGGTGGCTTAGCTTGCATGCATGGCACCCGAGGTGGCCACTTGAGGTGACATGGCATGAATCATAGAAGGTGAGTTTGCCACTTTTATGCTTATTTTCCTGCAATCACATAATCTCCAAGGACAAGTGGAACTACATTATTCTTAACTAAAATGTAAGAAATGCCTCTTGCTCCTTTATTCATGAGTAAATTGACTAAAGTAAGCACTTACCCAACAACTCCTGTTAGCCTCTTGCTCGTCCCAAGCAAGACACTTAGGACTTAGGTTGGTTGATCGAGTTGCTACGATGTTGTATTCCTAGTTTATGACAAGCATACACTAGGTACTCTATCAAGGATTGAATAAGTTGGCATTGATCTTACCTTACACTTGATTGCTATGGGCTTGTAGCTTCACCGCCTTGGGCGTTGAAAGATAGAACGTATAGAAATTACTAATCACAAGTACCTTGATCATTCAATGAGGTTTTGCAAATTTTCACAAAGAAATCAAAGTTCCTCGAATGATACTTTGATCGCTTGTATGATTCCTCACCAAGGCATTGATTGCCTTCTTTCACCACCTACTCCTAATAAGCTGATATGTGGAGTCGTAGGAAAACATGTGGCATACCGCTTCTCATTGTCAAGTCGAAAACCGGATCCTTGGGAGCAACAAGTCATACAACCCGATCAAGATGTGCATGTGTGTGTATATGGTGGATGGATAAAGAACTCCTTTTTATATGATTCTCTCTCCTTTGAAATTTTTGAGACTTGGGCTATGTCTCTTTATTCTTTCTTTTTTCTTTTTCATGCTCTTGAGCATTTTTTTTCATAGCCCATAGTCCTTGCTAAATATTTTTGGAGAGAGTAATCATGAACAATGCGAGCTTTATTTGGAATGGATGGGGATGGATGAAATGATGGGTGCTAACTTTGTGTAGAAGTTTAGCATATAGTGGTGTATGATCTTGATCATGGGAGCATGACAAGTTTCTCCGAGGGTCACAACAATTCGACAAGACTCAATGAAGAAACAAGTAGCATATGTGGAGGCTAACAAAGCTAGGATCTACATATGGCTTTGGATAGGAATTTCTCATCATTGAGGAACTTATCATTTTATCATTTTTCAAAAGAAAACTCCTGGATATCAAACATCACTTAGCACTAGCTCATAGCAACCCTATTATACCATATCATACCTCACAACAACCTAGGCAAAGGTCATGCTTTTGCTACCCACAAGTTTCAAGCTAAGGTTTGATCACAAGCCAACAAACTCAAAACTAAGATATACTAAGCTGGCATAAAAAAAAGGAATAAACAGAGCAACTATTCATCATTTCAACCATGAAGAACAAAAAGCATTCTTATCCAAGATGAAAGCAAACTAATTTAAGAAAGCAAAATATATTTTGGTCTTTTAATTTTGCAGATTTTATGTGTTTTAGCATATGAGATTCTGAAAATAAAGATACAAGTTACCTCAGTGGGGGTCCTCCCCAAGCTAGTTTAGCTCACCACTGGAGGGGAAATCCCATCCACCTAGTAGGCCCTCGCCTCCACGGCCTCGATGGCGTGAAGTCTCTCGCCGACATCCGCCGCCCGGGTGGACTCGTGCCGGTGCACTCCTCCATGTCGCCGACATGTTGAGCTCGCCATCTCCGAGTGAGGGTGGCCCCACGAGATGACGAGAACCTGACGAAGATGTCACATCTCCAGGGCGATTAGCAGGGACCACCGCCACGCCCGCTAGCCCAAGCCGAGCTACTCGCACTCCGTACATGGGCTGGTCCCAACCGGAGCATATCCGGAGTAACCCTGCATGTGGAGGCTGGGCTCGGCTGCTCCTCGATGCACTCCTAGTTACCTCACCAGAGACACTAGAACGAGGTTCCTCGAGAGGAACGGCAAGTGGCCCGGCCGCATAACCCAACCGTTAGGTAACTGGATCTAATTTGTATGGCGTAAAAGAAAACCAAAGAATCATCCGACCCTTCTTAAGAATATGCCTCAGTCCTCAACCGAGTCCGGGATTAGCAATGGAGGGCACGTTGGGCCTGTAATCCCAAGATTCGTGATGATGCGAGAAATCAAAGACGACACTCAATAGAACCCCATCTTAAAATTTGTTAACCATCGAATCATAGCTTGCATGGGAGATCTTGATCCGTTGACCGCATATAAGATCATCATCAATGTGCACGGTCGACGTCATCCCTTGGAAAGAGAGTGATGGCGAGCCACTTGTGCCACAGGAGAGTGGGATGCAAGATATCGTCACCTAGGTATCAACTTGCCAACAGCCGACCAGAGATCTCTTCCCAAAACTCTCATGATTAAAACCAACGCAAGCTTGCTCAAGAGAAATAGCGCAACGATGAAAACCGAGGGTGCTAAGATCTTTCCATGAAACTCGATAATGGAACTCCATGAAATCGAATGAAATACGGACGCATCCTCTTGAAGAGTGCAGAAACCGGATGGTGGTAGGTCTAGAACCAACCTCTTGAATTGGGACAAAATCCTCCCATCCTAGAGCTTGCCAAATGGAATCGAACTCGAGTCCATACCGCTTTTCTCGAGAAGGTCCGGCTCCTTGGTGTTGGCGAAGACTCGTCCTTGATGAGAGCGGCGCTCGATGTACACTTCATCGCCAGGCGCAGCTCTTCCTCCCTTCCTTCACGGTCTGACATTGGGCTTGCAGCTCGAATGACGAGACAACTCCCCCGCCATGTGAACGGCGTGAGCGAGTCAACTTCAAATGCGCCGAGGCCCAACTCATCTTGCACAACGACAACACGAGCAACTCGGTGATGGGTTAGTGAAACCGAATGAAATTCTTACCGAGTTTGCTCCACCAATGATCAATATTTCAGAAGACTTGGAGAGAATACTTGGCACCTCAATCTCGAGCAAGAAATCCAAGAAACCAGAGCAAGAACAAGAGAGGGAGAGTGATGCAATGGGTGAAGACACCCCTCAAACCCCGGTATTTATAGGCAATGAAGCCGCACCGAGACATGGGCGTGTGCAACGCTAGGAGCCGTTGGAGGAAGAGGGCCGTTAGTTGTTAGGTCGGTCACCGAGCTCCAACCCACCGTCCGCCCGCCTCCAGCTTTTGCAAAGGCTCTAACGGTCACTTAGGGGCTCGCCTAGGTGTCCCGTCCAAACTTGCTAAACTTGCTCAAATGAATTTTAAGGATTTTCCAACTCAAAATTTTATTTTCAAAATTTTTATTAAAAGGAATTTGGCTAGAAAATTCTAGCATGCAAATGCAAGAATGGAAAATTCAAATATGCATTGGGAAAATTAAATTAAATTTTGAAAAGGGAAATATGAGATAACTACCAATTTTACCTTTTAAAGGACTCATTTTTTAAGTCCGAGAGCGGACTTTTCTTGATCGGTTCCACTCATCACCCCACTCCCGAGAAGTAGAGGTGTGGTCTCTCCCGCCACACCTTCCGTGTTTTCTTTGATTTTCGCGTCGAGGTGTGAGCTGGGGTGGCTCCATCCATCCCGTGTTGCTCATCATTTCTTGCAATCAATAACATTGCTCTTCCTTGGTCAAATAGGAACATCGTTCTTCTTCCCAATGCGGAAACGGATGGTCCCATTTTCCACATTGATCCTTGCTCGAGCGCCACTTAGGAATCCCAAGAATGAGTGGCATTTCCGCATCATCTTGCATATCAAGGACCAAAATCCGAAGATGCAAGAACCCGACAAATACCAGATTCTCCACAATCCTCCTGATGGATCGATGCATCGCAAGTTGAACTGTCTCGAGGTAAGAGGATATCCCAATCTTTCAAACATAGCCTTGGACATGAGGTTGACACGCCAAGGTCACAGAGAGCATTCCTAATCTTCCGGTAGTATATTGTGCAAGTGATAGCCGGACAACGTGGTCTTTCCGTGCACAATTGTCAAGATTCCCATGGATCAAGAACTCATGGGTCTCCTCGATAGTCAGCAGGCCTCCTGCATGGCTTACCCCATCCGTGGACACGACAAACATTCTCACAAGAAGACACGGTTGCCCGAATCTTCCGCCTTCAGAAGGAACCAAAGCAGCTAATCGAGCCAACTGGTTTCTATCATTTTATTAAAGCTCACCGTTCTTAAGAGCGTAAAGGCTATCGATTTTAGTGTTGAGGCTTTCTAAAGCCTTATCATAGGCGCTTGTTTTCTTGTTAAAACCATCATTAATCTTAGCTTGCCCAAAACCAGATCTTTCGTGGAAGGTTGGTTGGATTGTAAGAATTACCTTGATTACCTCCCCGATAGGGCGTGATTGATTCCACGCTTGACCTCCTTGTGGACGATAACCATTGTTGCCGCTCATGTACATCACATCCTCCCGGTAGTAGGGCAATCGAATGCCCGGTCACCACGCACTTCGCAAGTCATGCGAGCATCCATAGCTTGAGTAGTGATGGCCATGGCAGCCTTCTCACCGGTCGAGCATCCATTCTCATAAGTAGGTCCATCTTGGCGTGCAACATATCCGCTTCCTTGACGGTATGTGTACCGACGTGGTCGGAGTCGATCATCACTCCACCCTTGGTTGGAGACCATCTTCTCAATAAGTTTAGTTGCTTCACGATAGTGAGAGAGAAGAAAGCCCTAAAGAAAGATAATATGGCCCGGCCGTGAGTCACCCATTATAGAAACTCAAGAATAAGCCGCTTGTCCATCCCATGATGGGGACAAGCCGAATGTACTCCTAAAGCCTTTCCCAAGCTTGAATGGTTTCATTTGCTGCTTGTCGAAAGCTTGAAATTACGGAGGGCATTGGTTCTACCAACCGAAGAAAGAACTTCGCGAGGAACGCCGAGCACGCCTGTGTGTCAATATCTCGACGGTTCGCATAGAACCACCGCCGCCTTTCCGGTGAGAATGGAAACAGCAGACGAATGGCATCTTCCTCCACTCCTCGTATAGTGAAGGTACCGCTGACTCGAACTCAAGCAAGTGGGCACTGGCGTCCTCATTGGGCTTGCCAGAATGGGCTAGCCTGTACCATCGTAATGAGGCCGGTCTTGATCTCAAGTTTCCGTTCCTGTTGATCTCGGGCGAGGCACCGATCAGCAGAGGGAGCAGCAGTATTCAGCGAAGAGTCTTCTCTGATTGGCCATAGGAGTTGATGTAGATGGCACAAAGGAAGCTGGGTCGACTTCCATGCACACGGGGAGAACCGAAATGAGTTCTAGCTCTCCTTACGAGTGACTCGGGATCTTCATGAAATTCGGTAAGTCGAAACCAGTCATACACTACACATCTTCATCATCGATAGACAAAGAAGACATTCAAAGTTAGCTGCATTGAGAACTGTTTTATTCTGTCATGATTATAAACATTGCAAAGTGTTGACATGTTATCCTTAGCCTTCCCGGCGGTAGCGTAAATGCTTATTGGTATTTCTTAATGTCGATGCTAAGTTATGAGTTCCTAGCAACGATGCCAGAAATGACCAGATGGTAATCCTAACGATTACAAGAGTCCGGAAGTACCATTGTAGCATTTCCCCAAAGGAGTATTCCAAAGGGTATCGAATCCAAGGAAGGTCGGATTAACAAGTTCAACACTATTGCAAGGAGTATAAATCATAGACGGAATGAACCACACTCAAGTGGGGTGAGATATGATAGATAAGAGGGTAGTGTGAACACACAAACACACACTCTCTAAAGGTCCTAGGCTTAGGAGGCAACATACGAGTTAGTTCTAGGTTCTAAGGTACTAAGCATACAAAGTTAGTCAGACGAGTTAGACACACACTAGCATTGCATGATTGCTGGCTCAAGCACCTGTGTACAAACGGGAGCTAACCTCCGCCGCTCTTACGCACGACTCGGTTGTTAGACTTTAGACTCCTACATCGATCCGAACGTGGGGGATTCCAAGGGTCCAACGCCGTCACCACCGCGCCTACCCCAAGACAAACCGTGGATACACTCAAAGCAACGTAGCTACGCAACCCAAGCACCACGCTTAGACTGCTCGGCTATTGTGACCAGTCGAGCCGCCAGACATAAACCGCCAATTACACCGAGTACCGTAACTTGAGCACGAACTTCATACAACACAAACATGGGATCTAACTAGATCAAACTAGGCTAAGTACACAAACGGATTTGTGCTTTCCTATGTCTATTCAACAAGATCAAAGGGTCGTGTTCATGAAGAACACGAGCCTATAACTTATGAACAAACACCAAAACATGTATAAGTCACTCAATCGGATCGAAAGGCCTTGCTCATCAAGAACATAAGCCTCTAAATGATGAACAAGCGAAGAACACATGAACAAATCACCCATGTATACAAGCACAACTTTATATGAATTAGCTGAATAACTGAAGTAGATCAAAGTCATACAATAAAATAAAGATACAAGAGGACTCATACCTAGATCCCAAAGTAGACTTGGAACAAGTAGAACTACTCTAGCCTACCTCCTAGCCTTAGAAACCAAAAGTGAGAGAGGAGGAAGGTGTGTTGGTAAGAAATGAACCCCTCCCTTCTATTTATAGGCCGAGCACGCAAGAAGGAGTGAAACACCCCGGGAATGGCCTCTAGGACCAATGGACAAGCGCCATGTGGAAGCCCAGGGTCAACCGACCCAAGGTCCTGATTCGGCCGATCCTAGGTCCGACCCTGTGGGCCCCACTGTGGTGTGCTTCCTGGTGGGCATCACCTGTGGGCCCTTAGGTCGGTCCTCGTGTACACGTGCTCTTGAGGCGGTTTAGGCGCTCTGGTGGGCCCATGGATCCATGTGAAGTCCACGTGTCACGCTCGATTGCGGGGCTTGCCTCCCTTGGATTGGTGACATGGCATGCATGCGTGGCACCTGAGGTGGCTTAGCTTGCATGCATGGCACCTGAGGTGGCAGCCACTCCTTGAGGTGACGTGGCATGAATCATAGAAGGTGAGTTTGCCACTTCTTTTGTACTTATTTTCCTGCAATCACATAATCTCCAAGGACAAGTGGAACTACATTATTCTTAACTGAAATGCATGTAAGAAATGCCTCTTGCTCCTTTATTCATGAGTAAATTGACGGCTAAAGTAAGCACTTAACAGCCATCAACAGTGCGTCAGGGTGGTGATGGTGCTCGCGACAGGACGTCACACCCTTCCTCGCGTGGCGACCGCCGTGGGGACCGCGGCCATGAGTCGTCGGCGGACCGGCCCAGCCGTGCTGACCGCGGCGCGACGGCTGCCGTGGTAACCCGAACCGGGAGGAGAGGAGCCGCAGCTCGACTTCCCCCGTGTCACGATCATCCTCAAGGGAGCGTCTGACACATCGGCCTCCAGTGCCGACCTCACTAGATGAGGAGGCGCGCTCTTCACCGTCCCTTCCGCCAACGACCGCAGGGGCCGCGGCAGAGGGGCGACGAGACAAGGAGGCGATTTGCTCGCGGCGTGACCGCCCCCTGGTGGCCGGCAGTAAGCGAGCCTCGTACTGGCCGCTGTCGTCGGATCCCAAGACGGCTCGAGTTCTTGCGGTGAGGTGAGCATTTGTCCTATCCTTCATTGAGCTTGCCTGGTGGCTTTGATGTTGAATGCTCTGCTTTTTAGGGTGCCTCCCGACCGCCCCGAGCCGCCGCCAGAGAAATCCGCACGTCACGGAAAGTCGCATGTCGGCCGGCGCTCGGCTGCATCGCGGCTCCGAGGCCCCTCCTGTGGGGCCCTTGGAGGAGAAGAGCACTGCAGGTCCGTGCGCCGGGGAGACGTCGCGGAAGAGTGATAGTTCCAGCTGATGGCTTCCGCCAGCTTGGCGTTACGATGTTAGGGCCCCCGCCGTCGGCGGAGGCGGTGGCGACGCTTGAAGCGGAGCTGCGCTTGCAGATCTCGATGCACGGCGGCGGCCAGCGTGATCGTAGATCTCCCGCCGAGGGGGTGAAGCTCCAGCGGTTACCCTCGGTGTTGGCATTGAGGGAGACGCCAGTACAGACGCGCCTGGTGTCGCGCCCTACCCCTCTTCCGGTGGTGCGATTGCGGCCGAGGCGGACTCGGCGCAGCCGCGCCTGAAGATCCGGTCATGGCCACGCCTGCCGTGGGGGTCCTGTCGACCTCTGAGACTCAGAGTGAGGGGTTTGACGCCGGAGCGCCTCACCGAGGTGACGATGACGTGGCAAGTGGAGGAGCGGGCGCAGAGAGCTCAGCGTTTGCGCCGCTCTCGGACCCTTCTCCTGCCGTCGCATCATCCTCCCGCCATGATTTCGGGATGAGCGCGCCTGGCGAGCTCCGGGGGGCACTGGTTCCCGTTTCCGGCGGTGGAGCCCGTCGTCGCAGGCTGCTGATTGCTGCCCGAGGCGACCCGGACCAGGTGGTGCTTGATGTCGACGATGAGGAGGGGCGCGCCTCGGCTGAGCGGCTTGGGTGCATAATTCGGCGGCACGCGGCCTTGGCTGAAGAGATCGCCGCCGCTGCCATGGTACGCCTCTGGCTTTGGGTCTTCTCTCTTACCTGACTTCACATGATCCTCCTTATTGTTATTGTTGGGGTTGTTTCTCGAATAGGGGTTCATGACGCGTAGCGGCGCCAAGTCCCAGTTCATCCACCAACAGGCTGACCACTGGAAAGCGACTGACGCTCTCCAAGCGGAGGTGGAGCAGAAAGGGGCAGAGCTTGCCGCCCTTCATTCGTTGTCGGTGGAGCGGTTGGCGGCCGTCGAAGCAGAGAAGGCAGCTCTCGCATTGAAACTGGCTGAGGCCCTGCAGCAGGTGGAGGGTGCGCGGTCCTCTTCCGACGCTGCTGCGCAGGAGGCGGCCCGGGAGCGCGCCATTCTGGAGACGCGGGCGGCAGAGCTGGTCGAAGCTGCGGTGAATTCCACCCGCGACCTCGAGGCTGCCCGGGGGCAGATCGCCTCCTTTCGAGACAGTTGTTGGTGGTCGCCATTGATCGCGACAAGGAGCTGACCGGTGAGCCGACCCCCTCGTGTTGTCTTCTGGTTCCGAGCCTATGTCTGTTTGCTGACGGGCTTGTGGTGGTTGTTGTTGTGGTAGCTGCATGTGCGGAGCTCGACGACCTGCGGAACAAACGGGTGGCTGACGCCGCCTGGATGAACGAGACCATTACCAAGTAGGAAGAGCTGGCGGCACTCATGTCGTTGCTTGCTGAGGGCTTTACCTTGTAATTGTCACCGTGTCTTGTCCCGCTCGTGTCTTCCGGTGGTGTGCGCCTCATCTTCTTCCCTTCCGCAGAGAGGGCCGCAATGCTCAAGCTGTCCTCCCCCACCGCTGCCGCGGCCTGGGCGACCATCCTGGAGAGAGAAGAAACTCACCGGGTGGTTACTCAAGCTGTCGCGGAGCTGCTGGAAGGCATTGGCGTTGGTGACGGGGCATCCTTGGTTGAGCGCATCAAGATGGTTGGTGGAGTTGCGCGCGAGCGGGGGATGGCTATGGCTCGGTAGCTGGTCCACCGAACTGTGGCCATGTTCCTCTCGCACTACCCCGACATGGATCGCGAGGCAAGTGGATGGGCTCCCAGCTACGAGGATCACCGTTATCCTCAGATCCTTGCGGGGTGCGCCGAGTTTGCCAGAAAGGTTGCCGACTCCGCGGCGGTGGACCTGGGATGGTTCGATGATGAGCGCTAATCAAAAGAAAAGAGTTTAGTAGCACTGGCGGCTTGCTGTGTAATAAACTTGCAATTTTCTTCTTTGGGCAGGGTTTTTTCTTTTAAGTTTGACACTCGGTTCTTTTTCCTTTTCTCTCGTTGAGAGGCTCAGGGTCTTTAGGCTAGTAAGGTTGCCCTTAGGACGTCGCTGGTTTCACTCCGTCCCGTAGCTGCCGGAGCGTAGGGACTCGAGAGCAACAATCGGGCTTAGTCGCGTCGGGGTCCCCTTAGGCCAGTGGCCCCCGAGCTTCTTTCGGAGGGTTCGGATAGGTCGGGTATCGAGTTACTTTTCAAGAAAAAAGGGGTTGAGGTAGCGCTTGTCACTGAACTTAGAAGTGTAGGGAGGGAGTCGACCCAACCATCCCGGACGTAGCTCGTGGAACCTTCTACGTGTAGCCGCGGAGGCGCCAGTACTCGGCCGAGCGTAGACAGGTAGTTGTTGGTTCCTCCCTCTCCGGTCTTGAGTTAGCGCGGTATACCTCGGAAAGTTTTCTCAGGAAAAAACTTTTCTATTTTAAAAGGAGAGGGGCGTCGTGCCCCTAGATGGAGCCCCCGAGCAACAAGGGATTTTTAGGTCGGGAACCACAAAATGGTTTGTTCCTTAGGATCGCTCACATCAAAAAAGCTTTTTTCGAAAGCCGCACTTATGATGTGGAAAAAAACAGAAAAAGTGTTGATACTTTTATTCATCATAAGCATAAGGAGTACATGGTACTTTTGCAAGGGTAGAGACGATGTAGCTGTTCTAGGCCTGTTCAGCCATTATGAGTGCCTCCGCGAACTTGAAGCACTCGGTATCGCACTTGTAGGCATGCTGGAACTTGGTGATGATGGTGATCACCCCCTTCGGCCCGGGCATCTTCAGCTTGAGGTAGGTGTAGTTGGGGATTGCCATGAACTTGGCCTACGCCGGCCTTCTGAGGATCGCGTGATACGTTCCCGGGAAGCCGACCACCGCGAAGGTGAGCGTCTCCTTGCGGAAGTTTCCCTCGGTACCGAAGGTGACCGGTAGGTCAATCTGCCCGAGCGGGACCGCCTCCATCCCGGGTACAACCCCGTGGAACAGAGTTGATGACGGATGGAATTGGGACCGCTGGATTCTCATGCTGTCGAGGGTGGACATGTAGACGATGTTGAGGCCGCTACCCCCGTCCATGAGCACCCTGTGCACCCGTTTGGTGCCAAACAGTGGTGCCACCACGAGGGGGTAAGCCCCCGGTTGTGGAATGTGGTCGGGGTAATCGGTTCGGTCGTACGTGATGACCGTCTCGGACCATCTGAGGTACGAGGGCGACCGGCTCAGTGTGGTAGATCTCCTGCAGGATGCGCTTGTGCTTGTGCCGTCTTCTTTGGGGAACTCATTGTTGTCGGCGTTCTTGGCGGTGCCAGCCTTGGCCGCATCGTGCGGCTTGTTCTTTGGTGCTCCGTCGAGGTAGTTCTTCATAAGGTTGCAGTCTTTCAAGGCGTGCTTGACCGGCCCCTCGTGATAGGGGTAGGGGGCTTCTAGCATCTTCTCGAAGTAATCCCTCAGAGCCTGTCTTCGGCTTAGGTGGCCGCTTGTCGACCGCCACCACCAAGTTGCCGCTGCGGAGCTACCACTCCTTCTTATTCTTCTCTGGCCGGGTGGTCGGAGCCTCGCCCAGTTCCTCCTCGGGCTTCCTTTTGCTGAAAGCGACGGCTTTCTCCCCATCGGCGTGGTCGGTGGCTAGGTCGAGGAGCTTCTGGATGGTTTTCAGCTTGACTCGCCCTATCCGATGGACAAGGGTCTCGCACGTGGTACCATCCTGGAAGGCCGTGATGACCTGGTTGTCCGCTGTGTCGGGAAGCTCGGTACAACGCTTGGAGAAGCGACGGATGTAGTCACGAAGACTTTCACCCTTCTTCTGCCGACAATCGTGCAGCTCGCAAGCATTGCCGGGTCGGGCGTAGGTGCCCTGGAAGTGCCCTATGAAGGCGTCCCGGAGTTGAGCCCAACTGCTAATTCTTCCTCGGGGAAGATGCTTGAGCCAGGTCCGCGTCGAGTCGGCAAGGTACAGCGGGATGCTCTTGATAATGAATGGGTCATTGCTTGCTCCACCGTTGTGGCAAGCGAGTCGGTAGTCCTCGAGCCAGACGCTCGGGTTTGTCTCTCCATCGTACTTCACGACCGTGGTCGGAGCACGATATCGAGCCGGCAGGGCAGCGGCGAGCACATTTGCACCGAAGGCCCGTGGACCTCGGGGGTCAGGCGTCAGGCTCCGGCTCCGATCTTCGCTGCGGTCGTAGCGTCCCTCGCGTCTTCGATTGTACTCTCTTCAGCGGCCGGCATTCGCTGCCGGAGCCGCCACTAGTCATGGTCCTTCCGCGGGCCGAGGATGCACCTCGTGCGTCGCGGTTGGAGCCGACCTTTGGCTTGGCGGGCGAGTAGACGCTCTCCGCACGGCCTAGTCGCCGCGACGGGTGTGGGGACCCGCGTCGAGCCGAATGCTCTGGGGCTTGAGCTCACATTTCCCGTCGTCGGGACGCCGAACTCTCCGCCTGCTGGACGGCGGCTGCGTCGAGGAGTGTCTGAAGGTGTTGGCGAGCTTCTTTTCCTCCAGAGTTGCTGGCTGAGGGCCGGCTTTGAGGAGTACAGCCGCCGCAGCGAGATTCTGGGAGGCCCGTTTGGCAACGGGGGTCCCGTGAATGTTGTCGATGATGCAGCGGCGTACTTCCTGCATGCGTTCGCGCACAGGCATAGCTGCGGTTTCCGTACCAAGCTCGTGGTGGAGTCTCGCCTGCTCCTCCTCGAGCGCTCTCCGAGCTTCATCAAGCTCGTCGAGGCGGGCACGCTACCGCTCGTGATCGTCCCCGCCTTGCGGGGGGCGATCGCTAGCGGAAGCATAAGGTGAAGTGGGCTCACCCTCCGCGGAGCTCTCGTCGATGCGGGCGGAGTGGACCGCGTCGGCATGCTGCTGGAGGATGAAGCACTCACGTGTCAGGTCGTGGGGCGTCGACACCCTCTTTCAAAGGGGCGCCCCACTTTCGACCTCGTCGCAGCTCGCCTGGGATGCTTCTGAGGAGACCGGACGGTCTACCGCTGCGGCGAGGGCGCCCGTCCCACCGCGGGGCAGCTACGTATGTCCCTCAGGGTACATGGAGTCGTAACAGAGCTTGAATTCGTCCTAGGACAACGTCTCCTCCCCCCTGTAGGCTAAAGACGAGCATGGAGGTGGCGTACGCCGCAAAGCGAAAAAACTCTTAGGACGGGTTCGGCCCTAGGCCGACTGCCATGTCGCGGCCAACCAGGTCCCAGACCCGGTCAGTGGCGGACTTCGTTGACCGTGGTTCCTCAGGCTGCTGGGCCTGAGGGGAGCGTTGGGTTGGGGGCGCGAGAAAACAACCCTAGCTGGAGACTCAACTGGTCCGTCGAAGATGAAATCCAGTGAGCCAAAGCGCAACATGGTGCTGTGCACCAGTTGCTCATCGGAATGGGCCATCCGGACCCTTGGTGGTGTCGTGACACATGAAGTGCCCCTACCTGGCGTGCCAACTGTCGGGGTTTGATACCGCCGACAAGTAAATTTTGGTATGTTCGTGCGATTGATCCGGATGGTTGGGGTTAGAGACACAAGGGTTATACTAGTTCAGGCACCGCGAGGGGCCCTACGTCCAGTTCGGGAGAGTGTTCTATATGCCCACGGGGGCTTGTAGTAGGGGGTACAAGCTTAGGTCAAGAGAGGGAGCGTGTCCCAAGTCTATGAGTGTGGTGGAGAGCTTGAAGAGCTCTATGGGAATGTTTCTACGAGGAGTTTCGTATGTGGTGTGTGATTGTGTGAGTGGTCTGGCGATCTTTTCATGTCGTTCTCCTATTTACGATGCCGGCCTCCCCTTTTATAGTGCAAGAGGGGCCGGTGTACAAGGGTTAGGATGGTAAAACGACGTCCTGCTACAGTGCTGCAACAGTGCTGAAACAGTGTTGGAACAGTGCCACGGCATGGGCCTTCGTCTTCGGTTGGCGCCGTACGCTGTGCTAGGCGTGGTAGTCCTCGTAGGGCGGTGTAGCTGGTGGCTCCTGGTCCAATACAGCTTCTCCCCGACTTAGGGCCTCACAGGACTGGTAGGTCGAGGCTTCCCGTGCAAGCCCCGACCTTCCCTCTGATAGCCGCTTGGTCGGGTCGCGCCGCCTGATGCCTTATACGCGAAGGATTCGTCTATCCTTTGTCACTGTTTGGTATTTAGATGATGGAACGCCGGGGCAGTCCGCTTCCCAATCCGGAAAAATCTCATCATGGCCTGACAGCATAGAACCGCCCGCCCTGCAGCTCCTGCGCGTCCCGGGCAGCACGGAGCCGCTCGTGCCACGTTGCGGCCCGCGTTGGGGGGGGGAGGGTGGTGGGCTATGGGTGACGGAGCCTTAGGTCGTGTGAAGCAGAGTCTTCTCCCGAGGTAGCCATTAGGCCGGGATGCTTCCTTAGGTCGCGCGGGGCGAACGCCTGAGTCGGAGTCAGTCCCGTGGATAATGCCAGGCTGCCGTCTCCGTGAGATGCTGGGCTTGTGTTGCTGGCATCGATGTTGGGCCACTGCAGATGTGGGCGTCGATGTTGGGCCGCTGCAGATGTGGGCCGCTCTTAGTCTTTTATGGTTTGGGGATTAGGAGCTAAGATGATTACCCCTGGTTTATCCCCTCATCAGAGATGGCGAGCAGCGGCGGTGCAGCAAGGGAGCGACGTCACGGAAGAGCAAGGGCCTTATAGGTAGCCCGGATGGTGTGACAATGGGATGAGGCTACACCATCTCCTCCCGTGAAGCCGGCACTGGCGCTACCACGAACACCTTGGGGACCTACCCCACCACTGGTGGCGCACCGCTATCCTCCCTCAACATCCGGGGTCGGGCTGCTCTCCTCCCTCCCTCAATCAAGTACGCCGCGGCGGAGCTTGAGCAGCAGCCGTTGGGGACGAGACACACAGGTTGGCCCGTGTCCCCGTCGTCGCATGAGCTGGCCGCCACTAGGATAAGGTGCATGAGCTGGCCGAGGAAGGGCCGCTGTGATCCGCTAGAGACCCCACAGAGGTGAGGCAGGTGTGCGCCACCAGAGGCCCCACGGAGGAGGCCTCCCCACTCCTCTGTCGTCATCGGGGGTGTGGGGGGGGGGATGACCTTGGATGGAGGCCGCTTGAGATGGAGAAGACAGAGACAGAGCGAGGCGGCGGGGAAGACTGATGAGTGGACCCCATGTGTGAGTGAGGGTAAGAGAGATGAGTAAGGGGCAATCTTGTCCATACGAATATACAGTACCCCTCTATATGTCTAACAGTGGGCTCAAGTGGTCTCCACACATCCATAATGGTGGTAGTGGCATATTTACTTGAGTAGTAATAGTGTGCTTCAAAACTGAAAAGTTATAATGTCATAGATCCAATTAACTATATGCACTTATGCTTACTCTCTTCGGTCACAAATACTTAGATGTCTTGGATAAGATCTAAGGAAACTTTTGAATGAACAACACTCTACGAGTGAATTTCTATCGATGTTGAAAAAATACAAAATTATATCTCTGTTAAGTCATAACCAGACAACAAAAAGAAAATAGAAAAGCATCGATGGGTTGCATTGGAACATCAACATGCGGCAACTGAACTAAACTATAACAACTCTGGTCGGTCAGATTGGAGCATCGACATGAACCTCAACCACACTGCAATAGGTCAGACATGGCCTCACCCTGCGTGTCAGGAGTAAAATTTACATTGACAATATGAGATATATCCTTCTCAGTAAATAAGGTATGTCAATATATACATTCTCCTACACTGGTGCATTGGCCGGCTGTAAAAAGGATATCAAGGTACTTAAAGTATACACTTGGTATTGGAATTAAAATACAAAAGTCTCCTTCTATTCTTGTTAGCGCACTTAGATGCAGATTGGGCAAGGTGTTTAGATGACAAAAAATTAACATGGAGGTTTTGTAGTAGCAAATGCCACAACCAAAATAATGTGGCCATGTGGGTGCAAAAATTGCTTGAAGAATTAGGAGTTCAAGGTCCTAAAGATGCTCAATTATGGTGTGACAACATTGGTGCTACATATACATATCTTTCTACAAATCCGGTGTTTCACGCTAGAACAAAACATATTGAAGTGGACTATCACTTTGTTCGTGAGAGGGTAGCACAATTTTTTTTGTCTATTCAGTTTGTGTCAACTGAAGATCAGGTTACAGATGGATTCGCCAAAGCATTGCCTGCAGGAAAGCTTCAGCTATTCAGGAACAATCTCAACTTGGGAAAGTTGTGATTGAGGGGGAGTGTTGGAAAAACAACTTGTAAACAATATCCTTTTGTATATCTTTGTATGCACGTGATGGTTAGGATATGAGAGCTGGTTGTAGATAGATGTTAGTTGTTGATTGTAATCAGGATTACCAGCCACGCCCTATTCGTCTGGCTGGTGGCTAGTGGCTAGTGCTGATTTGTTCTAAGAGAAAAGTACTGCTGGCTGGTGACTGATGGCTAATTTCTTCTGAGTGAATCTGACTCATCTTGTAAACCATGCCAAGGGTGGTGCTTCTTGGCCTACATAACACGCAGGGCGTGACCCTCCAAAATCTCCAAGAGTGGCTCTGCATCAATAGGGAATCGACACAAGCAGATTGAACCGCATCGAGAAGGTCGCTAACATACAGGACCCTCCGCTGAAGTGCCGTTGGAACATCACACTCCACCTAAGAGGAGAATGACACCATCTAATTCATACCTCCTGCAGGTTGCCTCACAGTTGCCACCAGTTAGCACATTGTGCGGATGGTCTCACCACGTTCACCGTTGGACTCCACCTCACTCTCGTCGCCTCGAAGAACTATGTCGGTGATCTGTTTCTTTTGTCGCCATCAGCGCGGTGATCAATGCTAACTCACTTCCCCAGATCTCCATCATCAAACAGTTGAGCTACCACTACAGGTCGACCTCATCTCCTTGCCTTTCACCCACACACAAAGTCACCATTTGACCATGTATCACACTAGATAGCCCAACCAAGCTGAGCAACCACCGCAATCCATCGCAAAGCCAAATCGTCCCACAATGTCGGTGCCGCAAGCGTCATTTTTCGACGCAGTCCCACATCGTTCTGACTGTTGCCAAGCAATACAAGATGTCACGATCTGCTGCAAGCAGCCAGACCCGACATATATGTGACAACCTCTGGCTCTGAGTAGATCAAGGTTGGCAGAATATGGGCTAACTCATCTTTTGCAAAAAAAAAGAATAATTCACAAAAAGAGGCGATGAACATCAATAGTATCTCGGGCACAATTGTTTGCCTATTTCTCCTTATAGACAGAGTTGTTGTACTACTAGACCAAACTTTCTGGTCGGATCGTCATTTAGAAAAGAATGGAGAGAGTAATCAGCACCATTCCGATCCATCCATCACTCGCCGTGTAAAAAGACAAATATGTGAATATGAATATTCTTACTAGTTTTATTTATTTTACATGAGAAAACCTATTTTTCTTTAATTTCCTACTTAGTACTTCATCCGTTTTAAATTTCCGACCAGACGCCGATTAACATCAGTGAACATGGCTATCATTGCCCTTTCTGAACCTAGAGAAAGCTCCAATATGCTCGCACACTACAAGAAAATCATTGACTAGTGACGCAACCACATTTTAGCGTCATTGATTTATGACGTTCTTGGCTGATCTCGTCATAATATTTTAGTTCCGAGCAAATTTAATGACAAAAAAAACTTCCGTCATAACGATTGGTACTGTAGCAGAGCATTTCCCTATTCCAAGCTAGTTTTGTGACACCATAAGCTCCGCAACAACATCATAAACTAACTTTGGTCCCACATGTAATCATTATTTTGAAAATAGAGTGTTCCAAGTCGTCATAAAATTCAGTAGGTCACCTGGCCCGCGCCAAGTCACCTGGCCATGAACGCCAAGGTCACTGGACACACCAGGTCGTGAAATGTTGCAAAAAACAATTTGCCATCGCAAAGGTTCGAACCAGAGACCTACAGGAACAAGACTGCGATGTTTACCACTGCACTACTTCTTGGTTGTGTGAATTTTATGGGAAACATATCTAATAGTTTCATGCAAATTCTTTACAGTGACTAGGTCCCATATGTAAGTTTCAGGTGAGTCTATCTATAATTACGTATCGAATGGCTGCGAGACGCTTCACTCAGACTTAGCAAAGACTTTCGACTACCGCTACGCAGATCTGCAATGACTCGTGGTAGAAATGGTGGATCCTAGCGGTGAGGGGAAGATGGTTGCACTGCCACCTCCCAGCAACAAGAGGATGAGACAACATGACGAGGTCGGTTTTCTGGTTTGAGCCGCTATATTTTCCCCTATCTTCCTAGGGTTGGGGATATCTAGATTTGGAGATCTGGAGGATTGATGAGCATATATGGTAGATTCAGATTTCATTATTGTACCTTTACATTTGCACTTCGATTGGTGTTAGAAGTTGATAGGATATAGACAATTCATGTTAGATTTAGTTAGTTTTCAATTTGCATCATCTTACGGTAGGTTTTGTATTTTAGTAGCTTCTGGATGTGCTTCAAGGTACTGGTAGCGGCAGATCGGGGCCTCCTGATGCTGAATGGTATGCTAGGACAACCATGCCATTGCTAAGTTTATGTAGGTAGCAAATAACTAGGTTCTGTGACGTTTGGTGGTTGTTTTATTGTACTCATACAATTGAGTTTTTTTATAGACTGAGATGAGTTTATTTTTCAGATTGAGATGAGTTTTCTCCAAGGATGAGTTTATTTCTCCAAGAACATCTTAATGTTATTTTAGAAGATCTGGATGTCTCGTCCCGGGGAAGGACTCTGTTAGGATCTCCAGAGAAATTTAAAACATAATATCTCATTTAGCTATGAAAGAGGCAGAGCTTTAGTACTCACCTAACAACATGGAAACTAAGGGCAGAGCTAGCTCTGAATACAAAAGACATTGGAATAAACACGTCAATGAATGGGTAGAGCATTAAGTTTGTTTGGCTAGTCTTTTCTTTTAAATGTTCAAGATGTTCGTTGTCAGTTGGACTGAAATGGGCACCCTTGCCTATTGGTACCCGTTTCAGTCCAACTGACAACGAACTCCTTAATCATTTAACAGAAAAGACTGACCAAACAAACTCAATGTCCTACCCATTCATTGACGCATTTATTTCGATGTCTTTTGTATGAAGAATCAGCTCTGCCCTCAGTTTTCTTGTTCTTAGGTGCGTACTGAAGCACTTTGTCTTTAATAGCTAATTTAGATATTTTGTTTTCAATCTCTATGGAGATCCTAGAAGAGTCCTCGCCCCGATGAGACATCCACAGCTTCTGAAAGAACTTTAAGAAATGCAAGAGAGACCTGCAAGACCAAAAAATCATGGCAGGAGATGCAGAAGGTGAATGAACAGCTGCAGGAGGCAAACATGAGATGGAGAAGTTCCATCAATTGTTATGATTTTGAATGGGTAGTTTTGATTGTGGACTGGTGGTGTGAACTTTGTGGTGATGAGTTGCTATGAGATGCCATCTTATTATGCCGATTTGGTTTAATCTATTCCAAATTGATTCGAGCATACTCACCATTCGAAATTCATACGCAGTGCATAACTGCGAAATGAGGCAAAAAAGAAGGTAGAGGGAGAACAATGGAGGCATCGTGATAATAGGTAGAGAAGGGGGAAGTTATGACCCAGGAAAGTCCGGCCTGTTGATGTTTCACAAGGAGGACCTTCCTAGAGATAAATAGGGAGGAAAAGCTAAGATGCTATTTATTTGGATTGATCTTGAATCAGATGGTCTGATCTTTTGATGTTTTGCAGGAAGGACCTTCCTGAGTAACAATTGTGTAACTGCTTTTTTCCAAGTGCCACCTATACCATGTGGCTGGCCGCCGTGCGCCCGGTAATTGGACACGTCAGCCCCAACAACAGCACGGAGCGGTTCTGGTAAGTTGGCGGGAGAAAAGCCCGCGCGACAACAAAAAAAAAGTTTTCCCGCACACAAGTGTATATATATCATTTCTCTCGACGACACGGCGTACACTACTGCAACTCTGCAAGAGACTCGCCGACACCACTCTCCTGTTCCTTCTGGCAAAGACTAGAGCTAGCGTCGGTGCTTAGATCTGCTCTTGCTCGTGGCAGGAATGGCGAATTGTAGCGGCCCTAGCGGCGAATGGAGGAGCAGGACTCACTCCGGTCAGGCCAGTCCTCTATTTTGCCATGCTATTTTGATCTGTTATACTAGGTAAGGGGAATTCTGGATTTGGGGATCTGGGTTAATAGACTATATTCATGTATTTTAAAGGTGTTTGGAGTAGACTCCAATAGCCCCAGATTGTCGACGCCTGGTCCTCGTGAAGTTATCGTTCTAGATCCTAATGAAAACTAGTGCAAGGATGGGTTGCCTGTCCATCTGAGGTATGACTGGACAGGCACCAACCCTGGGCGTCGGTATGTATGCTACTGCGAGGTAAACGATAACTTGTTTCACTTCTAATAAATGTTGCGTCTGCGTTTGATATTAGTGTGGTCAACTGCTAATTATATGAACGAAATCGGTGACTGCAGACTGATGGCATGAAGTGCGTGTCGTTTAGGTGGATAGATCCTGAATGGGATATTAGGACTCTAAAAGTTCTAGAGAAACTGATGGAAATGAAGGTAAAAGCAGAAGAGGAAGCAAGGAGGAGGCCAATGTCAAAGCAGTTGAGTAGAAGACGATGATGCGATACTACATTTGGTTTAATCTATTCCAAATTGATTCGAGCATACTCACCATTCGGAATTCATACGCAGTGCATAACTGCGAAATGAGGCAAAAAAAAAGGTAGAGGGAGAACAATGGAGGTATCGTGATAATAGGTAGAGAAGGGGGAAGTTATGACCCAGGAAAGTCCGGCCTGTTGATGTTTCACAAGGAGGACCTTCCTAGTGATAAATAGGGAGGAAAAGCTAAGATGCTATTTATTTGGATTGGTCTTGAATCAGATGGTCTGATCTTTTGATGTTTTGCAGAAGGACCTTCCTGAGTAACAATTGTGTAACTGCTTTTTTCCAAGTGCCACCTAGGCGCCGAATTGGACACGTCAGCCCCAACAACAGCACGAAGCGGTTTTGGTAAGTTGGCGGGAGAAAAGCCCGCGCGACAACCAAAAAAAAAGTTTTCCCGCAGACAAGTGTATATATTTCATTTCTCTCGACGACACGACGTACACTACTGCAACTCTACAAGAGACTCGCCGACACCACTCTCTTGTTCCTTGTGGCAAAGACTAGAGCTAGCGTCGGTGCTTAGATCTGCTCTTGCCCGTGGCAGGAATGGCGAATTGTAGCGGCCCTAGCGGCGAACGGAGGAGCAGGACTCACTCCGGTCAGGCCAGTCCTCTGTTTTGCCATGCTACTTTGATCTGTCATACTAGGTAAGGGGAATTCTGGATTTGGGGATCTGGGTTAATAGACTATATTAATGTATTTTAAAGGTGTTTGGAGTAGACTCCAATAGCCCCAGATTGTCGATGCCTGGTCCTCGTGAAGTTATCGTTCTAGATCCTAATGAAAACTAGTGCAAGGATGGGTTGCCTGTCCATCTGAGGTATGATTGGACAGACGCCAACCCTGGGCGTCGGTATGTATGCTACTGCGAGGTAAATGATAACTTGTTTCACTTCTAATAAATGTTGCGTTTGCGTTTGATGTTAGCATGGTCAACTGCTAATTATATGAACGAAATTGGTGACTAGCAGACTGATGGCATGAAGTGCGTGTCGTTTAGGTGGATAGATCCTGAATGGGATATTTGGACTCCAAAAGTTCTAGAGAAACTGATGGAAATGAAGGGAAAAACAGAAGAGGAAGCAAGGAGGAGGCCAATGTCAATGCAGTTGAGCAGAAGACGATGACGCGATACTACAGGGAGGTAACCCATAACCTATTTGAGACGAGAAAGAAAATGAGAAATGATGCTCTGTTGTCTCCTACAGAAAAGGGTGAAGCCAATAGGTACCTAAAAGCTGAAAGCGAGGCAAGGATGTGGAAGGAAGAATGTGCAAAGGCTAATAGGGAGATTCAAGAGACTGTCTCTGAGCTGCAGACGGTGAAGCAGCTACTGGATACTGCCACAATTGTGGCGAAGAAGGTGAAGGAATTGCTGAGACATGCCTCATATAAGAGGTCACCCAAGGACAACAATGAGGCATAATGTGATTCGTGGTGTTATTGCTAGTTAGATGGTTTAGAGGTGCTAATCATGCTTGTATTTTGGTGTTTGTTGACGGTGAATTTTGGTACCCCAAACATATTTGTTACACTTTGGTTTGAGCTTGATTATGGAACTAACCCACCACTATGCACACTAATGATGTGACAAGTTCAACTTTGTATGTGCATTGGGAAGTGTTGTGTTTTTTGCAGGAAAACATAGACTAAAGGGACAGAGTCACAACGAGTTCAAAGGAGCAAATGAGAAGTTCCATTCGTGTTCAAGTGCAAGGCGAAATCGCTCCCAAAGGTGGCAAGGACCAAGGTGCTATGATTGATCATCCCCGAGGACTAAAGCATAAAGATCGGATTTCATACAAGAAGACCCCCTATCTTGATCACGGGGATGACGACGCCAAAATGATACAATTAAAGGGGTTTAAGTCCAAAGTGACGAGAGGACCCACATGAGGGAAGGGGCGACCGAACCAGGTCAGTGGGCCCAGGCCAGTCGGCCCAGGCCGGCCAGCCCACCCCATTCGTGCGTCGGTTCGGCCCGCCTTTTCTTGAGCATGAAGATGCTTCAACCCTAAGTTGGGGTGGGCGCTGCCATTTGGAGGAGATAGAGCCATATACCCGAGAGGTCGTCCACAAGGTAGAGAGGTTGGACCGGCAGATAATTGAAGAGATCATTTGTGAGAAAGACTCATCGGGTCCAAGGAGGCGACTAGGGATGGATTCGGATGTCTGGAAATCCGAATTATCCATATTCGTATCCGCTAAAAACGTTAATATGGATATCCGTATTCGTATTCGTTTTTAATATGGATGTCAGATGGATGTATTCGAATCCGATTTTCAATATTTTCCGTATTCGACATTATCCGAATTATCCGACAAAAATCCGATATATCCGACATTATTTGTATTCGCAAAAAATAAAGTACCCATAGAAACCATTTAAAATTTATTTATATTACTAAATACTAATTACAAATGATGTTAATTTTAATATTGCTAGTACAATAATTATTTACACTATTTTAACTATTAAAAACTATATATATGACAACTAACTAATTATGCTAACCTAATATTACTAAATTATATAATGATATTTTTAATTAATTTTGATGTGTCTAATCATAGTAATTTTAAATACATTATATTATTTAGCAAATAAATAAAGTATATTTAAATGTATTTATGTACTTATTTTTACTAATAAAACATGTTTATATATTTACAAAATTACTTATTTTATATTTATTGTGATATATTAATTATTTATTTATTTATTTAATATGTTATTTGCAATAAGATATCTATTATGTATAATGATCATAATTTACTCTCTACTTGTAACATGATTTGATCAATTATAAAACCATCGACAAATGAAATTGATACTCATTATGACTCTATGCTATAAATCGAGTAAGTATTCGAATGCGAATCCGAATTCGAAATATCCGTTTTGTATTCGTATTCGATAATATTCGTATTCGTATCCGAATTCCAAACAAAATGTGGTAAATAGTGACATCCGAATTCGTATCCGTGCGTATCCGATCCGAATCCATCCCTAGAGGCGACCACAAGCGGAGGAGGACGTCGAGCCCCTGCCACAGCACCCCCGAAGGAGAAGGAAGACACCGTCGGAAGTGTCACCATGATCAACGGCGCCATGCTTAGCGCCTTGATAGGGTAAACTTCTCATTTGTCCATGGGATTGTAAAGGATCTTGTTATGTAATCGCCAACTCTTTTATGGTTTCAATCTATCAATCTAGTGTTGATGATGCTTTGATGCTTAAGGCTAGCTACCGTGCTTTTCAGGTGTATAGATCTCACTACTCCCGTAGACCGCTTCAACACACCGTGATCATCATAGGTCTAGTCATGAATACCTTCGCGTAGTGACAGTACAAGGGGAGGGAAAGAGCGAAACCGTGGTCACACCCCCCGATTGATTAGATTGGTTTTGTATCTCTTGTCGATTGCATGATGAAGTATCCGTAGACCCTATGGGCAAGTGTCTTTTATATCTTGTGCACCTCACAATCCTCTCTAGTGTAGAGTAGTTTGTCTTTAGTTTAATCTCTAGTTTAAGGTTTGCTTAGTTAACTAGATTAGTGCTAGATCAAATGCTAGTTACCCTTGCTCCACGGGTTGACAAGAACCTAGGGAATCCCCATGGTGAAAAAGGCTATAGTGGTCCGTACACTTCCGGATCGAAGTTCGTTACGCATTTCAACTATCAACAGTGTTTTCTACCTGATCATTTTATGATGTTTGCTACTTGTTGGTGGTGTGAACTTTGTGGTGATGAGTAGTTGTGAGATGCCATCTTATGATGTTTGCTACTTGTCTGGTCTGTTGATGTTTTGCTGGGAGGACCTTCCTGATTATTGAATGCGTAATTTCTTGTTCCCTACTGTGACTGTGGTACATTGATTGTGGTAGAAACTCATACATATGCGCTGAATAATTGAGGAAGGCTGATAATATAGATATTTGTACATTGAATTGCGTTACGGGTGGTACACAATCGAATTACGGATAGCTAGGCAACAACCTTGTTGCTCGCAAGTCAGCAAGAGGTGCCAGGGTTCGGGCGCGGAAGCACCGCCACTCATCGGGGAACTATCATCTCCAAGCACCGTCATCCTCTCTCATCCTTATCGGTCGGGGGCAGTCGATCTCTACCCTCACCAAGCAGAGGCCATCGTCGACCGGCCGTCATCATCCGCCATGGAGCTGCGCCATCATCCTCTGGCGGTAGCATTGGAGGGATGGCCTCATCCGCGGGCGGCGCCCAGGGAGGTCCGCCACAATCTTCCACGAGCGGCGGCAACAGAGCGACATCCTCGTCTGTGAGCAGCTACAACAAGGCACCGGGTGCACCATCGACAAAGAAGTGGCGCCTTGATTAGTGGATTAGTGGTAACTGCTACTAGTAGAAGGAGGAGTAGAAGAAGTAGAATGAACTTTCACCTTTTGTTCATCTGGTCTGATTGAATACTACTATTTTTTCCTTGTAAGATGTTGGTTTTTTCATTGCGTAGTAGTGACAGTTTAATCCGGTCTGATTGAAAACTATAAAACGGACTTTCACCTTGTGTTCATACGGTATTTAAGAAATCAAGGGAACGAACTTTCTATTTACACAGAATTTATACCGAGGGAGTACACATACATTATCATTTTTATTAGAAACAACACAATCCAAATACAAATGACACAAATGCATGCATACGCATTGATTACACATGAGGATGGATCGATCCACTATAGGTGGAAGTACATCGACATACTCTGAATGACACAATACTAGCAATCTACCATCACGGCTCATACTACTACTATCACGACATACTACTACCATCATGGGCTCATGGCAATCCCGCTGCACGGAGTGCAGCAAAACGTGTATCTTAGAGCAGATACTCCTCCAAAGCGCAGTGCCTCGCCCTTGTATCCCACAGCCAGGCAGGCGAAATGGCGATGTCATGCGCGTGTAACAGCAGTTCACGAATGGTCCATTGCCTGTGACCCCTCTGGCAAAAAGGGCACACCCACATACCTTCGTGAAAAACACAGGCGGGCCCGCCCTGCTAAAGCCGAAGCAACACATACCATTTTAGGTTATACGATTCATCTTGTTCAATGAGCACTGGCCGTGGGGGCGGCATTTCAATGGGCAACAGCAGAGGTGGCGGCCTAGGCCGTGGGCGAAAAGGTGGTGCCATGAGGTTCAGCTGATCCTGAGCTGCCATTGCTGCTCGAACTGAGGTGGCATCACCCCCGGGTATTGCTGAGGTGCCGATGCCAGCAGAAGTGGAGGTACCATTGGGGGCGGGTTCCTAGTCGGTTACAAGGCAGGAGTCCTAGTAGGATTACACGGAACGAGTCCTAGTAGGATTACAGGGGAATTCTAGTAGGAGTCCGTCTTCATCCTTCCTTGTATGGGTACCCGGGGTGTATGCCCGACACCGAGTGCTGCTGAGGTGCCGATACCAGCGGAAGTGGAGGTGTCATTAGGGTCGGTGCTGTTGCAGTGCCGATGGCAGCGGCTGAATCAGGTGCTGGTGAGGTGCTATTGCGCTCGACAGCTCCCGCTTCCTCGACTCCTCTAAGTTCCATGCTCCGTCCCTTCCTTGCCCGACCATTCTCCACGTACTGCATACACAAACGAAGAACAAACCCTACATAAGCTAACAATGTGACCGTCTCAATACCATGCATACATAAAGTAAACAAGATTAGCCAAGAAAATGATCTCACCCTTGTATCCCATTGAAGTAGAGAAATGCAAGACGGAGAACCAATGAGAGTTGGCCTTGCCTTTCAAGAACGTTGTGCCGCACTCGCCTATTTATTGAGGACTATGATGGGCACGTGAGCTCGGTGTAGCATTGCTAAAGTTACTATGGAAAATGTGAGATGCTCGGAATATAGTCAGGCCTACGCATGATACGAATCTATCTTGGTCAGAATCTTCAGTGGCGTGCATCGATTACATGTGTGGACGATGGGTATCACGGGATGAGCTCGACATGTCTAGGTATGTGTTCACTTCTGGACTTTCCGGTCTAGAGCACAAGAAAGTCCTGCGTATAACTCACGCCGCATCAGTTGCATCTAATGGCGTCTCAACTGCATCAGCTCATGCCGCATCAATCAGACAACTCTCTACCGTTTATTTATGAAAAGTTTTAGGCGTCAATTGCATCTGGAGAAACAAATTGGGTGCTGTAAGGCTGCACAAGGCAATCAGATCGACCGGATAGTTCTTGCGTTGCAACACGCAGGGTGCAGGATGACTTGAGAAGTCCTCCTCGATCAGGTACGCTATGTGAATCATGACTGTAAACGTCTACACATGGTCTGGATTCGCACTTGATGATTCCCACAGGCCTTGGAGACTTAGAAACAACGACCTAGCTACCGACGATGGCTTCCTCTGCTACGAGCGGCGGCCTTCCTCTGCTACGAGCGGCGGCCTTCCTCGGCAACATCCTTGAAGTTGCAAGTTGGTTCAAACCCGTGTTCGCCGGCTCCCGAGGCTCACCCTGGCGGCCGCAGATCTGCAACAGTTGCGAAGAACATCGTGCTCAAGGCGCAAGGCTGGGCTGCTAAATCGAGATGACATTAAGCACCTTCTTCCCTTCCTATTCGTCAGGTATGCGGTTTCCTCCCTGTATTGATCAATTCAATTAGATTGCTTCCTCATGCTCTTTGGCTTTCTATAATATTCTTTCATGTTTGGGTGATTGTGGATCTACTGTACCCTATCGCAAGAGTTTGTTTGAAGTCATTTTATTTGATATTTGTAGAAATTTGTAGATGAAATTATTAGAATGCTTCCCCATGCTCTTTGCCTTTGAATATTGTTGTTGCATGCTTGGGTGATTGTGGATCTTTTATTCCCTATTGCAAGAGATTATTCCAAGTCAACTTATTTGAGGTTTGTAGAAATTAAAGGATAAAATTATTATATTGCTTACCCATGCTCTTTGGCTTTCCATATTTTTGTTGCATGCTTGGGTGATTATGGATTGGGTGTGATCGTTCATGTACCACATTGAACTTAATAGATAAAATTGCTTCCGATTGCCAATGATCTCAACCCTTATCTCTTGTTCTTGTACTTACTTCAGCGGGCCAAAGGGTCAACATATGTAGTCGCTCCTGTTCAGACCTGCTCCAAGGTAACAAACTTAACACCTTCTTTGTTTCCAATTGCGAATGATCTCAACCCTTACCTCTTGTTCTTGTACTTGTTTCAGCGGGCCAAAGGGTCAACATCTGAAGTCCCTTTGGTTCAGACCTGCTCCAAGGTAACAAACTTAACACCTTTATTTCCTTAGTTCGAATCAGTTATAAGGTCCTAATCTGACTTGGGATCCACTGTTGCTAGATGGAAGCTGCCAAGTCAATGATGTTTCTTCTCGAACAAATTAAAACAGAGGCAGCCGAGTACTCAAGAATGGGTACTAAATCCTTATGTAGTAGTGTTGATGAAGAGTGAGTTGACGCTCGCAACCAGGATGGGGTACAACTTCGATAACGATTTGTTGCTCACCAGAAAGAGTTATGTAGCTTGAAGAAGAAGACTGAAGAATCAGAATCAACTCTGAAAATGCAGTAAAAGATGAAGAGGTTAAGATCATTAGAAAGAGGTTAAGATCATCAGAATCAACCAGAAAGAGGTTGCAAAAGCTAACCAAAGACAGGGAAGACCTCCTTCGTCTACTGCTTAGCAGTAAAAGATGAAGAGGTTAAGATCATTAGATCAAATCTCCACTGTCTCTTGTGATGATGACCTGGATTTAACTTTGGTAATCTATGTTCCTTGTGAGACTGTTATCTTGTAATAGTTTGTGATATGTGATGAATAACATGGTCGTGCTTGATAGTAAACAACATTTTGCTTTTTTGTATAATAAATATGTGTTGATTATTATTTTGCCAACCAGATCAGAATTATTCTAAAAAAAGATCAGAATTGAAATGAAATCCATTAATATTGATGCATGATTAGTTAATTTTATGTTGTACTTCAGTGGGGTCAACCCACTTTGAATTGGGCCAAAAGTCATTTTTTTTCAAATTAACGTGACATATATGGCCGCAAACAATGTGCGCACCTGTTGGACTCGACCCAACAAAAACGGGCCCACCCTAATCAAATTTTTGCTAAAAAAGCAAATGGGCCCAACAAAATCTTTTCTGGGCTATATGAACAACGCCAGCCTACAGGAACAGTGTTGGGCTTAACCTAGCTACAAACGGGCCAAATTAGTTTTATGACGCAAACGGTTTGTCACAATTGGCATGCCACATCAGATTATGTCTAGCGTGGCAAAGCTGCATGAACAAAGTTATGACAATTTGTATTGACGACTTTGCACGCGTCATTAAACTCATGACACCGCAAAATAAGGTCTCGTCATTAATCGCGGCTCATGACGCTAGATTAATGACAGAGGGTTTTCGTAACAACCGGCGTCACGAATCGCGAAATAAGTTCAATTTGTGTTTTTAGGCAAGTTTCAATTCGATTCCTTGTTGAGTTGCATATCAGTAGGTGATTCCATTCATCGTTGAGCCCTCGCTAGTCACAGATGGATTGTTCTGGATTTGTGGTTGCAGTTTTGGGACACTGCTCGCATCGTATCTCTCCTTCACCAGTGGCGATGGCAATGCGTTTGGGTCATATGCTATTGCTTTCCAGGATAAATTGTATTTGTATCCCAATCAATTCTAACGTGAATCCTACTTCTTCACCTTCCACTGCTCGCCAGCACCTTCTGGAGGCCCTAGCTTTTGTTTCAAAGAGGTAAGTTGGATCATGTTGTGTGTTACTTAATCGTTCGTGGAGTCGGCTCGATTCAAATTCACATCGGTGTGTGTGAGATGTTTCGTGCTTCCTCAACACATTCCATCACCGGGCAGCACCTCCTGGAGGCTCTGACTCCCAACACACGTGCAATGGCAATGGAGTACAACCCTCACTACGAACTACGCCCTACAAGTAGCAGTGTGTGCAAAATGAGATGCGACATGTTATTATACTTCATCTCAGATTTGTGCATGTAGTTCAGGATAAGAGTTTTAGTAAGAAGCTTTGTAAATTCTAGATGACAGGATGGTGCAGAGACGGGGAGGGATGTCGATTCGCCCAGGGTCACCACAAGATTGTCTGTCAGGTTGCAGACATTCAGAACTGAGATCTGTCTAGAGTGGCAAAATGGGTTGTGGAGGCACGGGGCCCGCTTCGCGCATGGCGAACAATAAATAAGGCCAAGACCATTGTGCAAATACATAGCGAGGGATGAGCCTTTGTCCTCGACAAGCCCAACACTATGGCTATAAATCTCCACTGTCCCCATAAATACTACTCTTAGTCTTATATGCTCTCTTAATCCCTTGATCCAATATGTTTCCTGTTATATTAGCTTTACTAGTGGTTGCACCTCATATGTTATTTAATATCTAATCTAGCTCTGATGTTTCATGATTGCAATGGTTGTATGCAGTGGTGGAAGATACAAATGGGTGTATATATATTTTGAATTTTGTTCCTAAATATATATTATCCTATTACACTACTTTAACTTGTTCATACTAACCATCCTAATTATACATAGGAAGCTAATGTACATATGTTTTGCAATTGCAAATTATGTTTCATAAAATATATTTTAACTTTTTTGACTAAAATATACATTTTATGGGTCAACATATATTTCAAGAGATGTTAAGACAATTCCCAAACTTTAGTGATAAAAAAATTTTGTTGGTTGGTTATTTTTGTCAAAAATTTAGTAGATCACAATGAAGTTGCACTAGCTAAATAAGAAAATAACTTGTGCTTTACAATATCTTATTTCAAAATGTCCACTTTCTTTTTATGTAGCGACGATATTTTTGTTAAAAATCTTTTATCTAGAACCACCATTAAAAAGAAAAAAATCTTTACATTTTTTCTATTATCTTAAAAGATGTAGTTTATATCTATTTGATTTCAATTGCCTATTCCCATATTGCCTTCCCTATCTATCCTCAGCCAAATGCTCGACCAATGGCGTGCATTTCTAGCTGGGCCAACAAGCCCAAGGGTTTGCGACCTAAGTCAGTTGTTGTTATCCATCCGGCCGGTTCCGAAGGAACATGACAACTTGATTTTAACACGGAAGATGATTTTTATAAAAAATATAAGAGCCTTGTTTAGTTGGGGGTGGAAATTTGTCAAAATTGTCACATCGAAATTTTTTATGATAATTCGGATGATGACTGAATATGATCTATTATTATAAAACTAATTACACAGATGAACTGAAAATTACGAGATAAATCTATTAAACCTAATTAACTAATCATGACCTAATTAGGTTTAATGGATTCTCTCGTGAATTACCTGGAGTTATGATGTGACGGATGATATGATTCCGGTCTTAAATTCTTTCTTAGTTGTGCCGCTTATACTATTTAAATATTAAGAAAGGATGGCCAAGTTATTTCTGCGCACGCATCAAATCATAATCGATCCAACCTCCCTCCGGCGGCGATGAGACTTCACGGCAGCAGGCTGTTCGTGGGTGGACTTGCCCCGGGCACCAGCGATGCCGACCTCCGCGGCTACTTCCGCCGCTACGGGGAGGTGGGCCAAATCTGGTTGCCCCGGCCGAACAGCCTTACGGCCTGCCGCCCCCGCGTCTTCGCCTTCGTCCAGTTTCTCAACCCTAACGCCGCAGGCCGCGCCCTCACCGACGCGCACCATGTCATCAACAGCAGCCAGGTATACGATCGATTATTTGTGGCCGGCCGGCACGCATATTGTTGTTGTATCGTTTGATTTGTTTCATCTTTTTTTATTTGTTTTCCTACATATCAGGTAGAAACCAACCCCTCCGTGCAAATTATGAAAACTTCAATCTGAACCACACGATGTTGATCCAAAGGAGGGCTCATGGGAGGTGGGAGGGGTGATGTGCAAAACTCATGAGAGGTGGGAGGGATGATTTGCAAATGCACTTATGCAAATCACCCCTCCCACCTCCCATGAGCCCTCCTTTGGAAACATCGTGGTGTGGATCAAGTTCCAAGTTTGCAGAAGTTGATTTGCACATGATACGTTCCCTTCCTTGTATACTTAGGTGCGCATTGGGAGAGCGAGATGCAAGGAGCAAATATACTACACTCCTCTCTGCCAGCGGACTTACCGGTCTGGCAATTGCTGCCACCGGGTCGGTGATACGTTGACGATAGGCTTCGGTCCATGGCTTGACCAAGGGAACGAGTGGGTGAACCAGGTGAGGCCGTTCGGCACGACGGCGGCGCATGGGATGCTGTTATTCGACTGCGTCATCGGATACATATCTGAGGATGGTAAGGAGTGTTTGGTCAGATGGCCACCGGTGCGGCCGGACAAACAAGAGCAAGGTGACGTTGATGCCGCCATGTCTGGGCAAGGAAAAATCGTACTAGCCTGTGACTGCTCGCTCAAAGACCTTGCGGAAGATTGCGGTTCTGCTGCCAATTCATCACATGAGACGACGACTACTGGTACTCCAACACAGAGCTTCCGTCACTGGTAGGGAGAGGGGCTTTAGTCCCGGTTGGTAAGGGGTATAGGTCTCTCAAGTCCAACCGAGACTAATGATGAGAGACAAAATAAAGACCCCATTTAGTCCCGGGTGAACCAACCTGGACTAAAGGGGTCCTTTAGTCCCGGTTCGTAATCCGAACCGAGACTAAGCACGCCAGCGCCCACTCTTTAGTCTCGGTTGGTAATACCAACCGTGACTAAAGGGTCTCATCTTTTTTTTTTGCTGTTTTCGATTTGACCGTATATTGTAATTGTTGTCTGACCCGTATATGTACGTATACGTATTTGCACTTGTATATATGTATACCTGTCTATATATATCATATACGCACTTAGATTAGACATATATATAAATTAAACCCTATATATCTACATATATAAACTTATAAATGTATATACACATAATAATTTATACACATGAAAATAAATAGTATTTTCTTAAACTAGTATATATACATCAAAACCCCATATAGTATATATACATCAAAATATCATTCAGTTCAAATTTCTAGTCTCAATTAGCTTTTCTCGGAGGTGAGTCGGTTAATTGGATGGCTGTCATAATAATGTTTTCCTTGTGGATTAACCACCTCGTCCATGAGGAATCCCATGAGAGCTTCTTGAATTGCCAAGAGACGATCCTTCTCAATGAGTGCGTCCCTTTTTATAATCCTCTGTAATTTGCAAATAGGTTGATATAATACACCAAGCGATTAAATATAAAAAAAGGATAAAAATGATGTATTATTAATAGGTTTATTTTACTTACACTATCATCATCCGCGTTGCCACTTTGTAATGGTGTATGTGCTCTGCAGTAGTACCCGCATAAATTATTTCCTTGTTCTTGTTTCAAACACTAAAGTGGAGAGGAGAACAGATTATGAAATTCTAGTGTTATACATTTTAAATATTCTCAATCTGAAGTTGTTATTTGTATACGTACCGGAAAATCATACACCCATCTAATTTTTTCTCGAAATGTTCCTCGGTGATTTGCAATGAACATGGTCCAAGCTCTGAGGCAAAATAATAAAAGATACAATATGTTAGTATAAAAGCTAAATATATATATTGCATTAAAAAATGTCATAGATAGAATTATTACTCGTGAAATACATCTTGAAGGTCTTGGTATTCTGAGGGATCTTTTCTCAATGAATCATACACATTGATGTTGCTATTGTCGATAGTGATTATGAGTAGAATCCAGTGGAATCTGTATGCATGCTCATGGAGATTAGAATTGACTAAATAGAATTAACAAGGATAATTAGATGACAATCGTACTTACTTGAAGTTGTAAGGCAGTAGTATAAGGTTCTTGTAATGAAACTCATCTAAGTGCCTATAAATGGTCTCGATTGTTGTTTTTCGTTGGTTCCGGATCTCATCCTCGTTAACTTTAGATGGGTCCATGAAAGCAATTCTTGAATAACCCTTCCTTCGCATCTCAGTAAGTTGCAGGCTACACAAGAAGAAAGCCAAATGTTAATTAGTAGATCGACAAATGTAATAAATTTATTAATAAACATATGAAAATATGTCACTTACGAGACACCGTGCCATCATAAGATCGGTATTCATGGCCCAGATGGTAAATTTCATAGATATCAATGAATCGGAGCCAGACCACCTTCTCATTTTGAAGGGCAAAATCTCCAGGTCTCACAAGCATACCAAACATCTCCAGCCCTCGGTGACTTCTTCAAGTACCGGTCATGAAATCTGCGGATCTTAGTTGGGAGCTTGTTGACCAATTCTGACTTCACTAGAGGTTGTCCTAGCTCAAAGCGCCATCTAGGTACGAAATTATTATCCGCTGGTAGGTCTTCAAGGCCGAGAATACCACCAATAGGCATCTTTGTTTGTTCATAAAAGTAAATGACCGAGCAGTTCATCTGCAGACATGTTGTCAATTACTTTTTGTGCTTCGCAGACCGAGGCCCGCAAAACAAGTTAGTCCGATCGGTGGATGCATCTATTTGCTTCTCCTTGTTCTTATTTGTGGCGGTCCCCGATGTCGACGCAGGTATTTGCTCGATGTAACTATTCGGCGACCCTCGTTGTCTCTTCTTAGCATAAGACTTGTCCACCAAACGCTCATAGTCCGTTTTCAACGGCGATTTCCTTCTCCTTGTTGCTTCCTTCTCGCCTATGAAAGCCTTGAGTCTCTCCTTACGACCTTCATTTTTTTGGCCTCTAGCTCTTCCCTGCTTTTCTTTTTCTCCAATTTGCAAAGAAGTCCTTGACTTCTTTATCTACAACCGCGTTTGTTTCTTGATCATCTGTCCTCTCCCATGGTAGCTTCTTTTGCTCGGGCTTTTTCTTTGCTGGTCGTTTTCGCTTTATCTTTGGTGGTTGCACCGACTTGAAAGATTGCGCTCAAGACCTATGTGGCTCTGCGGCTGATGGTTGCTGAGGTGAATTGGGAGGGATGTCATCATCGTGATCGCTGAGCTCGCTTCTCCCGAATTGTCGATGGTTCTTCGGAGAGAAGGTGAGCGGCGGTAGTGACGATGACGGCCACAGAGACGATTGTAGAGGCTCGCGGCGGATCACGGCGATGACGGCCCCGGAGACGATTGTAGAGGCTCATGGCGGTGTAGTGATGATGATGGCCCGGCTCGGGGTCTCGGAGATCCATCGGTCTCGGGATTATGACGATGTAACATTTTGGCCATAATATGATACCGTGTAACGCATCCTTAAGTGTCTTTTCCCCATCACCTCCTGGGATCTCTAGCTCTAGCTCCTCAAAATCAGGTTGATGATCTTCTACGCTAACCGAGGCGTAGCTGTGGAATCGGCATGCCGTGGCTCGTCTGTCCGAGGAAACTCGCAAAGCACTTCCGTCCGCCACCTGAGAAATAATAATTAATTAGTTATTATTAGCATGAATTATACCGTCATTGTGAATGCCTGTCCACAAAATTCAAAGTAATATATATGCATCAATTATTGAGCTAATAAAAGCATGAATTATACATACCTTCATTTTGATGTTGCCGAATGGCTTGTGAAGCTCACATGTGGTGCACCGACAGATGTCATCCACAGGGTACCGTTGGCTGTCCCACTTGAACTCCTTGTTGCCCTTTGCTCTTGGGAACCGCTGCGGAAGCTTCGCTTTGTGAGCGTATGGAACTTGTACTAGAGGCAGTCCTCCAGATGGGGCCATCTCATTTAATGTGGCGGCCACTCGCCGTTCAATATCTGCCGTCACCTTTTCTTCGTGTTCTTTAAGTCTTTTCTCTATCTCTTGCCGCTTCCTCCTCTTCGCTCTCTTCTTCTTCTGCGGCTTCGATAGGTGGCAATGTCTCCCCTGAAGGCAAATTTCCATGGTACCACCCCGTAGCCCCTGCAACGCCCCGGTGTTCGGATTCTTGAGCACCATAGTGAGCTCATCCATCTCTCTGTCAACCTTCACTCTGCCCGCTCTGACATCTTCAATTGATTTCAATATTTCAAGTGCAGCCTCTCGTAACGAGGGTGGGTAATCAAGGGTACCATCTTCGAGTTAATTGTGCCTCCATGAGCATAATACCAATTCTTCACTCGCTGCCAATCATAGACCGGTATGGTACCTTGTGCGAGAGAAGGTCTTCTTCCATCTTCCGCCACTTGGGAGCGCGAACCACCTCGACCAAGATGATGGTCGTGCTCTTCTTACCATGACTTTTCTTCCTCGTGCACTCGCCTTGGCGAAAATCTTCATTTTTCTTGTATTCCACAAAGGACGCCGGTGTTCTTTTAACTTGGGATATTCAATTCAATTTGGAGTTCGATTCTTCTTGATATAATCTTTATCCGCTGCTTGAACTTACGAAATTGTGTTGCCATCCTCGTGAGAGTCCAACGCTTCACATTGTTTGGTTCAACGCCTTGAAGTGTGAAGTGTTTTAGGATTTCATCCCACAACAAATTTTTCACCGAGTCCGGAACCACGTGTGGATTATCCGCTTTTCCTTCCATTCTCGAGTGATGGGCACGTTGTCCCTTACAATGGCTCTGCGTGACACATACGTGTCCTTGATTTTTGGAGCGGATGGTTGGCCAACATCCGATACTTCGTGATATGATACATGACATGGCCGGTAAGTACTTGTGTACGCCTCTCTTTGTCTTTTTGATGTGGAGCCAAGTCTACAAGTTGCGATTCGTTATTTAATTAATTAGTACCTAATAGACCAGCATTCCACGTGCCGGGTTCGGGCCGGTCGAAAAAAATCCGGGTTTTTCCCGAGAAAATCCTGCCCATGACCGTCCCATGGGACGTGCTCGGCCTCGCGGTAGGGCTCGAGGGCCGGGCCGCGGCGCATTTTATAGTGTAAAGTAACTAAAACAGCATTTCGGGCCGGGCCAAACAATTTTTTCGCGGCTTCAAGATCTCACGCTTGCCCAGAAGAAGGTCCGTGGGCGGGCTGGCGCGTGCAGGCCGGTCGGGCCGGGCCAAAAATGCTCAGGTATAGTACCTAAGAATTGAGGTTAGAGAAATAAGAACTATGAAGTTAATAATTATATATATACCTCGTGGGAACATTCAATACTTTCATTCACAAGACTTTCCTCATTGTTTTCCAGTATTGTCCTCAATATTTGCTGTTGTGTCCTCGACAGGGGCGTCATGCTCCTCATTCGGAGGTATGTTCAAGTACATGTCCGCATGACTACAGTCCTCGTCGGTGAAGGTTGCAATGGTATTTGTACCACTAGCAATAATGTCAGCTATAAAGTTATCATGGTTGTCATCCATCTGAAACAAACAAGAATTTTCTATGAATTTCTAGAATAAACAAGAATTTTCTAAGAATTTGTTGAATAAACAAGAATTTTCTTTGAATTTCTAGAATAAGCAACAAGTTTTTTCTATGAATTTCTGGAATAACCAACAAGTGTTTTCTATGAATTTATGTAATTTTCAACAATTTCTAAAACTTTCCAGAATAAACAAAAATTTACTAAGAATGTCTTTATTGAACAAGAATTTTCTTTGAATTTCTAGAATAAGCAACAAGTTTTTTGATGTTGATTTTCTGGAATAATCAACAATTTCTAAAACTTTCTAGAATAAACAAGAATTTACTAAGAATTTCTTTATTGAACAAGAATTTTCTATGAATTTCTAGAATAAGCAACAAGTTTTTCCTATGAATTTCTGGAATAATCAACAATTTCTAAAACTTTTTAGAATAAACAAGAATTTACTCAGAATTTCTTTATTGAACAAAAATTTTCTTTGAATTTCTAGAATAAGCAACAAGTTTTTTCTATGAATTTATGGAATAATCAACCATTTCTAAAACTTTCTAGAATAAACAAGAATTTACTCAGAATTTCTTTTTTGAACAAGAATTTTCTTGGAATTTCTAGAATAAGCAACAAGTTTTTTCTATGAATTTCTGGAATAATCAACAATTTCTAAAACTTTCTAGAATAAACAAGAATTTGCTAAGAATTTCTTTATTGAACAAGAATTTTCTTGGAGTTTCTAGAATAAGCAACAAATTTTTTCTATGAATTTCTGGAATAATCAACAATTTCTAAAACTTTCTAGAATAAACAAGTATTTACTACGAATTTTCTTGAATAAACAAAGTCGAAATATTTCTACTAACTTGTGGACGAACGATGCTTGTTGGTGGCGGTGCCGTGTGGGAGAATGACAGAGGTGACGGGAAGTCACTTGTTCGAGAAGACGTGGCGTGCCGACTTGAACTATCAAACTATGAAATTGTATATTAGAAAACAATTAAGAACTCAAATACACAAATAAGATTTTGGTCCATAGTCGTTGGTGCTAATAAATTTATATGTATGTAGTATATACACACAAAAATATACAAAGCATTACAATTTGTTTCTAATTAAATTTTCTTTCCATTCCTATAAATTTATAAACTTTCATGCATATCTATGAATTTTTTATAACTACATATATATCAATTGATAAACTAAATCAAATAAATTTATGATCCGGATCGAGTGACAGCGTGGAGGATGGGATCAAGGGCTGGCAGCCAAGCTGGCCGGGCCAGGAGAGGGCGGCGAGTCGGGAGGAGATGCACGTCGGGAGGGTGGCGCGCGGAGGAGCGGCGCTCGAGAGGGCGCGCGATCGGGTCAGACCGCGGTGAGGGCGAGGCCGGCGGCGGCTGGGCGCGGGAGACGGCGCGATGCGTGTCGGGAGGGGCGTTGCGTCGGGAGGAGCGGCGCGTCGGAGAGGGCCTGGTCGAGGCGCGTCGGACGGGCGCGAGGAGAGGCGGCGGCGACGACGGAGAGGAAGAGAGGCGAGGCGGCGATTTGGGGGAAAACGGCTAAGTGCCGATCTGGAAGGCGACGGGGCTTATATAGAACCCCCCACCTTTTGTCACGGGTCGTATTCCCAACCGTGACTAAAGGCCTTTTAGTCCCGGGTGGTGTTACCACCGAGACTACCCCCTTTGTCACGGGTGGTCTCACGACCCGTGACAAAGGGGTATTTCAGCAGGAGCCCCTAAAGGCAAATTTTCGCCTTTTAGTCCCGGGTGGTGTTACCACCCGAGACAAAACACCACCCGGGACTAAAGGGCAATTTTGCGCGGGAAGTTAACATTTTTCTTTTCCTTCCTCATTTATCTCATTCCTTTTTGCTTTCAACATTTAAAAAAATCATTAGTTAAAATATTTGTGCCATGCAAAATTATATTAAGTTAACACCAAAAAATACCTACTTTTCTATGCACATATTATTTCAAGAGTTGAAACAATTATTACTAATTTTCGTTTACAATTCGAAGGGGAAAATAAATTAAATTGAAAATATTAGTAAACCAACTCAGAAAAATCTCTGCTTCAAACACATTTATGAATTTTACATTTACGAATTTTTAAAATGACTTACGATATACACATATATAGCGCCGTAACCTCCAAGACCGAGCGAAAGTCCCAAGTGAAGTGGTGACTTCTAGCTTTTGAACCTCTGCTTCAAACACATTTATGAATTCACGTATTGTCTTCGAATGATCAACATGCTCAGGAAGAATGTAGGTAGGCCTCCAGTTCTCATCATCCAGCTCATAACGGAATATATATCATCAAACTCACCCTTCTTCTCATCTTTGTCTTTGTTTACTTTTTGATATAATGATCCATATAACTAATTATCAATTTTACATTTACCAATTTTTACAATGACTTACGATACACATATATAGCGCACGTAACCTCCGACCGACGAGCAAGCATTCAAGCAAGATGTCGACATTCTCTCTCTCACTACCGGAAAAGGTGTCTAAGAGCTAGTATATATATGCTGGAGCTGACCTCCTGAGAGGTGTCACCAAAAACACTATGCTTGGGCAGCTTTCTCCTATCGGTACTGGAGGTAGTGCAATATATGTCTGAATGCATGGTACGAAGTGTCACCAAAACACTATCGCTACTAAACATGTTGAAGACAATACATGAATTCAAAATAAAGTAGCTAATTAATAATAATTAATAATAAGTTCATAAAGGTTCACATAGCTAGCTAATTAATACAAGTTCATATAATAGGGTACGGTACAAAGCCTTATCCATGCATGCATAATGTTACTGAGCAGCACGCGCTTGTAGATATGGAATATGATTAATGTCTGCAATCTTCCAGCCTAGAACTCCTCAAAATAAGCTAGAGCGTGATTAGTGCACTCTCCTCCTGGAGGAGTGTCACAAACAGCACTGCAGACATCAAACAATGGAGCCTCGGGTTCTGCTGGCTTGTAGAAAGTTAGAATTGCTTGACTCTTCCAATTGTTGGTGAAAAACGGCTCCCCACCATAGTAATCCACCCAAACTCTTTCCACGACTTGATTAAGAATCGCACGGAAGCTAATTGAAGTATAGGTAGAACCAGGCGATCCACACAATCGATGATGATGAGATATAATAACCTTATGAAAGTTCAAAATATATATGTAATGAAACAAATTAATTAAGAATGAATAAAAATTCATATATATATATATATATATTATACCACAACTCGATGAGTCCTGCAAAGCCTCTCTGTAGTCTCAACCACATTGCCTTCACCCGCCTCGAGTTGCCTTAATTTAAAATAGGAAAGGTCCCACGAAGCACCCAACATTATTCGGAGTTGTAGACAATTCTCCACGGCAGTCATCTCTCGGGTTAACCGAATAGGTGATGTTGAGCCAACTGTTGTAATGGTAACCATCGGTGTGGCGCGCCTCAGCAACCGGCCGTAGTCTACATATCGCAGTGTACGGTGAAATATATATACACTCTTGCCATGTGCTCATCAACGTGCTCAGTTTGCACTATAGGAGGAGTACCATTCATATCCCCGATAATGTCTCTGAGCCATCTGATATTGTTGATAACCTACAATAATTATATATGTAACTAAAATTACAGATTTTCCATGTGAAATGAAAAAAGTTCTATGTAAAGCAAATTAATTTCAATTATATTACCACGTTAGCTACACGTCCGGATCACCCGTTTGCAAGGTAATCTCGCGGTGAAAGTGCAATCCTAGACGTAGAGGCAACGGGTCCTCCAAAACACCTCCACGGCCACCAAGACCTCCACGGCCAATGCCACGGCCACCACACCCGCCACGGCGACGGACTATGCCACGGCCACAGGCGCTATTACCAACACCACTTGACGACGACATTGTTAGCTCAAACTATATCCAAATCAAAATAACACACATTATTCACAATAAATAGGATTAGTTTGCATATATAGATTGGATTCAATATATGCATAAATAGAAAAAAAGGATAGAATTCAACACTATTATTACTGTACATAACCTTTACGAACCGTGACTCGAAGACCCGGATGCTCGGAACTACAGGTCTCACTCACCGTCACATACACCTAGCTCTCCCACTTACAGTACTACACATGCCACACCTCCTATCTGGATACAGTCCAACATCACGGAGCTGCAGGCAGTCCCCACGTGGCCGTGATGTTCATTGCATCTAATTAGGACGTGGGGCTATGTATCAAAAACAAGAAAAAAAAAAGAAAATACTTACATTTATTCTATATAAAAATAAAAAATACTTAGTAAAAGAATTTAATCTTCTATTTCCTCCTATAGCTACCTAGAAATAAAAGTATTTCTAAACAATGAAAGAATGGAAATACACACCTAGTACATTTTATGTATGTCTATTATTTTCTTTATGAGCATATATTTTATAAACTATATGTACAAGTAAAATTCAAATTTATGAAAAACAAGAAAATAAGAGAATGCTTACATTTATTCTATATAAAAATAAAAAGCATACTTAACAAAAGAATTTAATCTTCTATTTCCTCCAATAGCTACCTAAAATAAAATCATTTCTAAACGATGAAAGAATGGAAATACCTAGTACATTTTCTGTATGTCTTCCTTTATGAGCATATATTTTATAAACTATATATATGTACAAGAAAAATTCAATATTATGAAAAACAAGAAAATAAGAGAATGCTTATTAATACAAATTTAATGAAAGAAGGAACAATGCAAGTACCATCCTAACTACATTTTCACGTATATACAAAATCTCATCTCTAATTAATTTAAGCTCCTCCTACCTAGCTACAAATTAACATTTCTATTTTCTCCATCTCTAAACCATAAAACAAAATTTAATCACAACAAATGAAGGGAGGATGAAGATTCCAACCTTGACAACACTTTGGAGGAGAGAAATCTTCACAAACTAATGAAGAAAAATCAGCACCACCCTAGGCTTGAGTCGCCATGGAGGGAGGAGCTTGAGCTCATGAGAAAGTGCACGGTGAATGGCTCGAGTGGCAGGAGGAAGAAGGAGGTACGGTGCTTATATGGATGCCGTCCATTAGTCTCGGCTGGTGTTACGAGCCGAGACTAAAGGGGCACCCTTTAGTCTCGGCTCGTAACGCCAACCGGGACTAAAGTCCGGGGGCAATTATTACCGGATGGAGCCGTTGGGAGCCCCCCTTTTGTCACGGTTGGTAATACGAGCCGGGACTAAAGGGGGGCCGGCTACAGCAGCCATTTCGGGTCACGTCGACGAAAGGCCTTTAGTCCCGGCTCCAAAGTTGAACCGGGACTAAAGGCCCGAACCAAAGCCTCGCTCTCTACCAGTGCGTTGGATGGTGTACAAAGGAAGCCCATGAAAAAGCCGGCATACACGTACTTGTGCTCTGCTATTTGGATTGATATATAGTACTAGCTAATAATGAAATCATTTTGTGGTCAGAAAATTAATCTTATGAGTAGTACTTCGTTTTCCATTGATTATTATTGTGTGCACGTCGTTTGCGATGATGAAGATGTGAGTGCAAGTGTTTTTGCACGATATCCGCGTAAACGTCTGATATGATGCTTCAATTCATACAGGTTTGAAGCAGTACGAAAGTACTGTGAGCTGGAACTTGACTTTTGATTCCAGCTAACTGAAATCTAGTCAACATAGAAAAATTTGCTTGTGATTGCTGATTGTTCAGGAAAAAAAAGAATGCCATGGATCTTGTTCAGATGTCTGAGAAGGTTTATTGAAATTCGCCTTGCCATGCATCTTGTTTCAGGCATTTGAAGCGAGCGTTTTTCTTGTGTGTGTACGTGTGTTGTACTAGAATTTTATCCATGACATACTGCTGATGTGACTGTTTTACCTGATAGACTGCAAATCCCCTCATTTCCAGGAGCCAGAGGCGGGCCTTTTGCTACAGTGTTGGTCTAGTTTTGTTGGATAAGGCGACAAATCCGCCCGCCCCTGAAAAAAGATGCTTCTACAAATCATTTTAGTAGTGCTAATTATGTTTACACTACTAGAAAACCCTCCCTTTAGCTACGCTATATTTAAAGTTAGACACACTTTATTTCGTCTCTATGACTTTGTAGATACACTTTCAAAAAGCGTGTTAGAAGCATCTTCGCAGGCTTCATAGAGACGAATTCGTTAAGCGTGTCAACTTGCATTGATACAATTTTAGAGACACATTTATATCTTGCTTAGTGGTATAGTTACGTAGTATAGTAACGCTTTATTGTGTGTTGAAAAATATACAGACAAACTCCTAAATACGTTTATAAAACGTCTACTAATTTATGAAAAATTAAAAAAAATTATTTCATATTGGAGGACACCTATCCATGATTACGTATGTGTAATATGTGCGGTGCGTAGGATTTGAACTCAAGATCTCTCACCTCACACATAGCTTCCTTCACCTACACAACAAATCTGACTTACATAAGTATATTATACTTTTGAGTTATCCTACGAAGAACCATTATGACACTTATTTGATACGCTTTATGACGTTCCTACATGCTACTCACAATTCAAAGCATGTCTAACCATGCATCATTTTGAAATGTTTTTTTACAATCATGTCAAAAAGTATCTTTATGTGGCTATAGACATTGTTTGACACGTATTGTAGCGTGTCTTGACAATAATGACGCTTTAAATCATGTCTAACTTCGTGTCTTTTTGAGATGATTTCAGTGGCGTGTTAAAAAAAGTATCTCTATAAGACTACTGACAATAATGTAAACGTGTCTAATATCATGACACTTTGATATGTTATCAAAATCGTGTCAAAAAACATCTTTATGCACTGACATAGAAACACGTTCAGGGTGCGTTGCTACTATAATGTAGCTAAAGGGGGGTTTTCTAGTAGTGTTAGGCAACTGCTGTGTGTGTTTGGATTATATTGCCGTCAATCTTGAGTTAACGGGTAAAGCTTGATGAGATTCTGCACATGATTACTTCTCATCATTCAATCTGATAAACCCTAAGTTAAGTGTTCCAAGTCGGCCACTTCATCTGCCCTATAAAATTCATCGATTTAAGCTCCCTTTTGCTTCAATCCTTCAGCGTATGAAAAACGAAATTTCAATGATGCAGGAGTTAATGAAGGTGTCGACGTCTTTTTTTGTCCACATTGCGCTAGCTCATGCGATTGTTGAAAACATCTCTTCGGGCCCCCTGCCCTAAACCAGTCGGGCCAAACCTACATTTACCACCTCGGGAGGGATGGCAAGCCTATGGTTGCTTTGAGATCGGTAGACCACTCATAATGTCCTTGAACATCGTCGAGACGAGCGAAGGGAAGCATAGAGATTCGAAAAGTTAGGATTTTGAGATAAAAGTAAAGATATGTTTGTTCGATTGGTTGGTATGTCCACAACGGTCGTGGCCCTTTAGAGTAGTCCCAACCCAATGAGGATGGTGTCAATAGAATTAAATAAGCTGCCACTTAGGATAAAAAATGATGTGGCAAGAGAGTAAATGAAGAAAGAGAAGGAAGCTGCCACCTAGTTTCTACACGTCATTCAACTGTTTGCAACGCGGTTTGGCCCTAGAGCGAGCTGGAGGCAGCAGAACACGTCCAGGGTGTTAACACAGGTGCAAAGGCGACGGCGACCGCATGTGGCTTGGAGAGGCGGACGGCGGCGGAACACACACTCCGGTGAGCTCTACCAGGTGATGCCGGGCTCTAGGATGAAAAGGGGTGGCACCGGAGGCTTCCTTACCACACCACGAAGCTTCCAGAGTGCCCAAAGCTGATGGGGAGGTGGCGACCGCGGAGATCGACGGCGGCGCTAGGGAGTTAGGGTTTCAAGCTCACGGCGGCACGGGTGCTTGCGGATTAGGGCGAAAGAGATATGGGAGGTGGCGGCGGTGGTTCTTATAGGCGGCGTGGATGGCCCCGGAGTGCGGGCCCGAGGCCAGGATGGGGTGCAGGCGCGGGTAAAGGCGCGCGGCACGGACCCGAGCTTGGGTCCGGCACGGTGCAGGAGGAGAGGGATGACGGCTGGGTCCCGCCTGACAGTGGTTGAAGCGGAGGCAGGTTGCTGGGTTGCTGACGGGCCGGTAGCTGGGCCGCTGTGCTAAAGGTGCTGCGCGTTTGAGAGCAGGCCGGCCTAAAAGAAGAAAAGAAAAGGTAGGGGAAAGAAAAGCTTTGCAAATTTTCAAAACCAAACCAAACATTGAATTCAAATCCAAGATTTGAAGTCAGCAAACAAAAATAAGTGCACCAGTATGAATGCAACAAAAGAAACCTATGGTTCATTAATTTAGAATCTGGAAATCATTTAAATGCCTATAAATCACATTAAACCTTAGAAGAACCTTAAAACCTTAAACAAACTCAAATTAATTTTTAAAAATTCTAATAAATTTTATTAAATTGCAAAATAGTAAATTTAGGGTGTTACATGTTGCCACAAGGGGGGACCACCTTTCCAAATGACATGAGCCCTAGTTAGTAGAGATAAAGTGGATCATGACAATCTTTGAATGTAATTGAATTAATAAAAAAATTATTGGGCATTTTGGGTCCAAGAACCATCCAACTTCTAGAATTAAGTGTGGCTACGGCACATTAAGTAGATACAAAAACTAGGTAAGTAACAAAAGTTTTAGTGTTTAAAACTTAAAACTAAATTCTTGCATGCATTTTTGGCACCATTTTGTGAGCCGTCACCTGAATCGGTTCAGTACAGAACCACACATTTCATCCAACAACAAGCAAAGCAAAGTATATGTTTCCACAAGTTTGCTTCCATGCATGGATATAGGGACCCAAACTTGAAGATGTCTAGAATCTCCCACTTTTGTCTGAACGCAGGCAAAGCTAGCTAATACAAGCTTCAATATGAAAAAAAAAGAGACTTTGAAGCAAGGAACCTGGCATCTCCTGCAACGATGATATCGTGAGCAACAAAGCAAATAAGGTTTCTATACGCATGGGCACTCACTCATGTTGGGAATAAACCACGCCTGGAGTGTGTCCATGGCGTGGCGAGTCTGTGTCGCGTGTGTGGCGCGCGCGCGTTGTGTTCGTGTGTGTGTGCAGGCGTTCATGGCGCTTAGGTTGTTAGGTTCGTTCGAGTCATAGTCTAGGGAGTTCCTGGAGTCCATTGGTGCATGAGTTCGTGCTCAGGTCTGCGCCATGGACAGCGTCGAGTCGGAACGTCGGTGTGGCCACGTTCCAGGGCAGAACGGCGTGGGCGCGCGCGCTCTACCCAGTCAGGGCAGCTGGAGCTTGAGTTCGTGGTGCAGTGCGATTGCGTGCACGAGTGTGGGCTCGTGTTCGGGCGCGTCGCAAGCCAAGCGGGGCAGACGGTGCGGCCGCGTTTGGGTCCATGGCGAGCTCGAGTCCGGTGCGTTCGGCGGAAGCAGAGGAGACCAAGTCGTGGAGTTTGGCGGCAGCGGGAAGGGCGCCACTTGGCAAGCTGGGAGGATTGAGTCCTGGTCTCGCGCGGAGTCTATTGCTCAAGGCGTGGAGGAGACCGATTCGCCAGGAAGCGTGCGTGCGCGCGGCGGATCCGCCGGCGTAGTGGTGTGTGTGCTGGTGTGCCTACAAATGGCGATGTAAACCCTCTGTAAACATTTGAGTCGAGTCCAATTGCATCAAGGGAGCGCCAACATACAGGCCGTGTGGCGGCGGGCGTTCTCGCAAAATCGTGTCCGTGCACTGTTCATCTTCTTCCTCTCGCCGGCGTGCGTGCGCGTGAGAGAGAGAGGGGTGTGAGGGCTCTACTCCAACAATTGGTACCAGAGCCAGGTTAGGGCGAGGCGAAATCCGGCTGGTGTATGTTCTACAATGATCGGTGAGTCCACCTCGACAGCTGGCGAACAAGAAACGCGTGGTCCCGCGGCGGAGTGCGGCGGCGGCGACCATGGCGGGCGGCGATGAGAAGACTCCTCCAGGCTCTCCGAAGAAGCCGTTCGGCGGCAAGGGCGGTGAAGACGCCGGGAGCAGCGGGAAGGGGGAGATCGTGCGCGTGGTTCGCGATTTCGGCGGCGGACCGCCGAATTGGCCGATGCTCACCAAGACCAATTACACGCAATGGTCTTTGGTGATGAAGATCAAGATGGGCGGCGTGATGTGGGAAGCGATTGAGCCCGACGGCGTGTTGCTGAGGGTGGATCGCATGGCCCTCGACGCGATCACGAGCGCCGTGCCGACGGAGATGGTGGCATCACTGGCGGCGAAGGATTCCGCGCTGGAGGCGTGGAATGCGGTGAAAGAGCGGCGGATCGGGAGCGACCAGGTGCAGCGGGCGGAGGCGCAGAGGCTGCTGAGGGAGTTCGAGAACATGAAGTTCAACTCCGGCGAGGGCGTCGACGACTACACCACCCGGCTCCAGAACATTGTCGCCGCGCTTGAGATCGTGGGGGAGACGATCACGCCACGGCGAGTGGTGGAGAAGCTGCTGCGCACCGTCCCCAAGTCGCTCCGGCAGGTGGCCGTGGCGATCCAAGTGTCGGCGAACCTCGCCACGCTGACCTTGGAGGATGCGAGCGGGCGTCTGCGTGCGGCGCAGGATGCCGAGGCTGAAGATGGTGATGCTCCGACTCCAGGCGCCGACGGCAAGCTGCTGCTCACGGCGGAGCAGTGGGACGCGCGCCGGCGTGAACGTCGCAAGAAGGATCGCGAGGTGGAGCGCGCGCGCGGTGCTGGTGGGTGCAAGAAGAAGGGAGGCCGTGGTGGCGGCCGTGAAGACAGCGACGACGACGACGACGGGCGAAGCAGCATGCGTTCGGGCGCAAGCGGGAGTCGTCGGGGCACCGGAAAGGGCAGGTGATTAAACTGTGGCGTTCGCGGCCATTTCTCCAGGGAGTGCCCCAAGCCACGAAAGGAGGCGGCGATGTTCGGCGACGTCGAGGAGGAGGCGGCGCTCCTGTAGGCCGGGGTCGTGGAGTCGTGGTTTAGGGGGAGAATGTTGGGAATAAACCACGCCTGGAGTGTGTCCATGGCGTGGCGAGTCTGTGTCGCGTGTGTGGCGCGCGCGCGTTGTGTTCGTGTGTGTGTGCAGGCGTTCATGGCGCTTAGGTTGTTAGGTTCGTTCGAGTCATAGTCTAGGGAGTTCCTGGAGTCCATTGGTGCATGAGTTCGTGCTCAGGTCTGCGCCATGGACAGCGCAGCCGAGCCTGAACGGTGTGGCCACGCTCCGTGGCAGAACGTGGGCGGCGCGCGCTCTACCCAGCCAGGGCAGCTGGAGCTTGAGTTCGTGGTGCAGTGCGATTGCGTGCACGAGTGTGGGCTCGTGTTTGGGCGCGTCGCAAGCCAAGGCAGGACGACGCAGGTGCGGCCGCGTTTGGGTCCATGGCGAGCTCGAGTCCGGTGCGTTCGGCGGAAGCAGAGGAGACCAAGTCGTGGAGTTTGGCGGCAGCGGGAAGGGCGCCACTTGGCAAGCTGGGAGGATTGAGTCCTGGTCTCGCGTGGAGTCTGTTGCTCAAGGCGTGGAGGAGACCGATTCGCCAGGAAGCGTGCGTGCGTGTGCGTGCGCGGCGGATCCGCCGGCGTAGTGGTGTGTGTGCTGGTGTGCCTACAAATGGCGATGTAAACCCTCTGTAAACGTTGGAGTCAAGTCCAATTGCATCAAGGGAGCGCCAACATACAGGCCGTGTGGCGGCCGGGGCGTTCCTCTGCAAAATCGTGTCCGTGCACTGTTCATCTTCTTCCTCTCGCCGGCGTGCGTGCGTGCGCGTGAGAGAGAGAGAGGGTGTGAGGGCTCTACTCCAACAACTCAACTATAAATTAAGCCGCCCATATATACAGAATCGATCTGCATCGGTAGACATATATAGCTATTTTATCCTTTCTCTGCCACAACGGGCTTGTGCTGCAGCGAGTAACGGACATGAGGGTGATAAGAGATTATCAAGATGGTGCCGTCAAGCAGAGCTACCTAGACGCAGCTCAACACAGGTAATCCAAGCGATTGTTTGATCAAACTGCTATTCGTTTCCCTAATATGCATGGTCATTTTTGACGCACGGGTCATTTATAATAAATATCTAGGTAATTCATATATAGTTTAGGGTGTTATATACTTTAAGTTACTTTAAAGTAAAATGCACCGGAGGCCCATCAACTTGTAAGGATGTGTCATTTAGGTCCATTAACTTTGAAAATGCATTTTTAGTTCCATAAACTTGTTGAGTCGTTCACCATAGATTCATAACTGTCCACATATGCTTTTACTGGTGACATGATATGATGACTTAGGCTAGAAGAAGCATATCCTAATTGAGGCATTTCATCGAGCAGTTTATTAGTGACACATGCTTGACATTTTTGGAGCTGAACGACAGCAGCCTACTCTTGTCGTACACGCGAGGAGGCTACCGTTATTCAACCCAAGGAATGTCTAAGTGTATGTGTCGCCCATTTATAACCTATTCATTGAAATGCCTCAGCTAGAAGATGCTTCTTAAGCCAAATCATCATGTCATGTCACCAGTACAAGCATATCTGTACAGTTATGGACATGCGGTGAATCACTCAACAAGCTCATGGCCCTAGAAATGCATTTTGAGAGTTGATGGACCTAAGTGACACCTCTTACAAGTTGATGGACCCCTGGTGTATTTTACTCTACTTTAAATTATGGTGGATGTCGGTAATTTGTATGCAAAAAGATTAGAGGGCTATCTATACTAATTTCTATAATGGGCATAGGTGGATGGCTACTTTAATTATTAGGTTCCCAAGAGTGCCAAAAAAGAAGGGTAATGCATAAGGTTACTTAAGATTATTTTGCATAATATCATAGGTCATCAATCTAGACGAAAAGGTTTTGGGGTATTTAGACATAGTTTTAGAGGTTACTTTAGAGTATTTTCATAATGAAAGAGCTGGTTAATTTAGACATAAGAAAGTCGGTTGCTTTAAAGTATTTTCATATTTGTGGAACGGGTGAAGTTTTTTAGAAAATAAAATAGATATTAAATGGTTGATATTGTCTATGATGATTAGAACTGATCAAATTTTGATGGTTAAATATTTTAGATTTTTTTAGAAAAATTAGAATTTTTAGCCTTGAGAGAATTAATGTAGAGACTTGAAAAAGCCCCTACTAGTAATAGTAATGATATTTCTTCGAGCTAATGATGAAATGTGTTCTCATTGTTGATTTCGGTTTGGAAAATTTCAATGTGTGGTTCTTTTGCTTTGGTTTTATTTCGTAGAACTAAAACTATTTATACTATGCTACCTGCTCAACTCATTTTGTAACAATGACATGATTAGATGTATTAAGTTCTCATGATGTAAATTTTGACCATAAATATTTTGAATATATATAATAGGTATCTCTCTAAAATAATGGTAATAAGAACGAAAATATACTATTTTGGTTCATTTACACAGATTTCAAAATTCTTTGCGCACGGTAGTTCTCATCTAGCTAATTCTGTTTCCTAAACCAAATAGAACAAGAAGAAATACATATAGCTTTGTTGAATTAATGGTATTTTTATTAGTATCTTACTATTACTATGAAAAATGTTCTTAGACTTAATTAGATACATTAATATCCTTGAGACACGCTATAAAAAGATTGACTGTTCACTCCTAGGAAATTTATTCGCCGTCAGGTTTTTGTATTTACCGAGAACCGATATGGTGGCGCGGAATCTCTGTAGGTTTTGCGTGTCCCTGTTAAAAAAAATGGCTCGCCGCACAGAGATATTTTTGTTTCTAGTAGTGTGCGTGATATGTGTCAACATGTAGACCATATTTGATGTATGAAGAAAGTGATGGAAATACTGATTTCCGTATTAAACACATAGCTCAAACTAATGGTTAATAAAATACTTATAAAACACAGATGGAGAGGGTGGGGGGGGGGCATGATTGTGGATGAAAAGTACATACAATAGCAATTGCTAACTAAAGTCTATTAGCGCCCGTTTGGATGTCGACTTTGTAGCCTGGAACCAGGAAATGGAAATCACGGTCGCTAATTCCGTTGTTTGGATGTCTCCAGAATTGGGAAACGGAAACGTGGCCCAATACCACACGGCATTCCTTTGGCTTGAAAAAAAAACTCGGTCTGCGGGGAGTAAGACCACCTCACGGTATTGTATTAAGAAGAAGATATTCTCACACAGGCCGGGAAAATCTCTAAACCGCTGCCCCACCCATACACAGCGGCACCGCAACACATGTGAGATAAAGCTGGCTTTAGACCTGTGCTTTGGTGTGGGACAGACGAGGAGATTTTTTTACAACAGCAATTGACTCTGAGGGCCATTCCATCAACCACTCAACCGTGGATGAAATCAGAGCCCACACCCTCGGTATTTGCCGGCATTCGTCCCCTAGTCTCTATCGCCTGGTCGCACGACGCCGCCTGTGGATTTCCTCCGGCCGGATCTCTCCTCCCGCCGCCTCGATCTCCTCTGCCTGCCCTTCCCCTTCCACTCCGGCGCAGAAGCATGGTGGCACCCACCAGTGGCCCCTCCACTCCTGCGGCACTACAAGAAGGAAGGCAGTGCCGCCCCTTCCCTTCCACTTGGGCGGCAGCTGGATCCCCATCGACTCAGGCAAGGCAGGAAGGCGACACCCCTTTCCCTTCCTTTTCTCGACCACCCCACCTCTAAACACCGGCCACGGCGGTGCAGTGTAGCGAACATGGCCTCATATGCCATTAGTTCAAGTTTGATTTTGGTGATTCATGACAACATGATCATTGGGACTAACCTCATTGTTTTAGCATGTCTTTGTAGACACTTCTAGGTCCCAAGGATGCAAGAAAACCATATGCCAAATTGAGAGATAGTGTATTTTTCAAGGGTCAAAACCGAGCAAGAAAAGGAAAAGAAAGGACACCGTCGGATGAACCGACGGTCCCTCAAATACAAGCGTCTGCAATCGCGACGAAGTTGGTACACGGTCAAACCCTAGGTACTGGCGGATGAACCGACGGTCCATTATTTAGTAGCGTCGGACGAGTTGCGAGAGGAAGAGCAAGGAAGAAGACAAGACAATGATCCGACGGCGAGTGGGGACCCGGTCTATCCAACGCCGCTTTGAATTCATACGGCAGACGCGCCAAGAAACCTTGTCAAACCGGATGATCCGACGCCTTGGACAAGGAGAAGCGTCGGTCTATCCGACGGTCGATTGAAGCTAACAGAGGCGACTTGAGCGCGGAGTCTTCAGCACCGGATGATCCGACGCACCGCCGGTGCATAGCGCGTTGTGTCGTAGAACCTCAACGGCTAAGTGCGTGGGAGGGCACGGATGAACCGACGCCTGAAAATATAGCGGATCATCCGAGCATTTTGCGGTAGCCAACGGCCAGTTGATGCCTGGGCTATTTATACCCCTCCACTCACCCATTTAAGGAGGCTGGTGTGTGGAAGTGCGGAGAGTTCAAGACACCAAGAAGATCATATCCAATCCATCCAAGTGCTTAATTGCTCATCCATAGACTTGCATATGCTTAGTGTATGTGCTTAGTGCTAGAGCTTAGAGCTGAGTGCAAGGTTGTGCCAACCTTGTGAGGTGATTCTTGAGTGAATCCAGGTTGTACAAGGTTCGCCGGAAGCCTTGGGGCCTAAGTGGCTCACCGACCGCAATCATCGACCCTCCGGCTTGGTGTGGAGCGGCGAGGACACTTTGTGATGGGACGGAGACCCCCTTCCTTGGTGGAGAAGCTCCTTAGTGGAGGCGGCATCAAGGTGACCAAGGGAGCTTGACAAGTGCCTAAGTGGCTAGCCTTTGTGGCAAGTCAAGTTGGTGCTCTTGGGAGAGACTTGGTGACCGAGAAGCAATACTCTTGTGTGAGTGCTTCAACAACGTGGACTAGGGGTGGCTTAGTGCCTACCGATACCAGGATAAATCGCGTGTCAAGAGTTTGCTTCCTCTCATCCCCTTACGCTTCAAGATTCCGCATTTACTCTATTGCAATCTTTGCTTGCCTTTACTTTCCTAGAGTAGTATCTTGCTAGGAATGGCTATAGGTTGCAAACCTTGTTTTGGGATGGGAGTTTCACACTAGAACAACCTTAGTTGCACATATAGATAGTATGTTCTAGTTTACTTTTTGTAAAATTTAGAGAGCTCTTAGGTTAAGGTTTTGTTGCCTAATTCACCCTCCCTCTTAGGCTAGCAGCCATTCGATTCTCACTAGCTGGAGGTTGGCGTCCCTCTCCCTCGATCCGATGGAGTGCCTTCTTCTTCAGCTGGCAGCCAGCTACCTTCTGCTGTCAACAGAAAATTGAATGGAGTTCTTTCCTAAGATAAGGTGGATGCAATGACGTCAAACAATCAAAGATTTGTGGTCATCTTTGTGGAAGATACGTGTACTCCAATATCAACATCAATCTTTGTACATTTAACAAAATGGAGCAAACAAGTGTTAAAATGACGTTAAAAATAGTTTCAATTTTTGATTTTATTGCAATACTTTTGCCGGTAGATAGATCCAAACGGAGATAATATACAGAAATATATACATTTGACAAATAGTGACTTAATAAATATATTATGCAAACCACACATTGTTCAAATCTCCCTTTTAGTCAAATGTATGCGACACTTTGGTCAATTTTATATATTTATATAATTATTGGTGGGGAACATATTTGGTGGAAACTACAGCCTTTGTGAAAACTCATGCAAACCACGACAAAAAAAAGTCGTCTGAATTCAATAAAAAAATCACACATGATTTTTATATGTCACAAACCAAGTTGAGTTTGTACAAGATATTTTAAAAAGTTGTGAATCATCATATCATCTAAATGTGTGATTTTTTTATGAATGTAGACGACATTTTTGCTATGGTTTGTACGAGTTTTCACGGATAGGTTGGTTTGCATATGATACGTTGCCTTATTGGTGCTAATTAATTAATATATGGGTCAATGGATGCTGGGCAGTTCATGTCAATGCATGCTGGTCAGCTCATCATTGGCTGCTCGTGCGGGAGAAGCGTGGAGCAATTGGGAGATCCAGTTCCTGGTGATGGCGAGCTTCTCCCTCAAGTGTTCCTCCTCTTGTCGGCACCGTTCCGCAAGCGGCACAGGTCCCGCGTGATGAACGGCTCGCTGTGGGTGGCGTACCTGATGGCCGACTACGTTACGACCTACCTGCTGGGCCGCCTGACACTGCTCGTGGCCGTATCCGGCCGGCGGCGACGGCACGCGGCAGCAGCTGGCGCTGTTCTGGGCGCCGTTCCTGCTGCTCCACCTCGGCGGGCAGGAGACGATCACGGCCTTCTCCATGGAGGACAACACGCTGTGGAAGCGGCGGGCGCTGGACTCACCGCCCAGGTGGCGATGGCCGTGTACCTGGTGGCCAAGCAGTGGCGAGGGGACAGAAACCTGGTGGCTCTCCCATGGTGCTCATGTTCGTCTCCGGAGCAATCAAGTACGGCGAGAGAATATGGTCGCTGAGGGCGGCCACCGTAAGAAGTAGCTCCACTGCTGGCCTTGCTGCTGACCTGGACGGCCAAGAGAGTCGACGAAGACCGCGATGATTCTGCTGCAGGCCCAGCTCATAAGTCACTTTCCAACAGCGGGATCCAAGAGAGGAGTTTTGCGTTCAGCGTATAGTTCTCTGGCACTTGGTTACGGTCATATGCTTGATGGCCGGCGATGGCCCTGACGAGCTCACAAACCGTAGCAAGGAGTTGTCCAATTACGTCATGTACCTTGTGGCTAAGCACAGCGTGCTGGTTGATAGCGATGGGTACAACCTCATTCCTAGAAGCCTCGTGGAGGTGCAGGTAACTGATCAAATTCTAGATGGGTTTCGCCGGGAGGGCTCCATCCACAGACTCATACACGAAGATCTTATGAAAGGCAACAATTGGCTGGATGAAAATGAATCTGTAATCTCAACTGCTCACCGTGTCTGCGTGGAGTTGTTCAAGATCCCAGATGCAAGAGCTGATTGCTGCAGTGTGGACCGAGATTATTTGCTACATGACACTTAATTGTGGAGCTGCCTTCCATGCCAAGCATCTCACCACCGGCGGAGGGTTCCTCACACATGTCAAGATGCTCCTCTTCGTTGTACGATTCCCTTTTCTTAGAGGCCGTGATATGATAATCTAGTACGATCAACGATAATAATGGTAACATCTCCGGTTGATATCTTTGAACTGCATAATATTTTTTTGGTTTGTGTGTGGCCATACATATAACATAATATTTCCGTTCTTTTCAATAACTAGTATAAAGTGCACGTGCGGCACGCACGTGCCTATTAAAGTTGTTTTTATATTTTTTGTACTGAAACAAGCTTGTTGTATATTTTCAATCAAGCACGGCACAAGCACATTGATATCCAACAATTTTCTCATATGTTTTTTTATATGATAATGAGATTCAAAATTTCATAGTTTGAATGATATCACAAAGATAGAATAAAATATTTAAAATTGACTTCCACTCTAACTCTTTCATTTTTTTTTTTGTGTTTTCTCTTGCATCCTTGCGAAGCTTCTGGACTGGGTCTAGGTGTCGACTCAGATCAACACAGATAACAAATAACAGATTCTTGATTTCGGCATCTCTTTGGCTTACGGAACCGTTATACTTGTCAGCCAAGTTGTGGATATCATTTATTGCCTCACACGCCCAATCTTTGTACGCTCTGACACCGTTTGCCAAGTGAGCAAGCTCTGCTTTGATTGCCTTTTGTATTTCTGTGAGAATTGTAAATGTATATTTGCTTAGTTCTATGATATTCAAACCATATGTGTTTGTCAGGAATCCAATTGCACTTTTTGTCGCTATTGAGATGGGTTGTACTTAATTTTTGACAAAGAGATTAATTTAAATTGTTTAAATATTTTTTTCACGCTTTAGCCATCTTGTTATTTTATTCCATATGTACTATGTTGTGTCTTCTTTATTTTGCATGGTTTATTTGTAATTGTAATGAATAAGCTTGTAATTTAACGAAAATAGCATCACTCTTATCATGCTTTCTCATATTTCGATTACATATTTCCCCCAAACAAATATGTCTTAGATGATACACTAATTTTTAATATATTAATCAGTACTCCCATTGTATAGCATGTTGTAAAATGCTGATGATCAACTATCCTCGTGGTCGCTGCAATCTTCGCTGGATGAGTTTAAATTATTCCTATGTACCTTATTGTCGTTGCATTTTGCTAGTTTTGCCTCTTTTTTGGTTTTTCAGAGTACTCTTCGTCATCTGTGCTTGAGTTGCTATCCTCCATGTTGTCATCTTCGTCCTCCTTATAGTCATCTTCTTCCTCGTAGCATTCGTCATCTTCTTCTTCGTAGCATTCGTCACCTTTCGAGTCATTGCCATCTTTAAAGTCCGATTCACTTTCCTCTTCTTCGTCCTCGTATTCTTGCTCAGTTTCCTCATCCTCTGATGCTTCTTCATATTCATATTCTTCGTTCTCTTGCTCCTCGTCGTTTGAATTCCATTCACTGTCCCCATCTTCTTCTTGGTATTTATCATCCTCCTCTTCTTCCTGTAGCGATTCTGTTTCTTCAACATGATCTCCTTAGCTTTGTCGATTATTTTGTTTACTTTGATGCAGTTGTTCCGAAGCTTGTCGTCGCCGATGGCTACCTTCTCGATCTTCTTCATGGCTCTCCTTGTCGTGGTTTGTAAGAGCAATGTTGCGATGGTTTTGGATGATTTGGACAAAATCAAAGATTTGTGTTTCGGCTTTGTATGTCTGGTCTTATTATACAGGTGTTTTACACTTTTATTAAGCAAAATGCCCGTGCGTTGCTACGGTTAGAAAATAGTTATTTTTTTATTTTCATCCCTGCAATCTTATTACTTTTGTTGGATGTCCACACTTTACCAGAAAAACCCAACAAAATTTTAGCTTATTATATTTACTTCAACCCACACATAATCGATGCATAGTTGAAGTGGTTGGATTTCTTCCATATCACCTTTGGCTGGGTTTGGTTTGAAGACGAAGTGGAATGGGACGATAGTTTCAAATTTGTGGGATGGAATGATCCTGTTTAACATTTGGTTGAAGTGGAATAGAACGGTCCCGTCTCGTATTTGGTTGAATGGGGTTGAGTGGTTCCAAAAGTTTCCCCATCTACCCATCACATTAAACTTGTGACACTATTTAGTAGTATTAAACATGAAATAATGACAAAACTCATTCCATAACCCCGACTCAAAACTCGAGATGAATCTAATGAGCCTAATTATGCTACGATTAGACAATGTTGTGCTATAGTAAACAATCTCTAATGATGGATTAATTAGGCTAAATTGATTTGTCTTACGATTTCCCGACCACAAGTGTAATTTGTTTTATAATTAATCTACATTTATACTCCTAATAGAATTTGAAAGGAGCACCCAAAAAAAGAGCATCCAAAAAATTTTGCCAAAAGTTTTTTTTGGACTAAACAAGTATTTTGTGGACCCCTATATCATTTAGGTTCCACTGGTCATCTTTCGACATTCTTCTTTTTTTTCAATTGTTTTTTGCCAGCGTTATCTTCTTCCGGGAGCTTGCGTCTGTGGCCACCGGGGTCCTCCGAAGTTGACCCGTCGGCTCGGACGCCTCGTGCCGGAGCTCTATGTAGGCCAGCTGCCTAGCCGTCCACAGAGGCCGCCGCGCCCATCGCATGCCTTGCCGCTGCCGGACATGGAGCTCGCCACGCCGTTGCTGCCTCGCCACGCCACGGAGGCCAGGCCGCCTCAGGCCCAGCTGCTGCGCTCGGAGAACTCCCCGCCGGTTGTGGAGGCCGCCACACTGTCCCCGCCGTCGGCCCCGGGTGTCGCGCTCAGGGTTCGCCCAGGCCATGGCCCATGGAGGTCGCGGCCAGCCTCCTCCATGTCACCGTTCGCCGCCCTGGCAGGGCCACGGGTTTTTTTTGTCTGTTTCGCGGGGCGAGATTAATTGGTGGGCCCGGCGGGTATAGGTGGACGGGTATAGTGGACATGAGTGAAAAACAATTGCTTTTTAAGTAAACGCTCTCAAATTGCGATTTTTTTGGTACTTCATAGTCCTTCCACCCTATCCACTTTCAAAAACATATGATGGGTGGGTCCGATGTGAGGGGTATGGTAGACCCGAATTGGGTGAGAAAAGTTTTCAATTATCTTCGCTCCTTATAGTATAGATTAGCATAGGCACACGTGTAACACGCACATGTTTATATCAGCAAGAAGTTTACTCTACATCAGCTTCTTCCGCACTCCCGTTACTCTATAAATTAACTTTATATCCAACAATCATATATTTTATTCATCCACCATCAACTATCATCTTCAATTAAAAAATTATTTATTACCTCTATACGGACCATTCACTCTCCTCTCTCTCTCCCCTCCCTCCCTTCCTTGACCGGCCGCCAGCCCCTCCCTCTCCGGCAGCGCGCAGCCTTGATACCAGCACCGGTAGCTACTTCTCCACACGCACCGGCGGCCGCATCCGACTCGAGGCAGAGTGCGGCGTCGAGCAGGGCGAGCTCACCGGCGTCGGGCAGGACGAGTTCACCGGCTAACCGACGCGGTTAATCGAGCGCGGCGGCGAATCCAGCCGAGGTGGCCTCCGGGGTCAGCTCTATTAAAATGATGGTGTCAATACTTGTTTAGCTTAGCAATGAACAATGATTTACTTAGGGAATACAAAATCTTGTCGGGGTCAGCTGACCCCGATGGAAAGGGCTAGATCCACCCCTGGTGGCGTGTGGGCAGGACGGTCGCCTCGGGCTCGACCGCGCGGCGGCTGGGATTCTTCTCCGTGGACGATGACCTTATCTCTCAACCTTCTTCCCCAGCAGCTCCTTCCCCACCACTCTTGAAACGAGTGCGGCCAGCGCGGGGCGCGCAGCCGGCACGACTCCGTGCGGAGGCACGATCGGAGGACAAGGCAACAGGGAAGGTGGAGCTTGGTAGCTCGTCCTGGGATGACGGTGCTAGTGCTGGCCGCAAGGACGAGGAACAACACCTTCTTCCATCCCCATGCACGAGGACATGGGATGTTGGGCGGGTAAGGTGGGCGTGGGTGAGAAAAAAACATAGTCTCTTGGCAGAATCATCCCTCAAATTGCAGTTTCGGTCTTCCACTCTATCCACTCCTCAACTATATGATAGGTGGGTCTGGTGTGAGGGATAAAGCAAATCCGATTTGGGTGAGAAAAGTTTTCAATTATTTTCGATCTTTATAGTATATAGATAGATATTCGATCCATGGACCCTATGGCATGTGTGGGTAATTTGTTAGAAATAGGTAGAGATCCATTAACTATTATTGTAGATGACGAACTATATTTTACTGAATGCAGTTATGGTCAGATGTTTTTGTCTTCTTGTGCAATTTAGTAGTCCTCCATTTTCTCGCAAACTCGATCAGTAGTAGCTTTGCCAATTTAACCCATGCTGTTGCATGGTTAGTCAGCTAGCGAACTTTTTAAAAAATAATCATTTTTAAGAAATTTAAAAATAACACCCGCTGATAATTATTTGCATCACATGACCCTTTTAGCTGTGCCGACCCACATGGCACAGCGGCAGAATAACATTGCCGCGCCACATGCATCGGTACGGTAAGCACGCCACGCTGGAAGGGATGATGAGCCTTCCTCTTGCTGCGCCAATGCATGTGGCACGGCAATGTGACGTTGCCGCGCATCTAGGTGGCGTGGCAGGTGCTATCTGAGAGCCATGTGTGGTTCGAGGACCGGTGGATGGTCGCTTCCTGGTGTGATGAGTGATTGACAACGTGGTGTGTACTGATTCTTGGCTAAGTATTGCAGGTGCAGGTTGCGGCGGCGATCTTTGGTGCAGGTGAAGAACAAGCGCGAAAGGTCGTCGCCGGTGAGGCCTCCAGGTGTGGAGAAGACAAGTAGGCTTGGTTCGAGGGACTCGGTGGCCAGCGGAGTCAAGTGCGGGCCGCATGGTGGCAAGAACGGCAAGATCAGGTCATGAACGGTTTCTTGGTTGAGCCTCAAAACCAAGATCGAGCCGGGACTACGTGGGAGCCGAGTCATGAGTGGTGATTGGCGGAGGTTACACCGAAGTTCGCAGGGTTTCCGTGGTTCACCGAAACCACCGGGTTCCTTGGTTGATCCACGAGCCAAGACCAAGAACCAAGACGGAGGTGCAGAAGATCGGACCGGTCTCGATCGGTGGGTATCGGTCGGCCGACCGGTGAGGAGCACCGGTCCGACTGTGCAGCGACGACGCACTGGAGTCTTCAAGCGGAGGACACGCGATCGGGATCACAAGGCTTTCGAGGCTAAACAATTTTAAGGGTCACGGGCATCCATCCGATGGTGTGAAGACAAAGACTTCCAAATTCACCCTTGAGGGGCATGTATCCCTAGTTAGCTAGTAAGGGTGTTTTAGTCTTTCGGTTGCCTCCATATAACCCAAGTGGTGAGAGGATGGCAGCCATCTCTTGGAACCCTAGATCATTTGTTTTCCTATTTTCCCTTCCTATTTTCCTTAGGATTTTCATAGGACTAGCTTGAGAGCTTCATGGTGAGATCTTGTGAGAGGGAAGGATGATCAAGGCAAGCTAGACCTTGTATGAACCTCTTTGGTATGTATAGATGATTCGGCGTGGTTCCTCAAGGCTTGGATGTGTCTTTCCCGTTTCTGCTTTTTGGTGATTTTCGGAGCCCTTTCTTGGTGAATTTCTTGTGGCGGATTCGAGGCCTTTCTCTTTGGGATTTGGTGGGGGGTGTATGCTTGAACTCTTCGTGGTTCTTTTCCTTTGATTCCCTCCCAAACGTGAGCAAAGGGCTCGATTTTGGGGTTTTCTTGGCTCTAGGGTTAGAGGCATTCTTGGTGGGATTTCTTCGATTCCTCTCATTTTAGCAAGTTTTGGTGGACCAAATCTTGGCTATGGAGTGCCCATGAGGTGTTCCTACTATCCCCAAAGTCTTGTGCAAAACCGTGGAGCAATTCGGGAGATCGGGAGTTGGATTTGGGCCGTCATTGTGAATGCCTGTCCACAAAATTCAAAAGTAATATATATGCATCAATTATTGAGCTAATAAAAGCAAGAATTATACATGCCTTCATTTTGATGTTGCCGAATGGCTTGTGAAGCTCACATGTGGTGCGCCGAAGATGTCATCCACGTGGTACCGCTATCGTCCACTTGAACTCCTTCTATTGCCCTTTGCTCTTGGAACCGCGAAGCACAACGCTTTTGTGAGCGTAAGGAACTTGTACTAGAGGCAGTCCTCCGTGATGGGGCCATCTCATTTAATGCGGCGGCCACTCGCTCAATATCTCCGCCACCTTTTCTTCGTGTTCTTTAAGTCTTTCTCTATCTCTTGCCGCCGCCTCCTCTTCGCTCTTCTTCTTCCGCGGCTCGATAGGTGGCAATGTCTCTCCCAAGGCAATTTCCATGGTACCACCCCGTAGCCCCCCGCAACGTCTCCCGGTGTTCTAGATTCTTGAGCACCATAGTGAGCTCATCCATCTCTCTGTCAACCTTCACTCTGCCCGCTCTGACATCTTCAATTGATTTCAATATTTCAAGTGCAGCCTCTCGTAACGAGGGTGGGTAATCAAGGGTACCATCTTCGGAGTTAATTGTGCCTCCATGAGCATAATACCAATTCTTCACCGCCGGGCCAATCATAGACCGCTGGTATGGTACCTTGTGCGAGAAGGTCTTCTTCCATCTTCCGCCACTTGGGAACTGCGTAAACTACCTCGACCAAGATGATGGTCGTGCTCTTCTTACCATGACTTTTCTTCCTCGTGCACTCGCCTTGGTGAAATCTTCATTTTTCTTGTATTCCACAAAGGACGTCCAGTGTTCTTTTAACTTGGGATATTCAATTCAATTTGGAGTTCGATTCTTCTTGATATAATCTTTATCCAGTTGCTGCTTGAACTTCTGAAATTGTGTTGCCATCCTCGTGAGAGTCCAACGCTTCACATTGTTTGGTTCAACGCCTTGAGTGTGAAGTGTTTTAGGATTTCATCCTACAACAAATTTTTCACCGAGTCTGCGGAACCACGTGTGGATTATCTGCTTTTCCCTTCCATTCTCTGTAGCTGATGGGCACGTTGTCCCTTACAATGGCCCCGCACTGTGACACATACGTGTCCTTGATTTTTTTGGAGCAGATGGTTGGCCAGCATCTGATACTTCTGTGATATGATACATGACATGGCCGGTGAGTACTTGTGTACGCCCTCTCTTTGTCTTTTTTGATGTGGAGCCTGAAGCCTACAAGTTGCAGATTCGTTATTTAATTAATTAGTACCTAAGAATTGAGGTTAGAGAAATAAGAACTATGAAGTTAATGCATGATATATATATATATATATATATATATATACATACATATATATACATACCTCGTGGGAACATTCAATACTTTCATTCACAAGACTTTCCTCATTGTTTCCAGTATTGTCCTCAATATTTGCTGTTGTGTCCTCGACAGGGGCGACATGCTCCTCATTCGGAGGTATGTTCAAGTACATGTCCGCCTGACTACACTCCTCGTGCAATGGTATTTGTACCACTAGCAATAATGTCAGCCATAAAGTTGTCATGGTTGTCATCCATCTGGAACAAACAAGAATTTTCTATGAATTTCTAGAATAAACAAGAATTTTCTAAGAATTTGTTGAATAAACAAGAATTTTCTTTGAATTTCTAGAATAAGCAACAAGTTTTTTCTATGAATTTCTGGAATAAGCAACAAGTGTTTTCTATGAATTTATGTAATTTTCAACAATTTCTAAAACTTTCTAGAATAAACAAGAATTTACTAAGAATGTCTTTATTGAACAAGAATTTTCTTTGAATTTCTAGAATAAGCAACAAGTTTTTTGATGTTGATTTTCTAGAATAATCAAAAATTTCTAAACTTTCTAGAATAAACAAGAATTTACTAAGAATTTCTTTATTGAACAAGAATTTTCTATGAATTTCTAGAATAAGCAAGCATTTCACGGGCTGGTGTCAGCAAGGTAAAACCCTAGCGCGTCGGCCGCCATCACACACGCCCACGATAGGGGGCCGCTAAGCGGCGGCAAGCGGCCATGCATACCGGTCGAGCTGGCCGGGCCGGTACGGTCCCGATCCGGATCGAGGGGTGACGCACGCGTGGAGGATGGGCCGGCATGGCCGTGCCGCGCAGGAGAGAGAGGGCGAGTCGGGGAGGAGATGCACGCCGGGGAGGGGCGGCGCGTCGGGGAGGAGCGGCGCGTCTGAGAGGGGCGTGTCGGTTGTAGTGAGGGGCGGACATCGACGCGGGCCGAGCTGGCCGGCGGCGGAGACAGCGATGCGCTGTCGGGAGGGGCGCGTCGGGGAGGGAGCGGCGCGGAGAGGGGCCTCTCGTCGGAAGGGTGCGTCAGACGGGCGCGGCGAGGAGAGGCGGCGGCGACGACGGAGAGGAAGAGAGGCGGCGATTTGGGAAAACGGCTAAGTGCCGATCCGAAGGCGACGAGGCTTATATAGAACCCCCGGCTTTTGTCACGGGTCGATTCCCAACCGTGACTAAAGGCCTTTAGTCCCGGGTGGTGTTACCACCGAGACTAGGTCCCCTTTGTCACGGGTGGTCTCACGACCCATGACAAAAGGGGTATTTCAAAAGGCAAATTTTCGCCTTTTAGTCCCGGGTGGTGTTACCACCCGAGACAAAACACCACCCGGGACTAAAGGGTAATTTTGCGCGGGTTGTTAACATTTTTCTTTCCCTTCCTCATTTATCTCATTCCTTTTTGCTTTGAACATTTAAAAAAAATCATTAGTTAAAATATTTGTGCCATGCAAAATTATATTAAGTTAACACCAAAAAATACCTACTTTTCTATGCACATATTATTTCAAGAGTTGAAACAATTATTACTAATTTTCGTTTACAATTTGAAGGGAAAATAAATTAAATTGAAAATATTAGTAAACCAACTCAGAAAAATCTCTGCTTCAAACACATTTATGAATTTTACATTTACCGAATTTTTTACAATGACTTACGTATACACATATATAGCGACGTAACCTCCAGATCGACGGAGTAAGTCCCAAGTCAAGCTGGTCGCCTTCTAGCTTTTGAACCTCTCAAACACATTTATGAATTCACGTATTGTCTTCGAATGATCAACATGCTCAGGAAGAATGTAGGTAGGCCTCCAGTTCTCATCATCCAGCTCATAACGGAATATATATCATCAAACTCACCCTTCTTCTCATCTTTGTCTTTGTTTACTTTTGATATAATGATCCATATAACTAATTATCAATTTTACATTTACCGATTTTTACAATGACTTACGATACACATATATAGCGTGACGTAACCTCCGATCGACACAGCTGTTCAAGCAAGATGTCGACATTCTCTCTCTCACTCTCTGGAAAAGGTGTCTAAGAGCTAGTATATATATACTGGAGCTGACCTCCTGAGAGGTGTCACCAAAAACACTATGCTTGGGCAGCTTTCTCCCTATCCAGATCGGAGGTAATGCAATATATGTCTCAATGCATGGTAATCGAGGTGTCACCAAAACACTATCGCTTACTAAACATGTTGAAGACAATACATGAATTCAAAATAAAGTAGCTAATTAATAATAATTAATAATAAGTTCATAAAGGTTCACATAGCTAGCTAATTAATACAAGTTCATATAATAGGGTACTAGACAAAGCCTTATCCATGCATGCATAATGTTACCGAAAGCAAAGACGCTTGTAGATATGGAATATGATTAATGTCTGCAATCTTCCAGCCTAGAACTCCCTCAAAATAAGCTAGAGCGCATACTAGTGCACTCTCCTCCGCTTCCAGAGGAGTGTCACAAACAGCACTGCAGACATCAAACAATGGAACCTCGGGTTCACGCTTGTAGAAAGTTAGAATTGCTTGACTCTTCCAATTGTTGGTGAAAAACGGCTCCCCACCATAGTAATCCACCCCAACTCTTTCCACGACTTAATTAAGAATCGCACGGAAGCTAATTGAAGTATAGGTAGAACCAGAGCGATCCTGCACACAATCAGATGATGATGAGATATAATAACCTTATGAAAGTTCAAAATATATATGTAACAGAAACAAATTAATTAAGAATGAATAAAAATTCATATATATATATATATATATTATACCACAACTCGATCAGTCCTGCAAAGCCTCTCTGTAGTCTCAACCACATTGCCTTCACCCGCCTCGAGTTGCCTTAATTTAAAATAGGAAAGGTCCGGCACGAAGCACCCAACATTATTCTGGAGCTGTTGTAGACAATTCTCCACGGCAGTCATCTCTCGGGTTAACCGAATAGGTGATGTTGAGCCAACTGTTGCAATGGTAACCATCGGGTGTGGCGCGCTTCATCGCAATCGCCATAGTCTACATATCGAGCAGGTACGGTGAAATATATATAAACTCTTGCCATGTGCTCATCAACGTGCTCAGTTTGCACTATAGGAGGAGTACCATTCATATCCTCGATAATGTCTCTGAGCCATCTGATATTGTTGATAACCTACAATAATTATATATTGTAACGCCCGCGTTTTTTAGCTCCTAATAAATCACCTAATAAATCGTATGATTAAACTGTCCGGTGAGCTCAATAATTCCCTCCCATAACCCTAGTCACTGCCTCCTCTCACTCCCGGCCAAGCGTCTGAATCCCGCCGGCACCGCCCGCACCGGCCAGCACCCACGCGTGCCTTCCCAACACCGCGGTCGGCCACCGTGTCGAATCTCAGCACGCCATGGCCCCGGCTGGTCCGCCTCGCCATCACCGCCGTCCCGAAAATCACGCCGACGCCCGGAAATCGTAAAACCCGCAAAACCCTTCCCCTAATTTCCTAACCTTTTTTCTAATTTTTCTAAACCTTTTCCTTTTTCCATTTTCTTTCCTTCTTCCTTTTCTTTCCTTTTCTTTTCCTTCCTTTCTTTCTTTCTTCCTCTCTCTCTTCTCCTTCTTCCTCCCGCCCGCTACCGGGCGCCTGTTGACCTCCCTCGCTGCCGCTGCCCGCCTGGCGCCGACCGCTGCTGCCTCGCCGCTCCCGCACGCCAAGCTGCTCGCACCGCCGGGCCGGCCGAGGCGTCCCCATCCGCCATTACTTCCCCGCCGACGAATCACCTCCAAGCACCGCCACCATCGCGAAAGGCCGACTCCCCGCCCATCCGCGCCGCGCCGAGCCACTGCACAAGTAGACTGCGCTCGAGCCGCCTTGTCACCGGGCGCCGCCGCTGAAGCCGCCGAGCACGGAGCGCCGGCAAAAATCTTCGAACCGCCTTCCACCGCCTTATAAAGGGGCCGGCTGCTCCCGTGCCGCCACTCACCACCGCCCGCCTCCACACCTCCACGCTGACCTTCTCCCTTCCCCGAGCTCCACAGCCGCCGCCCCTAGCACCGCCCGCCACGCCATCGCCTCACGCGAGCCGCCCACCGCCCCTAGCCCAAGGTGAGTGAGGGAAGGAATCCCTCGCCGCCTCTCCCCTGTTCCCTCTCACGGCCGCGGCCGGAGGCCAGGCCGGCCGCCGCCCGAGCCTCCCTGCCTCGGGCACGAACTGTGGAGGAAGAAAGGGGCGTTTTGCCCAAAAGCCCCTATCCTTTTCCCTTTTCCAGACTAAACCCCCCCTATTCCATCTCTCTCTCTTTTTCTTTCCAAGTAGCCCCTAGGTTAATAATTAATTGGAGATCGACATCTAAGCCCTAAACAAATTACAACCACCCTTACCAAATTTATATTATCATAATCACACCCTTCCCCATTAATAGAAATTACTAAAAGGCCCTTAGCCCCCATAACCTCCCTTTAACCCAACATCCCATGCACGATTTTATTCTAATCCCAAATTCACCACACCTTTCCTGTGAATATCCTCACCAACCATACACCAACCTTTCCCTAGGGCTTATATATTTCCTCCATTTATTTCCCTTCTCGAGAGCTGTAATATGTGTGCTTAATGATTGCTTGCTTGTGTATGCGCTTATAGCCGACGGTGTAGAGGAAGGTACCCAGTCGAGATCGGAGCCGATCATCGCGAGCAGGAGCCCGAGATCCGAACGCCGAGCCGGCACTTCAAGACTTCAAGAAAGTTCAATCTCATCCTTTGATGCATGCTTTGATCCCAGTTTTATAAATACAACCCTATGAACCGTTTTATAAATTGCATATTGTTTTACTGTTAAAACCCGGTAGGATAGCCACCCTTGATTGCTATGATTTAACTTTGTTTGGCCTAAATGATTGCTTTAAAAATGTGTGAGTGTTTTACAAATGGGAATGGGATATTTTGGAAAGTGAGTAAAGAACCGGGTAGACGGGATGGACGTGCGTGTGTCAGGAGTATGGGTGAGCTCGTACCTTTGTGGTTGAGCGTGTTGGAGATGTCCATCTTGTCGTTAAGGACCGGGTTGCATGACATCTCACCTGACCCAATTATCGTACTACCACTCGACCGCTGTATGTGGCAACGGCTAGCATAAATCCCACTAGTTAATCTACTTGCCATCAGGAGTGCGGGTGAGCAGCGGGAGACCAAGGAGTAGGGGTACGATCTGTGTGAGGTACGCCCTGGTTACGTGAGATAACCCCTTGGTTGCTCCCGTGGTGGCTCGTAGGGTTAGCTAAGGTGGGTAATGGCTTTGATAGGATCTGCGCCGCACTACGGTGTTCGTGGCGGTACCCTACTTGTGGGTAAAGATGTACAACCTCTGCAGAGTGTAAAACCTATTCGAATAGCCGTGTCCACGGTATTGGACGAGTCACGGTGGGGTCACAAAACTAGTGTTTGGGTTTGGGATGTTTTCGTGGCGTGAGTTGTTTCCGGAAAGTGTGTGGTCGTGTTCGGCCATCATGGACGGGAGTCCGGTAGTCTTCATTTGGTTTTCACAAAACAACTGTGTTACTTGAGTTATAAAAATGGTTTGCGAAAACCTTTTCGAAAACAAACCCTTGCATGAGTGAATGCGTTTGCAAAATAAACCTTATCCCCGATCCTTGATATATCCGTGCATGATCTCGCTTATAAGCCCTCCGTGGGTGGGGTTGAACTTGTTGAGTACGCTTTGTACTCACCCTTGCTTAATTAACTGCTTTTCGTGAGGAGGATCCCGACTTCGTTCCCGAAGACGCCGAGTAGGTCGCCTGCCCCGCACCCAACCCGTGCTCGTGGATTCGTGGTCGCACAGAGCTTCCATGGCGTGGTACTCGATGAGGCCTTAGAAGCCTTCGCCATCGTAGTTTGGTCTTTAGCTTTTGTGTTGTTTCGTGGCAATGGCGCCTGCGCCCACTATGCCGCCGTGATGTAAGGGACTGAACCACCTGTTGTCATAAATGTGTTGCCAGCCTCCTGGGACTGGTATTTATGTCACATTTAGTCACCTCTGATGAGGGGACGCTTCAGGTGGTATCAGAGCCGTAGGTTGGCCGTAGGACGCGACCCCTAGGATACGAGACCTCCTCTGGCCCCTCTTTAATCTTTCCTTTGCTAAGCTCATCTTTTCCCAAATCTTTACCTTGATCCTTGCCTGATTCCAGATGGCTAACCCCGAATGGAACGGGAGGAGTCTCGCCTGCCCACCGGCCTCCTAACTGTTGCTACTCAGCTTAGAACGCGCGTCGGAGTAAGGGATCCGCCGGAGTTCGTCTATCGGGAGTACGAACACGCACCCTTCGTGTAAGCTGCTGATCTTCGTGGAAGAAGCACGCTCTACCCCGACATAACCTTGGTCTGCCTCGCCACTGGGTTTCGCTTCACCGACACATACCCAAAAGCTGCCCGAAAAGCCCTGCGACGCCTACGAGTGGTCTATAGGCAACACCTTCGACGGACTCCGATGGGATTTTTCCCACCCTCTGGAGGAAGAGGACACTCATGGATCACCCGGATGAGAGGACTCGGAAGAAGAAGACCTAGAAGATACGATTTCCCACCTATCCATCTACCTCAATGGCCTAGACCACCTCTACCAGGAGCAAGCCCAACAACTGAAGCAACAGATTGACAGAGCGGAAAGAGCGGAGCAAAGGATAGAGCTGGAAAGGATTAAGACAACCATGGCGGAAGTTGAGCTACGCAACATGGAGCGAGACTACGCCAGAGAAAGGGAACGCTCTGAAGTATTCCACAAGAACCTATGGGATGAGCTCCACAAGGAACGTAGGAGAAGAGAAGAAGCTGGGTTGATGGAGGATGAACCCAAGAAACCCATCGATAAGGGAACCCAGCATCGAGGATGTGATGTTGGAACAAGATCTTCCACCAAGAAGCGTCGCATTCAAATTTCGAGGAAGAATCCCCATAAGAAGAGTATGGAGTGCCTAGGCTAGAACTATCGTCATAATAATAAGTGTACCCCTGAGGAGTGTACCCAACCTTTGTGAATAAATAAAACTATCTATCTTTTGTACCCTACCCTTTGCACAACTTGTTCAACTCTACCCTTGTTTCGGATGGCGAAGATGGATGGACCCAAAGGCGTGTGCGGGAGGAGCTGGTTTTGCTACTTCTTATCAACTCTGGGCGCCTCGGTATCCTTTGGCGCCCAAGGTACTCTGATGAAATGCGAGCAACTCGGCACTCTTCGTGGGTGGTCCTCTCCATCGCCAAGCACCCGCTACCCCAACATCGAAGCCGTGGCGGCGTGACCGCCACGGTTTTCGACATCGGGATACCTATCCTTGGCCCTCCGGAAAACTCTCCACACTGCGGGATCTACGAGGAACACCTCGTCCCACACCGATGAGGTATTTTCCTCCCGCCATCGAACCCCGTTTGGCAGCCCGCATGAGAAACACAGGAACGACGCCGCCACCAAGAAGACCTGCTGTACCACGTAGTTGCCTACCTTGTCTCCCTGGATAAGCTCTTCGATGACCAAGCCAAGCACTTGAGGGAGCAAATCACCGGGCCGAGCAAGCTGAAGTCACGAGGATGCATCAAGTCCGAGTGGCCCAAGGTAAGGCAAGGACCGCCATAAGCAGTGAAGCCGTTGCCCATGAGAGCCTCAGCGATTCGGATCGGCGCACGAGAATGGACCAGATGGAACACCCGTTGTGGGAGAAGCACAAGTCCTAATTGGGACACCCCTCATAGGATGGGGAGGAGTTCCTGAGACTCCAACACCGACTGTAGCCGCCGAGCAACCAACATCAACCGTCAAGAAGGAACTTCCGCCAACCCCAAGAAGACGGAACCCCGGATGATGACGGTGATGAGCTGCTCATTCCCGAAGCACACTCCGCCCAGAAGATGGCTCGCCCATGAGTAGCATGCCGCAGGCCCTTGCCAAGGAATGAAGCCGTCTTGGTCCGAGCTTAGAGCCGCACCCTTAGCTTTTGTCGTAGTGCCTAGCCGCAGTGTAGTGTACCCGGCGTTGTACCGATGTATCCTCCTCTTATGGTAGAAAAAAAAGTTGTTTGTGCTTGTTTGTCATGTGTGCTTGTTGTGTGCTTGACGGCAGGAGTCAGATCCTGCCTTTTCAAAAGCCCGTCTTAATCAACTTAAACATCACCTAAAATCCCATAGAAACCCGCTCCCCTACAGATGGTTTCAAGGCCCCGTCCGGAGTTTCCAAGGCTCCAACAGATGGACCCAAATGCGTAAGGATCGCATGTCGAATCTAAGGAGCACCCTAACGATCAAGAAGTGTATCAAGACGAAAATGGAGGGAAAACATGGTTCGCCACCACCACCACTGCCGTAGACTGGCGCAAGTGTTGGCTAACCGGAACATTCTTTGGAAGCCATAGCCAATGCCATCACCCAAAGCCCGTGTTACAGGCATGAATGAGAAACTGATAAATTTCTCCGGACAAAGCCACCACGTTTGGTGGATCCGTGAATCCTTGGATGCAGATGACCGCTAAGGGCCATCCTAAGGGAACTAGAGCCATTCAACCGTGAGGATCGAGACAAGGTTCATTGGCCACTCACCGACTCACACCGAACAGCCTTAGCACGGTGGGAAAACTCTTGTCACGACCAAAGATCCCTCCACCATCACTTGGGATGAGTTCGTGGAAGAGTTTCGTCGCTACCACATCCCGAAGCCACTTGAAGCGCAAGGCGGATGAGTTCCGTGAACTCGCCAGGCAACAAGTCCGTGGAGGAATACACTTGCTCGTTCATAGAGTTGGCTCGGGATAAGGACTCCAAAAAGCGGAGATGTTCAAGAAGGGCTTGACTCGGGCTAAGGACTCTGCTCACCCCTCGGATCTACCACGATTTCAAACACTTATGAACATGGCCATCCTCACGGAAAGAGCCAAAGCGAGAGAGAAGAAAGAAAACAAGCGCAAGTTCATGGGCACAAGGGCTCAACACAGAACGTTCCCGAGGCGAGAAGCTTGACACCCCATGTCCAGATTCCAAGCCCCATGCAAGACAGAACCCAATCCCAAGCCACAGCTCGCAAGGCCCCAGAACCCGCTTTACAAGACAACAACGTAACACCATGAAGCCTCCACAAAACAATACAAGCCAGTCACGCAACAACAAAGAACACCCAGTATGTTTCAACCGCTGTGAGACCGGACACTTCATCGCCAACTGCCCATATGCCAAAAAGCCACAGCCACCTTCTCCAACTCGTGAATGGGCCAAGGCCGCCGTGTCTGGAGCCAACCGTGTGCCGGTTCAGCAATAACAACTTTGGCAACAACAACAACCAGGAGATGAGGCAGCCCCGGCATTCTATGAACGAGCCAGCGTCAACCACATCAACGCACAAGAGGCTCAAGAAGCACAAGGCGTAGTGCTCGGTGAGTTCTGGTCGTCACCTCTTGGCAACCATATTATTCGATTCAGGAGCATCACATTCGTTCATATCTTCAAGTTTTGTGGAAAGCATAATATACCTACAAGACTACTAAAAGCGCCTGTTAACCCGAACAGAGGTGACATCAAGTGTCAACTGGGTTGCTGTGAGAATAATTTTAAGTGGGGTAGAGTTCCTAGCGGACCTGGTAATCAAGTCCGGAGGATAGATGTGATTCTTGGATGGATTGGTTAACCCATCACCATGGCCTTGTAAGTTGTCTTGATAAAGTAGTACACCTAACCGCGGATGTTTCACAAGTGACATGCCCGAGAAAACAGATCAGACATAATGGTTTTTAGCATAGAAACCAGATCCCTAGGAGAAGTCCCAACAGTAAGGGAGTATCAGATGTGTTCCCTGAAGAACTCCCCGGAATACCACCGAGATAGGGATATAGAGTTTGTCATCGACCTCATCCCGGAACCTCTCCCATAACCAAGAGACCCTATAGGATGGCAGCCCCAGTTGGCGAGTAGAAGAAGCCACGTGGGAGGCGAGAAGGCCGAAGAAAGAGTTTCCCACTTGTTCAGAACTAGCGAATCTCGAGGACGAGATTCATTTTAAGTGGGGTAGGTTTGTAACGCCGCTTTTTAGCTCCTAATAAATCACCTAATAAATCGTCGTATTTTTTGAACACCGGTGAGCTCAATAATTCCCTCCCATAACCCTAGTCACCGTCTCCCTCTCTCACCCCGGTGGCAGCGTCACTGACCGCCGCACCAGCCGGCACCCACGCGTGCACGCCATGTCGGCCACCGTCGGAATCCCAGCGCCGCCCTGGTCCCTGGCTGGTCCGCTCGCCATCACCGCCGTCCGAAAATCACGCCCAAATCGTAAAACCCGCAAAAACCCTTCCCTAATTTCCTAACCTTTTTTCTAATTTTTCTAAACCTTTTCCTTTTCCATTTTCTTTCCTTCTTCCTTTTCTTTCCTTTTTCTTTTCCTTCCTTTCTTTCCTTTCTTCTTCTCTCTCTTCTCCTTCTTCCTCCCAGTACGCTGGCGCTGCTGACCTCCCTGCCGCTCGGGCCAGGCTGGCGCACCGCGCCGCCCCGCCGCTCCGCTAAGCTGCCCCCCGCACGCCCGGCCGTGGCCGAGGCGTCCCATCCGCCATTACTTCCTTGACGAGTCACCTCCAAGCACCGCCACCATGCGCACGACCCCGCTCTCCACCGCCGTGCAGCGCTGGCCGAGCCACTGCACTAGACACTGCTCGCCGGTCTTGTCCGGGGCGCCTCACTCGAGCTCGCCGGAGCCGCATCGCGGAAAAATCTTCCCGAACCGCCTTCCACCGCCTATAAAGGGGCCGGCTGCTCCCAGACCACCACCTCCGCCCGCCTCACACCTCCACTGACCTTCTCCCTTCCCCGAGCTCCACAGCCGCGTCCCTAGCACCACCATGCCACGCTCACGCGGAGCCGCCTCCGCCTAGCCTAGCCCAAGGTGAGTGAGGAGAATCTCGCCTCTCCTGTTCCCCTCTCATGGCCCGTGGTGGCGGAGGGGCCGCCGCCCAGCCTCCCGCCTCTGGCTGCGAACCAGGGAGGAAGAAAGGGTGTTTGCCCAAAAGCCCCTATCCTTTTCCCTTTCCAGACTAAACCCCCTATTCCATCTCTCTTTTCTTTCCAAGTAGCCCCTAGGTTAATAATTAATTGGAGATCGACATCTTTGTTAAGCCCTAAACAAATTACAACCGGACCCTTACCAAATTTATATTATCATAATCACACCCTTCCCCATTAATAGAAATTACTAAAAGGCCCTTAGCCCCCATAACCTCCTTTAACCCAACATCCCATGCACGATTTTATTCGATTAATCCCAAATTCACCACACCTTTCCTGAATATCCCCAAACCATACACCAACCTTTCCCTAGGGCTTATATATTTCTCCATTTATTTCCCTTCTCGAGCTCGGGTAATATGTGTGTAATGATTGCTTGCTTGTGTATGCGCTATAGCGACGGTGTAGAGCGAAGGTACCCAGTCGGAGATCGGAGCCGACTCTGCGGCGAGGCCCGAGATCCCGAGCGCCGGCACTCCCGAAGACTTGAGGCGGCAAGTTCAATCTCATCCTTTGATGCATGCTTTGATCCCAGTTTATAAATACAACCCTATGAACTGTTTTATAAATTGCATATTGTTTTTTTAAAACCCGTAGGATAGCCACCCTTGATTGCTATGATTTAACTTTGTTTGGCCTAAATGATTGCTTTAAAAATGTGTGAGTGTTTACAAATGGGAATGGGATATTTTGGAAAGTGAGTAAAGAACCGGTAGACGGGATGGACGTGCGTGTGTCGAGTATGGGTGAGCTCGTACCTTTGTGGTTGAGCGTGTTGGAGATGTCCATCTTGTCGTTAAGGACCGGGTTGCGTGACATCTCACGACCCAATTATCGTACTACCACTCGACCGTTGTATGTGGCAAGCGGCTTAGCATAAATCCCACTAGTTAATCTACTTGCCATCGAGTGAGGGTGAGCAGCGGAGACCAAGGAGTAGGGAATGCGATGCCGTGAGGTACGCCCGGTTACGTGAGATAACCCCTTGGTTGCTCCGTGGTGGCTCGTAGGGTTAGCTAAGGTGGGTAATGGCTTTGATAGGATCTGCTACGCAGGCACTACGGTGTTCGTGTGGCGGTACCCTACTTGTGGGTAAGATGTACAACCTCTAGTGTAAAACCTATTCGAATAGCCGTGTCCACGGTATTGGACGAGTCACGGTGGGGTCACAAAACTAGTGTTTGGGTTTGGGATGTTTTCGTGGCGTGAGTTGTTTTCGGAAAAGTGTGTGGTGTGTGCAGGCTATCGGACGGGGAGTCCCGGTAGTCTTCATTTGGTTTTCACAAAACAACCGTGTTACTTGAGTTATAAAAATGGTTTTGCGAAAATCTTTTCGAAAACAAACCCTTGCATGAGTGAATGCGTTTGCAAAATAAACCTTATCCTCGATCCTTGATATATCCCGATGCATGATCGCTTATAAGCCCTCCGTGGGTGGGGTTGAACTTGTTGAGTACGCTGTACTCACCTTGCTTAATTAACTGTTTTTCGAGGAGGATCCCGACTTCGTTCCCAAGACGTCGAGTAGGTCGCCGCCCCACCCAACCCGTGCTGGATCTCGTGGTCGCCACTGGCGTGGTACTGATGAGGCCTTAGAAGCCTTCGCTATCGTAGTTTGGTCTTTAGCTTTTGTGTTGTTTCTCGTGGCAATGGCGCCCGTGCCCACTATGCCGCCGTGATGTAAGGGACCAACCACCTGTAATAAATGTGTTGCCACCTCCCGGACCGGTATTTATGTCACATTTAGTCACCTCGATGAGGGACGCTTCATATATGTAACTAAAATTACAGATTTTCCATGTGAAATGAAAAAAGTTCTATGTAAAGCAAATTAATTTCAATTCTTATATTACCACATTAGCTACACGTCCCGGATCACCCATTTGCAAGGTAATCTCGCGGTGAAAGTGCAATCCTGGACGTAGAGGCAGGTCCTCAAAACACCTCCACGGCCACCAAGACCTCCATGGCCAATGCCACGGCCACCACGCCCGCCACCACGGCGACGGACTATGCCCACGCCACGGCGCCATTACCAACACCACTTGACGACGACATTGTTAGCTCAAACTATATCCAAATCAAAATAACACACATTATTCACAATAAATAGGATTAGTTTGCATATATAGATTGGATTCAATATATGCATAAATAGAAAAACAGAAGGGGATAGAATTCAACACTATTATTACTGTACATAACCTTTACGAACCAGCGACTCAGAAGACCCAGATGCTCCGGGAACTACAACAGTCTCACCTCACCGTCATATACACCTGGCTCTCCCACTTACAGTACTACACATGCCACACCTCCTATCTGATACATTCAACATCACAGAAGTCGCAGGCCCCCACGTGAGTCGTGATGTTACGCTATAATTAGGACGTGGGGCTGTGTATCAAAAACAAGAAAAAAAAAAGAAAATGCTTACATTTATTCTATATAAAAATAAAAAATACTTAGTAAAAGAATTTAATCTTCTATTTCCTCCTATAGCTACCTAGAAATAAAAGTATTTCTAAACAATGAAAGAATGGAAATACATACCTAGTACATTTTCTGTATGTCTATTATTTTCTTTATGAGCATATATTTTATAAACTATATGTACAAGTAAAATTCAAATTTATGAAAAACAAGAAAAATAAGAGAATGCTTACATTTATTCTATATAAAAATAAAAAGCATACTTAACAAAAGAATTTAATCTTCTATTTCCTCCAATAGCTACCTAAAATAAAATCATTTCTGTGTATCAAAAACAAGAAAAAAAAAGAAAATGCTTACATTTATTCTATATAAAAATAAAAAATACTTAGTAAAAGAATTTAATCTTCTATTTCCTCCTATAGCTACCTAGAAATAAAAGTATTTCTAAACAATGAAAGAATGGAAATACATACCTAGTACATTTTCTGTATGTCTATTATTTTCTTTATGAGCATATATTTTATAAACTATATGTACAAGTAAAATTCAAATTTATGAAAAACAAGAAAAATAAGAGAATGCTTACATTTATTCTATATAAAATAAAAGCATACTTAACAAAAGAATTTAATCTTCTATTTCCTCCAATAGCTACCTAAAATAAAATCATTTCTAAATGATGAAAGAATGGAAATACCTAGTACATTTTCTGTATGTCTTCCTTTATGAGCATATATTTTATAAACTATATATATGTACAAGAAAAATTCAATATTATGAAAAACAAGAAAATAAGAGAATGCTTATTAATACAAATTTAATGAAAGAAGGAACAATGCAAGTACCATCCTAACTACATTTTCACGTGTATATACAAAATCTCATCTCTAATTAATTTAAGCTCCTCCTACCTAGCTACAAATTAACATTTCTATTTTCTCCATCTCTAAACCATAAAACAAAATTTAATCACAACAAATGAAGGAGGATGAAGATTCCAACCTTGACAACACTTTGGAGGAGAGAAATCTTCACAAACTAATGAAGAAAAATCGCAGCACCACCCTAGGCTTGAGTCGCCATGGAGGGAGGAGCTTGAGCTCATGGGTGACCGTACGGTGAATGGCTCGAGTGGCGGAGGAAGAAGGAGATACGGTGCTTATATGGATGCCGTCCATTAGTCTCGGCTGGTGTTCGAGCCGAGACTAAAGGACCCTTTAGTCTCGGCCTCGTAACACCAACCGACTAAAGACCGGGGCAGTTATTGCCGGATGGAGCCGTTGGGAGCCCCCTTTGTCACGGTTGGTCACGAGCCGGACTAAAGGGGCCGCTACAGCAGCCATTTCGGTCACGTCGATGAAAGGCCTTTAGTCCCGGCTCCAAAGTTGAACCGACTAAAGGCCCGAACCAAAGCCTCGCTCTCTACCAGTGCGTTGGATGGTGTACAAAGGAAGCCCATGAAAAAGCCGGCATACACGTACTTGTGCTCTGCTATTTGGATTGATATATAGTACTAGCTAATAATGAAATCATTTTGTGGTCAGAAAATTAATCTTATGAGTATTACTTCGTTTTCCATTGATTATTATTGTGTGCACGTCATTTGCGATGATGAAGATGTGAGTGCAAGTGTTTTTGCACGATATCCGCGTAAACGTCTGATATGATGCTTCAATTCATACAGGTTTGAAGCAGTACGAAAGTACTCTGAGCTGGAACTTGACTTTTGATTCCAGCTAACTGAAATCTAGTCAACATAGAAAAATTTGCTTGTGATTGCTGATTGTTCAGGAAAAAAAAGAATGCCATGGATCTTGTTCAGATGTCTGAGAAGGTTTATTGAAATTCGCCTTGCCATGCATCTTGTTTCAGGCGTTTGAAGCGAGCGTTTTTCTTGTGTGTGTACGTGTGTTGTACTAGAATTTTATCCATGACATACTGCTGATGTGACTGTTTTACCTGATAGACTGCAAATCCCCTCATTTCCAGGAGAGGGTCGCTCGCATCTGGAAACACTTCTCCAGAGGCGGGCCTTTTGCTACAGTGTTGGTCTAGTTTTGTTGGATAAGGCGACAAATCCGCCCGCCCCTGAAAAAAGACGCTTCTACAAATCATTTTAGTAGTGCTAATTATGTTTACACTACTACAAAACCCTCCCTTTAGCTACGCTATATTTAAAGTTAGACACACTTTATTTCATCTCTATGGCTTTGTAGATACACTTTCAAAAAGCGTGTTAGAAGCATCTTCGCAGGCTTTATAGAGACGAATTCGTTAAGCGTGTCAACTTGCATCGATACAATTTTAGAGACACATTTATATCATGCTTAGTGGTATAGTTACGTAGTATAGTAACGCTTTATTGTGTGTTGAAAAATATATAGACAAACTCCTAAATACGTTTATAAAACGTCTACTAATTTATGAAAAAATAAAAAAAATTATTTCATATTGGAGGACACCTATCCATGATTATGTATGTGTAATATGTGCGGTGCGTAGGATTCGAACTCAAGATCTCTCACCTCACACATAGCTTCCTTCACCTACACAACAAATCTGACTTACATAAGTATATTATACTTTTGAGTTATCCTACGAAGAACCATTATGACACTTATTTGATACGCTTTATGACGTTCCTACATGCTACTCACGATTCAAAGCATGTCTAACCATGCATCATTTTGAAATGTTTTTTTACAATCATGTCAAAAAGTATCTTTACGTGGCTATAAACATTGTTTGACACGTATTGTAGCGTGTCTTGACAATAATGACGCTTTAAATCATGTCTAACTTCGTGTCTTTTTGAGATGATTTCAGTGGCGTGTTAAAAAAAGTATCTCTATAAGACTACTGACAATAATGTAAACGTGTCTAATATCATGACACTTTGATATGTTATCAAAATCGTGTCAAAAAACATCTTTATGCACTGACATAGAAACACGTTCAGGATGCGTTGCTACTATAACGTAGCTAAAGGGGGGTTTTCTAGTAGTGTTAGGCAACTGCTGTGTGTGTTTGGATTATATTGCCGTCAATCTTGAGTTAAGGGGTAAAGCTTGATGAGATTCTGCACATGATTAGTTCTACTGTCAATCTGATAAACCCTAAGTTAAGTGTTCCAAGTCGGCCACTTCATCTGCCCTATAAAATTCATCGATTTAAGCTCCCTTTTGCTTCAATCCTTCAGCGTATGAAAAACAAAATTTCAATGATGCAGGAGTTAATGAAGGTGTCGACGTCTTTTTTTGTCCACATTGCGCTAGCTCATGCGATTGTTGAAAACATCTCTTCGGGCCCCCTGCCCTAAACCAGTCGGGCCGGTCAGGAACAACCCGAAACCTACATTTACCACCTCGGGAGGGATGGCAAGCCTATGGTTGCTTTGAGATCGGTAGACCACTCATAATGTCCTTGAACATCGTCGAGACGAGTGAAGGGAAGCATAGAGATTCGAAAAGTTAGGATTTTGAGATAAAAGTAAAGATATGTTTGTTCGATTGGTTGGTATGTCCACAACGGTCGTGGCCCTTTAGAGTACTCCCAACCCAATGAGGATGGTGTCAATAGAATTAAATAAGCTGCCACTTAGGATAAAAGATGATGTGGCAAGAGAGTAAATGAAGAAAGAGAAGGAAGCTGACACCTAGTTTCTACCGTCATTCAATTTTGCTTACGCGGTTTGGCTAAATGAGCCGGAGGCGCAAAACCGTCGAGGGTTAACACAGGCGCAAAGCGGCCAGGACCGCATGTGGCTTGAGAGGCGGACGGCGGAACACACACTCGGTGAGCTCTACCGGTGATGCTGCCTAGGATGAAAGGTGGCACCGGAGGCTTCCTTACCACACCACCTAAGCTTCTAGAGTGCCCAAAGCTGATGGGGAGGAGGTGGCGGCCATGAGAGATCGGCAGGCGCTAGGGAGTTAGGGTTTCAAGCTCACTACACGGGTGCTTGCGGATTAGGCGAAAGAGATAGGGGAGGTGGCGGTGGTTCTTATAGGCGCGTGGATGGCCCCGAGTGCGGCACGAGGCCGGGGATGGGCGCAGCGCGGTAGGCGGCACGGACCCGAGCTTGGGTCCCAGACGGTGCAGGAGGAGAGGATGACGGCCGGGTCCTCGACATGCTGAAGCGGAGGCAGGTTCTTTGGAGTTGTCGACGGCAGGTCGGGTCATGCTAAAGGTGCGCTGCTTTGAGAGCAGGCCGCCCAAAAGAAGAAAAGAAAAGGTAGGGGAAAGAAAAGCTTTGCAAATTTTCAAAACCAAACCAAACATTGAATTCAAATCCAAGATTTGAAGTCAGCAAACAAAAATAAGTGCACCAGCATGAATGCAACAAAAGAAACCTATGGTTCATTAATTTAGAATCTGGAAATCATTTAAATGCCTATAAATCACATTAAACCTTAGAAGAACCTTAAAACCTTAAACAAACTCAAATTAATTTTTAAAAATTCTAATAAATTTTATTAAATTGCAAAATAGTAAATTTAGGGTGTTACATGTTGCCACAAGGGGGGACCACCTTTCCAAATGACATGAGCCCTAGTTAGTAGAGATAAAGTGGATCATGACAATCTTTGAATGTAATTGAATTAATAAAAAAATTATTGGGCATTTTGGGTCCAAGAACCATCCAACTTCTAGAATTAAGTGTGGCTACGGCACATTAAGTAGATACAAAAACTAGGGAGTGCCCCAAACCACGAAAGGAGGCGGCGATGTTCGGCGAGGTCGAGGAGGAGGCGGCGCTCCTGTAGGCCGGGGTCGTGGAGTCGTGGTTTAGGGGGAGAATGTTGGGAATAAACCACGCCTGGAGTGTGTCCATGGCGTGGCGAGTCTGTGTCGCGTGTGTGGCGCGCGCGCGTTGTGTTCGTGTGTGTGTGCAGGCGTTCATGGCGCTTAGGTTGTTAGGTTCGTTCGAGTCATAGTCCAGGGAGTTCCTGGAGTCCATTGGTGCATGAGTTCGTGCTCAGGTCTGCGCCATGGACAGCGGCCGAGTAACGTCGTGTGGCTACGCCCAGGCGTAACGGCGTGGGGCGCGCTACCCGCCTACCGTGGCAGCCGGAGCTTGAGTTCGTGGTGCTGCGATTGCGTGCAAGAGTGTGGGCTCGTGTTGGGCCGCAAGCCAAGGCGGAGACGCAGTGCGGCCGCGTTTGGGTCCATGGCGAGCTCGAGTCCGGTGCGTTCGGCGGAAGCAGAGGAGACCAAGTCGTGGAGTTTGGCGGCAGCGGGAAGGGCGCCACTTGGCAAGCTGGGAGGATTGAGTCCTGGTCTCGTGCGGAGTCTATTGCTCAAGGCGTGGAGGAGACCGACCGCCAGACGCTCAGGCGGCGCGATCCGCCGGCGTAGTGGTGTGTGTGCTGGTGTGCCTACAAATGGCGATGTAAACCCTCTATAAACGTTGGAGTTGAGTCCAATTGCATCAAGGGAGCACCAACATATAGGGGCGTGGCGGGGGCGGCCTCGTAAAAATCGTGTCCGCTTGTTCATCTTCTTCCTCCGCGGCGTGCGCGGCGTGAGAGAGAGAGAGGTGTGAGGGCTCTACTCCAACAATTGGTACCAGAGCCAGGTTAGGGCGAGGCGAGGGCAATCCGCTAGTGTATGTTCTACAGCGGATCGGTGACTCCACCTCGACAGCCGGCGAACAAGAAACGCGTGGTCCCGCGGCAGAGTGCGGCGGCGGCGACCATGGCGGGCGGTGATGAGAAGACTCCTCCAAGCTCTCCGAAGAAGCCGTTCGTGGGCGGTGAAGGGGAGCAGCGGGAAGGGGGAGATCGTGCGCGTGGTTCGCGATTTCGGCGGCGGACCGCCGAATTGGCCGATGCTCACCAAGACCAATTACACGCAATGGTCTTTGGTGATGAAGATCAAGATGGAGGCGCGTGATCTGTGGGAAGCGATCGAGCCCGGCGGCGTGTCGCTGAGGGTGGATCGCATGGCCCTCGACGCGATCACGAGCGCCGTGCCGACGGAGATGGTGGCGTCACTGGCGGCGAAGGATTCCGCGCTGGAGGCGTGGAATGCGGTGAAAGAGCGGCGGATCGGGAGCGACCAGGTGCAGCGGGCGGAGGCGCAGAGGCTGCTGAGGGAGTTCGAGAACATGAAGTTCAACTCCGGCGAGGGCGTCGACGACTACACCACCCGGCTCCAGAACATTGTCGCCGCGCTTGAGATCGTGGGGGAGACGATCACGCCGCGGCGAGTGGTGGAGAAGCTGCTGCGCGTCCCCCAAGTCGCCCGGCGGTGGCGTGGCGATCCAAGTGTCGGCGAACCTCGCCACGCTGACCTTGGAGGATGCGAGCGGGCGTCTACGTGCGGCGCAGGATGCCGAGGCTGAAGATGGTGATGCTCCGACTCCAGGCGCCGAGGCACGCCACGCTGTGGCGGAGCAGTGGGACGCGCGCCGGCGTGAACGTCGCAAGAAGGATCGCGAGGTGGAGCGCGCGCGCGGTGCTGGTGGGTGCAAGAAGAAGGGAGGCCGTGGTGGCGGCCGTGAAGACAGCGACGACCACGACGACGACGACGGGCGAAGCAGCGTGCGTTCGGGCGCAAGCGGGAGTCGTCGGGGCACCGGAAAGGGCAGGTGCTTCAACTGTGGCGTTCACGGCCATTTCTCCAGGGAGTGCCCCAAGCCACGAAAGGAGGCGGCTATGTTCGGCGAGGTCGAGGAGGAGGCGGCGCTCCTGTAGGCCGGGGTCGTGGAGTCGTGGTTTAGGGGGAGAATGTTGGGAATAAACCACGCCTGGAGTGTGTCCATGGCGTGGCGAGTCTGTGTCGCGTGTGTGGCGCGCGCGCGTTGTGTTCGTGTGTGTGTGTAGGCGTTCATGGCGCTTAGGTTGTTAGGTTCGTTCGAGTCATAGTCCAGGGAGTTCCTGGAGTCCATTGGTGCATGAGTTCGTGCTCAGGTCTGCGCCATGGACAGCGTCGAGTCGGAACGTCGGTGTGGCCACGCCGTGGCGAACGGCGTGGGCGCGCTACCAGGGGCAGCTGGAGCTTGAGTTCGTGGTGCAGTGCGATTGCGTGCACGAGTGTGGGCTCGTGTTCGGGCGAGTCGCAAGCCAAGGCAGGACGACGCAGGTGCGGCCGCGTATGGGTCCATGGCGAGCTCGAGTCCGGTGCGTTCGGAAGCGAGGAGACCAAGTCGTGAGTTTGGCGGCAGCGGGAAGGGCGCCACTTGGCAAGCTGGGAGGATTGAGTCCTGGTCTCGCGTGGAGTCTGTTGCTCAAGGCGTGGAGGAGACCGATTCGCCAGGAAGCGTGCGTGCGTGCGCGGCGGATCCGCCGGCGTAGTGGTGTGTGTGCTGGTGTGCCTACAAATGACGATGTAAACCCTCTGTAAACGTTGGAGTCAAGTCCAATTGCATCAAGGGAGCGTCAACATACAGGCCGTGTGGCGTCCGGGGCGTTCCTCTGCAAAATCGCGTCCGTGTACTGTTCATCTTCTTCCTCTCGCCGGCGTGCGTGCGCGTGAGAGAGAGAGAGGGGTGTGAGGGCTCTACTCCAACAACTCAACTATAAATTAAGCCGCCCATATATACAGAATCGATCTGCATCGGTAGACATATATAGCTATTTTATCCTTTCTCTGCCACAACGGGCTTGTGCTGCAGCGAGTAACGGACATGAGGGTGATAAGAGATTATCAAGATGGTGCCGTCAAGCAGAGCTACCTAGACGCAGCTCAACACAGGTAATCCAAGCGATTGTTTGATCAAACTGCTATTCGTTTCCCTAATATGCATGGTCATTTTTGACGCACGGGTCATTTATAATAAATATCTAGGTAATTCATATATAGTTTAGGGTGTTATATACTTTAAGTTACTTTAAAGTAAAATGCACGGGAGGCCCATCAACTTGTAAGGATGTGTCACTTAGGTCCATTAACTTTGAAAATGTATTTTTAGTTCCATAAACTTGTTGAGTCGTTCACCGTAGGTTCATAATTGTCCACATATGCTTTTACTGGTGACATGATATGATGACTTAGGCTAGAAGAAGCATATCCTAATTAAGGCATTTCATCGAGCAGTTTATTAGTGACACATGCTTGACATTTTTGGAGCTGAACGACAGCAGCCTACTCTTGTCGTACACGCGAGGAGGCTACCGTTATTCAACCCAAGGAATGTCTAAGTGTATGTGTCGCCCATTTATAACCTATTCATTGAAATGCCTCAGCTAGAAGATGCTTCTTAAGCCAAATCATCATGTCATGTCACCAGTACAAGCATATCTGTACAGTTATGGACATGCGGTGAATCACTCAACAAGCTCATGGCCCTAGAAATGCATTTTGAGAGTTGATGGACCTAAGTGACACCTCTTACAAGTTGATGGACCCCTGGTGTATTTTACTCTACTTTAAATTATGGTGGATGTCGGTAATTTGTATGCAAAAAGATTAGAGGGCTATCTATACTAATTTCTATAATGGGCATAGGTGGATGGCTACTTTAATTATTAGGTTCCCAAGAGTGCCAAAAAAGAAGGGTAATGCATAAGGTTACTTAAGATTATTTTGCATAATATCATAGGTCATCAATCTAGACGAAAAGGTTTTGGGGTATTTAGACATAGTTTTAGAGGGTTACTTTAGAGTATTTTCATAATGAAAGAGCTGGTTAATTTAGACATAAGAAAGTCGGTTGCTTTAAAGTATTTTCATATTTGTGGAGCGGGTGAAGTTTTTTAGAAAATAAAATAGATATTAAATGGTTGATATTGTCTATGATGATTAGAACTGATCAAATTTTGATGGTTAAATATTTTAGATTTTTTTAGAAAAATTAGAATTTTTTAGCGCGTCTTGAGAGAATTAATGTAGAGACTTGAAAAAAGCCCCCTACTAGTAATAGTAATGATATTTCTTCGAGCTAATGATGAAATGTGTTCTCATTGTTGATTTCGGTTTGGAAAATTTCAATGTGTGGTTCTTTTGCTTTGGTTTTATTTCGTAGAACTAAAACTATTTATACTATGCTACCTGCTCAACTCATTTTGTAACAATGACATGATTAGATGTATTAAGTTCTCATGATGTAAATTTTGACCATAAATATTTTGAATATATATAATAGGTATCTCTCTAAAATAATGGTAATAAGAACGAAAATATACTATTTTGGTTCATTTACACAGATTTCAAAATTCTTTGCGCACGGTAGTTCTCATCTAGCTAATTCTGTTTCCTAAACCAAATAGAACAAGAAGAAATACATATAGCTTTGTTGAATTAATGGTATTTTTATTAGTATCTTACTATTACTATGAAAAATGTTCTTAGACTTAATTAGATACATTAATATCCTTGAGACACGCTATAAAAGATTGACTGTTCACTCCTAGGAAATTTATTCGCCGTCAGGTTTTTGTATTTACCGAGAACCGATATGGTGGCGCGGAATCTCTGTAGGTTTTGCGTGTCCCTGTTAAAAAAAATGGCTCGCCGCACAGAGATATTTTTGTTTCTAGTAGTGTGCGTGATATGTGTCAACATGTAGACCATATTTGATGTATGAAGAAAGTGATGGAAATACTGATTTCCGTATTAAACACATAGCTCAAACTAATGGTTAATAAAATACTTATAAAACACAGATGGAGAGGGGTGGGGTGGGGGGGGGGGCATGATTGTGGATGAAAAGTACATACAATAGCAATTGCTAACTAAAGTCTATTAGCGCCCGTTTGGATGTCGACTTTGTAGCCTGGAACCAGGAAATGGAAATCACGGTCGCTAATTCCGTTGTTTGGATGTCTCCAGAATTGGGAAACGGAAACGTGGCCCAATACCACACGGCATTCCTTTGGCTTGAAAAAAAAACTCGGTCTGCGGGGAGTAAGACCACCCCACGGTATTGTATTAAGAAGAAGATATTCTCACACAGGCCGGGAAAATCTCTGAACCGCTGCCCCACCCATACACAGCGGCACCGCAACACATGTGAGATAAAGCTGGCTTTAGACCTGTGCTTTGGTGTGGGATAGACGAGGAGATTTTTTTACAACAGCAGACTACTGGGAGGGCCATCCGACCGCTCAACCACCGTGCGCCGTGGATGAAATCAGAGCCCACACCCTCGGTATTTGCCGGCATTCGTCCCCTAGTCTCTCTCGCCCCGTCGCACGACGCGCGCCGCCCGTGGATTTCCTCTGCCGGCCGGATCTCCTCAGCCGCTCGCCCCTCGATCTCCTTTGCCGCCTGCCCCTTCCCCTTCCACTCCGGTCGCGCAGGAAGAAGCATGGTGGCGCCCCTTCCACTCCAGCCAGTGGCCCCCTCCACTCCTGCGGCACTACAAGAAGGAAGGCAGTGCCGCCCCTTCCCTTCCACTTCGGCGGCAGCTAGATCCCCATCGACTCCAGCGGCGCAGCAGGAAGGAAGGCGACACCCCTTTCCCTTCCTTTCTGACAGCGACCCCCACCTCTAAACACCGGCTGCGGCGGTGCAGGTCTGCTCCTCCCCCTCTCCCTCGATCCGGATGTGGTTCCTTCTTCCTCGCAGCTGGCAGCCAGCCCCTTCTTTCTCGCGCTGCTTCACGAGCTGGAGGTGGATGGCGGTGGCACAACCAGTAGCGCGATAAGGTGGGCGGCGGGCTGGAGAACACTGCGGCGGAGAGTAGTGGTCATCTTTCGTGGAAGAAGAGGAGCATACCAATTCTACACTTTTGTACATCCAAACAGAAAATTGAATGGAGTTCTTTCCTAAGATTCTAAACACCAATGCAATGACATCCAAACAATAGAATTAAAATTACATCTTGTTTCAATGCTATGGTTGATTTGGTATTGGACCCAATTCAATACCGTGCCCTCCAATATCAACATCCAAACGGAGCCTTATATAATTGGATAAAGATACAAACAAATCTACATAATCAAGTGTACAAAAATTTAACAAATGAGGCGTAGCATAAAAAATGTTGGTCGATAACTATGGATCCTAATCTTTTTATGAATTTCTAATACTTTTGCCCAGAGTAGATAGACTACTATATGTAAAATATACAGAACTCATATATACATTTGACAAATAGTGACTTAATAAATATATTATGCAAACCACACATTGTTCAAATCTCCCTTTTAGTCAAATGTTTGCGACACTTTGGTCAATTTTATATATTTATATAATTATTGGTGGGGAACATATTTGGTGGAAACCACAGCCTTTGTGAAAACTCATGCAAACCATGACAAAAAAAAGTCGTCTGAATTCAACAAAAAAATCACACATGTGTGATTTTTATATGTCACAAACCAAGTTGAGTTTGTACAAGATATTTTAAAAGGTTGTGAATCATCATATCATCTAAATGTGTGATTTTTTAATGAATTTAGACGACATTTTTGCTATGGTTTGTACGAGTTTTCACGGATAGGTTGGTTTGTATATGATACGTTGCCTTATTGGTGCTAATTAATTAATATATGGGTCAATGGATGCTGGGCAGTTCATGTCAATGCATGCTGGGCAGCTCATCATTGGCTGCTCGTGCGGGAGAAGCGTGGAGCAATTGGGAGATCCAGTTCCTGGTGATGGCGAGCTTCTCCCTCAAGTGTTCCTCCTCTTGTCGGCACCGTTCCGCAAGCGGCACAGGTCCCGCATGCTGAACGGCTCGCTGTGGGTGGCGTACCTGATGGCCGACTACGTTACGACCTACCTGCTGGGCCGCCTGACACTGCTCGTGGCCGTATCCGGCCGGCGGCGACGGCACGCGGCAGCAGCTGGTGCTGTTCTGGGCGCCGTTCCTGCTGCTCCACCTCGGCGGGCAGGAGACGATCACGGCCTTCTCCATGGAGGACAACACGCTGTGGAAGCGGCGGGCGCTGGACTCACCGCCCAGGTGGCGATGGCCGTGTACCTGGTGGCCAAGCAGTGGCGAGGGGACAGAAAGCTGGTGGCTCTCCCATGGTGCTCATGTTCGTCTCCGGAGCAATCAAGTACGGCGAGAGAATATGGTCGCTGAGGCGGCCACCGTAAGAAGTAGCTCCACTGCTGGCCTTGCTGCTGACCTGGACGGCCAAGAGAGTCGACGAAGACCGCGATGATTCTGCTGCAGGCCCAGCTCATAAGTCACTTTCCAACAGCGGGATCCAAGAGAGGAGTTTTGCGTTCAGCGTATAGTTCTCTGGCACTTGGTTACGGTCATATGCTTGATGGCCGGCGATGGCCCTGACGAGCTCACAAACCGTAGCAAGGAGTTGTCCAATTACGTCATGTACCTTGTGGCTAAGCACAGCGTGCTGGTTGATAGCGATGGGTACAACCTCATTGCTAGAAGCCTCGTGGAGGTGCAGGTAACTGATCAAATTCTAGATGGGTTTCGCCGGGAGGGCTCCATCCACAGACTCATACACGAAGATCTTATGAAAGGCAACAATTGGCTGGATGAAAATGAATCTGTAATCTCAACTGCTCACTGTGTCTGCGTGGAGTTGTTCAAGATCCCAGATGCAAGAGCTGATTGCTGCAGTGTGGACCGAGATTATTTGCTACATGACACTTAATTGTGGAGCTGCCTTCCATGCCAAGCATCTCACCACCGGCGGAGGGTTCCTCACACATGTCAAGATGCTCCTCTTCGTTGTACGATTCCCTTTTCTTAGAGGCCGTGATATGATAATCTAGTACGATCAACGATAATAATGGTAACATCTCCGGTTGATATCTTTGAACTGCATAATATTTTTTTGGTTTGTGTGTGGCCATACATATAACATAATATTTCCGTTCTTTTCAATAACTAGTATAAAGTGTGCGTGCACGCACGCGTATTAAAGTTGTTTTTATATTTTTTGTACTGAAACAAGCTTGTTGTATATTTTCAATCAAGCACGGCACAAGCACATTGATATCCAACAATTTTCTCATATGTTTTTTTATATGATAATGAGATTCAAAATTTCATAGTTTGAATGATATCACAAAGATAGAATAAAATATTTAAAATTGACTTCCACTCTAACTCTTTCATTTTTTTGTGTTTTCTCTTGCATCCTTGCGAAGCTTCTGGACTGGGTCTAGGTGTCGACTCAGATCAACACAGATAACAAATAACAGATTCTTGATTTCGGCATCTCTTTGGCTTACGGAACCGTTATACTTGTCAGCCAAGTTGTGGATATCATTTATTGCCTCACACGCCCAATCTTTGTACGCTCTGACACCGTTTGCCAAGTGAGCAAGCTCTGCTTTGATTGCCTTTTGTATTTCTGTGAGATTTGTAAATGTATATTTGCTTAGTTCTATGATATTCAAACCATATGTGTTTGTCAGGAATCCAATTGCACTTTTTGTCGCTATTGAGATGGGTTGTACTTAATTTTTGACAAAGAGATTAATTTAAATTGTTTAAATATTTTTTTCAGGCTTTAGCCATCTTGTTATTTTATTCCATATGTACTATGTTGTGTCTTCTTTATTTTGCATGGTTTATTTGTAATTGTAATGAATAAGCTTGTAATTTAACGAAAATAGCATCACTCTTATCATGCTTTCTCATATTTCGATTACATATTTCCCCCAAACAAATATGTCTTAGATGATACATTAATTTTTAATATATTAATCAGTACTCCTATTGTATAGCATGTTGTAAAATGCTGATGATCAACTATCCTCGTGGTCGCTGCAATCTTCGCTGGATGAGTTTAAATTATTCCTATGTACCTTATTGTCGTTGCCTTTTGCTAGTTTTGCCTCTTTTTGGTTTTTCAGAGTACTCTTCGTCATCTGTGCTTGAGTTGCTATCCTCCATGTTGTCATCTACGTCCTCCTTATAGTCATCTTCTTCCTCGTAGCATTCGTCATCTTCTTCTTCTTAGCATTCGTCACCTTTCGAGTCATTGCCATCTTTAAAGTCCGATTCACTTTCCTCTTCTTCATTCTCATATTCTTGCTCAGTTTCCTCATCCTCTTATGCTTCTTCATATTCATATTCTTCGTTCTCTTCACTACGGGAGACACGTGCTTCCCCGAGTGCCAAATGCACTCGGGGAAGAGGCAAAAACACTCGGGGAAGAGGCAAAAACACTCGGGGAAGCCTTCCCCGAGTGTTGCACTCGGGGAAGAGCCTCCGGGGATGCCTCTCACAGGAAAGAGGCCTTCCCCGAGTGTCAAAAATCGTACACTCGGGGAAGCCTTTCCCGAGTGCCGTCCTAGCACTCGGGGAAGATTTGACACCGTGGTGTCCGTCCGCTTTTTTTTAAAAAACTCTTCCCGAGTGCAACACTCGGGGAAGAAATTTGTCTTTTTTATAAAAATCCTCTTCCCCGAGTGCAACACTCGGGGAAGAAATTCGATATTTTTTTAAAAATTCTCTTCCCCGAGTGCCCCATCCCAAGCACTCGGGGAAGAGTATTTCCCCTTTTTTTTAACAACCCTTCCCCGAGTGCCCCTGCCTAAGCACTCGGGGAAGCCTCTTTTTTTTTCCATGTGAGCAGACAAGAACTGGCTGCAGTAGAATATGGAGTACAACTGTACAACATTGTGAACAGCAGCGCAGCATGTTTCAGAGTGATGAAATCATTAATGTAATATTATTTGAATAGCAATCTGATAGACCACCCCTTGATAAATAAATAAATAAATAAATAACACTTCAAAAGACTTAGAAGAACTTCTGTCTATTTGTACCCTCAGCAGTATTTTTTGAGAAGTCTAGTAATTAGTAAGACATACAAACAGAGGTAATAAATACTAGGATTTTCTTAACATAATTATCTTACTCTCACATTAACCAAAGCATCACCTATCCTACCGGGAATGGTTTTGCATCCATCACTAGCATATGTTCAGCTATTGCTTACGCAATTGATACCACTGCAAACCATGATATAACTTTTCAAAGCAGGGTATATAAGAAAAAGTGGATCAACAGCATCAAAACTACATTATCAAAAACACTCGTGAGGGGAAAATAACCGTACTCATACTCACTGGAGGCCAATGTGTAGAGTAAACAGATATTGGCTAGTGCCTACCTAGCTCATTGGAGTTCAATTTACATTAACCAGGTATCATACAGTTTATTTGCTAAGACATAAACTGATTCAAGCCTGCAGTCTTTTGCAACTAATTCACTGCCGAAAATAATTCACTGAGAAGTTTAGCACATTATAAATATATCGACTATGAAGTAATTAACTAGAGTCCGATTCCGATCATTATAAATACAAGTTTAGCACATGATTACTTGTTGTTTGAGCTAGTATATCTTTGTATCCATCAAACCTGTAACAATCCTCGGGGACTTGCTTGATAAGCTTCACCCGCATCTCATAGGCGTCATCCCCACGGAGCATGTCACGGACCCATGTCACCTCTGTCTTCATTGACACCTAAATCGCAATTTCAATCAGTCAGAGCAATCAAGAACCTATGAGGTCTATTTCCTAAAAAATGAAATGAAGACTAAAAGTATGATAATCTGATAAAGGCAACTAAATAATACACACAAATAGAACACTGGTTCACAGATACTGAATATCAGATGAGGTAGATAACATGCTGATGATCACCATGAGTCCATGATCGTTGTAAGAAAAAATGAGAAGCAAGAACAGGCCCGGTCCTGAGGCTTGTGAGGCCCAGTTCGAAACTTAAAAAGGGCCCTAAAATAATAAAAGTAATTGCAGCAGGAATTTACAAATGTACTGACATATTTGCATATTCGACTGACTTAATCAAATAAGCATTGCAAGTTATACAGAGATAAATTTTGAACTTGGATTCGTGAAGAACTTGGAGGGTTGGAGGGGAGCAAGTATCTGTTACCTTTCCAGCTTCTCCTACTACGTAGTTCGGAGGGAGTATTATTTTTGCTGCTGACTACTGCTCACTCGTCGCCTCGTCCTATGGGCCTAACCAGCACCAGCAACAGGCATGACCAAACATTACTACCACATATGCATACATGAGGATGTGTTGTGCCCCTCTATTTTTGGGACCCAGATCAACCGCACTGCCTGAACCCCTAGGGCCGGGCCTGGCAAGAAAAGGGGAAGAGAATGGAAGAGAAAGTAAGATTATCCATGAGCCAACATCAGATTCAGTAGCATGAGTGCATGGTGCAGCATAGCAAATCTTCCATGAAACAAGCAGGCACATCAGAGCAGATGCAGCAGCAAAGGAGAAGAAGCTCACCGGAGCAGATGCCGCCGCCGTCCACGCGCCGAGGGGGAGGAGCTCAAGGCCGCTGTCGGGAGGAGCTCGAGGCCGCCGCTGGGGAGGAGCGCGACGGCGGCTTCACGTCCGGCTCCCGCCCCGTGAAGTTGTTAAGTTGTTACATACCAGTGAAGTTTATCAGCAATCTGTAAGAAGAAACAAGCAAGTTAATGATGAATATGGAATAATGAAATAAATATTTGCACACACCATTTATGATACTAAAAATCTGTAACTTTCCCTTCCACCTCCATTAACTATGCTCAATTCCCCATACAGCCCCATATCCCTGTGACGTCGCCATAGTTCCACTCCTTACATTTCTCCACTCATCACCATATTATGCAGATGCATTTAGAAAAAAGTGTTTTCCCTGCTACTTTTCCTTTTTAAGTATGTTTTCCTTTTGTCCTCATTCTGCAATTAAAGTTTAGGTGCTTATTTGTTAATGTGTTGCATTCTTGAGAAGTTTGAAAAACATGCTTAAGTAATTAAGTTTAGATATGATCATATGAATATAACTTAGGCATCCCCATTATTCAATCAGCAGAAATAACAGATACCAGTACATAGAGGTTGAATGGGAGAAATTACATATAAAGATAATTTAGCCTCTTCCATAGTTTTCTCTCATTTCCATTTTTCACATCTGGCCCGGGAGCAAATGTAACAAGACAATGATCTTGTGAAATAGCGAAACTTGAGCAGCGCAAACTGTCTAAGTTGAGCAGCGCAAACTGTCTGCAGACAATAAGACATCTGAATATCTAAGAGGGAAAAGGAGAATAGCCAGATGGTTGTTCAATCTGTTGACTCATTAAGCTCAACAGTTGATGATTCCAACATACACGATCACTTATCCATCCTACACCAATCTAGCTACGGATCTGTTAATACCAAACACTTGCTTGGATTGTACATCACAATTCACATCAGATGAAAAGGCACAGGGCCAAAATGGATGCAAGCCTTTGCAAGCTTAAACGCGTAATAAATCCCCAAAACGCGAACGACTCTACTGCAACTGCAAGGAATCCACGCTCGCGTACCTCCTTCTGCCGACCGCGTCGTGGAGTGCCCGCATCAGCGCTGCAGTAGGTCCGGAGCGAGCTCTGGCCGCCGCGAGGCGCAGGCTCCGGGGCCGCGCCTGCGCAGAGGAGGAGGCTGCCGGCGCGAAGGGCGCGGCGCGGTAGTGGCAGGAGGAGGAGGAGTACGATGAATGGGAGCAAATGTTTTTCCAAGGAACCTCACCTCTGGCCCGGAAGGCGATGCTGCCCACCGGTCGCCGTTTGCTTGCTCACGCCGGCGGATGCGGGGAGGAGGGCGGCCGTGGGAGGAAGGGGGGACTCAGATTTGGATTGAATCGACTGGGGTGATTGGGAGCAGTGGAGCTCGCCTGCCGACCGCGGCCCGACCTCAAGGGACCTCGCCGGGCGCGCCACTGCGGGTTCGCCCGCCGCGGGAGAGCTCGCGGCCGCACGGGATCTCGCCGGCCGTGGGGAGCGCGCCGCTGCAGGACACGCGGGCCGGCAGCGAGGGCGGGCCGCGCCGCTGCAAGGCGCGCGCAGGGGGCGAGGCAGCGACGGCGCGGTGGGGAGGCGATGGCGGCGCGGTGGGGAGGCGGCGGGGCGAGGCAGCGACGGCGCGGTGGGGAGGCGGCGGCGGCGTTGGAGCGAGGCAGCACAGCGCGCGCGAGTGCGGGTGGATGAGGGATAGGGTTCGGCCGGTGTGTTGGGCCGGCTTGGCCTTTTAGGAAGGGTTTTTTTTCAACATGTCTTCCCCGAGAGCCGCGGCCTGACACTCGGGAAAGGGACCTCTTCCCCGAGTGCCTGATCCCCTCTTCCCCGAGTGCCCCAGATCTGACACTCGGGGAAGGGTCTCTTCCCCGAGTGTCAACAAAGGCACTCGGAGAATTAATTTTTTTTAAGTTTTTTTGCCTTATTTTTTTTGTGAGGCCTTCCCACATTATTTGATACTCCTTGCTCAAATTTGGGTTAAGTTTAAATTTTTTTTGTTATATTTCGTTAGTTTTTTTGTTTTGTTGAATTTTTTTATACTTCAAATTTGAACTGCATGTGCATTAAATAATATAATTTGGTGATTCAAAAAATGATATTCATGATATTTGGAGTATATTGAGGTCTTATCCAGAAACTCATATGAAATGTCGAGCATCTTGTTGTCGTAACATGACGAACAACTTGCGGGAAAAGTGTTTCTAAATTACAGAAAATCCGAACGAAGTACGAAAATCACGAAACTTGTCGGGGCGTCATGTTATCACATGTATAGGTTGTGTGCAAGAATTGAGAAGATTTCGAGTAAGTTGGGATGTGGGATGTCTAAAACCCAAACATCTTCGTGTGTTTATCACATTGATCACATGTGGAGATGTCTAGGTTTTAGGCATCCGACGTTGCAACTTACTCGAAATCTTCTCAATTGTTGCACACAACCTCTACATGTGATAACACGACGCCCCGACAAGTTTCGTGATTTTCGGACTTCGTCCGGATTTTCTGTAATTTAAAAACACTTTTCCCGTAAGTTGTTCGTCATGACACGACAACAAGATGCTCGACAATTCATGTGAGTTCCTAGATACGGCCTCAATATACACCAAATATCATGAATATTATTTTTTGAATCACCAAATTATATTATTTAATGCACCTGCAGTTCAATTTTGAAGTGTGGCAAAAAATTTGATAAAACGAAAAAAACTAACAAAATATATTTAAAAAATTCAAAATTAGGCCAAATTTGAGCAAGGAGTTTTAAATAATATTGGTAGGCCTCACAAAAAAATGGAGCAAAAAAACTAAAAAAAATAATTAGTTCCCCGAGTGCCTTCTCCTAGCACTCGGGAAGAGACCTTCCCGAGTGCCAGAAGCACTTGGGAAGAGGCGTTCCCGAGAGTGCTAGGGTGAGGCACTCGGGAAGAGGCGTGCTTCCCCGAGTGCTAGGTGAGGGCACTCGGGGAAGATTTTTTCCCATACGGTTCCGTCCATTCGCACCGTCAAATGCAATTTTTCTTTTTCGAGTGCCTCTCTTCCCCGAGTGTTGCACTCGGGGAAGATGGCCTTCCCCGAGTGCCTTACTTCCCCGAGTGTCATGCACTAATAGGCACTCGGGAAAGCCTCTCTTCCCCGAGTGCAATTCTTCCCCGAGTGCAACACTCGGGGAAGATTGGCTTCCCCGAGTGCCCGATTTTTGACACTCGAGGAAGCATATGACACTCGGAGAATTTTGCTTCTCCCGTAGTGCTTGCTCATCGTCGTTTGAATTCCATTCACTGTCCCCATCTTCTTCTTGGTATTTATCATCCTCCTCGTCTTCCTGTAGCGATTCTGTTTCTTCAACATGATCTCCTTAGCTTTGTCGATTATTTTGTTTACTTTGACGCAGCTTGTTCAAGCTTGTGCCGCCGATGGCTACCTTCTCGATCTTCTTCATGGCTCTCCTTGTCGTGGTTTGTAAGAGCAATGTTGCGATGGTTTTGGATGATTTGGACAAAATCAAAGATTTGTGTTTCGGCTTTGTATGTCTGGTCTTATTGTACAGGTGTTTTACACTTTTATTAAGCAAAATACCCGTGCGTTGCTACAGTTAGAAAATAGTTATTTTTTTATTTTCATCCCTGCAATCTTATTACATTTGTTGGATGTCCACACTTTACCAGAAAAACCCAACAAAATTTTAGCTTATTATATTTACTTCAACCCACACATAATCGATGCATAGTTGAAGTGGTTGGATTTCTTCCATATCACCTTTGGTGGGTTTGGTTTGAAGACAGTGGAATGGGACGATAGTTTCAAATTTGTGGGATGGAATGATCCTGTTTAACATTTGGTTGAAGTGGAATAGAACGGTCCCGTCTCGTATTTGGTTGAATGGGGTTGAGTGGTTCCAAAAGTTTCCCCATCTACCCATCACATTAAACTTGTGACACTATTTAGTAGTATTAAACATGAAATAATGACAAAACTCGTTCCATAACCCCGACTCAAAACTCGAGATGAATCTAATGAGCCTAATTATGCTACGATTAGATAATATTGTGCTATAGTAAACAATCTCTAATGATGGATTAATTAGGCTAAATTGATTTGTCTTACGATTTCCCGACCACAAGTGTAATTTGTTTTATAATTAATCTACATTTATACTGCTAATAGAATTTGAAAGGAGCACCCAAAAAAAGAGCATCCAAAAAATTTTGCCATAAGTTTTTTTTGGACTAAACAAGTATTTTGTGGACCCCCTATATCATTTAGGTTCCACCGGTCATCTTCGACATTCTTCTTTTTTCAATTGTTTTTGCCGTTATCTTCTTCCGGGAGCTTGCGTCTGTGGCCACCGGGGTCCTCCGAAGTTGACCCGTCGGCTCGGACGCCTCGTGCCGGAGCTCTATGTAGGCCAGCTGCCTAGCCGTCCACAGAGGCCGCCGCGCCCATCGCATGCCTTGCCGCTGCCGGACATGGAGCTCGCCGCGCCCGTTGCCTGCCTCGCCGGCCACGGAGGCCAGCGCCCTCGGAGCCCCAGCCTGCTGCGCTCGGAGAACTCCCCGCCGGTTGTGGAGGCCGCCACACCTGTCGTCCGCCCGTCGGCCCTGGAGGGTGTCGCGCCTGGGGTTCGTCCCGCCGGCCATGGCCCATGGAGGTCGCGGCCAGCCTCCTCCATGTCGCCGTTCGCCGCCCTGGCAGGGTCACGGGTTTTTTTTGTCTGTTTGCAGGGGCGAGATTAATTGGTGGGCCCGGCGGGTATAGGTGGACGGGTATAGTGGACATGAGTGAAAAAAACAATTCGTTTTTGGCAGAAACGCTCTCCAAATTGCGATTTTTTGGTACTTCATAGTCCTTCCACCCTATCCACTTTCAAAAACATATGATGGGTGGGTCCGATGTGAGGGGTATGGTAGACCCGAATTGGGTGAGAAAAGTTTTCAATTATCTTCGCTCCTTATAGTATAGATTAGCATAGGCACACGTGTAACACGCACATGTTTATATCAGCAAGAAGTTTACTCTACATCAGCTTCTTCCGCACTCCCGTTACTCTATAAATTAACTTTATATCCAACAATCATATATTTTATTCATCCACCATCAACTATCATCTTCAATTAAAAAATTATTTATTACCTCTACGGACCATTCACTCTCCTCTCTCTCTCTCTCTCCTCCCTCCTTCCTTGACCGCCGCCACCCTCTCCCCCTTGATACCAAAGACCGAGCTACTTCTCCACACGCCGGCGGCGCATCCGACTCGAGGCAGTGCGGGCGTCGAGTGGCGAGCTCACCGGCGTCGGGCGGAGACGAGTTCACCGGCTAACCGCGGTTAATCAGCCGGCGAATCCAACGAGTTGGCCTCCGGTCACTCTATTAAAATGATGGTGTCAATACTTGTTTAGCTTAGCAATGAACAATGATTTACTTAGGGAATACAAAATCTTGTCGGGGTCAGCTGACCCCGATGGAAAGGGCTAGATCCACTGGCGGTGGGCGGTGACGTGCCGCCTCGGGCTCGACAGCGGCTACTGGGATTCTTCTCCGTGGACGATGACCTTATCCCTCAACCTTCTTCCCCAGCTCCTTCCCACCACTCTTGAACGAGTGCGCCACGGGGCGGCGCGGCACGACGCGCTTGAGGCACGATCGGAGGACAAGGCAACAGGGAAGGTGGAGCTTGGTAGCTCGTCCTCGGATGAGCGGTGCAGGCCGGCCGCAAGGACGAGGAACAACACCTTCTTCCATCCCCATGCGCGAGGACATGGGATGTTGGGCGGTAAGGTGGGCGTGGGTGAGAAAAAACATAGTCTCTTGGTAATCATCCTCAAATTGCGTTCGGTCTTCCACCCTATCCACTCCTCAACTATATGATAGGTGGGTCTGGTGTGAGGGATAAGGCAAATCCGATTTGGGTGAGAAAAGTTTTCAATTATTTTCGATATTTATAGTATATAGATAGATATTCGATCCATGGACCCTATGGCAAGTGTGGGTAATTTGTTAGAAATAGGTAGAGATCCATTAACTATTATTGTAAATGACGAACTATATTTCTTGAATGCGCTTATGGTCGATGTTTTTGTCTTCTTGTGCAATTTAGTAGTCCTCCTTTTCTCGCAAACTCGATCAAGAGTAAGCTTTGTTAATTTAACCCATGTCGTTGCATGGTTAGTCACTAGCGAACTTTTTTAAAAAATAATCATTTTAAGAAATTTAAAAATAACACCGATAATTATTTGCATCACATGACCGTGGCCGACCCACATGGCACAAATGCTATAATAACATTGCCGCGCCTGGCTACGGCATGACGACGGTAGTTAAGCACGCCCACCGGAAGGGATGATGAGCCTTCCTCTGTCGCCAATGCATGTGGCACTCAAGAATGTGACGCTGTCACGCATCTAGGTGGCGGTGCTATCCGAGAGTCATGTGTGGTTCGAGGACCGGTGGATGGTCGCCTCGGTGTGATGGAGTGATTGACAACGTGGTGTGTAATCGATTCTTGGCTAAGTATTGCAGTGCAGGGCGCTTGATCGATGTCGGGTGCAGGTGAAGAACAAGCGCGAAAGGTCGCCGCCGGTGAGGCCTGTGTGTGGAGAAGACAAGTAGGCTTGGTTCGCGGAGTCAGCCGCGAGCCGGCATGGTGGCAAGAACGCAAGATGAGGTCATGAACGATTTCTTGGTTGAGCCTCAAAACCAAGGTCGAGCCGGGACTACGTGGGAGCCGAGTCATGAGTGGTGATTGGCGGAGGCTACACCGAGATCGCAGGTTTCGGTGGTTCACCAAAACCACCTTGGGTTCCTTGGTTGATCCACAAAGCCAAGACCGAAGAACCAAGACGGGAGGTGCAAGAAGATCGGACCCCTCGACGGTGGCACCGGTCGACCGGTGAGGAGCACCGTCCCCGACGGCAAAGCGACGACGCAGTCTAGAGTCTTCGAAGCGGAGGACACGCGTCGGGATCACAAGGCTTGCGTTGAGGCTAAACAAGTTTGCGGTCGCTGGGCATCCGTCCGATGGTGCGAAGACAAAGACTTCCAAATTCACCCTTGAGGGGCATGTATCCCTAGTTAGCTAGTAAGGGTATTTTAGTCTTTCGGTTGCCTCCATATAACCCAAGTGGTGAGAGGATGGCAGCCATCTCTTGGAACCCTAGATCATTTGTTTTCCTATTTTCCCTTCCTATTTTCCTTAGGATTTTCATAGGACTAGCTTGAGAGCTTCATGGTGAGATCTTGTGAGAGGGAAGGATGATCGGGCGGCAAGCTAGACCTTGTATGAACCTCTTTGGTATGTATAGATGATTCGGCGTGGTTCCTCAAGGCTTGGATGTGTCTTTCCCGTTTCTCCTTTTTGGTGATTTTCGGAGCCCTTTCTTGGCGAATTTCTTGTGGCAGATTTGAGGCCTTTCTCTTTGGGATTTGGTGGGGGATGTATGCTTGAACCCTTCGTGGTTCTTTTCCTTTTGATTCCCCTCCCAAATCTGTGAGCAAAGGGGCTCGATTTTGGGGTTTTCTTGGCTCTAGGGTTAGAGGTATTCTTGGTGGGATTTCTTCGATTCCTCTCATTTTAGCAAGTTTTGGTGGACCAAATCTTGGCTATGGAGTGCCCATGAGCTGTTCCTACTATCCCCAAAGTCTTGTGCAAAACCGTGGAGCGATTCGGGGGATCGGGAGTTGGATTTGGGGGAGTTGACCATGACTGTTCATCCCGAGCTGCCCACCGACCTGGCCGATCGGCAGCTCACACTGGCACCGTGCAGAGGCCTTGTGGGATTTGCCTCGGGTGAACATCTTGGTGAGTTCCATGTTGTCCCGTGTTGCTGCTGTTTCGAATTTGGTTCGTTTTGGAGCTCGGAAGGTCAGGTTTGTGTTTTTGGAGCTTCCTGGTTTGGACCGGTCGATCGGCTACACCTACCGGCCGACCAGGTAGGAGCTTTCTGTGGAAGTTCTCAGAATTTTTCAGGGTGCTCCAGCCGGGACCGGTCTGACCGGTGTGTGCGACCTTCGACCGGCGATCCAAAGAGGCCGAGTTGGTTTTTCCGCTGCGTTCTCGGGTTAGCTTTGGTGGTTGTTGGTTCATAGGACCAGTAGCACTCCAGTGGCTGCGTGGTCTTGACCAACTTGGGTAGTTGAGTCGGAGATGTGCTTTGGAAGCCTTGTTCATCTTGTTGGAGTTTCCATCTCCTTCGAGAAGAATTTTTATCGGCTCCCATTCACTCCCCCTCTCGGTTCGCCTAATCGGTCCTTCAATTGGTATCGACGAGTTCACGGATCTTCGTGATTCTAACCAGTCTAAGATCCAAAGATGGCGCACTGTGAACGAGGGTTCAGTCCTCCGCGCCGATGGGAAGAACTACCAGATGTGGCAGAGGCGGATGGCGGTGTTCCTCCGCGGAAAGGGTCAGATCCTTTGGGACATTACGGTGAACACATCTTATGTTCATCCGATTAACTTCCTTGCTCCAGGATCGAGGGACATGTTCGACGCCAGCAACAAGGCGGTCGACTACTTGTTTCGTGCTCGTCATCCGAATTCGATCGGGTTGGATAGAGGACTTAGCTTGTAGGATTTGGTTGGAGTGAAGAATGCTCATGCCGGAAATGTCAAGTTCGATGCACGGTTGTATGCGACTCTGGAGAGTATGAGAACTTCACTCATCTCCCCGGTGAGTCGATTGATGCCTTGTTCCAGCGGTTCACGGTGGTTGTGAACAACATGAGGGCAAATGTGGACGTCCTCCCGTATGATGACCATGATAGAGCTGTGAAGCTCTTGCACGTCCTGGATCGTACTGTATGGGATGGAAAGGTCGAGGCCATTCTTGAGTCGGAGAAGTATACCACACTGACGGTGAACGAGCTGTTCTCTAAGCTCAAGTCAGCTGAGGTTGATCGTGGTTTGACAGCCCATCTTGAGAGCCCGACTGATTCCCATAGTCTTGCTCTCGTCGGTGGCAAAGGTGCTAAGTCTAACGCTAACACATCCTCCAGGATTTACTCTCTGTCTTCTTTGATGTCTTTGCCAGACGAGGAGTTCAACGTGCTTGGAGAGGACGAGTTGGCGTTGCTGACCAGGCGGTTCGAGAGGTTGCACGAGAACCGGGTGAACTCAAGAAGGAACTCGAGGACATGCTTCAAGTGTGGCAAGATCGGACACTTTTTCGCCGAGTGTCCGAAGGTGAACAACCACAACAAGCACAAGTCCAAGGACAAAGGAAGAAGATCCAAGAAGAAGGAACATGAACATGGGAGGAAGACACGGACCCGAGAGAAGATCAAGAGATCGAGCGACATCGACTCTAACTCTGAGGACGTGTCATCAAGCTCGAGTGAAGAAGAAGAAGAGGACAACAAGAGAAAAAACAAGAAGAAGAAGAAGAAGGACTTCAGCAAGTACTTGAACGGCCTCTGTTGTACCGCAAGCAAGACTTTGAGATGCTACAACAAGAAGGATGGTCTTTGCGGCATGGCACACTCAAGCAAGAGAGAAGCCGAAGAACGCCTCAATTGGGACTCGACTGAGGATGAGGTATGTGACGAGCTCTCTTCTTTGCGCAAGGAGAATGAGGAGTTAGTTGACTTGCTTAATAATCGCGATCACATGCTTAGAGAGCCTAAGAAGCTTAGGAAGGAGCTTAAAGCTTTGTTTGAAGATGCTAGGACTAGAGTAGCTGAGTTAGAAACACAGGTTCTTGATGGCAAGCTTGAAATTGATTCGCTTAAGGCTAGCCCTATGGTTTCTGATGAGGTTGATTGTGCGGATTGCTCTGTGTTCCTAGCTGATCTTACTGCTCTTAGGGAAAAGCATGCCTCCAAGTGTGAGGAACTAGATGTGCTTAGGGTTGACGAGCTGCAATCTAGACCCACTTTGCTTGGTGCATGCACTTTTTGCCCTGGTTTGCATGAAAAAATTGCTGAACTTCGTTCTCGCATTGTTTCGCTTGAGGCTGATTTGAAAGTGCCTATTCCTACTTCTTGTTCTACCTGTGAATTGCATGCTGTGAAGAATTTGGAACTTGCACAATGTGTTGATCATTTGCGGGATGAAACGATAAGTTGCGTGAAGTGCTGAGTTGGTTGTCTAGTCAGGAACCTCAGCTTGGTATGATGATTGCCGGTTATAAGCGCTTTGATGGTTGGGCTTTGGGATCTGATAAGTTTGGTGAGAGCAGTGGTGAGAGAAGGGAAATTTGGGAATATTCGGTTCCCACCACAACCCACACCCAAAGACAAGTTTGTACCCAAGCCAAAACAGTTGCTTAAACCGAGAGAAAAACCAAGTGAGAAGGCTAGTGAAAAGCCTAGTGAGAAACCTAGTGAGAAGCCTTGTGAAGAGCCTCACCCCAAGCCTAAGCCAAGACCAATCTGTTTCCATTGTGAGTTTTGTGGAAAGGATGGTTACAAGAGAGAGTTTTGCTATAAGAGAAGGAGAGAGGCGAGAATGGCTAAGGAGTGGGCAAACAAGGACAGGTACCACCCTTCTCAAGGTGTGCCTGAGCCTCGTATGCCACTACCTAAGGGAAAGGGTGTTGTGCATACGGTTCCAACATGGAGAGATAGGAGACCTTCAGGTGGAGGCAAGTTTGCTGGCCGAGGACCACCGGCCAGACCGGTGCTAGGCAGTCTTTGGGCCAGTTTGGTTTCGTGATGATAGAGGGTTCAGCCCTTTCGGTCGTGGAACAGATGGTAGGCGCTTTGAGTCTGCTGGTGCTGAGTTTGCTGGATGTTCTCCACCTCGTGATCAATACGAGTTTGGGAGAGGTCGCAGTTTTGAGTCTCAGAGGGGTTACGGACCACGTTTTCCTTTTCGTGATACTCGTACTCCTCCAGTGAGACGGGAGTGGTTTTTCCATGCGGTTCCAGGTTTGATAGGTTTGACAGGATGGATCGCAGTTTTGATAGGCGCGGTAGGATGGATGTTGCTAACCCTACTTTTGAGGAAATGGCTCGGCACTGGTTTGACACCTTTGGTACTAACCCCAGTGTTGTGTCATTTGCTCGCTCTCGCTCTTGATTTTGAGCTGCAGGTGGGATGCTCGGAGAACATTTGGTTGATATTGGGGGTGATTCTCCGGCCTCATACCCCGGTGGTGTCAAGGAGGTACATCACTTTCGGGGATAGTGGATGAGGACGGCTGAATTCTGAAGAAATGATAAAGGTAAGTGAATTTGTGACCTTCAAGTGTGTGGCCTTGGTCAAGCCACTTAGTTCGTTTCGCTCCTTGCCCTATCTCATGTGTGTAAGGTGAGCTTTGTATGCTCTTTGACCTTAATGCATGAGTTTAGGGGCAGCCTGTGTGCTTAGTGTGCTCTTTGCTCTATCATGTGTACTAAGGGTGAGCTTTGTATGCTCTTTGGCCCTAGTGCATGTGTTTAGGGGGAGCTTATGAGTTTTGCGCTCCTTTGCTCTTTTGGGTGGTGTCGAGCCCTTTGCCTCCCTCGAGGTCTTGGTGGTTGTGAGCTTTGTGTGTGGGAGCTCCTTTGTAGCATATGTATAGCTTTCCTTTGTGCATTTCTTGCATTTGGCATGGCATATGTAACATGATATATAGGCATCTCTGTATCTTAGGTTGCATGCATTTTGTATCATATGCATTGTGTAGGAAAAAGCTTCTCCTATATACATTGTTCACCATGGTATGATATATATGTTCTTGTGAGCTAGTTTGGTAAGCTATGGTTAGTTTGGCTTAGCTCTTGATGATCTTGGTTTATATCCATAGTTGATGGCTATGTTTTTGAAAATGTCACATGTATGCTCTCTTGTGAGTAAATGCCTTTCTATGATATTGACATGTTTTAGTGGCTTGGCTATGCTTAATTTGTGGTTGGATAGCTTATTTTGATCATATGGGGCCAAAGGCTCATTTGCCATCATGAATGTTTAGCCCCCATGCTTGATCTTGTGGAGGGGCATAAGTTCCTTTTTGTCGCAAAGACATTTCATGTACCAATTTCAAATCTGAAAATGAAATGTAAATTGCTTGGAAAATGTGCTCCCATGTCATATGTGCTAATTTTAATTTGCTTTGGGTGCTAAACCGTTGCATGATGCCTACCAATGAGAAGTCTCATATATAGAAGTAGGCACATGGCTCGGTGGCTTTGACATGACATGAGGTGCTTGTGGGTGTTTATGATGGTCTTATGATTAGAATGGTTGTCCTAGCATGAAGTTTGTGTGGCTTTGCCATTTTGACATGTTTTGCTCATGAGAGGGTGATTTTTCGCAAAATTGCTCAATTCTATCTTAGCTTCGTCCAATGGTTGTGAAACTTGGTGATCTTGTAGTTGATGTCATTACGAAGCTATAGAGTATCTAACTTGCTCATTTGGACATGTGTAGCATCCTATGTTGAATTTTGTCTATTTGAGAAGCTCTAGGTTGCATTTTTTACATTTTTGGCTTGATTCATGCATTGTCAACAAGGGGGAGAAGTTTGAGCATGTTTTAGCTTGCTGCATGCATTTAGAAGGTTTCCAAGTGGTTTCGAGCTATTTTTGAGCTCATGCAGTTCCCAGATGGTCATCGACCTGACCGGTGTCTTTCACCGGTCTGACCGGTGTAAGTTCCCAGGTGCTGGGCGATCTAGCGCACGGCCGATGTGATTGGATCGACGGCCGGTCGAGCAAGGCTGAAGCAGCTGCTCTGTTTTGCGAGGTGGTTTGCATGCATTCATCAAGGGGAGTTGCATGTGTGCAGGGGGAGCTCTTTGTGGTTTTCGAGCTTTGGATTGGTGGTTTGTGCTCTTTGCTTGAGCATGTTTTTGTCTCGGATGTGTCGAGCCGTTGCCCTTGCCTAAGGGGTCTGAGACTTGTCTTCTTCAAGTGATCTTGCTCATTGCCTTTCTTTGGCTTTCGATCGCTTGTTGGAGTTTCTTTTAGTCGTTTCTTTTCTTATCTTTTCTCTTTGATTACCAAAACGTGTGTGTTGTCAATGCACTCATCAAGGGGGAGATTGAGAGCCATGTGTGGTTCGAGGACCGGTGGATGGTCACTTCTTGGTGTGATGAGTGATTGACAACGTGGTGGACCGATTCTTGGCTAAGTATTGCGGCAGGCAGTTGGTCTGGTGCGGTGAAGAACAAGCGTGAAAGGTCGTCGCCGGTGAGGCCTCCAGGTGTGGAGAAGACAAGTAGGCTTGGTTCGAGGGACTCGGTGGCCAGCGGAGTCAAGTGCGGGCCACATGGTGGCAAGAACGGCAAGATGAAGTCATGGACGGTTTCTTGGTTGAGCCTCAAAACCAAGGTCGAGCCGGAACTACGTGGTAGCCGAGTCATGAGTGGTGATTGGCGGAGGCTACACCGAGTTCGCGGGGTTTCCGGTGGTTCACCAGAAAACCACTGGGTTCCTTGGTTGATCCACAAAGCCAAGACCCGGTGGGTGCAACGGCTCGATCGGGTGAGGAGCACCGGCCCGACCGGCAGCGACGACGCACTGGAGTCTTCGAAGCGGAGGACACGCGTCGGGATCACAAGGCTTGCATCGAGGCTAAGCAAGTTTGCGGTCGCTGGGCATCCGTCTGATGGTGCGAAGACAAAGACTTCCAAATTCACCCTTGAGGGGCATGTATCCCTAGTTAGCTAGTAAGGGTATTTTAGTCTTTCGGTTGCCTCCATATAACCCAAGTGGTGAGAGGATGGCAGCCATCTCTTGGAACCCTAGATCATTTGTTTTCCTATTTTCCCTTCCTATTTTCCTTAGGATTTTCATAGGACTAGCTTGAGAGCTTCATGGTGAGATCTTGTGAGAGGGAAGGATGATCGGGCGGCAAGCTAGACCTTGTATGAACCTCTTTGGTATGTATGGATGATTCGGCGTGGTTCCTCAAGGCTTGGATGTGTCTTTCCCGTTTCTCCTTTTTGGTGATTTTCGGAGCCCTTTCTTGGCGAATTTCTTGTGGTGGATTCGAGGCCTTTCTCTTTGGGATTTGGTAGGGGATGTATGCTTGAACCCTTCGTGGTTCTTTTCCTTTGATTCCCTCCCAAATCCGTGAGCAAAGGGGCTCGATTTTGGGGTTTTCTTGGCTCTAGGGTTAGAGGCATTCTTGGTGGGATTTCTTCGATTCCTCTCGTTTTAGCAAGTTTTGGTGGACCAAATCTTGGCTATGGAGTGCCCATGAGGTGTTCCTACTATCCCCAAAGTCTTGTGCAAAACCGTGGAACAATTCGGAGATCGGAGTTGGATTTGGGGAGTTGACCGGCGCTGTTCATCCCGAGCTGCCCACCGACCGGCCCGACGGCAGCTCACCGGTCGACTGCAGAGGCCTTGTGGGATTTGCCTCGGGTGAATGTCTTGGTGAGTTCCATGTTGTCCTGTGTTGCTTGTTTCGACTTTGGTTCGTTTTGGAGCTCGGAAGGTCAGGTTTGTGTTTTTGGGGCTTCCTGGCTTGGACCGGTCTGACCGGCGTGCTACACCGACCGACTGTAGGTAGGAGCTCGTGGATGTTCTCGAATTTGTCAGGGTGCTCCAGCATGGACCGGTCTAACCGGTGGTGCGGCGATCGGCCGACGTGCAGCCCGAGTCGCTGAGTTGGTTTTTCCGCTGCGTTCTCGGGTTAGCTTCGGTGGTTGTTGGTTCCTAGGACCAGTAGCACTCTAGTGGCTGCGTGGTCTTGACCAACTTGGGTAGTTGAGTCGAGACGTGCTTTGGAAGCCTTGTTCATCTTGTTGGAGTTTCCATCTCCTTCGAGAAGAATTTTTATCGGCTCCCATTCACTCCCCCCCTCTCTGGTTCGCCTAATCGGTCCTTCACTATCCAATTCAATTTACCCATTTTGAATCATCAAAATAACATAGTATTTGAACTTTAAATGTTATGGAACTTGGCAAGCACGATATATATAAGGTTCGAACATTCCATTTTAGTAACATATACAAGTCCAAGTGCTACATATTACGAAAATTTTAATTTCGAAGTAGGGTATGATTATCCCTATGTTCCACTTAGGGCTCTCGTTAAATGGTTATCTACTTAGGAGAATCTCAATTAAATAGCATTTAAACAACGAATGTCACTAAAGTTGCCATGCATATTTGGAAAAGGTGTAAAGATATCATTTTACTAACACGTAGAAAGTTTTGAAATACATAATTTCAAAGTAAGCTGTTGTGACGCCCCAGGTTTTTAATTAGTTCTAATCACCTCCTTTGACCAAGTCAACCATCATTAGTGGTTAAAACCCTAGTCAAACTCTTGGTCAAACCCCTAGGATCCATACCCTTTCTAGAACTTTTGCCACATTCTCCAAATTTCACCAAAAAAAATTCAAAATCGGCCAATATAAAAGTTGTGCATCTTTTTATGGACACAATTTTCATAATTTGTGGCATTTAAAATTTTGAGTGTGAAGTGGTGAAAATCTTGGTCAACGGCAGCAACACCATTTTCCAGACGTCGAGAAAATCCTCAAGTTGGCATGCAGTTTATGCAAAATCTGTTCATCAAAACACCTAGGAGCCTTTGTAAAAGTTGTAGAGGGTCATGAGATCTCCAACTTTGCTATTTACATCTTGGAGCACTTTAGTTGAAAATTTCGAGATAAACTCAGTCAACTCGAGCTACTCTGAACTGGAAAACACACCCTGGCACCGCGCGCCATGTCGGCTCCATCACCGTACGCTGGTACACGCACGCCGAGGCACCGCAGTGACCGTCGGTCATGCGTGCCGCGGGATCACGTCTTGGCGCATGCGAGCCGCTGGTCGTGCCACACGGCTGTGTGCGCACTACGCTGCCAGGCCCCGCGCGCCATTGGCTCCCCGCCGCCGCATGTCGCCAACCGCCTTGCCGGCCATACCATGACCCCGTCGTTGACACAGGCCCGAGGAAACTTCCTCTCCACTCGCCCAGCCACTATAAAACCCCTCTCCCTTTCTCCTTGCGCGGAAGCAGCGCCATCGCCATCTGTCCGCCATTGCCGCCGCCGCCGGTGAAGTCCCTCCTCCGCTTGCTTCCATTGCTGTCTCACACCCTTTAGGCTCCTCTCTAGCCCCCACTCAAGTGATACAACCACCCATGGCCTAGCTTTCCCCAGCATCTCGCCGGAGTTTGAGCCGAAGCGGCTCCGCTGCCGCCGCTCACTGGAGCCATCTCCGGCTAAGCCACCACCACCAATCGATCTGTGGTGAGTCAAATCGAGCACTTGTGGCATTTGTTTGCCTGGTCCGGTCGTCCTTCGCCGCCAGTGAGCTCGCCCCGCCGTCGGAGGGCACGATTGTGAAGCTAAAATCTTTGTAGGGTTCGGGATGAAAATCCAAGGGCATATGTGTGAGAAAACAAATCTTTCTAGGGTCTGTGCTAGAAGTAGATTCTTAGATTTTTCACCCTTTGGTCCTGTACCTTGGAAAAATCCTAGAAAATCATAGAAAAATTAGAAAAAGGCAAAACTAATTTTGTTGGTTTCCTTATGAACAGACCTACATCTTTTGTAAAGCATGACCATACTTTTGATGAGTAGTTTTTGAATTAGAATTTGAACTTAGTTTGGATGTGTTTGTTCATAACTTGAAATGTACTCCTATTCTGGACTTGATCTTTGGATATGTTTTTATTTATGTCTGGAATAGTCTAGATCTATGTTTTTGCACAAAGTTACTGAAGGAATCTTTCTCTACGATTTATCTTGTATTTAAATCCGCCTTAACGATTTTTGTAGCTAAAAATAAATCGATTTTTGTAGCCAACTTTTGGATATAGTCTTCAAATGCCTAGATTCACCTCTGGTGAATTTATCTTGATTTTAGAACTATTGTAAATATTAATTCTTGAATTATGCTTAGTTTTAAATGTAATTGCATAGTGTAAAATCTAGAAAGGCCCATGATCTATTTGTTGTGCATGTAGCCTAGTTTTGGGCCAAATAATAGCTGTGAGAAAGTTGGGATCCAGAAGATGTTTATTTATTTTTATATGAATTTTATCTTGTTTTGGTAGCTAAAATTTGTCATTTTTGATATAATTAATGTGAAGCTCCTTTATGTGTGAACTTGAGTTCAGGGGCTGTGAATATGACTAAGAAGCTTAGAATCACCTCCTCTCTATTTTTGTGAATTTAGTTTAATTTATTTACATAAATGTGCACACAGTCACCATTAGTTTAAGTAATTAATTTTTCCAACACAACCATGTGTTCTATAGGAAAAATGTGCTTAATATATTGTTTTAAAGGTGAATATGGCCAACCATACACTCCATGTTTGTCCTATGTTGTTTTGCAATTAATTAAAATTAAAATCACCAATTAATTTTTGCATATGCATCCTCGTGTAGAAATCCCTGACGGTAGCTATACGCTCGTGCCAAAAGGAGGAGACGACGAAGCTGACGGTGAAGTGCACTTCGTGGCAATAGATCAAGACCTGGACCAAAGTCCAGAAGGGCCCAAGGCCTAGTTAGAACTAACACTCGCTTGAAGGCAAGCCCTGGATCATTGACCCATATTTCTTTTATTTAAATTGATGCAACTACCTTTGCTACGTTTGTACATTTACGTTTCAGGAATTGGATGAAACCCTAGATGCATGATCCCTAGGTACCTATGCTCTCTACTAGTATGATAGGTCGATAGTTGCTATGGTACAAGTCGAGTGATATTCGGTCACGCACTGAAGAATAGGTTCTTATGTTGGAATCATAAGATCTTTATAAATGGATTGCTCATGTGGTAAGAGCTTGGGATTTGGGCTCCGGTCCAGTGGCTTTCGTGGGCTAAGCTTTTGAACGTACTAAGCGCTTATCGGGAATGGGACCGGTAAGCCTATTACCTAATGGACACGACAAGGGAACCTTTCCCTACTACCCCTAGGACACAGTGATATGTCCCCCTGCCTGCAACAGTGGGGTACATGTGCTTGGTCACAGGCGGTCGGCGTGACATACCAGTAAGCCTTGTACTGAGGATTGTAGGTTCCGATCATGACCTGGAGAAAGATTAATTCACTAGAACTTGAGCTAAAAGACTGAAAATAAGGATCAATGATCTTAGATACTTTTTGGCAAAACAAACCCACTAGCCAAAAGCCTTGCATGTCTAGAGGTAATTTTTGGACGGGTAAGTCTTGCTGAGTATTTGTATACTTAGCCTTGCTATAATTGTTGCTTTCAGGTGATGTCGTTTGGCCTAGAGAGATTCCACCTGGCTGGGAGCTGGAATGGGTGGATGATGACGAGTGATGGCATCATGGGTGGCCTCCACCATGACACCACTTTACGTTTAGTTATTTCCGCTGTTTTATAAACTCTGAACTATTTATTTCCATGTCAAGAACAATGGTTTGTAATAATTGACCCTACGAGGAAGATTAGTTTTAATTTGTAAGGTACTCTGTACTCTCCATCGTGGGAGTTTTAATCTATACATTTCGATCCTCTGTGTATTATTCAAGTGATTTACCGGGCTTTGACCCGGCAACACTGACGACGGGATGCTACTTTACTATCGCTTAATGGCTAAAGTGGATTGGCTTAGGGATTGTCACAGCTGGTATCAAAGCATCCGTATACACCAGAGTAATTAGATTAACACTAATCACATGATTTAGAATAAAACTTGCCAAGATTGATTGGATTTTGAAAATACCTTGAATCGTTAAGGAATGATTTAGACCGAGAGGCCCTAGAGGGAATCTTGGGTTCTTTAAGGTGGCTTATTAATCTATGGTTTATTTCGCTAACTTCCAGCACTTTACTTTATGTCAGACTTACTTTCTTGCACAACCAAACTAGATTAAGCCACGTGTTTTATACGTGTGTTGTACCGCATCACGAGTATGCGAGGGTTGATAGGGCAATCCATTCCACATATCCTATCTTCTCGGTTGGATGCCCACGTGTTTTATACGTGCACTTTCCGTATGCAAGTCATGCGAAGGATGGCATGTTCTATACGAGATGAACATGTCATGGGTTGTGGATGTTGCCACGTTTTGCCATACGTGTGCGTTCCACATTGCGAATATGTGAAGCAAGGATACACCATTCAAATGGAGGGTGTCTGAGGTTGGACGCTATCCATGCAGCGGCTTGAAGCATGGATACTGTTTCTATAGCGAACGGTAATGAATGAGGACGCTTTCATGAGTGCTAGCACGAAAGGTTCATTGTGTTCTATGATTTTCTGCAGGTACACTAACCACGTTTCGTAAGTCGCTAAGTGAGAATCGAATAGTTCTCGACTAGCTATTATAGGGAGAAACGTAATTAAGCTTTGCCACCGTTACTAACTATGATTTTTTGCTTGATTGCCTTGTGAGGAGGAATAGGACGTTCTTGCATCATGATTAAAATTGGTGAACCCTAAAATTTGTCATAATCCTTAATTTGTGTGCTCTCTAGGTGGAGTCTTGCTAGTTTGTGTTTTCTTACCTAGCCTCTCATGTATAGATGTGTTGCTGTCCAAAAATCTAGTGTGGCTGTTTGCTTGAATTTTTACCCCCTGTTCTAAAAATAATTTGACTAGATGATCTATACCAATGTTGCTCCATATCTAATCTAGTGTTTGCTGACAAAAATTCAAAGTCATAGCTTCTGTAGATTTCGAGTTATGCCCAAATTAGTGAACCTCTGTCATGCTATTTTTCCTGGGGACCTACTCTGAACTTTTGATTAATTTGAGCATCTTCCTAATCTTTCTAGATCAACCTTGGAATACCAAAGACGTGCCTCATAACCTTGCTGAGTTGCTGGTAAAATTTGGGGATTTTTGGGGCTCTAGTTTTTAAGTTGGGAATTTTTGTTCACAGCTGCCAGAACAAAACCCCGGTACCAAATTCTCCCAGACGTGATAACCTCAGCTTTTGATTCCGAGTTGGATATCAAGTTGCTTGAAACCTTTGATTTGGTATGCGCATTGGAGTCATGAATCGTCGAAGTCTTGAGCTGAGCACATGAAATTCTTATTTCCAGACTACTGCGGTTGCCCCGACTCTGACTTTTCTTCAAAGTGGGTTTTCGTCGTACATGTTCTGCTTGTGTGAACAAGCTTATGAATGTGTATTTAATGAAAGCTCAAACTTTTCAGATGGTGGGACCGACACGTAGCTCCCCGAATAGTTTTGGTGTGTCGGGTAGTGGTAGTGACCTACCACCGCCACCACCCATGATGCCTGCAGAGGTATTTATGGCGGCTCAAATGGAAGTGTTGTGCCAAATCCTCCAGACGCAGACACAGACGCAGCCGCAGCTCTCCCAGAGGCTGCAACAGCAACCTCCCCATGGTGCCAACCCAGATGGACCAAATTTGGTCACTAAGACCATGAACTCCACCAGAGAAGATCTAGAGAAACCTCGACCCTATGGGTCTTGCTCACCCCGAGTACCTACCCAGGCTGATATAGATACCATTGCCGGTGCAATCAAGATGTTGGCAGAACAAAGTTCAGTGCTAAGTCAGATAGTGCACAACATCCTCCAGGGTCGTTATCAGGGGCTATCTCAAACTAGTTTAACTGACGGTCTCTCTCAGTCATTATCTACATCTATGGTTGAGCAGGCCCGCTTATGCAATCTGTTGGTGGATCATATGAATCAGGGTCAACTCAGCACCTCCGACTCTCTAGCGAAATCATCTCCTTCAATCTTGCCCTTCGAGTGCTTGGAGTGACTCGAGGGACTGGAACATCTTGTCACGCCGAGGAAGACGAATTGGGCTTAGTAAGGACTTGCTAAAGTCTAGAGACTCACTTCAATAGTTGATGGATCATCTTGCCCATGGTTGTCCTCAGCCCCCAAGGAAACGACAGGCACATCAATAAGCTTTCAAGCCTAAAGCACTCCCACCTCGCATTTGCGACAATTGTATGCAGCCTGGGCATTATGCAAATGAATGCCCGAAACCTAAGCAGAACAAGCCCCATCCGCAGAGTCAAGGCTCCAGAGCAGATAAGGGCAATCACGGCAAAAAGCCAACTATTCAAGTGAAGCAAGGCCAGCTTAACTTCATGGGTATCGTTTCTATCCAAGAACACCCCTCCCTACTTTCGTCTTTTACCATCAACTCTTTGGACGAGATTCTTTTTAAGGGGGTAGGCTGTGATGCCCCAGGTTAATTAGTGCTAATCAGCTCCTTTGACCAAGTCAACCATCATTAGTGGTTAAAACCCTAGTCAAACTCTTGGTCAAACCCCTAGGATCCATACCCTTTCTAGAACTTTTGCCACGTTCTCCAAATTTCACCTAAACACTTCAAAATCAACAAATATAAAAGTTGTGCATCTTTTCATGGGACACAATTTTCATAATTGGCGGTAATTCAAAATTTTGAGTGTAAAGTGGTGAAAATCTTGGTCAACGGCAGCAACAACATTTTCCAGGCACCGAGAAAATCCTCAAGTTGGCATGCAATTTATGCAAAATCTGTTGATCAAAACACATAGGAGCCTTTGTAAAAGTTGTAGAGGGTCATGAGATCTCCAACTTTGCTATTTACATCTTGGAGCACTTTGGCTGAAAAATTTCGAGATAAACTCAGTCAACTGGAGATACTGTGAACTGGAAAACACACCCTGGCGACGAGCCTGCATTCCCGCGCACGACGTCACCGCGCGCCACGTCGGCTCCGCCGCCGTACGCCGGTACACGCACGCCGAGGCACCGTAGTGACCGCCGGTCCGTGCGCAACATCAGGATCACTGTGCACTGATGCATGCAGAGTCGCTGGTCAGTGCCACGCGGCGCGCGCGCACACGCCGGCCGGCCGCTCGCGTGCCTGCCATTGGCTCTCCGCCGCGGCAGGTCGCCAACCGCCTTGCCGGCCATACCGTGACCCCATCATTGACACAGGCACGAGGAAACGTCCTCTCTCCACTTGCCCAGTCGCTATAAAACCCTTCCCCCTTTCTCCCTGCGCAAAAGCAGCGCTGCCGTTGTCCGCCATTGCCGCCGCCGCTGGTGAAGTCCCTCCTCCGCTTGCTTCCATAGTCGTCTCACACCCTTAGGCTCCTCTCTAGCCCCCACTCGAGCTCATACAACCACCCATGGCCTAGCTTGCCCCTGCATCTCGCCGGAGTTCGAGACGAAGTAGCTTCGCCGCCGCTGCCTTTCGCTGGAGCCATCTCCAGCCAAGCCACCACCGCCAATCGATCCATGGTGAGTCAAATCAAGCACTTGTTGCATTTGTTTGCCTGCTCCAGCTGTCATTCGCCACCGCCGAGCTCACCCCACCGTCGAAGGGCATGATTGTGAAGCTAAAATCTTTGTAGGGTTCGGGATGTAAATCCAAGGGCATAAACCAATCTTTCTAGGGTCTGTGCTAGAAGTAGATTCTTAGATTTTTCACCCTTTGGTCCTGTACCTTGGAAAAATCCTCAGAAATAGTAGAAAAATTGGAAAAATACAAAACCTATTTTGTTGGTTTCCTTATGAATAGACCTACATCTTTTGTAAAGCATGACCATACTTTTGATGAGTAGTTTTTGAATTAGAATTCAGACTCAGTTTGGATGTGCTTGTTCATAACTTGAAATGTACTCATGTTATGGACTTGATCTTTGGATATGTTGTTAGTCATGACTGGAATAGTCTAGATCTAAGTTTTTGCACAAAGTTACTAAAGGAATCTTTCTCTATGATTTATCTTGTATTTATGCTAAATCTGCCTTAATGATTTTTGTAGCTAAAAATAAATCGATTTTTTGTGGCCAACTTCTGGATATAGTCTTAAATGCCTAGATTCACCTCTGGTGAATTTATCATGATTTTAGAACTATTGTAAATATTAATTCTTGAATTATGCTTAGTTTTAAATGTAATTGCATAGTCTAAAATCTAGAAAGGCCCATGATCTATTTGTTGCGCATATAGCCTAGTTTTGGGCTAAATAATAGCTGTGAGAAAGTTGGGATCTAGAAGATGTTTATTTATTTTTATATGAATTTATCTTGTTTTGGTAGCTAAAATTTGTCATTTTTGATATAATTAATGTGAAGCTCCTTTATGTGTGAACTTGTGTTTAGAGGCTTTGAATATGACTAAGAAGCTTAGAATCACCTCCTCTCTGTTTTTGTGAATTTAGTTTAATTTATTTACATAAATGTGCACACAGTCACCATTAGTTTAAGTAATTAATTTTTCCAACACCACCATGTGTTCTATAGGGAAAATGTGCTTAATATATTGTTTTAAAGGTGAATATGGCCAACCATACACTCCATGTTTGTCCTATGTTGTTTTGCAATTAATTAAAATTAAAATCACCAGTTAACTTTTGCATATGCATCCTCGTGTAGAAATCCCTGACGGTAGCTATACGCTCGTGCCGAAAGGAGGAGACGACGAAGCTGACGGTGAAGTGCACTACGTGGAAGTAGATCAAGACCTGGAGCAAAGTCCAGAAGGGCCCAAGGCCTAGTTAGAACTAACACTCGCTTGAAGGCAAGCCCCGGATCATTGACCCATATTTCTTTTGTTTACATTGATGCAACTACCTTTGCTACGTTTATGCATTTACGTTTCAGGAATTGGATGAAACCCTAGATGCATGATCCCTAGGTACCTATGCTCTCTACTAGTATGATAGGTCGATAGTTGCTATGCTATAAGGACCGGTACAAGTCGAGTGATGTTCGCACTCGTGAGAATAGGTTCTTATGTTGGAATCATAAGATCTTTATAAATGGATTGCTCATGTGGTAAGAACATGGGATTTAGGGCTCCCATCCAAAGGGCTTTATGGGCTAAGCTTTTGAACCATTTCAAGCACTTATCGGGAATGGGACCGGTAAGCCTAGTACCTAATGGACACGGCAAGGGAACTTTTCCCTACTACCCCTAGGACACAGTGATGTGTCCCCCTGCCTGCAACAGTGGGGTACATGTGCGAGTCTGGGCGGTCCGGCATGACGTACCAGTAAGCCTTGTACCGAGGATTGTAGGTTCCGATCCCGACCCGAGAAAGATGGGAACCACTTGGTCGATGCATACCCCGTTTCGTTTTTGTGTGGACCTTCTTGGGGTATGCATTCTTCCGTGTGTTTAGGTTTACCTTGCAAGGTTATTAGTCGATCGATCGTCGGCCTCTCACCGTTATCTGAGATTGCTTAATCAACTGGACATGAGATCTCTTAATGATGGAACTATGTGAATATTGATGCTTGATTAATTGTGTTGCACAGCTTATGCTTGCTTGGATACTCAAAAAAAAACTTATGCTTGCTTGCAATAGTTGGCTTATTTAGTAAAGATTAATTCACTAGAACTTGAGCTAAATGATTGAAAATAAGGATCAATGATCTTAGATGCTTCTTGGCAAAACAAACCCACTAGCCAAAAGCCTTGCATGTCTAGAGGTAATTTTTGGACGGGTAAGTCTTGCTGAGTATTAGTATACTCAGCCTTGCTATAATTGTTGCTTTCAGGTGATGTTGTTTGGCCTAGAGAGATTCTACCTGGCTGGGAGCTGGAATGGGTGGATGATGACGAGTGATGGCATCATGAGTGGCCTCCCATGACACCACTTTATCATTTAGTTATTTCTGTGTTTTATAAACTCTGAACTATTTATTTCCATGTCAAGAACAATGGATTTGTAATAATTTACCCTACGGGGAAGATTGGTTTTAATTTGGTAGGTACTCTGGACTCTCCTTCGTGGGAGTTTTAATGTATACATTTCGATCCTCTGTGTATTATTCAAGTGATTTACCAGGCTTTGACCCGGCAACACTCAACATGATGGTTCTTTATTATCGCTTAATGACCAAATGGAGTGGTTTAGGTGATAGTACGAAATTATCTCGGGTGGGGTTGTCACAGCTGTGTATTATCCCACTATCTCACTTACGACTCTCATTAAATTGTTATCTACTTAGAGAAATCTCAATGAAATAGCATTTCATAATTGAAGGTCACGAAACTTGTCATACACATTGTACAAGGTGTAAAGATCTCATTTGACTAACATGTATAAAGTCAAGTACTACATATTTTGAAATACATAATTATAAAGTAAGTCATGTATTATCCCACTATCTCACTTAGACTCTCGTTAAATGGTCATGTACTTAGAAAAATCGCAATTAATAAATACATTGATATTTATTTTTCTTTCAATTTAATAACTTAATGAACCTTAAATATTTTAAAACTTTAATGAGGCTACATCATAAGATATATTTATTTCATTTTAACTATATTAACTTCTACTACAAACCATCTCACAAAAAAAAACTTCTACTACAAACCCTAAGAGCGCATGAGCTTCCATCAATCAATATACAGTTACTTTTCAGTTTTGAATTAGGCTAATGGAATACTATTGACCTTATTCAATTTGAATGAGGCCAATAGATACTAACACAGTAATAGTATGCTGTGGGTTGTTGTATCATTATCTTCATATGATATGACGTCAAAATTAGAAACCACGACAAGATACAATAAATAGGATTAGTAGAATAATAGCTAGAAGATGATTAGGTAGCAACAAGTTTTTTAAGACATCAATAGATCGGACCTTTCCCAACTGCTTCTACTCGTTCATAAACGATCAGCAGCAACAAGTTTCTTAAGATGGCATGAACAGACAGATGTAGTTGTTGCATCTGGAAGGTCCTTTACACAAACCATCAGGAGATCAAACCTTAGCCAACTGTTTCCACTCATTCGCAAAACATCAGCAGCAACAAGTTTCTTAAGATTTCTTGGAAAAGGAATATATTTTAATATTCCAACCTCTGCATGAAACTATGCATATAGTTGTTTATTATTACACACAAGTACGTCCCAAGCTCAAAGAAAAGAGTTCCAGTCTCAAACAAGTCCAAAATCACCTAGAAGCAATTCTATTACTAAAAGACCATCCATTTAAGGCAACCAGTTTCTTAAGATGGCATATCATGGCCATTCATCATTACAATTTTCACACTAGCGATAAGAACTTATCGTCAATTTCCATCCGCAGATGGCAATTCTAATCTCATAGCTCCCTAATATTATATTCTGTCGATTGCTGGAACTTCTCCATCTTATTTCTGGCCTCCTGCAATTGTCCCTTCACCTTCTGCAGCTTGACGGTAGTAGCTTCAAGCTTCATGTTAGCTTCCGAGGATCCTTCCCATTATTCTTCCATTCATCACCTGCATGACCTGAAGTAAACATCAGCACCAATAAGTTTAATAAGATGGCATGCCATGGCCAGTCATCGTTACAAATTATTCCAATAATTGTAACTACCTATTTATTGATTGCTTTTCCTTCTTCATTTGGATAATAATCCGCTGTAATGATTGCTTATCCTTGTCCACCTGGATAAGTTCATACTACATTAGCTTAAAAACAGAAACAAATGTAGTGAGGTAAAAGAAATGGCTGATGAGGAAGATCAAAACTCAGGGGTGGAACCTACCCCTGAGGATGAACTCACCGATTTTGATGACTTTGTTCCCGTTACACCTAAGCGAAAAAGGAAACCTAATGTGAAATTCATTTATAGTGTAAATAAGAAATTTGATGAGAGCAAGGAAAATCCTGCTTAGAAGAAAAACCCTGCCAAAAACAGGAATCAAGGAAACCTTGAAGCTCCTGTGAAGGTAGGTAGGGGGAGAAAGAAAAAAAAAATACATCATGAAAGGTCTGATGTGGAATTGCAGGGTCATCAAGAAAACTGGTGTATCTGCCTTTCCTCAAAACCTAATTCTTAGAACATAACTTCCATTTTATTGGGCTGCAAGAGACTATGCAGCAAGGCATTGAGGATTCAGTTATCAGAAATAAACACTAGAAAATCATATCTTTGGAAGTGGGTACCTTCCAATGGAAGGTCTGGGGAATTGTGGTGGGAATTAATACTAAATTATATGATGTGGGGTCTTTTTCTAAAGGGAGATTTATGCTCTAGATGAATTTGTGGGATAAACAGCTTAGGTTCAAATGGAATTTAATCACTGTATATGGGGCTCCACATGCATGAGGAGGACAAGGATGCTTTTTAAACTGAATTAGCTATGTTCTTTAGCAAGTGCAAGGAGCCTTTCCTGGAGGGAGGTGACTTCAACATCATTAGATATGGCTCTGAAAAAACAAACCTGGAGTCACTAACAGATTTTCTGGAATTTTAACTCCGTTGTTTCAGCATATGGCTTGCATTGATTGATAGACATGGCCGGGGGGTGATACACTTTCAAAGAGAAAAGAGATGTTTGTAAAAGTCAGTTGCATGTTTCAGGAGCTCATCATCCCCATATATCACTCCATTTTCCCCTTCTAGTGAAAAAAAGTATTTTTCCTCTTTCTCCCATTGGCAAATCTATGGAAGAACTCTGTGTTGATGTCCCCTTCATGCAATCATTTTTCATGAGCTCTTTTATACTAGTATAATTCTTCTTCCTCTAGAATCTTCATGAGCTCACTTGTTAGGTTTACTCTACTATGCATTTGTTAATGGTTCAGGCACTGTTCTCTTCAATTTGCTCCAACTCCCATAATTCATTATGAATAATCAACTTTTGTTTCTTCCTATTCCCTTGCCCATTTAATTCCCAACCTTTGAAGTATTGCTTGAATTTTCTGATTTTGAAAGGATAGTCATAACATACCTCTAGACCCTGATTTTTGGGGACAGGAAGAAAAACTTTTAATGGAAGATAATGAGGTGTTGTGTGGGCCTTTCACTGAAGTGGAAATTAAAACAGCTCTGTTCCAAATGGAACATAACAAAGCAGCAGGACCTGACTGCATCCCTATAGAATTCTTCCAATCATGTTGGGATATTGTTAAAAATGGCATTGTAGAGATGTTCAATGATTTCCACAAGGGGAGGTTGAATGTGGGCAAGCATAATTATGGTGTAATTACTCTTTTACCAAAGATAGCTGATGCGGCGAAAATCCAACAATATAGACCTATCTATTTGTTGATTGTTTATATAAATGGATAACTAAGACAATGACTATTAGAATCGCACCATTTGCTAAGAAGTTAATAGAGAAAGAGCAAAAAACATTTATGAAAGGAAGGAACATCATGACAGGCATCATGACTTTGCATGAGATTATCCATGAAACAAAAATAGGAAAGGAAAAAGGGATTGTCCTGAAATTGGACTTTGAGAAAGTATATGACAAAGTAAGATGGAGTTTTTTGCTAAACTATCCGAAGATGAGAGGTTTCAGTGATGTGTGGTGTAACTGTATTAAACAGGTGATATCTGGTGGGACTGTAAGTGTCAAACTGAATGATCAGATTGGGCCTTACTTTGTAAGTCACAAGGGAGTGAGGCACGGGGACCCTCTATCATATATCTTATTCAACTTTGTTGCTGACTGCTTCACCAAAATGGTCAAAAAGGCTCAGAGCAACCACCTGTTGACTAGGTTGGTAGATAATTTATTACCAAATGGGGTGGCCATCTTGCAATATGCAGATGACACCATTATATGCCTCAAGAATTATGTGATAGGAGCCAGAAATCTGAAACTATTGTTATACTATTATGAAATCATGTCAGGGTTGAAAATCAACTTTGCAAAAAGTGAAGTTATTATGATCAATGGAGATGATGAAACATCTGAATGCTTTGCAGAGATATTCAATTGTAAGATTGGTCATTTCCTTATTAAATATCTAGGTGTTCTAGTGAGCCCTAGTTGATTGGACACCTTTGAAAGATATGAACAAGAAAAGGCGTGATGTTTGGAAAGGGGGTGCTATGTCGATTGCAGGAAGAACTACCTTGATTAATTCAAGTCTTACCAGTGCTTTTATCTATCATATGTCAATGTATCTGTTACCAAAAACAGTGTGGCAGAATTAGATAAACAAAGGAGAACTTTCTTTTGGCAAGGAGGAGGTGTTAAGAGAAAATATCACCTGATCAAATGGGAAATAATTTGTAAGAGCAAGAGTACAAGAGGATTGAGGATTAAAGACATAAGGAACATGAACATTAGTCTCTTATGTAAGTGGTGGTGGAAGCTGGACAATGAGGAAGGACTATGGCAGGATATTGTTCAGGCTAAGTACCTCAAAAAAGCTGTGATAGGAGATGTGAGCCATAGATTAGATGTCTCCCCTGTATGGACAGATCTTTTGAAAATCAATAATCTGTATCTTAGAGGAAGGAAAGTGTAAATCAGAGATGGGGGATCGATGACTGGAAAGTAAAAACAGTAAAAGAGTTCCTCCAAAAAAAAAATGGTGAACCCTGGTTCAGAAGATGGCTTCCTGCCTTACTGCACACACAATGGGGGTGTCAGTGCGGGAGGGCGTCTTGAGCATCTCCCTGAATAATGGGAGGGATATTGGTGTATGGAAAAAAGGGAAGCATGGGAAATTTTCTGTGAAATCAATGTATGATCAAATATCCAGTGCTGGTGGTGGTGATTCCTTCACCAGAATCTGGAAGGCCAAACTTCCTTACAAAATCAAAAAATTTATGTGGCTGGCGGAGAACAATGGTATCCTTACTAAAGATAATATGATTAAAAGGAGATGGGTAGGTGACCCTCTATGTCAATTCTGCAATGAGCGGGAAACAGTAAACCACCTTTTCTTTGAGTGCATTGTAGCTAGAGTTATTTAGGGGATTGTGGCTAAGTCCCTTGGGGCTGACAACATTCCCAATAACATCAATCAATATTGGACTTGGATTCAATTTTGGTTGCCAGGTGAGGAATCTGTGAAGTGTTTTGGGTTGGCAGCAATTTGTTGGGCCATATGGAAAGCTAGAAATAAATCGTGTTTCGAGAAAAAACAGGTGAAACACCCTGTGGTAGTACTGAATCATGCTTGTGCATACATGAAATTTCGGGCAGGACTGTACAAGGCCGACTTCCATGAGCAGCTGGTGGCGGGTCTGAACGTGATGCTGTCGGTGGCATATCAAGTTCTGCAGAATCAGAGGCGATCCTGGATCAGGCACCTTACAAATCCAGGATGCAAGGCGTGACGGGGAAGAGGATGAAGACCACCTAGACATCTGATTCCTGATGGGCACCAAGAAAATGGTGAAAGTTCATGATATGGCGGAAATAGCTGGGGCTTTTGAGTACATGTTAGAGTGGCATGGAAAATAGCAAGTTTGGCTGGCTGTTAGGAAAAACGTTTGTATTTCGTTCTAAAAAACAATTCTTTAGATGTTTCTCGATCATTTTTCTTAAGACGTGCATAGCACGTTTTTCATTAAAAAGAAGAGAGTTACAAATAAGCAACCTTAGGAGAACCCCTAAGGCGCGGCGTTACAAGGAAACACAACAAGAGACACGACGACCAACATAGCCAAGGAACACCAATAGAAGAAAACACAGAACTACCGGCAACACCTAAACCTGCACGAAAAGAAAACATCAAGAGCGCAAGCACATCACCGACAGACTCACACCTAGGCGCCAACGGGAGAAGAGCATGAAGGACATGCTAGATGATGCCTCCAAGGAGGGGAACGACGTCGACGCCATCATTATCCGTCTACCCACGCCGAAGCAGACCAAGTTTACACCTGGCAAGACAAATGGACGGAGGCTGAAACAACGCCTCCAACGAGGTAAGGTACGTTCCGAAAAAAACGCACCCGTTGTCGGTCCGATGAGAGCGGACCAAGCTTTACAGGCCTCCAGAGCCAACTTCACGCAGCCCACCGCCAAAGCCTAGAAGTAGCCAATCAATGGAAAGGCAGCAAGCAACTCTTGGTGGCGACGATGAAAAGCTTCTGAAGGAAAGGCGGCCAAGAGCGACCACCACTACCAGGAGGGGGAAGGAGCTCACCCGCATCCCCACTCCCCACGACCGGCGCATCCAGCAACACTCGAAGACGACGAAAGGTGGGTACCGAAGCAACAGAGGTAACGTGAGGTGCCGACAGCCTGAGGCACCAAGGCGAGGACGAGACCCATCCTCCCATCCCACCCGTGGAGAAGACGACAGGTGAAAGCATGGAGCCACATGTTGTCGATAAGTCATGCAGAGACGACCAGCTATGCCACCACCAAGCTCGACGACGAAGCAACGGCACGCATGAATCAGGAACGACCACGAGAACAAAACGACCAAAGAAAACGGGCACACCGACCCAACTCCACCCTAGAGATTTTCTCAAGAAGCAGTCGGGTAGCCCCAGCCACACCACCATGGCGCCATAGTCACCCTTGCTTGGAAACTACCGGCCAGACCACCGCGGCATCACTGGTAATCACCAAAGCAAACCACCGACGACCTCACCACCACGGCACCGCCGTCATCCCTGCATCATGCCGGAGTAGGGAGACACCACCACAACAATGCCTCCAACAACGTTCACGACGCCCGAGGGCGTCGCCGTTGTCTTGCCGGAGGATCCGGCATGGCTTTCGCCTATGCTTGCCTACCTACAGGTATGCGACCGAGGGCCATGGAGAGGCCCAACCTTGTGACCAAACGACCAAACACCGGCACGGATGATGCGACACGGCGGGTCAGGGGGCAACCAAACGCGGAGAAGGGGGAGGGAGATGACGGCGACCGAGCGTCCTCCCCACCAGGCACAACCACGAGCAGCTGTCGCCACGAGCCCGCCGCGGCCCGTCTCCTCCGAAGGGCGCCGTCGACGTCGGGGCCCAGCACCGAAGGAAGGCGCCAGCACGAAGCCCGCCGCCGCCGACGTCGGAGGAAGCACCTGGCGCGAAGGAGAGCGGAGCCACAGCGCCGCCCTAGCTGAGGCACGGCCACGGCCACGCACGGGCTCCGGCCAGCTGCGAGCACCGCGATGCGGCCGAACCGCCCCTTGACGACGGCGCGGAAGGCCACATCCGACCCGGATCTAGGGTTTCCAGGTTGCCCACAGGAAGAGGGAGGGGAGGGGAGAGAGGGAGGGCGGCGGCGCCCCAGGAGCTCACCGACGCCAAGAGAGCCGCCGGCACCGGCCGGGGGCCGAGGGAGAGGAAAGCGGCAGCGAACAACCGGTGGTGTGGCGCACGCGAGGGAAGGGAAGAGGAGGCAGGGAACGAGAGGGAAGAGGGAGGAGGGGCTGGGCCGCCGCCCGGAGGAGGCGGCAGCGGCGGCCACCGGTGGCTATGGGCGGGGGGCTTCGCGGCGGCAGGAGCCCCAGTCGCCTCGGGAGGACGGGAGATTTTTTCTCAGCCGGTTGTCCGATCTGTTTCTCGATCATATGTCCCCTTCTGATAACTCTGTATCAGTAATGGAAATGGGGCAGTTCCCCCGGTTAAAAAAAAGAGCTGCAGTAAATTCACTTTTCGAAAGTTTGTGGCGTGCACGGTATGCTAACGAGCCACTATATAGCGAACGACACGCGCACCTAGCTATTGTTCCACATGCACGTACAAACTGATCTACACTGAGCACTGCATTGTCGTCTGGCCATGACATCGAAGAAAGCAAACTACGGTGACGCTGCCGCCGCCGGAGTCCTCGGCGAGTATCTCTATGAAGGTTGCCGGATATAAAACTCCGACAGGAATCGTGTTTTTTCCAAAGAAGGTTAATACTAAGATAATTTGACTTAGGACAAACCTTAATAACTGTTACGAAATATTAATGATGATCATTAGCTTAATCATGTAATTAGCATAGTCATTAGTCTTTGTAATTAGGAAAGGGACAACTGCCCTCCGACCGGGCACGTCTCCCCCGAAAGGGTGCCTGCGTGCCCCTTCACTGTACATAAATAGTGGGGTCCACCCCCCTCAACAATCAATCACATCATTCACTTTACAATACGTTATCACGCACGCACGCTCTCCTTCTAAGCACTTGACACAAGACAAAGGCCACAGGGCCTCGCCGGCGACATCACCGGCCTCCCTCCTGGGGTGAGAAATGGATCCCCCATTCCGTTTAGTGGAGACAGCTTTTGCAACCTACCTTGTTATCCCCGTCGGCACCCGTTAAGGACGTTGCTTCTTCTGCACTCACGGTGCACGCCATGGCCGCCGTCAGTCCGGCCTCCGTGGTCGTCGTGGAGGTTGTGGCCGCCGTGGACGTCGTTCCCCTCCACCACGCCGTGCTTCGCCGGCCGAGAGCAGCAACCGCTCCTTCGAGCACGCCGATGACGACGCCACCGTACACCGCCAGGCTAGTCCACCGTAGTCCATCTCCGGCGACGCAGCATCTTCCGACGCCCACGCCCCTAGGGAGTAGCCTCGCCGCCCTCTCGTCATTCGCATTCGCCGCCCTAGAAAAAACACAGAAGGAGTTGGGGTCATCCCCGACATCAACATACCTGCACAAGCGACGGAGGCGGCGGCCGGCAATGCCGGCTTCAGTCCTCAGGCCGGTCCCACCGCCATTCAATCCTTCACCACCGCGAACTCCACATCTGGCCTCGTCGGACCTTCTATGGCGGTGCACCTGAGCCTCACCGCCGGGACGATGGCGGATTGGAATACCACTGGTATCCAGTCCTATGATCCACATACCATAGAATCTGAACGTGAAGTTCAGAAAATTATCAATTTGCAAAACATTGCGAATAATCTTCCAGAAGCATTTACTGATTATAAAGGTGTCACAAAATCATATAATCCTGCTGCAAATGTACCAGAAAGAGTAGAAATTCCTACTCAGGAACTCCCAAATCAAAATAAGAGGGGGAGAGGTACTACAACAAAGGATAAGGCTATACAAAAGCCTCCGTGAAAAATAAGAAGGTCACTTCCAAAGCAGTAAATGCATATCAACATCAAGTTGATAGACACCAATTGGATATTATAAATCCAAATAATATGCATGTTCAACAGATACATCACATACTAGCACAAGTGCACAAAATAATATAAGTGCTAGGACATCGGAAGACCCGAACTCTATTGTTGTGGGAAATCATGATGAGTCACAAGGGGTACAAGAAATTTCCATTAATTATATTGATTCTGGAGAATCATACAATAGAAAGACTACAAATATCGACATTTACTTTGCCACTAAGATTGCAAATAAACTTCGCATTGATCCAGAACCTAAGTCCATGGCAGAGTGCATCAAGCGCTCCAACTGGGTCAAAATGAAGGAAGCAATTAAGGCAGAATTAGACTCGCTCAAGAAACGAGAGGTATTCTCCACAGTGATGCCTACTCCTCGTCATATTTTTTCCTGTGGGATCAAAATGGATTTTCATCCGTAAAAGGAATTAAAACAATGAGGTGGTGAGATACAAAGCGAGACTTGTAGCACAAGGGTTCACGCAGAAACCCGGCATCGATTTCGATGAAACATATTCTCCAGTTATTAGTGGTATAACATTCTGATATCTAATATCATTGGCAGCACAAAAAGGTCTATCCATGCATCTCATGGATGTAGTGACAACATATCTATATGGATCACTAGATTCAGATATATATATGAAAGCTCCGGAAGGAATTGATATCCCGAACAAGAATCATTCGCGCAACATGTATTGTGTAAAACTTCAAAAGTCATTATACAGCTTAAAACAGTCGGGAAGAATGTGGTACAACCGACTAAAGGAATTCCTTCTTCAGAAGGGTTTTTCCAACAATGATGATTGCCCATGTGTATTCATCAAGAAATCCTCAACTGGATTTTGTATTATATCTATGTATGTTGATGACCTCAATATCATTGGGACTCAACAAGATATAGATGAAGCACGCAACCATCTTAGGACGGAATTTGAAATGAAAGATTTGGGTAAAACCAAAATTTGCTTAGGTTTACAACTTGAGCACCTCCCGACAGGGATTTTAGTGCACCAGTCTGCTTATATCCAAAAGATTCTACAGAAATTCAATATGGATAAATCATATCCATCCGAAACACCTATGGTCGTATGCTCTCTTGAAATTGATAAAGATCAATTCAGACCTAAAGGTGAAGATGAAGAGGTATTGGTACCAGAAGTTCCATATCTCAGTGCCATTGGAGCATTGATGTATATCGCAAATTGCACAAGGCCTGATACAACGCTGCTCCAACACAACGCCATTGGGCGGGAGTTAAGAATATCTTCAGATATCTCATTAGCACTACAGATCTTGGCTTATTTTACAAAATTAACCCAGATAAAACATTAATTGGATATTCAGATGCTGGCTATTTATCTGATCCCCATGAAGCCAGATCTCAGACAGGCTTTGTATTTTTACATGGTGGAATAACTATTTCATGGAAGTCATCTAAATAGACTCTAATAGCCACATCCACAAATCATTCTGAAATAATTGCATTATTTGAAGCATCACGTGAATGTGTATGGCTTCGCAGAATGATTAAGCACATACAACCATCATGTGGTATAAGTTCAATCATGAATCCTACCATAATGTATGAAGATAATGCTACTTGTATTGCACAAATGAGAGCAGGTTACATAAAGAGCAATCTTACCAAACATATGGCTCATACATTATTCTATCCTCATCAACTACATAAGGTGGGAGAGATAGAAATCTTGCAAACCAAATCTTGTGATAATCTTGCAGATTTATTCACAAAATTACACTACAAGAAAAACGCCGACTAGTGACGCAAAAAAAGGTCGTTTCTCATCATAAACCGCGATTAATGACGCCGGTTGTTACGAAAACGCGCCGTCATTAATCGAGCGTCACAAACCGCGATTAATGACGAGACCTTATTTCCCGGCGTCATGAGTTTAATGACGCGTGGAAAATCATCTATACAATGCGTCATAAGTTCGGTCCTGCAGCTTTGCCACGCCGGGCGTAATCGATGTGGCATCTGATGTGGCATGCCAATTGTGACAAATCGTATGCGTCATAAAACGAATTTGGCCCGTTTGTAGCTGGGTTGAGCCCAAAACTATTCCTGTAGGCTGGCGTTGTTCATATAGGCCGAAAAAAATTTTGTTGGGCCCAATTGTAGCTTTTTTAGATGAAATTTCATTAGGCGGGCCCGCTTTTGTTGGGTCGAGTCCAACAGTGCACACATTGTTGCGTTAATTTGAAAAAAATTGACTTTTGGCCCAAATAAAATTGGGCTAAGTCCACTGAAGGACAATATAAAATTAACTAATCATGCATCAGTATTAATGGATTTCATTACAATTCTGATCCTTTTTTTTAAATAATTCGATCTGGTTGGCAAAATAGTAATCAGACATATTTCTTTATACAATATAACAAATTGTTTTTACTATCAAACGACCATATTGTTCATCACATATCACAAATTATTACAAGATAGGGTAACAAAGATCACAAGGAATATTGATTAACAAAGCTAAATCCAGTCATAATCACAAGAGAAAGTGGAGATTTGATCTAATGATCTTAACCTCTTCATCTTTTCGCTAAGCGATGAGCGAAGGAGGTCCTCACCGCCTTCAATTAGCTTCGCAACCTCTTAATCTCGGAGCTGCATTTTCGTAGTTGATTCGATTCTTGGTCTTCTTCTTCAAGCTACATAACTCTTTCGGTGAGCAACAAATCGTTGTCAGTTGTACCCCATCGATTGGGAGCGTCAACGCTCTTCATCAACACTACTACATAAGGATTTGGTACCCATTCTTGAGTACTCAGTGCCTCTGTTTTAATTTGTTCGGAAGAAGCATCATTGACTTGGTAGCTTCCATCTAGCAACAGTGGATCCCAAGTCGATTAGGACCTTGTAATTGATTCGAACTAAGGAAACAAAGGTGTTAAGTTTGTTACCTTGGAGCAGGTCCAACAGAGCGACTTCGGATGTTGACCCTTTGGCCTCTGAAACAAGTACAAGAACAAGAGGTAAGGGTTGAGATCATTCGCAATCGGAAACAAAGAAGGTGTTAAGTTTGTTACCTTGAGCAGGTGCGAGCAGAGCGACTTCGGATGTTGACCCTTTTGTCACAAACAAGTACATGAACAAGAGATAAGGGTTGACATCATTCGCAATCGGAAACAAAGAAGGTGTTGAGTTTGTTACCTTGGAGCAGTCTCGAAAGGAGCGACTACAAATGTTGACCCTTTGGCCCGCTAAAACAAGTTCAAGAACAGGAGATAAGGGTTGAGATCATTAGCAATCGGAAGAATAAGTTGACTTGGAAGAATCTCTTGCCATAGGAATGAAGATCCACAATCACCAAGCATGCAACAATAATATTCAAAGGCAAAGAGCATAGGGAAGCAGTCCAACAATTTCATCTACAAATTTCTACAAACCACAAATAAGTTGACTTGGAACAATCTCTTACAATAGGGAACAGAAGATCCACAATCACCGAAGCATGCAACAACAATATTCTGCGGCAAAGAGCATGGGGAAGCAGTCCAATAATTTCATCTACAAATTTCTACAAAGCTCAAATAAAATGACTTCTAACAAACTCTTGCGATAGGGCATGAGATCCACAATCACCCAAACATGAAACAATATTATAGAAAGCCAAAGAGCATGGGGAAGCAATCTAATTGAATCGATCAATACAGGGAGGAGACCGCAGACCTGACGAATAGGACGGGAAGAAGGTGCCACTGCCGAATGCCGTCTCGATTTAGCTGCCCGACCTTCCGCCTCAAAGATGATGTTCTCATGCAACGGTTGCAGATCTGCGGCGCTGTGGTGAGCCTCGGGAGCCGACGAGCAACGAAGTTCGAACCATCTTGCAGCTTCAAGGACGTTGCCGAGGAAGGCCGCCGTCAGAAGAGGAAGGCCCGCTCATAGCAAAGGAAGCCGTCGTCGGTAGCTAGGCCGCTGTTGCTCCTTCCGCCGTAGATCTAGGTCTCTTCGGCGCTCGAGGAGAAGATCCCCTGATTTTGGAAAATTACCAGGAGGGAATTAGGAGACCTGGTTTCCCTCTTTGTTTTATATATAAACGAGGAGGACCGAAGGATGAGCGGAATTCAAAATTTCAAGTCCGCCTTTGTGGTCCGGGCGGAAACGAACTTTGAATCATGGACCCAAACGTCAGTGACCCAAACGAAAGACCTCTTGGGTGTCGGACCCAAACGTCAGTGACCTTACGCAGAGAGGCAAGTTGTTGACTGGGTTGTCCGTGCCACCATAGATCATGGAATTGACAAACACACACAGGACTATACTCTACTTCATATTCACGTTAGACGGATGATCCGATTTTAGCATTACAAATGTACTCACTGCAACAAAATAACGTACCGTTTCAACTGTTTATTACATGACTAAAAACACTTAAATAAAGCATTAAAACTACAGGGGACCCTAGTACAACCCTTTAGGTAATCTTCTACGGAGATTGTGCATAAATTTGGGATGATCAGTGCATACAACCGCCCAATCATATGTGAGTATTCCGTGAGGAAAGATTCGCTCTAAGAGAGACATGCACTTGTCCTGCAATTGTGTGCAGTTAGCCTGAATTGCCCATCGTAGAAATGAAGTCACACTTTCCTTGCTTGCCATGTCCCACATCTTTGACGCACAGTGCAGCTTCAACCTTTCGACTTGGTACATGTCGGCGACCGAGAGTAAATAAGGCCAGGTATTGGTAGGAGTGTCCCATAAATCAACCTCCTCCGGGAGTGATCCTTCACTAGCATATTTGATCAGGACTGAGAAGCCATCAGGGTGTGTGTCAATAATTGTCAGCTTGAGCTAGACTCCTCCTCGGGCCGTAGAGCATTGCCTCCATCACACAAGATACTTTCGCCACATCGCAGCGATCGCTCAGATTCACCGCATTCTCGCACCTACGTGGAACACAACTTCCACAGGGCTTGGGCTGCAACAGGTTTGGCATATGCTTCTTTGCAGATGGAGGAGGAACTTCAATGCGCCGTCCTCCAAGATCGAAACAACACATGATATGTGTATGCGATCTTCACTTTGGATGTCACGCTCAATGTCATGATGCTCCACCGACATTCAAATCCTCTTGCTTGTAGATCCCGATTCATGAACCAAACTTCTTTTGTAGCTTGAACTCAAAGCGTATCATCTTCATCGTTTGGGTCTCCTCGCATGCAACAATACTCGCACCTACGTGGAAGTAGTCACAGGTTTGACAAACAATAACATAATGCGACCGTATCGCCATGTGTGAGTGTGTGTCTTCATAGCAGCAACGAGACACGTACCATTTGGGATTTGTGCAGAGGAACGAGGACAACGGCAATGCCGTCTCGAACATCCATCCACCGATGATCATTCATACCGTAGGATAGCAACGTAGTTTCCATTGTGACGGCCTCCCACCATGAACGTACGATTCCTTGAAGTTGCCCGCGGTTCCTACGGCTTTCGCTTCCTGGCTTGAGACTGAGAAGTTGACTTGCATGGAAGGAATCATTTTAGCGTCTAAAGCCATTAATACAAATGGCCTACATTGATCGTCTCGTGCCTAAAGTGTCTCTTATTATAGTGGGCCGGGAGTGAATGTGTCGTTCCGAAATGTCCGTTCGTGGACATCAGTTACCACTCGGAATGGACGCATCCCTTGAGTGGGTGTGGCCCGTTGGTCATGAACTTCACGGTTCTAGTCCTTAACGATTCACAATGATCGACACATCCGTTCGGAGGGGGTGTCTGCGCGTGCACACAAGTTCGCCTTAACGCCCAGTGCCGTGTTAACGCAATTCTCAATGATCGACACGTGGATCAACCGAGAGTGTCGTTCCCAAACGCCCATTCGAGATGCCCTTCTGTGCTTATATGCATGTTAATATTACACACACACACAAACAAACAAAAATAAAAAAACATATATTGCTATTCCAATTCCAGCTTCTTCCATTTTGGTCTTGTCGCGACAACAAGTTCATCACGCTTTCTCGCTCCAAGGCTGCGGGAATCATCAAGTGCAAATCCGCACCATTCGTGAGACCTTTACAGTCACGACTAACGCAGCGTACCTGATCGAGGAGGACTTGTCAAGTCACCCCACACCCCGCGTGTTGCAACGCAAGGACCATCCTGTCCATCTGATTACAGCACCCAATCTTGTTCTCCAGATGCAATTGACACCTAAACCATTACATAAATAAACGGTAGAGAGTTGTCTCGTTGTTGATGCGGCATGAGTCGATGCTGAGATGGCCATTAGATGCAGATGCGGCGTGATTTGTCCATGAGGACTTTCTGATGCACTAGAGAGGAAAGTCCGGAAGTAAACACATACTACCTAGACACGTCGGGCTCATCCCGTGATACCCATCGTCCACACATGTAATCGATGCACGCCGCTGAAGATTCTGACCTAGATAGATTCCTATCACGTGTAGGCCTGACTATATTTCGAGCATCTCACGTTTTCCATAGTTACTTTAGCAATGCTACACCGAGCTCACATGACCGCTGTAGTCCTCGATAAATAGGCGAGTGCAGCAGAGCGTTCTTGAAAGGCAAGGCCAACACTCATCGGTTCCGTCTTGCATTTCTCTACTTGATGGGATACAAGGGTGAGATCATTTTGTTGGCAAATCTTGTTTACTTTATGTATGCATGGCATCGAGACGGTCACATTGTTAGCTTATGTAGGGTTTGTTCTTCGTTTGTGTATGCAAGACGTGGGAATGGCCGGGCAAGGAAGGGACTGAGCATGGAACTTGGAGGAGTCGGGAAGGGGAGCTGCGGGTGTAATAGCACCTCACCGCCACCCGGTTCACCAGCCATCGGCACAGCAGCACCCAGCCCCAATGGCACCTCCACTTCCGCTGGCATCGGCACCTCAGCAACACTCGGGGGTGATGCCACCCACTCAGACCGGCAATGGCAATGGCACGAGATCACCGAACCTCATGGCACCACCTTTTTCGCCCACGGCCCACCACCACCTCTGCTGTTGCCGTTGAAATGCCACCCCGCGCTGCTCATTGAACAAGATGAATCGCATGACCCGAAATGGTGCAGGTTGCTTTGGCTTCAGGCGGGCCCGCCCGTGTTTATCACGGAGGAATATGGGTGTGCCCTTTTTGCCAAAGGGGTCACAGGCAATGGACCATTCGTGACCTGCTGTTACACGCGCACAACATCGCCGTTTTGCCTGCCTGGATTTGGGATGCAAGGGCGAGGCATCGCGCTTTGGAGGAGTATCTCGATCCGGAGACGCTTTGCACTCGCGTGCGGTGATTTCCATGAGCCCGTGATGGTAGTAGTATGAGCTGTGATGGTAGATGCTAGTAGTATGTAGCGATGGTAGTAGTATATGAGCCGTGATGGTAGATGCTAGTAGTATGTGGTGATGGCAGTAGTATGAGCCGTGATGGTAGATGCTAGTAGTATGTGGTGATGGTAGTAGTATGAGCCGTGATGGTAGATGCTAGTAGTATGTCGTTCAGAGTATGTCGCTGTAGTTCGAACTATGGTGGATCGATCCATCCTCATGTGTAATCAATGCGTATGCATTCATTTGTGTCGTTGTATTTGGATTGTGTTGTTTCTAATAAAAATGGTATTGTGTGTGTACTCCTCGGTATAAATTCGTTGTATCTGAAGTTCATTCATTGATTTCTTAAATACCTGGAAGAACACCGACGAGAGTCCGGTTGTAGTTTTCGATCGGACAGATTAAATCGTCATCAAGCTACGCAATGAAAACCAACATCTTACAAGAAAAAGTAGTAGTAGTATTCAATCGTGCTAGATGAACGTAAGGCTTAATCTTCGCTCGCTTCTTCTACTCCTACTTCTACTAGTAGCGCTACCACTAATCCACTAATCAAGGCGCCGCTTCTTTGTCGATGGTGCACCCGGCGCCTTGTTGCACCGCCACGGACGAGGATGTCGCTCTGCTGCCGCCCGTGGAAGATGGTGGCGACGTCCTGTGGCGCCGCCCGATGAGCCCGTCCTCCAATGCCGCCGCCGAGGATGATGTCGCCGCCCATGGCGGCTCGCGCGCGCCTTGGCGCCGCTCCATGGCGGATGATGACGGCCGGTCGATGGTGGCCTCTGCTCGACGAGGATGGTAGAGATCGATTGTCGCCGACCAATGAGGATGAGAGAGGATGACGACGCTTGGAGATGACATTTCCCCGGCGAGTGGTGGTGCTTCCGCGCCCCTCACCCCTGGCACCTCTTGCTGACTTGCGAGGGGTGCGATGTTTCAGAGGCACATGATCTTGGATTTCATTTTGTTCCACAAACTCCGAATCATCAGAGGATGTGTCAACAACCACCCGAATGGGCCTCCGCTCTGCCTCCTCTTCATCAGACCACTGGAGATCCTCCCTTTCATCAGAAGAGGAGGAGGATGTGGCTTGCACCGCACCTCTAGGAGACAATGGCTCCATGGGGAGAGGAAGTGAGCGCTGTGCGAGGATGGTGTTTTTTGTTGGTTGCAAGAGTTGGGAGAGGAAGGAAGCGCTGTGCGAGGATGGGGTTTTGTTGGTTGCAAGAGTTGGGAGAGGAAGAGGGCGCTGTGCGAGAGTGGGGTTTTTTGTTGGTTGCAAGAGTGGGGAGAGGAGAAGAGAGCGCTGGGAGGAAGGGGGATATTTATGGCCAAAGGAACCCATTCAACCATTATTGAAAAAACTACTCCCGAAAATATTAGAGTAGTTGTGGGATCCGTTCAGTTCAAACTGATTCAATTTTGACCAAATTTACACTTATATCTTCATATAAACTTATCGGGAAGTGAGAATTGCATTCTTTTGTGGATGGAGGGAGGACGTTCGAGGAAGGGGAAAGACCGCTCAGGAATGTTAACGGACCGGAAGAATAATTGTAGTCCGTAAGGTCCTTTAGCAAGACATCGTATACCGGACCTTCGACTACCTTTCCACTCATTTGTCTTTGTTGGGTAACTCCTCCATTGTTCTCCCACAACCTTGTTCTTTGGCTATCCTGTCAATGATGCCTCGTCCTAGGCAAATCTTATTCTCGACATTGTTGTGAGCGCCGCCAATAAGATCGGTGATGCAAGAGATTTCATCATGTTCAAAGTCATCGCAAGTGTTGGAACCGCACTCGTTCAGGTAAGGCACGTCAGTTTGACCCCTGGATTCAGAAATCTGAATTTATCGGTGAATCTGGAGCAGTGACATTCGCATCCGTCGCTGATATGCGGCTTTTTGAGGTCTCCTTTCCTGCATTGGTGGGAAAAGGACCGATTGATTGGTTGCGGCGGATCCGAAAGCCTAGTCGCCTTAGATTGCGAGGCTGGTGCAACGCTCATGCTGAATCCTTTGTCTCCTCGGGCACATTCGCCTTCCTCGACTTGAAATGGAGCCAAATGACTACTCTCCAAGCTTGTATCTTGTGCCTTGAAACAAAGAATCGGTGCAGTCATTTGTCGTGATTACTTTCTTTTGGCTAGAGAAATCTTTTGCAGCGCTTGAGTCATTGCCCGTTTCCATGTGGCATTTGGGTAGCCAATCCGACTGGACTACACTTCCTTTGGAAGATTTCAGTGCGAGTTCTTGAACACATGCGGATCTACTTGGGGCGGATCTTGAGGCACCTCCCCATCCCGTTGGATTTCGGTTGTCATGGGTTATTGGCATGGGCAACTCTTCTCTACTCGAAGGTGAAGACCGATTGTTCTTTGTTGTTCTGGAGGAGAAAGAAGTCTGGGTGGTAGAATTAACTTTGCATTCATTCGTGGGGACATTTGGCAGCCTATTCCACAGGAGAGAGCTCGAGTTAATAAGATCATCTTGTTTGGTCCTGGCAAGTGCATTGTTACTGAAGAGCATGTCATTTCTGGTTTGGCTGACCTGAGGGCAAATCATATTTACTTCCTACGAACTTATCATCATGATGAAAAGAATGAGTACTGGATCTACCAGCAGGGAATAGGTATTGTTCCAGGAACTCCAACGATCTGCATTAAGCAGGTTCGTGGGGACTGGATTTGGTCGAGAGGAACATGGCTGTTGCCTAGCTATCCGTAATGAGGAACTTCGATTGTGTACCACCTGTAATGCAATTCAATGTACAAATATCTATATTATCATCCTTCGTCAATTATTCTGCGCATATGTATGAGTTTCTACCACAATCACTGTAGGGAACAAGTAGTTAACATTCGATAATCAGGAAGGTCCTTCCCGCAAAACATCAACAGAGCGGACAAGTATCAAACATCATAAGATGGCATCTCACAGCTACTCATCACCACAAAGTTCACACCACCAACAAGTAGCAAATATCAAAATACAAGCATGATTAGCACCTCTAAACCGTCTACCTAGCAATAACACCACGATTCACATTATTCCTCATTGTTGTCCTTCCTGAGCGACCTCTTATATGAGGCCTGTCGCAGCAATTCCCTCACCTTCTTCACCACAAGTGTTGCAGAATCAAGGAGGAGCTTGGCCTTGACTGCGGCTGGCGATCTCTTGAATCTCCCTCTTAGCCTTTGCACATTCTTCCTTCCACATCCTTGCCTCCCTTTCAGCTTTTAGGTACCTGGCTTCACCCTTTTCGTAGGAGACAACAGAGCATCATTCTCATTTTCTTTCTCGTCTCAAACAGGTCATGGGTTACCTCCCGTAGTATTGTGTTATCGTCTGACTCAACCGCTTTGACATTGGCCTCCTCCTTAGCAGTTGCACATGCTTCTTTCCACGACCTTGCTTCCTCTTCGCTTCCTTCATTTCCATCGGTTTCTCTAGAACTTTTAGAGTCCTAATATCCCATTCGGGATCTATCCACCTAAACGACGTACTTCATGCCATCGATGCAGCCACCGATTTCGTTCATATAATTAGCGATTGACCACACTAACATCAAGCATGAAGCAACATTTATTAGAAGTGATACAGTTATTGTTTACCTGCAGCATACATATCGACGCCTGTGGTTGGCGCTGTCCTATACTTCAGATGGACAGGCAACCCGTCCTTGCACTCGTTTTCATTAGGATCTATAACGATGACTTCACGAGGACCAGGCGGCGATCGGAGCTTTAAACACCTTTAAAATACATGAATATAGTCTATTAACCTGCATCCCCAAATCCGAATTCCCCTTAACTAGTATGATGATCAAAGTAGCATGGCTAAACAGAGACCCGACCGAGCGAGTCCCGCTTCTCCATTCGCCACTAGGGTCGCCTGATTCGCCATTCGCCACGGGCAACAGCAGATCTAAGCACCGATGCTAGCTCTAGTCTTTACCACAAGGAAAAGGAGCGTGGTGCCGGCGAGTCTCTTGCAGAGTTGCAGTAGTGTATGCCGCATCGTTGAGAGAAATGAGATATATACACTTGTCTGCGGGAAAACTTTTTTTGGCCGTCACGCTTTTCTCCGCCAACTTACCGTAACTGCTGCTATTGTTGGGGTAGTTACACAATTGTTTCTCGTGAAGGTCCTTCCCCAAACCATCAAAAGGACTGACGATCCGATTCGGATCAATCCAAACAAACAAGATCTTAGCTTTTCCTCCCTTTTTACCCCTAGGAAGGACCTCCTTGCGAAACATCAACAGGCCGAAGTTTCCTGAATCAAAACTGCCCCGTTCTCTATCTATTACCACCATACCTCCATTGTTTTCTCTACCTCTATTGTAACGCGTATGAATTCGAATGGTGAGTATGCTCAAAGCGAATGAGTTTGGATCTTCTACGGAGATTGTGCATAAATTCGTGATGATCGCATACAACCGCCCAATCATATGTGAGTATTCCGTGAGGAAAGATTCGCTCTAAGAGAGACATGCACTTGTCCGCAATTGTGTGCGCTAGCCGAATTGCCCATCGTAGAAATGAAGTCACGGTTCTCGCCTATGTCCCACATCTTTGGCCGCAGTGCAGCTTCAACCTTTCGACTTGGTACATGTCGGCCAGAGTAAATAAGGCCAAGCATTGCGATTCACAATGATCGACACGTCCGTTCAGAGGGGTGTGCACACAAGTTTGTCGGTTAACACCCGGTGCCAGTCGTTAACTACAATTCTCAATGACCTCCATTGCAATGCATATGAATTCCAAATGGTGAGTATGCTCGAATCAATTTGGAATAGATTAAACCAAATCGGCATAATAAGATGACATCTCATAGCAACTCATCACCACAAAGTTCACACAACCAGTTCACCAACAAGTAGCAAACATCATACGATGATCCGGTAGCCAACACCAAAACACAATCATGATACAAGTTTCACAATAATCATCACTACTCATTCATAATCATAACTCCATCTCATGTTTGGCCTCCTGCAGCTGTTCCTTCACCTTCTGCACCTCCTACCGTGAATTTTGTGACCTTGCGGTACTCTCTTGCATTTCTTAATGTCCTTTCAGAAGATCTGCATGTCTCATCTCAGGGCGAGGACTCTATAGGATCTCGAAAGAGATCGAAAACATCATAGATCATTAGCGAGAAGAGAAAGAGCTTAGACACACTAAGGACAAGACAATCGAAGGCGGAGATCATTCTTCTTACCATATACATTGAATAAAAGCGTCAATGAATGGGTAGGATATTGAGTTTGTCGTCTTTTCTTTTAAATTTTCAAGAAGTTCGTTATGCTGTTGGTGAAAGCGGGTACTAATAGGCAAGGGTACTGTTTCACCAACCGACAACGAACTTGAACATCTAAAGAAAAGACGGACCAAACAAACTTAATGTCCCTACCCATTTATTGACGCTTTTATTCCAATGTCTATGGTAAGAAGAATAATCTCCCCTCGCTTCTTGTTCTTAGGTGTGTATTGTTCTCTCTTTCACTAGTTGTTCTATCATGTTTTGGATCTCTTTGGAGATCCTAATAGAGTTTTCCCGAGATGAGGCATCTGATCTTCAAAATAACATTAAGATGTTCTTGTAGAACTAAACTAATCCTTGGAGAAATCTCATCTCGATCCGAAAAATAAACTCATCTCAATCTATAAAAACTCGAATCCCTTGAACCCATTTGCATGAGTACAAGAAACAACCACCACACGCCACAAAACCTGGTTGTTTGCTACCTACATAAACTCAGTTGTGCACCTCCACAAAAATCCATAAAACAAGTGGCTTGAAGCACATCTAGAAGCTACTAAAATACAAAACCCTCTTGTAAGACGATGCAAATTGAAAACTAAATCAATCTAACATGAATTGTCTATAGCCTATCAACTTCTAACACCTATCAAGTGCAAATCTAAAGTGCGATAATGCAATATAAATCTACCAAATATGCTCATCAATCCTCCGGATCCCCAAATCTAGATATCCCCAACCCTAGTAAGATAGGGAAAATAAAAGCGGCTCAAACCGAGGACCAACCTCGCTCTTGCTGTCTCATCCTCTTGTTGCTGGGATGTGGCGGCGCAACCATCTTCCCCTCACCGCTAGGATCCGCCATTCCTACCACGAACTATCGCAGATCTGCGTAGCAGAAGTCAAAAGTCTTTGCGAAGTTTGAGTGAAGTGTCTCGCCAGCCATTCGATAAGTAATTATAGACTCAACTGAAACTTACATGTGGGACCTGGTCACAGTAAAGAATTTGCATGAACTATTAGTAGATTTTCCCATGTTCTTATCAGAACGCATCGAGCTGGTAAATAGCACAACCTTGTTCCTTCAGGTCCCTGGTTCGAACCCATGGTATGGCAAATTATTTTTGCAACATTTCGTGACCTATGCTTATACGTGGGACCCTGGAACTATTTATGACGACTTGGAACACTCTATTTTAAAATAATACTTACATGTGGGACCAAAGTTGTTTTATGACGCCGCTGACATGGCGAAAATGCTTACATGTGGGACCCTGGAAAATTTTATGACGACTTGGAACACTCTATTTTCGAAAAAATGCTTACATGTGGGACCCTACTGAATTTTATGACGACTTGAAACAATCTGTTTTTAAAATAATACTTACATGTGGGACCGATGTTGGTTTAAGACGTTTTTTCAGAGCTTATGGCGTCACAAAATAGCATGGAACATGGAGCGAGGCAGCGGCTCATGTCAACCGTAATGACAAAAAATTTTTTGTCACTAAATTTGCTCGGAAGTGAAATATTATGACGAGATAAGCCAGGAACGTCATAAATCAATGACGCTAAAATGTGGTTGCGTCACTAGTCAACGATTTTCTTGTAGTGTTATTACCAACATCCTTATTCCAGAAATACGTTTCTAGGATTGGTATGAGATAACTCAAAGATTTGCAAGAATCAGGGGAGACTCCCTTTGATATATCCTATATATATAATCATCTGATTATTGTACTCTTTTTTCTGTATGAGTTTTCCTCACAAGGTTTCTCATAAAGGTTTTAATGAGGCAATGTCAATACAAGAACATATCTCATATCACCTAATTTTTCCACTAAGGTTTTAAGGGTGGTATACAAGGCATATTCTATGTCATATCTTCTGTTGTCTCTATAAGAGTTTTTAAGAAGATATAAAATCCTTTCTCATATTTTCCTATTAAATTTTGGAGAAGGATATTCAAATATGATCCTCAGATCATTATTCTCTAGTCTTATTTATGAGTTTTTCCTTACCAAAGTTTTCTCATATAAGTATCTGATGAGACAATAATGCCATATCATTTTCTTCTTATATTTTCCCACTGGGTTTAAAGGAGTTTTAGTGGCATATACACATATATTGGTTTCTCCTCAAGATTTTCCCATAAGGTTTTTGGAGGAGTTTTACAAGATGATATCCAAGGATGATTGAAGCCAAATTACATCAAGACCTCATGAAACTATTGATCAAGGAGTGTTACAAAATATTAATAATGATCATTAGCTTAATCATGTAATTAGCATAGTCATTAGTCTCTATAATTAGGAAAGGGACAACAACCGTCCTCCGACCGGGCACGTCTCCCCCGAAAGAGTGCCTGCGTACCCCTTCACTATACATAAATAGTGGGGTCCACCTCCTCATCAATCAATCACATCCTTCACTTTACAATAATAACGTGACCATATTCTACGATGGAAGGAGCAATTAATAGACTAGTTTGCAATTAGCACACGCAGAGAAAAAAAAAGCCAAGTGCGGAAATTTTCACTGTTGGGAGCTGCAGTAAACTCACTTTTCGAAAATTTGTGGCGTGCACGGTATACTAACGATCCACTATATATATAGCGAACGACACGCGCACCGGCTATTGTTCCACTTCCACATGCATGTACTTCCTCCGGTTCTATATTAGAAGTCGTTTAGGACAGTGACACGATCACCAAAACACAACTTTAACTTCTATTTTCTATAAAAATCTTTATTAAAAAGTTACATATGTATATTCTTATGAAAATAATTTTTAAGACAAATCTATTTATATGATTTTCACATTTTCAAACTCAACAACTTAAAAGTTATCCATGATTTATATTCCCAATGTTTAACTCAAATCTTGTCCAAAACGACTTCTAATAGGGAACTGGAGGAGTACAAACTGATCTACACTGAGCACTGTATTATTGCACCGTACGGTCGTCTGGCCATGACATCGAAGAAAGCAAACTCCGGTGACGCTGCCGCCGCCGGCGAGCGGCAGAAGCTGTCGCCTTCGGGCCTGCCGATCCGCGACATACCGGGAGGCTACGGCGTGCCTTTCTTCTCGCCGCTGCGCGACCGCCTGGACTACTTCTACTTCAAGGGAGCGGAGGAGTACTTCCGCTCTCGCATCGCCCGCCACGACGGCGCCACCGTGCTGCGCGTCAACATGCCGCCAGGCCCCTTCATCTCCGGCGACTCCCGCGTCGTCGCCGTCCTCGACGCGCGCAGCTTCCGCGTCCTGCTCGATGACTCCCTGGTCGACAAGGCCGGCACGCTTGACGGTACCTACATGCCCTCGCTCGCGCTCTCTTCGGCGGCCACCGCCCGCTTGCGTTCCTCGACGCCGCCGACCCGCGTCACGCCTGGCTGAAGCGCGTCATGATCCGCCTCGCCGCCGCGCGGATGCACCACGTCGCGCCGGCGTTCGGCGCCGCGTTCGCCGCCACGTTCGATGACGTCGAGGCCGGTCTCGCGGCGTCCGGCTCCGAGGAGTTCAACAAGCACAACATGCGCCACATGCTCGACTTCACCTGCGCCGCGCAGTTCGGCGGCGCTCTGCCGAGCAAGGCCATCGGCGTCGCCGCCGCGGCCAAGGCGTTCAAGTGGCTGGTGTTCCAGCTCCACCCTATCGCGAGCAAGGCCATCAAACCGTGGCTGCTCGAGGACCTGCTTTTCCACACTTTCCGCCTGCCGCCGTTCCTCGTGCGCCGCGACTACGCCGACTTGACGGCCTACTTCGCTGACGCCGCCGCCGGAGTCCTCGACGACGCCGAGATGGTCGACCCGGGCGCCATCCCGCGGGACGAGCTCCTCCACAACCTCATTTTCGTCGCCATCTTCAACGCCTACGGCGGCTACAAGATCTTCCTTCCCCACCTCGTCAAGTGGCTCGCCCGCGGCGGTGCGGAGCTGCACGCCAGGCTTGCCGACGAGGTCCGCGCCGTCGCCCCCGCGGGCAGCACCGGTGCTGTCACTCTCGCCGCCGTGGAGAAGATGCCGCTGGTGAAGTCGGTTGTCTGGGAGGCGCTGCGCATGGACCCGCCGGTGGCGTTCCAGTACGGCCGCGCTCGGCGCGACATGGTCGTCGAGAGCCACGACGCTGCATACGAGGTGAAGAAGGGCGAGATGCTATTCGGGTACCAGCCGCTAGCGACGCGCGACGAGCGCGTGTTCCAGCGCGGCGGCGAGTTCTTCCCCGACCGGTTCGCCGCCTGTTCTGACGACGAGCGGCGGCGGCTGCTGGAGCACGTAGTCTGGTCAAACGGGCTTGAGACCCGCGCATCCACGGAGGAGAACAAGCAGTGCCCCGGGAAGGACACCGTTGTGGCGGTGGGCCGGCTGATGGTGGCGGAGCTATTCCGGCGGTACGACACGTTCACAGCCAGCTTGGAGGACAACCCGTTGGAGCCGGTGGACATGTTCACGTCGCTGACGAAGGCTGCCGCCGCGCGGCATGGCGATGGTGAGGCGTGACGCTCGTGGCAAAATTACACTATCAGAGAGTGCCATATGTACATGTTCGAAAGTTTCAAGTTTGCATGGATAACTGCATGTGGAGCTTGATTTGGCAGATGTTAGAGTTGACCTTGTGAATCAGACGCATATGGAGCGGATTTGGCAGATGTTAGAACTTAAATGGACTCATGGTGATATGTGCTGAGTAATAAATAATTATACGTACTGCCTCCGGTTCCCTATTAGAAGTCGTTTTGACAAGATTTGAGTCAAACATTGGGAATATAAATCATGAATAACTTTTAAGTTGTTGAGTTTGAAAATATAAAAATCATATAAATAGATTTATCTTAAAATTACTTTCATAAGAATATACATATATAACTTTCTAATAAAGATTTTTATAGAAAAGAGATGTCAAAGTTGTGATTTGGTGACCGTGTCGCTGTCCTAAACGACTTCTAATATGGAACCAGAGGGAGTAAATGTTCCATTGATAGTAAGACTGCCACCAATATCTTCAAATTTCAAAAATGTAAATTCATATCCCTAAACTTATTGTACGTGAGCTCCAAATTACATGTACTTGCATTAAAACTGCGTACATGACAGGCAAATTGTGGATGATGATGTGGATAGGTCGTGTTAGGTCAGTCTCAGTGGGTGTTTCATAAATATTAAATAGGTTGTCATGTGAGCACTTTTGATGATGTGACAGTATATTAATGAAGAGAGAGGTAAAATGAGTTTCATGAGGATGACACCCTCTGTACATAGTTACCTAGACAACTTGTGTCTTGCATGCAACCTAGAAAACAGCAATAGATGAAATTATGCATTGAGAGGGAGGTGTTTCATTATAGTTTCAAATATTTTTAGATGATGTGTCATTCTAGGTAATCGTGTCCATAACATCTCTACTAAGAATGGCCTTAAGCTTATGTCAGCCCCACCTGTTTCTCTCTGCCTTCTCTCTTCCTTGTATTTACCTCAACCGCGTCAACTCCGCAGTTGAGTTGGCCACCTGAGCCCACTGGGAATCCTCCAACACAGGAAAGGCGCACGCAAGATCGGGTGAGGGAGACTACAAGCCCATGTGTGTGTGTGTCATTATGGGGACCGTCCTTTAGGCGTCGCCACTTTAAGCAATACAGTGCCATTTACTGGATCATTAATTATCTGGCACTAGCATAAATCAGAATGCCACTTTAAGAAGACTGCTCATGGCGTTGGGTAGGTAGTGCCAGAGGGGCGCCGGGGTGGGTGTTGAGAAAGAGATAAGATACAGAGAGAAGAGAAGTAAAAACAGTAGATCTGAACTGTAAAATAGTTGAAAATTTTGTGTGAGAAGGACTTTTATTTCACATGTGAGAGCTATAGGTACTCCTTTTATTTTTCAAGCTATTTGTCTTATTTTAAACAAAGAAACACTAATAAACCGCCTTGTGTTTTTTTAATCTATGTGGTGTTTCTCTCATGTTTTTTTAGTGTCGTTTCTTTCAGGATTTTTATTATTAGAAACAGCACCAAGATAATTCTTGGTAATGTATGTCGAAGTAAACTTGTATTAAAAGTGGCATACTGGCAAGGTACCTTACGTCCTGGCCCATAAATTTAATGTGGGGTTAAGACCATGGTGCAAGACGTACGTACCAATAATTGTTGAGACGACAATCTAGCTAGGTCCCATGTGAACTTTGTGGTTGCACATATGCGCATATATATGTACCCGCGGCGATAGGATATAGGATATCGTCTTGGACTACTCCGCTCGCGGCCTAAGGAGATATAGGTGACGAGCAAGGTGAGCACGTGAATGAGCCTATAATGTTCGCGGCTTAATGTTGTATTTGCACCCATATTCTTATGCAACATCTTGTAATAAATGCAGAAATGTAACGTAGAAGTTACAATTAATATAATGTACATCTCGTCGTGTACTTATCTGCACCAATGCAATCATGCATGTGGTGCATCAAGATGTGTACCATACATTCTATCTTCATGTGTTATTTTCTTTTTGCTTGATAAATGTATGCATTCTTCCCGTCGTCCTATCAAACTTCATCTCTCTCCCTGCACTACGCCAGAAATGATTTGTCTTGGCGGCTAAAACCGGTCTTTGTTGGTGGGCGCACCCCATTCCACAACCCCTACCTTAATTTTCTAAACGAATCTAACGAGCCTAATTATGTCATGATTAGACAACATCATGCTACAGTAACCAATCTCTAATGACGTATTAATTAGACTTAATGGATTCGTCTTGCAATTTCCGGTCCATTCATGTAATTATTTTTGAAACTGGTCTACGTTCAATATTCCTAATAGATCTTGAAAGAGGACCCAAAAGTTTTACCTTGCGAACTAAACGGGGCCATAATAACCTTATGAAAGTTAAAAATATATATGTAACAGAAACAAATTAATTAAGAATGAATAAAAGATCTTATATATATATATACATACATATATATATATTGTATGTATATTATACACCTAGGTGCATTCGCAGCAGCAAATGCACCTAGGCGACAAACAGCTCGGACGCCCGGTCCTACCAAACCGTCCGAGCTGCACGGAGCCACGGACTAGGTGCCGCCGCCCCCGCAAACCACCCAAGCCGCACACAGTCACAGTCGCAGGAACCGTCACCCCCTCCCTCCTTCACGGCAGCCCTCTGCTCCTCCTCCCCTGCTCCTCCCCGACGCGGCCGCCGCTGCAGGACGCCATCCTCCTCGACGCCCGACGCCGGTGTGCCTTCCCTCCCTCCGCGGGCCCCTCGAGCCGTCTCCGGCGGCCCCTCGAGTCCGGCGCGGTCGACGAGGAAGGAGGGGGTCAGCGCAGCGATGCAGGAGACGGGGCCTTCTTCCCGGCGGCAGGTCTCCTCTCCCCTAGCTCCGCTCCCTCCCCTTCGTCTCCAATCAGGCTCCCACGGCGGCGAGGCCCCTGCTCCCTAGCTCTGCAAGCGAGCCACAGCGGGCGGGTGGCTCGGCCGCAGCGCGGGGGACCTGCACGGCGGGAGAAGCAGGGCGGTGGCCACTTCTAGCTCAGATCTGGTGGCCGTGACCGTGCTCGAGGCTCCCGACGCTTGGATCTACGACGACGACTTGCCATGGAGGTCCTGGCGGCTCGAGCTCGGTGGAGGCGGTGATTCGAGTGGAGGCGGCGGCCATGGCGGTGTGCCAGGGAGCTCCCTGCGGCCTTCGGGCTCCTCGACGGCGGCGGCTGTGAGCGGCAGCGCCAGCCCCGCGCCACAGCAGCGTCCCGACGACCGCTACCTCCACCATAATGGCTTCATCCACTGCGAGGTAAGCGATATTCAACCTCTCCTCCATTTCCCTTCACCCATTCCCCTATCCTGAGTTATACCTAGTCTTTGATTCATGCAGATTTGACGGTTGGAGCTTCATCGGGGGGTTGGGGTTTTTTCGGATCGAGCACTACTGTGCATTTTTGAGGCAGATCCTCATTCTCACGTGCTTCATCCCGTGAGGTTAGTCGTCCTCAAAATCACAACCATGTCTGCCGCCCATCTATCTAAAAATCCAGTCGAGAGCTGCACGTAAGGTTTTCACCGATGTAGGATTTGATGTTCATGGATTAATCATAGCATTTGTGTTTGCAAAATTTGGCTTCCTCGAGTATACTAGTGTTTTTTCGCAGCACAACACATGGGTGTTGCCATGTAGTCATCGCATCACAGTAATCCTTGCAATTTGTGTGTGGGCACGATTGCAATCCGTTGGACAAGAGCAAATGGGGGCAATTGTTCCAATTGTAAAAATGGGGCATCCCTTGTTTTTATCTAGTGAATTTCGTAGCCTGGGAATTTGGGGTTATTATGTAGCAACTGTACCACATTAGCTTTTTTTCAATTGCACCTGATCATATTTGTGGGTTATTATGTTGCAACTGTGCTATATACAGAGTAGTAATTGGCTTCATACAATGTTTGCAATTTGTTTCATATTTATTTCATTTCCAATCTCAGGGCTTTCTTTTTTTATTTTTGCTCACTCGTGCCAAACCAATATATGTTGCAACTGTGCTAATACCTGGAGTAGTAATTGGAGTTATACAATGTTGCAATTTGTTACATATTTGCTTTACTTTCAATATCAGAGATTTTTTTAAATACTGGTGTCAATTTGTTTTCACGCACCCTTTTTTCTCAGTATGTGTTGCGACTGTGTTAGTGTCTGTTGTAGTAATTTGGGCTTATACATTGTTGCATTTTGTTTCATATTATACTTAACTTTCAATCTCATAGCTCAACTAGCTATAGTTTGGCACTATTCACTAATTTTTTTAGAGTTCTTAATGTGAATGGGGTGTATGCTACCCACTATTTCTGATGATATGAGACCTTTCACGATAAAATCTTATCCACATATTCTCCACCTTGATCTACTAATGAACTCAAGTTGCAACTATGCACATACACATAGTAGCAATTGGATAATTTTTTTAGTTGCAACTGACTTAAGGCTTCGGTTGCAATTTGGTTTAATTTGACTTATTTTTTTAATCGGAGCTCAACCTACATTCATGTGTATTGCAGATGTACCCATATACATAGCAGTAACTATTTTACTAGTTTTGTTTGCAACTGGCCCATAGTACCAGTGACAATTCGATCCATTTTGACTATTTTTTTATCCAAGCCCAACCAACATATTCACGTGTGTTGGATCTGTGCCCATCCATATACACAATAGTAATTGGTTTGCATTTATCTTTGGCAACTAGCCCATTTTGCATCAGTGGCAATTCATTTCCAAATTTTGCATTGGGTTGCTGCTGTCCTTCTGCCACACCTTCTGGGTGTATTTGCGACATGCGTTGTTTTTCTCTACAACTAGGGTTTGAATCATGTGTATTTTTTACAGCTTAGGGATTGTGTGGACCTCACCGGGAAGCGAGCTGCAGTGTGCGAGTGCATCTCCTCCGCGCTATAGTCATGTGATCCATTTCTAGGTTAGTCTATATTCAATCTCTTTGCAATACTGCTTTCCTGCTCGTTATTAGTTGTAGTTTTGCATGCTCTTTTTTTTTTTTGCAAAATGTGATTCCTCCCCGGGGACGGGGATTTCTTCTAACCATTGGTGTCGTGGTACTCTGTAGCAATTTGTGTTATTAGGCTGCAAGTTAATGCAATGTCGAGTCAAGAAAAAGTTGTTATGTCAGTGCAAACAATATTCCAATTGAATGGTGAGTTTTATATTGGTTTATCTCGGAACGGCCACAATTCCTATCATGGGTCGTCAGTATCATTCGGGTCGTCAGTCATTCTTAATTCTTTTTATGACCTTTAAAGTTATAAGAGACTGCTTGATGTATAAACCATAAAACAATCAAGAATGCCTTGCTAAATTCATTTCACTTCACTTTACACTAACATGCATTGCTTCACAAACAATGCTGCACCTATACACTATATTTTCTTCCAAATTGTGAGTCCAAAGATAGGCGTGCCGGAGGCGTGCCCCAGGCTCTAGTACTATGTACCCACTGGAGCATTTTGCATTAATAATTCAACAAGATTAATAATTCAGATAAAATTCTTGCACCAACAAGATGGCATATGTAACACCTCGTGGCAATAAAATGTTACCATGAATGTTGAAAGGAACACATGATACTACAGTTTAAAATGAAATCATCACCACTCAAATTTAGACATTCCATTTCTCTGCTGATGCACAGAGCTCAATTTTCTTCTTTTCATGACTGGAAAGTGAACGAATTTAAAACAAGAATTTGTCCACGTCATTGCGATCTCCAGCCAGGGCTTCATGTTCCCATTGTACTGGATGACCGCGACATTGTCTATTTCTGAGCGTTCAATGGTTGGGTTGTACCCTAGGCCAAGAACATGCCATGATTTGTCCAGAGGGTGTGTCAACTTGTAGAAAGTTAGAAGACCTGGTGGCAGTGTCCCCAATTTCTAGAGCAGCATGTTTTCGTTCTATAAAAAGAGAAAGGGAAATAGTGTGAAATACAACTGTGGAATTTAATGAATGTACGCAATGATATACACATCTCAGGCAGTATTTTTATGTTTCCATTATTTTTAGAATTCCTGCAGCTGTTGGGGGTTGTTTGGTTGAGGACTGGGGTGGTCCTTCATCACCTCACTTCTCAAATTCTTGTTTGGTTTGAGGAAAGAAATGAATTGATCCATCACCACCTCATTCCTCATATGCACATAATTAGTACAAACATGATGAATGGGGTCATCCCACCAAAACTATGGGATCCTATCGATGCTGCAACCAAATCTGTTTTAGTGTTGCAAATGTTTTCCCATTTGTGTTGTTATTTGCTTATATTACAGGGGGTCCCTGCATGATTAGCAATGGTGCTTTATTTTTTTTAGTTTTGGACTGCAATCTAGATGTGCCCAGTGTTGCAAATGCACGACAGCACTGGTTGCAATCTGTTGATGAGCAGGAGCAGTACCCTTGAGGCCATTGGGGCTAGGTCCAAGATTAGGTGAAGCCAGCTAATTCCCATTCAGATTTCTGATGGTTAGTCCCTTGCCCCCGTTATTGGTGCTAATTTTATTTAAGCACCTTTTTTAAATATCATTGCAACTACCATATACATAGTAGCAATTAGTTTAGTTTTTCTGTTGCAACCGGCCTATGGTACGCGTTGCAATTTGAGTTAATTTCACTGATCAGGCCAACACAATGATGAATACTTTCCAGTTTATGTTTTCACATGGCATCATCTTTTTGTAATTGGATTGACTGTATGGTTGCAATTTGTATGTGCTAATAGAATGAAATGACTCCGGACCTTCCTGTGTATTTCCATATATATCAACTCAGGAACTTTCTATGCTATATTCAATAAGACTTTTTTTAATGTTGTAATCTGCATGCATATGCCTTAATTTTCTTCATTATGTAGTAATCCACACATCACAAGTATGCAATTGGATTCACTGGGTAGTTGTAATTTGTTTTTTTATTCTCTTTTTTGACTATTTAACAAAGGCACCATTTTTCTGGAGTCGCTGTTTTTCTGTAACTTTGTTTTTTACACACATCATACTACTGGGATGTATTTATCTGGGTAGTCTTTTTGTGTCTGTTTCCATATACAGATTTGTGGGATCCACATTCTTCATAACTTTTGTTTAATGTGTCTTCCATGTTGCAACTCACTGTACTTTTTCTATGTAATTTGTAGCAGCAGTCATTTCCAACTGTTGTACATACTGAAGATCCCATTCAGGAACAAGACACCCTAATGGCAAGCTAGAATCTCGATGAGGATGGTGGCTGGACGTGGCGGTCACCTGGGTGCATTCGATGTATGTAATGCACCCAGACCAATCGGCGAGCGGCTGGTCCGACCACTCAGCCAAACCAACCCACCAGGCAACCCGAGGTGAGGCACTTCGGGTGTTTAGGAGCGGGAGTTCTTCCCTGGCATCCCAAAAATCTAGTATGAGGTGAGGATCTGAAAATTCAAAGTTTTCAAATGCTTGAACTCAATTCTGATCTAATTGTGATTGTGGATTAAACCATTGTCTCTCAACCATTGTGCTGCAGGGTCCAAACCAGCAAGAACTCTCTTATAAGTAGTATGATGCAGAGCAAGTGATTCTCGGGAAGAAGATGAATGTGTGATTTGTGAAATTGGGTCATTGTTAGACTGGCAATGGCACTGCAACCATGGTTGCAATTGGCTTCATCTACAGGTTATGATGGTGTGTTCTTGTTGCAACCAGTTTTGAAGTGTAGTTGTAACTGGGTTATTGACCCAGTTGTAATCGAGTGTTATCCTATTAGCAATCAGTCTATGGCCTTTTCCAGTAGTTCCACGCCAGCTAGCTCATAGTAATCCATCTCAGATTTTGCTTACATGGAGTAAAGAGAAGGGAAGGATAGAAAAACTATATCATGTTTCCACACTTAGGCCAGACAAATTTTTAGACCCCACTAGCCGACAACTACACCAAAATGTTGAACAATCAAGTTGGATGAAAACTGAAAACCGATTCTTGTTTTCTAAATTTTGGTTTAAAATATTCAAATTTCCTACAGGCACATGTGTCCTTCACGCTTTGAGATTTGAAATCTGGCTTTATCAATTTGTTGGCATCACCCCTTGTCCCAAATTTATCACACTTTTTATTGGCCGCATGTATAATTTGGGTTACTGTAGTAATTGCAATTTGTTGTGTCTCCATGGTTGCAATTGACCTCATCCATTGTTGAAATTGACCACATCCATGGTTTGCAATTTGGCATGTGTCTTGGTTTTTGAAAGTTTATCTTTCTGATTTTTTGCAGTATCGATTAAACATTGGATACATGCATCAATGCACTGACCACTTATTGCTATGTGTGAAATCTTCCTAATGGTTAGTCCCTTTCCCCATTACCTATGCCAATTTTATTCAGGTATCTTTTGTTATATCGTTGCAATTGTTCCTATACACGTAATATCAATTAGTTTAAATTTCTTGTTGCAATTGGCTCATGACATAGTGGCAATTCGATTTAATTTGACTTATTTGTTTATCGAACTAGAGCCACATATTCATGTGTTGCAATTGTGGCCGTATGCAATATAGTAGTAATTGTTAGTTATTTTTTGCAACTAGCCCATGACACCAGTGGTTATTCAGTTCATTTTGACTTTTTCTATCGAATATCAACACACATTCGTGTCTGTTGGAACTGTGTCCATATACACAGTAGTAGTTACTTTAGATTTATTGTTTCAATTTGGCCCATTGCATAAGTGGTAATTAGTTTCACTGACTTATTTTTAATTGAGCTCAACCCACACACTCATATATATTGCAGTCGTGCCAATATACACAATTGTAATTGGTTTACATTTATTGTTGCAACCAAACCATAGCTTTAGTGGCAATTCGGTTTCATTTTTATCAGAATTTTAGTAAAAACACACATGTTTCTCGTGTCGGAACTTTATCCGCATGATTAATAGTAATTTGTTTTAATGTTGTGTCGCAATTGCCCCTGCAGCATGTTGCAATTTGTTTTTCAATAACGGATGGAACTACTCTTAGTGCTCTCTCTCTCTCTCTCAATAGTTGTGGGATTGGTGTGATGCTCATGGACAAATTAATTTTTTAAATAACCTTTAGTAACTAGACTGTGTAGTAGTTCACACAGTAGCAACAAGCAAACTGGAATGACTTTGCTGGTTGCAACTTGTTTGTTTTTTCAGCAGCAGAAACTCATGCTGGAACCAATAATATGATTTTATTTTTTCTTTTTCTTTTTCTTTTTCCACTACAGCATGATACCTTGATTGGCCAGAGCACCCGCCCAGTACGCCATGTTGTTGGCAAGAGGAAGGTCCCTGGAACTCCTGCCAAAAAGAAGTGGCCTGAGGTAAGCTCCTGATCCTCAAGAGGGAAGCGAAACCGTAAGTAATTTCCTCCTACCCATTGTAGTAATTTGTATATCTTTTTTATAGAACGAAATAACTGAAACGGAAGATGATATCCGGAGGAAGGAGGTTGCTGATCACAATGCATATGTATCTTTGGTATGGGTGTATTTACGAAATGGAGATCTGCAAGGGCTGGTCAATCTGTAAGTTACAGATCCCCTCCCCTGCCATACGATGTAGCTGATGCCCGAGCATACTATCAACTACAGCATTCATTGTGTTGCTTTTTCAGGGAATTGTTTCCCATGGAACAAGCAGCCATATCCCAAATGCACCTGACTGGAGCTCACTGAAAATGTAAGCATGATGACATACATCAAGCAACCTAGCATATATGATTAAGTTGGAACAAGTGTTCGCATATACACACAATTGGTTAGTTGCTTATCATTTTTTTTGTATGTGGCAGAGCAGCAACAGCTATGCCAGTTGTTGATGAAGATCAACGTGGAGGATTAAGAGACCAAGAAAAGGCTGGAGAAGAAGAAAATGGTGGAAGAAATCACGGAGAATCCCTCATGCTAATTGAAACAGAACACCGAGCTCCACAACATCCGCTCACCCACCCCAGTGCAACATGTTGATGGTCAGGAGACAGGCAGTTTAAGTAATCATTCCATGAATCTTTTTCTTTTTCCTGAGTTAATTTTCTCCTATTTGCCATTGAAATTTGTATACCTCCTTTTTCATCTGCCACAACACCGTTTGCATTTCGCGGTCCATCTGCCACCCAGATTGGTTTTTAAAAAATTTCTTTTTATGACTCTATTACTGTCAATCCGTTTTCCGGGACTCAGTTGTTTTTCTTGAATTTGATTTTTTACACATAGTACCTCTTGAGGTAATTGGAATTTGGTTTTTTCACTGTAGTAATTCATGCAGTATTAATATGTAATTGGATTGACTTATTGGTTGCAAGTCTTCATAACATTGTAATTCACACAACACTAAATACACAATTGGATTCACTGACTAGTTGCAATTTGTGTGTTATAGAATGAAATAACTGAGATTTTTTATTTCTTCCATGAGCTGCATTCTAAGATTCAACCACCTTTTCTCCACGCTAGCAATTATTGTTTTTCACCAAAAGCATTCATAGTGTTGCGTCTATATTTTTTCAGGGAAATACAGGCCAAGAAAAATGCAGTGATGGACTGATGGTGATCCGAACCAGACAGGGAGACAATCTCAAACAGGTTAGTGATTTTCAACATGTAATTTTCAACAGGTTTGTAATAACTAAATGTCATTTCAATTTGCAATTATACACCGTTCTTATTTTATTTAATGAAACACATCCTAGGGAGGAAGGGGATCAACCCAGCTTCAATCTGAAGAGGATGTGGGGGCGGTCGTGGCGGTCGCCGGTGGATGCGGCGTTGGCGATTTAGGGGGCGGGCGGCAGCGCGGACCAAGTCGTTTTTTTTGTCGTGGAGGAGATGCATTTTTATTATGCCTCAACAATTTCCTTTTTATTTTGTGGAATCCGGTGTCTCCACATGTACTCTGGTTGCAATTACCACAGACACAACATTGCAAACGAGCAGAACCATGTGTTGCAAATGGCGCCCGATCCTCAGATATATTATGGGCGTGGGTTCCAAGGGTGGTGGACCAGCTGTCAGACGGGAAGTAGATACGCGCGGCCCACGTGGGGGGAAGCGAGCGGCGCTGGTGGCTGAATCATGACGCTAGTGGGCTGTAGGATCGTGACGCTGGTTAATTCAGGGTCTGTGTATTTGCTATGGCAAATGCACCTTGTTGCATTTTAGCCTCACCGTGTGTGTGATACACACACACACGACAGGGCTATTCACCACGCTGTGTGATGAATAATATTTAGCGCCCCGGCGACGCCGCCCACGCTTCGGTGACGTAAGCTACTCCTCGGTTCCCAAATACGGTCGTCTGGCCGCGGACGTGGGAGCAAAAAGAAGTCGTTGTGTGGTTTAGAGTCTGTTTTAGACGGTATTACCCCTGGGGCATGCGCATCGATCAATTCGCGGGGAGTAATAGCCGCGCTTCGTTTCCCGCACCGGCCTCCTTCCTTTTTTTCTGCCGCCGCGCACCAAAAAAAACTTTGCAGCGGCGGGACTCGAACAGCTGACCCGCGACCTATGAAGTGCTGCGCTAGCCACTCGGATAGGAATAGATTGGTGATCATAATGCACTCGCCACCGTAATTATTAAGGGCAAAGGAGGAAAAATTACCCCTAATTAATGACTCCTTGGTAGGCTAAATCATGTCCTAAATGACTTCTATTAGGGAACCGGAGGGAGTAGTTGTTTGGATGCCGCGGTAGTAAAATCGCCCATGCAGTTACTCCATCCATTTTAAATGCATTCATGTGCTGACCCTGATTCCTCGGTGATTACCCAACTGCCGGCGCAATAAAGCTTCCAGGCACGGCCGTAGGTCCGGCGAGCTCTGTAATTTAACCACAAAATTGTTCCTTCCCGCTCTTAAGTAGTAAAAATGAATTGCAATGACTGTCAACACGCGATTTTAATGGATTTGTTGGTAGGATTCGGGCGTGACTCATGGGACTGATTAATATTGGTGTGCCGCCGCCGCAGCTCCGATGAGCTCTCCTGGACGTAAAAACTAATTGTTTTCTATCTAACAGTAAAAATCATGTGGCAGGTGCATTAGGTATCTATTAATTGCGTGTTGATGGGCTTGCCATCAATTCCGCGATGATTCCATAAGTTACTGCTTGCATGCGCAGCATTTGGGAGCCGCAATTGTAAATTCGTCTCATGAGCTTAATCACATTAGTGTAGTTAAGATTGGATGTATGCATGAATTTGAATTGAAATTTCATGATAGAGGCAACAAGAAAATTTGAAAATTTTCACGATAGTTAATTCCCAATTGCAGGATAATAAAGAAATAAAAACAACAGCAAAAAGAAGGCGACTATCCTGGCATAGTTTGAAAATTTTCTAAACCCGAACACGCATGACAGCCTAGGGCTATTTTACTTGTTGCATTGATGAAATTACTGCGTATTGACCTGCTAGACCCATTTATCTATAACAATGTTGCACACACTGATGGAACATGCACTATGATCATAACAAGTAGAAATGTAAAATTATACAGTCTGCGCCAATATATTTTTCACTTGTTACTAGTATTTTCTAATTAACAAAGGAGAACATTTTTCTACAAAGGAGTAATGTACACATGTACGAACAATTTACTCCTCGCGAGGAGTAAAAATGGATCCATTTATATGCCAATTTACTCCTTTTCGGCGGCGAGAGTAGAAAATTGATCCCTGAGGTTGACATGGTAACACAATTAATTATTTCATATTGAAACAACATTATTGAGATTTAGCCTAGGAATCATGTAGATGTATTTATGTTGGTTCTTATGCTAGACTTCTTGCCTCATTCAAAATGTTTCGCCAGTCGCCATATCAAATCAGGCACTATGCACTAATTATGTCGTTCTCAATGCAAGTAGTACAAAACGTAAGCCAATCAATTTACTCCTTTTCGGCCAGGAGGAGTCAAAAACAGATGGAGGCTTTGCTGATCTGTTTCACGCAGTTGTTTATTTTGACATTATAAGTAATTCCTTATTACAATTTTACTAGCTACCCACAAAATGCAATTTAAGATGACATGACCGTAATAATCTTCTAAACTTCTTGGCATCGATGAAATTAGTGCTGCTTGAGTAGACGAAAAAATCATAAGTGTTTAAATTATTTTTGTATAATCAAGAGCAATTATTTCTATATTGTATTAATATAACTTCTTGAGTCACTAGTAGTAATATCACTCACAGTAAATATCAGGAGTAATTATCTTGGAACCATGTTTAAATTTTGCGTGCATACACGACTCTCCCTAAAAATATGCATGCAAGCAAGCATTAACTGAGCTTAAAAATCCATCAATCTCCTGCTGCAAGGGCGCGATTGCAGGCATACCTTTTGCCTACCTTTTATGACTCAATCATGATTCACTCTGGTGCAACTTCGACCAATCGGATGAACCAGAAAAATATTTTGTGGCTTGAAAGATTGAACCAGAACAAAACAAAAGAACAAAAATTGTAGAAGCACGGTTGGCTCGGTGTAATCTCTCCCCCACACATGGTGGCAACCCTTTCCCTTGAGCGGTTCAGGGGCATCCTCCTCCACGTACGATGACGGTTCGTAGGAAGGGACGGCAGTACCGCTATTACCGAATGATTAGAGTCTTATACTACTTCTTGGCATCGAAAATTACTTCTATTTGATAAGACGCAAAACCACTAGTGTTTAAATTATTTTTCGTATAACCAGGAGTAATTATTTCTATATTGTATTGATATTACTTCTCAAGTCAATAACATAGTAAATATCACTCATAGTATTTTCTTCTCAGTATTATTCCTTTGATCGAAATATTTTTCTAGAGGATAAAAAAAATCATGTTTGTACTACCCAAATGAGCTATGTGTGTGGATAGGGGATGACATCGACGATGAAGACCACCCTGGTGAAGCCGTTGAGGAAGCCGATCTATACCAAAGAAATGTGGCAGATGGCTCCTCTGTTGGACTAAACTGCATGCAAGGATACACCGTCGCTAGTAGCATAGGGGGATTGCATCACAGGGCTGGTCCATGCTGCTGTCGCGGGTAGTAAGATTGAGGCCAAGCATCATGGAGGAAGTTGTGTGCTCAAGCTTTTTCTCACTTCATCCAAAGCTTCCTGGCCTCCCTCCATGGCTGGATACAACCCAAAAGAATCTCAGCTCCACGATAAAACCAAATTTTGCAATAGAAAAACTCGATCCAAATTATTACCTTCACGAATAGAAGATGATAAATAGCCCACACCGCTGCTCCCCACCGATTGGAGCCTCCACCGCTGGTAGGGAAATTTTAATTTTGTGGGATGGTGTTGTGATTTACAGTTGCATGTCTTTTTTATGATGAGTTTGGAAGCTTGGGTGCTCGGTTGGGCAGCGCTCCGCCGGAGTGTTAAACGGCCAGGTAGAATGCTCAACGTGAGAAAAAAAGATGGATCGAGAGGAGAGACAAATGAAGGAAAGACATGCAATTTTTTACCTTTATAACTATTCAGTATGCAGCGACTTGAATTCTAATAAATTTTTGAACCGTGCATGTATGCATGCAGAGTTGATTAAGCTAATAAATTTGATTCCAATGAACTACATGCATGTGGGTTGGTCGAAGGAGTAAAATTTGAAACTAATTACGGTTGTAGAATTTAACGGCTTGGGACGGAGTACTAGGGTTCCGTCAGGATTGTTGATTGGTAAACTCCTTAAGATCATGCATTTATGTGCTAATTATTTCCTTAATGCATTTACGTGCTAATTGCTAGCGACCACAGAATATTTAATGCATAATTATAGGTCCATGCAATTAATCCCTGGTAAGGAGTAAATATTGGAAGCATTTCACGGTTGATTACTACTAGCATCTGCACTAGCAGAGCGGACAACACGCCATGAGGGTGTTGAATATTAATCAACACCCTGGCCTATGAATAGTAGCTACATATATATATATATATAGGGCAGTGCTATTCCATACCCGAGCACACTCGTCCGCACCACCTGGAACGCCCTCCCCGCGCGCCTGTCCCGCGATCCCCCCTTCGGTTTTTTCTCCACCCCCGTCCGGTTGCCGGTTCGGTTCACGGAGCGCACGTCCGTGCGATTTTTGGAACGTGACGGAGAGAGCTTTTTTTTCTTTTTACTAGTAAAGTGCACGTGCGACATGCACGTGTTGTCTAAAAAATTTAGAGGCTATTGAATCCATCAACTTATCATTCTTCCATTTAAAATATAAAAAATATTTCAGAACTTTAAACTATATTGTAGTTATTTTTATTTTCATCGATACTCCGTAGACGTATCATAATATGTATAAGTGGCATAGACGTATGGATTACTTGTAAACCCACATTATCCAAATCAAATAAGTAAAAACAATCAAAACTTGATTTGTACTGTGCATTAAAAAACTTCTGTACTATCCAAATGGCATTGGCAATCAACAATTCTTATTTTTATCACTTCTGGTGCCATCATGCAACTACAGATCTTGGTTTGTCATCCTCAAAGAGGAAAGGAGCCATAGGCACCTCTTCAATTTTTTTTTGAAATAATATAGGTCCCTCTTCATTCAGATTTATAATCTTCATACAACCACATGTCTGCCCATTTGCCAGCCCAATTTCAGCATGTTAAGGGATGAGATGGCGCGGCTGACAAAGGATGCTAGGTAGTTGCTTCGTGACATGCATGTACTCAGGAAACATGCTTGACCACATGGCCACTGAATCTTAGCTTTAGAGATAGCACACGGAACTATAGATGAAACCAACCAAAGGGCAATGCATATTTCCTTAAACAACCCCTCTCTTTTCTAGGACACGATTTCTATGCACAAGAACTGAACAAAACCAGACAGCTGCCCAGCTTAGCATGTGCATCATGTTTACTTCGATGGAGTATTATGTTCTTTTTTTTTTCAACGATGTAGCTATCTATTTTTTGTTTCATCGTTGTACCTAGTTCTGCAACTATTTGCTATGAAACTTTGTCTATCTAGCCGTCCGTCCGGCGGCACCTACGACTCCACGAGGGCGAGTTCCTCGACAGCTTCATGCACGACCCCGACACCTATGTCGACGCAGCGGGCGAGACCTACCGTGGCACCTGGGCCAAGAATCTCGAGCACAGCGCCGGTGAGAAGCACTGCGCAAACTGCGACAGATACGACGGTCGCGGACACTACGCTTGGCACGACGACACTGAGTACGCCGGCGGCTGGCACGCGGGGCTCATCCGATGCCGCGACGCGCTTGTCTAGGTCAATGGAAACAACTACGATGGTGGCTCGAAAGGCTACTGCCCGCACGGGCAGGGCAAGTTCCGCTGGGCCGACGGTAGCCTCTAGCGTGAGGTGGTGGCGAGCTCCTTCGCCTGCGCCCGTTGGCCTCACCACACCACCCACGCAGCAGCGAGCTCCCTCGATGGCCTCGCCACATGCACACTCCACGACAGCGGCAAGGTCCCCCGCCGGCCTCGCCACCCGTGCTCTCCTCGACGACGGCCGACGGCGGGCTCATCCACCTGGCTGACTCACCACCCCCTGTGGCAGCGAGGTCCTCTGCCCGAGATTGCATCCTCGCCTGGGCCCGGCGGTCTCACCACACCATCCGCGCGGCATTGATCTCCCTCGATGGCCTTGCCACCCGCGCACTCCACAATGGCGGCGAGGTCCCTTGCCGGCCTCGCCACCCGTGCGCTCCTCGACGACGGCGGCGAGCTCCCACTACACTCGCCACCCGCGCTCGCCTGTGGCGGCGAGGTCCTCTGCCTGGGATTGTGTGTTGTGGCCGCAGCAACCTCCCATGTCCGCGCTCATCGGCACACACGTCGTCGGCCGAGATCTCCCCATGGCCATGGCGTTACGACCGATCCCTGGTTTGGGCCGATGCTGCCATCTGGCTGATCTCGCCCATCCTCCCGGCACCAGCACGACACGTCGACTCGTGCCGCGCCGCACCCTGCTCCCGGGTGGTGGCCTGGTCACGCCGCCGGCTTCCACTTCCAGCCGACGGAATCTGCCGTTCCAACCTTGCCTGCAAGGACGGGCAAGCAGGGCAGCCAACGGAAGCTGGTCGCGGTGGAACAACGAGGCTGTTAGAAATAAACGCGTTGTGCGTGTGTTGCCGCAGTGCGGTGTGCGTCATCCGAGTGCATGCGTGCATGTGTGTCACGTACGTACGTGTCTAGGTTGGTTGAGTCGTCGAGGATCATGTGTGTGTGCGTGTTGCAGGTAGGATGACGGTTGTTTAGGGCTATTGATCGTGTCGGAGTCTAGCTAGGTTGTTTAGGGCTATTGATCGTGTTGGAGTCTAGCTAGGTGCAGAACGTGCACATGTTTGTGCCGGCTGCCGTGTGGATAGAGTCCTAGGCAGTTAGGAGTTGTGTGCTGATCCGTGAGAAGGAGGCCGCGTCGTTAGGCGAGCGTGGGTGGATATGGGATTATGGGTCCCAATTGACGTGGGGCGGCCTGCTATCTGATGTAGACACGGGTGGGTCCACAAGTGGGTATGGAGGTGGGTAGGGGTCATCAAGGTGAGAAAAATAATTCGTTTTTGGCAGAAACGCTCTCCAAATTGCGATTCTATGGGTCTACCACCCTATCCACTCCCTCAATTAGATGAGGGGTGGGTCCGGCGTGAGAGGTAAGACGGACCCGAATTAGGTGAGAAAGGTTTTTCAAATTATTCCATCTTATACTCGATTACTCGAAGACGTGACGGAGGAGGTTTCCTCCTGCGAAAAAAAATTGGACAAGCCCATAGCCTGTGGGCTGTGGTCGTTCGTCACCCCTGGGCCCTGGCCATCAATATGTAGGGGCTAGTAGCCAATTAGGCACACCAGGAAGCTACCGAAGTTCATTTTTTTAACAAAAAAAAGTGACTAATAAAAACACAAATATTGCAAGCACATGCTCAATCCATTCATGACCTCATCACGCATTCAACATTTAACTAAGATAAAAAATATGAGTTATGACTTAGAATACCAGAATTCTCATTTCACTCGTTGACCTTGTAAAAATATGACTGTTTATTTTATTAAAAAAAACCAACTACTTTCTTTTGTACTACATGTTCATTTGCCACCTCAGGGCTGATTGCTTTATGTGGTGTTTTTGAGCGGCCGCTGTATACTCAGCTCATGAAACTGTGTTCTAAAAAAAAGTGAGTTATAGACTTCATGATCTGACTGACCAAACTTGTAAAATATGAAATATTTATGATCCAAAGCCAACTTTTACCACTTGTACTTAATGATGTTCTCCTGCCTCTGTCACGGTTTGATTGCTTTAAGTTCAAAATAAGAGATTTTAAAAGCGGCCACCCGAAATTCGGTGTATGAAACTCGTTCACAAGGAAAAAAAAGTGTGAGCCTCTTTATGATTCACAGCATTGACATTATCTTAAATTGTCAGCATATAAAAGGTAAGTATAGGACATACGGAGTACTAGCTTACTAGCACACTAGATCATATATTAGTACTCTGTCCCATTGTTCGTTCTGTCCACTGTAGGATAGATTGACAAAAAAAAGGGTCATTTCTACCCCCTCTAATTGAATCATCCAGCTGTACAAGCCAACATGTTCCACCCGGCGCACCCTCACACGTAATCAAATTGAAATTTGACAAGCCGTCAGGTCTCCACCCGCCATGATCACCAGCGAGCAGATCCTCCAGCGTGGGTGGTCTCTGGCAACCCGACGGTCTCTGCGTGGGTGATTTCTGCCAATCAAGGAACTCTTCCAGCACGAGCTCCAGCGAGCAGTCTTCACGACCGCCCTTCTCCACAAAACACAAACATGATTGATGAGCTAACATATACAAATTGCTCCCGGTACTGTTACTTTTATGCTAGTGCACACATTTCAGATAGAGTGCTAGTTGTCTGCAACTATCTGAAAGCACGCCTACTATCCCTCTCCATCAGATTGCGATACGTGCTTAGGAGCTGATGAACTGAATTAAAACATGTAAGATTAAAGTAGTCGCACCGTGCAGATCCCATGTCATTGCAATTGGACCTCCTTGACAATCCTCCCTCTGCACGGCAACAAAGAAAACGAGAAGATAAGAACACTAGGCCACAAAAGGATAAGTATCCATTTTCATTGATCAATGCTTTTACTCAATTCGAATATTTGGAAATCTTCTCTCCAGAAAAAGACAAATAAAAAAGACAGTTTCTATAGGTATGCAATAAGCTGCACTTCACAGTTTGCAATGTTGAATCTCATCAAAACAGGCATAACCAACGTCGTAATTACTTGCTGGTGAGCCGAAAATAATTATAGCAAACACTATTCCTCATTTCACAAAGAAACAAAAATATTAGCAAATGGTATTGCTAGGCAGTATCTCAGTTGCCGGACTAACATCAGTCTGTTTACTTATTTTGTTTCAGCATAGTTCTTTCTAGGATATTCTATCTGCACAAGCTGAGAGCAGATAACAAATAGTATCTTTTTTCACCAATAAATTACTTGCTACATTAACTTAAATAACAATGGCATATGCTTATCAGCTCCATCCGCCTCCACGTGCAGGCTCACCTAAGTCAGTGAAATATAAAAAAATAACTCGGCAATTTGTAATCAAATAGCCTAGCCACAAGAGTGTCATTTGTGAGCAGAAAAACTCTATTTATATGCAACCTAGCGTCAAGTTAGATTACATGAAAATAAATTATCATTATAATTGTACACTATAATACTCACTGCCTTCCTAAATCAATGCAGAAACTTAATTCCAAAGGCCTAAAGGCTGGACTTACTGCTTGTGCAGGAGGCCAGTTGAAAGGCCAGGCTGGAACATCATTGGGTAGCATCATTGAGCAAGGCATCAAACTATTAAATGTTCCTTATTGTGCCTACTGCCTAATTTAATCGCATTCATGAGGATGGAAGCAAATGAGATGACAGGATGAGCCTAAAACCTCACAAAGAAATGGAAGTCTTTTGTGTATTGGAAACAAACATACAGAGTAGCAGATTAAATTAAACTAAAGAGGGATAAACATACATTGTAAAAGATATATTCAGGTTCATGCAAGGTTAAAGAAAAAATATTTTGAAACAAGATTGCAGCAATGGCAAAATCATCTTTTAATTGCAGTCTCATCTTTTAATTGCAGTCTCAGAAGGAAAAGAAAACAAACATGTACAGGACACTGAAACACATGGTTGAGAAAAAACCCTATATTGAAGTTTTAGCTAGTACAAAAACTTCATCCACAGAATTTAATCCAGGATCCCAAATAGGTAGAGTCTGTAAAGTATAAATAGCAACACCAAACTGATCGTGAGAGAGAAATAAAAAGGTCATGCATTTTTTGTATGCATTACAGGCTTGTATGCTTATGCATCACCCAATGTCAAGTTAAGGGTGAAGCTGACAGAGCTGCAAGTTAAGGGTCAAGTTAAGGGTGAAGCTGACAGCGCTGCAAATGTCAGCGCAGCATTTTGATTTATAGTGGAACAAAGCGTCAGCGTGGAGAACCATGACTATAATGATGTCAGAAATGATTCACAAAAGTAACCACTGAAAGTTTCAAATTGGTGAAACAGTAAAAAATACCTTTGTCAAAGGAACGGTCAACAATTTATTAAACAGAAAAACCTTTAAAAAGAGTGTTTACAGAAAGAAAGATAATTAGTATTTCAAGAACGAAGTGTTAGATCCTTCCAAAAATCACTATCATATTAACATTTTGAATCTCATAGCTACTTGCACATCACATAAATTTGCTAAAACTTCAACAGTTCAAACGAAGCAAGTGACTTACCTGATGCTTGAGGATCGATCATCAGTTTATTGAATGCCAAAACAGTGGGCACTGGTATCTACCGGTCTACCACTTCATGGTATCTCGATGAGGAGATCGTAGCAGGGAGCTGCTGGACAAGCCAATGTAAAGTTAAAAGTACAGATAATAGTTTGCCACCCACCAACCCAAAATCGCAAGCTTTGTAGCTAGTTATTGTGATTTAAAAATTTCCTTGAATCAGCAGGCAGATGTGAGAATGCACAATGTCATAGGTAGGGTGGTACACACATATGAGCACAATAACCAACAAGCATCATCTGTACACGCTTTAACACCGCGTCAGCATTTCTGCCGTGCAGGCTAGGACTGTCTGTTTCTTCTACACTAATATAGAATAAATATAATTTCTACATTACTAGGAGATTTCATCAGAGCAGTGCAATTGTTCTAGTGAGGATGTATATAGGTCTAAGAAAACATAAGTAAACATCTAGGTTGTATTGTATCACTAGCAGCACAATAGAACATCTAGTTTTAATCAATAAATTCAGACTAAGAAAATTTTCAACCCAATACTCTGTTTAGCTCAGTTGAAACAAGGATCCAATCACCTAGATCGATAAATCAGAATACAAGCTTTGGTACCAATCCATAGTGCAGATTCTAAAGAGATCAAAATAAAAATCAACCAATAGAATTCTTCACTGTACCGCACGCATGTATGCAGTCGAAAAATTGGGCTGTGATCCTGTGATGTGGAGAAATGCATAAGGGGACTGTGCGGTCTATCAATGTTACCATTGTTTGAGACAACAAGCACCTCGATGAGGAGATCGAAGCATGGAGTTGCCTGAAAAGCCCTCAGCAGATCCCAGATCGAGCCGTGGACCTACGGGACCTCCAGCCTGATGAGTTTGGAACGGAGGTCTTGTGGGTGGCAGAGACGACGGAGATGGGCTTGAGTGGGAGTGTCAGCTCATGACGTGGAAGCCACGCTCGAGCGGGGCACGACCTCGTGAATCGGCACAGATTGGCTCAAATCGGCAGAGGATAGGCTCGAATTGGCCGGCAGCACTTGGGGATCGGGACATGAGTGCCGGCAGGCGCTCGTGCTCTGTTCTCTAGCGAGGAGTTGCGCATTCATCCCCCGATCCAAGCTGGCAGAGGTGGAGGCGGTCGTGTGGCTGGGGGTGGCGGCGATACAACGGGGCCAGGCATGCGGAGGACCGGGGACAGCGCCAACGGAACGGGGTCGAGAGTGGGCGGGGGTCCGGGGGCGGCGGCGAGGGCACTCGTTCGCCGGCGGCGGGCGTGGGCAGCGGCAGTGGCGGAACGAGGGCGCAGGTCCGCAGGAGGACGGGTTGTGGGCGGCGGCGGCGGCGGAACGGAACTGGCTCGGGCGGTTTTCTGGAAGCTCACGAAACGGATTACGGGGACGTGGGATGTGGGAAGACCGGGAAGAAAAGAACCGGAAAAAACCAGACACAGAGACGGGGGTGGCTCGCAGGGTATAGATATACACTGTATATACATTAGGCACATGGGTGCATTCTCTATAGAGAATGCACTCAGGCCCCACTGATGAACCGTCCCAAGCCAACCAAGCTTCCAGGGGCGCGCGGGGCGCGCGCGCGGACCCACTGACCACGGCAACCGCACCCCACTTCCCACTCGGTAACCACCCACCTCGGGCCCGCACCATACAACCCCCTTCCCGTCACCCCCTCATTCAATTCTCCAACCCGTTACCACTCTCTCCACTTCCTCCACTTCCCCCACACCACTTCAGCACTCGCCGGCGAAGAGAAGCGGAGCGGAGTCCTCGCCGTCGAGAAGCGGAGTACTCGCCGGGATTTCGAGTGGCGAATCACCCCGCATGACGACGATGTTTTCGCCTGTTTCGCGATCGGCTTCATCGTCGCTTTCGGGGGTCGGTGGTCGAACAGCAACGCCCCTCGTTAAATCGATCCTTCGTCGCTCCTATCATCCTCGTACTGGTATTTGTCATCTCAAGCTCTCTCTCGATCCCTCCTTCTCTCTTCAATGATCGCCTCTCACGCTAGGGTTTCGTATTTTTGCTCTCCGCTCGATCCCCCCATGGTTTTGGCGATATGTTGCGGTTAATGTTTGCATCCCCCGCGCATCCCCTCCTCGCGTGCTTCATTGATTTTTCGGTTGTTCTAGGGTTTCATTGATTTTGTTTATATCCCATTTCAGACACACATAATCAGTGTATTATGCGCGCTAGGACCAGTTTACGACTTATTTATATTCATGTCATGATTAGCATCGAGATGTTTAATCTTTATTTTTCATCATGAGACCGTAATCCGCAATGCACGGTGCGTTGCAACACTCGGAAATCCAGATGTTTCCAGTGTTGCAGACGCACCGTAGTACCCGTTACAAACCTGTTGTTTTAATTTTATTTTGTGCTACCGCAACTCCACATGAACACTGAATTTTGCAACTCTTCTATTACACAAGTTGCAACTGTCGCGAAGTTGCAATTGTTCAGTTATACAAGTTGCAACTGTCCTGACGAAGTTGCAGTATTTTAGACACGCATAGTGTTGCAAACGCTCTGCAGCATCAGTTGCAAACCTGTTTTGTTTTTTCAAATTATTTGTTGTTGCAACTCCACATGAACTATAGTAACACTTTTTTCTTTTTGCAATCTAGATGTTTCCAGTGTTGCAAACGCACCGTAGCATCTGTTGCAACCTATTGTTTTTAAATTATTGCTTGCTGTAACTGCACATGCACACTTAATTTTTGCAATTGTTCTATTACACAAGTTGCAACTGTCCCACGACAGAAGTTGCAACTGGGGGGGTCAGTCTAGATCTGTATAGTAGTTGCAGTATATGTCTGCCATATTTTTGTTTGTCAAATGTGTGCAGCAGATTTTTTTTATCTGACTTACTGTTGCAAGTACTGTATTACATATTTTGCAACTGTTTAGGACAGAAGTTGCAACTGGTTTACTACAAAGCATTATATGTATATTTTTTGCTGTACTTATGTCTGTTTTCACCCCATTCTCATGCTTTTATTCATGCCTCATTTTTTTCAGTGGTCGTTTTTATTATGGATCAAGCGCATAATGCTGGAGGTGACCAAGGTGGCATTAATCCCCATCCTTCCCACACTCAGAACAAGAGGAAATGACTTGATAAAGCAGAACTGAAGGAAAGGAGGAAAAGGTTAAGGCTGCCTGACGACAATCCTGCTGCACAAGGCCCAACTATCAATGATGAAGACGAAGAGGAAGATCCAGATTTTGACCCAAATGTCGTGGCCTCCGGCGATGATGCTGAGGCTGGAGATGACATTTCAGAGGCTGGTGATGATAGTGGAGACGGTGCTGGTGATGGCAATAGGGGCAAAACCAAAGCTAAAGCTATACGATGCTCACCTCGGAATTTTCTGAAGTTTGTCAATGCCCTCTCTGATGATGTGAAGAGGGAAGTGATCGCAAAGGGCTTCAGGGGGCTGCTGAACTTCAAGCCGCACTGCGGCGGGGCATTGTCCAGCTGGTTGATGCGGAAACTTAATCCAGAGTCGATGATGCTAGAGATTGGCGACCTCAAAAGGGTTCCAATTAACAATCACAGTGTTTGGTGTAATTTGCAACTACCAAATGCTGGCGGCGACCCGGCCCCCATGTCTGATGCAGATGCCCGTGCTGCGAGGGACGAGCTTGGATCACAGATAGTTGGGCCCTCCTATAGAAGCAGAAAGGGCATCACGCTTCCTGTCATCATTGAGCGACCGAAGAATAGGACGATCACTAGGGATCTGGCCCTAAGAGCTTTTTTCATGGGCGCCTTTCAGTGCTTGCTGTTCTCCAACACGGACACCCAGATCAGGCTTGATGGTGTCAAGTACACTCAGGACATTCAGAACATTGGCAACAAAAATTGGTGCATGGCAGTAGTCGACAGGCTCAGCGTTGCTGCTTACAAAATGGATTATGCTGAGAAAGGCATTAATGCACCCATCACCGGATGCGTGATCTTCCTAGTGGTAAGCTCAACCCACACATCATTTTGGTTGCAATCACATATAACCAGTAGTTGCAAACAGTCACATGTGGTTATCCAAGAAGTTGCAATTTTGTATATTTTTATCTAGCAGTTTTTGCAAGCACATAATAACTATGTTGCAATCAGACACAGTAGTTGCAAACACTGTTATTTTTGCAGACCAGGTTGCGCACACAAGTAGTGATTAGTTAGATGTTATTGTTGCAACTGTCAGATGTCATAGATTGCAATTGATGCCACACACAATGCCATGTTTCTCATGTGTTTTGATCTTTTTTAAAAAAAAATACATGCAGATGCTATACGTCGACCACCTGCAGCATGGACTTGACACAAGCCCTTTCTCCATCCCTCGATGCGCATTTCTGGACTCGAAGACGATTCAATCTATAGCATCCATGGATTGAAGGGGAGATGTTCCTGCTGGCAGGGTTGAGTACGGGCATCTCAGGGTAAGTTGCAAACATACTGTGTACAACTGTTTCAATCACTGTAGGACAAATTTGCAATTTGTTATTTTATCTATCATTCATTCCTTTTTTTTGTTCCCTTTTTTTTGTTATATGCAGCTGAGAAGCGTCACCGATACGTGTTATGGCGTCCCGGTTGGCAACCTAACAGTACTAGCCGCACCTAGAGCTGCACCTACCCAAGCCCCATCTGGTGCCAAGGCCGCTCCAGGAGGATCATCTGCGCAAGCAGCAGCAGCATTCGCCCCACCCCATGCCGCTGCTGGCACATCAGCAGAAGTCCCCGGCACATCCCATGACCCTGGTGGCCATGGTTCTTTCAACATACAACCCCCAGTCTTTTACCAGTACCCCAGCTTGAGCTCCTCTTTTGGTCAGAGCATCATTGATTTAGTTGGAAGGAGCAGGAAGTCAGACGCTCTCAATGTGCTCAAGGCTTTTGATGAAAGCACTAGTCAAGCGCAGCTGTATGCACAGGAGGTTGCCAAGTACTCAACAATGTCCCGCGAACTTATGGCGAAAGCTCACCATGAGTGCTACGGGCATCCAGTCGATTGCGACGCCTTCTTGCGAGAAGCGGGCAAAGAGCGCAGGAGGAAGGCGAAGAATGACATGGGCGAGTGTATGTTATGTTGCAGACAGAATAATATTTTTGTTGCAACCACTTACCACACAAGTTGCAATCACACACACACACCACCACTATGTTTTATAAAGCATCCTTTCTTTTTTATAAAACAAAAATCTTTGTATGCAAAACAGGTCAATCCGGTGGTGGCGCCACTGGATCAGCAGAAGAACACGCCGGCGGCAGCACAGCTAGCACAGCAGGTATTTTTATCGCAGATAGAATAAATTTTTTGTTGCAAACCATTTTACACACAAGTTGCAAACACACACACCCTACAACTGAGCTTTATAAAGCACTTTTTATTAAAAAACAATATTTTTTGTTGCAAACATAATGGCAGGAGGCATTTTTTATGCTGCAGATAGAATGATATTTTTGTTGCAAACCACTTACCACAATAGTTGCAAACACACACACCCTACAACTGAGCTTTATAAAGCAGTTTTTCATTAGAAAACAACATTTTTGTTGCAAACATAGTGGTTGGAGGTATTTTTATGTTGCAGATAGAACAATATTTTTGTTGCAAACCACTTACCACACAAGTTGCAATCTTACACACACACCCTACCACTATGTTTTATATAGCATTTTTTATTTTTAAAACAAAATCTTGTATGCAACAGGTCAATCCGATGGCGACGTCACCGGATCAGTAGGTGAAGATGCCCGCGGTGGCACTGGAGCAGGAGGAGGTACCTTATATTTTTTTGTTGCAATCACTAACAACACCAGTTGCAATTTTTGTTCCACAAAACACACCCTACCACTATGTTTTATAACCTTTTTTTCACCTTCAGGCACTACCTCAACCCCGCCGGTCGATCAATCTGTCGTCGGCGATGATGAAGACGTTTTAGAGAATATTGAACCAATCAAAGTCGAAATTCAAACTGACAGCATAGCTGGTGATGACACTAGATTTATATTGAGAACCCCATCACCCGGTCACAACATCGATCTGGATGAAGGGGGCCAGAACAGAAGTAACATGTTTTTCATGCTTTCAATTTTTTTCATCTCATCTTGGTTATTCCCATTGTTTTATTTATATTTTTTTCTCCTTTTTCCTTTTTCGTAAGACCGTCGATTTGCGTGGGGTTTCATGACGTCGACGACATAATTGATATGATGGATTCCCCACAGCGACCTCTAAGCAGTCATGACGAGGTTAGTTTTGTTTAGTTTTCACATATTTTTTTGTAGCAATTAGTGTTTGTCGGTTGCAATCTGAGCATACTCATTGTAGTAATCATACAATCTGTCAACTTGCAATTAATCATATCTTTTTTTAATAAAAAGGGAGCACCTGATTTACAAGACAATACGAGTATGGACGTTGGAATGCAGCAGGGCACTTCCCAGAAATCTGTACGCACATAGTTCCAAAATACGCAATTTGCATTCATATATCTAGTTGCATTTTTTTGTGTCTGTTTTTGTTACGCTAATTGTTTTTTATTCTACTGAACTGCATCAGGGGTATAAAACTTATTCAAGGAAGAACGACAGGGCCACTGATGTTGCAAACACATGTATGCGAGGCTTTGAAGGAAGAAGGCAGTGAGGAGGCTGCCAAGAGGAAAGCCGAGAGGAGGTGAGAAGAAAAGCCAGTGATGAGGCTCGAAAGAAAGGCCAAGCCGAACAAATTGAGAAGGACAAGGCTGAAGCTGAGGAGGCTGCAAAGAAGAAGGCGGAGAAAAGAAAGGCCGTCGAGGAAGCCAGAAGAAGAGGCAGTGAGGCCGAACTAATCGAGAAGAGGAAGGCCGAAGAGGCAAAAGAAGCCGAGAAGAACAGGAAGGCTGCAGAAGCGGTGAGAAGAAGGCCGAAGCAAGAGCTACTAAGGAGAAGGCTAAAAACAAGCCGCTAAGGAGAAGGCTGCTGAACAAGCTGCCAAGGAGCGGTCAGTGACCAAAAGAAGGATGCACCAAGAAGGCGAGAAGAAAGTCAGCGGCAAGCGCTAAGGAGAAGGTAGGTGACAAAAAGATGGAGTGAACAATCTGCATAGAAGACGCTGACAAGAAGAAGGATACGCTTTTCAGAGAAAAGGGTGCAAGATCAAATCCAGAGAGTGCTGAATGCCAACATCGCTACTTTGAGCAAGCCGGTCCCGCAGTCCAAGGCCAACAAAATGTTGAAGTTTCAGATGTCCAAACAATATGCTGCGCAGCGTAAAGGGTACGAGAGCAGGCTGGATATGCTTCGCAAGGAGGCCGACGCTGAGATTGAGTCATTGGAGATGAGTATCAGTGGCCAGGGGGGACCCAGTTCATCACTTGATGATATCCATTTCCCTGCCGATTCTGATGATGACATCAACAATTTGTCCCAACCAGTCCGCCTTTCTCAAGATGAAGTCTCAGATGGTCTTGTTGATTTCAATGAGGTCCAAAGGATAATATTCAAAGCGTCTTGGTGACAGAGTGCTGAAGAGACCTAGGGAGTATATATCCCCATTCAAGATTTCTCGCAATCGCCCCGAGATACCTCTTGGCAAGGCTGTTTATCTCAGGAAGAAGATCGCATCTGATCCTGAACTTAGAAGGTATCTTTTTTCCATGTTGCAATCACGGCTAACTAGAAGTTGCAAGCACACATCTCTCTAGGTTGCAAACCACACACTAGTTATCTGGTAGTTGCAATCACAGCCAACCCGAAGTTGCAAGCACACACCTCTCCAGGTTGCAAACCACATAGTAGTCAGCTGTAGTTGCAAACCACAGCTTACTAGAAGTAGCAAGCACACACTTTCCAGGTTGCAATCACACACTCTTCCATGTTGCAATCACAGCTAACTAGAAGGTGCAACCACACATCCCCCCAGGGGGGCGCAATCACACAGTGTTATGTGGTAGTTGCAACCATAGCCAACCCGTAGTTGCAAGCACACACCTCTCCGGGTTGCAAACCACACAATAGTCAGTTGTAGTTGTAAACCACAGCTTACTAGAAGTAGCAAGCACACACTTTTCCAGGTTGCAATGACACACTCTTCCATGTTGCAACCATAGCTAACTAGCAGGTGCAACCACACATTCCCCCCAGGGGCACAATCACACATAGTGTTATCTGGTAGTTGCAACCACAACCAACCTGAAGTTGCAAGCACACACCTCTCCAGGTTGCAAACCACACAGTAGTCAGCTTGTTGCAGGAGAACTTTGTTCTTTTTTCTCAGTAATCTAAACTTTGTTCTTTTTTTTGTTGCAGGAGAACTTTATTGCAGTTTGGTCTTCTTGTTGATTTCACCGGAGAGGAGCTGCTGACCTCTTTTGCAAATGATTCACTAGGCGAGTCTGGCATCATAGATTTACGTACCTTGCATGCGACATGACGACATCGTGCACAAGCTTGACTCTTGTGGATATAGGGTTTTTTTGACCACGAGTTTTTTGTAAGTTTTTTCCAGCACCCTATTTTTTTCTGCAGTCATGTTTTAAACTTGTTTTAACCATCCCTTTTTTTTTGCACAGTTCAATGTCGCATCATGTGAAGCAAGATACTCAACTCGAGATAAATTCAGTTGTGTGGAGACATCTTATGTCTGAGTGCCAACACTACGATCTGTCAAGAGCTAAACTGGTTAGCATACTTTTTTTCCATAACCTAATCTGTCTCTTTTTCTATCCTACCCTTTTTCAATCTTCCTTAGTGTTATCTGGTAGTTGCAATCACATCAAATCAGAAGTTGCAAGCACACTCCCCTCCAGGTTGCAAACCACATATAGTAGGTACCTGGTAGTTGCAATCACATCCAAACAGAAGTTGCAAGCACACTCTCCTTCAGGGTGCAATCACTCATGGTGTTAACCTGCCGTTGCAATTAACAGCTTACCAGTAGTTTTCTGCAAGTGTAGCACACTTTTCCATGTTGCAATTTTTCTCAGTTTTTTTGCACACAGACTATGCAACTGCCTATGACATTTTCTTGCAACTGTCCCTTTTTTGAGGAAATGTTTTTGTTTGTTCTGCTGATTTGTTCTACTCCTGCTTTTTTCATCAGATCTTTGTTCCGATCCAAGACGGTGCCCACTATTTTGTGTACTTTTTCAATTTCATCCACAAATGTATTGATGTGCTGGACTCCAACGATTACTTTATCAAATGCACTGATCAGGAAGAACGCCACAAGGCTGCATTTGCGAAAATCCCAATCATAGACGCAACTTTCCAGAAAGTGTCCAATCTGAAGCTACCCAGAGTCAATGGGTGGAGGAAGCCTTTCATTGACTTGCCGAAGCAAGCGGGCCCAAGCGATTGCCTTTTCTTCATCTGGAAGTACATGGAGTACTATGATGGGACTCGCTGACCATTGAAATCAATCTGGTGAGTCACGGTGTCTACTGAATCATACTTTTTTTGTGCCTTTTTTTTCTGCAATCACGGCCTCTATGGTACTTGCAACTACAGCTAACCAAAAGTTGCAAGCACACACTCCTTTAGGTTGCAAACCACACATAGCAGTTAGCTGGTAATCACACACGCTGGAGCAGGTTGCAAACCACACATAGTTACTTGGTAGTTACAATCACAGCTCACCAGAAGTTGCAACCAAACACTCCTCCAGGTTGCAATTACACTTAGTGTTATCTGACAGTTTTGCAATCACATGCAACTAGAAGTTGCAAGCACACCTCTCGTGTTTGCAACTCATATATAGCGTTATCTGGGTTGTTGCAATCACACCTAACCAGAAGTTGCAAGCACACACTCTTCCATGTTGCAAACTGCTGGTTTGCAAAACATACTCGTCCAGGGATGACAGATAACACTTTTCTCTGTAGTTGCAATCACACCCAAACAGAAGTTGCAAGCACACTTTTTTTTGCAGTAATCTAAACCTTTTTTTTCTGTGTGCTCATCATGTGTTTTTTTATGGTTCTGCAGTTTAAGGGCCCGATATACAGATGCGAGCTGATGCATTTTGAGCTCTTCCACCCCTTCAACCAAGTTGAGCTTCCTGAATCGCTGGACAAGTTCAGAATCGGTGGACGTCCTTTACCAATTAACTAGGATAGTAGTCAGTCAAACAATTAGGTGTTTGCAAGTTTAAGTCAAAAACTTCTAGTCTAGTTATTTTTAGGTCGAGTTTGGAACTTAAATGTCATCCGACGCGCAAAAACTGAAGCACTACTGAGTTGCAATCGCAGTGTTTCCTGAATTGCACAGGGAGTTGTAACCGTAGTGTATAAAAGTTGCAATCGTTGTTGAACGTTACTTGCAATCATAGTGTTTTTGTGGTGTCGCAACTAAATTCGTTTTGACGCACCGAGTACAAGTCGTAACTGATAGGCTTACGAAGTTGTAATCAAAGGCTTTTTTTAGCAGTTGCTACCGGTGCTAATTCAGAATTGCAACCGATGCGCATTGTGAGTTGCAATTCTGTTTGAATATGAGAACAACAAGTGTCCAAAGTTCACCCATATTCACCCAGAGTCATATCAATAGAACATCACCATACCCATTATTGTGTTTAACTTACACAACAGTATAGAACAATATAAAATGGATAAATCACACTGTATCCACACTGACACAGCAGTTGCGACTGGCGTGATTTCAGACTTGCAACCGACGCGTAGTGTGAGTTGCAAACACCATGCCCAAAGTTGCACATCACCCATATTCATACCAAAATAGAACACCACCATATTCATTATTGTGTCTAACACGAGTATAGAACAATATAAACGGATAAATCACACTCGATCCACCTGAGGCCGGCAGGTTTGCGGTGGCGTGATTTCAGACTTGCAACCGACACGTAGTGTGAGTTGCAAACCGCATGCCCAAAGTTGCACATCACCCATATTCACCCAGATTCATACCAAATAGAACACCACCATATTCATTATTGTGTCTAACTTACACAGCAGTACAGAAACAATATATAATGGATAAATTAATCTTGATTCACTCGGATCGTGATTCTGTGGTGTGAATTCAGACTTGCAACTGACGCGCAGTGCGAGTTGCAACTTTGGGCGTCCAGATCAATCAGATTCATAGTCATCCAGATCAGCGTTGTCCCTGTAATCAACACGGCACGCCGTCGCCCTCCTGATTCTTGCAATCACTCTGTGCGCTAACGACTCATTAGCAGCCATAGTGCAATCAGATTGTTGTGTTTCATCCCCTTCACTTTGCCCTTCTTCCTTATCCCCATCCTCTCCCTTTTTTGTCCTTGGGCGGCCTCTCTTTCTTGGACTCCAACCTTCAGTTTTTCCACCTCTTTTTTGGATTTGCTCTCTGCTGCTCTGCTCCTGTTTGGGTTCTGAGGACATGTTGTGCTATAGTGCCCCTAACATGGCAAGTCTGGCACTCTCTTTTGCCCTGTCCTCCACTGTATGTGCTGTACGGATTAGTAGGTCCCTTTTTAGCAGATTTTGCCTCGCTGACAGACTTTTTACCCTTTGTGCTCGACACAGGTGGCTCAGTCAAGGCTACACCAGTGAGGAAGTTTGCAGAACTAGGGTTCAAGCTCGATTCTAGTGGTGCAGGGTCACTGGGATTCACAACAGGTTCGATATTGTTGTCAGCACTTTCTTGTGTTGTTGCAACAGGAACAATATCCATCCCTCCACCTACATCTTCATGCAAATCACCACTTGCCCTTTCACTAGAACCACTCTCTGCTGTTCATAGAAGCTCAATCCCAGGAGTTATCATTTCAATATGCCTGACAGTCTCAGCGTAGGCACGATCAGACTTGCTTCCTGCTCTACCAAGGCGCATTAACTTAGGCAGCAGGTTCGATAGCCGCGACTGTTCCGTGTCACAATGACCTCCAACCCGCACATCATGTCGGTCTCATGACACCACAGATCTTGCATTACGCGTGTATCGTTTGAGGATGTACCTCTCTGGTATGTTCTGCACTTGCAGGTGCGTGAACACCTTGATAATGTGCATGTAAAACAGCCCTGCAATTTTTTTATGTTGTCAAACACAGAGGGAGATAAATCTTCAATTTTTTGTATTCAAACGTGGTTTTCTCATTTTTTTTAGCTAACCTGTGTGCTCCCATTGCATGCATTCGCATTTATATATGCCTGCTGCTTTGTCAGCTAGCACCTTGAAGGTGTGCTGTGCCCAACAAAAGGCTCCAGTGCCTTTTTCATGCTTCACCAAGTAACCAGACTCCACTCCTGGATCAGGCTCTATCACAAAAGTTGTGTTGTTAGCATATTCCCTCTTGTATTCATTGTACACAACCCTCGTGTACACCATGCTGAGCTACTCATCAAATCGCGACTTGCATGCCCTGACAACCTCGTCCTGCACATAAAAATTTTAATTTTTGGTTTCATAATTTCAGTTTTTGCAATCACACATACACCATGTTGCAATCACATATAACCAGACATTGCAAACAGACACAGGTTCATTCACTAGTTGCAATCACACACATCTCCATGTTGCAAACCCATGTTGCACCAGAAGTGGTTGCAAGCCTAACTAGAAGTAGCAAGCACACACTTTACAGGTTGCAATCACACAGCCACCATGTTGCAATCACATATAACCAGACGTTGCAAACACAGATCCTTTCCCTAGTTTGCAATCACACCTACCATGTTGCAAACAGACATACTTTTTTTTATTTTTAGCAGATGCAGGCACACACTGACTAGGTTGCAATCACAAAGGAACCAGGTTGCAATCACAAACTAAACAGAAATTTTAATTTGTTGGTTTCATAATCAGAGGTTGCAATCACACACACCACCATGTGTGCAATCACATATAACAAGTGGTTGCAAACAGTCACAGGTTCATTAACAAGTGGTTGCAAACAGTCACAGGTTCATTCACTAGGTTGCAATCACAAAGAAACCAGGTTGCAATCACAAACTAACAGGTTTTGTAATCACAAACTAACAGAATTTTTAATTGTTGGTTTCACAATTACAGGTTGCAATCACACACATACCATGTTGCAATCAAAATATAACCAGTGGTTGCAAACTGACAGAGGTTCATTCACTAGTTGCAATCAGACATACTTTTTTTAGCAGATGCAAGCACACACTGACTATGTTGCAATCACAAAGGAACCAAGTTGCAATCACAAACTAACAGGGTTGTTTGACAGACAGTTGTAAATCATATGGCATAACAGCAGGGTTGCAATCACACATCCCCCGCATTGCAAACCAAATACAAACAAGTTGCAAACCATGAGAATACACCTGAGTAGTGCGACTCCCCAGCATCCATGTGGTCTGTGTGCTGAATCGAGTCAAGCACCTTTTTTGCAAACATATGCAAGGTTGCCACATTGCCAACATACCCATCTTTCAATACTCTGTTCTGGCTTTCAGATCTCTAGGTTGAAGTCATTCTCCCGTAGTACATGCCCTTAAAATATGCTGTAATCCATCTTCTCCTTTTCTGCCACAATGCTACAATCACTGGGTGTTCCGCGATGCCACATTCATCTACTAGCTTCTGCCATTCCACCTCAAACTGTGTAGGACCCAGAGGATAATTTATCAGAGACTCCAGCCTTTCCTTCAGATTTTTGTCCTTGTGCAACTTGTACAAATCCTCAAGTTCATAATCCCATATCCTTGTTATGTGCCACCGGCAATTTCTGTGTTGTGATTTGTCAAACACAATTTTTATTGCCTCCCTCATTGCCGGATCTTCATCTGCGGAATCATCAAAAATTAAAATCAGGAAAAACAGATTTTTTGTGAACCTAATGTTTCGATTCACAACAGACACTGGTTGCAACCAAACAGAGATGAATGTTGCAAATGTACCTGTTAGAATCACGAAGGGCTGGCGGCCGCCCATGCAACTTATGAATGACCCGAAGAGCCACTTGAAAGTTTCAGTTGTCTCATCCCGAAGAAGCGCTTGCCCAAACGACACATTTTTCAGATTGTTACTGCATCCGACAAACATCGCTAGCGGCATTTTCTTGCTGTTGGTTTTGTGGGTAGTGTCAAAAGTGATGACATCCCCAAAATCCATGTATTCCGCTCGCTGACTTGCATGGCTCCAAAATATGCTTCGAAGCACCTTCGTTTTTGGGTCAAAATCCACATCCCAGTAAAAGTATTCATTCTGTTCCTTGTACTCCCTGAAAAATTGAAACAACTTCTCCATGTCACCATCCCTGTCCTCCCTCATCTGCTCAGCTTTCCTGTACCACAAGAAAAAAACAATTAATTTTGCTGCTCATCGCACAATCTTCTGAAGCTACACCAGGAGCAAAATGACCTACATGTTTTGGATATCTTTCTCAGTGAATGGCCAGTTTTGACGGCCTCCAAACAGTTCCGACATCACATTCATAGTAGCTTGATTTGGCACGCCACTCCTCGACATAACTGCAAATAAGTCATCCATCGCTGCATCCCTCTGTTTATGACCATGCATATACCTAACCATCCTTGCTGACGGCTGAAGGCTGTGGTTGTGTGCTTCCTCAATGTGGTCGAAGTACCAAATTTTACGTTTTTTTGTCCTCCTTCACTTTAACATATGCCGGGCATCCAATTCTTTTCGACGTTTTATCAGTTAGTGGCTCCTCATTCTCTTTTCCTGGTTTCACAAAACCCTCACGGCTGCAAACCCAGTGTTTCATTTCTTTACTGGTCCTCTTCGTTCTCTGCGAATCCGCACTTTGCATAATCAAGGTAAAACTGGTATGCTGCTTCCATTGAATCAAACTCTTGCCGCACCCTTGGGACAAACACATCAAGTATGCTCGCATCCTGCAGGAATGAAAATAATTAACCTGAGTTTTGCAATCATAGCATAAAAAAGTTTTTCAAGTTGCAACCAACACTGACCATAATGTGCAATCAACAGCAAACAAAGTTGCAACTGGAACAACAGGTGGTGGTTGTAATCAAGAAGGAAGCAACATTGCAAACTAGTGCAACAAAATAATTTTTCAGCTTACAGAGATTGTAGTTGCAATCACACGGAACCTAACTTCCAAACGGGCAATCTGTCAACAGAGACACTATGTAAAGTTTTCAAGTTGCAACCAACACTGACCATAATGTGTAATCAACAGCAAACAAAGTTGCAACTGGAACAACAGGTGGTGGTTGCAATCAAGAAGGAAGCAACATTGCAAACTAGCACAACAAAACAATTTTTCAGCTTACAGAGATTGTAGTTGCAATCACACGGAACCTAACTTGCAAACGGGCAATCTGTCAACAGAGACTCAATGTAAAGTTTTCAAGTTGCAACCAACACTGACCATAATGTGCAATCAACAACAAATAAAGTTGCAACTGGAACAACAGGTGGTGGTTGCAATAAAGAAGGAAGCAACATTGCAAACTAGTGCAACAAAACAATTTTTCAGCTTACAGAGATTGTAGTTGCAATCACACGAAACCTAACTTGCAAACGGGCAATCTGTCAACAGAGACTCAATAATGCAATCAAACATCAGATCGTTGCTGCAACCAATAACAACCAGGGTTGTAGGTATTTTTTTTCCAACCACTACGAAAGCTGCAACCAACAGTCACTACAGGTTGCAACCAACAGGCACTACAGGTTGCAATGGACTATATAAACGAACGTTGCAAACCGACGAGCAACAAACACAGGAGGTGCAATCAACAGGCACCCCAGGTTGTAATCAAGAAGGAAAGAACCTTGCAAACTGCAACCCAACATCATGCAGCGGCAACCTAGGATCAAAATACAGAGGAGGTGCAACCAACATGCACTACAGGTTGCAACGGACTATATAAACGAATGTTGCAAACCGACGAGCAACAAACACAGAAGGTGCAATCAACAGGCACCCCAGGTTGCAATCAACAAGGAACGAAACTTGCAAACCGCAACCTAACATCATGCAGCGGCAACCTAGGAGCAAAATACAGAAAAGGTGCAACCAACATGCATCCAAACTTGCAAGCAACAAACAACGAATGTTGCAAACCGAAAACCCCAAAGCGACAATCGAGGAGCAAAAAAACCATCTAGGTTGTTCTTACAGGGAGGAACTGCTGTGTTGCATCAGGAGTGACCAGTGATCCAGGTAGAATTGAAGGCGGCGGTGTCAGCAACGTCGTGTGATGCAAGGGATCACCTGATGCGCCGCGCACTCCCGCACCCACCACCGGCGTGATAGGAGGCTGTGCTGCAGGCTGAGCTGCCGTAGATCCTCCCGGAGGCGGAGATGACGATATCGGTTCAGTAGTACCTGTTACAACAAGCGCTACCTCGGCATGCCCTGCTGGGAGAGGCGATTTGATGTGTGGCAGCGACGGCGGGGCCATGGCCCCCGACGAGGAAGGTCGAGGTGATTCAAGGTGTGGCAGCGATGGCGGGGCCATGGATCTGCGGGTAGAGGATCGGGAGGAAGGCGTCGACGAGGGGGATGGAATGTCGGAGACGGGGGAAAGAAAGCGATTGCGCAGGATTGCTTATGGGAGAGGAAAGCGAGCAGGAGGGGCGTGTTATTTTGGGAGGCGTGCTCGAGACGGTTTGTCGGGACGGGACGGTTTGGGGGTCTGTGCATTTCCTCTCCCGCAAGCAACCCAGGTGCATTTTAGTGTCGTCGTGTGTGTATATATATATATATATAGAGAGAGAGTAAGACTAATGAGCCTGTGGCTTCCAATAGCTATTGAAGCCCGGCCACCACCCAGCCCGCCACGACCCCGCGTGACCCCGCCCGGCCCGACCCCCCGCCCGACGCGACCCCCGCTCCGTGCCCCCGCACGCCCCCGACGTACAACGCGTTTTTTTTTTCAATTTTCCCCCCACGCGCGCCCCGGCGTGCCAACGTGTTTTTTTCTTCAATTTTTTGAGTTTAAAACTTTGTATGATCCGTATCGAAGATTTGTATGACTCATGATGGCGAAATTATATCGAAGATTAACCCGCAATGATATGTTTTGAGGATCCGAACGACAGATTTCTATGACCTGACTGACAGGTTTGTATGATCCAAATGATGGTTTTGTATGATCTAAATGACAAGTTTGAATATTTTCATATGTTGCAATTCTGACACATTCTGGGCCATAGAAACATATACAAAATGTTGAAGAAACCAATGATTTGTACCATAGAACACTCCACGATAAGGAGTATAACAAGATTGTTTCCTGTACGTCATACAAACTAAATAAACACACCGTAGAAACTTATGTAGCATTTGAAAATCGTAGAATTTTACAAAATCATATGCACATGTTTAAATTGTCTTAGAAACGGTACAGGATCGTGCTAAGGTTTAGATGAACCATAGTTTACGTGCTTCTGCCAGTTTAATACCTGTCAAGTGCAATTGTCCCCTACCGCTGTTTCGACAATAGTACACTTTCGAGATTTATGTCAAAGAGTACAGTTTCTATCCTCGGTACAGGCACCAACTTAGCACAGTCATAGAATTGTACAAATGTTGTTTGTATGCTAAAAAAAAGCATATATATATGATGTTGTTTCTATTCTCAAGATCCATACAATTATACAAGCACAGGCTAGGTGAAAATCATGGTGCATCAGGCAACTGAGATTTCTATGCTCAAACTAGTGACAGCCCTAAATATTACATCATTATTCAGGGCCTAATTACAAAAAAACTCAAGAACAGACAGTATCTATGCTCGTATGCTAGCACATATATGATCAACTAAGATGCAAACAAATGTATTATCGCAGGCAACAGATAGTATGTATGATGTAACAAGGAACTACCAGCAAACAGATAGTATCTGTTTTTTTTCGAACAATAACAGATAGTATCTATGATCAGGCATCAGGCACTAGCATGTACATGATTGTAAGCATGTGCACACAGTCGACTGATAGTATCTATGCTCAAACACAAACATATATATGATTGAAAAACAGGCCTATCCGATTCTATGTTTGTCAAATGGGGTTTCTATACATGCACATATCAACAAATTCTATGCTTGCCAAATGGGGTTTCTATACAAGAAACTGCATGAAAAGTTTTCAAGATCCTTGATTTCTATGCCAAAGGATGATCATATAAACCAGAAAGAAATAATTAGAATTTGGCAGTCATATAAACTAGCAAGTATGATCATATCTTGGGAGGAAATTGTGTAACACATCATCATAAGTCAATCAAAAGCAATGTTGGTCATGGATGTCATTTTCTGATCTATGTCATGGATGTCATTTTCTATGCCCGATGCAGCAGCACATTCAACATCTTAATAGAACCCTATACTACTGGTCATAGAATCCTAAACTACCAGGTCATAGAATCCTAAACTACAATCGATATGCAAGAAGCAAAAATGAAATCTAGCAAAAATTCAAGATCTAGACATCTCCAGCCATCGCACATCACAAGAAACTCCATATCTGCGGGGAAAAAAGATGAAGAAAGAAATAATTAAATTTTGGAAGTCATATGAACCAGTGAGGATGATCATACTCAGGAAATCGTGTAACACATCATCATAAATCATACAAAAGCAATGTTGGTAGTCATATAAACCAACAAGGATCATCATATAAACATGGAATTTGGATTCGTGAACAAGCTATTGCTGCAGAGAATCGATCGAAAGAGCAGGCAGCTATAGAACAGAAAAAAGCAAGGCACGCACATGCACAGGTTCAACAGCACACAATAACACGTTCAGCAGTCAACAACTACTTCATCTTCAGAGGCATTCCATCAAACATATAATATGCATCTTCTTCTCAAGGTCCACAACTAAGATTCACAAATCCTTATCTAAACATAAAACAGATAGTATCTATGCTCAAATTCTAGTAGATATATGATCCACAACTAAGATTCAAACAAAGATATTATTACCGGCAACAGACACCTACAGGGAGCTCCATCACATAGCCGTAGGTTTCTATCTTATCCAAAATAAATTATCCCTGCACCAATTCTTGAAGGAGAGACCAACAAAGAAAAAACATTTTGTGATCTGGAAGGCATATAAAGTCAAGATTCCACACTTTTGAAATTAAAATCCTTGAGCTTGTGATCTGGAAGGCATATAAACTTATGGTTGCAGGCATATAAAGTCAAGATTCCACACTTTTGAAATTAAAATCAATGCCATAGAAACTACGAAAGAAATCATAGAAATATGCATCTCATTTCAGACACATTTCTTCATGGCCCTCTCGATCTGCACCAATTTCTGGCAGTCATACAAACCAGCACCAGCACCATGCACCATGTCCCACAGGGGGTTTCAGGATATCTCACAACGGCATGATTTGTCCCAATCGTATATCTCAAGCATAATTCTGGATAGAAGGAACAGGGACGACGGATCACGAACCTCCAATTCGTGCGACTGGAACTGACTGAAGACGTCAGGCCACCGCTCTCGGCCTCAGGAACCACCACCTTGCCGGACGCGGCTGCCGTGAACATCGTCCCGCACCTCCATGAACAAACCTCCTCCAACAACCGGCGCACCACCTGTCGGGCCAGCCGCGTGCAATCGGGTCGTCGTCTTGGGTCGTGCCGCAGATCCAGGGAGGAGGAGGCGCCGGGTGAGGAGACAAACGCGGCCTCAGCGAGCTGGTCGACCTCCGCGGCCCGCTGCAGCACGACGTCGATGTTGCTGACGGGCCAGATATGGCAGCGGCCGGGCCAGAGATAGCGGGCCACCGCCGCAGGACGAGGCGCGCTGGTCAGGAGGTCGACAGCCGCGTGGTGAGGTCGACGGTCTAGTGCACCGCTCCCTCCTGGATAGGATCCGCCGCCACCGCCGTGAAATCCGACGCAGCAAGCACCTAAAGCAGAGGAACAGCAAGGACATGCTTGTGGAGGCAATACATCAAACACGTTACAGGCGGAGGATGGGGAGAGAGCACGGGGAAGCACCTGCGTCGGTCGTCACCGGTCTGATGGGGAGCATCACCGCACCCCTACACCTGCCCTCCGCGCGCCCTTGCCGGGAGCCGGCTGCTACCTCCTTTGCCGGGGACGGGCGACGTCTCTGATGCCTTCCGCCGCAGGCCCCCGCACGGAAAGTAGGCCGTCGGGGGAGCAACTCCACATCGCTGCGTTCCGCCGCAGGCCCCCGCACAACAAGCTTGTCGACGCTCCGCCACGTGCGCTCGCCACCGGGGAGGTCGCTTGCGCCGGCCATCTCGCCGGAGCTTGCCCCGAGGAGATCCCCGCGGTGGCCGTCTAGCCTGGTCTTTGCGCCGCCGCTCAAAGGGGAGCAGGCCTCCACGCCGCGGCTCGCCAGGGCGCACGGGCTCCGCCTCGACGGAGCTGGGTAGCGCCGCCACCAGGCATCAAAGGGGATAGGTAGGTGGGTGGGTGTGGGGTGGTGGCCCGGGCGGGGGGCACCGGCCCGCAGATAAGGTTGGCCTAGTGGGACCCACGGTGCGGCCGGCTGGGTGGTGGGATTTTGAAATAAAGTGGAGGGAGAGGAGGTGGGTGGTGGGGTGTGGACCCATGCTGGGTGAGGAGGTGGTTGGGTTGGACCAAATGTGGTTGGGTTGGCTGGGGCTTCCAATAAGCCCTAGGCCCCCTATATATATATATATATATATATATATATATATATATATATATATATATATATATATATATAATAAATTTCAATGAGCCTTGCAAAGCCTCTTTGTAGTCTAAATCACATTGCCTTCACCCGCCTCGAGTTGCCTTAATTTAAAATAGGAAAGGTCAGGCACGAAGCACGTAACATTATTCTAGAGCTGTTGTAGACAATTCTCCACGGCAGTCCTCTCTCGGGTTAACCGAATAGGTGATGTTGAGCCAACTGTTGCAATGGGAACCATCGGGCGTGGCACGCCTACTAGCAAAAACTGGTAGTCTACATATCGAGCAGGTACGGTGAAAGAGATATACACTCTTGCCATGTTCTCATCAACACGCTCAGTTTGCACTGTAGGAGGAGTACCACTCATATCATCGATAATGTCTATAAGCCATCTGATATTGTTGATAACCTACAATAATTATATATACATATATAACTAAAATTATAGATTTTCCATGTCAAATGAAAAAGATCTATGTAAAGCAAATTAATTTCAATTATTATATTACCACGTTGGCTACACGTGTAGGATCACCCATTTGCAAGGTAATCTCGCGGTGAAAGTGCAAGCCTGGGTGTCGAGGCAACGGGTCCTCCCAAACACCGCCGCCAAGACCTCCACGGCCACCACGCCCGCCACGGCGACGGACTATGCCACGGCCACTGCCATTACCAACGTCACTTGACGACGACATTGTTACCTCAAACTATATCCAAATCAAAATAACACACATATATTATTCAAGAAAAGTAGGGTTAGTTTACACATATTGAATTCAATATATGCATAAAAAGAAAAATAAAAGGGATAAAATTCAACACTATTAGTAAGGTACATAACCTTTATGAACCAGCGACTCAGACGACCGTGATGCTCTGGGAACTACAACAGTCTCACCTCACCATCATATATATCTGGCTCTCCCAGTTACAGTACTACATCACCAAACTACATCCCTACATCTCCTATCTAGCTACAGTCCTACGTCACCGAGCTACAGCCCCACCTGGCCAGTGACGTACGATTGTAGCTAGCTAGGATGTAGGGTTGTATATCAAAAACAAGAAAAATAAGAGAATGTTTCAATTTATTCTATATAAAAATAAGATGACATATACAATGCACGTAACCTCCCGTTCCTACAGAGCAAGCTATTCAAGCAAGATGTCGACATTCTCTCTCACTCTCTGGAAAAGGTGTCTAAGAGCAACTATATATGTTGAAGCTGACCTCCTGAGAGTGGTCCCTGAAACATTATGCTTAGGCAGCTTGCTCCTATAGGAACGGGAGGTAGTGCAATATATGTCTGAATGCATGGCAGTGATAAAAGAATGGAAGTAGCTAATACATTTTTTTAATGTCTATTATTTTCTTTATGAGCATATTTTTGATAAACTATATGTATTTCTCTATATATGAAAAACAAGAAAAATAAGAGAATGCTTGATAAAAATTTAATGAAAGAAGGAACAATGCTAGTATCATCATAACTACATTTTTCTAAGTCTAAAGTATATGTACAAAATCTCATCTTTTAGCTCCTCCTACCTAGCTAGAAATTAAATTTTCTATTTTCTCCATCTCTAAACCATAAAACAAAATTTAATCACAACAAATGAATGGAGGATGAAAATTCAAACCTTGCCAACACTTTGGAGGAGAGAAATCTTCACAAATTAATGAAGAAAAAATTCGCAGCAACACCCTAGGCTTGAGGCACCATGGAGAGGAGGAGCTTGAGCTCGTGGGTCGGTACGGTGAACAATGACTCGAGTGGCAGGAGGAAGAAGGAGGTATGGTGTTTATATGGATGCCGGCCATTAGTCCCGGGTGGTGTTACCACCCGAGACTAAAGGGTTTAATCTTGGGTGGTAAGTCTTGTGCCAATAATTGCTGAACAGAGCCGGGAGCCTCCCTTTTTGTCACAGTTGGTAATACCAACCGGGACTACAGGGGGCTGGCTCCGGCACCCATTTCGGGCCACGTCGACGAAAGGCTTTTAGTCCCACCTCCAAAGATGAACCGGGACTAAAGTGGCGTACAAAAGCCTCTGACTCTACCAGTGGATGGAGTCGGGCGGAGGGGAAGGGGATGGATTCTTGTGCTCCTCCATCGGCCACCGTCGAGACACGGGGACGCGGGAGCTCGACCGAGATAAGCAACGTGAGGACTTCCTCCATGGCGGCAGGGACGCTCTAGGCCACCGCCGCCATCACAAGGCTCACCTTCGTCGTGCCAGCGAAGAACATCCCGCATGACCACGACGATGACCTGATTGGTGTTGTGCTCTCTGACCTAGCGGCTCGGCACGTAGAGGAGCTCCACATCGATGCAAAGCACTGTAACAAACAACCGCTCGGCTTCAGCTTCGACTTCAACATCGCGTCGATCGGTTGTCACCTTCCTCACCACACCACACTATGCGGCGCGCCACCATCATCAAGCTGTTGTTGCCCTACTCAGCGGCAAGCCCGCAGAGCATGGAGGACGTCCCATCCGAGTCTGGCTTCCTCGACGTCGTCTCCCGTTGTGCTCCAACAGTGTTTGCTGATGTGCTAGCGGTGCTGGACCCTCGACCAGACTTGCTCGTCCACGACGGGTTCCTCCCGTGGGCCAAGGATGCCGCTAACGACCTTGGTGTGCCGCGGCTCGTCACTCTCGGCATGGGAACCTTCGCCTCCTTTGTCTCGATGGCCATCCTTGCGCACAATCCACACGTGCATGTGAGCTCGCCGTCGGTGTCGTTCATGGTCGCCGGCTTGCTGCTAGGGATCCGACTTGCAAAGGCCAACCTAGCCCCGCCCTTCGACGACCCGGAGCCGGCCGACCCTCACTTGGACTTCATCTAAGAGAGTGGCGTGGCCTTCGGCTCCAGCTGGGGCAGCATCCTCAATCCCAGTAGGGGCTCCCCTACCTCCTCCACTTCCCCACCCCGCCTCCTTTGCAAGCGAGGTTGCTCTTCTTGCACAGAGCCGCCGCTAGAGACCAAGCCGTCCAAGAGCACAAGAAGAAAAGAAGACGCCAGCCATCCGGAAAAGGGGTGGCGATGGGCAGTGCTAGCGCTCGTGGGGCTAGCCGCAGATCCCACGCCGACCTCATTCCCGCTAGCCTTCCCACGCCCGTCGGCAGCGAGCAGCGGGAGGCCCCTACGCCGGCGCGGCCCACGCGGCTGTGGAGGCCCCCTTCACCCGAGGTGGTCGGCGGCCGGCCGGGGAAAAAGAAGCAGGATGGCCGACGGCGGCGCTGGTAGAGACGGCGACGCTTGGAGGAGCGCCTGGTTGGGCGAAATTGGAGTGGGATGCGCGGTGGGGTGGTTGCTAGTGGTGGAGAAGAATGTGAGGGGAATATTCCTTTCCGGGTGGGGGACAAAGCATACTGCTGCAGATCAATGTTGTACATGGGACAAAAATTGTTGGAGTACCCTTCAAATACTCATTTAGAGGGTGAGTTTTATGGGACACTGCTGCAGATAGTCTAACGGCTTCATCCTGAGTCCAGAAGAACCAAATCATTCCTATTTGTTGTACTCCCAAATCAGCAAGCACCCACAACCTCTTTCTTCTCTCTAATCTCCTCTATGTTTTCCTCCACGAGCAGCCTACAGGGAGACACAGTCACAAGCAACTGCCCCATCTCTGCATTGACCAACACAAGCACAGGTCTCGACCGACTGGTCCTGTCCAAGCACTCGAGGTCCTCCTCCATTTTTTGCTTCTCCTAGCTCGCTCTCGCCAGTCTGTCCTTGTCGCGGATCGTGTGTTCTTCATGCTGTACACATCTGTATAGCAGCTAACACACCTTGGCGAGTTGGCATGAAATGCCAGAGAGGTCCGTGTTGAGATCGAACAAAGTGCTTGCCCTGTTTGCTTCTACACCGCATGCAGCACCTTGTTGACACAGGGCCCATGCATGGCGACGGCGGTCTTGATGCGGAACAGATCGTTAAGTTGTTCACCTTCTCAAACCTGGCACACGGCGGTCGGGTCAGCGCGCGGCTCGTCGTCGGTCGATCGCAACACGTATAGTACGGAGTACGGACTTGGGCTCAGCCGTGGCGCGCTGCTTCCTGCTCATTCCAGATTCTCATGTACCTGCGCTTCTGCCTGGTGGCGCCGGCTAGCTGGAGCATGGCGGACGACGATCCGCCGCCGCGCCCGTTCGACATCACCTATCGTCACCGATGACAGGAACGTGCGTACGCTGGCCATGCATGTCGGCCGACGTATTCGACAACACTACTCGATTTGTCGGTGGTCAGGTTGAGTCTGATGCGAGTACGTGGGTTTGTGGGCCCAACGTGGGTAAGCAGGTGGGTGGGTAGTAAGGCGAAGTTGAGTACCAAAAATATTACGAGTTTGGCAGGATCATCTCCCAATTTGCGATTTTTATTGATCCCTCACCCTATCCACTCACTGGTAGAGAAAGAGGTTTTGGTACGCCCCTTTAGTCCCGGTTCAACATTGGAGTCAGAACTAAAGGGGTTTCATCGACGTGGCCACTAATGCCATGAGTGCTCACCCCCTTTAATCCCGGTTGATAACACCAATCGTGACAAAATCCCCCTTAGTCTAGGTTCGTGTTACGAATGTGACAAAAGGGTCACCTCCTTTAGTCTAGGTTCGTGTTACGAACCGAGACTAAAGCCCCCCCTCTTTTGTCACGGTTCGTAACACGGACCTAGACTAAGGGGGGTGACCCTTTTGTCACGGTTGGTAACACCAACCCAGACTGAAGGGGAGCCTTTTGTCACGGGTGGTGTTACCAACCGGGACTAAAGGGTCTCCCACGAGTTACTATAAGAGGATATCATCCTCTACTAAATCAGATGTGTTGTGTAGGTGAGATGGTGAGGAAGCTACACGCGAGGCTGGAGGTCACGAGTTCGAATCCCCGCACCCGCACGCGTATATTTCGCGTGAAAAATCGCGCGACTTGTGACTTACGCGTGTGTGAGGGCCTCCCGGGGGTTTTCAAATATTTTTTTTTGACCCTCGCACCCCTAGTCTCGGTTGGTATTACCAACCGTGACTAAAGGCCCCTCTCTAGTCCCGGTTCGTTCACTTGGGACTAAAGGACCCCCCTTGTCTCTCATCATTAGTCCCGGTTAGGACTTTAGGTTTCTATGCCTCTTACCAACCGGGACTAAATGTCCTCTCTCTACCAGTGACTCCTTATATGACAGATGGGTCCAAGTGAGGGTAAGTTGGCCCCGAATTGAGTGAGAAAGATGCATTGTCAACAACTCGAATGTACTATGTGGTGTCCCATTAAGTATTAACTGCAAGGCAGTGTCGTCATCTCCTTGCACGTGTCTAGGTTACAACTACACGCCATTATTTAAGGACATTGACGTTTGACGACGTGGGCATGTATTAAGCACGTGCATTGCCAAGCATGTGAGGCGTGTGATGATGGATAATATTAGGGAAAGTCAATCTTTATAGGTTTTATTAATCAATAGTTAATAAAACTATAAATTTATATATTTGGCTAGTGTGAACCAAACTGCAAAAATAAGGTCTTATTGAGGATACAGAATCTAGCGTTTCATTAACGAATGTCCTAAATTTTGCTCTTTCATTTGGTGACTCACTAGACTTCGATTGAGAAATATTACCTCCCCAAAGAAATCGTGTGGATTCTCCCAAAATCTGAGTACCTGCGTCTGCGTGATTGCATGCTGTACAAAAGAGTACATTGAAAACGGGTAGTGGAGGAACAAAAGGTGGAGACTGTGGACACATTTCTCACCTCCGTACTAGTAATTTGTGTTTGAAAATCTCAAACACTGATTTATTATATGGCTCTAGACTCTAGTTGACTTTAGCTACTACAACGAGGTAGACCGGATTGTTGTACGCCATTTTCCCTTAGAAATGATGACAAGTACCGTCATTTTTGTCAACCTGAAATTAACCAACACTACTGGAAATTTGAATTTTCCTTAGTGTTTTTTCATGCACATACAAGGAAATTCACATTTCCTTGTCATTTTGAAAGAATACACAGGGAAATACCAAAACCCACGAGGAATTCATATTTCCTTGTCGGTTTTGAAAGAATACACAGGAAAATATCAAAACGCATAGGGAAATGCCTCATTTATCTATGGGTTATATAAAAACACTGGGAAATTGACATGGCACACTGAGAAATTTCTCATTTCCCTGTGAGCTAGATAAAATACATAGGGAAATTCATCTAAATTGAGAGGAAGAACTCATCAACGGTTCATCTTTCTCTTTTTATTCTGGAACTAAAATTTGTACTAGGTACTTCTCCCTCATAAAAACTTGAAATTTGATGGTTCTTTTTCCTATTTTTTCTAAAATCATTATCTTTTATTTAATAGAGTATGTTTGTATGTTAATTGCTATTTCTTGGATCATTTTATATGGCTTGTTTTCATCCACATAAATGGAGAATAGAAAACATGTTTTTATACAACAATTACTAATGTAACTTAATATTTTATAATCCTATGACCAATACAAGTTTGTGTCCAAATTTTAGGTGTATACGGGTTCAAAAATGTTACAAGGTAGTCAAATCTCAAAGTTTGACTTGAGTTATAAGAACATCTTTGAGAGATGTATTCATTTTGTGAATAATGTATGCTGCCACTTAATCGAAATCATTTAAAATTTTATGATAATCTTATGGGCCTAAACACCGACATGAAAAATACAATACTGAAAGGAAAATGAAAAACCGATAGATAATTTTTTAATTTCTCTGTCGCTCTATCCCTGACGGTTATTCCCTGTTTGTTTTCATTTTTCCTGTCGGTTTTCACTTTTTCCCCTCGAGATTTTCCATTTCCTTGTCGGTTTTGCCACCCATAGGGCAATTCAAGTTTCCAGCAGTGCAAGGAGGAGAGGACAACACTTCATTTTCTCTAGCTGATCCAAAATTTTCATCTCGTTTTACCACCACCCCCACGTGGCATTATAAAGCACCCCTGTGCTTTGCTTTCATTTTTAATTTTTAATATCATATTTTTTCAGGCTATTTGTCTTATCTTGTTGTTGATTTTATCACTCTCCAAACAAAGAAACACTAATTAACCGCCTTGTGGTTTTTAATCTCTGTGTTGTTTCTCTCATGTTTTTAATTTAGTGTTTATTTCAAGGTTTTTACGATAAGAAATGATAATTCCTGGAACTGTAGGTCAGAAGTGGCATACTGGCATGGTACCTTACGTCCTGGTCCATAAATTAAATGCAGTTAAGAGTCTAACCAAGACCAATATTATTGAGACAACAATCAAGCTACTAGGTCCCATGTGAACTTTGTGATTGCACGTATGTATGTACCTGCGCCGATAGGGTATCGTCTTCGAATTCTCCACGCTTGGCACCAGGCCAGAAAGAAATAACCTACTCCTAGACATTTAGGGTAGCTAAAAAGGATTTCGGGGGTTGGGGGAGGGGGGGGGTGCTCCTTCCATTCCAAATTATAATTCATTTGTTTTTTTTACCTCAAGTTTCATCTATAATTATTCTCTCAAGGAGTCATGATTATTATTATTCCCACACATGCAGAAAGAAAAATGAAAAGTGCAAAATAATTCCGGCTGGCACGGTTGAGAGTTGTAGGAACGTCACTTTGTGAAAGGGTGTGGTGTGCAGTGTCATCGGTGTATACATGCCTAGATCGATCACAAGCTAATATGAAGGGAGATATAGGTGACAAGCTAGGTGAGCACGTGAATGAGCCTGTATGTATGTAGGTCAATGTTGCCATATATATGTAACAGCTTGTAAATGCAGAAATGTAACATAGAAGTTATAATGTATATCTCGGTTTGCAGGGGCAGATCTAGGATTTCAAATGGTGGTGGGATGGGGCTGAGTCTACCTTCTTCCTCCTTCCTCTATTTTGATATTGTTTGGTTGTATTTGTAGGCAACATATCCTATGCAAACCAGCTTCGTGTGCAAATTATGCAAACTCCCACCACATACGTTGGATCTCCATCCGATGACCAGATTGAGAGGTGGGCATTTTTAGCACTTAAACCCCCCACCACTATTCTTTGCTAATCAAAACTTATAAACCCGTCCAAGCATCGGAGCTGGAGAATTGGGAAAGATCTCTGTTCCGCCAATGGTTCAGAAGGAATTGGGAAAGATATCTGTTCCGTCTCTGAAAACTGAATTCAGCAGTTTAGCTCCTAAACAGGCTTGAAATTTGTCAAGGAATTCATAAATTTCTTCTTCACTACACCGTCTGCTGTTGGATGCTCATCGATTCACTCGATGTGATCACATCAGATTCAGAAAGCTGATCCATTTGAACTCCCATGGAACAAAATCAACGGCGAAAATGGGGAGGGCGAGCTGTACGCTGTGGCCTGTGGCTGGCCAGGCTGTCTGCCGCCGACGCGAGGCGGCACCGTGAAGGGAAGCCTGCGCGGGAGGGTGGCGATGCGCTGTACTCTGCTCCGGCGCTGGTGCTGCCGTCCTCCGCCGGAAACTGGAGAAGACCTTGGAGCGCGCCGTGTCAGTGAATAGGTTGCGACTATTGGCGGCTGGGGTGTTGTCGACGTCAGGCGGCGGCCGCCGGTGAGCGGCGTCGACGTCCGAGGGCCGGCGGCGTCCACGACCCGACCCGACGATTCGCGTCCGAGGGCCGGCGGCGAGCTCGTCCCAGGCGGCCGGCTTGGAGGGTTTTTTTTTTTAAGTTTTGATTAGCAAAGAGGAGAGATGAGGGGTTAGTGCTAAAAATACCCACCTCTTAATCTGGCTATCGGATGGAGATCCAACGTCTGTGGTGGGAGTTTACATAGTTTGCACACGAAGCTGGTTTGCATAGAATATGTTGTCGTATTTGTATGTATTCTTTCTGTCATCCTCCGACTGCATCTCTCTCCCTGGCTGTCATCCTCTCTTTCTCCCTCTCCATGCCGATCGCATCTAAGAGTGGAGTGGGATATATGCAGGCATAGGACTGCAATAGAAAAAATGAGAATAGGCAGAGAAGGGATATAGCAGACAAATAGAACTTTTTTCATTTTCTTTCTTAAAAAAAGCAAATTACAGTAACAAATTTGATGCTCGTGTATTAATAGAAGAAGAAATCTCTGTTTTTTCATGCTTTCACATGAATGAATTTAGTATTTACAAGAAACAAAAAACAATATCCAGACTATGCTGCCCATGATTTTTTTTTTGACAACAGCTGCCCATGATTTTAACTCGTGATGAAGGTATTGGCCAAATATAGGATTTTAGCTTAGGGTAGGCCACTAAAAAATCATATACAATTCAGTAAATCTATTTTACTAATTTAGTATATGTACACTAATTACTAAGTAACACAACTCAACTTCAGGTAATCAGTCGTGCAGCAGCAGCACATTCATATATTGTTTTAAAAATACGCATATATATATACTTGCATTGCATTGGCCGGAATTGCAGGGTATGCCGGTGCATACGTGGCATACCCCCTGGCTCCGCCACATGGCCCATGTGGTTTGGTGGATCGTGGCTTTTGGATGCATACATGGTACTCCTTCCATCCGAAAATAAAAAATATCTTAGTTAAACTATCTTAGGTTTGACTACGTTTACAGAAAAAAAAAATCCCAGTCACGACGTCGTCGAATAAGTAACACCGTAAAAATAAATTTCATGTTTAATTTGCTGATACGAATTTGGTTTCATAAATATCGATACACTCTTCATATAAATTTGGTCAATATATATACTAAGATAAATTAATTTAGGATAAATCCAAATATATAACTTGACTATATTCTAGGTTGGAGGGAGCACTAGACTAACAGTAAACTCACTTTTCGAAAGTGTGTGGCGTGCACGAACAATCCACTATATAGCGCACGACACGCGCACCAATCTATTTATTCCACATGCATGCAGAAACAGGTCTACACTGAACACACTGCACTGCACCCTCGTATTACGTTCTGGCCATGACATCGAGGAAAGCAAATTCCGGCCGTGATGCTGCCGCCGGCGGCGAGCACCAGAAGCTGTCGCCGTCGGGCCTGCCGATCCGCGACATACCGGGAGGCTACGGCGTGCCCTTCTTCTCACCGCTACGCGACCGCCTGGACTACTTCTACTTCGAGGGAGCGGAGGAGTATTTCCGCTCTCGTATCGCCCGCCACGGCGGTGCCACCGTGCTGCGCGTCAACATGCCGCCGGGCCCCTTCATCTCCGGCGACTCCCGTGTCGTCGCCGTCCTCGACGCGCGCAGCTTCCGCGTCCTGCTCGACGACTCCCTGGTCGACAAGGCCGGCACGCTCGACGGAACGTACACGCCCTCGCCCGCGCTCTTCGGCGGCCACCGCCCGCTCGCGTTCCTCGACGCCGCCGACCCTCGCCATGCCGCGATCAAAGGCGTCGTGCTCCGACTCGCCGCCGCGCGGATGCGCCACGTCGCGCCGGCGTTTGGCGAGGCCTTCGCCGCCATGTTCGACGAAGTCGAGGCAGGGCTCGAGGCCTCCTGCAGGGTCGGGTTCAACAAGTTCAACATGAAGCACATGCTCGACTTCACATGCGCCGCGCTGTTCGGCGGCACGTTGCCGAGCAAAGCCATCGGCGACGCTGCCGCGACGAAGGCCTGGACGTGGGTCGGTTTCCAGCTACACCCTCTCGCGAGCAAGGTCATAAAGCCGTGGCCGCTGGAGGACCTGCTCGTCCACACTTTCCGCTTCCCGCCATTCCTCGTGCGCCACGTCTACACCGAGCTCACGAAGTTTTTCGCCGACGTCGCCGCCGGCGTCCTCGACGACACCGAGAAGGCCCACCCAGGCGCCATCCCGCGCGACGAGCTCCTCCACAACCTCGTCTTCCTCGCCCTCTTCAACGCCTTCGGCGGGTTCACGATCTTCATGCCACACCTCGTCAAGTGGCTCGCCCGCGGCGGCCCGGAGCTGCACACTAGGCTTGCTGGCGAGGTCCGAGCCGTCGCCCCCGATGGAGTGATCACCCTCGCCGCCGTGGAGAAGATGCCGCTTGTGAAGTCGGTGGTGTGGGAGGCGCTGCGCATGAACCCGCCGGTGGAGTTCCAATACGGCCACGCGCGGCACGACATGGTCATCGAGAGCCACGACGCCGCCTACGAGGTCAAAAAAGGGGAGATGTTATTTGGGTATCAGCCGCTGGCAACGCGCGACGAGCGCGTGTTCTGGCGCGGCGGCGAGTTTGTGCCGGACCGGTTCGCAGATGCCGGCGAGGACGAGCGGCGGCGGCTGCTAGAGCACGTGGTCTGGTCGAACGGGCCTGAGAACGGCGAGGCCGCGGTAGGGAACAAGCAGTGCCCGGGGAAGAACGTGGTGGTGGCGGCGGGGCGGTTGATGGTGGCGGAGCTGTTCCGGCGGTACGACACGTTCGCCGCCGACATCAAGGAGATGCCGACAGAGGCGGAGGTCACGTTCACGTCGCTGACCAGGGCCGCCGGCCATGGAAGCAGCAAGACCTCAGCCTCATGAGCAACGAGATGGTGTCACTATCACCACGTGGATTAATTGGTGTCGAGTTCCCATGGACATGCATGGATTGCGTGGTGTCAGCTGCACAGGCGGCATGTACGTCCACAATAAATCATCATTTCCACTTGCTGCTAATATAAATTCAACTGGTAATAATTTCCAGTTCCGGAGACTATTCAATTTTCTAGAAAAGTATTTCCAGTTGTACGTACCAGTGGCTTCTAGCTAGTGATATCTATAACTCCTATATAGGAGCTCCCGCCTTCTTCTGCGAGTCGCTTTGATTCTGGATAACTATGAGTTTCTTCTGGATTAGTTATCCACGTCATCTTCGCGTCGTCCCAGCGCGACCCCCACCCCACTGACAGCCCCCTCGCGTTCCCTCGAAAGGCCGCCGTCGCCCCTTCCCCTGCCCACCAGCATCCAGGTAATACGAAGAGGTAACTAGGGGAGAAGAACCGGCCAACACAGTATATAAAACTCGCTTACCGAGCACAATCACGGCGGTTGCCCATGGCCGGCTTCTCTCCGACCCGCCCGTCGCCATCAATGTCGCTCCCCGCGCTGTCCCGGCTCCAAGCGAGGCCGGCGTGCCTCCCGGCGAGCCACGCCCCCACGGCCAGCGGCAAATCAAGGCCACGCACCCATGCCCTCCGCGGCCGGCGAGGCTTGAAGCAGGGAAAGGAGGTGCAGGTTCGTCGTCCGCCGCCGCCGTGACGTCCAGGTACCGCCACTTCTCGCCGTCACTCCGGCCGCCGGCGCACCCACTGGTGCACCTCCCGTCAGCCTTCGGCCAAATCCCTACGCCGGTGGGCTGGGGCCACCACGAGTGCTCCCTCTCCTAGCTGCTCTTCTTCTCGCTCGAATCGCTCCCAGCGCCGCCGCCGTATGCTAATCTAGGAGCCGCGGTACACGCGGTGCCACCGTCGAGCTCCAGTCCGCCGCCACGGGCGCTCGGGCTCCCGCCCAGCAAGGGTAGCCACCGGATAACGCACAACAACATCCCCTTCGGCGGCTGCGTGTGTACTACGCGTTGGTGGGAACGGACTGCTCGTGGCTGGGCTGTATCTAGATATAGTGTAGTAAATACGTCTCCGGCCCATGTATCTGATTCTTCTATTTCACCAATACGTGATACATGACCTTCTGTTACCAATTTGTATATCTTTGAATTCAGTTTCCCATCCAGTAAATTTATGACCTTAGTGAGCGTAGTGTAATTTTAAGTTTTATGCACTCAACATGTTTGGTGTATTACCTCTTGAAAACTCTGAAATATATCCGGGTATTTCAACTTTACATAATATGCTCATGTCCTTATCGTCGAGAGATGATATCATGGTAAATTTTTCTTAAAACCATTGTATTTTCTTAATTCCCTGAGGTTCATAAAACCTCCCTGTTAACATGGATTAGATAGTGCCCACCTTTAAACTAATATAAAAAAGAAGTGAGTGTTTATAGCTCATCAAGCCTCACTCGAATTTCTCAACTATTGGATCTGAAATCGATGACTCATATCAACTTCATCGTCTCTATACCTTATCACCTTCTTCCCTCCCCCACCTCCCACTCCCATGACCCTTCCACCATACCTCCTCATGGCTTCATCCACCTCCCGCCGCCCAGGCCCTCTCCCACCCCTCTGGCGTGGACATGCTAAGGTCCCATCGAAGCTCCACGTTGGCCGCCTTCTGCTCCTCCTACCACCACCTCCGACCACCGCCATTGTTGCCATCAACGCTCCCGCCCTAGCACCTGTCCAACCGCCAACTCCCGCCATCTGCAGCTTTCTCGCATGGAGCTACAAAAGGTTCTATTATTTGAGCGCATGTGGGTGGTCGTGGTATGCAAAAGTATAGTGGAAGTGTGTGTATGTATGAACAGATGTATTCAGATGAGAACATAAAATGAAATAAGGTTTATTGAGTGGAAAATCAAGAGAATGGTTAAGATTGGCGAGATGCATGGGACATATGGCATCCACTGAAATGGGACTGCGGCGTGACAAAAAAAGAACTGGGTATTGGTCTTGTTATTAGACAAGAAATAGTTGGATATCGGTGGGCTTATCTTTTCCGTCGACAAGAAAGAAAACCGAGTTTACTTGGCTTAATCCATATTACAATCCTTCTTAATGAGCTTTAAGCGTATGACTAATTATGTAATATATAGACCATATAAAACATTTGCATTCTCCTTTTCTTGCGAAAAAAGGAAACACAGATAATTTTTTGGTACGTCATTGAGTTGCTTCTGCCTAATTTTTTGATATGTCATTGACCAAGTCAAAAGTGTGGAACCGGCGTGTGAACCACAAATGGACAAAATCTCCAAAATCATGTAGCACAAGGGAGATTGGAACGCAAATCGGTTGGTACCAATAAGGAAGCACTCCAACAACTTCACCTATGTCTCAGTTGTGGTTAGAAGTCCTCTTTTTCTTACTGTACATAGAGAAAACCTCATAAAACACACTATGATTAGGATACCTCTTCTTTCTTAATGTACGGTAAATAGAGAAAACCTCATAAACACACCCATTACCACCGGCATTGATTATACTATGTTTCTTTTGATATTGTGGTAAAATATATTCTCGCAAACAATACATGTATTCATACATAAGGTCATATTTTTGAAAATTCTAACTAAACAGTTCCTTTAGTTTTCAAGCTATTTGTTGCTTGAAAAAACATTGCATTTATGAGGAGTTCAATACTTGTTTAGAGTGAAAAATTACATGAAGCGATAAACATTATCACATATTCATTGCACTGAGAAACGAATCAACATACAGTTAAAATGTCGTCATATTATGGTTGTACAGTTGCACTGTACATATTTATTTTTCTGTAGCAACTCTTTTGCTTAAATAAAAAAGTAGAAAGTTAATGACTATTTAGTTGAAGGAAATATAGTAAGTTACAATTATGTGCATGTTCAGCTTATTTCGACTTGGCTTATTTTGGTTTATTTCCTCTCACACAACACTATTTCATATACTAGCCGAACACTATTCAACAGATCAACCGAACAGGATGTATGTTGGTTTTTCTAGCAAACATATAGATATTCATAATAAAATTTTAGTGATAGAAATAAACAAAATACTACCGTAGCAATGCACAAGCACTTTGTAGAAAAAGAAAATTCCTACATGCCATTGAAAATGCAAGTGGTGAGCTCTGTGCCATTGAAAATTGGTTCTTGAGCTCTATGCCATTGGTTCTATTTTGGTTCCCTCCATGCCATTGCCGTTACTCCTCCCGTCAGGACACCGTTTGCTCACAGCAGGGGTCCGCACCGGTGTGGGAAAATTCCCCATCACACTGACAAGACGCCGAGCCGCCGCTCCCTCGGTTGCGGTGCGGGCGCCCCTCGGCCTTCCCTGGCGCCACCCATCGCAGCCCGCCGAATCTAGCGCCACAGTAGCCACGGCGGCGCGGTGCGCCCGGCGGCCGAGATCCAGCGGCACCCGACGGATTCGCATACGAGGGCAAGAATAACGATCACGGCATTACGGTCGCGGTGGATGAGCGGCGATGGTGTCTCGACAACGCCCGCGGCTAAGCACGCCCGAGAGCGTCATCCGCGACGAACTCCGTGAAGCGTGCCGTCAAGCGCTCCCACCTCCTAGCGCGACCCACGGCAAGGCGGCTAAGGAGAATGGTCGGCGTCGGACGAGCTGGGGGTAGGCGCGCTACTTCCTCCGCCCGCGGTTCTCGGGTTGCTTCATCCGCCTCCTTCCCCGCCTCCGCCGGAGTCGATCGCGCGCCTCCCGGTGCTCTCTCTCGCCGGCCAGCGGCGCGACATCTCCTCCGCTGGTCGGGCGGCCCAAGGGCCATCTTCCTTTCCTCTACTCCGGTGGAGAAGCAGATCTGTGGGCGGTAAGCAACGGGAGAAGCAAAGCGAGGTGAGGATGGCGGCAGCAGTGGAGGGAAGTGCGCCGAGTCGTGGACGGAGGAGGCGCAGGCATGCGGAGGAGGAGCAGCGGACGGAGCGAGGGAGGAGGCCGCCCGCCCGCCCGCCGGCGCTGGGGGATGGAGGTCCCGGCAAGGTGGCGCCGGCGGCAACACACGTGGATGGTGGGGCGCTCGCGTGGCGAGGCTCGACGGGCGTGGCAACGCAACAATGGCAGCGGTGCGGGTGCGGTGCGGGTGGGAGGCACCTGATGAATTTTTCCCTCACCGACCGACACGCAGGCCCCATGCAGCAAACTGCTTTGACGGGAGGAGTAACGGCAATGGCATAGAGGAACCAAAAATAGAACTAATAACATAAAGCTCAAAACCAATTTTCAATGGCACAGAGCTCACCACTTGCATTTTCAATGGCATGTAGGGAATTTTCTCGTAGAAAAACTAGAGGCCCAAAGTTCCTTCAAGACAAACCTGAGACCCTGAAGTTCTGCGAAAACACACAACCCGGGTGAACCTGTAATCTGAGGTTTATAAAGCCCAATAATACCACTTGACCATGCATGTGTCCTGCCTGGTGTACGCGAGGAAGTTTTTTTTACGTTTTGAATGTCACACCTGAAATTCCCGAATTTCGTGATGTGAATAGGAAGGAAATCTAAACAATGATTTTGTCTTAATTCTAAAATTCTGCCCAACATTTAATTCTTTATAGGAAATATAGTACAGAAAAAAACAAAACATTATTTGTTTTCTAAAATAAGTTTGTGGCTTGATGTGTGTTGCATTCATGCTGATGCATTGTTTATGATTGCTTGAATTCAAATTTGAATTCAATTTGATTGATCCTTTAAAAATGCAAAACCTTTTTCTTTTGCTCCTCAAGCCTTTTCCTTTTCTGGCCCATCTTGGAGCAGCCCAGCTAGGAAAATTCTCTAGCGCCTCATCTCCTCTCCTCGCCTCTTGCGCCGCCTCTCGGCCAACTCGCAGCTGGCCCATCTCGGCTCAACCTTGCCCGCCTTGCCGCTTCCGGCCCAGCACTGCCCACCCGCCTCCTCCGCCTCCCCTCGCCTGGCTCACGACGGTGGACCCTCACCGTCATCCCCACCTTGTTGGAACCCGACTGAGCTCTACGGCTCAGACTGATCACATCGGCTCACAAGCGCCTCGGCCTCGGGCCCGCACCCCTAGGGTCACGGGTCGCCTATAAATCCTCCACCGCCACCTCCACGCTTTCTCCCAAACCGCAAGCACCGACCCTTCCACCATATAAGTTTCTTTACGGTTTAGTCTAGGTTTCTTCGGTTAGCCCTTATAGCTCTAGTTTTCTTGCAAGTAAGCCCCTACACCTTGTTTTGGCCGTAGAATACACGCTTTTAGCTCCGTTTTAGCGTTCTTTATATCCACGCGATCGTCTCAAGTGTAGAACAGTTTTATGCCCCTGTTTTGTTATGTTAGTACCGTTTGGTGATTGTTTCTTATTTTATTCTATTGAATGCTTGTATGTGAATGATGTGGTGCGTGAAGGACGATCCGCACGTGGAATACGTACTGAAGTTGAAGATTTTCAAGACCTTGAGCAAAGAAAGCAAGCGTTGGTAGAAGGTAAAGTCCTTGCTGCATTCTGCTTATCCTATTACAACATTTTAATTACACCATTTATTTACTTATTGCTTTGCATTAAATTGAAGGGTCCTACTATTTAAGGATTGACTAGCTTTGTTTATTCCTATGCCTTGATCAACTGGGTTTATGTGTTTATGTTGGGTAGACCTTGCTTGGTTGCTCAACTTGGGATCATGGTGGTTTAAATGAACAACAATGTTAATCTTGCTTTACTTATGTTATACCTTCATTAAACAAGATCACCGTGTTAATCTCGGAACATGGAGGCGACCACCGTGAAAAATAAGATTACCACAAGACATATGGCTCTGTCTTGGCCAAGTAATTAGAAAACCCTGTGTTAGGTATGCTTTACACGAAAGTTGGGGTTGCCGTTAGTTGGTGTATAGCCCTCGACTGATCTGCTCTATGGTAGCTTGCAATGTGAGAGGTTTATGCATTACTGTTGTCAACCTAGCGGCTTCGCACTGAGGGATCTTTTGTAAAGCCTCGTAGGCCCTATGCAATCACACTCAGAGTGTGGTATGATGCTTGGCAGCATCGCATGGTTGGGTTTAAAGTTCTTGAGGACTTTTACGCGACTTGTGGGTAAAGATGTACAACCTCTGCAGTGTAAAACTAATCGATTAGCCGTGCTCACGGCCAAGAGCGGCTGGACCCTCACATGAGTAAACTATGAAAGATGGATTAAACTTGTTGCATTTACTGTTTATGATGATGATGCTTATGTTAATCTGGGTTGGTATAAACTTACATTTGCTAGTAATTCACTTGCTTAATAAAACTTGACCAACTAAAATGGCCGACTATACAACCACAAGCTTCCACCATAAAGCCTTTGCATGTTGTTATAGAGTTTCCTTGTTGAGTACGACATGTGCTCATGCTTGTTATTTTATATTGCATCTACACAACCCGATTATGATCAGACGGACGCTTTGAAGACTTTCCTGGAGAGTTCGACGGTTTCTAAGTAGCGTGCCACCGGTCGACCGGCCTGTGGAGACGTCCTTTTCAGCTGCTAGTACTACGCTTTGTTACGATTATGAGACATTCACCATGTAATAAATGTTTAATACTTCCTTTACGCTTTTGACACTGTTTTGGTATTCACTAAGTCAATGCATGTGAAATTTAATCTGGCACATGTATTTTATGCATTCAGTTGCCCTTAAATCCGGGGTGTGACGATTGAACCATCGTACCATGTTTCGAACTAATGGAGCAATCCATGCACAATTCAAAATCATAAAAGGTTCCCATAATTGATATTAATTATGCTTTTTTCGGGCGCATCTGGTTATAATTATTATCTCCTCTGCAAGAGAAGTATGGTTAACCATATTCCCATTATTTTCTTATTACTTTTCGCGCTATCTCTACCTAATAATATTAAGGGGACGATTGGCGCCCGGACGCTCTAGACGCGAATCAATCGTGGACGCTCGGGTAGCACGTGGTTGGATCGGACAGTGGGCCCATGATAATTACACCATCGCTTGACCTCACATCGCTCACACCATCACCTGGGCCCGCTTCTCCACGTGCATCCGCAGATGCACGTCTACTCGTGAATGGGCACCCCGCAATAGGTGGGTCCCAGCAGATGGGTACCATTTGCAACAACAAAAACATTTGGACACTTGAAATGTAAACCCCCCCCCCCCCACTGTTAAGAAACACTTGAAACATCAAGATTGAACACTTGCAACATGCATATGATGTTGCATGTAACATCTAAGCCTACAAATCAACAGATAGGCAAAGGCAAGAGTAGTGCCGGTTTGGAAAATAAAGGCTACAGCTCCACGCCAGTGGTAAGACGTGAGATGTGAAGAGGAAACACTAGAAAGTAGAATAAGATGAAACATCACATAGCAGGCCTTGCAACATTAAAAATATCTTAAGAGAACATCTTGATTTTACTATTGCAACATCACGAAAAAATCGTCCGCCATGAACATCTCGTTGCAACGTCAAGAATATATGTTTGCAACACAAGAAATCAATATTTACAACATCAAAAACCACACACTAAAATGTATGAAAATAATTGGATGCAAAGAGTGAAAATCCCCACTGCAACATCATAGTGCTGTTTCATGAACATCCATTCAAATTCATGCAACATCAAAACAAAGCTACTGCAACATCAAGTTCATGTAGATGGGACATGAAAAAAGTTGCCTCAATGAAATCAATCGACAAGAAAATCCCCATGGCAACATGAATCTCGACCCCAAACATCTCAAATCAACCACTGCAACATTCAAAAACAAATCTATTGCAACACCATGGGCCTTGTCAGAGCTTGAGAAGAAAGAGGATGGCGAGCGGCTGGGGGGCCTGGCCCTCCTTGCCGTGAGGGAGCAGCGACCCCTCCTCACCGTAGGGGAGCGACGACCTCCATGGCCGATGGGCTCAGGGACGAGGTCCGTGCAGGCGCCGCCCGCAGCTCGGGCGGCCTCCTGCTGACGGGCGCGCTTGACCTCGTGCACCACTCACAGAGCTTCGCCACCTCCGAGCTCGCCGAAGCACTGCCGAGTGCCGCCCTCATGGCAACTCGTCGGAGCGTCGCGCCAGCGCACTTCCTCCACGCATCTCCTTGCTCGCTGGAGCACCGCCTGCACAACCCTTCTGGCAGCTCGACGGAGCGTTTGCTGGTTCTGCGCACCTTCAAGCTCGCCGAAACATCACCCTCATTGCTAGTCTCGCCGGCTCGAGTTGTGGGGTCAGTAGAGATCCGAGCGGAATCAGAACGAGGGGAAGAGGAGGTTTTGCTCAGAACCAGGGGAAGATGAGGTTGTGCGGTCCTATTGCATGTGGATAAAAATGAAGTGACAACAAAATTAAAAAGAATGTGGAGCATGTTGACCCACGTCCGTCCGGAGGACCCTTGGTCCGTCGAACTTCCACCACCTACCATTACCGTAATACTAATGTCTATCTCTACCTATATATATATATATATATATATATATATATATATATATATATATATATATATAGTGTTTTGCTATAATGCACGAGTGCATTCTCAGATAGAAATGCACCCACCACGATTGATAATTGATTTTGCTCGATTGCAACCGGACTTACTCTGAAACAGTGGCTGCAATTGGTTTGCGTCGGCTAATTGGCGTGGTCTAGTTCCAATTAGTTTGTATCTAGTTGCAGTTGCAATGGGGCAGATGTTGTAATTGGTTCCGGTTGCAATTAGCATAGTGTCATGGTTGTAATTGATCTAGTCTCACTTTGTAATTGGTTTGCGGTGGCGCCTAGTTGCAACTGTTAGTTGGGTTCGATTACAATTGGTCCATCTGGTTGCAATTAGTCGTGCAATCGCACATTCCTAATGCTGAGTTACATGCATTTGTTGTGCAAAATGCTTTTCCGTCGAGTTGCAATTGGTGTGGTGTTATAGTTGCAATTGTTCTAGTCAATCTGTTGCAATTAGTCGAAACTGCGGGGTTTGTGCATTTGCTATACAGATTGCACCTTGTTGCATTTTAGCCTCACCTATATATATATATATATATATATATATATATATATATATATATATATATATATATATGAGAGTGGATTTGGTGCCTAGGAGGGTAGCTGCACACGCTGTATCCACCGTTCATCCGGGAGCGCTTCAATCCCGTTGCATGTGCATTAAGAACACAAACGAAGGTGTCTGTACAGTCCCTTTTCTGTGAACACTGCAGCTGTCGGGCAGAATACACAGGCCCGGTGTCAGGTTGCAAAATTAGGTTCTTTTAAAAAAAATAAAAAAAGCTGCCACCTGTTCCAGGTTGCATAGTCTGTGCATGTGTCCCTTTGACCGTCTCATCAGCTATAGGTAATAGCGGATAATTATATAATTTGCTTTGCATTTATTCTTTTTGGTCTGGGTGCCTTTCGTTTGTTTGGAAAGATTATTTTGTGCATTGCCCAACGATCAGTGGAAATTAGATGATTAACGGCTGTACATGGGTAGACCACGGTGTGAAAATGCAACATGGTAAAAAAGAACTCTACTTACCATGGCCCCTACAGGCGTCTCTATCCGCTGCGAGAACTCGTTATTTATGTTCGTTTAAGACTTTTGGTCATGTAATAACTCTATATTCGTGTGGCACTGATTTTGGTATTCACTGAGTCATTACGTGTGTGTAACTGATCCAGTCGCATGTAATCAATGCATTGGTTTTGCCTTTAAAATTGGGTGTGACAAAAGAGCTATTGGAGAAAACAAATTATCTCTTAACACTTATTGCGTAAAAAGAAAAGTAAGTAAAAATGCAAGTTCCCAATTGCTTACAGGATTTCTATTTAACGTTATAAAGATAAATAATTATAGGTAAGGAGTGGTGCAGCAAAAGATAAATAATTATAAAGTTTGTTAATTTTTTTAACAAACTCGTTCTCCCGCTTTCGTTTTTTGGTTCCTCAACTCATAAAATAATCAACGTCACGCCGGTAGGTAGCAATTAGTTTACTGAAAATGCAAGATGTGTATTTAGTCTTATAGACCAAACTTGGCGTCATGAACTTTGACTGGTCCAACGAAAGAGGTGTGGCAGGCCCTCATGCATGAATGAATGACTTTATAAATAGCTGGTCAGGAGCAAACACGGTTCTGGGGGACTAAAAGCGTGCTTGAGATTTAGTCCAGGATGCTTGGTCATGCGTTTGGTAAAAATGAAGAGCCATGCAAGGCGCCACGCCCAACCTTTGTGCACCATATCTCCGTACTCTGGCGGCGATCAGACTACTGCAGTACTCATGCAAGCCTTTCCCACGGAGCCTTCCGCACACCTTGACTATGTTTAGCCATTTAATCACCACACGGTCCTACCTGGATCGAGACGGATTGGATCAGCGTGGCACACGGCTACACACCTTTTTGTTTCCCCGATATATATATATATATATATATATATATATATATATATATATATATATATATATATATATATATATATATATATGAAAAATCCATTCTACTCCCGGGGGTTACTCACACATTCAAAAAAACCACTTTGTCCCAACCGCATAGCACCCAGCCCACCTCCCTCGACCCTGTCCACGCATACTTGCTGCAACGTCACACTCTATGGGACCCACATGAGGTCGAGCAGCTTCAAAATGGAACCCTGTCTCTCTCTCTCCTCTCACCAGTTCATTTGAATCACCACCACTCCTCTCCTCTATCTCTCTTTCCAGACCAGCAGATGCCCAGACGGTGATGGCGGACCCAGGTGCGGCGGTGCGGGATAGCTCCGGCGGCCAACGCAGATCCTGGCTCGGCGCGGCCCACGGGAGCGGCTGCCTAGCGAGCGGCGGTGCGGAGGGCACATCTCAGGACCCCGGCCAACCGCAGCGCGGAGTCCGCTTCCCTGACGAGCGGCGAGCCGGGCCGGGCCGGGCCAGGCCTAGCGCTTCTTCTCCCTGATGCGTATCCACCAGCTCCGGGAGGAGCTGTGGCGCGGATGCGGGCAGCAGCCGCCGCTTGCGCGGCCTCCCCCATCGCGGATTCGACCTCCCCTCCGGAGCAGCGAGCAGCTTCCGGCGAGCAGCGGCGGAGGCGCGGATCCTGGCTCGGCGCGGAGACTGCCTCCCCGGCTAGCCGTGGCGCTCGGTGAGCTGGCCGCGCGGGAACACATCGCGGGGTATGGCGAGTGGCGGCACGGCCGGCCACCTCCTCTTGACGGAGCACGCGGCGTCGGCGAGCTCCCCTTGCTGGAGCACGTGGCGCGCGGGAGCCCGCGACGGACGGCAACGGGTTCAGCGACCTCCCTGCACGGGACTCCGGCAGGCTAGGCGGGCCCTCCCCAGCGCACGGTCTCCGGCAGGTTCGCGGTCTGCCCATGGCTCCCGGCGGGTCTGCCTGTTCCCTGACGGCAAGCGGACCTCGCCGACCTGGAGTGGGCGCAGACCTCATGTCCACCTCACACATGACAGCAAGATGGTGGCCTGAGATCATCGACGACGAGCTGCTCACCATGGTGCCCAAGTTCCTAAGTGAAAATGTCCTTTTTTTCACCTTAATTCGATTCCTGCTGTTATTGCCTAATTGTCCATGTTTCCCAGAATTGCTCCCCCTCAGTAGTTTCTTCCAAGGTGTACTAATTACTTGACGAAAAGCTGCTACCTCCATGTCCCAGTCTCAAGCTCTCACTATATTCATGCAAGTAGCATGTTCGACGAAATTCCCAGGAAGAGATAGTCCAAAGCTCTGTATTGTCTCTATTCTCTATGATGACAGACAAATGCTTGTCCCCCCTTGCTATCTATGATCTATGCTGGAGGACTATTTTGCCTGATTAAAAATTAGTGTTTGTTTTGTTGGTGTTAGCTTGGTTGCCAAAATCTGGATCCTTTCCATGATGAAAATTAGTTGCAGTGAGCATGCTACAGCAGCTGGTTTCTATGTTTCTTTTTTAGTTTGTTGTCCACATCCATTCCCATCAGATGTATGTTTCTATGCTTGTCCTAACATGTTTCTATGCCCATATAGAAAGCTTTTCTACATGACGACTGATCATAGAAATCTCATTTTCATAGAAATCTATTTTGGGAGTTATATATATGCTTCTGTTTGAGCATAGAAACCATCATATACATGTAGCTGCGCAGATATTTGTGAATGGAATCATATATTTGTTTAGATTATTTTCCTCATATTTCTTTGACGGCCTTCACTGATTTGGCCTGCGTGCAAACCATTCATTAATTGCATAGAAACCTATGCACAGTCAAAGTTGTTGGATTCCATCAGTTAGGCTTGTCTTTTGGATATCATATATATGCTTGTTCTTGAGCATAGAAACCAAATTGCATGGTTCTATGACTATGCTAACATGATTCTATGCCTTGATTTAATTGTAAAAATGTGAAATCCTGTTGCGCATGGTGTCATACATTAAGCTGGTGCTGGTACCGAGGTCCAAAATTTGGTCCCAGATCACATGTGCTAACAATGTTTTTTTTTGTTTTCTTCTCTGTTTTTCATGCACATCCACGCTTCTAATTTTGAATTCATGCTCGAGCTGTGTCCGGCCATAGAGCTGTGTTTTTCTACGGGATTTCTTTGTCATCTGCATGATTCTATGACTCTGCCAATTGGATTCTATGACATTTGGCTAGTGTTGGTGTCGAGGATAAAAATTGTACTCTTTAGTATGAATGCAAATTCCATGTTTATATGATTATTCTTACTAGCTTATATGACTGCCAATACTATTTTCTATGTTTATATGCTTGGTCTTGCAAGAGTCTATGCCTGTGAGAGTTGCAAGTGAAAGATGAGCCTATTTTCTATGTTTTTGTGAGCTGAGTCTGTGACATCATATATACATATGTTCTCGAGCATAGATACTTCCTGATGCATGTATCTAATTCGCAAATACTATTGGTTCAAACAGTACTACTTTCTTCCATGTTTCTATGCATTTTCCATGCACCTCCGAGCATCATTTATTATGAGATGCATGTTTCTATGATTTCATTCGTTGTTTCTATGGCATTGATTTTAATTGCAAAAGTGTGGAATCTGACTTTATATGCCTACAACCATAATTTTCTATACATAGGTTTCCATGCTAAATTTATGTTGTTTATATGATTTCTATGCCTACACATATAGGTTTCTATGCTAGTTCATGGCAAACTTAAAATCTCAAAGAAAAGTCATTGCCTCTATGCTTGCACTAGAGAGTTCTATGCACCACGACATCGGTAAATTTATGAGGTATGTCACTGTTGGGTGATTTCTATGCTTGAGATATATTAACGTGTTCCCAGATTTTTTCCAAGTATATATGATCATTATCACTAGATTGTATAACTGCCAGCTTTTTCTTACTCTGTTGATTGAAGTCATATGCATGCATGTGTGGTGGCATGTGTCAGTTTTGTCTACTTGATTCAAATTTCAAATGTTGAAAAATAACCTGCACAACATTTCTATGCCTATGGCTATATGTTTCTATGCTAGTGACCATAAGTATCCATCAGTTAGGCTTTTCTTTTGGGTAATATATATGCTTGTGACATAGCATAGAAACCCTAGTTGCCTGATTCTATGATTGTGATGTCTTACACGATTTCCTCTCAAGTATATATGATCATCCTTGCTGGTTTATATGACTGCCAACATTTTGTGAGATGTGACATTCATATCATATATACGTATGACTGCCAACATTTCTTTACGCTTGTTTTTTTGATCATATATATGCTTATGTTTGAGCGTAGAAATCTCATATGCATGATTTTATGACCGTGATAACAAGATTATAAGACTTTTGGTAGGCACAACGAATTCCGTAGAAGTTGTCATAGAAACCAATTGTTTTTGTCATAGAAACCTATGCATAGTCGAATTTTTGTCGAACTTTTCCAGTGCATAGTCGAAGATGTCGGAGTCGGAGGTGTTGTTCGGCCCGCAGCAAGAACGACTACAAGATCCTAAATTTGTTGATGATGTGTTGCTCGCCATCGTCCATGTGTGCCAGTCTTCGTGCCGAGCTTTTGTTGCGGCGGCGTTGCCAAGGATAGAAATTGTACTTTTGATCATACATTTCGAAACAATTATGCATGAATGTAAATATCATGTTTATATGATGGTCCTTACTGGTTACATGACTGACAATATTGTTTTTTGTGACTTTTGCCATGTGGTGCATTATATATTACGTGATGACCTCTGATCAATTTCAAAATTTGAAATTCGCTTTTGTGTATGAATGCAAATTCTATGTTTATACGATGGTTCTCACTTGCTTATATGACTGCAAACACTTGTATTCAAATTTCAAATTCGGACGACATGTGTTAGGTTTATAAGACCGCATGTGTCAGGTGACGTGTGCAGGTGTTAGTTATGTCCACTTGTATTCAAATTTCAAATTCTATGAGTGCATGCAGTTTATATGGTCGCATGTGTCGTGTGGCATGTGTCATCATGTCCACTTGCATTCAAATTTGAAATTTAGAAAAAAAAAGAGTGGCTCAACATTTATATGCTCATGTTGTAGGTTTATATGCTCGTTTTTATATGTTTTTCTTCAAATCCATATATTTCTATGATTTCTATATGGCAGGTTTCTGTGACTCGGAGACAGATTTCTATGGTCCGTAGTGTCATAGAAACCAGTTGTATGTGTCATAGAAATTTCTCGTTGCGGGGTCATAGAAATATGTAGTCTGAGCCATATAAACCTGTCATTCGGGTCATAGAAACTTGTCATCCGTGTCAAAAAAATCTTTCGCTAAGCTTAACACTTGTTGTTGATACCACTACTTAAGATAAAATCTATTTTTTCATAGGTCTTGAAGCTTTTGTGCATGAATGTAAATTTCATGTCTATAGGATAGGATGATTCTCACTTGTTTATATGACTACTAACACTTGTATTCAAATTCAAATTCCGGTGTCTTGGTCATAGAAATCTAGTGTCCTGGTCATAGAAACATGTAGTCTTGACCATAGAAACATATCGTTGCGAGTCATAGAAACCTTCAGTCCGAGTCAACCAAACCTGCCGTCACAAACCTTCAGTCCGGTTCATATAAACCTACAGTCCGGATAATATAAATCTGCAGTCTGAATCATACAAATCTGCAGTCCGGGTCATAGAAACCTGTTGTAAAATTTTGAATTCAAAAAATTCAAAAAATATATCCACAATGGATCTCAAATTGTGCGTAAAAATATCACGAATCTTATGGTGAAAACCGTTTTTGAATTGGATTCTCATGTGAAAAATTATGGCAAGAAAAGTAAAAAGTGGTTGGTTTGCATGCATGCATGCATGGCTGGATGGGAGGTTCACTGGTGGAAAGGTAGGAGGCGGGGTGTGCATTGGGTTCGTGGGGCGCGCTGGTCTTGCTGGCTGGCTAGCTGGCTGCCCGGGGCTTCGGATAGCTATTCCAAACCCTGGGCTCCTATTACTATTAGTGGTACTATATATATATATATCGGAAAAATCCATTCTACTCCCGGGTGTAGTTACTCTCACGTTCAAAAAACCACTTTGTGTATGTGTACATACCCATTTATCACTTGGAGTATGTTCACATACCTAGAATAAGATTTATCAAAGTGATAACTATGAAAAAATTTTAGTGGAACTCATAATTTTTTGCACCTTGTGATGTATGTTATTTCCTATATTGAAACATGAGTATGTTCACTAACTTTATGTTTCCTTACACATAAAAAAATTGTATGTCCACATACCACTTTTAAAAATCAAGTATGTGTATATACTTTTTTTAGAAACCTCAAGTATGCAATGATACCTTCTAATTTGTGAGATACAAGTATGAGAGTAACTACACCCGGGAGTAGATAAAACTCGTCCTCTATATATACATATATATATATATTATATCTCTACTAATATTAAAGCAAGGACCGTTTCTGCCAGAATTTTCGTCCGTCACCCGAATCCGTGAAAGACACGGTAAAAAACCGGAAAAAACCAGGCGTCCTGAAGCCCTCCGAACGCGGCAGGAAAACAACCGGGCGTCATGAAGCCGTCCGAACGCGGCAGAAAAAAACCGGCGCCCCCTGTGCGTGGAGAAAAGAACCCGGCCGGCAAACCCTATCCTACTCCGAGTCCCGCCGTGTGTTTTGCGTGATAGGAAAAAAAATATAACGGTCCACCGGCAACAAATAATAAAACGGCCCGTTCGCAACAAATGAGGCCCCAAACTCCCTAACTACCGAGGGTCCAAAATTTTTATTGTACAATATGGTTGTACCTATTATTTAATCTATATTAGTCTTGCTTAAACAAAAATGAAATAATGAGTTTTTAAGTAGAAGGAAATGTGTTAATGAAAAATTACATTGATTTTCTTTAGCAAATGAACGTTGAGTGTAATAAAAATATAGTAGCAGATAAAAAATTAAAAACTTTACAAGATAGAATTAGTATTTCACCGTAACAACGTACGGGCAGTTTGCTAGTATATATAATGTTAAAGCGTGTACTACTTCTTCTGTCATAATTTTTGGTACGTTAGGCACAACTAAACCGTCACGGTGAAAATTCTGACCGAAAACCGGGTGAACCGTTTGGTCCGGGAGAGAAACTAGAGTCCGGATGGAGGAACTGGACCTTACTTCTTCGCGGAAACCAACAGGCAAGCTGAAATGGTCCACGAAACAGATCGTAGCACAGACTCCTCACAGGCCAGCTGCTAGAAGCCACTAGCAAAATTAGCAGGCCTACCATCATTGTAAGAATTCATGAAGCTGGAAAATAATATTGTAGACGGAAGAAAGAATTTTATGCGGAATGAACAAATAGGAATTCACGTTCTTCTTATAGAGCACATGAAATTGATTGTAGGGTTTGAGAAATTGAGCAAGAGCTCATATTTGAAATTTTTAATATGAAAAATGATACGAAGAATAAAATAATAGTTGGATATTTTAGACCCAAGTTGCGCATTGACAATATGTCTAAAGTTCACAATTTATTGTCTTTCAGCAGATAATCGTGTTGGAAATAAATTCAGTACACATGTTGAGGCCTTATGTAAGAGCTTTTTTCCCCGTTGCAATGCGCACAAGCATAATTGCTAGTACATCCAAAATGCAGCCCTCCCTCGCTAGGTCAACCCCGCAACCGGTGACTTGAATCGCCAGCCTAGCTTTGATGGATCGGTAACAATTATTTTGGCGAGGCTCGGGGAAACTGCATATATGGCAGCATGAGTTCATGACCAAGTATTTAAACTTTTAGTGACATACTCAATTTTCTATTCAGTTCTTTAGTAATTTAAGTTGGTTCAGTTGATCAGCAACTTTAAGACTCCAGTAGTTGACATAAAATGAGTCTTAAACACCAATGAACCTAACAAAGCAAGCACATCTCTTCAGTCTGACACAGGGTTCGAATAGTAACCTTCGCATGACTAATATAATTTCAGTAGCGATCAAGAGTAAGTACGTATTTAAAATTTTAAGGTCTAATGATAACTTCAATTTGAATGTAAGGTATAAGTCTACGGAGTAGCAAATAGCAAAGAAAAATGGCACCGCATGGCACCGGTGTTGTTATCAAAATTCGACCTGCGGGAAGTAAGATCACCCCCACGGTATTATATCAAGAAGAAGACCTTCTCACACAGGTCGAGAAAATCTCCAAACCCCTGCCCCACCCATACACAGCAGCACCGCAGCACACGTGAGATATGACTAGCCTTAGACCTGTGCTTTGGTGTGGGACAGACGAGAAGATTTTTTACAACATCAGACTACTGGGAGGGCCACCCGACCGCTCAACCACCGCAAAGGCGTCTGGGAAATAAATTTCCCCGTGAGAGGCGCAAATTCGATTCCCCGAGGAATCGAACCTGCGCCGGCTAGCCCGCACACCGGTGTTGTTATCAGATACAAAATACAGTATAGCGCAAGACCAATTTCTTTTCCTTAGGAATTTGAAGTTCATTCAGTTGATGTTGATCGACAACTTTATATATTCATTTGAAGTTCACAGGTGTCATAGTACGTATGTAGTACTAGATTATCAGGGTTTCATGTTCAATCATTGTCTATCACATCAATCCATCAACTAGCTAGCCTACCTAGGGCTGGCTAACGAGCCGGCTCGGCTCGGCTCGCTCCAGCTCGTTTCCATAACAAGATGGCTCGGCTCGTTATTGTAAACGAGCTATAACTGGAGCTCGGCTCGGCTCGTTTAAAGCTCGAGCCGACTCGTTTAAGCCGCGAGCTCGTGCAAATCACAAACACAGGTACACAACAGGCGCTGCGATTTAGCAATTTTGCACCAAATCCCAACCGCATAGAATCGCTTGAACCAATTTGTATGCAGTTCATCAAAGATTACTCAACTCATAGCATCATTCATCAAAGATTTTTTAACTCAGCAATCAACACCAATGGGAGAAACATAAGAGAGTGAGATGGATTGGAGTATAGGAACCGTGAGATGCAGACTACTTACCACCTCTTGGGCGATGGGGTTGATGCCCCTGAGGAGCCACAGAGTGATAGGAACTCACGGAGAGCAGAACTCACGGTCACAAACTCACGGAAGGAGAGGAGCAGGCCGCAAGCGGCAGGTGCTGCTCGCTCGCCCCGTCTCGCGTCGCGACGTTGCGTGCTCGGCGAGCAGCTCGCCTCGCCTCTCTCTTGCTGCTCGGGGACTCGCGGTTTGCGACCTGGCGACGGCGGCGGCAAGGTGCGTGCAGCGTGCGGGTCAGAGGGAGTCACGGAGGGATCTTGAGGAAGCTTTGACCGGTTAGGGTTCTTTACAGTGCTTGTGGGTTGGGCCGCTAGGACATGACATGGTCCGTGGCCTGTAACCTTCGAAGGAGCACTGGATGCGGTCGGCTTGACTCGTTGAGCTCGCGAGCTAGCTCGGCTCGGCTCGTTTTTTCTAACGAGCTAAAACTTAGGCTCAGCTCGGCTCGTTATACTAACGAGTCGAGCCGAGCCGAGCCGAGCTACGAGCCGAGCGAGCTAACGAGCTTCAAGTTTTTCGTTCAGCCCTAAGCCTACCCAATGATGATAAGAACTAAAGCATGCATAATCCTGGATAACTATTACTTCTGAGGATCAAACAAAATTAACTCTTCGATGCTAAATTATAATTAGTTTGTTTTTCACCTCAACTTTGATCATCCATCTTATTAAAAAAATATGCAAAATATCACATCTTTTGTTGTGGCTTGCTTTGTTAATAAAGTTTGACTGGTTTAAATTTGACCATATTTGTACCATTTTTTTTGAATAAGATGAGTTGTCAAATTTGTGGTAAAAATATCAAACCAATTATAATTTGGAATGGAGGAAGTAAGACATGCATGGATAGTTTTAGTTGTGATTAATCCAGATTGCAGAGTAAGCATGTAATGTATTAAGATCAAACTCAACTAATAAGTGCAATGAAGAGTAACGAAAAATCAAGATAATAATGGTGCTGAGCCGGCTGTGTATTGATCTGACAAAGCATGATACTCTCTTTGTCCCAAATTACTTGTCATTGATACCCTCAAAAAAAATTACTTGTCATTGATGACTTTTGATCACAATATTTGACCATTTGTCTTATTCAAAAATTGGTTAAACATTGTGATCAAAAGTCAACTGGGACAAGTAATTTGAAATGAAGGGAGTATTACACATGACAACTTCACCTTTTTTTTTAAGGATGCATATATAGATTGTTTTGTAGGTTTGAATGTAGCACTCTCGTCAAAAAAAAATGTAGCACAGGGATGACTAGTGATTACTCCAGAGTAACTGGTGTCAGACATGGTCATCTGCTGCCAGCTAATCCACGAGCACCGCAAGATGCTACTAAAAGAACTACATGTACATGATAGATAAAAGAACATGGCAGATATAATAATGTTTGGAAAGTTGACCAATTAAACTATGATTAATCTTATCAAAGTTTACGTCATTGTCCACTTCGTTTGTCCTGTAGCACAGGTCTTGACTCCATCGTCCGATTTGGTGCTCTTATTTCTTTCAGTTTGTTGTACAAGGAGAAAGCTTTCCAAGTTCCAACTCATGTTCAACCATAATCCCGAATCATCCATGGGAGGTTTCGTTACCATGGCTCGCTTAGTTTTGGGCTTTTGGCACAAATTAAGCCAAATTTACCTATTACTCCCTTTTGTCCCAAAATATGTACACATGTTAAACCACATATATAGCGGCATCAAAAAAGTATTATTTGATTATTGAACATTTCAAAGTCCAACCTATATAAGTAACACTCCGTGCTTGCATTGTATTTGTTAGCTGGGCATAACTCCATCGAATTAAAAGGTCATGCACTGCACGATCCAGTTATAGTATCGAATATCACCTAAATAAGTACAGTGCTTTCTTATACACGTTTCAAAAATTAAGTATACATATTGTCATCGAAGGGACAGTTGAGTTTTGGTTCGATCAATCATATTTCCCAAAACCTTGTTGACTAGAAGTATCACCGGTAGAGAACCAGCCTTTAATCCTGGTTGGTAAGGTCCTTAGGGACCTAGAGACCAATCAGGATTAAGAATAACTCCAGCAATAACCCCTTCTTAGAGCCTCTACTTTGTCCAGTAAGGGTTGACCCCTAACTTCTTTTGGGGTTTCATTTTGTGCTCAACTCCAGCACAGTCCCAACCCTGAGGCCCCAACTTTCGCCTGACATGTGGGACGTACAGGTAAGTGAGTCAAATCATTTTCTTCCTTCATTGCTTCTTCTCACCCACATCCACTACAAGAAACTATTTAATCCGTGACGCAATTATTCTGTCGCGGATCGTTGAAAATTCATCGTAAATCAGTGTCCGCGACGTTTTAAATTTTCGTGGTGGAATGAGCGTCATTGATTAAATCGGTCGACGTTTCTTAAAAAAGGTCACGGATTGAAGCGATCCGTGACGATCTTTTATCATCGCAAAACGGCTCGAAGCCCAGTTAGCCCAGTTTTCGTGACAAAAATAATCGTCACAGATTGATGTTGACATGGACGATGACGTGGCTGCTACATGGACGATGACATGGCTGCTACGTGGACGATGACATGGCAATTACGTGGACGATGACGTGGCTGCTACGTGGATGATGACGTGGCAATTACATGGATGATGATGTAGCAATTACGTGGACGATGACGTGGCAGGTGACTTGGCAATCGATGACGTCATCATCAAGCTGGTCTATTTTTTTTAACCAGCAGGACCAACCCACTAAATTTAAGATACACATCCCATATAAAATAAAATCAGCCCACCAAATTTTAACTTTTTTCTTTTCTATCACAATTGGTTAAACAAAAAGCAATTCCAGCCCAATTAATAGCAACAATAACACCCTAATATTAACGGTAAGCAATTTCAACACACATGTTCAACATCACATATGCTCCCATTCAGAATCACATAAAAAAAGATCATATGCATTTGTTAATCCAACATCACTAGCGACGGTGTAGCAAATCAGCCTCCTCTATTTCCCTTTAACCGCTTGTTACCTGGATGCAGTCATGCAATCGATCCCTATCCAATCACCAGTTAGCTCGGTCCTTGTTGCATCTAATCGTGAACCTGAAAGAGCACAATGCCAAATACTCAATGTTAAAGTTCTCAAATATTAAGTGTCACTAGAGCTTTTAGTACTCAAAGACGCTTGCTTTAGAAGAATAAAATCAAAATGTTCCAAGCATGATTAACATGTGAAAATATTAAACACGAAAGTGGACAAGATATATCATATCAAAATGATAAGAGCAACATAGCAAGCATAGCACCAGCAACAAGTATTGGACTAGAAAGGCACCAACAAGTATTAGCGGTAAAGACTACAACTACAATGCAAACAGATTTTAACAAGTGTGTGTGACAACACAATTTTTGGTTCCCGTGAATTTACCAATGCCAGGATACAAGTCAAGCTCACAACTACAAACCGAGTTGTCATTAACAAAGAAAAGAGCAACAGAGTATGAATTTAGAAGAAGGTACCATCTCTTTTGTCGCGCCTGCAGCCTCACCCTACCTCCTTGTAGGTCGCAACCAAGAAATGAAATAAATCACATTAGCTTTCAAACTGCTATGCATAGAGGCTGTGTTTCAGTTCAACTTGAATATATATTTGAAAGAAAATAATACTTAGCGAAGCATATGCTCAAGCAATAGACATTCGAGTATCGGATGGAACAAAAATAAGATGAGCACTATCCCGAGAAGGAAACAAAGTGAAAACTAAAAAATGTAGAGTATCGGATGAACATGCTAACAAACAAGAAGCGTACTTGCTACAGGATCTACTAGCAATCGTGGAGTAAAACAAAGCTACCGAAGCATGAAATGCTATCTCAAGGCTACAGGATCTACTAGCAATCGTGGAGTAAAACAAAGCTACTGTAAGCATGAAATGCTATCTCAAGACAATATCGGATACAAGATACCGAGCTCAAGGGGCATGGAAGTGTGCAGAGTATGGCAATATCCAATACAAGATACAATTATTTGCACTTGGGAGTGAAGAGTTTGCAGGTATAATACACAACACACCTGCAATCAAGTTATAATTTGCAAAGGTTCTAAGGCCTATTTTCTTACACGAGAAAACCGCCGAGCTTGAGCAGGACTAAAGGCGCGGTGCTCTTACCTTGCCACCAAGGCTGTTATCTCGAACCTGCACACGAATGCCCAAAATAGATTAATTCTCAAGGCAAAGATCGATAGGCAAGTCGATGCTACGAGTCTGTCACTAGCCTTCCTACAAGCTGCATCCGTCGAGCAGAGAAGCCAAAAGCATAAGCACACATCGATCGCACGCAAGATGCAACCGACTACTAGGGTCGACTATGGTCGAGCAGGTAGCCCCCGCACGCATAAAAGAGCAAGAAAAAGTCCACGAGATGAACAAGATTTCGCCAAAACAAATCCCTGGACACAAGATTTGAACTCACGCCTCACCGAACATGAGCCGACTAGATCCAAGAACAAGAGCTCCAAAAGATCAAGAACTCGTCACCAGTTTCAGAAAAATGTGGAACCCAAGAAAGAGGGGAAAACTTGGGAGAAATCACGAATCGATGGTGCTCGGTGAGGAATTCGTCAGGGGATCACCCTAGGCTTTCTCACACATGTCCAAGCACCGATATGCCCCAAGAAATCCGCCCCAAAACGCACTCTGGAGAGAGATCAAAAATCACCAAAAAAAGAGGTTGGGGTGCGCAGATGGCAGCCGCGAACCATGCCACGGATCCATGGCCTCACCTTGGATCCTGGTGTGCGCGAGGGGGTGACGAGGTCTGGAGTGTCGCAGGGAAATCGAGGAGGGCGTCATGGCCAGAGGTGGAGAGGTGTGCGAGTGCCACCTGGCGGCGGATCATCGCTGGCGGGCGCCCTCCATACACACGGCCACATGAAAGCACCAGCATGATGCCTTGGCTGGATCTGCAGAAGAGCTAGGGTGGGAGTCTTGGAGAAGACGAGGGGAGGGCAGGACGGGAGTGGTGGGCGGCCGGCAGCAGCAGGCCGAAGGCGTAGATGAGGTTGCGGGAGGGGAGGGAGGGCGAAGGTGGAGTTAGGGTTCGGAGGTGAACGTATACTTATTTGATTCACGGATCATCTGAGCCGTCCAAAGTTTGATCTAACGGTTAGAAACGGTGTCATCTAATGGGCTAAATGTTTATTGGGCCGAAATAACCTTGTTGCAACAAATTTTTTTTGCTGGTTAAGATTTTTCTTTTCCTTTTCCTTTTTCAAAGCAACCTTTGAAGTAACTTGCAAATAAAAAAATTGAAGATACCCTAATACAATTTCTAAATGTAGAGTAATATGTATAATTTCTTGTGTGTGTGTAAAAAATGAATTTCTTGCTATTTCTGTCATATAAATGAATTTCTGCGTGTTTACCGAACGTAATTCCAAATTGACCTATATGTACCTCTAATAAGATTCAAAAAAATTCCAAAAAAATATATTTAGACGCATATGGTCCATTCTAGGCCACATCTGGGGGATTGAAGAAAAATTCAATTGACTTGTAGGGGAAACTCGAACTTCTACTAGTCACCTTGTTATAAAATAATGATAATAATATCTAAAACTTCTCCAAAAAATATGTAAATTGGCATATGATAATTTTATGGATGTACAAGCATGAAAAAAAGTTTCATAAGATTTTGTGAAAATTTGAGTATACATTGTTCATAAACTAGATGGTTCATCACATTGTTTCATATAACTCAACTTAAACTTCAAAGTTTGTACACATTCAAGTACTTTCTTATCCCATGGACACCTCAAATTTGGATATAACCTTACTCTTACTCTCCTATTAGTATTCGGAGATTTATATTTCCAATTGTCACGCAAAAAAGTTGTTTTTCTATTTTTTCTAAAACCTAATTAATACACCCTTGTGAAGTAACATGAAAAATTATTATCTTACATACTCTCAAAACATTTTTATAATATAAAATACGACATATAAGTTTGCACCTAGGAGTTTCAAGAATTTTCAAGTAGATTTTCTATTTTCTATCATTTAAATGAATTTCTACTTGTTTACCAAAAGTAATTCCAAATTGACCTTATATGTACCTCTAATAAGATTAAAAAGATTCAAGAAAAATATATTTAGGTGCTTATGGTCTATTCTAGCCCACATCTAGGAGATTGACAAAAAAGTCAATTGACTTGTAGGGAAATTTCAAACTTCTACTAGTCACCTTGTTGTAAAATAATGATAATAATACCTAAAACTTATCAACAAATTATGTAAATTGGAATAGGATCATTTTATAGATTTAAAAGCTTGACAAAAAAGTTCCATAAGATTTTGTGAAAATTTGAGTATACATTGTTCATAAACTAGATAGTTCATTACATTGTTTCTTACAACTCAACTTAAACTTCAAAGTTTGTACTTAGTCAAGTAATTTGTATCTCATGGAGACCTCAAATTTGGATGAAACCTCAACCTTACTATCCTATTAGTATTTGGAGATTTAGATTTCCAATTGTCATACAAAAAAGTCATTTTTCTATTTTTTAAATACCTAATTAAGACATCTTTGTGAAGTAACTTGAAAAAACTATTATCTTACATACCCTCAAAACATTTTTCACATGTAAAATACAACATATAAGTTGTCACGGTGGAGTTTCAAAAATTTTCAAGTACATTTGCTATTTTCTATCATTTAAATGAATTTCTGCGTGTTTATTATTTCCAAGTTGAACTATGTGTACCTCCAATAAGATTCAAAAAGTTTTCAAAAAATATATTTAGGCTTCTATTCTCCATTCTAGACCGTGTCTTGAAAAGTGATGAAAAATCTAATTGTCTTCTAGGGGCAATTCAAACTTTTATGTCGAAATTACCTCATACTAAATAGAATAATATCCAAATTTGGTCAAATTTTTAAAAATTTTTTGGTGTGGAAACATATTTTAGTCTCACAAGTATATGATAAAAAAATTAAATTATTTTTACAAAGTGAGACCATACATTGTTCACAAAATGATACATTCCACGCATAATTTCCTATAACTTAAAGTCAAACTTTGAGATTTGAATACCTCATAACATATTTGAAATCGTATACACTTCAGATTTGCACACCACCTTATGTTGAACATAATATTGAAAAATATCAAGTTACATTTGCAATTGTTATCGAAAAATATGTTTTTTATATTCTCTGTTTAGTTGGAAAAAACATGTCATTTGAAACTTTTAAGAAGTATCAATTAACATATAAAAATCTGCCATCAAATGAAAAAGTTTGAGTTTAGAAAAATTTGAAAAAAAGAATCATCAAATTTTGAGTTTCTATGAAGGAGAAATACCTGATACAAATTTAAATTTTGAATCAAAATGAGAAACACGAACTGTTTGGTGTTCTTCGGACAAGCCACGTCTTCCATTGAAATGTTAATAAAACAGATAACATATACCCAAAGGACGCAAATCATGTTGTAGCTCAGTGGTAAGTCCCTCTCTTCCCTCTGAGGAGACCACGGTTTGATTCCTGCCGAGGCTATTTTTTCCCTCGTGTCCTCGCCTAGAGAGGACCACGCCACACAATTAGTTGTTATAGAAATAAATGTCACAATCCAACACAAACTAGTTGTGGCGCAATGGTAAGGCGCTCGGGTTTCAAACTCTAGGTTGCCGGTTCAACCCGACTTCTCCCCACAGCGCAACCTTTTCCTTTTTTCAAAAATACGGTTAGTTTGCATACAAAACAAACCAAATGCTTGACTCATACAACAACCGTGAAGTAGCCTAGTGGTAAGGTGCTTTGTATTGTTGATGGAGGCGCAGGTTCGAACCCTGCTTCCCCCTCTTTTGGTTGTGCTTTTTTTTAATTGACGACATGGCAGTGACGTGGCGTGCGGTTGGTCTGACGTGGCGTCTTGCGGTCGGGTGAGATGGCAGTCGACGTGGCGTTCAAGGCTGTGAGAAGCAATAAAAAGGTTGAAGACCACAATGATGCACAAGACATTTTGTAGTTCAATGATTTGTGTGGTGCTAGATGTTCATGAGGTCCCAAGTTCGATTCTCACCTCACCCCATGTTTCTGTTTTTATTTTATTTTTTTCAATTTATGACTATTTTTTATTTGTTGATTGCGACGATTCTGCTCAATATTTGTTATTTGTTGATCGCGACGATTCTGCTAAAATGTCACAGCGTTGTGGGCCGGATTGCGACGAATTTAACAAATCGTCGCAGTGTTCTGGGCTTCAATATCCATCAGTGCACATCCGTGACAAAAAACAGGAATACGTCACAGATGCAGTGCTCTTCGTGATATTCTCTGAGAACGTCGCAGAAAGTTCGTCACAGATTAAATAGTTTCTTGTAGTGATCTATCTCATTCCTCCCATCTCTCTCTCTCCCTCTCTCTCAAGCAGTCAAGCTCGGGAATGGTGCGGGGGCTCTCGACCTTAGGCTGGGCATGGCGCCGAGCGACTCCCCCAGCTCTTACCGGAACTTCCATCTCCCTGCCCCTCCCCTATCTCGTGCTCGTCGACGCCCTACTCCACCGGAGGAGCTCACCCGCGGCCACACAACAAGGTCAGGCTCGTGCTTCCCAACTGAGCTCGCCGCATTTGGGTGGAGCTCGCCTGCGATCACGCGAGGCCGAGCTCGCATCGGCTGGCGAAGGCGCGAAGGAGCATGGGCGGCTGTAGATCCGCTCAAGCCTACATCGCCGGTGAGGGAGGCCCGGTGAAGGTGCGAAGGAGCGAGGGAGGTGTGGAGAGGCAGTCGCACGGTCGGTGCGCAGTGGCATCTTGGCCATCACGTGCTGTGGTGCGAAGAGACGGTCGCACGACTGGTCCAAGTGTGGTCGGCAGGCAGCGCTCTGGGCGCATGGCTCAAGCGGCGCTTGATGCCTGGCGGTGGGGGATCTCGAATAAGGGTGGCACGGACGTGGGAGTCTGAGCGGCGGCGGCGGCGAGGCTCTGGCGAAGCAGGGAAGCCCTGGGCAGCGATCCGAAGAGCATATTTGGATCCGGGTAGCTAAAATTAGTCTCTTGTAGGAGCTAAACTTCCAAACATGTGAGGTTAAAGAGGAGCTAAAATTAGTCTTGAGGCTAAAATTTGTGAGTAGGGGACAGCTAAAAGGGACTAAAATCCCCTCTTCCTCTCTCCTCATTAATGGTCATCTGCATGCTGCACACAGTCCCATGCTAAGCCCACCGTGGGAGAGGAGAGAGAAATCTGGATTTAATGCTCTTTTAATACCACTTTAGCCCTTACTTCAAACAGGAGGTGACTAAAATTTTTTAGCCTGACTAATTTTAGTCAAGGGACTAAAGGTAATCCAAACATGCTCTGAGCGGCAGCGCCGTGGTGGGGGAGCTTTAGGCGGACGACGTTGTCCATTGTTGCGCAGGTGGAAGAAACCGAAGCAACCATAGAGTAGGGGCCTCCCAGCCACCCGTGGGAAATGGGGCTATACGGGGGATTTGAGTGGCCCCTACTCTAAAGTAGGGACTCTGCTGGAGTTGCTCTAAGCTGGAGAGACAAAAGGTCCTCCTTTAATTCTGGGTAAAAGAATCGGGACCAAAGGCCGGTGTCATAGGCACGCGCCTATGCGTGCGCATTTGTGGTCTCTTTAGTCCCCATTGATATAAAATGTTTCAATTTTTTTTGCAAGGCTATTTTATAATTTTAATTATTGCTTCTCTAAATATATGCGCGCACACACACTTTATACATCAAAATTCAAAATAGATAGTATTTGTAAATTTACAATACATACAATAAAATATCCTTTAAGTCAAATTTCTAGTCTCAAATTCTTGTGGAGTGCTAGGTTGGTCAAGTGGATGCCGGTCATAATGATGTTTTCCTTTTGTATTATAACCACCTCGTTCACCAAAAATCCTATGAGACCTTTTTAACTGCCAACAGACGATCCTCATATCTGTACTATACTAGCTAGTGGTATTATATTCTTTGACAGTAGATAGAGCTAAAGCTGAGCAGACATCTCTGGAAAAATAAAAGACTCGAGATGCAATCATGCAGGCAGCAAGGTATGTAGACAGGCCACAGGATTTGGCGGAGCAAAGCTGCTTTGATTAATCAGCTATTCTTGCTTCAACTGTTCATGAGCAGGACACGACCTGCCTCTGGCTAGTCAGATCAAGAGCACACCTGTCGACTGCTTACTTGTTGAGGTTTTTTACGTTACACAATACCACTATGTACCACCGATTGAAATGACTCGTATGTAATAAAAAATGATCTATATGTAAGGATCCGACGGTTGAGATTAATTCTGTATCACCGGTTTTTTAGGGTGGTATGGGTAGTATATGGATATTATCGGAAATATACAAAATAATATTGTTGTAATATATGAAATCAGGTCTTTTTATGTAACCTTGGTAGCGGGGAAATTTTTTCCAAATAATATACATCGAGCAACTTACCATTTTACCCATAGTAAAAAATTGAAAAAAAAATCAAGAATACTACCGCACCACTGTTGGGTGGTATTGTGAACTGTACAAGACCTCTACTTGTTCCTTAAAAAAAAGACCTCTACTTGTTCCCCATGATCACGTCAATATCTGGGCCCAATAATTTTTCGTGTTGTGATGAGGCAACCAAGTATATTGATCAACACGCTATTAGAAAGATAATTTTCCATCCTTGAGTTCGGGTCCAAATTTAATAGTTAATACCATCTGGAGGCTTTTGCAACTGTTGAGGGCATGTTTAGTTCCTCTAATTAATTTGGATTCCAATTCATCATTCACCCACCAAATTCTCATCGCACCGAGTCACATCTTCCTTCATAGTAAGCACCTCAACACGTATTTTTCACAACTTTACACTCAAATGACGCACAAATTATACGAAAACACCACAAACTACAGATCGCAGGCATGATACAGTCGACAATTAATTTGATGGACCAACGCTTTGATCCATCACCCACTCTTTGTACTTCAACTGTTCATGAGCATGAAGTCTCTAGCTAGTCAGTACTGTATAGTACCACGGGCATGGCCCATGGTCAGCTAGCTCGTCTAGGAACACCTGTCGCCTCCCTATTTGTGCTCCGTGATCACCTCATCCCCTGCAATTTTACGTGTTGTGGATGAGGCGCCAACAAAATATATTTGATGAACAGAGATCATGGATGGTATTGTCTTGCTAGAATTAGAACGTGACATTGCATCCTTTGATGATATTGACCATAGTTCAATATTAGGGTGCCAATTTAATTTGTTGTCGTAGGTCTTTTTTTTGCCGTGATTTTTTAGTATATTACGTTTTGCACCTCTGAGCATACTTATCTTTGTTTTTATTGCAGTTGAGTCCTCTTAATTATCGGACCTCTGAATATGTAACCTCAAAGTATATAGGAAGAACATCATGTTTACTTGTCTGAGTTCAGAAGATTTTTTATTCTGATTAATGAATACAATGTGGATATATATCTAACCTCGATATGTATGTTTGCATTTACCTGAGAATGTTGTCTGTGAAATTGCAAATGTGCAGATGCAATGTGATCAAAGTCATGAATAAACAACCGTCATCAGTCTCGAGTGGCCATGCATGGCGGTCACTGTTGTTATAAACGATGGCGCAAAACGACAAGAAGTAAAAGATATCAAACCGCAAGGAGACACGAGATTTAACGTGGAAAACCCTCTCAACACGAGAGGGAAAAACCACGGGCGCCAGCCAACAAGCAACTTCACTATGATCAGAGTCCGGTTACAAACGCCAACGGCGGCGGCTTACAAGAAGTAGAATGAATCGATCTCTAATGGAAAACCCTAACGGGAACTGTGGTATTCTACGTATCATGGGAATTTCTAACAAGGGTATCTTTTGATTCCGAAAGATCTTTAGCACGGTTGACCTGATGAAAAAGTAGTAGGAACTATTTTCCGATAACAAACTATAAGAATTTTGAGTTGAATTAATGGTTAGTGTGGATGAGTTTAAGTCATGCATATGAATCATGCAACTCTGAACTTAAAACTCAAGATGAACTAAATCGAAGTGAACCTTCTCTTAATTTATATAGGAAGAAATTCATACTTTTATACTGTTTTCATGGAGATACCTAGTATATCTGGAGCAGGGCCATCTCTTTCAGATGTTTATCTTAGATTATAATGTATTATATATACGCATGACTAGTATTATAAAACGTGTGATCATGGAAACTAAAGTTAATCACCCCCTTTACTTTAATTTTCTGCTGTTTCTCATGGAAGACCGTGTTCCATGTGATTAAGTTAAAGAGTAATCAACAACTATCATGATGTCGATCAATGACCGGATTTGAAATTTTAGTGGACAAGGATTTGTTTATATATCAATGATCATATGTCAGGTCGGGTCAAGTTCGGTCGGGTTTGGGTCGGGTTCTTTCTAGTTGGCGGGTCAGAATTTTTGGCTCATACTCCCGTCTCATGCTCAGGTCGGATTGTTTTCGGGTGGGTCAGGTCGGCCCATGATCAAGTCCAATGCATCATATCAGAGATATAATGCTCTTTTTATAATAAGTATACTCCATATAACTATAAGCACGTGAAACCTACCATTTTCTTGCACAACATATGCCCCTCACATTCTCGCTGTGCTACTGCTATATATAGCGCACACAGCTTGAGAGCTAGTCCACACGCAGTACGTTTGCAGCTAGATAGCCATCATTACGCTGCGTTGCTCTCCCCTTTCGATCCCGACCATGGCGTCGAAGCGAGCCAGCTCAGGCGACGAGCAGCAGAAGTTGACGCCTTCTGGCCTTCCGGTCCGCAAGATCCCTGGAGGCTACGGCGTCCCCTTCTTCTCGCCGCTGCGCGAACGCCTCGATTACTACTACTTCCAGGGCGCGGAAGAGTACTTCCGATCCCGCATCGTCCGCCACGGCGGCGCCACCGTGCTGCGCGTCCACATGCCGCCGGGGCCCTTCCCCTCCGCCAACTCCCGCGTCGTCGCTCTCCTCGACGCGCGCAGCTTCCGCGTCCTCCTCGACGACTCCCGCGTCGACAAGGCCGACACGCTCGACGGCACCTACATGCCCTCGCTCGCGCTCTTCGGCGGCCACCGGCCGCTCGCGTTCCTCGACGGCGCCGACCCGCGCCACGCCACAATCAAGCGCGTCATGATCCGCCTCGCCGCCGCGAGGATGCACCACGTCGCGCCGGCGTTCGGCGCCGCGTTCGCCGCCACATTCGATGGCGTCGAGGCCGGTCTCGCGGCGTCAGGCTCCGAGGAGTTCAACAAGCACAACATGCGCCACATACTCGACTTCACCTGCGTCGCGCTGTTCGGCGGCGCTCTGCCGAGCAAGGCCATCGGCGTCGCCGCCGCGGCCAAGGCGTTCAAGTGGCTGGTGTTCCAGCTCCACCCTATCGCGAGCAAGGCCATCAAGCCGTGGCTGCTGGAGGACCTACTTTTCCACACCTTCCGTCTGCCACCGTTCCTCGTGCGCCGCGACTACGCCGACCTAACGGCCTACTTCGCCGACGTCGCCGCCGACGTCCTCGACGACGCCGAGAAGGCCGACCCGGGCGTCATCCCGCGCGACGAGCTCCTCCACAACCTCATCTTCCTCGCCATCTTCAACGCCTACGGAGGCTACAAGATCTTCCTTCCCCACCTCGTCAGGTGGCTCGCCCACGGCGGCGCGGACCTGCATGCCACGCTTGTCGAAGAGGTCCGTGCCGTCGTCCCCGCGGGCAGCACCGGCGCTGTCACTCTCGCCGCCGTGGAGAAGATGCCGCTGGTGAAGTCGGTGGTCTGGGAGGCGCTGCGCATGAACCCGCCGGTAGCGTTCCAGTACGGCCGCGCGCGGCGCGACATGGTCGTCGAGAGCCACGACGCCGCGTACGAGGTGAAGAAGGGGGAGATGCTGTTCGGGTACCAGCCGCTAGCGACGCGCGACGAGCGCGTGTTCCAGCTCGGCGGCGAGTTCATCCCCGATCGGTTCGCCGCCTGCTCCGACGACGAGCGGCGGCGGCTGCTGGAGCACGTGGTCTGGTCGAATGGGCCGGAGACTGGCGAGGCCGCAGAGGGGAACAAGCAGTGCCCCGGGAAGGACACCGTGGTGGCGGTGGGCCGGCTGATGGTAGCGGAGTTGTTCCAGCGGTACGACACGTTCGCGGTCAGCGTGGAGGAGAACCCGTTGGAGCCGGTGGTCACGTTCACGTCGCTGACGAAAGCTGCCGCCGCGCGCCATGGCGACGGTGAGGCGTGACGCTCGTGGTAAGATTACACACTCCTCCATTACACTATCACAGAGTGTCATATATATGTGTTCGAGAGTTTGCTTGGCGTTGCGCATCAGCTGAATGTGCAGCTGATTTGTCAGATGTTTGAGAGTACTTTGACCGTGTGATTAAACCGCATGTGGAGCTGATTTGGTAGATGTTAAGATGTAGAATTTGAAGATGATATTGTTGGGAACATATCAGGTGGAAATCACCCTATCGGTGCAACCTATGGAAACTCAGATCTGGAGCGCCAGATCTCCATCCAAAGGCCACGGAGAGAGCACCTGCCATTTTAACCCTCATACTCACGTTTCTTTGCAAAAAACACCCCCCGGCCTCCCTCCCGCGCGCCCAACCCCCCTCTTCCCTAATCCCTAATCAGCGAGACGCCCTCGCTCAGCGACACCGTCGCTGCAGCGCTACAGCCGCTCCCAGCCCCGCTGACCCCTTCCCCCGTCACCGCAGCCCCCTTCTCCCAGCGTTGCCGCAGCGCCGCGGTCGCTCCCAGCTCCGCCGACCCCTCCCCCCATCACCGCAGCCCCCTCCTCCCAGTGCCGCCGCCGCTCCCATCTCCGCCTTCACATCTTCCCATCGCCGCAGCCCCTTCCAAAGCCGCCATCCCCGAGATGTCGGGCCGGCGTTGGACCGGGACATGGCGGAAGGCCACAGCCAGGGACCTTACTGCTGTTGTTCTGCTGTGTAATACAATTGCCTGAAATCATGAGTGTCTTGTGCAATTGATTGTGAACTGCAGTCAAATTTTGCAAATTTCTCTTATGGAATTGTGACTGCATCTATATATGATAATTCTGAACTCTCCATTTTTCCCCTTGCAGGGCCTGCTCCTACAAGTGGCATTCATGCCCAATTAATTTTCAGGTTGATGGAATTGTGGTCTGATGTCTGAAACATGAGTCCAGAACTGAACTAGGACTCGACCAAGTTGCTGGAAGGGGATGGCTGCTTTGAATTAGGACTCGACCTTTGTGTTGTTCATCTTGCAAGTTGTTGAAGGGGATGGCTGCTTTGGATTACGACTCGACTAAGTTGCTAGAAGGGGATGGTTGCTTTGAATTAGGACTCGACCTCTTTTTTTGTAATTATGTGTAATCCAGCAAAACACAAGGCTGCAATGTCAATTGTGCATCCTATGTAATGAACTTGTGCACGAAAATGAATGAAATGTGTGAGATTTGATGGTATTGTGCAATTCTGATTCTCAATATACATGTTGCCATTTCATTTGCAGCCCAGAGAATTTGGTCTTCAGTACACTGTGACTTGACAGCATCTCTGATACGGTGAACTGCAATAGCATACCGAGCAGGCATATGATTGGGTTCCAATTTTGCTGCCTGCAAAGCATAATGTATACAACAATAAATAAGAAAAGATTCAGATATTTGTTTCTCCCGCTATGTCTAGGCCTACATCACCTTCTTTACAGTGAATGCAAAGTTGTTGGGCACATTTATCAGAAAAAAGGAACGTAATATGAGCATTTGAGCAGTGCTGTATATAGTCAGTTACTGCCGGTGGATGCCAAAAAAGGGTGCTAGACAATACATGTCTTAGCAATAATATCAATAAAAGGAAATTGAAATATAACAGTAGTTGTTACCTGCTCCAAGCACTTCTTTGAATTCTTATGCTCACCAGCCATATAATTCGCATTTGCAAGATTAACCCAAACTGATGCAGCTTTAGGATCAGCCTTCACTGCTGCAAGTAGGCAGTCTTTTGCAACAGCTAAGGCTTCTCTCTGATGAGACAGAAGTCAAAAGCAACTACTACTCATGAAATACCTGTGATTTTTAAACTCATTTTTGGAGGGAAAATAGCATTCTTGACTTGTTTTTAATGGAAAACAACAACAAATGCATTGATATAGTGTGTCCAGTACTGTAAAATGGCACAGACTTCACTTAAATTAGCTAGTAGTATGCAAATTTTGAACAGCAAGACACAAATGAGCATGAAAATAATTTAGTGACACAAATTATCTCTAGCAACACTACATCTGGTAGCACACAATAATTCACTGACACACTGAAAATTAACTGAAAATAGGTGTTTACAATCAGGCAACTCGGTTCAGTGGGCAATTTCGTGCATCATGATCCACTATTTGCTTGTATCTCGAACACTTCCTTTTTGTTGGTGGCTTCTTCTCCTTGCTCTTCCTAATTCGTTTGCTTCGGCCTTTGGACACGATGTCATTTGGTGGATGTATCTCGACTTCGTTTGGAATCTTGCTACCAAGGAATGATTCAAACTCATCTTGTTTATTAATTGTAGCAGCAAGAATTATTTTTTTAGAGGTTCTTCAAGGTTGCATAAACTAGAATATAAAAGCTCCATCCCTGGTTCAGAGTTCTTGGCCATTTGGATTAGGTCTTCAAACTTGTTGCGTGATTCTGACACTTTTTTCCGCATAGCCACCTCCATAGGATCTTTCACCTTTTCATCCAAAAGGTTGCCTTCCTCATCAAAGAACACTTCTCTGTGAAATCAAAGGTTTCAAATCAACACTAGCCCACATAGAAATAACCAACATAGAAATAAAATCAGCCATACAAAAAAAGTCGTGTTAACTCACCTTTTACATCTTTTCCCCATCTCTTTATAATATAAATTGATGGTATCTCATTTTGCTTCTCGCCTCTAAGGACTTGTATGACATGACGACACGGGATACCATAGGACTCATATAATTTACAGGAGCACATGCCAAACATGTTTGACTTGTTCATCTGAACCACTCGCTCTTTTCCAGATAGGCTGCTAATGGTGACAATTTTCATATCTTCAGTCTCCGAAATCCCATGAATAATGCAATGGTCTCTTGCAACTATGAGTTGTTCCTGAAACTTTTTGAAAACTTCATGTGTATATATGGCACTGCATTGCTTCTCCATGGGCCATATTGTCAGCAATTTAAGATTGCTGTGAAGACTTGCATTATCGGCTTTCAACTCCTCTTCGCACTGGCACTCCAAAGCTGTGTCAAACTTTAGCCAAAACTCAACAAAGGTCAATTTTCGATGAATGAAACGGTTAAAAAAGGAATTTGCACTCTCCGATCGTGATGTGGTCCTAAGGATTCCTGCTAGAGGTACGTCCATTAAGTATGCCGGAATCCATGAATGTCTCATATCAAACTTTGTGGAAAACCACTCATTTTTTATGAGCCCATATTTTGTCATGATAGCATTCCATTCAGACACAAACTCATCAGGCTCCTCGGAGCCCCATACGCACTTCTCGAATCTGGCCCAGAACTCCTCGTCCTCTCTTATGGAGGGACCGACCTTCCCAGGCACCTTATCCATGACATGCCACATGCAAAATCTATGTACTGTAGTTGGTAGAACCAGAGCAATAGCAGCCTTCATGCTCGCATCTTCATCTGTTATAATTAGATGAGGTGGTACTTGACCCATAGCCTTAAGAAAGATCTGAAACAACCACACATATGACTCGATCTTTTCATCAGCCATGAATGCTGCCCTAAGGAAAATACTTTGCAGGTGATGATTTACTCCAGTAAATGGCACAAACTTCATATCATATTGGTTAGTGGTATATGTTGCATCTACCGAAAGCACATCACCAAATAGACTATAATTTTTCCTACATGTGGCATCTACCCAAAATACACGAATAAGTCGGCCTTCTTCATTCACCATGAAGTCATAAAAAAGGCAGGATTTACTTCCTTCTTTCGCTCAAGCTGTCCCACAAACATTTGTGCATCAGCATCCTTGATTTTGCTTCTCACTTAGGTCACGATAATAGTTCTGCAAATCCCTCCGTGTGCAACCAACATTCTCAGGACCACCATCACTGACTTGGAGAAGTTGAAATGCCATGGACGTGCCAATGCTAGCTTTATGACAATTGAACAAAGTATTCTTTGCCCTCTCACTGACATTACGGTTGGATCTTAGCAAGTGCCTCTTATCCGGCGATACAAAACCATGGTTGTGCTCCTCAACCATTGAAAATATTCGATACTTCTTGTCACTATCTAGCTTCACAACAATATGTGTCGGACAGCCACATCTAGTTTCCATCATATTTGGTGTCTTTCTTTTTCCCCAGATTCATCTCTAACATCTTTTACACTCTCCTTTCTGTACCCTTCCCTTGCACAATAATACCGCTTGAATAATATTGCCTCATTTCCCTTCTTGTGTTGACCAACACGAACAGCGAAACCATTATCGTGTGCATAGGATTTGTAAAATTTCTCCACATCTGCGAGTGCATCAAATATCATTCCAACCTTAGGCTTCAAATGTTCACTGTCCAGTGCATGAAAACCATTAATGAACGGCTCATCATCAAACAATTCATGATGAAAGTAATGTTGAACAAACATATACCAATGATCATGGACTGAACTGAATGCAGTGATCATGGACCGAACTGAATGCATGAAACATGGCTTCACATCATGCATGGCTGCACTGCATTAAAATCAGAGGGGTAAAAACAAAGTGCTATGGGGAAACTAACCATGACGTACGGGGCTACCGGAGTCCTCGACGTCGCGGGGTACAAGGGACTCTCGGGCGTCCGGCGAATCACAGGCGAATACAGATTGAACATCCACTGAGAAAAATAATTTCCGTGATCCGATTATTTTCTACCAAAGCAGAAATGAAAATGAAAGAAAACGACATCGCGGAGTCCATAGTTGAGAAACTAACCAGGGGACAAAGAGCTCCCGGAGTTCATGGCATGAATGGCGGCGCCGGGTGGCACCTGGACCTCCTGAATGGCGGGCGGAGGCGGCTGGCGCTCCTGAACGGCAGGCGCTGGGGGCTGCCGTGCCTGAACGGAGGACGCCGAAGGCCGTCTGGTGCTGCTGCCGGTCCTGAACAACGGGCACTGATGCCTTGCGTACATGGAGGACGGGCGGCGGCTGGCGTGTGTCAACGGCGGCCTCCAGGGGCGTCTGGCCTTGAAGCGTCGGCATCTGGCCTTGAAGCATCGGCGGCCACTGGTGGGCACCGGAGTGCATGGCCCCGGCGGCAATGATGGAGGGCGGCGACGGGAGAAAATGATTCGCCGAGGGAAAACGATTCGTCGGGAGGGAGGCCGGGGGGTGTTTTTGCAAAGAAACGTGGGAGTATGAGGGGGCTGGCGGGCGTGTGAATGTAAAATGGCAGGTGCTCTCTCTGTGGCCTTTGGATGGAGATCCGGTGCTCCAAATCTGAGTTTCCATAGTTTGCACCGATAGGGTGGTTTCCACCTGATACGTTCCCGATATTGTTAGGACTTCTCCATGGGCTACTCTCTGGGCTATCTATGAGGCCCATCTATTGGGTATTATGATTGGGCCTAAGGCCGCATTTGTAATCAGACTTGAACCTATTGGGCCACCACACCAGCCTATGGCGTGGGTTGTCACCCAGCTGGTGACGGGGAACAGTATCGATGAAAGCGTATTCCTAAACCTTTCTCTGGTTTCCCTCTCTTGCTCTCGGAGCCGGCGCCGCCGTCTTCTTCCATGGCAGCGATTGCTCAAAAGCTCTCTAGCATGCCGCCACGTTGCCTAGGGTCGTCACAGATATGCAGGGCATAGTGAGTGCATAGTTTCATGAGAATCTAGTAGATGTGTGTGGCTATTTGGTTCTACGTCGATGGAACTCTTCTCTCATATGATGAAACGTACTTTATCTCATTGTAGCATATTATTCAGTGGTCATGAAACACTTTGTAAAACCTTCATTGAAGTTGGTCTAGGTAAATGTTTCACTCGTACTCTAACTTGGCTCAGAGTACCAAAATCAGATCCAAACTACCAAAATGCATATTTGTCACACCCGGTTTCCCAAACAAACCAAGTGCCACCTATATGTATGCCAGGATCAAGTTCCATACATATAGTGACATCATTAGTGAGTAACAGAAACAATATCACGTAAAGAAAAGAGATTATCAGAGATTTACAGCAGAATCCTGGGAAGCAAAGGCTCCAAACTTCACCCTAATCAAGGTTGATCCCTAATCCCTGTTTAATATGTAAATCTCACCCTTTAGCTTGTTTAAGGTCGTTCTTGTTATGTTAGTTTCGTCTCACAGTAAAATACGCGCTAGTGCTAATGTTACCTAAAATGTGTTTTAATAATTTTATCCTAAATTAATTTGATTAACATCTATTGGAATGCCTTTTCTTAATGAAATTTGATTAGGGCCTATATAACGGTTTTCATAGATAAAGTTAAATTGACTAATCTTATTTAATGATGTTTTCTAAATAAAATCTATTTAGAGTTGCACATCGGTTTTCTTAGCAAAACTTAAACTGGCTAATGTTTATTTAATCTGCTTTCTAAATAAAAGCAACATAGGATATATCCAATTTTCTTAATTAAATGTTAATTTGGTTAATATGAATATAAATGTGCTTTTGAAATATAATTTGTTTAGTTGAACTCGAAACATAAAGGTATACGCTTAGATGCTTTACCTGCTTCTTTTGAATTCAAATGTTTAATTTGCATAAATCATATTTGGATAATTATGAATAAAATTGGACTAAGTTTTACATCGCTCTTTTATATTTAAATATAATTTGCTTAATTCTAAATAGGGTATTTCTCTGAAATAACCTATGCACATGGTTTTACTTAATTAAAATATATCAAGCACATAGCTTTTGTGTGTTATAATCCAAATGTCTCCATAGATGTGCCTTTTCAACGATAGTTCCGTTCTTAGTGTTTCTTGCGTTCGCGATCCTAGAACCAAACCCCGTTCTCTTTTTAAGCCTTTGTTGATTGGTGTATTGTTCTTAGTTGTTCTTGTTTGTATGCTTTGCATGTGTTGTGCCCGATGTTTGCTTCGAGTAGAAGATCGAGCTATTGTTTGGAAGTCTTGAAGATCAAGAGTATCAAAGAGCAAGAGTGGAAGAACATAAGAGTAGTTTTGTTGGAGAAAGGCAAGTGGTCTTCTCCCCTGCATATTCTATTTTATCCTATATAATTGCATGACAATTAAGTTTATCTTTTATGATATTGCATAAATTTGATGGGAAATCCTTTTTAAGGACATGACTAGATTTTATCCTTGATTCCTTGGAACAACCTGGTTTAAATAAATGTTTTGGGTAGACAATGCTTAGTTCTTTACCTTGGGATGGTTGCAAATGAATCTTTTATACAAATGAAAGTTATGCATGTTTATGATAAAGCTCGTGGTTAATACAAGAACACCTTAATTTAATCAGAACATGGAGAACCACCCAAGAAAACAGTGCAACCACAGTCTATATGGCTCTGGCTTAGCCAATTAATTAGGCATGTGGAAACTATCTGATAGCCTTATCCGAAAGGAGCACAGGGGGCAGGAGTTGAAGGGGTATAGCCCGGTTCTTTTGGGGTAGTAGCCTTTGCTAAGGTGCTGACCACTAGGGAGGGTTATGGTCCGCTCCGCTGCTGTAACTGTCACGGGCTGTTGGTCTTCTGCATACTTTTGTAAAGGCTTCGTAGTGGACCCCTAGCCACTCACCTCGGAAGTGTTTAAGGGCCTTGCAAACCCGGGCGACATGGGGAACACAAACTGTAGGTAAAGTGTACAACCTCTGCAGAGTGAAAACTGATCGATCAGCCGTGCTCACGGTCAAGAACGGTTTGGACCCTCACATGATAATCAAACTTAAAGACAGACTTAAATTGTGGTTTTCATATGGTTTTGAGATGAGATGTTTTCCAAATGTTTAAGTGGGCTGGTATGAACTTACATCTAGTAACTATGTGCTTGTTAATTAAAATTTGACCAACATTAAAATGCTAACCGCTGCAAAACCTTAGCCTATCCTTGATAGCCTTGCATCTTCCCCCACTTGCTGAGCTCCAACCATAAGTGTGCTCACCCTTGCTAAACCGCTGTTCAGAAGAAGAAGGTGTATGAAGTCCAGAAGATGGTGCTAGGCATACGTAACCCCCAGTCGATCGCCTGTGAAGTTTGGAGCCTTTGCTTCCCAGGATTCTGCTGTAAATCGATAATCTCTTTTCTTTATGTGATATTGTTTCTGTTACTCACTAATGATGTCACTATATGTATGGAACTTGATCCTGGCATACATATAAGTACCACTTGGTTTGTTGGGAAACCGGGTGTGACAATATTCAAATTCTTAAACTTATTTTGCATTAGGTCCAATCACCATTGCTTGCATTAAACCGCCTTCGTGACAGGATGATTGGATGATGTCGCGAACCAGACGTGTGGAGCCTAATGGCCTGTCATCAGCTTCTCCCCTAGTTGAATTCAGATTAAAATTCAAGTTGTGAACTAAATTAAAAACTATATTTTTGTAAAAAATAAGAAATGGCAGAGAACTACCAATTATATTTTTAAAAAATTCCAATAAACATGAGAAACTACGTCTTGTAAAAAGAATAGTATGAACCTTTCTTTTCGGTTGATATCATCACGGGATTTGCATGCAGAACACACATCATCAGCATCGAGCATTGGACGTAGCCATGCATGTGGCCAGAAGCCTCGAGATTGATCATGTATAAATGTGTCATAATGTATCATACAGAGACAGAGTAGCTGTTGGCCAAGTGTACTTCATATATTACTCCATTAGATGGAGACGACCTTGACCAATTACACAACGGACCGGCCACACAGTTTATGACCAGTTAGAGACTACAACTTCTATCATCCTATCACCTAGCAACGGCCGTTGACGTGTGATTACTTTACGTCGTTGTGCAGGAACAGAGCAATTTATGATTTTTTTTACGCCAAACGTGCATCTCGTTTGAATCTCTGAGATTAACATTCATGGCAACAGTGTTTTTTAAAAAGATCGCATGGCAAGACGTTTGTGCATGGATAGTTCCGAGCCAACAATTTGATTCAGGGGGGATTAGCTTCTCAGGGTACTATCCCGTGCTGTCTAAGGCGTGTTTAGCAGAGCTCCGGCTCTACCAAACCAACTCTGGAGTTGCTGCTCCACCACAGAGATGGAGTTGGGCTCTCAACTTAGAGGTGAAGAAATGTGTTTGGCAAAGATAATAGCTCCATCTCTGAAAACAAAGAATTTGAATGGATTGCCCTCTTTTGCCCAAGACCGGCCGCAGTGGCTAGCTCGGCCGCGCCAAGGCCGTTGGCGGCCGGTGACATGCCCTGGACGCCATCGATGGAGAAACCTGCGCCTAGGGTTGCAGGCGGACGAGAAAGTCCAACACGGCGCGACGAAGGAGGTGGAGGAGTGGGAGGAGGAGGCGGACGGGACATCCCGTCGATTTCTTCGGCGACCTTCACATTGTCCTCAGGGGAAGAGGAGGCAGCGCAGCGCGATGCAGTCGCGATGCGGAGGTGACGGGGGATGGAGAAAAGAAATCAAACCGGCCGGTATGTTCTGTAATGAGTGGCAAAGGTGGGTAATTTCCACCCAACTCCACAAGTCATTACAAAACCAGCGTTTGCAGAGCACCCCTGAGGGACTCTGTGGATTTGGTGGAGTTGGGAGCTAGATCCATATTTTTTTGGATCTGGAATTTCCAGAGATAGGGTGTTTGGCCAGAAAAAAATGGAGTGGAGCTGTTTTTTTTATCCGAAGTTGTTTGGAGCCTTGACAAACACACCCTGCATAGCACGTTTTTTAAGAAAAAATAATTACAAATATGCAACTTTAGAAGAACTCCCGAACGCACATATACAAGAACAAACACTTGTGAACCAGCTAGTGAGAAACAACAACGTAAGTTGTTGAAATAGCTACACTGAACACACCCTGCAGGAGAAGACACCATGAATATATGTACAATACCAATCATCCAACTTCCTGAAGCCAATAGAAGTAGAGCGAGGATGTCATGCAAGACGATACCTCCAAGGGAAAGTGACGCCAACACCACTACCATCTGTCTTTCCAAGGAAGAGCAGACCAAGTCTTGACCTAGCAAAGTCAAAAGCCTTTGGTGGTCATGACAACGCCCCCAACGAGGTAAGTTATGGTAAGACCACAATTATTGTCGGCAACTTTCAACGGCCTCCAAAGCCAACTCCACGTAGCATACCTCCGAAACCTGAAAGAGAAAACTAGTAGAATGGCGATGGGCAATCCACGACAGTGATGAATGGTTACATTTGCAGGCCAGTGGCCGCCATCACGACGATGATCCTGAAAAACTAGAGTGAGCACGATGACCACAAGGTGACCGACACCCAGCAACCCTCAACAACACTCGACAACGACGATAGAGAATAACCCACAGCAGCAGTAACCATCATGGTGTGTCGGTCACTCAAGGCACCATGGAGAGGACGAAGACGCGCCCTCCCATCCTTGCTGTTGGGGGGTCAGAAAATCGGAAGGGGCCCCCGAACATGAGTGGAGCAGGATTATCGAATGAGTACACGAAAGTACGCAAGAGCGTGGAGACAAGGAATCTCCGAAAGTCTGTTCTCACCTCAAAAGTTGTGAATCCCTTTACACGTGCCCTCGAACCCCTTTTATAGGGAGGCGAAGGGACTTTTACATTCCGAGATTGCCCTCGAATCTAAAGAATATTCCAAGTGTGAACACGTACATGAACGTCTTTTACATCCCGTGATTTGCGGAACTAATTTTACATATTTACAAGCCTGCCATCAGTTCACACTTCGAACCCGGACTTTTGATGCCTCACGTTTGACTGAGTTTTCTCTTGACCTTCGACTCTCCATTCGCGAAAGTTATCAGTCATGATGATTCCCGAATCGAGGTCCCAAAGTCTCAGCTGAAGTGAAGTCCTTCGACCCCGTGGATATCTCCGAAGCTTCTGCCGCCATAGTTTCCCGATTCGGTGATATTCTCCGAAACCCTCACTGCCCTGAAAACAAGAAGCAGGTCTGCGATTCCGTGGTCTTTTGGTGATTGCTTCGCCCAAGATCAGGGGGTTAGTGAATCATATAAAAATAATGAAAGGCAAATCTCTCCTTGACTCATTTCTGAACACTTTCACGAATTTGCCAAAGTCTCGGTTTCTCCGAAGTTTCGAGGGTGAAAGGTTTTTACCCAATTCCCCAACACTAGCCCCTCGGGGAAGCGGGTTGACTCCGACGGTCCGTTTCCACGAACAATTCTCAGAATTTCGGTAAAAAACGTCACCTTCAGAACGTCGGAGTGTACACGTGTCCCCCCTGAAACGTGCAACAGTCATCTCGAGACACCTTCTTGAAACTACCCCCCTATATATAGAGGCCTGGCGCGGTAACTTTATTTCACCGCTTCACCGCTTTCTCCGCATTTTTGAAGTATTCGTAGCGCAAGGCTTTTCATCTTTAGACGCCCGAAGTTCGGCGACTTCTTCGGTCTTCAAAGGCATTCTACTCTTCTGTCTTACATTTTTCGAGCAGTATCTACTTATTTCGTAGATTTTTCATTTTCTGTAAGTTAATATGTGTTTCGCACTTATTTTTCTTCCACAAAGGTGGCTCGTACTAAGAGCACTGCTAGACCAATGACTTCCGAAGAGTTAGCTGAAGCTGGCGTTCCTCCGTCATCGGAGAATATTCCTCAAGGCACAAGTTCTCAAGCTGCCGAAGATGTTCGAGAATCTGGCAGTCGCGAGGATGGAGAGATTAGATTCGGAAACAAATTTGATGGTGGCGAAGATCTTTCTAACGTTGAAGTCAATTTGAATGAATTGATCTCCTCGAAAGGTTCATACCCTCCTGCCCTTGTCTTCGGGAAGTCCAAAGTCACCGCGAACTTATCAAAGAATATGAAGAGGCTGGTTATTTTCCTTCTGGCGATGGTCGTCCACCTTCTAAAGAGAAGACTCCTTCCCCCCGAGGCGGATGAGATTGTTGTTTTCAGGGATTTCTTCATCTGTGGTCTCAGATTTCTGTGCGATACTCTTCTTCCTGTTATTCTCGAGAAATTCTCCGTGAAGATACACCAGCTAACACCTAATTCTTTTCTGGAACTCTCGAAGTTCTTTTGGATCATGAAGACTTTCAAGTGCACTGCTAGTGCTGACGTTTTCGCTCGTCTCTTCGAGCTTGTTATTGAGAAGGATATTCTCAAGCTCAACGGCGAAAACTTCTACGAAACTGACTATGGTTGCTGCACCTTCAATACTCGAAAAAAAATTTGTTTCAGCATCTTACTCGCATTCAGCTTGCCCCTTGCAGTAAGACCAACTTGCCCGAAGATTGGCAGTCCTATTGGTTTTATTTGAAGGTTGATATGTCGAAGATCCCTGGCTTCACTAGTCTGGCTTACCCGTTCTATTCGCCCATGGCCCCGGTCACCGCAGTTAGTACTGCAACTTTCAACAGTCGTGCTCTGGGCTTTAAGAGTTGCGAAAACAGTTTCTATCTTGCCAGCACCATTCTCGGTGGTCGCGGTGCCATTGAAGAATTTGTTGCTGCTCGAATTTGGCCCTTGTCTCATGGCTGGAAACCTTCAGAAATCATTCTTCTTGATGTGGATTGGGCTTCTCAGCAAGTGCCATTTCCGCGTGATTTAACTTACGACTTGAGGATGGTCAGATCCTTGATGATTTCATTCTTGAAGTTGAAGAGAAGGTTAATGAAATGGTCGGCGAATCTACTCTAAATGAGTATAAAGCCTACAAGCACCTCGTGAAGCATAAGAAGAGAGTGAATCGCGTGTTTTCAGAACTTGGTGCTGAAACCGCCCTCCGATCTCGCCCGCCAGGTGTAGACAAGAAAGTTCCGGTTGTTGTCGTGGCTGGTTGTTCGGCTGCTCCTCCTAAGGCTCGAAGGAAGAGGGCTTCAAAGAAAGATAAGGCTAAAAGTAGCGCTGGCGACACCTCTTCTCCTGCCGTTTGCCCGGCAAAGACTAAGTCCTTGGAATCCAGCAAAAGGAAGAGAAAAGCTTACGAAGATGTTTCCGTCTTTGAGATACAAGCGGCTTCGATCTTCAGTTAAGCAGGAAGAGATCTAAGAAGGCTGTGAAGAAGGTTGTTGCTGCAGTTGTTTAGCGTGTTCCTTCGGCTCTTTCTGATGAGAAGATGACGATGAGCCTAACCGAATAGGTTTCTTTTCTTGCTTGTTCTGTGCCTTGAGATTCGGTGTTCGTCATGATTGTACTCCGAGTTCTGAGAACAATTTTGTTGACATTGAAACTTTTTTAGACACTGTTCCTGAGGCTCAGGATGCTCCAGTTGAATCTTCTGTCGTTGCTTCCGCCGATGCTGGAACTTCAAAGACTGTTGTTGCTGGTGAGGAAGCCTCTCCAAAGTTCACAGGTGATTTAGAGCGTACGGTGAGTCGAAGTGGTGGTCTGCTCCAGGATCCTTCTTTGATCGGGACTCGCGAAGACATACCCGACGAGCAAGACCCTACTCCCTCCATCGCCGCTTATAACGAAAGCTTCGGTACGTCTTATAGAGGTGAACTGTTAAGTGTCGGTGGTCAGGTGGCTGGTGCGGACAGTGGTAGTCCTAAGTTTTCTGTGTTGTGGAAGTCCCCTAAACTTGTGGGTGAAACAGGGAGATGTTCAAGAAAAACTTTGTTTGACCGCCAAAACAAGCATCACGAGAAGCAATCTTCTTCGTCACTTCAGAAATCTTTAATGATTTCTGACCCTGCCATTCAAGTACCCTTGAGGCCTTTTAATGCAAAAGGTATGTTGGTTGCTTTCATATTTTATTTTCCGCTGATCTTCTTACTTTTTCTTACCGATCTTGTTTGCTGGTTCCCTCTGGTTTTCGCAGGTTTTGAAGAAAATGTGCGGAAACACTCCTCCTCAGATCTTTCTAGGTTCAACCTCATTTACAACCAGAAAACGGCGATTGTCGGCAAGGTTGTCTCGGAAAGGCTCAACGAAAAGGAGCAACTTGTCACTAAGCTCACTGATGAGTCTCAGAGCTTGAAACATGACTTAAGCAAGGCACAAGCTTCAAACCTTGATCTAGAGAAGCGAATCACTGAGCTAGTAGATTCCTTGAAGAAATGTCAAGACGAGAAGAAACTTGCTGAAGCTGCTCTTAGAGATTCGAGGAAAGATCATGAAAAGCTCAACAAAACTCATGAGGATGATCTTAAGATGATTGAGAATCTTCGCAAGGCTGCTGATAAAAGCACAAAGACTATTGACGAACTTCGTAGCACAAACGCCAAACTTTCGACAAAAAACATAGAGCTCGCGAAGACTCTCAGCACCAAAGAGCAAACTATTCTAGATCTCGAGAAGGCTCTGTCTGAGCGGAGCGAGACTTTGGGCAAAGACCTTGAAGAAGTCAAGCGAAGCTTGAAACTTTTTGTTTGAGGAGTATAAGGAAGCTCTGAAGTAGTTTGGCGCCCGTCCGACCCCACTTCCTGAAAGTGATGATATTTCTAATTTGATGGACTGGATGCAAAAGGAGTTCTAGGCTCTTCCAAGCGTTATCTCAGGAGCTAGCGATTTCGCTGCACTTTTTTCTGTGGAAAGCCTATTAAAACTTCTCTATGATTTTGACTGCATTGACCTTCCGAAGTTTCGTGGAGCACTTTCGTGATTTCCAGATGTTGTGGGTACCTCAGCTATCCGAGCTAATGAAGATGTTCGTGCTCTGAAAGTTAAATTCGCGAAGGAATTCTGGATTGCAAGCGGAAAGGAATTTGCGAAGAAGGTTGCTCGTGATAAGCTTGAAGAGGTTATTTTTCTAGACTTTGTTGAACTTCTAGCATCTTATAGATGTTTTTTTATCTTCTTGATACTAACGACTTCTTTTGTTCCTTTTTCAGATGATTCAGAAAGAAATGCGCACCAAAGCTGAGGAGACTCAAGAAGCGACTTCTGAATCTGAGGGGGACGATGACACTAATGATGGGGAGGAAGGTTCGGGAAGCAAGAGAAGTGGCGACAGCAGCAGTAGTAGTGACGACCAAGATGGCGGAGAAGAAGAAAGCTCTGATCGTCGCACCAGCTCTCCGAAGGTTGACATTGTTGGATGAGGTGAAACTTATCCGAACTTTTGCTTTTGACATCAAAGCTACGAACTTGTATATTTGTGGGCTTTGACCCCTTCTAAACTTTTGTCTTGTAAATTTTAAAGCAGTCCCGCAAGGTGGGCCTGTGCAGGACATCATACCTTTGCGAATTCATCGCCAGGACCAGATAGTTAGTGGCGAAGCTTGGCGTTTATACAAAGAATCCCATCCTGGCTGCAAGTTCTCTGATTTCTGGACTTATACTTTTTGATGCGTAGCTTTCAGTTAAGTTGGTTTTTTCTTCAACGCGACGGTTATGCTCTTGCTACTGAAGCTTCAAGTTCGCATCCTTTCGTGAAGACGGAGCCCCTTAGCCCCATAACTGGTGATTGCAGCTTTGCTTATGCTAGTGATATTGCCGAAAACAGGGGTCGTAGTCCAGGCCGTATCGTTGAACTTCCTTTTTGAATTTTCAGCTCTTCAGCTGTGTAACTATACTTTTATGAAATTTTGTATGAAACTAAGGCAATAAACTCGTTTTTTAAGAAAAAAGTCACCCTTCCCACCTTGTCGTTTTCATGCAAAATTTCATGGATGTTTCCTTTTGGTTACTTTTGTTCTCTCTCAACGCGTAATGATTTGCATTTCATCAGAGTGTAAGTCGACAAAATTTGTTTCACGAATTTTGTGGACTTGCGCCTATATGGCAAACTTGCCTAGGTTGATATCGCAACCTTCAGTTGCTTCAACCGGATTGTGCGATTGTTATTTTTACGAAGGTAACTGAGCCCCTTAGCTCATAGAATAACATTTTCGGTTAAAAAGCTTTTCTGAATAGACATAACTTCATAGATTTTTTCATGTATTTTCGCCACTATGCTAATTTATTCTTACAACTGAAAAAATTAATTGCTACTTCATAAATTTTCTTACGAAAATCTTGAGCCAAGACGTTTAGACTTTCTAGGCCACAACCTTCAGTTGTTTCCGCCCTTTTGGTAGAATATCCCTTTGCTTTGGGATTTAGGCCACAACTTGTTGTTGTCTCGGGCCTTTCAGTAGGATGTCCCTTTTCGGTGGGATCTAGGCAACAACTTGTTGTTGTCTCAGGCCTTTCGGTAGGATGTCCCTTTAAGGTGGGATCAAGGCCACAACTTGTTGTTGTCTCAGGCCTTTCGGTAGGATGTCCCTTTAAGGTGGGATCTAGGCCACAACTTGTTGTTGTCTCAGGCCTTTTGGTAGGATGTCCCTTTAAGGTGGGATCTAGGCTTTCACGGTGCCCTCGGCTATCAAGGAGCCTCTTCTTAAAACTTCTCTTTCACTTTTGTAATCTCGGCTATCAGGGAGCCCTTTCGCGAACTTTTCTTTCACATAAATGGATTTCGGCTATCACGGAGCCTTTCACGAATTTCTCTTTCTCATGATGGAATTTCGGCTATCACAGAGCCTTTCATGAGCTTTTCTTTCACACGATGGAATTTCGGCTATCACGGAGCCTTTCACGAACTTTTCTTTCACACGATGGAATTTCGGCTATCACGGAGCCTTTCATGAGCTTTTCTTTCACACGATGGAATTTCGGCTATCACGGAGCCTTTCACAAACTTTTCTTTCACATGATGGAATTTCGGCTATCATGGAGCCTTTCATGAGCTTTTCTTTCACACGATGGAATTTCGACTATCACGGAGCCTTTTACGAACTTTCTCTTTCACACGATGGGATTCTCGTGAGACGCAAAGCTTGGGGGAAAACTCTTTTCATATATGTCACAAAGAGTATTTACATAGGATCCGCCTCGTTAAAAACCTTGCCCCTTGATTTAGGGCCCCCTTTGCAAGGAAAAGAGTACGGTCCTTTTTATTCTAAGGTAAATGCGAGAAGTAAATATTTTTGTTCCCGAAACCACTTATAGTTCTGTGGTTCAGGTTTTTACAATTTTATGGAATCTAAATTTGCGAAAGGAAATGCTGAATACTAAATCTAACTACTTTTCATGATTCTCAAGGGTAGTACCTCTTTAGGTTGTCTGCATTCCACGAATGTGGCAGTTCTTCGCTGGTTTGGTCTATTAAGCGGAAAGCTCCTGGCATGCTATTTTCTTTTGCTATGTAGGGTCCCTCCCAAGATTCTTGAAGCTTCCCGGGATTCTCCCAATTCTTCTTCCTTTTCAACACTAAATCACCATCCTTAATGTTTTTCCTAACTACTTTCTTATCTTTCCATGCCTTAGTCTCTTTTTGGTATTTCTCAATGTTTTCTGAGGCTTCGAGAATTGTGAGCTCGATCATGTCCTTCTCAATTTTCATTTCAACTTCTTTGATTTCTTTCGCCTTCTGAACTCTCAAACTTTCATTCTTTATTTCTTCTGGTGTCATTGCCTCGGTGCCAAATAGTAAACGAAAAGGTGTGAAACCTGTTGCCCTCGACACCATTGTGTTGTGAGACCAGATTACCCTCGGCAACTCATCTATCCACTTGCCTTTTCTTTGATCATACAAGCATTTCTTGATTCCCGAAAAGATTAGCCCATTCGCCCTTTCTACAGCCCCATTGGACTGCGGGTGATAAACTGAGGAGTATTTCACGTGAGTGCCCAGCATCTTGCAATATTCTTTGAAGGATTAGCAATAGAACTGTTTTTTCCATTATCCACTGTTAACTCCCTTGGGACTCCGAATTTGCAGATTATGTTCTCCGTAAGAATTTCAATGCTGGTGCGTGATATTCGCCAATGCCTTTGCTTCCACCCACTTGGTGAAATAGTCGACTGCAACTGCTGCGAACTTGCAGTTCCCTTGAGCTGTCGGCAATGGCCCAACCAAGTCCATTCCCCACCTTTGCAGAGGACACGATGGTGGAATTAGATGAACTAGCATAGATGGTAAGTTCTGATGATTCGCTGTTTCTTGGCAGGCTTCGCATTCTTGAACCAACTTCTTTGCATCAAGGTTTATGGAGGGCCAAAAGAATCCCTGCTTTATTGCTTTGCCCGCTAGTGCTCTTGTGCCTATGTGTCACCACAAAATCCACTATGAATTTCTTTGAGAAGTTCTACACCCTTTATGGAGGTTATGCACCTTAGCCACGGTTTAGTAACTCCGGACTTGTAAAGTTCCCCATTCACTACAGCGTATCCCCTTGCTCTTCGCCTTAGCCTTTTTTCCTCCAACTCATCTTGTGGTTCATAGTGGCCCCTCAGGTATGCCATGATTTCAGCCCTCCAATCGTGAGTTTCTATAGTGTTCACAGTTTTTGGCCTTGGGTCTTTGATGGATGGTTCTTTGATGATTTCAAAGAACACCTCCGGAGGCATTGCTTGGTTCTGAGCTGCTGCTTTCGCTAGTTTGTCCGCTTCATTGTTGTCATTCCTTGGTATATGATGGACTGAGTAGCCCTTAAAATGCTTCTCCATTTCTCTGACTTTCTCAAGATATTTCACGTAATCGGATTCCTTGCTTCGCTCTCTTTCTCGATGTGTTCTTGGATGACTTTGGAATCTGTCTTGATGATAAAAGTTTGCTGGCCCAAAGCTTTCATCTTTCTCAGAGATAGGAGTAGAGCCTCGTATTCAGTTGTGTTATTCGTAGAAGGCACATCTTCTGCGAAATCAAGTCGGGCAGCATATCTTATTACAATTCCTATTGGAGATGTTACGATCACTGCTACACCGACACCCTTGTCACACCAAGCCCCATCATAGTGCACCACCCATGGCGTGACTATATCTTCGCCAGGATTCTGAGTTGGTGATGTCCAGTCCACAACGAAATCTGCCAAGACTTGCGATTTAATTGCACTTCTTCTTTAGAAATCCACGGTGTATTCTGATAGCTCAGCAGCCCACTTGACAATTCGGGTCGATGCCTCTTTGTTTGTGAACAAGTCATTCAGTGGCTGATTCGTGATAACTCTTATTCTGTGACCTTTGAAGTAGTGCCTCAATTTTCTTGCTGCCATAACGACTGCATACGCTATCTTCTCTAGTTCGGAGTAAAAAAGTTTGGATCCTAAAAGAGCCTTTGAAGCGAAATATACAGGGATTTGTTTCAACTTTCCATCCTCTTCTTTCTCTTGTACTAGCACAGCACTTACGGCTGAATTGGAAGCAGACAGGTATAGCAAAAGTGGCGATTTTGGCTCTGGGGGGCATAGCTTCGTCATGTTTGACAAATAATCTTTGAGTTCTTGAAAGGCTTGTTTCTGAGATTCGGACCACTAAAATTCTTGGAACTTCGGAGAACTTGGAAGAAAGGTAGGCCTCTCTCTGCTGACTAGAATGAATCTAAGGCGCCACTCTCCCTGTCAAATTCTGTACATCTTTCACCGAAACAGGGTCTTGCATCTCAACTAGGGCCTTGATTTTGTCGGGATTTGCTTCAATACCCTTTGTCGAAACCAAGCAGCCCAAGACTTTTCCTTTGTGAATGCCAAAAACACACTTTTCAGGATTTAGCTTAAGGTTTGTTGCTCTAAGGTTCGTGAAGGTTTCTGCTAAATCACTGATATGGTCTCTTCTTTGAACGCTTTTAACGACTATGTCGTCGACATATGCGAGAATATTTCTCCGAAGTTGAGGATGAAGCACTATCGCTATCATTCTCGAAAAAGTGCATTCTTCAGACCTTCTGGCATTCTGACAAAGCAATAAGTTTCGAAGGGAGTGATGAAACTTGTCTTCTCCTCATCTTCTCTTCGCACCCTTATTTGATGATAGCTTGAGAACATGTCCAGGAGTGAGAGCATTTCGCTGTTTGCAGCATCATCAACGACCTTGTCCACCCTTTCTAACGGGAAGTCATCTTTCTTGCAAGCCTTATTCAAATCTGTGAAGTCCACACACATTCTCCACTTCCCATTCTTCTTCTTTACTGGTACAGTGTTCGCCAGCCAAACAGGGTTGTTGACGGTGTATTTTGGTACACCAAACATGTTCATTACACTTTGATTTGGACTTGATTATGAAACTAACCCTCCACTAGGCACACTAATGATATAACAAGTTCATCTTTGTATGTGCATTTGGAAGTGTTATGTTTTTGCAGGAAAACATGGACATAAAGGACGGAGTCACAACAAGTTCAAAGGAGCAATTGAGGAGTCCCGTTCGTGTTCGAGAGCATGATGAAATCACTCCCAAAGGTGGCAAGGACCGAAGTGTTACATAGGAACATCCCTGAGGATTGAAGCATAAAAGACCAAACTTCATGCGAGAAGACCCTCCATCTTGGACGTGAGGATGACATTGTCAAAATGATGCAATTGGAGGGGGCAAAGTGCAAAATGTCAAGAGTGGCTGAAATGGGCTGGCCGGCGGCCTAGGCCGGCCGGCCTGGCCCATTCCAGCGTCGGTTCGGCCCCCCATTTCTTGAGCGTGAAGATGATGCAACCCTAAGGACATGGAGGCACCGCCATTCGCAGAGGGAGAGCCATTCACCTGAGAGGCCGTCCACAAGCTAGAGAGAGAAGAGGGGAGAGATCATTCGCGAGAAGGATCGCTCTACTCGAAGGAAGCAACCACAAGTGGTGGAGGACGTCGAGGCCCTGCCAAGACACCCTCGGAGGAGAAGGAAGACACCATCGGAAGCGTCACCATGATCAATGGTGCTATGCTTAGCACCTTGATGGGGTAATCTTCTCATTTGTCCATGGGTTGTAATCGATCTTGAGATGTAATCGCAACTTTGTATGGTTTCTATCTATCATTTAGTATTGAAGATGCTTTCATGTTTAAGGTTAGCTACCATGCCATGTTGGGAGTATAGATCTCACTTCTCCCTTAGAACCCTTCAATACGCCGTGATCATCATAGGTCTAGTCACGAATACCTCCACGTAGTGACAGTACGGGGGGAGGGAAAGGGTGAAACCGTGGTCACAACCCCCGGTAGATTAGATCAGTTTTCATATCTTAAACGGTTGCATGTTCAAGTATCGTAGACCCTTGGGCAAGTGTCTTTTATATATCTTGTGAGTTTAATCGTTCTCTCTAGTGTAGCGTAGTAGTTCTCTAGATTAACTGTAGATTAGGGTTTGGATAAGTTAGTTAATAGTGCTAGATCAAACGCTTGTAATCCCCTTGCTCCGCGGATTGATAAGAACCTAGGGAATCCCCGTGGTGAAAAAGGTGTAGGTCCGTATGCTTGCGGATCGTAGGTGGATACGAGTTTTATCCGTCAACAAGCCCCTTTTTCGGCGCGTTCTTTGGGGAGCAAGCCAGTTTACATCGTTTGGTTTTGCATTTAATTTTGTTTTAGTTTATCATTTATCGCTAACATCTAACCCCTATTACCTAGAAAACCATTTTTGTTTTGTTTTTGTTTTTATCTTGTTGTCTAGATGGTGTTCGCCAACCACCCCGTGGAAGAACCGGAGAAATCGCTAAGGGATTACGCTAGTCCTCGATGTGAAGACATAAAGGTATAAGAGTCGGATTCGAAGCTCGAAGCGACCAAGTATGAAATCAAAGCTAGGATCATCGAGATGGCGGCGGCAACCCCATTTGAAGGGATGGAAATGGAGAACCCATATAGACACATAAGGCATCTCACGACGCTATGCAACACGGTGCGTCAAGAAGGAGTTCCCGATGAATGGTTCAAGTGGAACCTACTCACTTGTCGGTGAAGCAAAGACGTGGTACTCGTTTGCATCCTTTGAAGTTGAAGGCAATTGGAACAAGTTGACGAAGAAATTTTGCGAGAAGTTTTTTCCAATAAGCAAGGTTCAACATCTAAGGAGGCAAGTGATCACCTTCACGCAAGGAGAAGAGGAAGGGATAGACCAAGCTTGGAATAGATTTAATGAGTTGATTGAACAAGGACCAAGACTCGGCTTCTCCGGTGACGTACTCTTGCATACATTTTTCTTTTCCCTAACCCCTAGTTGCATGGAACTTGTTCAAATGTGTGCAGGTGGGGATCTCATGGAGAAAACACTCACGGAGGCCGCTTAACTTTTACAAAAGATTAGCAAAGCGGCGGCCATGTGAAGAGATTGGGAAACAAGACTTTCGGAGAGCTAACACAATTCAAGGATGAAGACGTGTGCTGAAATTTCTAAAGAGGCAACCCCAGAAGACAAGAAAGAGGAGACAATCCCGGAAAAGCTTGAAGAAGTACACACCAAGACAAGAACTACCCCAAACGTTGACTTCGTCAAGTCAAATGAAACAAACAAGAGGAGTATGTCAAGCGGAAAGCCATTAAGGGAGTTCGAGCAAATGGATTGGATTCCAATTGATTACGGAGAAGTATTCGACAAGAGAAGACCGTTCCCTAACCAAAAGGGGATGGAAAGAGCATTGGAAGCGGACTTCCCACCGGAAAAGCAAGTGGAAAATCCGTACGATCTTGAAACCACCGGTGAGATCTTTCGAAAGCTCTTTAGTGATGATGAAGTGGATCCGGATCACATAACCAAGGTGAAAAGAATCATGGGGATCAAGCCCGAAGCATCACCATATGCTCGCCTCGCCAAAGTTTATGCAATAGGATCCGATCAAGAGGAGAAGACAACACCACACTTGAGTTACGAGATTAACGGAGTTCAATGCAAGGCTTTATGCGACATCGGAGCTCAAGTAAGTGTTCTATCCTCCAAAATTTACGATAAAGTTCAAGACCATAACCTAGACTTAGCTCCAACTTCAACAAAGTTAATCATGGGAGATGGTAGAACTATTAAACCTCTAGGTATTGCTTGTAACATTAATGTAATCATCTCTGGAAAGTGCATACCAACCGATTTCTTTGTTATAGATGCTTACTACAATAATCATGATCACATAATCCTAGGTAGACCTTTTCTTAAGTTGGTTGATGCCGTGTTGGATGCCGGAGAAGGCAAAGTAACAATAAATCTTAATGGAGATAAATACACATATAATTTTCTTCACGTTTCTAGTCATCCTTCACCTTTTCCTCCCGAAGATGAAGAAGTAGAGGAGGTAGGTTGTCTTTGTTTTGTTAAAACCCTTAGAGACCCGCTGCAAAGAGCGATGGAGAATCAATCCAATGATCAACAAGACGAGGAACTAGAGGAAGCAATGAAGGGATTAGAACCACAAGATGGAAGCGTGGAGGAAGAAAAATTCGAAGACATAGGAGACACTAAACCCGAAGAGCCACAAGTGCCTGAGGTGGATCTCAAACCTTTGCCCAAAGGATTAAAGCACAAATTTTTGGGCCCAGACAAGATTTATCCAGTCATCGTGAGCGACGAGTTGAGTCCCGAAGAAAATGAGAAGTTGCTGAATTTATTGAAAAAGCATAAGAAGGTGATTGGATATTCAATCAATGATCTCAAGAGACTTAGCTCAGCCTTTTGCACTCATTGTATACCTATGGAAGACCAATGCAAGCCCGTAGTGGACCATCAAAGGAGGCTAATCCATGCCATGCGAGAGGTCGTGCAGAAGGAGGTTATCAAGTTACTTGATGCCGGAATCATCTACCCGGTGCCGCATAGCGAGTGGGTGAGCCCGGTACATTGTGTGACGAAGAAAGGAGGTTTAACCATGGTGAAGAATGAGAAGAACGAGTTAATACCGCAAAGAACCGTGGCCGGATGGTGGATGTGTATCGATTATCGAAAGCTAAACAAAGCAACAAAGAAAGATCACTTCCCCCTACCGTTCATTGACGAGATGCTCGAGAGATTAGCAAACCACACTTATTTTTGCTTTCTTGATGGGTACTCAGGGTTCATGCAAATTCCCATTCACCCGGATGATCAACACAAGACAACGTTTACTTGCCCTTATGGAACGTTTGCACATAGGAGGATGCCCTTCGGTTTATGCAACGCTCCGGCCTCTTTTCAACGTTGCATGATGGCTGTGTTCTCGGAATTTATCGAGGAAATTGTCGAGGTGTTCATAGATGATTTTTCTGTTTATGGGAAGACGTTCGTGGATTGCTTGGCAAACTTAGACAAGGTTCTCACGAGGTGTGCGGAGGTAGATCTAGTGCTAAATTGGGAAAAGTGTCACTTCATGGTAAAGCAAGGCATAGTGCTCGAACATGTTATATCCGAGAGAGGAATTGAAGTAGACAAAGCTAAAATGGAGACGGTTGAGCAACTCCCACCTCCAACGGATGTTAAGTCCTTGAGGAGCTTTCTAGGCCATGCCGGATTCTATAGAAGATTTATTAAGGACTTCTCAAAGATCACTAAGCCTTTAACACAACTTCTTCAAAAGGATGTGGCTTTTGACTTTGATGAGAAGTGCTTAGCGGCATTCCGGACCTTGAAGAATGCTTTGGTGAGTGCTCCCATCATTCAACCTCCGGATTGGAGTCAACCTTTCGAGATCATGTGTGATGCAAGTGATTACGTCGTAGGAGCGGTTTTAGGTCAAAGAAAGGAAGGCTGAGTTCACGCCGTATACTACGCTAGTAAAACTCTTAGTGAGGCACAATTAAATTATGCCACTACAGAAAAAGAGTTGCTAGCGGTAGTATTCGCTTTCGAAAAATTCAGATCTTACATCGTGAATTCGAAGGTCATTGTTTACACCGATCACGCGGCCATCAAGTATCTTTTGGCTAAGAAGGACGCTAAACCCAGATTAATTCATTGGATCCTTCTAAGGACTGGAGCGTCCGAGGACCGGTGGATGGTCGCTCCTGGCTGTAATGAGTGATTGACAACGTGGTGTGGATTGACTCTTGGCCGAGTATTGCAGGTGCAGGTTGCGGCTTGATTTGTGTTGGTGCAGGTGAAGAGCGGGCGCGAAAGGTCTATGCCTTGCGGGGCCTCCGAGGAGTGGAGAGACAAGTAGGCTCGGCTCGAGGGACCCAGTGGCCAGCGGGGTCAAGTGCGGGCATGGTGGCAAGAAAAGCAAGACGAAGTCAGGCGGTGGGGTGCAGGTAGCGGCTCAACCGAGTCTGCGAGGTATGCGGCGGTTCACCACAAAACCGTCGGGTTACTTGGTTGAGCCACAAAACCAAGACCGGAGGCTCAGCGGGCGGAGACGGGATCCGGGCGCACCGAGAAGCTTCGATACCGGCGGACACGTGGCGGGATCGCAGGGCTTGCGTCGAGAGGACGCGAACTGCGAAGGCGTGGCCGTGCGATGAAGAGGAGTGCTACATGACCTATTTGCCCCTGAGGGGTTTGTATCACAACTTAAGTGCTAGGGGTAGCTTGGTCATTTGCCCAGCCCAGAGGGACTCATATATATTAACTCTAGGGTTTCTGGGCAAACCATCCTTCCGAACTGCTTCTCATTTCCTTACTCCATAAGCGTAGATTTTCTTCACCGCTTTGTAGAGAATCTGACCTCCGAGTGTATGGAAGCATTCATTGTTGCGTTGATTTCCTTCTTGTAGCTCGTGTGATTTTTGTGTCCTTTTTGAGCAATTTTCGTTGGATTTTCGTGCGCGCCTTGTTCCTTCGATTCTGAGGTGTTTGGGTTCGGATTTGTTGGTGGGGATCATGGATAGATGTCTTGTGCATCTTTGTGCTTGATCTTGACCCCCAATCTCCGGTTTGGCCTCCGATTGAAGGATTTGATTGAACCCTAGCTTTTTGGTAGAGCTCGGTTGCGTTTCGATTCCCGGCGATTTAGTTCGTTTGAGGTCTCAAGTTTTGGGGTATAGCATCTCCTAGGGACGCTTCACATCTCCCCCAAATCTTTCCTCAAGAGCTCAAGCCGTTTGGGAGATCCATGGACGGATAGGTGTTCTTGTGCTTTCTGTCCGTCTGCGTGGCGACAGTCCGCTAGGGTGTCGCGGATGGTCCACGAGGAGGGCGGCTGCTGGGTGTTCATCGTGTTCATCACGAGTTCTTGCGTTGCTTTGTTTTGATCCGTCGAGTTGGGGGTTTTCGGTTGGAGTAGGTTTGCCGGACTGTCCGCATGAGGGTTCTTGGATGTCTGTCGACTATCCGCGGTGGCCGACGTCCATTTTCGAGGTGCAGATCTTGGTTGTTTGTTGCATTTTGGACCGTCTGGTGACCGCACTGTCCGCTTAGACCTTATGGACCGTCCTGGGCATGCGGACCGCCTCCCTGTGCATTGCAGATTGCCTAAGTCCTTTGCCTCTTGAGTTGCGCTTCCATGTTGCTTTGAGTTTGGGTTTGTTCCTAGGATTGGTAGGTCCATTGTGACTACGTGACCTTGGCAAACTCGTGTGGGAATCCTTGATTGTGAATTTGGGGCATAGGCCGAGTTCTCTCTTTGGAGAAGAATTTTTATCGGCTCCCATTCACTCCCCCCCTCTCTGGTCGCCTAATCGGTCCTTCAATTGGTATCGAGCTTGCCACGGATCTTCGTGATTCTAACCAGTCTAAGATCCAAAGATGGCGTACCAAGAATGGGGTTCGGGTCCTCCACACTTTGATGGTAAGAACTACCAGATGTGGCAGAGGCGGATGGCTGCTTTCCTCCGCGGCAAGGGTCAGATCCTGTGGGATGTCACGGTGAACACAGCTTATGTTCATCTTGTGAACTTCCTTGCTCCAGGATCGAGGGACATGTTCGACGCCAACAACAAGGCGGTCGATTACCTGTACCGTGCTCATGTCAATCTGAATTTGATCGTCGCAGAGGACTTGGCGGCGTGGATTTGGGAGCAACGAAGAATGCTCATGCTGGGAACGCTCAGGTTTAGGCTCGGCTCTTTGCGACATACCGGAGAGAGTACGAGAACTTCACGCATCTCCCTGGTGAGTCCATAGATGCCATGTTCCAGCGGTTCACGGTGATTGTGAACAACATGAGGGCTAATGTGACCGTGCTCCCGTACGATGACCATGACAGGGCTATCAAGCTCCTGCATTCCTGGATCGCATGCGTGGAGTGAGAAGGTCGAGGCCATTCTTGAGTCGGAGAAGTATGAGACCCTCACGGTGGATGAGCTGTTTTCCAAGCTCAAGTCGTCCGAGGTGGACCGTGGGGTGCGTGCAAAGATCGAGAACCCGACTGACCCTCATAGTCTGGCTCTCGTATCTGGATCAAGGACTAATGCTAACATGTCTTCGAGACATTTTTCTTTGTCTTGCCTTGTGTCCATGCCAGATGACGAGTTTGACGTGCTAGGCGAGGAGGACCTCGCGTTGCTGAGCAGGCGGTTCGAGCGCATGTACACGAACCGGAAGAACGCTCGGAGGAGCTCGGGCATGTGCTGCCGGTGCGGGAAGCACGGGCACTTCATCGCCGAGTGCCCGGAAGCCATGGAGGTCAAGCCCGAGCACAAGCACCGTCCGAGGACCGACCACAAGCACCGCTCGAGGGACGACTACAAGGGCAAGAACAAGTCCGAGCGGAGGCCAAGGAAGAGTGGTGGTCACAAGAAGAAGGAGCGGGCGATGGTTGCCGGTGCAAGCGACATCGACTCAAGCTCCTTCTACTCTTCATCGAGCTCAAGCGATGAAGATGAGAACCGGCACAAGGGCAAGCGGTCAAGCAAGAACATCAACAGCATGTGCTTCGCCGCCCAAGGCTTTTGCGGCATGGCACATAGCTCCGCAAGCAAGAAGAGCAACAAGGATGACTCGGACTCCGACTCCGAGGAAGAGGTAAACAATGATCCATCCTTCTTGATAGCGGAGAATGCTAGGTTGAATGACTTGCTTGACAACCGTGATGATGTGCTTAGAAAGACCAACAAGGAGAAGAGGGAGTATAGGTCTTTGCCTGGAGAGGCTAAGGAGAAGGTGGTTGAGCTAGAATCTTTGCTTGTTGATGCTAGGGCTCAAATAGATTCTCTTAAGTCTGCTCCTGTTGTGACCAATGAACCTGAATGCACTGATTGTTCTGCTTTCCTTGATGACTTGACTGTGCTTAAGGAAAAGTATGCCTCCAAGGTCGAGGAACTAGATGTGCTTAGGGTTGAACTAGATGAGATGAAATCTAGGCCCTCCTTGCTTGGTGCTTGCACTTCTTGTCCTGTTTTGCATGAGAAGCTAGATGTTTCGCTTGTCTATGCTAGATCCCTAGAGGCTCAGCTGAAAGCTCCTATTCCTACATCATGTTCTACTTGTGAAGTAAATGTTGTGAAGAATATGGAGCTTGCACACTATGTGGATCGTTTGCAGGATGAGAATGATGAGTTGAGAAAGATGATGGGTTGGTTGTCTGGTCATGAGCCTCATCTTAGGATGATGACTGAGACATACAAGCGCTATGATGGGGAAGCGCTTGGGGCAAACAAGGTTGGTGAGGGAAGTGGTGAGAATGAGGGGAAGATCGGAGATATCCCAGAGCCACCAAAAACCCACCACAAAAATGCCTATACTCCTAAGCCAAACCCTCTTAGGAACCGACTAGACACAACCCCAGCTCCACCCGTGTTTCCTCCACATACCGATGACTTCCAGAAACCCATCAAGTTCAAGAGTGACTTGGGGATTGAGTTCTTTGGGAAGAAGGGAGAGAAACCGAGTGAGGAGAAGCCAGAGCCCAAAGAGAGCCCAAAACCAAAGCCAAAACCATAACCCTTCCATTGTGAGCATTGTGGGAGGGATGGGCACCTTGCTGAGTTTTGCTTCAGGAGCAAGTGTGAGGAGAGGTTGGCTAGAGAGATGGCCAACAAGGATAGGTACCGCCCTTCTCGTGGTGTGCCTGAGCCTAGGTTGGTGCCGAGAGGTGAGGGTATGGTGCGTACCATTTACCCTCGAGAGAGGTGTGAGTTTGTGCCTCGAGGTGAGCCACCACACAGAGAAGGTGGTAGGCGTGTTGGATTTAGGCGTGGTGAGTTTGCTAGACGTTCCTTCGCTCATGGCCAATACGAGTATGGGGGGAACGATCGCAGTTTTAGGTCCCAGAGGAGCTACGGGCCACGGTCTCCCCTTCGTGGTACGCGTAATCCTCCAAGGGGACGTGTGGGTGTTCCACCTAGGAGAGATAGGATGGATTTTGCTAACCCCACGTTTGAGCAAATGGCACGACACTGGTTTGATTCATTTTGTACTAACCCGGTCTTTGAGTCGTTTGCTCACTCGCTCTCGTTTTTATTTTGCGGTGGGAGGCATGGAGGATTTTGGTTGATCGACTCGGGTTGCTCTCGACACATGGCCAGAGATCGAAGGTGGTTCTCGGCCTCACCCTAGTGATGACCAAAGAGTACATCACTTTTGGGGACAATGGGAAAGGTAGGGTGCTTTCGGTGGGCACGGTGAAGGTGAGTGAGTCATGACTCTTGGCGTGTTTCTCGTCAAGTCTTTGGGTTACAATCTTCTCTCTGTTTCCCAACTTCTTGATGAGGGTTTTGAAGTCCGTTTCAAAGCGGGTTGTTCGTGTTTTGGACTCGAGGCGACCTTGTGTGCACGATCGTCCCAGAATCGATTTTCAAAGCCGATTTTCTCGGTGTGTTGGCTCTTCTCGTTGCTTGTTCTTTGGTGTTTCGGTAGCTTTGGAAATGGCATAGGAGACTAGGTCACTTGAGTTTTGACTTGTTGTCATGCTTGAGTGGGCTAGGCTTGGTCCGAGGATTGCCAAAGCTGAAATACCAAAAGGATTTGGTATGTGCTCCGTGTAGGCATGGTAAGATGGTCACCGCCTCTCGCGCCTCGACATCATTATGAGGAGATGCCATGCGAGTTGTTCCATATGGACTTGGTTGGTCCAGCTCGTGTGTGCTCGGCGGGTGGGAAATGGTATGTCCTGGTGTTAATTTAGTGTTCAAGTCAAAAAATCAAATAAAAAGTGTCTTTTTAATTTTTAGTCTCTTGCAATGCTTTTCTTCCTTTACTTATATGTTTGTCTTTAATTTTTGATATATAAGCATGAGCACTTGGTTTGAAACATTTACCGTGGTGCTTAGTGGAGTTTTTACCTTTAAAAGTACCCGCATCATGCTTTGATCTAGAACTTCGTTTCGGTTGTGCTAAGTTTGATGCTAATGTTGGAGGAAGTTTAATTCTGAAAATTATGAAAAACCCTTGTAATAAAGGTTAGCAAATTCTCTTTTTCCAAGTTGAGAGACTAAGAAAAATCCTATACAAAGCCGATTCAATATTCGCTCCACCATAAGTGCGGTTAGCATAATGAGTTGGGCTAGGATCCTTCTCTATTGGAAGTTTTAATTTCGAGCAATGATCATGTCTTGTGTTTATCTTTAGCCTCGTCATGTATTCGGTAGCAAGACTCTCACATCGAAAGTCCCGTACATCGCCGAATTCCATACCCAAACCATAATATCTCTTTTGTGCATCGTATTCCTTGAACACAACCTATGTTCGAAGTTTCGTCTCGTCTCTAGCATGATTTTTATTTTAAATTCAGATTGTGTTTATGCAAGAAGAGATGAGTAAAAGAGCTTTGAAAGAGAGGTAAAGATGTCAAAAGAGAGAGAGAAGTAAAGAAAAAAATATATGTGTATGGAAAAGAAAAAAGAAAAGAGAAAGAAAAGAAAAGAAAGAAAGAGAGAAAGAAAGAAAGAAAGAAAGAAAGAAAGAAAGAGGAAAGGCAAGAAAGATATGAAGAGGGATGAATCAAGTGAAGGTTAAATAAAGTGTAAGGAAGGATGCCACGTTGTTGTTAAGAGACGAAACTTCACTTTCCCGACCATGTGCAATCTGACAACAAGGACATCATCGGTGCCTCATAGTCTTATTTTCTTTTTGCCCTTGCACATGTCCACCATTCTATATCTTCTTATCCTTGACATCCCCACATTATGGTTTAATTCTCATGATCATTGGCTTTGAAAGGTAAACAACCACTAGAGGAAGTTCTTAGCTTGACAATACTCGTGTTAATTGCACTAGCCATACCCATAGCTCCACTTTACATGATATATGAGAGACTTATGGGAGGTGAGAGTTTATGAGTTGTTTAGGATAGCTACTTCATATGAGCGACATGTGAGAGCTTGGAGAAAGGTTTTTGTCTAATACTTGTTGCAGGAATTTTATTTTTGAAAAATCATGAAAACCCTCCAATGGAAGCAAAGAAGTAAGCATGGCTGGAATTGAGGACCTCGAGTGAAAGGTATGAGTTGTGGGGTAAATCTCGATTTGGTAAAAATTCTAAACGCCCATGTTTATGTATGACGATCATTGCTTTATGTTTATTATATTAAAGATAAAGGATTGACTAACTTGCGAAGGAAGAATTAGCGGAGCATGCTTTCAACACCTTGGACGAAAGTTCTTTTACGAGAAACTTGCTCGAGGACGAGCAAGATCTAAGCATGGGGGAGATGTTGACAGTGTATTTTGGTACACCAAACATGTTCATTACACTTTGGTTTGGACTTGATTATGAAACTAACCTGCCACTAGGCACACTAATGATATAACAAGTTCATCTTTGTATGTGCATTTGAAGTGTTATGTTTTGCAGAAAACATGGACATAAAGGACGAGTCATTACAAGTTCAAAGGAGCAATTGAGGAGTCCCGTTCGTGTTCGAGAGCATGATGAAATCACTCCAAAAGGTGGCAAGGACCGAAGTGTTACATAGGAACATCCCCGAGGATTGAAGCGTAAAAGACCGAACTTCATGCGAGAAGACCCTCCATCTTGGACGCGAGGATGACATCGTCAAAATGATGCAATTGGAGGGGGCAAAGTGCAAAATATCAAGAGGACCCACGTGTGCGAAGGGGCGACCGAACCGGGCCGAAATGGGCTGGGCAGTCGGCCCCAGCCGGCCACCCGCCCATTCCAACGTCGGTTCGGCCCCCCATTTCTTAAGTGTGAAGATGATGCAACCCTAAGGACGTGGAGGCGCCGCCATTCGCAAAGGGAGAGCCATTCGCCCGAGAGGTCGTCCACAAGCTAGAGAGAGAGAGAAGAGGGGAGAGATCATTCGCGAGAAGGATCGGTCTACTCGAAGAAAGCAACCACAAGTGGTGGAGGACGTCGAGGCCCTACCAAGACACCCCCGAGGGAGAAGGAAGACATCGTCGGAAGCGTCATCATGATCAACGGTGCTATGTCTAGCACCTTGATGGGGTAATCTTCTCATTTGTCCATGGGTTGTAATCGATCTTGAGATGTAATTGCAACTTTGTATGGTTTCTATCTATCATTTAGTATTGAAGATGCTTTCATGTTTAAGGTTAGCTACCATGCCATGTTGGGAGTATAGATCTCACTTCTCCCTTAGAACCCTTCAATACGTCGTGATCATCATAGGTCTAGTCATGAATACCTCCACGTAGTGACAGTACGGGGGGAGGGAAAGGGTGAAACCGTGGTCACAACCCCCGGTAGATTAGATCGGTTTTCATATCTTAAGCGGTTGCATGTTCAAGTATCATAGACCCTTGGGCAAGTGTCTTTTATATATCTTGTGAGTTTAATCGTTCTCTCTAGTGTAGCGTAGTAGTTCTCTAGATTAACCGTAGATTAGGGTTTGGATAAGTTAGTTAGTAGTGCTAGATCAAACGCTTGTAATCCCCTTGCTCCGCGGATTGATAAGAACCTAGGGAATCCCCGTGGTGAAAAAGGTGTAGGTTCATACGCTTGCAGATCGTAGGTGGTTATGAGTTTTATCCATCAACAAGGGTACATGACTTCCCTAATGACTTTGGCATCTTGAAGCCTCTGCACTTCAGCTTCCACTACTTTGGCCTTTTCTTCGGACATTTTTCTGAGTTTCTGTTTCTTCGGTGTTATTTTCTCATCTGTGTCTAGGGCATGTTCGATAATGTCTCGGTTGACACCTTGCAAATCTTTTGCTGACCAAGCGAAAACATCTTTGTTTTTGTTCAGGAACTCGACAAGCTCTTTCTCTTCTTCAGGGCTGAGATGAGCCCCTATCACCACTGCTCTATCTGGCATGTCATCTAGGTATACTTTCTTCGTTTCGCCGTCAGCAGATATCTCAACTTTTTCTTTATCCCTCCTGGCCTCAACTTTCTTCAGTGGAGTTCAGTTCATGCACATTGCTTTGACCCGGCGTGAAGCCCTTCTCAATGTTTCTGGCTTCTTGTTGGTCACCAAATACCGTGATGACCCCCTTGGGTGCTGCGATTTTCATGCACAGAATTTGTTGCCTTATCACGGCGTTGAATTTGTTAATGAATCCTCTGCCGAAGATTGCGAAGTAGGGATGATACATGTCGACTACGTCAAAAGTTAGTGTCTCGGTTCTAGCATTGTCCAGATCTCCAAAGGATACTGGAAGAGATATCTTTCCTGCTGGCTTGATTGGCTTTCCTCCGAAACCCAGCAATGGGTACTCTGGTGGCTGCAGCATGTGTGGACTCAACCTCATTTTCTCGAAGGTTTTCATGAATAAAATATCTGCCGAACTTCCACTGTCCACCAGGACTTTTCCGATCACCCATCCGGCGATATTCACCTCGATGACCATGGTATCATTGTGGTCAGTTGATTTCAACCTGAAATCTTGTTCGGTGAATGTTATGGGCACCTGGACCGTCGTTGATGACTGTATTCACAGATCTGAAGTAGTTGTTTCTCTGCCTCTTTGTTTCGAACTCCATGGCCGAGCCTACCGTAATAGGCATGATAGTCCCGAAAGAAGGCAGTGCTTTCGGATTATGGCCTCTTGAACTTGACTCTGGCTTTACTGAATTGACTGGTGGTGACGGCAACATTTCTTGAATTGGTTGCGGCTGCTGAATGGTTTGGATCGCCTGAGATTGAGGGAAAAACTGTTGCGAAGGCTGCCATGACGATTGTGCTTGTTGAAATTGCTGAATTGGGATTGGGCTTGGCTGAGGACCCATGAGCTGCGGTTGCCAGAAGTTTTGACAGAACTAATTCGGCATTGTGGAGGCAATGTTCATCATGGTTTTCTCTTGTTGGATTCATGCTATATTTTTTCTAGTTTCTGGGCAAGCTTCGGTATTGTGACCTCTCCCATGATATCTGCAGTAAAAGTATGGATCTCTTCCGTCATGATTCTGGATCTTCCGAGGTCCTCTTCCTATTCCCCTTCCTCTTGATGAAAAACCTCCTCTTGTGCTTGGTCTATTGTCTTGGTTGAATTGAGGATTTTCCACATTGTTGATGTTTCACGGAATTTGAAATTGAGGTCTCCATGTTGTTCCTCTATTGCCTTGCCTTGCTTGATTTCGCTCAGTGACTCTTTTTCGGTGATCTTCATCAGACTTGATGTATTGTTCTAGTTCGTCAAAGAGTTCTTCAATGCTCTGTGGTTCTTTTCTGGTTAAGTGTGAAGTTGTTGGTCCTGGAGTCAGACCTTTGATCAGTGCTTGGATTGTTGTTTTGTCATCTGTTCCCGGAATTTGGGACTTTTGTTGCATGAATCTTCTTGCGAAGCTCTGCAGTGGCTCCCTGTCTCTTTGCTTGCAATTGAAGAGGTCTGATGGTTTTGCAGAAGTTTCATGAAACACTTGAAATGCCTGAATGAACTTTGTCTTGAGATCAATCTAGCTGCAGACTGAGTGTGGAGGCAACAAGGAATACCAGTTGAGAACTGGACTTCACAAGCAATGATAAAGGATTTGGCTAATGCAACATCATCTCCTCCTGCTGAATTTACAGCTGCTTCATAGCTCATAATGAATTGCCTAGAATGCCCATATCCATTGTATTTCGGGAGAGAAACTGGTTTGTACTTCGGTAGCCATGGTGCTGTTTGCAACCCTAGTGAAAGTGGCGATTCTGGGTCTGCGAATGGCGAGATTCCATTGCCCGTGAAGAAGTTTTCTCTTGGGGTTCTTTTGTGCTGGCCAGAGTTCTGGTGTGGTGAATCGCGCCATAGTGAACTGTTCTCTTGCTCTTTCATTTCATCGATTTCTCTTTGTATTTTTTTCTAGTTGTTCTTTTGTCTGGTTGAGTTTCTCCGAAGCTCTTCTTTTTGCTTCCAGCTGGTTCGTGAATCTTTCTTTCTCCTTCTAAAGCATCAGTACTTTTTGGTTCACTGTTTCTAATTCTCTGTCCACAGCCTCGTCATCTTCCTCTTCAGCTTCTTCTTCAGTGAATGCTTCCAGAGTATGCGTAGTTTTCTTAGCTCGTGCCTTCTGGAGGGCTTCAAGTTTTGCTCTCCTTTCCTGGTCTGAGATTTGCGAAGGTTCTGCAGTGAGAAAGTTTCCATTGTCTTCTTCGATGTGATGATCTTCCTGGTTAGCCTCAGCGGGTGTGTTCTTCTTGGACTTCTTCTGTGGAGGCATCGTGAGTTGTTTATCGGTTGAGACCACGGTGGGCGCCAATGTTGGGGGGTCAGAAAATCGGAAGGGGCCCCCGAACACGAGTGGAGCAGGATTCTCGAACGAGTATGCGAAAGTACGCAAGAGCGTGGAGACAAGGAATTTCCGAAAGTCTGTTCTCGCCTCAAAAGTTGTGAATCCATTTACACGTGCCCTCGAACCCCCTTTTATAGGGAGGTGAAGGGACTTTTACATTCCGAGATTGCTCTCGAATCTAAAGAATATTCCAAGTGTGAACACATACATGAACGTCTTTTACATCCTGTGATTTGCGGAACTAATTTTACATATTTACAAGCCTGCCATCAGTTCACACTTTGAACTCGGACTTTTGATGCCTCACGTTTGACTGAGTTTTCTCTTGACCTTCGGCTCTCCATTCGCGAAAGTTATCAGTCATGATGATTCCCGAATCGAGGTCCCAAAGTCTCAGCCGAAGTGAAGTCCTTCGACCTTGTGGATATCTCCGAAGCTTCCGCCGCCATAGTTTCCCGATTCGGTGATATTCTCCGAAACCCTCGCTGCCCTGAAAACAAGAAGTAGGTCTGTGATTCAGTGGACATTTGGCGATTGCTTCGCCCAAGATCAGGGGGTTAGTGAATCATATAAAAATAATGAAAGGCAAATCTCTCCTTGAATCATTTCTGAACACTTTCACGAATTCACTAAAGTCTCGGTTTCTCCGAAGTTTCGAGGGTGAAAGGTTTTTACCCAATTCCCCAACACTTGCCAACGAAGAATACGACATGAGAAGGCATGACTCCATGAGTTGGGTGACCCAATGCGGTAGGGCCGTTGAAGGATGGGGGACTAGTTGCAACAGGGGAGGGGAGTGAGGAACGACCAAGACGACAAGAGAGCATGGCTAACGCAAGAGGAGTCACACCCTACCCCCAGGGAAAAAGGAGTTGGAACATGACCATGGCAGGATGTGGAGGGGTGCTATCGGCGCGTCAGAAGGGGAGGAGGGCCACCCCGAGCGTGACAATGGCAAAATAGTAGCTATGTGAAGATGCAACGGGAGGCTCGCGAAGCGTGGTGAGGTGTTGTCCAAAGCCGGTGGGCGTCGGCCACAGCAGTGGAGGGCCACCATGAACGCGGCCGCTACAATCCCCAACCACGAGCACCGTAATCTGCGATGCCAAAAGCAAGGGAGGCGGCTGTGACGGCACCTCGAAACCACCCAAATCTAAGGTTTGTCCGGGCACCAAGGGAGGAGGGGGAGGACACACCCGAGCTCAATGATGATAGATCCGACACCAAGGGGTGCAAATCTGACGACCAGCTAGTTGGAGCATCTTCACCGATATTGGAGTAGAAGGGGGCGACCATGGTCAGTGGCCGCAGCGGGATGGCCCACTCAATTTTCACTAGGAATTTTGGTATACTCCTTTCGTTCCAAATTGTATGTTGTTTTAGCAAAATTAGAATCATAATTTTCATTATGTATCTAGCCGTAAGTATATTATCTAGACGCATAACAAAAATTGTGAATCTTAAAATAGCAAAAGGACTTGCAATTTGGAACAAAGGAAGTAACAAATTTCAAATTGAAAAAAAATGAAATGGGCTTCTAGGTAGTTTGCACTCACCACTATGGGCTTTGCAAAACTTGAAAAATCTGGGCTAGGTTAGAGAGAGGCCCCCTCGCATTTGAAGGCCCAACGAAGTTGACTCACTTTCACTATACGGCCCTGCCTGTGCGCGCCGGCGCGAGGGAGGGCGTGCCGCCGTGCTCGTGCTCGCCAGGAATGGGGTATGTGACGTATGTCCCTCAGCGACATGCCATCCCAACATCCACTATATATATACAGAGACGCAATCGCGCATCCATTCCACACACCGTGGCTCACTGCAGGAGCAAAACTACACGCTGCACATTCCAGCAATGGCATCTAAGCGAGCCAACTCCAGCGACGTTGCCGCCGGCGAGCAGCAGAAGCTGTCGCCCTCCGGCCTCCCGATCCGCAAGATCCCAGGAGGCTACGGCGTCCCGTTCTTCTCACCGCTTCGAGACCGCCTGGACTACTTCTACTTCCAGGGCGCCGACGAATTCTTCCGCTCCCGCATCGCCCGCCACGGCGGCGCCACCGTCCTGCGCATCAACATGCCGCCGGGCCCGTTGATCTCCGGTGACTCCCGCGTCGTCGCTCTCCTCGATGCGCGCAGCTTCCGCGTCCTGCTGGACGAGTCCCGCGTCGACAAGGCCGGCACGCTCGACGGCACCTACATGCCCTCGCTCGCGCTCTTCGGCGGCCACCTCCCGCTCGCGTTCCTCGACGCCGCTGACCCGCGCCACGCGCCGCTCAAGCGCGTCATGATCCGCCTCGCCGCCGCGCGGATGCACCACGTCGCGCCGGCGTTCGGCGCTGCCTTCACCGCCATGTTCGACCGCGTCGAAGCAGGCCTCAAGGCGTCCGGCTCCGACGAGTTCAACAAGCACAACGACCGCCAGATGCTCGACTTCACCTGCGCCAGCCTGTTCGGCGGCGCGGCGCCGTCCAAAGTCATCGGCGACGGCGCCGCGGCGAAGGCTTACAAGTGGCTGGTGTTCCAGCTCCACCCGCTCGCGAGCAAGGCCGTCAAGCCGTGGCCGCTCGAGGACTTGCTCCTCCATACCTTCCGCTTCCCTCCGTTCCTCGTGCGCCGCGACTACGCCGAGCTCACGGCGTACTTCGCCGACGTTGCCGCCGGCGTTCTCGAGGATGCCGAGAAGGCCGATCCTGGCGCCATCCCGCGCGATGAGCTCCTCCACAACCTCGTCTTCCTCGCCATCTTCGACGCGTACGGCGGGTACAAGTTCTTCCTGCCACACCTGGTCAAATGGCTCGTCCGTGGCGGCCCGGAGCTGCACGCCAGGCTCGCCGGCGAGGTCCGAGCCGTGGTCCCCGCGGACACCGCCAAGGCCATCACCCTCGCCGCCGTGGAGAAGATGCCTCTGGTGAAGTCGGTGGTCTGGGAGGCGCTGCGCATGAACCCGCCGGTGGGGTTCCAGTACGGCCGCGCGCGGCGCGACATGGTCGTGGAGAGCTACGACGCCGCGTACGAGGTCAAGAAAGGGGAGATGCTGTTCGGGTACCAGCCGCTGGCGACGCGCGATGAGCACGTGTTCAAGCGCGGCGGCGAGTTCGTCGCCGACCGCTTCGCCTCCTGCTCCGACGGCGAGCGGCAGCGGCTGCTGGAGCACGTGGTGTGGTCGAACGGCCCGGAGAACGGCGTGCCCGCGGAGGGCAACAAGCAGTGCCCCGGGAAGGACATGGCGGTGGCGGTGGGGCGGCTGATGGTGGCGGAGCTGTTCCGGCGGTACGACACGTTCGCCGCCCGCGTGGAGAAGCCCGTGGAGCCTGTGGTCACGTTCACGTCGGTGACGAGGGCCGCCGCCGCGGGCCATGGTGACGGCAAGGCGTGACATGCGTGCCTCGTGGGAAGGGATGAGTCTCCTCTCATGTCATTGGCAGTGAGTCCCTCTAATTGGATTGGTTTCCGTGAGAAACGGTGTACTCACAGTTTAATTTTATTTTGTGCATGATTGTGTGTGAGGACACTGCACACAAGTGCAGTAGTACCATGCATGATTGTGTGTAGTTATTTACATTTGCATGGTGTCTGTCCCATGTGGCTTATTTCGGGTCTTTTCTTCGTCAAATTTGAATAATAAATTGATTTGCATGGTGTAATGAATTACAAGCAGCGTGTCCCGTGCAATATCGCGCCTAGTGACAAGAGAATTCATGTGTATTGTCACTAATAGAGAAACTGGTTTAGTGCTCTTTTTTAGAATCGTTCCAGTGCTCTCGTTGGTAATAGTAATACCAACTTGCGCCGAAAAAATATTAAGCTAATCTCAGTAGTAGTGTCATGTGCACAGTTACCAAGTCTGTCACATTAACTTTTCAGCATGATGATGCTGTCACTTTCAATTCACATGTTTATAGGCACAGTTTCAGAGATAGAATGAAACATTTAAATCTTGCATTTGTCATCACCATGATTCTATGATCTCTCAATGTAGAGTCATGAGTAATGGTAACTGTACCCACCTAGGGCCATCACCATGACCATGTGATCTTAACTCCCTTCATTAATTTGGTGTCATGTTATAAAATATTTACGTGGCGGTCTATTAATTGTTGATGACCATGCCACTAAAACTGACTTTATACGGAGACATCTCAAGTGACTTGAAATATGTATTTGCACGATGCGTGAAGACAACTCCACAACCTCAAACCTCGCGAGATCCTTCGTCATTATTACTTTCTCACCCACACAATACATGTGACGGAATTATACATGTTTTCCTTTTGAAGTGACCCGTAAAGTTTCGCTTGGTTTATCAGCCACCACCCAGGAGTACTTTCTCTCATAATAAATCAGCCACTAGCAACTAGTCAAAAGTACTTTTCTTTTAGAATAAATCAGCACCATCAGCCACCAGACACCAACCAAACGAACAGGTAGTATATTAGTATATGACATCATCAGCTTTTTTAATCCATTTAACTATGCATCGTTTTTACAAATATTTATATAAGGTACTCTCTCTACCCTACATGTCATTTGACTTTTGTAACTTCAAGTTTGATCACTCGTCTTATTCAAATTTAAGCCATTATTAATAAAGCAAGCGACAACAACAAATAAGGTATTTTGCATAACTTTTTGAATAAGGCGAGCGATCAAACTTGAGGTTAAAAAATCAAAAGATGTATAATTTGGAACGGAGGGAGTAATTAATTAATTAACTTTGCAAGTTAAATCTAAAGTGCTTTTGCTGGTACGGTATAGACATAAATGATACTGTTATCAAGTCATCTTCCTTTTTGCTTAACTAATTTATTAAATAAATACTGGTAAATTTTAAAAAATAAAAATTTTAAAAATAAATATATATATGATGCTTGCATGGGCAGCACGCGGCAGCAGTATGGACGCATGCTAGCGCTGTTGGACGGCCAGGAGCCAGGAGATCAGCGATATCGTACTAACCAATAAGTATAGTGTAGGGACCTGACCCGGCCCGTTATCCCATGGATTCGTCGATCAGTCGCCCCACCTACTCCGATCTCATCATCAGTGTTATCAGTACTATAGACATGCTAGCTCGTTTGCCATATCTTCAACATCAGTCAGTAAGGATCAGTTTTCTTGGCAGCGCGTGATTACTTTACGTCGTAGAGCCCATCGGAGTATCAGATTGGTGGCCTCTCGTCCTGCCGATGATCGACTTGCATGCACCACGCGGTTTTGTCTTTGGGATCACGATCAGATTATGACAAAGTGCATATGCACAGAGCTCAGGCATGTTCTTCTGTATTTGTTGAACATGAAAGTATGAGACTACGGCAACATACACTCCCAAATATACGTAGAGAATCAATTTTAGTCCCGGTTAGTAAGTGGCTCTACCTACTCCCGCCCCATACCCTGCAGCTCCGGTCGAGACCGCCATACCACCTGTTATAACATGTATACGTGCGACACGCACGTATTTAAAAAATTAATTTCGAATATCTTATATATATAAATGTAAATGGCATTTTGGACTGAAGTAGTGATATCAATTGTAGTTGCATTCAGTGTTACAACCAAAACCCACCCTTTAAAGATCAGAATGTTCTTTTTGAAGAGGTTATCTCTCATATTCATGCTCTAGACATGTGATCAGGACTCCTATCCCTTAGTAACAGTGAATAGCTTATCTATCATATGTTGTACTTAGGGAGGCTTTTGCTGATAGCTTCACTACTAACTGCATTCTAAACAAAGCCAATGGCTCATCATGAAGTTGAGAACTTTTGGGTGCAGCTTCCACTCTAAATCAATGAATTGCCTTTACGATTGAAACATATTCAAGAGTTTGGCTAGTAGTGGTCCACCGTCCTATTGCGAGATTTATCCTTCCAAAAATATATCCCACTTCAGAATAATTTTATAAACCTCTGCCTCAACCACATCTATATACCACTGTATCTATTGAAAATTTTCAAAATGGCAAATTAGTTAGCTTTATTTTCTGAACTATTTCAGAACCAAATGGAGGAGATGAGGCATTTAACCACAATGGTATTTTTTAGAACTTCATATTCCATTTGACCAAATCCTAATGTAATTTTCTTTTATCAGTAATACCAGCAAACACTAACATCGATTATAACATCTTTTTCTTATCCATCACAATATGTTGTCATATATTGGTTGTACGAAAATAATTTTATCCCAAGCAATATGAGGTTAAATAATGAATTTATGTGTTCAATTTGATTAGGAGAGACATATTTCAGAGCACTCTATGGTTAATTACTTTTAATCTATGTTATTAGCCTTCTTAAAGGCCTCATAGAATGCACACCGCTAGTTAAACAATCTTGTGAGGAAGCTATGAGTTTCTGATAAAACACTATGATAATTAAACAGACAGTGTCAAGGAAGTAAAAGAGCTACATGGTGTTAAACAAAGTAACCACACAAAAAAATGCAGCACATAATTGACTTCATAAAAGATTGATCTTTTTTCTGTATAAAGAAAACCTTCAGCATAGGATGTGTACGAGCAAAACAAACCATTTTCATAATCATTAATTTTTATTGTACATAATTATTGTAACGACATGTATGATAAAAGCATACACTTTATTTTAAACATGATTACAAATAATTATCCAAAAAATATAGAATGCCTACCTAGCAACACATTAAACCCAAGAGAAATAATATGGCTCTTCACATTGACATTTGAATCATGAAGTGGTCTGCTAGCATGAATTGGCACTGACCATTACATAAATTTCAAGCAAGTGTATTTCCAATAGTAACCTGAGATAGTATACGGTTCAATTCATGGAACAAAAATATGTTTTTGAGTGTTGTACCAGTAATTAATAAGTAAAGCACACATAAGCACTACATAATACAGAGTATTTTTTAGGCAATCTAGATTACATGAACAAATGTCTCCGACACCTGGGATACACTGTTTGTGCTTAGCTCCAGATCAGTCAAGAACATGACTTTGGTTAATGACTACAAAAAAAATGTGGACTTGAGTCTTTGTATTGTGCAGTTGTTGACACTTGCTAGCGTCGTCACCAGGTTTATATCCCCGGCAACGGCGCTAGAAATGCTTGTTGGCATTTCTTAACATCATTGCTAAGTTCGTGAGTTCCTAGCAACGATGCTAGAAATGTCTGATGGTAACGTTCACAAAGAATCCGCAAGCACATGGATATACCATTGTAGCATTTCCCCAAATGAGTATTCCTAAGGGTATCGAATCTAGGGAATGCATGGTCGGATTAACAAGTTCAACACTATTGCAATGAATATAAATCACAGACGAGAATAAGTCAGGTTCTAAACACATGGGTAAGATATGATAATGATAGGGTAGTGTGAACACACTCGAACTCATTCTCTCTTTGGTACACTATGGCTTAGGAGGCAACATACAAGTTAGTTCTAGGTTCTAAGGTACTATACATATAAAGTTAGTAGATACCAGGTTAGTCACACTAGCATTGTATGAATATCAGCTCAGCACCCAGGCACCCAGGTTGGTAGCACGACGTCGGTTGTTAGACTTTAGACTCCTACAGCGTACCCGAACGTGGAGGATTACAAAGGGTCCAACAATTGTCACTACCGCGGCCTACCTCAAGACAAACCGTGGAGCACGCTCATATGCAACGCAGCTACTCAACCCAAGCACCATGCTTGTGTTGTTAACTATACACTGACCAGCCTGGGCTATTGTGACCCAGGTCAGTGTCACCAGATAACTGGCCACTTACACCGAGTACCGTAGCTTGAACTCGAACTTCATACAACACAAACACGTGATCTAACTGGATCAAACTAGGCTAGTCATACAAACAGATTCGTGTTTTACTACGTCTATTCAACAAGATCAAAGGATCGTGTTCATGAAGAACATGAGCCTCTAACTTATGAACAAACAATGAGAACATGAGTAAATCATTCGTCAACTGGATCGAAATGCCTTGTTCATCAAGAACAGGAGCCTTTAAATGATGAATGAATGAAGAACACATGAACAAATCACTCATGCATGCTAACACTACTTTATATGAAATAGCTGAATAACTGAAGTAGAGCAAAGTCATATAATAAAATAAAGATACAAGAGAACTCATACCTAGATCCCAAAGTAGACTTGGAACCTGAAGTAGAACTACTCTAGCCTACCTCCTAGCCTTGGAAACCAAAAGTGAGAGAGGAGTTGGAAAGTGAGTTGGGTAAGAAATGAGTCTCCTCTCTTCTATTTATAGGCCTTGAGCAGCTTGTGGAAGCACCGCCAACACCTCGGGAATGGACTCCAGGACCAACCAGACAACACAACGTGGAAGCCGGCCATTGGGCACCACAAGGTCGGTTCGGCCGACCCCACAGGTCGACCGACCCCCCTTGGGCCCCACTCGGCCTGTGCTTTCTCCTGGTGGCTGTTGGGTGGGTCCTCGGTTGGTTCCCTGTGTACATGCTGTTTTGAGGCGGTTTGATTGCCCGTGGGCCCTTCAATCCATGTGACGTCCAGGTGTCGCCCTCTGATTCGTCGGGGTTTGCCTCCCTTGGATTGGTGACATGGATTGCATGCATGGGATCCTAGGTGGCAGCCCTTCCTTGGCTGAGGTGTTGTGGCATGGACCATAGAAGGTGAGTTTGTCACTTCTTTTATGCTTATTTACCTGCAATCACATAATCTCCAAGGACAAGTGGAAATACATTATTCTTAACTAAATGCGTGTAAGAAATGCCCTTTTCTCCTTTATTCATGAGTAAATTGACGGTTAAAGTAAGCACTTAATAGCCCAACAAAGCAAAGCAAATGCAAAACAAGCATACACCAATCCATCATAAAGCTTTTCAAAGCACAAAAAGATAGTGTAAGTAGAAAAATAAACACAATATAATTAAAAGTTTTTCCAAGTATGAAAAGATGGCATAAATTTAAAAAATAACACAACATAGAAGTTCACTTACTGACATGTATTAGGTTATTTTGCAAAGTAACATTTTATATTTCAAAATTTTAAAGCCCAATCATTCTTCTTACATGCAAAGAAAAGGGTGTGAGGAAGTAATACCATCCATTTACAAAATGTCTTTCGCTATCCCTTCTTTTTACAGAATCATCGGTACCTCAAATATGAAAGGTAAGCTGGAACTGTTAAATCAGAATCATTCTTTAACCATAATGGCCTAGCATTTGTACCTATAGATCAACTATACCAATTTAATCTGGTTTCAACTGGGGAAAAGGTTTGGAAACCTCACCTCAGGAAAAAATGCTTCTATTCCTATCACCCTTGCTATCATTTCTTCTCATCCTTCAAGCATTCCAATGGTCATTGTGGTACACAATAAAACAGGGTTTGTCAAATTGAAACACAGCTCAAAGATGGAGGGTTGGACTGTTCTTGGAGTTCACTGATGAAACTGAATCACTAATAGCAAGTCTGAAAAACAGATTTGAGTAGCCCATTTTAAGTTATGATTTTGAGAAATTTTGCATTAACACTTTGGATGGGATCATGCAAAATGGAATCTATAATATATGTTAACAAGTTTCAGTAGCTATTGGACTAAGAAAACTGAATTTGGATATTTTAAATTGAGCTAAAAAAATTGAACTCTATACTGTTTTGGGTTCTGGATGTTAACTGACGAATAGTTTCTAAAGGTTCAGAAAGAACTCGAGTTTTTGCTTAGACATTTGCTCCGAGGATGGTGGATCTCCGGCGATGTGGCGGCGCTCCGGCATGGGAGGTTGGAGGTAGGCTGGCGTGGCCGCGTGGGGGCTCGCGGGCGGTGCACTGCGTGCGTAGAGACAGGGAAGTTTTTTTCGATGCGAACTGGTGAGCCCAAAGGTAGGTGGGTGTGGGTGAGAAAAGAATTAGCTTTTTGGCAGAAATGCTATCTAAATTGTGATTTCTATGGTCGTTCCACTTTTCGGTCCAACAATTAGATGACAGGTGGGTCCGGCGTGAAGGGTAAGGTGGACCCGAATTGGGTGAGAAAAGTTTTTAATTGTTTTCGCTCCTTATAGTATAGACTTAAGCTCCAAATCCCTAAACTAATTAAAATCAAGAGCAAGAACAATTGACATTGAAGAAAAATTTTGCTCATCTCACGTACCATCACAAAAGTAATAACGCACGACCAATCAATTGCACAAGAACTAATTCACAACACATGAGTTCCGGATTAACACCACACAGAGGATTCACAACACAATCACAAAATGAATCATTCACAAAACAATTACGCACTGCTAGATGAAACCTTTTTTCTTGAGAGAGAACAAGAGGGGGCAAGCCCCCTACTTGATTAATTAAAATATAAATGCGAAATAAGGTACGTACGAGGGCAAAGGTTCTCAAACAAAGAAAAAAAGGGAGAATAAAAGAAAATAAAACAAAACAAAGATTACAACAGGTTCATCCAAGTTTCCATTGCAGGCACTTTGTCCGGGCGCACCCTGTGTAGAAGAAGGGAGAATTCTGACAAGAATTTCTTTTTGCACTCCTAAACTTGAGGGTCAATATCATTGAACATCCAAATGTTTCTTGTAGTCTAGATACTCCATGACATTAGGACGATGATTTCCATAAAGAAAGGAACCGACAATTTGTCCTTAATCGACTTGAAAATCTGAAACATTGGTCTTGTGGTGATGACTGATACCCCAATCGATCTCCAGCATACCTTAGCAAAGTTACATCTTAGGAAGAGGTGGGCAACTATTTCCAATTTCCTTCTCAAGCACAAATCGCAAGTATAAGAATCAAGCTCCTGTTGCTTCCTTCTGAGCAGGTCTCTAGTACCACTACGTGAAAAACTCACTTTGGTAACGGGCATAGATAGCCTTTAAATGCAAACCGCCATTACCGATCAAGTGTTACAAATGAGCCAAGAAAGGTATGATGATGCCATCGATAACACATATTCGTAACGGCATCAAACAATGACCGTTACCACAACTAGCCACCGTCACACGTGAAATGGTCATTTCTCCGGGCCCAGAGGGAACTTTGGTAACGGGCACCAAAACAGAGCCCGTTACAGTAGCTCAATATCGGAGACGCCTGCTGTGTACCTGCGTCTCCTCTATCTAGACGAAATGAGACACGTGTTGACGGTGAATTTCCGTCAACCTAGCCATGAGTTTACCTTTAATGTTGGCATTGATTTATTATTCTAACCATCGGAACTAACCCCGTAGATATAACAAGTTCACCGTTGCATGTCGATTTTGGAGTTTATTGTTTACGCAGGAAATCTACGCTAAAGAGGAGACTTTCGGGATAAGTTCATCAAGCACTTTGGAAGAAGATCATGAAGCTCGACAAGAGTCAAGACACGCGATGAACATGACTCCAAATGACCCGAGGACCAAGCGCAACATGCAAATCGTGGACTCAACCAAACAAATAAGCTTGGATGGCAAGCATTCAAGCCTTAACCATGAAGGAAACGACGTCAAAGGCCCACATGCAAGTGCACAAATGGGGAATTGCGCGAGAAGCAACTGGGAGGAAGACTGGTCGAAACGGGCCCAGGCTGGTCGGCCCAGGCTGGCCGGCTTAGCCCATTTCGGGCCCGATTCGGCGCCCCCTTTGACCTAGCCGCCATTCGGACTATTTATAGCCCCCTCGCCAAGAGCCACGCAGAATTGATTCGTCATCCGCCGCCGAGGAGCAGAGAAGAGAGGGACACCATTCCGGAGAGGAGAGGGTCGAGATGGTTGACTAGGGTTTCCCTAGCCGACGTGGGAACCTTGCATGGAAGACCATGTCGGAGTTCCCGGAGCTAGGATCAAGATCAAGGTAGGATCCCGGTGGTGATCTTGTCCATGTATTATACTCTCGTGTTGAATTTGCAAGATTGAATCCGATTTCTAGTGATCAAGTGCTTTCTCTACAACTTTGTCTTTGCTTGGGTTTGCTTCTTCCCCAATCTAGTCTATAGCTAGATTGCTTAGGGTGCTCTTGTAGTCATGGTGGCTAGAGGTGCATACCCGATCTACCGAGCGTTTTCAACTTGTTCTTCTTGGACTCACCCTAGGCTAACCCGTACGAATAGGAGTGCGTTGTGACAGGATGGTGGCTCCAAAAGGCGGGCGTCTTCGGAGTTGGAAGGGAAGCCACGATTTAAAGAGGCTACTAATGAGATTCGTTTGCTTTATTCTTCTTTGTTTTGGAACTTCAACAAAAGACCCAATCCAATCTCTAGATTGGTTTTATCTCTCTTTCTCTTGCTACCTCCGGTGTTTAATAGATTAGATGTGCTTTCATGGCTCTTTCTTAGATTAGATGCAAAACCAAACCTCTCAAGATCAAAGTGTTTTCCACTTATTAGATTGGATCTTGTGTTACACATTGTTCCACGGATTTGATACCTTGGGTTCACACTTAAGGGAAGAAGGGCCCCTTGACTACGACGGAGGACTTGTCCGCTTGCAAGTCCAAACGAAGTTTGATATGACAATCAACCGTCAACAAGCCCCTTTTTTCTGGCGCTGTTGCCGGGGAATAAGTAATCAAGATTCAATCTAGTTTAGCGTTTGTAAATATTTTCAGTTTTTCTCTCGATTTTTCTTTTGCATCTCTTAATTTTGATCATCCTCAAAACCAAAAAAAATCAATCTAGGGTTTTGCTAAACCCTAGTTTTCTTTAAGCTTTTGTATATATTTTGTTTATTGCTAACCCTAACCGGAGATGGACGGCTACATCTCCAAACAAAAAAAACATATATTTTGTGGATGGTCTAGAAAAAATTTTGCAGGCAAAAGTGACGTGCAACACAAGATATAAAAGCGGAGGCCGAACATCGCCGGAATCTCCAAGAGAAACTCCACCTCCAAGATCGAGAAGATCAACCTCATCGCCACTCATACTAGATCGTGAGCAATCGACGTCGGCAAGGGGGAGGTCATGTTCGACATCGATGGCGTGAGGAGTGCATTCAAGTCAACCATGGTTCGAGGTATGTAACATGATTCATGTTAAATACATTCTACCTCATCGTCGCATTGGAAGGAAGGAGTCAAGGGAGAAAGAAGCGAAGAAGACGCAAAAGGTGTTGCATCCGTCAAGACCAAGAATCAACGCCCGCCTGTGAAGACCAAAAGATGACTAAGAAGAATAAACCTACACCGAAGCCAAGGATGGTGTAGAAGTGGGGTCCCCAAGATTGCAACGCCCGCAAAGAGCGTTGATCCGGAGCGAAGAGAAGAAGTCTAGCTATAGACTATAAACGAAGCGCTTGGCGGGAGGCAACCCGTTCATCAAGTCAAGAATAAGCTACTGGGGGGACAACCTGTTGAAGAGTCAAGCTACCGAGAGGGCAACCCGAAGAATTTTTCAAGTTTTTCAAGTAAGTTGGTCTTAGAATTTGCTACGCATTACATATTGTAAATTCCTATGTGGTTGAATAATTTTTGGAGACATTATAATTGTTCGGTCGTTTTATTTGAATTTTATATTGATCATAAACCGATGACTTGAGCCATCCCTAGTTTTATTTGCTTATTTTTGAGAAACTAGTACCAAAAATTCAGAACCTACCCCAACCTTTCATCCTCTCCATGATGATAAGGTTGGCTTGTTTTAGATGATAAAAACACACGAGTAGAGCCTTGCTATGTTTCTTAATGTTTTTAATCTTTGACGCGTGGTAGGACTTGTGTGAACCTAAGCAACTTTATTTTTGGTTTCATTCAACTTGACATCCACCGGTTTCTCTAGATTTAGATTTTTTCTAAACCCCTTTGACTTTACTTTTTTTCAAAATCTCTCTCTCATATTTGGCCGAAAATTAAAACCTAAACCTATACCCCCACGGTCAAGCCGGAGGAACTTGCTATCAATTAATGGAAGCAATCGATCCCGGTGCAACCAAAATAAATTTTGTAATTGTTTTTGATGCCTAAGATCTCCTCTAATGGTATATTTGGACTCATCGCTAGCGCTGAGTTAATTTTTAAAGTTTCAAAATTAGAGGAGTGATTAGCATCTAAACATGATTAAGGGGAGGTTTTTGAGCTTGATTAACATATAGTGCCCCATGATGCATCTCGGGAAGCCACCATCTTTTGGCATCTCGAGCACATGTAAAGGACAAGCATGGGGGAAGCAAGGTTTTTATTTGCAGGAAATTAGTGGAAGCACAAGAGGCAAGAAAAAAAAGATAGGAGTGACACAAAGCAAAACAATGGAGGTGGAAGATTAATCACGCAAGCAAAGGAGTGGTTGTGAACGGTTCGGGCAATGGAATCTCGTGGATCACGTGGACACAAGGAAAGAAGGGAGCAAGAAGCATCTCGGAGAAAGATCAAAGCGAAAGGAGCAGGAGGCCCCCTAGGCCGATCGGCCTAGGCCGGCCGGCTTGGCATCCTCTCATGGCTCCCGGAGCTCCCCTTCGCCTGGTAAGTAATTTATCCATTTGTTAAATTGTGTTCTTGAGTTCATAGCCCATAAGTTCCAGAAACAACCTAGATTTATTTGAGTTCCATGGGGATGAGGATCTTGTCATGTTAACGCCGAACCTTTTGTTTCATTCATGTTGATAATGCTTTGATGCCTAAGGTTAGCCACCATGCTTTTCGGGAGTATAGGTCTCACTACTCCCATAGATCCCATCAACATATCTTTTGTAGGTTTAGCTAAAGTAGCCACACATTCACACCTTAACAAATTGGTTTAGCTTCACCTTAATAGGCGGTTGCATGATCAAAAATCCACAAACCCTATGGGCTAATATCCATCCTATCTTGTGCACCTCATGCTCCACCCTCTAAAAAAAATAATAATCATAATAATAATAAACTCTACCCTCCATATACTTTCCTTGTGTGTTTTTCCCACTGGCAAGCAACCCCCGGTGTACTCGTTGTGAGTTAGTGCAACAACAATGTGGAAGATAGCCACCAATGTCTTCACCGAGAAGACATGTTCATCATCATCAAAGGTGCCATTATCGAGCCCTTCGAGGAGGCACTCGGTCTCCGAGTCTCCCCGAAGCATGGAGGAAGATGTGGCACCACCGAGGAGCTGCCGCCTCGGTGGCATGAGGAGTACACGAAGCTCGTCCGTGCGGCATACCGAACCGCGAGGACACACGAAGGAGCCACTCGTTCCACCACGATGCTCAACTAGTTCATCCTCTCCACCACCATACACTCCAAGGCGTCCCAATGGATTCATCATAAAGACGGAGGAGGAGGAGGAGGATAGGCTTGTTTGTCTTGAGAAGAGGCTCGAGCTAAATGTTGATTTTGATGATGCCCTCCAAGTGTGGGATTCTACTCGGATATCAAATCTTGAGCAACCTTGGATGGGTGCGATTCTTTATGGAGTTGGTGTGAATACTCACAAGGAGCTTGATTTGGAAGTTCTTATGACATTAGCACCGGTCATTAATGAAGGAGTGTCGTGCCTCTCATTCCGCCTTGAAGATGAAGAGCAACTAGTTCCTTATGGATATATTGGAGAACTACTCGATTACAAGAAGGAAGCCCCAGAGCAAGTTGAAGAAAATATGCTAGAAGGATTTTGGGGAATGATTTCGAGAGAAGATTACAAGGAACCCAAAATTTCTCCTTGTCGGGATTTCTTTGGGATTGAGTACATGAAGCAAGGAAAGTGGAGATGAGAGGAGAAGGTACAAGTTGACGAAGGTTAATATTCCTTTTCCCAATGAGAAGCAGAGTTCATTTGAAGACAAAATTGGTTAGAGGAAGGATTTCTTGTACCAGCAAAAAGGATTAAAAAGGAAAATTGTGTAAGAGGGATCATCCTCCGTAGCCCAAGACGAAGGAGGGGCTACGCATGAAGCTAATAAACAATCATGGAAGGATTCCAATGCCACCACCATATGAAGGAAGTATGTCAAATGCAAGCATGGGGGAGTGGGGCAGCCATGCCACCACATCCTCCACCATACATGTTCCTCACGAAGTTTTCATGGTGCTCCATCCAACAAATGTAAGAAGAAGAAGGGACCGCAAACATTGCCTATCAAATTGGTCGTCTTCACCATTGGAGCAATTTAGAGGAGGACCGGCGCAATCATAATACATGCAAGGATATAACGCACCGGACCATCAATATCAACCACCGGAAAATAAAGGAAGAAGGAGGAAGAAAAGAAAATAATAATGCTTTCAAATTCGGTTTGATTTTCTCCTTTTCCCTTTCTTTATTTTCAGCTTTTGTGCAAGTTTATATATGTGTAGCATTTTCTGTTTTTATTTATTTTCAGCATGTGTGATAATAGTAGAGTTAGTTTAAGATCACCATGAATAAAGTTTCCCACCTTGATCAACCTTTGGTAAAAATATTAAGTTGATGCCATGATAATATATGATGAAAAGTTGCCGCTTTGCTTAACTTTTGTACTTGTTTTATGCATGATTAAGCTAATGCTCTCTTTAATATGAATCTGAAATTAATTAAATGCTAGCTTAATCTTTTGGGGAGGTTATGATAAAAATAAGACCCATAGTGCTATTTTCATGCTCTCAATTTTGGATGAGTTAAAGATGATTTGTTCTTAAAAATATATATGCTAACTTTGTCATTAATGCTACTTGCATTTTGCTCTACCTACCCAAAGTCATATATATATATATATATTGAGTGCATAAACCTTAGTATACAAGAATTATTTTTAGGTGAGTTATTTCAGGTCTTGATTTCTCTGGCCCGAGACTAAGAAGCTGGTCATTCCGCTTTTATGATCTATCTTTTGCTAGCCTTTCTATCCGTGCATTGTGTATCCCCACATCGGAGATTTCACAAACCTCGCCGGATATCCACCCTTAAAATCAAAAATATCATCTTTTGTGTTGACCTCCTTGACCACAACCTATCATATGAGTAAGGATCGTCAATTCAAGGAAGATCGCAAGATAGTGCCAAGGTTGAAGATTTCAAGTATCTCTCCAAAGGAAAAATATTTCTAGTACCTACCTTATCTCTATCACCTCTTTGCCCGAGGACGAGCAAACGTCTAAGCATGGGGGAGGAGGTAGGTACAATGCAATTTAGAGTTCAAGGGGAGCAAATAAAAAAATGATGAAAGAAGAAAAAAAGAAAAAAATGAGTATAAAGAAAAAAAGAGAGATAAAGAAAAATATGTATGAAAAAAAAGAAAAATATGAGTTTATAAAAATAAAATAAAGTGAACTCCCCGGCTCTCTAAAGTGCATTAGGAATCTCAAAAGTTTCAAGATTTAAGATCCAAACTCATCTTTCCAACCATGTGCAATCCGATAACGAGGACTTCCTTTGTGCCTCGGGATCACTCTTTGCCATTTGCACATGTCCACCTATCTCAAAGTGTGTGTATTTTTCTCTCTCCCTCCTTTATATAACATTATTTTCCAATGACCTTTTTGACGAGTCTCGGTAAGACCATGAGAAGCTTGTCTTGTTTTGACAACATCTCATTTATAATATCTTGGTAGGACTAAACTTTCCCAAAAAGCTCCACATAAAGCCTTCCACTATTGAGAGGGGAAAGGAGTAGAATGAATAGGCTTTGAGAGACAAGATGAGATGAGAGTACACGAGCAAGATGCAAGGAAGTTTATTTTGAACTTGGTTTAGCTCTTTTTCTTCATCTCGCTCTTAATTTCAAAATTTCTAAGATTCATTTGAAATTTGGGAGCATGAGGTAATTACTTGTGGGAAGTGCTTAAATTAATATCTACCCTCCATAAGGATGAAGGCTAGTACATTATCGAACTTTAATGATTAAATCCTTGAGAGCATTATGTTTTCTCGTGTATGATCAAGTGCAGGGTATAAGCAATGAAAGGTAACACTGATATTCATTAAAGACTTACTCGAGGACGAGCAAGGTTTAAGCATGGGGGAGATGTTGACGGTGAATTTCCGTCAACCTAGCCATGAGTTTACCTTTAATGTTGGCATTGATTTATTATTCTAACCACGGAACTAACTCGTATATAACAAGTTCACTGCATGTCGATTTTGGAGTTTATTGTTTACGGAAATCTACGCTAAAGAGGAGACTTTCGGGATAAGTTCATCAAGCACTTTGGAAGAAGATCATGAAGCCCGACAAGAGTCAAGACACGCGATGAACATGACTCCAAGCGCCAACATGCAAATCTTCGTGGACTCAACCGTAAAATAGCAGTAAGCTTGATGGCAATCATTCAAGCCTTAACCGCGAAGGAAACGACGTCAAAGGCCCACATGCAAGTGCACACAAATAGGGAATCGAAGCAATCGGGAGGAAGCCGGGCCGAATCGGCGAAAGCGCGGCCTAGGTCGGCCGGCCCAGGCTGGCGCCTAGCCCATTCCGGACCGGTTCGGCACCCCCTTTGACCTAGCCGCCATTCGGACTATTTATAGCCCCCTCGCCAAGAGCCACGCAGAATTGATTCGTCATCCGCCGCCGAGGAGCAGAGAAGAGAGGGACATCATTCCGGAGAGGAGAGGTCGAGATGGTTGACTAGGGTTTCCCTAGGCGGCGTGGGAACCTTGCATGGAAGACCACGTCGGAGTTCCTGAGCTAGGATCAAGATCAAGGTAGGATCCCGGTGGTGATCTTGTCCATGTATTATACTCTCGTGTTGAATTTGCAAGATTAAATCCGATTTCTAGTGATCAAGTGCTTTCTCTACAACTTTGTCTTCGCTTGGGTTTGCTTCTCCCCCAATCTAGTCTATAGCTAGATTGCTTAGGGTGCTCTTGTAGTCATGGTGGCTAGAGGTGCACACCCGATCTACCGAGCGTTTTCAACTTGTTCTTCTTGGACTCGCCCTAGGCTAACCCGCACGAATAGGAGTGCGTTGTGACAGGACGGTGGCTCCAAAAGGTGAGCGTCTTCAGAGTTGGAACGGAAGCCACGATTTAAAGAGGCTAGTAATGAGATTCGTTTGCTTTATTCTTCTTTGTTTTGGAACTTCAACAAAAGACCCAATCCAATCTCTAGATTGGTTTTATCTCTCTTTCTCTTGCTACCTCCGGTGTTTAATAGATTAGATGTGCTTTCATGGCTCTTTCTTAGATTAGATGCAAAACCAAACCTCTCAAGGTCAAAGTGTTTTCCGCTTATTAGATTGGATCTTGCGTTACACATTGTTCCACGGATTCGATACCTTGGGTTCACACTTAAGGGAAGAAGGGTCCCTTGACTACGACGGAGGACTTGTCCGCTTGCAAGTCCAAACGAACTTTGATACGACAATCAACCGTCAACAACGCGGCCTATTTCACGCTGCCTCAAAGACATCTAGGATTCAGACGGGCATAAAACAACGACCGTTACCACAACTAGTCACCGGTCACGTGAAATGGCTGTTTCTCTGGGCCCGTTACTGTGAAATCAACATCAGAGACGCATGCCGTGAACCTGCGTCTCCTCTGTCTCGACGAAATGAGACGCATCGCTTCACGCACGCTCGCTTTCTAGATTAAAGGAGACGCGTGCTTTCAACCTGCGTCTCCTATATCCCGATGAACGGGCCAGGTCCTGGGGCCCACCGGTCAGGACTGGTAATGGGCTTTAACATTGCCCGTTACATTGTTGGCATGTTTGTAACGGGCTTTCCGAATGAAGCCCGTTACTCACTGATCAGTGTTTGTAACGAACTTTAATTAACGCCTGCTATGTATACGTAGGCCACCCCTACAAGAATCGCCGCTGTACGCATCCTCGGAACCAGCTAGGATTGGGCTGCCATCAGGGGCAGCATCCTACCATCCTGGAACCTGCCAGGATATGACAGCCACCACAGCAAGGAGACATCACAAACACATTCTCACATCACAGATATAGGCAAGGAAGATCACATTTATAGACAAGCAAGATCACATTTATAGACAAGCTAGGATCACATCAAGTTTCAAGTTACTCTCATCAGGGCTTGTTTGGATGGAGTCATGAGAAACCGCACGAACCAGCGACATCGAACCAAGCAAGCCAAGCGGTGTTTCTCGTGCAACAACACCGACTAAAGAAGACTGAATGAGTTTCAAGTTTCGCTACAATGAACTCACGGTGCACCATTGTAGAAGTTGCCCTTTCTCGATGGTCTCCTTAAGAATGTACTACGACATCTCCGGACACGCTTTAGATCTTCTGTGGAAACATCTACAATAGATTTGAAATCCTGCAAAATACAATCATTTATGAGAATACAAGTAGAAATCGTTTCTAAAATAAGATGGAGAATATGAGCAGACAAGGTTGAGCATTATTATCTACTTACGTAGCCTTCTTGATGTCGGTATGTCATCGAGTAGTCTTAACATATGGAATGCCACATGGAATCCCACAAAGAGGACCCCATGGCTGCCGAGCACACCTTTGCATCGAGGTACCAAAATGACAAGTTAATGCAGTTACCAAATAGGTAAGAAGGGACCATAAAAAACCTCGGTCTTACAACGAGATTTGTTTTGTGCTTGAGTATGGCTTTTGGCTTTTTTCTTTCCTTTCTCTCCGCCTGCATGTTCACCAAAGGCCCCGCATGATCGCAATACCGATTAGAAACACTAAGAGATTGAATTTTTGTGAACAAAACCTACAAGATACTATACCAAAGGCCCTGCATGGTTAGCAATACCGATTAGAAACACTAAGAGATTGAATTTTTGTGAACAAAACCTACAAGATACCCAGTCCCACAACAGGTTTGAGGTCCGAGAACTTTAGCGGGATGTTGTTTAGCGTAATCTAGATACCAAACCTCTTTGAACTTCATACGATGATCATCATACCCAGGGCTAGTGCAAGAGGCACCCACCACGTAGTCGTTGTTCATTGCATTTGAGATTACTTTGGTAATAAGGCCAGAACGCTGAGAAATATTTGTGGAAGTAAAAAAAATCTGGATCTAAAAACCCAACACTGATCTGCATCTCCGCTACCTTGTCCATCATTTTCCTACAAAAAATCAAATTGTTAGCATGCATGAACTTTGTGATCAAAATTAAAGAAATATCTTTTTAGGTTTTAAGGGACTTACAATGTCCACAACCTCAAGAAGGTAACATCCGGAGAAGCTGTGGTTATAAGGTTATACACGCCATCGAATGCAATGTTTAATATTAAAGCACCACCACCACCTTTAAAGTAGTCTTGATCCACCTTTGGAAAGGCAAGTTTATCTCTTGTGTTCCATGATTAAGCATGCAACTGGCACAATTTGGTCGAGCAGCCTTTAAGTTTGCTTCTGACAACATAGGTGCACCAGGCTTGTATTTTGGTCGTTCTTGTTCTGTCCCAATAATACAGTTAAGAATCTCATATTTAGACAGAGGTTTCTGGCCTTTGGTTCCCCTTAAGTGGAGATTGCTGGGCTCCTCCTCCTGCGAGACTCTGTACATGTTGCATCTCCGCTTAGGGGAGATTGCGCTCCTCCTCCCGCCTGGAGAGGTGCTGTTTCGTCTGCTTATCCTCATGTTGCTTTGCTTAGGCGGAGTTTGCACAGGCTCCTCGTTGTCGACGCTCCGCTGCTGGAGAGGCTCTTGTTTCGTCTGTTGCTTATCCTCATGTTAGTAGCTGCTTAGGCGGAGTTGCCTAGGCTCCTCGGCTATTGTCGACGCTCCCGCCGGAGAGGCTGTTTCGTTGCTTATCCGCATGTTGCATGCTTTGCTAGGCGGAGTTTGCACAGGCTCCTCCGGTGTGTCGATGCTCTGCTGCGTAGTTTGCTGATGCCTCCATCTCACGCTGTTGAGCCTTCTCTTGCGACACCGAGCTGCAGTACCTCCATCGATGTTGTACCCACTGCCACTATTGCGGCTTGGGGTTGGGATGTCTCGTCATGGGTGGTATAAGGATCCTGTCATTTGACCATTGGATCCTTTGAACGAGAGCCTCAGCTAGGGTTGCTATGTCACCCCATCAATTGGTGCAGTGGAGGGTAGTGACCCGCATTGGCCCACACATAAGTAGGTTGCACCACAACATACCCATCATGCACTGGTACTGAATGGCAAGCCTTTTGAAATGGAAAGACTTTCGCTAGTGCGAGCTCCACATTAATCCCGGTGCCATCCAAAAGGCTGCACGTGGTTGGCTCTGTCAGCTTATCTATTGTGTCCAGCATAGGTGATCGACTATCACTATGCACTTGATCCGCTTCGTCCTCGTTGGCATTCCAATGGTCTTGCTCTCTGCCACACGCATCTTCCTCGCTGTCATGCGCATGTTCTTCCTCGCGGTCATGCGCATCTTCTTCCTCGTTGCCATGCACATCTTCCTCGCTGCTACTGACAGGAGCTGGTAATTGGGATGGAAGAAGTGCATTTTCGTATTCGATGCACGATAGTCTTAGAGCATGGACAACGATTTAAATGTTATGTCCATCATATCATGAGCATCGAGACCTCTTGTTCCTCCTCTTCTTCCATACATTCCGGCAAACTCTTCACCAAACCCTTTACCCAGACAAGTGAACTAGACACGCCGGACGACCTCGATGCTCTGGAGTCTCAAGTGCTGCAGTGAGGATATCATCCTCCCTAACCCCAGAGAAAGAACCATCGCTACCCTGAGCTGCAAGTGTTTTCACTCTACCTACTACCTCCACCACCGCAGTGTTACTGAATGTTATGCCCCCGCTTCCTTCACTAGTATTCTTCCTCATCTTCCCTACCCTTGCCCGCAGATAAGGTCTTGAACGTCTAGGAAATTGGTCCCAAGGGTTCTGTTTTCCTTCTGCAGCTAGCTTTAAATCCTCCTCCTCCCACTCTTTCCTTTTACCACGATAACATTTTCTGCCCGTCTTGTATGGCTTATTATGCAATGCTCTCTTTTGTTTCATCTCCTGGCTCAATTGCTGAAATGAAGGAGAATTGGTTTCCTGCACAAACATGTCTCAGTCTTGTTGCTGCAAAAAGGCATGCTTCACAAAGGGAGTCTCCTCTTCGCTCACATATTTTTTCTTAAATGGGCCTTGAACCGCCGTTGCAAGGTTCCAATCTCTGATATAGCTGCCTTAAGCGCCTTCTCATGCGAATGATTCTTCTAGATTGGTGGTAATCTAGCTTTTCCTCTAAAGCGTGAACAGATGGTCCTTCTCAATTGGTGAGAGATCATCAACCGCCTTGTTGATTGACACCTCTCCGAGCAATGAGACCACAGACCAATACAAATCTATCCCTCGCATGACATACGGGGTAGGCCAAAATTGGCATCAAGTCTAGTTGCGATCAACTTGTCTTGGCCATTTGGTTTATGTCCTTGACCCACGGAATCGAGTACTACTCGTAGCATCTGCCGAGTGACCTGTGAAGAAGGTTCACCAACGATGGGCCGTGATGGTGCACTGGAGGTAGAGGAGTTTGTTGTTGTGGGAGACTGCATAGATGATAAAGCAGAGAATAAATTTCTTCAACTGCTTCCTTGTCCAACTTCAGCAGTGATGGATTGTGTGTTTCATGTGTACATGCAACAAGAGGATAAAGCAATGGTCATGACATTATATATGACGAGTGAAACAACACTCACAACACATCATGACACCAACAATAACAATATAAATGAGAGTAGTGAAACAATTAACACTTACAACAAAGCATAGGACAGTCTAGTTATCACTACATTATAAACCACTGTGATGCAATTCCCACTGACATTATGTGGCCATCAGAATTAAAGTATGCTTATAGGTCCAAAGCATAACTGTCGATCTGGTACATTCAAAGCATAGCAGAATTAAAGTATGCTAACATCCTTTATGCTTTTCATGAATTTACAGTGCAAAAATTGTAGCACCAAGAACATGAAAATGAATTTCAACAGTTCATATAACTTCATCTGTTAGCAACAATTTATTCAAACAGACTTGGAGCAACAAAATACATCAATCAAATCCATAGTCAATCAATTGAAGATGAACTATTAAGGCATGTCTCCCTAATCCACCTTGACATGAATATATAGCAGATTGGGTGGACTACATTATAAACCACTGCGATGCAATTCCCACTGACATTATGTGGCCATCAGAATTAAAATATGCTAACAGGTCTAGAGCATAACTGTCGATCTGATACATTCAAAGCATAGCAGAATTAAAGTATGCTAACAGGTCCAAAGCATAACTGTCGATCTGGTACATTCAAAGCATAGCAGAATTAAAGTATGCTAACATTCTCAATGCTTTTAGTGAATTCTGAAAGGCAAAAATTGTAGCACTGTGAACATGAAAATGAATTTCAACAGTTCATATAACTTCATCTCGTTAGCAACAATTTATTCAAACAGACTTGGAGCAACAAAATCCATCCATCAAATCTACAGTCAATCAATTAAAGATGAACTATCAAGGCATGTCTCCCTAATCCACATTGACATGAATATATAGCAGATTTGGTGGCCGAGCAGAGAGGGCGTTGGGGTTCAAGCAGACTAACCTCCGCCGAATGAAGTAGTTGTTCTCGTGGTGGTCGGAGGGGCCGGATCCACGTCGGATCGTGGCCTGAGGTGGCCGGCTTGTCGTCGTGGCTGGGGATGACGGATCCGCGTCAACCGTCTTTAGGTTGGCCGGGAAGCCGTCGCATGCCGAATCGGCCCGCCACCGTCACGCCACGCGAGGAGCGGGGTGAGAAGAGCAGGCGCGGGGAGAGAGCGCGGCGGCGGGAGAACGGCAAGGCGAGTGTGGGAGAGTGGCGGCGGCGGTGGGGAGAGCGCGGGCGTTGTGGATCTGTCTAGCGAGGAGCCGAATATGAGCTGCGCACGTAACTGTGTTTAAGGAAATTACTGGCGTGCGTTTTGACGGCTCCGGAGGAATTGGAATTCCATGGGCATTATAGTCAATATAGGTGGGACATTTTGAGCAGCGACGGTTTGCTCGGCCGACCCGACGTGTGGCTAGTATCATTGGCGACGATGGTTAGTGAACCCGCATCGCCTTTGTTGGCGATTGGGTTCGCGGCAGCAGCGGTTATCTTTTATTTTGGTCGCTAACGACGCGTGGGCGACCTGTTTTTTCGAATGAAACGTGCTTCCCTAAAATATTAGAGCCCATAAAACAGCACCTAAAAATCATAAAAATACGAACAATTCGTATTTGGACATTTAGTATTTGAATAAAATATCAACAATACACTTGTGTGCCCAAGATTCTTAGAATTCGTTTTTACATCCCATGTTAATGATGTAATAATTCTAATAACATCTAGTGTGCTCTAGAAAATCTACAAATTGACTTGGCAACATAATTTGGGTACCTAGACTTGTCTTCAAAATTTCAAATGGTTTCGATGAAGGAATAATATACTTGTGTACAAATATCTACATCTCTCACATAGTTTCCTAGAATGTTCCTTGAACATTGAAGTTTTCCACACTTTGCAACATGTTCGAACTCATATGCATTTGGAAACTTAACAAAACCTTGTGGTTCACCTTAAGATTACAAAATGCAAAGTTTCATTACAGAGGTGTGGAAAACAAATATTATTTATATGTTGTACTTACATAGAACAAGATAAGGCATATAAACATTGTTCAAGAAATGGAATATACACTAAACAATGAAAATAATGAAAACACGGTGATTTAAGAAAAGCGTAGAAAAAATAATCAAATTTGGACTAATTATGGAGAAATACATGTTACAAAATTTGATTGCGGATCAAAAGAGATGCGTCGACGCGGACGGATACTGTTCTTCATTCTCTAATAGAACAAAGGAGGAAGCGAGGGCACCGCGCCGCCGCCGCCCGCGTGCCGCTTGGCGTGGTTTGACACCCAAGAGGGCATCCTAGGCCTCGTCGGTGGCAAATGAGCAACCGCAACCTTGATTTGACTCACAAACGTGACAAATCAAATCTTGTCTATCAAAAACTGATTAAAACCGACATCTGATAAAATCAAATCCGCATTTAGTAATATCTAATAATTTACATTCAAGATAGATAATATTCATTGATGCTTGCGCCTACATCCCGATGCTCATCCTGATGGCATACTCCATGGCGGCGGGCGGAAGTTACGCGTCAAAGGTCGAACTCATGCGGATGCGACACTCGGCGCTGCGATGAGTGGATGATCTCTTTGGTATCCGGCCGTAGGCGCCTACATCCCGCCGCCCAAATGCGGATGTGGGGATTACGGGCGGACAGCAACGGAATATCGCCGTCACCGCATCAAGGTACCACCACGCAATGTTCTCGAGATCACGGTTGGCACGGTAGCGCGGCCCGCCGTAGGTTGTGGTTCTTCCACCGCTCGTCGAGCGGCGACGCGCCCGCTGATTTCTGGAAGCGGCCATGGCTTCGAGGTCCGGGTTGCAATGGTACTTGACATCACTAAGAAGTACTTGGCACCGGAGTCTTGGGCATCTCCGATGAGCTTGAGACCCTTATCGGGGTTCCGCCTCATCAACCTCTCCATCCTCGAAGCATAATGCCTCGAGTGATTGGCCTCTCGGAGCCGCTCAAAGCACGACGACGTAGCAATTCTTGATCACCCGACAAAGATCACGCGGCGACACGTGCGGTAGTAACTCATCATCGCGGTCACGGCACGGAAGGTGCCACGATTTTATTGCGAAGGTTGAGAAAATGGAAGATGGGCTCATCCTTGATGGAGTGGATGATGATCGGGTGACAAGATCATCTAGCGGCGTGCATCAAGCACATCGCACCATCAAGGAGAAGGGAGGAAGCGAGCGGCGGGGTTTGGAAATTGAAAGCGGCGAGGTTGAAGTTGGCGGCGAGGGTTGAAGTTGAAGGACGAGGGTTGAAGTTGAAGAAGGCGCCTCGGCCATCTAAAACAATAAATGGAAATTGAAAAGGCACATGATTTGGCTGCTGCCGCGGCGAGTGGGCCCGCATCATTACCCTGCCCTTCTCCTTCCCGCGTAATTGAAAGGCGACACGTGGTTTTGGGCGGTTTGCGCGCCGAAAGCGGGCCCGAGGCGCAATTGAGTGGCACGTCTTGGCAGCGGTGGAGTAGTGGGTGGGCGAGGCGCTGACGGTTCGCGTCTTGTCAATATAACTCCCTGCCTTCCACGCTTCTTCCATAAGCTTATCTCAGCTTCTTCTTCCTCCTCGCGATCCACCACTACAAAATCTTCGATCCGAGAGATCATGAAGGAGGAGATGACATCGAGGCCGCCGCCGTGGCGAAGGCGAAGGAGACGACGACGAAAAGCCACCATCGGAGGAAGGAGAAGGAAGGAGGCCGGCGACCAAGGGCGCCGACGAGAGGAACCGTTCTTCGACGACACCAAGTTCGCCGTCGACCGCTCAAGAGTGCCTTGAAAGCTTGAAGATGTTGGTGCGGCCTTCAACATCAAGGCGCATCATGAAGTGGACAAGGACCCGGCGTGAAGGGTCTCGCCTCACGGGTTGGCGGAGAGGCTCGAAGCTCCCGTGGTTAGCGGGCTGCGCCCGCCGTCTTCGACGGCGGTGGTGACTCAGCGGCCGCGCGGCGGCGGCTCCGGCAGGCGACCACGGCGGACGGCGCGGGACTCCGACTAATTGATAGACTCTCTACCAATTAGTAATAATGTGTGTGCTTTTGTGTCTTCGTCGGGTTGTTGGACATGAAGCTGCTTAGTTTGTCATCGATCATGAACGCTTAGTTAATTAGTCGGTTGTTAGATTTTGTATGTCATGAACTCGATCTAATAGACGAGTAGATCCATCCGCGTTGTGATGAACTGTGTTCGCATTGTGATGAACCGGAGATCTGTGTGATGAATTAGATCTTAAAGACAATGGATAGTCATTGCAGCGGGTTAGCTTCTTGTGGCCCGGCAGCGTGGGCGGTGTCATTGGCGGCGATGGTTGGTGAACCGCATCGCATTTGTTGGCGATTAGGTCCGGACGGGCGAGCAGATTATCTTTTTATATTAGCTTGTGGGCGTGGGCGTCACTATTTTTTTGGAATGAAACTTGCTTCCCTAAAATATTAGAGCCCATAAACAGCACCTAAAAATCATAAAATATGAACAATTCATATTTGGACATTTAGTATTTGAATAAAATATCAACGATCACACTTGTGTGCCCAAAATTCTTATATATTTCGTTTTACACCCCATGGTAATTATATAATAATTCTAATAACATCAAATTTGCTCTAAAAAATCTACAAATTGACTTGGAACCATAATTTGGGTACCTAAACTTGTCTTCAAAATTTCAAATGGTATCGATGAAGGAATAATATACTTGTGTACAAATGTCTACATCTCTCACATAGTTTCCTAGAATGTTGCTTGAACATTGAAGTTTTCACACTTTGTAACATGTTCGTTAGAACTCATATGCATTTGAAAACTTAACAAAACCTTGTGTTCACCTTAAGCTTACGAAATGCAAAGTTTCATCACTAATGGTTGTGTAAAACAAATATTATTTATATGTTCTACTTACAAAGAACAAAATAAGGCATATAAACATTATTCAAGAAACGGAATATATACTAATCAATAAAATTAATAAAAAGATGGTGATTTTAGAAAAATTTAGAAATTTTTTTTTCAAATTTGGACTAATTACGACGAAGAAATACTTGTTACAACATTTGATTGCAGATTAAAAGGAGAAACGTGAACTATTCTTCATTCGAATAGAACTGGGCCCCACAGTCATTAGCGACACGGGACTGATAACCCGCGTCGACTTTGTTGCTCTTCCAAAATTTTACACAGATAATACGAGCAACCTACAAAAGCTAATCCACTACTGATTTCCTATTCCAATACTCCGTTTGAACTTCACCATTTCGCGGCGGAGCCTACAGTCTTCGCTGCAAAAGAGAGAAATTCCAAGCCATCCTTTATCCACGCCTTGCTCGACTGCGCGGTGATCGCCCAAGACCGTCTTGGGCGGCGCAGTTCACCCCAAATGCGCCAAGTCGAGGAGTGGATCACACGCGCCTTCTCGCGCAGCGGACACCCTCGTAGCTCAGCCATCCCGACGTCGTACTGCCGCCGCCCGCGACCCGCCTCATGTACCGCTTCGCGGTGTCGTCAGCGGCAGCACCACCATTGTCCCTGTAGAGCAAGATGGCGTATAGATGGGCTGCCGCGATTGTCCCCCCTCGGTGGCGTCCAGGAGATCATTGCATCCCCTGTTTTCCATGAAGACGGCTTTGATCCCGGAGAAGAAGCAAGCCTCCGGATTCCCGAGATCGGTTAGCATAGCAAGGAAGGCTTTCTAGGCGGTGGGGTCCCACACCCAAGAAATCTCATCTCGTATCCCCTCTATCGACAAACGCTGGCCGACATCACCGTGGCCGCACACGCGGCGCATGGTCGAGCAAGTACCGCGTATGCTATGGAGGTCAGCCAAGGGCCGCTCCGAGGTCGCACCGAGGCTGTGTGTGTGTGATTTTGCATCTCAAGAGACATGCTTGTGTGATTATTTGTGTGCAGTACAATTTTTTGTATGATTTACCTACTCACTTGCAAGCATGAAGAAGAACAAGCCGACGGGGGCTGGCTAATCCGTGTCTCTTTTGATGTAATCTGTGTGTGTGATTTCGCATATCTTGCCCATAACAAAGGCAACGCGGGTTCGTTAATCCTCGTCTCTTGCAGTAACAAAAGGCGGGGTTGGCTAATCCTCGTCTCTTTGATATTAGCGTCGTTCTTGAATGAAGCGACACGCAACATACTTGAGCTGAAGCGAATATAATACAAAAAGGATTCAAATTTCACCACATCCTATATATTACAAAAAGGATTCAAATTCCACCAATACATCACATCCTTTATATTACAAAACGGATTCCATTTCCACCAATAGACACATCCTGCATTACAAAAAGGATTCAGAAATCAGGCTTGCTTTTCTTCCTTGAATTACGTATATGGATTTTTTCACTATGGTCGCTTCGCAAGTACGGTGTTTTGTTAGTTCCCAAGAGTCGGGGCTTGTATGAAGTGTCAAAGGATGGAATTTCGTCAAACTGGTTGTATTCCTCCTCCTCAACAACATTTTCAACCCCAACAATTTTTTCTAGGCATAACCACAGACCAGTTCTTCTTTGCAAGGTCAGGTACATAGAACACTTGCTCAACATCGTTGGCGAAGACAAACAGTTCATTTTTGTAACCAAAGACCCGGAGATCAACACTAACATAACCATATTTGTCCTTGCTCACGACTCTCTTCCCATTGGTGACCATCTACACCGAAACAAGGCTACCTTCAATCCTACATAATCAAGCTCCCATCTCGGAGCCACCTGCTGAAACCTTGCATGTGCATCTTTGCAAGCCAAGCCCTACCGCAGTCGGGGTTGTCTTCACGTAGTTGTCACTTGTGCTCATTGGCAAGCGGTGTAATTAGGTGCGGTTGTTGTATCACGGTGAAATGAGCCTTTTGGAAGGCATCACGGTTCGGGAGTGACTTTTTCCCGGTCACAACACCGAAAGCCTACCTTCATGCCGTGAGCGAGGCACACCAATGGGGTTTTGTGGGTTCCATATAACCCATGGCCCAATCCCGCGATGGTCTCGTAGCCACGAACAATGGCTCCCCTACGGATAACCGATTATGTACCAATGATTTCAGAATCCATAGAACCTCTCATATGGAAACATCCGATGAAGGTAAGATGGGCCAAGCAACCAAATTTCCTCGCGAGGTGTCTGTTAGATGCACATGAGATCAAAGAATGATGGTGGGAAGGTAGCTTCAAGCGAGGCATAGGGTCTCGAAATGCCTCCTCTCTAAGTCCAATAGTTTTTCCTCATCAATCACCTACATTCTATTGCATTGAAGAATAAACACAAGCTCGTGGCGCGTCACGAACCGATTCGTCTTGATACCTCTAAGTGCAACAGAAGAAGAGCTGTCATCAACACATGGCAATCATGAGATTTCATCAAGTTGAAATTCATTTTCATGTCCTTCACCGACACTAGCCTCTTGAAGTTTGATGAGTAGCTCAAGGTACTTTCAAATCATGCAAAACCGATGTAATTCTTTTCTCTCGCCTTTGATAAGGTGGTTGCACAAGAACGGGAAGGTTCGTCCCCTGTCTGCTTTCCTCTACAGAGCTCCGCCTAATGCCCAGTTCTTTAAGATCCTCCCTTGCATTTTTATGATCTTTTCCTTTGGACTTGTTGTAGCAATGTTCCACAAGTAGCTTCACACACATTCTTCTTGACGGTATGTTGTCAATCGAATGACGCACATCCAACATCGGCCAATACTCTAGCTCCCATAGAATTGATTTCTTGTTCCACATTCCTTCTTCTTCTTCTTCACCATCTCGCTTTCTTTCTTTTGCCAAGGGTTTTTCAGTTTGGGTAACTCCTCGATAGTTTTGACATCCTTGACTTTGAAGTGGACGGATCTCCACACATGCAACGGCGCCTCTCGATTCTCCTTTTCCCCATTAAACTGACAATCCATGGCCCGGTATGGATGTTTCTTGCCGAGGAAATGACGGTGCCCCATAAATACGTATTTCTTTGAATGTCTTAGCCATATTACGCAAGTATCTTCCAAGCAGTGTGGGCAAGTGCACCTTTCCTTTACTCCGGCGGAGAGGTTGCGATGGCGGGTTGTCGTTGATGGTGGTGAACAACATGGCATGCATTGTGAACTCCTCACACTTGTACTCATCCCAAACCTCCTTCACAAGCTTCCGGTATCTTCAAGTCATCAACTAGTGGCCTCAAGTAGACATCAATACATCGCCAGTTGCTTTGGCGGAGACCAATATTGTCAAGATCATATATTTCTGCTTCTTGCATAGCTGTGGTGGAAGGTTGTACAACGACAAAGACGACAGGCCAGGTGCTATGTGTTGAGCTCTGGTTACCGAATGGGTTCATGCCATCTGTGCTCATAGCAAACCGTATGCTCCTTACGTCTTTGTCAAACCACGGAAAGTGGTTATTAATGTTACCCATTGTCTTGCATCTACGGGTGCCTAAACTTGCCATCTTTCTTAAGCTCCTTTCGGCCTTCATCATGCCAACGCAAGAGTTAGGCCTCCTTTCGTGTTGCAAACCATCTTCTCGAGGAATGATGCAAAATACCATGCCACCCTCACAGGAGCCCTCTGTTAGCCTTCTTCTTCTTGCCTCACGATCTCGGGCTCGCTCGCCATCGGCATTATTATCATCTCCACCATCCTTTTTCCTCTTGTATCGATCATAGCCACACTTGGGGCACTTGTCAAGGTTTGCATAATCTCCATGGAACAATACACAACTGTTCTTGCATGCATGGATTTTTTTCAACCTCTATTCCCAGAGGACAGATTATCTTCTTCGCCTCATAGACAGACTCTGCTATTTGGTTTCCTTGAGGTAGCATGTCTCTAAGAACATCCAATAGATGTTTGAAACTTTTGTTGCTCCAAGCATGATCCGCCTTAAGTCAAGTTTTAGATCACCAGAAAGGCGAGAGTACTTTTGGCAATCAGGATAGAGGGGTTTCTTTGAATCTTCAATGAACTGCTTCAGCCTCGCTAATTCAGAAGGTGTGTACACTCGTTGAAACTCAACATCCCGCAACATTTGATCAACATTGTGCACACGTTGCAACACCTCACCATCATCGAAGCCCCTAACTTCTTGATCAGTGATATCCTCAGGCCTCATCACATTTGGTGGGAATAATGGTTCATTTTCCTCAAAAACTCCGCTGTCATCAAGATCTTCATCATGGTCGGTAGCATGGTGTCGCACTTCACCTTCATTTAGGCAGCCTGCTTGAGTTCATTAAGGCCTTCCTCACCATGTTTATTCCAACACGTAATTTTTGTGAAACCACGTGACCAAATGATGAAAAATGATTTCGTTGTGCGAATTTCTTTTGGTTGAGACAATCTATACAGGGCAAAGCATTGCCCGAACACCACGGTTTCTCATATCCACCTCTACTTGATTTAGAAAACCATTGACCCTGCTTAAGAAATTCTCCCAATCTTCTTGGGGCTGTCTGTACATCCAAGCCCGAGCAGCAAACGCCATCTGCTTTCCATACATCAAATGAGCATAATTCATCACACAAAAACACGATAACACAAGAGGATTAGGACACAAGAATTTCAATAAAGGGGCAATTAATTTCCACCTTCGAGGAGGAGGATCCAGCGTGGAGGACCGAGCCCTGTGGGAGGGGACATGAGCGCCTCGCTTTGGATGACACCGCTGGCCGACGTCCTTTCGCCGTCGACGCCGACGGCCGGGCCGCCTGCAGCAGGCCGCTTTCTCCGAGGAGAGAAATTAAGCGCGATCCTCGAGCGCCGGCGGCGGCGAACGGACAGCCGCGGGGACATCCGAGCAGAGATCGAGCGAGTGACCTTCCGAGGAGAGAGAGCGAGTGTTGTTGTCGAACGGGAGTGGCCTTCGCGAGAGAGAGCGAGTGGTGCTCGGAAGGAGAAGACAGACGAGCAATAACAACGTGTGTCTCCGATGTGAGAAAAAGGCGACCTCGGTGGCAATCAAAGGAGACGAGTCCTAAGACACGAGCGTATCCAATTGGGTCATTGAAAGAAAGGAGACGATCCTAACAAGCATGCGTCTCAAAGATGAAATTATCGACTTTGCAGACTTTATAGCCCGTTACTACGGTGATCGATGCGGACTTAAATGACATCGATAGGGCATTGATCGGAACGATTTAAAAGCCCGTTACCGATAGGTTTAACATTTGTAACGGGCTCTATTGTCACACCCGGTTTAAAGGCAAAACCGAATGCATAGATCACGTGCGCCATGGGATCAAGTTACACACACGCAATGACATTGTGAATACCAAAATCGATGCCACCACGAATAAAGAGTTATTACATGACCAAAGTCTTAAACGAAACATAAATAAACGCGAGTTCGCAGCGGATAAAGATGTCTCCAGTGCAAATGATCAAGACACGCACACCTAGAACTCACGAAGTCACCGGTAGTCTTCAAATCTCTCCTGGTCGAAAAGAATCCGGTATTGTAGATACAAGAAAATAGACAAGCGTGAGCAACGTGCCGCATTTAGCAAGGGGAAAACAACATAACATGCATGGCCATTTGGTGTTTGGATTAGGTTCAAGCTTTAGCATTTTAGTTGGTCAAGTTTTATTAGCGTGATATTTACTAAAGAGAGTGTGTTTATACCAACCCGCAATTAATAAAACATAAGCATCATAAAGATAGAATAATGATTTAACATTTAAGTTCCATAACTTAGTCATGTGAGGGTCCAGGCCGCTCTTGACCGTGAGCACGGCTAACTAGTTAGTTTTACACTGCAGAGGTTGTACACTTTCACCACAAGCGCAAAAAGCTCAAGAACATTGAACCCAACCATGCGGTGTTTGTAAGGCACCATACCACACTACCGAGGTGTGGTTGCATAGGACGCCATGGCCTTTACAAAGGTTCCCTAGCGTTATGACCCACAAGGTCCCGGATCCGCTTAGCAAGGTATAAAGTCCCTAGCAGTCGATACCCCACCATAAAAGAATAACTCACCCATCGCTAGAGCGAGTCTATACCCCACAGCATCACGATCCCTTGTCCTTATCGTAAGATCACCCCAAGCTAAGGTTCCTAATTACCGAGCCAAGACCATTGCCCGTCTAGTTCTTGTGGTTGTCTTGCTTTTTGGGTGGTTCTCCATGTTCCGATTAACATAACAAAGGTGGTCTTGCAACAACATAACATAACGGAACATAGAACATAAAGGTATCCATGTGATTAATACCATCCTGCCACATGCTAAGCCATAGCTACCATCAATATTAATTTAATTAACCCACAAAGGTAAGGGTAGCGAAGACTAGGCATGATCCTTAATAGGTTCCCGTCAAGTTAATGCAAGGTGAAAAGTAAATACATGAATTTAAATGCATGTTATGTAGGAAAAGTGGGTATGCATCAAGGGAGACTTGCCTTCAACAAGACTCTGCTCAAACTCGCGCATCTTGATCTTCAAAGCCTCGAACGCCTACCTCACTCGCTCCATAACATTCACATACAAGCATACAACAAGAATAAATGAGAAACAATCATCAAACAGTACTAACAGAATAAACAGAGGCATAAAACTAATCTACGCTTGAGAGACGATCGGCGTGGACATAAAGAACGCTAAAACGGAGCTAAACGACCAAGATATGCACTAACGAAGGTACATGGACTAATCGTAAAGAAAACTAAAGAGTCCGGGCTTAAACGTAACGAAAGGACCTAGCGTGAAACTCACTCTGCGGGAGGACCTATTTGTAAAAAGTAAAAGCTCGGGGGTTTCTGCAAAAGGCGGGGTCATGCCGGTTTGGCCGAGTATTGACTCGGGTTGGATCTAATCCAGGTTGGATCTTGATCCAACGGCGGCGCCGCATAGCGGTGCGGTCGATTGATCAACCGGATCTTCGGCGACGCGAGCGATACGCGGCGCCCGTGGCGGCAGCGGGCTTCCCCCGGCGGCACGGGATCGAGCTAGGGGCTCGGTTTGTGAGGTCTGCCGGATGAAGCGCGGAGGCGAACTCATCTAGGCGGCGCGGCTAGCCGGCAGCGGCAAGGCCATGCAGCGGCGAGGCGGTCTGCGGTAAGTGCGGCGGGACTCGAAGCTCGAGTCCGGCTCGGGGACAGCGGGTGGATGACAGGTGGGTCCCACGCGTCTGGTGGGGAGAGAGAAGGTGGGCGATGGCATAATGGGCAAGGGCTGTGCGGGCGAGCGGGAAAAAAGCGAGGCTGGAAGGGCGAACCAGGAAGGAGGGGCGGCGTGACTTTGGCCGGGCTCAAGCGAGGCTGAAGGAGGAAGGGAGGTTAGGTAGAGGTTTATCTATTTACAAAAAGACAAAACAAATGAATTCAAATTAGAATTTGAATTCAAACAATCAAAGACAATGCACCAAGATGAATGCAACATAATAAATTCCTATAGTTCATTTATTTTATTTTAGAAAATCTTAAATGCCTAAAAGAAATTAAATGCAACCCTATGATCCTTAGGAGCATAAATAAAGGTTTCTAACAAATTTTATTCAAACTCAAATTTGTAAAATTAGGTGTTACAAATCCTACCCCTTAAAGAAGAATCTGTCCTCGAGATTCGGATAGATTGAAAAAAGATCCGAATTCGCTTTCAATTCATCCTCTCTTCCCATGTGGCCTCATCCTCTCGTGGTTACTCCATACTTTGCACATCTTAATCACACTATTCCTAGTGACTCGTGTCATAGTATCCAAAATCCGAATAGGGTGTTCAACAATGGTGAGATCCTCCTTAATGTTTAGCTCATCCATAGGTACTTCTTGTCATGAGGATTGAAACCCTTTTTCAACCGAGATGTGGAACACATCATGTACATCGCTAACCGACGGTTTGGCAACTCCAACACGTAGCTACTTCTCCCTCTCTCTAGGATCTTGAAAGGTCCAATAAATCGAGGTGACAACTTCCTTTGACCTTGAATCGACGCAAACCTCGATTTGTGATACCTTTAGATACACATAGTCTCCCTCACGAAGACTACGTCTCTCCTTTTCCGTCTGCATAACTCTTTTGTCTAGGTCGAGCGATCCTCAAGTTTTCTCGATAACAACGAACTTGCTTCGCCTCTCTAATGATATCACCCCAAACAAGCGCCTTCGCTGTCTCACTCAACAGCACGGAGTTCTACACTTTCTCCCATACAAAGCCTCAAATGGTGCCATCTTGAGACTAGCACGGTAGTTGTTGTTATAAGAGAACTCAGACGTCTGACAAGCTCTTATCCCAACTACCACCATGCTTAAGCGCACATGCTCTCAAAGATGTCCTCTAGGATCCGATTGGTCCTCTCTCCATCCATCATCATGCGGGTGATAGGTGAAGTTCAACTTTGTATCCATAGACTTGTGTAGTTTCTCCCGAGCGAGATGTGAACTGGGTACCTCGCGACACTATCTTCTTTGGCACACCATGCAAACACACAATCTCGACATGTACAACTCAACTTAGCTCCAGATAAGTGGTCTTTACCAATGAAATGAGCAACCTTGGTTAAACGATCCACAATGACCCATATCGAATCATAACCATCCCGGTTCGAGGTAAACCCACAATGAAATCCATACCAATCTCTTCCCACTTCCACTGTGTACCTTCAAAGGTTGAAGCAATCCATGGCCTCGTGTTCCTTAACCCGATGGCAAGTGTCGCACAAAGCCACGTGTGCGGCCACATCCTCTTCATACCGTACCACCAATATCTCGCTTGAGATCCCGGTACATCTTGGTACGCACTGGATGGATAGAGTAGGCGGAATCGTGAGCTTCTCAAGATAGTCTCTCGAGATCTCCCGCTTCGCACACATATCCGGTTTTAAACCATACAGCCTCGATCATCCTCTCAGGAAATCCGGGCTTCTCGTTTCATACTTTCCTTTATTCTCGGATCCCAACATCTTCTAGCTGCCCTTTTCAGATCTCCCGCCGAGTATAGATCGACTTCCAAAGTCACTCCTCTGTATGCAATGATCTCGTGTTGAGTCTCTCAAACTCTTTTACCAACTCATCGTGAAGTCGGAAAACCATAGCCATGTTAGCATGACCCTTCCGACTCAAGGCATCACGACCAAATTCGCTTTACGGGTGGTAGTGAATTTCGCATCATAGTCCTTGATCAACTCTAGCCAACGTTGTCTGATTGAGATCCTTCTGAGTGAAGATGTACTTCAAGCTCTTGTGATCGGTGTAGATCTGGCACTTAGTTCCCATAACATAGTGCCTCCAAATCTTCAATGCGTGAACCATCCGCTAACTCAAGATCGTGAGTAGGATAGTTCAGCTCATGCTTCCTTAATCCGAGATGCGTAGGCTATAACGTGACCTTCTCGCATAAGCACACAACCCGCACTGCCGAGATGCATCACAATAGATATCAAAACTCTTCTGCAGATCTGGCATCACTAGGACTGGTGCTGTGGTCAACCGCTTCTTCAACTCTTCAAAACTAGCCTGACATGCACTGGTCCACTTGAACTCTCTGTCCTTCTCTAGCAGTGAGGTGAGAGGCTTTACTATCTTGGAGAACCCTTCGATGAATCGACGATAGTAACCAGCGAGTCCCAGAAAACTCCTGATCTCAGACACGGTACGAGGAGGTTCCCATTTTAACACATCACTGACCTTGCTTGGATCTACCGCAATCCCTCCGTTGGTGATGATATGACCCAGAAAAGCCACTTCCTTAAGCCAGAACTCACACTTGCTGAACTTCGTGATACAACTCATGCTCTCTCAGCTTCTGCAACACAAGCCTCAAATGCTCCTCATGCTCTTCTTCATTCTTGGAGTAGATCAAGATATCATCAATAAACACCACAACAAACTTGTCTAGATACTCCATAAAGATCTTGTTCATCAGATACATGAAGTAGGCAGGTGCATTGGTCAACCCAAAGGACATAACCGTATACTCATAAAGTCCATACCTCGTGGTGAACGCCTTGTCTTAGGAATATCAAGGCCCGATCTTCATCCGTGATAACCGGATCGTAGGTCAATCTTAGAGAACACCTTGGCTCCTCTCATCCGATCAAACAAGTCCTCAATGCGGTGCGAGGATACTTGTTCTTGATAGTAACATCATTAAGAGACCAGTAATCAACACACATCCTCTGTACCATCCTTCTTTCCCACAAAGATAACCGGTGCTCCCCAAGGTGATGAACTAGCACGTATGAACCCTTTACCCATTAACTCTTTAATGGCTTTAAGCTCTTGTAACGATCACTAGACATTCTATATGGACGTTTAGAGATAGGAGCGACCAGCAATAGATCAATAACGAACTCAACGCGTCTCGGCTGGGGGCATACCGGTAACTCCTCGTGAAACACATCGGTAGTCGACACTACTCTTATGTCTTCTAAGGCCGTTCCATTGAGTCGATTCACTCTAGGCTATTGATGGTGGTGGATCTCACGCAAACTCGATCCTTTCCCTACTGGACTAGTGAGAAGAACTGACCTCTTAGCACACCGAATCACCGCATCACACGCGGTCAACCATCCCATTCCGATCACATCAATCCTCTTGATTCCAGATTATAAGATTAGCCCGAAATCTCCGCGTAATCTTGAGACTGACATTGTCACACTTATATGATGCTTTCAATTCCCCTCGGTGAACTAACTAGCATATGGCGAGACATGGGACTAATGGGTATGCTATGTTGAGCTACGAATGAGATGTAATGAAAGAATGGGATGCTCAATCAAATAAAACAGGCGGGAGTGGAGTTAACTAGGAACATACCGAGCACTACTGGGGTTCTCTGGCGACTTGATCAACGTGCATAACACCTTGCCACGTGCATAGCTCTGCTGTCCCTTGTTAGCTGCGGGTCCGGTTCCCATTCCTCATCTGCTGATCCGCCGATTCTCAGACCGGGTGTTTGAGGATTCCTCTTGGGGCACGACATTGGCATAGTGACTAAGCTCTCCACACTTGAAGCAAGTGGTGGTTGAAGAATTGGGAGGCGAATGGACCTCACGGTACCAACCGGAGCTCTCTGCGACTGCGGAAGGCGGGCGTGGTGTCCGAGGCGAGAATCGCTGAAACTGGCCGAGGCATCGTTGGGCTGTGCGTAACGTTGGGACCGCTGCTGCCCAAAGTTTCCACCAGCCCTCCAAAGCGGAACGGGTGTTCTGGGTTAAAGCGTGGCCGAGAAACACTCCTGCATCGCCCGAGCTGGTGGCCTTCCTCTTGACTCTCCAAGCTCCTTGCGCTTGTGCTCCAAGCGGATAGCATTGTCCACCGCTGTCGAACGGGGAAAGTGTGAGACATCACCGGCATCAAGCGATCCGGCCAACCCATCCAGAACAGCTCTCGCTTCTTCCCTTCAGCAACTTCCGCGTAGCGAGACAACTCAATGAACTTGTCTCATCTACCACGACTCTCCTGCTTGAGGGAAAGGAACTCCTTCTTCTTGATCTTCATGACCAAGGTATGTGGTGGCTCGGAAGTTGGTGGTGAACTCTGCCCGGTGTGATAGTGTCCGGGCGGCGAGTAGCAGCGACATAAGCATCCCACCAAGCGGATGCGGACCTCAAGTCGCCCCGCAGATACAGGACCTTCTCTGTCATCGCACCGGCGGTGGTGAGCATCTTCAAGACTGCCTTCACCAATCCTCGCCTTCAAGTGGATCAGCAACATGAGTGAACACCGGGGTGGTGACTCATGAACTCCCGGTGCTTGTTGCGAGGCGCCGCTGCTGCACGTGGGTTGTTGGCTTGAGCTTGCAGATTCGCCAGGTTGGTCGTTCGAGGAGTTGAGTCTGCGTCTCGATGAATTGCTGCATGGCGGGATCCATCTGCGCTTGCCGGGTGCCCCGCCTTGTCGATTCACCTGGTTGATCGACTCGGATCCTGACCTGGTTTTCACCATCTGAGTGTTAGGGACATCACTTTAGGGTGATTGTGCCAAGAGTTAAACCTAAAGATAAGATAACAAAGATATTCAGCTTTAGACAGATTCTGTTGGTTCCAAACAATCAGGTATAACTCTCAGCGTGGATAACAAAATTATGAACCTTTAACCAGTACTAGGTAATGAAATTACGGAACTTCCAACTGGAATCACCTCAATCGGAGTTCTGTAACTCTGGTTATCAATTAAACAAGTCAGATAGGTCAGCAGTGTTTAACAGATTCGAGGGCTCCAATGTTTTAGGCATATCTCTCTGACTATACATCCTAAAATTCTGAATTTTGTACAGAAAATCAGTCACGAAATTTCTGAACTTCTTCAATTGGATTTACTGCAATCGGGGTTCTGTAGCCGAGATAAAATTAAAACAGTGCAGCTGACTCAGAGAGCTGCGTGAACAGATTTGAAGCTTTTGTATTAAGGGTAAGCTTTAAAGGAACACAAAGATTATGATAGATAAATTGATTGAGATAGAAGGTTGACCCCACAAACTTACTACTAAACCAATGTCGTTGTGTCATCACTCCACAACACATTGCACTCAAACAAAATCCAGCTCAAACATTTAACACAAAACCAAGCATTCAACCACACTCTAAACTAAGCACACTTTAACCGATCGTCTACTAGCGATTACAAAAGACCCTATTCTTAACTTAAACCTAAGGACTATCTTCTTGGCATGGCATCCGTGCGGGCGTCGGGGAGTCGAGCGTGGCCTCTTGGGTGACGGAGAGGTACATGCTTCCGCAGTCATGAACCATGGCTGCTCTGCTCGCAGCAGCTTCCAAGGCATGCTTCGCAACTCCAGTGAAGATCTGCTGCTGAGCCGTCATGAGTGTTGTTGGTGTCATCCAACGCAGACACAGCAGCTAGCAGTCCGGACGTTGTTCAGCTTCCTTCATATGGAGCTGGAGCGATGTAGGTTTTGGCTTCCCACTTGCTCGAAGGTGTGTACCTGCGTGGGTATCCTCCAACCTGTCACGCTCTTTGTGGGAGAGTACATAGAGTGCCCTCCGAGCTGCTTCCGCGATGCGGCGTCCATAGTGGTCCTGTGAGCCACATCATGATGCTTGAGATCTCCTTCACTCTCGGAATGGAGCATACTCCTCAGGATAGCAGCAACCTCCCGTGGGGCTCGAACCATGGGTGAGTCCACAGACTCACAAAGGGTGTGGGCCTTATCATAACCCAAGCAAGTACCATAGCTCGCGGTGGTCAGCCATGGGAATGCCCACTCCATCAACTGTAGTGGTACACCTCCCGGATCACTTCCTCACCGCTTCATCTTCTCGCTGGCCTTGTTGTTCAGCTTGCTCTTGCACTCCTTCCGAGTTCACCTCCTTCGGATCCTCCTCATCATCCGACACAATGATGAGGACAGGGCGGCCATCGTGCAGCTTCCATCTCGATCTCTTCATCCGTGTCTCCGAAGTCATGGAAGTCGTTGTACTCTTCTGCGGAGCATCGGTGGGTAGCACCAGAAGTCTTCAAATGGCGAACCATCCGTAAGTGCGGTGTAGAGTGGAATAGATGGTAAGACAAGAGGGTGAGAGCTAAAAGCAAGCACAAGGTAAAGAATCAAGATTAACTCAAGGATGAGACAAAAGCAAGAGTATAAGATTATTAGAAACAAAGCATGTGATGAGAAAGGCTTCTATGATTATAAAATCCTTAAATTCGACCATTTCTATCATAGTCAAACACGGCTCGGTACCACTCTGTCACACCCGCTTTTAAAGGCAAAACCGAATGCATAGATCACGTGTGCGCCTTGGATCAAGTTACACACGCAATGACATTGTGAATACCAAAATCGGTGCCACACGAATAAAGAGTTATTACATGACCAAAAGTCTTAAACGAAACATAAATAACGAGTTCTCGCGGATAAAGATGCCTCCACAGGCTGATCAAGACACGCACACCTAGAACTCACGGAAGTCACCGGGTAGTCTTCAAATCTCTCGAGCAAGCAATCCGGTATTGTAGATACAAGAAAATAAGCGTGAGCACGTGCGCTACTCGAAGGGGAAAACAACATAACATGCATGGCCATATGGTGTTTGGCTAGGGTTCAAGCAGTTTAGCATTTTAGTTGGTCAAGTTTTATTAGCAGATATTTACTAAAGAGTGTAAGTTTATACCAACCCACAATTAATAAAACATAAGCATCATAAAGATAGAATAATGATTTAACATTTAAGTTCCATAACTTAGTCATGTGAGGGTCCAGGCCACTCTTGACCGTGAGCACGGCTAATCGATTAGTTTTACACTGCAGAGGTTGTACACTTTCACCACAAGCGCGTAAAAGCTCAAGAACTTTGAACCCAACCATGCGGTGTTTGCAGGCACCATACCACACTACCGAGGTGTGGTTGCATAGGACGCCACGTGGCCTTTACAAAGGTTCCCTAGCAAGTTATGACCCACAAGGATCGATTAGCAAGGTATAAAGTCCCTAGCGGTCGATACCCACCATAAAAAGAATAACTCACCCAACCCCTGCTAGAGCGAGTCTATACCCAGCATCACGTGATCCCTTGTCCTTATCGTAAGATCACCCCAAGCTAAGGTTCCTAATAGCCAAGACCATTGCCCGTTAGTTCTTGTGGTTGTCTGTTTTTCCTGGGTGGTTCTCCATGTTCCGATTAACATAACAAAGGTGGTCTTGTAAACAACATAATAACGAACATAGAACATAAAGGTATCCATGTAGATTAATACCATCGATTAAGCATGCTAAGCCATAGCTACCATCAATATTAATTTAATTAATTACAAGGCAGGTGGTATAAAGACTAGGCATGATCCTTAATAGGTTCCCGTCAAGTTAATGCAAGGTGAAAAAAGTAAATACGGTGAATTTAAATGCATGTTATGTAGGACAAGTGGGTATGCATCAAGGAGACTTGCCTTCTTGATCTTCAAAGCACTCTCTACGCCCACAACATTCACATACAAGCATACAACAAGAATAAATGAGAAACAATCATCAAACAGTGCTAACAGAATAAAACAGGGCATAAAACTAATCAGACGATCACATAAGAACGCTAAAACGAGCTAAAACGACCAAGATATGCACTAACGAAGGTACATGGACTAATCAGAAGAAAACTAAAGAGTAAACGTAACGAAAGGACCAATCAGAAAGAAACTCACCGCGGAGGACTAAAAGGAAAAGCTCAGGGGTTTTCGCAAAACGCGCCGGTTTGACCGGCTGACTTGATCTAATCCTGGATCTTGATCCAACCCAGCTGGCGCGATTGATCAGACCGCCGATCCGTGGCCGCGACGATGCGAGCGCCGGCGGCGGCGAACGGCGGTCACGCGGTGCACGGATCGAGCTGGGTTTGGTCACACCGGATGAAGCGCGTGAGGCGGCGAACTCATCTAGGGCGACGCGGCCAGGACGCAAAGACGGCGCGGCGGGCGAGGCGGGCGGCGGCAAAGACGACCCGAGCCTCGGCGACTCGATGCACGGACAACAAGCGGCACTGGAGCTTCTCACCTCGCGCAGCTCCGGACGGCTTCGACGCGGAGCGGCGCGGAGAACGCAGGGGCGTTTAGGGTTCCCGGCTCGGCGGGTGCTCCGGCTAGGGTTTTGCCAGCCCGGCCAGAGGGTGGCGGCGGCCTAAATAGGCTCAGGCGCCTTGGCGGGCCAAGACGTGAGGCGGCAGACGCGGCTGTGCGGTCGGGACTGAAGCTGAGTCCGGCTACGAGCGCGGGAGGGATGACAGGTGGGTCCCACCGCGGAGAGAGAAGGTGGAGGCGTGGGCCGGCTGGCAGCTGCTATACTGGCCAGCGACGGGAAAAGGAGCGTGCTGGCCGAAGGAAGAGAAGGAGGGCCGGCAGAGTCAGGGCTCAAGCCCACCGAGGCTGAAAGGTAGGTTAGGGTAGAGGTTTATCTATTTAGAAAAGGCACAAAACAAATGAATTCAATTAGAATTTGAATTCAAACAATCAAAGACAATGCACCAGCATGAATGCAACAATAAATTCCTATAGTTCATTTATTTTATTTTAGAAAATCTTAAATGCCTAAAAGAAATTAAATGCAACCCTATGATCCTTAGGAGCATAAATAAAGGTTTCTAATAAATTTTATTCAAAACTCAAATTTGTAAAATTAGGTGTTACATCTATTTAACATCCGATACAAAGAATTCATGTAACTCAAGTTAAGAAGCCTGCTACTGTAAGTCCACATTGGTAAGGCATTGTGGAGGCCAACCCGGTCGCTGGCTAGGGTATGCCGCCAAACAACAAATCTACAGTGGTGGATGTAACGGTGTTAAGGACTCATACTGCTGCGTGACCTATTTGAGGTTTTCACTTTGTGTACTCAAACAATCCATTAACAGCAACCAAAAAAATACCTTATGCTTCATCTGGCAATTAGAGCTCCAAAGCTATATAAAGATGGGATGGGTGGGTCTAAATCCAACAAGCACCTTATATGCTTTAATTTGGCTGTCGAAAAATGGTTGTTACCCCATGAATATGACCATAGATCAGTGCCATCCAAGACAGGTCGGTTAGCAATGATACTCTGCAAGTCTGCCAATTGATCATTCGCCTCAATGGATAGAGGCAGAAAGAAGTTCTGCAGTAAGTTTGGGCTATTGATTGAGGATGCAAAGGATGCCATGGATTCTTAGCAAAGGAAAAAGGTCAGGAAATTGTCGGGCTGGGACAATGCCATTCCACCTATCATTCCAAAATAGACAAGAGAGCCATCTACTAAGAGCGTAAGCTATACCTTTGAATTTATCAAGTAGCTTTACAATGTCTTTCCACCAGAAGGAACCTTTTTTGTTTTGCCTCGGCAGTTTCCCATTATGGTAATATCTATTCCAAACAAGATTAACCCAGGGAATGTCAGCATTGGAGAAGAATTTGTGCAGGAATTTTAGAAGCATTGCTTCATTATGAATGGAAAGATCCAGCACTCCAAAGACACCCTGCTTCTTAGGATTGCAAACCATAGGCCAAGCAGCCTTAGATTTTTTTTTTTGAGTTCAAATCAGCCCCTTTCCATAGATAGTGTTTTCTATAGTTATCCAGTTGTTTGATAACTCCTTTGTGAAGCTTCAGAGATCCAGTGTAGAAGATTGTTGAGGATGAAAACACAAAGTTGACCATTTCCAGTTCCCCCTGAGAGAGGAAAGTAGATGTGCTAATCAATCTCCTTTCAACTACGGGCTACCCTGCTTGCGTTCTTGCCCGCATGAGTGCCCCGCGATCGGCTGTTGGCTGGTGGCCCGCGTGATGGTGACCCTATGCCAGCTGGCCCCGCGGCTCGTCAACTCTCGATGCGTCGGTGTGCAAAGAGGTTGTTTGTCGAGTGTTAGAGAAAAACACTCGGCAAACAAACTCTTTGTCGAGTGTTTGCAACACTCGACAAAGAGGTTGTTTGCCGAGTGCCAGAGGGATGACATTCGACAAACCCTTTAACACTCGGCATCTATAGGGTTTCCCGTAGTGAATATTGTAAATTAATTATGGGTGGGTAATCTCCACTAAAAAGAAGAAGAGATTTAAGTCTCACAAGACTTGTTAGCAAATAACAAAAAAAAGGTGCAAGAGAATTGTATGAGTGTTTTTTTTAAAAAAAATTCAAGAGTGGCTGAATGGATCTAAAAATTAATATGCTTGGAAAGGTCTATATATTAACATAGCTATTGATCATCTCCTATGTCACGGTATTGGTTCGCCTTTAGACCCGGTTCAACTTTGAGCCGGACTAAAGGCCTTTCACGTTCGAATGGCAAGGTCAGAGTTTCTTTAGTCCCGCTTGTATTACCAACCGTGACAAAGGGGGCTCCCAATGGCTCCATCCAAAGAATAATATCACCTCGGTCTTTAGTCGGGTGGTGTTGGCGAGAAAGTGGTCTCGGTCTCGTAACACCACCCGAGACAGCATTAGTCCCTACGGTGTTACGAGCCAAGACTAGGCATTTTTAGTCTCGGCTCAACACTGCCGAGACTAATGGCGCATCCATATAAGCACCTCCTTCTTCTTCCCGCCACCCGAGCCATTCATCACGCCACCATGAGCTCAAGCTCCTCCTCCAGCGACTCAAGCCTAGGTGGTGTTCATGATTTTCTTCATTAGTTTGTGAAGATTTCTCTCCTCCAAAGTGTTGTCAAGGTTGGAATCTTCATCCTCCCTTCATTTGTTGTGATTAAATTTTGTTTTATGGTTTAGAGATGGAGAAAATAGAAATGTTAATTTGTAGCTAGGTAGGAGGAGCTTAAATTAATTAGAGATGAGATTTTGTATATACACGTGAAAATGTAGTTAGGATGGTACTTGCATTGTTCCTTCTTTCATTAAATTTGTATTAATAAGCATTCTCTTATTTTCTTGTTTTCATAATATTGAATTTTTCTTGTACATATATATAGTTTATAAAATATATGCTCATAAAGGAAGACATACAGAAAATGTACTAGGTATTTCCATTCTTTCATCGTTAGAAATGATTTTATTCTAGGTAGCTATTGGAGGAAATAGAAGATTAAATTCTTTTGTTAAGTATGTTTTTATTTTTATATAGAATAAATGTAAGCATTCTCTTATTTTCTTGTTTTTCATAAATTTGAATTTTACTTGTACATATAGTTTATAAAATATATGCTCATAAAGAAAATAATAGACATACGTAAAATGTACTAGGTATGTATTTCCATTCTTTCATTGTTTAGAAATACTTTTATTTCTAGGTAGCTATAGGAGGAAATAGAAGATTAAATTCTTTATTAAGTATTTTTATTTTATATACAATAAATGTAAGTATTTTCTTTTTTTCTTGTTTTTGATATGAGCCCCACATCCTACTAAGAGCGCTAACATCACTTACGTGGGAATGCATGCAGCCCGTGATGTTGGACCGATCCATAGGAGAGTGTAGGGCATGTGTAGTCGTAAGTGGGAGAGCTGTGTATATATGAGGTGAGTAGTAGTTCCCGAGCATCTAGGTCTTCCGAGTAGTCGGTCTGTTCAAAGGTTATGTACGAAATAATAGTGGAATTCTATCCCTTTTGTTTTTCTATTTATGCATATATTGAATCCAATCTATATATATGTGTAGGTATGTGTACATATAGTTTATAAAATATAGTGTTGAATTCTATGGCCCTTTTATTTCTAGGTTGCTATAGGAGGAAATAGAAGATTAAATTCTTTATTAAGTATTTTTATTTTTATATACAATAAATGTAAGCATTTTCTTTTTTTCTTGTTTTTGATACAAACCCACGTCCTAATTAGGTAGCCTAACATCATGGGCTACGTGGGACGCCAACTCCGTGATGTTATGATCTAGATAGGAGGTGTAGGGCATGTGTAGTAATCGTGGGAGAGCCAGTGTATATGACGTGAGGTGAGACTGTTGTAGTTCCCGACCGGGTCTTCCGAGTGCTGGTTCGTAAAGGTTATGTACAGTAATAGTAGTGTTGAATTCTATCCCTTTGTTTTTCTATTTATGCATATGTTGAATCCAATCTATATAAGCAAACTAATCCTATTTATGAATAATGTGTGTTATTTTGATTTGGATATAGTTTGAGCTAACAATGTCGCCGTCCAAGTGGTGTTGGTAATGGCATCCGTGGTCGTGTCAGTCCGTCATGCATGGTGGCGTGGTGGCGTGGTATTGGCGTGGAGGTCTTGGTGGCCGTGGAGGTGCTTTTGAGGACCCGTTTCACGCCCGTGATTGCACTTTCACCGCGAGATTACCTTGCAAATGGGTGATCCGAGACGTGTAGCTAACGTGGTAATATAAGAATTGAAATTAATTTGCTTTACATAGAACTTATTTTCACATGGAAAATCTGTAATTTTAGTTACATATATAATATTGTATGTTATCAATAATATCGATGGCTCGTAGACATTATCGAGGATATGAATGGTACTCTCCATAGTGAAAGCACGTTGATGAGCACATGGCAAGAGTGTATATCTCTTTCACCGCACTGCCGACACGTAGACTACGCCAGATGAAGAGCGCACCACACCCGATGGTTGCCATTGCAACAGCTTGGCTCAACATCACCTATTCGGTTAACCCGAGAGAGGATCTGTGAGAATTGTCTACAACATCTCCGCATAATGTTGGGTGCTTGTGACCTTTCCTATTTTAAATTAAGGCAACTCGAGGCGGGTGAAGGCAATGTGATTGAGACTACGGAGAGGTTTTTTGGCTCATCGAGTTGTGGTATAATATACATTTATATATAAAAGAATTTTTATTCATTCTTAATTAATTTGTTTCTACATATATATTTTGAACTTTCATAAGGTTATTATATCTCATCATCATCGATTGTGTGTGATCCTCCGGTTCTACCTATGCTTCAATTAGCTGTATGATTCTTAATCAAGTCATGGAAAGAGTTGGGTGGATTACTATGGTGGAGAGCCGTTTTTCACCAACAATTAGAAGAGTCAAGCAATTCTAACTTTCTACAAGCCGTGAACCCGAGGTTCCATTGTTTGATGTCTCGGTGTTGTGACACTCTCCTAAGCGGAGGAGAGTGCACTAGTACGCCTAGCTTATTTTGAGGAGTTCTAGGTCGGAGGATTGCGCATATTAACCATATTTCTACAAGCTGCGTCGCCAAGAACATTATGCATGCATGGATCAGCTTTGTATCACCCTATTATATGAACTTGTACAAATTAGCTAGCTATGTGAACCTTTATGAACTTATTATTAATTATTATTAATTAGGTACTTTATTATGAATTCATGTATTGTCTTCAACATGTTTAGTAAGCATGTTTATTAAGCATATATATACTAGCTCTTAGACACTTTTCCGAGAGTGAGAGAGAGAATGTCGACATCTTGTCAATGGCTTCTTGTCATTCGATCGGAGGTTACGTATATATGTGTATACGCTTGATATATATTCCGTTATGAGTCGGATGATGAGAACGGAGGCCTACCTACATTCTTCCCGAGCATGTTGATTATTCAAGACAATACGCTAATTCATAAATGTGTTTGAAGCATAGGTTCCAAAGCTAGAAGCTTTTCACTTGGGACTTGTACTCATTGGTAATTAATGTCTCATTGTAATAGCCATCGTGTGACCTCTCTGACATATCGTAAGCCATTGTAAAAATTAGGTAAATTGAAATTGATAATTAGTTATATGGATCATTATATCAAAAAGTAAACAAAGGCAAAGATGAGAAGAAGGGTGAGTTTGATGATATATATTCCGTTATGAGTCGGATGATGAGAACTGAGGCCTACTACATTCTTCCCGAGCATGTTGATCATTCAAGACAATACGTGAATTCATAAATGTGTTTGAATCGAGGTTCAAAAGCTAGAAGTCGACCTTGGGACTTGTACTCATTGGTATTAATTAATGTTGTGCCTTGTAATAGCCATCGTGTGACCTCTCAGATGTACGTAAGCCATTGTAAAAATTAGGTAAATTGAACCGATAATTAGTTATATGGATCATTATATCAAAAGTAAACAAAGACAAAGATGAGAAGAAGGGTGAGTTTGATGATATATATTCGTTATGAGTCGGATGATGAGAACCTGAGGCTACCTACATTCTTCCCGAGCATGTTGATCATTCAAGATAATACACGAATTCATAAATATGTTTGAAGCGTAGATTTTCCGAGTTGGTTTACTAATATTTTCAATTTAATTTATATTCCTTCAAATTGTAAACGAAAATTAGTAATAATTGTTTCAACTCTTGAAATAATATGTGCATAGAAAAGTAGGTATTTTTAGTATTAATATAATTTTGCATGGCACAAATATTTTAACTAATGATTTTTAAATGTTCAAAGCAAAAAGGAATGAGATAAATGAGGAAGAAAAGAGAAATGTTAACTTTCACTAAAATTGCCTTTAGTCCTGGTGGTGTTACCACCCGAGACAAAGGACCTCTTTGTCTCGTGGTAACACCACCCGGACTAAAAGGTGAAAATTTGCCTTAGGGGCTCTCGAAATACATTAATGTCACGTGTGAAGACCACCCGTGACAAAAGGTTTTTAGTCTCGTGGTAAAACCACCCGAGACTGGGGCTTTTAGTCACGTTGGGAATATGACCCGTGACAAAGGTGGGGGTTCATATGTTCCTGCCTTCGGATCGAGACTTAGCCGTTTTCCTCAAATCGCCGCCTCTCTTCTTCCTGCCGCCGCCGCCTCTCCTCGCCGGTCTCGACGCCGCCTCCCCGACGAGAGGCCCTCTCCGACGCTGCCGCCTTCTCCGACACGCACGCATCGCTGTCCCACGCGGCCCGCCGCGCGCCGACGTCCGCCTCACGCGACGGCCCGCGCGCCTCCCGACGCAGCATCTCCCCGACGCGCCCTCTCCGCCACGGCGCCGCCGCCCGCTGCCCTCCTCCACGAGCGCCGCCTCGATTCGGATTCACCGATCAGTTACCGGCCACCGACCAAGATTGCAGCCGCCGCCGGTTCTGCAGGCCGCACGTCGGCATGTGCTCCGATGGTACTGCCACATTGGGTTTGGCCTGCCGACGCTACGTGAAATGCTGTCAAGAAGCATTTTAATTAAATTTATTTGATTTAGTTTATCAATTGATATTATATATGTAGTTATAGATATGCATACAAGTTTATAAATTTATAGGAATGGAAAGAAAATTTAAATAGAAACAAATAGTAATGCTTTGTATATTTGTGTGTATATACAAATACATATAAATTTATTAGCACCAACGACTATGGACCAAAATCTTATTTGTGTATTTGAGTTCTTAATTGTTTTCTAATATACAATTTCATAGTTTGATAGTTCAAGTCACGACGCCACGTGTCTCGAACAAGTGACTTCACGTCCACTCATCATTCTCCCACAGACCGCCACCAACAAGCATCGTCATTCACAAGTTAGTAGAAATATTTCGACTTTGTTTATTCAAAAAATTCGTAGTAAATACTTGTTTATTCTAGAAAGTTTTAGAAATTGTTGATTATTCCAGTAGTTCATAGAAAAAACTTGTTGCTTATTCTAGAAATTCAAAGTAAATTCTTGTTCAATAAAGAAATTCTTAGTAAATTCTAGAAAGTTTTAGAAAATTCGTAGTAAATACTTGTTTATTCTAGAAAGTTTTAGAAATTGTTGATTATTCCAGAAATTCATAGGAAAAACTTGTTGCTTATTCTAGAAATTCATAAAAAATTCTTGTTTAATAAAGAAATTCATAGAAAATTCTTGTTTATTCTAGAAAGTTTTAGAAATTGTTGATTATTCCAGAAAATCAACATCAAAAACTTGGTTATTCTAGAAATTCAAAGAAATTCTTAGAAAATTCTTGTTCAATAAAGAAATTCTTTGAAAATTCTTGTTTATTCTAGAAAGTTTTAGAAATTGTTGAAAATTACATAAATTCATAAAAAATTCTTGTTTATTCTAGAAATTCATAGAAAATTCTTGTTTATTCCAGATGGATGAAACCAATATGACAACTTTATGGCCGACATTATTGCTAGTGATACAAATACGATTGCAACCTTCACCGACGAGGAGTGTAGTCATGGACATGTACTTGAACATACCTCCGAATGAGGAGGATGCCGCCTGTCCGAGGACACAACAAAGAAATATTGAGGACAATTTAGAAACAATGAGGAAAGTCTTGTGAATGAAAGTATTGAATGTTCCTACGAGGTATATATATATATATATATATATATATATATATATATATATATATATCATGCATTAACTTCATAGTTCTTATTTCTCTAACCTCAATTCTTAGGTACTAATTAATTAAATAACGAATCGCAACTTGTAGGCTTCTGTGCCCACATCAAAAAGACAAAGAGAGGGCGTACAGTACTCACCGGCCATGTCATGTATCATATCACGTATATCGATGATGGCCAACCATGTGCTCCAAAATCAAGGACACGATGTGTCACAGAGGGCCATTATGGGACAACGTGCCCATCTACAGAGAATGGAAGGAAAAGCAAAATCCACACGTGGTTCCAGTCTGAAAAATTTGTTGTGGATGAAATCCTAAAACACTTCACACTTCAAGGGTGTTGAACCAAACAATGTGAAGCGTTGAACTCTCACGAGGATGGCAACACAATTTCAAAAGTTCAAGCAAAGAATCGGATAAAGATTATATCAAGAAGAATCGAACTCCAAATTGGATTGAATATCCCAAGTTAAAAGAACATTGGACGTCCCTTTGTGGAATACAAGAAAAGTGAAGATTTTGAGTGCACGAGGAAGAAAAGTCGTGGTAAGAAGGAGCACGACCATCATCTTGGTCGAGGTGGTTACGCATTTGCGGTTCCCAAGTGGCGGAAGATGGAAGAAGACCTTCTCGCACAAGGTACCATACCGGTGATTGATTGGCCCGGCAAGTGAAGAATTGGTATTATGCTCATGGAGGCACAATTAACTCAAGATGGTACCCTTGATTACCCACCCTCTACGAGAGGCACTTGAAATATTGAAAACAATTGAAGATGTCAGAGCGGGCAGAGTGAAGGTTGACAGAGATGGATGAGCTCACTATGGCGCTCAAGAATCCAGAACACCCAGGATGTTGCAGGGGCTACGGGTGGTACCATGGAAATTTGCCTTCGGGAGACATTGCCACCTATCAAGCCGGAAGAAGAAGAGAGCAAGAGGAGGAACGCGGCAAGAGATAGAGAAAAGACTTAAAGAACACGGAGAAAAGGTGATGCAGAATTGAATGGCAGTGGCGATTAAATGAGATGGCCCCATCCGGGAGGACTGCCTCTAGTACAAGTTCCTTCCGCTCACAAAAGCGGTTGAAGCTTCCGCAGCTGGTTCCTCAAGAGCAAAGGGCAATAGAAGGAGTTCAAGTGGACAGCCAACGTACACTCGTGGATGACATCCGTGCCGCACCACATGTGAGCTTCACAAGCCATTCGGCAACATCAAAATGAAGGTATGTATAATTCATGCTTTTATTAGCTCAATAATTGATGCATATATATTACTTTGAATTTTGTGGACGCATTCACAATGACTATAATTCATGCTAATAATAACTAATTAATTATTATTAAGTGCTTTTGCTTCCTGGATGAGCGCCACGATGCCGATTCCACCGGCTACGCCCCGCTTAGCGAGAGAAGATCAACCTGATTTTGAGGAGCTAGAGCTAGAGATCCCAGGAGGTGATGGGGAAAAGACACTTAAGGATGCGCTTGTATCATATTATGGCCAAAACGTTACATCGTCATATCCTCGAGAATGATGGATCTCCGAGAGACCCCTCGAGCCGGGCCATCATCATCACCACCGCCGCGAGCCTCTACAATCGCCTCCGGCCGTCATCGACCACCGCGAGCCTCTACAATCGCCTCGGTCATTATCACTACACCGCCGCCACCTTCTCCGCAAGAACCATACGACAATTCCGGGAGAACGAGCCCAGCGATCACGATGATGACATCCCTCCCAATTCACCTCAAGCAACCATCGCCGCAGAGCCACAAAGGTCTCGAGCGCAATCTTTCAAGTCGGTGCAACCACCAAAAAAAAACGAAACGACCAAGAAAGAAAAAGCCCGAGCCAAAGAAGCTACATGGAGAAGATGATGAAGAAATAGATTAGATAAAGAAGTCAAGGACTTTTTGCAAATTGAGAGAAAAGAAAACAGGAAGAGTCGAGGCCAAAAATGAAGGTCGTAAGGAGAGACTCAAGGCTTTCAGACGAGAAGGAAGCAATAAGGAGAAGGAAACGTTGAAAACGGACTATGAGCGTCGGTGGACAAGTCTTATGCTAAGAAGAGACAACGAGGGTCGCCGAATAGTTACATCGAGCAAATACTGCGTCGACATGGGACCGCCACAAACAATATCGAGCAAATAGATGCATCCATGACCGATCGGACTAACTTGTTTATGCGGGCCTCGGTGCAGAAGCACAAAAGTAATTGACAACATGTGCAGATGAACTGGCTCATGTCATTTACTTTTATGAACAAACAAAGATGCCAATTGCTGGTATTCTCGGCCTTGAAGACCTACCAGCGGATAAAAATTACGAACCTAGATGGCGCTTTGAGCTAGGACAACCTCTAGTGAAGCCAGAATTGGTCAACAAGCTCCCAACTAAGATGCGCAGATTTCATGACTGGTACTTGAAGAAGTCACCGAGGGCAACTGGAGATGTTTGGTATGCTCGTGAGACCTGGAGATTTTGCCCTTCAAAACGAGAAGGTGGTCTGGCTCCAATTCATTGAATCTATGAAATTTACCATGTGGACGCTGTGAATACCGATCTTATGATGGCCTGGTGTCTGTAAGTGATATATTTTCATATGTTTATTAATAAATTTATTACATTTGTCGATCTACTAATTAACATTTGGCTTTCTTCTTGTGTAGCCTGCAACTTCATCGAGATGCAAAGGAAGGGTTATTCAAGAATTGCTTTCATAGACCCATCAAAAGTTAACAAGGATGAGATCCGGAACCAACAAAAAACAACAATCGAGACCATTTATAGGCACTTAGATGAGTTTCATTACAAGAACCTTATACTGCCTTACAACTTCGTAAGTACGATTGTCATCTAATTATCCTTGTTAATTCTATTTAGTCAATTCTAATCTCCATGAGCATGCATCTGATTCCATCGGATTCTACTCATAATCGGTATCGACAATAGCAACATCAATGTGTATGATTCATTGAGAAAAGATCCTCGTAATACCAAGACCTTCAAGATGTATTTCACAGTAATAATTCTATCTATGACATTTTCTTTAATGCAATATATATATTTAGCTTTTATACTAACATATTGTATCTTTTATTATTTTGCCTCAGAGCTTGGACCATGTTCATTGCAAATCACCGAGGAAAATTTCGAGAAAAATAGATGGGTGTATGATTTTCCTAGACGATATACAAATAACAACTTCAAATTGGGAATATTTAAAATGTATAACACTAGAATTTCATAATTTGTTCTCCTCTCACTTTAGTGTTTGAAACAAGAACAAGGAAATAATTTATGCGGGTACTACGTGCGTGAGGACATACACCATTACAGGGGCAACGGATGATGATAGTGTAAGTAAAATAAACCTATTAATAATACATCATTTTTATCCTTTTTTGTATATTTAATCGCTTGGTGTATTATCTCAACCTATTTGCAAATTACAGAGGATTATAAAAGGACGCACTCATTGAGAAGGATCGTCTCATAATTCAAGAAGCTCTCATGGGATTCCTCATGGGAGGTGGTTAATCCACAAGGAAAACATTATTATGACAACCATCCAATTAAGACTCACCTCCGAGGAAAGCTAATTGAGACTAGAAATTTGAACTGAATGATATTTTGATGTATATATACTATATGGGGTTTTGATGTATATATACTAGTTTAAGAAAATACTATTTATTTTCATGTGTATAATTTATTAGGTGTATATACATTTATAAGTTTATATATGTAGATATATAGGGTTTAATTTATATATAAGTCTAATCGGCGCGTATGATATGATATAGATAGGTATACATATATACACTGCAAAATACGACACGTATATATACGGGTTAGACAACAATTACAACATAATCAAATCGAAACAAAGAAAAAAAGAGACGAGACCCTTTAGTCACGGTTGGTATTACCAACCGAGACTAAAGAAGTGGCGAGGGTATGGCGTGTCTTTAGTCTGTCAGACACGAACCGGGACTAAGGACCCCTTTAGTCGGTTGGTTCACCCGGGACTAAAGTGAGGCTTTTGTCTCTCAAAGATTCACTATACCACAACCCAAGATCAACGATCACGAAGGAGCTTTCAGATAGGTCAAGTTATCGACTTACCATCCGGCCGTATAGAGTTATCACCGACGACCCTATCGTCAGAATCAAGGCCGGATATAAAGTTATACCGACGATAGGAGTTATACCGACGGATGTTGATTGCAACATTTTATACAGTGACACTTTTGTACCAACCGATCTTCAGTTGCACAGCCTTTATACCGACTGAATGTCTGTTAGCATGTTTTGCACACATTAACTATAGAACACGGCATCATTATCTTAAATCTTTAATCACAAATGCATCAACTATCAATCCATCAACAAACAATTGGTGACATGCTCACGATTATCATTCAAGACAACAACAATTGTACAATTTTTGATATTTCAATCAGACAGCAGTTCAACAGGTCAACAACAGTAGTGCAACCACAAAAATCAAAACACTCCTCAATCAGGTCACATGTTTGGCTTACAAAATGATTTATCTCTAGGAATGGTTAAATGCCAAATAACATCCAAAGGAACCAATACAATGTTGATCTGCCTGCTGTCAACATGCCTGTTGCCTTCCATGTCCATGGGCCATGCAACAACAGCCAATCCTACTTGGCACCAAAATGCCTCCTGGTTCTTGTAGAATCCGCATAGTCACAAGCATTCATTCCATCTGGTTATAAAAAAAACTGGATGTAAATAACAAGCATTCATTCTATCTGGTTATAAAAAACTGGATGCAAAGAGTCACATCAGTATAATTCATGACAAGATGCCCCAAAATGAATTATCACTCGCATAATGTTTTCTGCAACATAGGTCATGATCATGAATCAATAAGCATTTCAGTAAAATCAACTACAATCACATTAATCATTGAAGTGCTACGTGTTAAATAAATAACAATTGCTTCAATCAGTGGTGTAAGTGGGCAAATGACAGCTAGCAGTAGTATAGCAACTATTGAACAACTAGAGATTGTAACTTTGCCTGAAAAAAAGGATGTACCCAGTGCCGTAGGCTCCCACTGTGGGTCTGGGGAGGTTATTAGCGAGGTCTTTCCACACATCGTGCAATGTGTAGAGGCTACCGCCGAACCTGTGACCTCTCGTTCACAGGCAGCAAGCACTACCACTTGCACTAGGCCCATATAAGTGCATTACCACTTATAACAGTTGGAAAGGCATATCTGCATATTTACCATCCTAACTGAATTGAAGCAACTTACTTGATAACATTGAATTGCTAGCTGTGTCTAGTACTGAACCATAATCAACATGTACTCTTCTGCCGACTGCAACTGTAAGCCTCCATGTCCCTGTCCAACAGTACAATGCAACTTAAAATCTATAAATTCTAGCACTCATGGAAACCTTAAACAATTTTCGAAGCACATTCATGATGAATAAAGTCAGAAAACTATTCATTGCTCAACTAACAAATAGCAGATGTATAACAAACTGCAAGTCGGCAGCTTCATTCAGACCAAAGAAAAGGTCAGTTTTATTCTGTAGCCTAATAGTCAGTTACTACAATTCCAACCCAAAAGTGAAAGACATTTTAACAGGTAGTATTTGGCATAAGCTGACCATGAATGCACAAGTACTGTACTTGTAAACATAGCTTCTACTATTACCTCTTCACAGGAGTTCGTCGGAGAACACATGGCCATCAGCAGTGGAGTACACTGAGGGAAGCCTCGCTGGTGCTTCTTGGCAGCTGCCGGACCTGCGGCGAATTGGATGAAGGAGCCGCGGCCGGCAAACAAGCTCAGCAGCGGTGCTTCTTGGCTGCTAGGCACAACGGCTGCCGGACCTGCGACGAATTGGATGAAGGAGGCGGCAAACAAGCTCAGCAGCGAATGGGGACAAATGGCGAGCACTAGGAGCAGCAGGAAAGAGAGAAGCTCTGCACCTCCACACCGAGGAGCCCTGCCCTTGGGCCCTTGTGCCAGAAGCGCAGCGTCCCCCACGCTGAGGAGTCCGCCGCTCTTACGCTGAGGAGCCCCGCGTCCAAGCGCCGAGGAGGTCGCCGCCCTTGCGCCGAGGAGCCTGGCGCCACCCCACACCGAGGAGCCTGCCGCCCTTGCGCTGAGGAGACCGACGCTCAGCACCGCCGCACGTGCCGAGATGGCCGCCTGTGCCATGGGAGAGGAGATGAGGACTCTGGATCTGGGAGGAGGTAGAAGAGATAAGGGAGAGAGAGTACGCCAGGAGGAGGGGGAGAGATAAGAAGCGGACGTGAGGAGATAAAAATCAGAGTAGATGCAGATTCCGGATTCGGGTGGAGAAGGAGGATTCCCTGAGTTTCGAGTGAGCCGTAAAACAAATTGTTGCCTCCCACACAGGGTGGCGGCGGCCAACAGAGGAGTTAGGGTTAGGGGTGGGCTTCCAACAATTTTTATGCGAGGGTGCGATGAGAAAATTAGGCCTAATACATGTATACCGACGGATAGTTCAAGTATATATTGAGTTGTGCCGACGGATAGTTCAAGGCACATCGAAATTAATATACCGATAGGATAGTTGCTTATTATAACTTTATATACCGACGGACAATCCATTAGTAACTGCATCAATGGTTGCTCAGATTTTATCTACTTATAACGACTAACATCCGTTGGTATAGAGGACTGTATAGTGATTAGTCCGGGGACTTGAGAGACTGACTTACCAACCGGGACTAAAGCCCATCTCCCTACCAGTGTGTACCACATAGTACAACTCATGGTGGTCATACTCTAAGCATATCAAGGGCTGAGAAAAAGAAGACTTACCTATCAATCTTAGTGTTGGACTTAGGTCTAGCCCAGATACACCCAAATGGTTGATTTGTTCAGAGTCGTGTATGGCCAAACTTAATTGATGAACATAAGATGTAAGGAACATATCGGTGAAACCAACCTCCAGGCAAACTATGAACTTCAATCAATCACACGATGTTGATCCGGCAAGACTTATGGAAGGTGGGAGGGTGATTGCAAAAACTCATGAGAGGTGGGAGGATGATTTGCAAATGCACTTATGCAAATCACCCTCCCACCTCCCATGAGCCCTCCTTTGGATCAACATCGTGGATTCAAGATTCCAGTTTGCACGAAAGAGTTGGTTTCACGATTCGCTCCCAAGATGTAAAACACATAGATTTATACATGTTTGAGCTGTAAAATACCTATGTACTGTAGGGAATTGTATTGCATCCTGCACTCGTGCATCTAGAGGTGGACAACGAATTTGGGCCTTATGCCTTAGCAAAGTGACAATCACATAGGCGATGGAACCTTAACATGTGGTCGTGTCAAATCAGTTTGCCACGGGAGCTGTCAATGATGTCCCAAAACCGCATGTACAGTAAACCACATAGATACATTGTTTTTAGAATTACCACATAGATGCATGATCAGGCATTCGAAAAAAATACTCCCTCCGTATCAAAATATTTGTTGTTGTTGACTTTTTCTTCTAACTTTGACCATTTGTCTTATTAAAAAATTATCGCAAGTGTGTAAAAGGATAAGTCAAGCTTAAAATATCTACAATAATAAAGCATGTAGCAAGCAAAGTAAATGATACTTGCATAATTTTTTGAATAAGACGAACGATCAAAGTTGTGAAAAAGTCAATATCGGAGGAGTACATAATTAGTCGCCGAAGCTCAAACCGCCTAACGCAGCGTACCGCCATCGAGCTTCATTTCCCCGGGAATTCTATACATCTTCCGGAAGATTTTTTTCAATCAAACTTCCACTTTAAGATTCGCGGCAGTGAGATCCAACGCCCTCCGATCGCCTTCTTCCTTCCGTCAGGCTCTCGGACTCAGACGCCTATCGCCCTCCGCGCCGCGGTTGCCTCCCGAGCTCGGCATGGGTGGGAGGTGGGCGGAGCGGCCGGAGTCTCCGCCCGGCGGTGGTGAGGTGGCGGCCTTAGGGTTAGGGTTTCGGGATTCGGTTTTGGTGGTGCTCTATTGGTCCCGACCTAGAAAAGGAGGGGTCGGGAAAGGCGAGACCGGCGGTGGTGGCGGATCGACTGCGGCGAGGCGAGGCGGCGGCGGATGGATGGCCGTGGCCGGAGACCGACGGGGCGCGAGGAGAGGTTCGGGTTAGGTCGCCGGTGGCGCGTGGATCATGGGCGGGCGGCGGCGGGAGCCGCCGGCCGGGTTGGTGGAGGAGGCGGCGTGGTGGTGGCCGACATGAAGAAGAGCGGCGGTGGAGGCGAAGAAGTTTAGTAGACCGGTGGTCGCTGTTCGCAGCGCATGCATCCTCCCGGAAGCCATACAGGACCCCCTCATTTCCCCCTCCATTTCTCTCTTTTCTGACTCTCCTCTCGACCCGGGCACCCGGCGACCCGCCGCCCCTCCCTCCCTTCCACCGTTCTACGCGGCGGCGCTCGCCCGGCCGGCCGTACTTCTCCTCCCGGTACTCCGGTAGTGGCGGCCGCCCCCTTCTGTTCCTGCTCGCAGGGCGTAGCCCCTCGCGAGTCGCGACGGCAGCGTCCGCCCGCTCCTCCCCCGTGCAGGCCACACCCCTCCCCGGCGGCGGCGTTCGCCCACTCCTTCCTGCGCCGTCGCCCGCGCGCCCGCCCCCCTCACCGGAGGAGGTAGACAACTCCATCACTAGACTCGGAGCAGATCTGTCACCAAATCCTCCATCGCCGGTCAGGCCACCTTGGCAGCCCCAACCAGTTCGTGCCACCACCTGGAGTACAAACCGTAGATTCATTCAAAACCACACTGTCCCCCAACACCACTCGCTACCGTATTTCTTTCGTGCTCAGCCTCCTCCAGGCTCCATTATCATGTGCATCCGATCTGCTATTGCCTGCTCTGAGATAGGTGTACTGTAAGTGTGTCGATGCATTATCTAAATGTTGAGTTGTTGAACAAAATTCTAAATCTGTATCCAGTTGGACTAATTTAATTCAGTACTAGAAAGCCAAATAAAATTCTAAATCTGTAAAACAGTTGGACTAATTTAATTCAGTTCTAGAAAGCCAATGAGGGTTCGATTGTTTTAAAGGTCTTGAGCTGTAATAGAACTTCTGTTTTACAGATCAACCTAGAGGCTTGGCTACAAAGCTCCCTTTCTGCTGAACACTACTTGCAGTTGAGGGGTGAGGATGCTGAGGAATATTTTGAGCCAGACATGGAGGAATGGAGCACATGTGTTGCAGGAAGGAAATCCAGCACCAGTGCTATATACATGCTGGAGGCAATTTCACAGTGGACAGGTAACAAGATCATTGCCTGACCGAAATGATTCAAGGCTTTTAAGTTTTAACCCCCAAGAGATGGATGTCTTGATTTAAGTGAGCAGACTCTGTTGGCTCCACCACTCGCCTCAGGACAATTATGCTCAAATATTTGATGAATGGTGTGATGGTGCAACTATTGATACAAATCTTGATTCTCTTTTCCTTTCCTATTAATATTTTTGGGATAAAATTGTACTGCTTGTGTTTTAATATGTTTACCACCATCCAGTAGATTATTATTTCCATTTCAAGTAATCTTGCTCACAATTAGATTTGAGACATGAAAGATCATTATTATGTATCTTTCATAGATTAAATGCTAATATAATAGCTTGGTTTCCTATTAGTTCTCCCGTGAACTAACATAATCCATTATATGATGTTTGATGATTGGTGGTTGCAAATATCTTTACCTTTGGTTATGAACCTGATGAAATAGCAAGTACTTTCCTATTTTACAACTGCATGTAAGCTGCACGATGATAAGCTAGGTAACCATTCACTTACCAAAGATGCAATACTCCTCCTGGATTCCAAAGATTGTTCATATAGCTTTCAAAATTTGTCCCACAATAGAGTGTTCTTTAGCTTATATTAAATGCTTCTCATTAGTAGGAAATATTGCATTGAGAAACACATGGAGCCAATGAAATTTTGGGATAAGTCTTTTCAAGTTCCAATGCTGATTAATTAGCTGAACAAGTCATTTGTCACAACTGCATAGCATGTGCTTAAATGATAAGCTAGGTAACCATTCACTTACCAAAGATGCAATAATTGATAATTTGAGAGTAAAATGGCATCAGCAATTTTTAGTGTTGCATGGAATGGCAAGTTTTTTCGGTTTCAGATTGACTTGCTAACAGGTGTTGGATTCTGTGTTTTCTTTCTAACGGTTTTACATTTCTTTCTAAGATGTACCTGCTGATATGTGTTGATTTGTTTTCTCCTTTTCCAGATCTTAAGCTCTTCCAGGAGCTTCTTTGGCGTGGAGGACTTTGTGGATGAAGACAACAGCAGACCCTACACATACAAGAAGGAAAAGAGATCAAAGAACCCACACAAGCACATTTCTTTCAAGCAGCGCACCATCGCCCACATGGAACCCTTCACGCTCGACGTCTTCATCTCCAAGCGCTTCGTCTCTGCATCCCTCACGCACCGCTCGACATGCAGGCAGGTTGCGGTTGCCGGGACCAATTCGAAGGACATCAAGGCGGCACTCAAGTCAAGATCCGACATACCGGCCTGCCTGGCTGTGGGCCGTTTCCTGTCGGAGAGGGCGAAGGAGGCTGACGTCTACACCTGCACCTACACGCCGAGGGAGCAGGACAAGTTCGAGGGGAAGATCAGAGCTGTTGTCCAGTCGTTGATCGATAATGGGATCAATGTGAAGCTCTACCTTGATTGAGCTTTTGCTGTCTCTTCCGGTACTCGCAAAATGAGCAGACTGTCGCGACGCGTTGTGCTATTACAACCCTGTTATATGGCACTCTTTTCTGGTGCTGATGCGATGAGTTTGTTCTCATGATGCTCTTGTGGTGTCATTTTCTGGAAGATGAGGACATGATGTACATTGTTTGTGTGATCATGTGGACGCCTTTTAGAGGGATTCAAGTCAGCGTGTTGGTGCCGTGGAAGCAGCGGTTTTATGTTTAAAGACTGCCGGTGTCCCCTGTACTCTGTTGCTGCAATGGCCGTTTGTGTCTAGGACAGGAAGTTGCTTCACAAAGAAGGTGCCCGGAGCTGAACTTGGTACGGTGGTTCATGTGCAAAACGACCGGCATTACAGTTGCCAGTACAAGTAGGGATCCATTTGCCACCCTTCCTGGAGAGGAAGGTCATTCGTGGAGTGCTGACATCTGGTGCAAGGAGGGGAGCTGCTGAAAAAACATAAGCAAAAGTTAATAAACAGTTAGCTGTCCATTTGAAAATCTGGAAGCACAAAAAACTTCAAAGCATGATTGAAAAAAGTAAGGTGCAGATTTTTATTCTTGATACAGGGGATTTACACAAGACAAAACTACCTATCTACTACATCAACAAGAGGTCGCTGGTAAAATGATTCTCCTTTGAGTTGCAAATGATGGTCAGACTGGAGAGAGATGCAGTGTTACTGACAACGTATACGTAGATAACAGCAGGTGATGCTGAAGCTGAAAAGCAAACGCATTTTAGGTGCTGCCCGCAAAAAAGAAAAAACACATTTTAGGTGCATTATCAAAGAACAACAAGAGTAAGTCCCAATACATTCTACTTCTAGAATGTAAATCTCTTATTCCAACATAAAAGCTCATGAACTTTTCAGTGCTGATCCTTTTGCCTGTGATTCGTCGTAGGCGTTGATTCCAACATTGGAAACGAACAGGTGCACTGTCTTTCAAAGAAAAGCACTGTATAACCAATCTAGCCTACCTATACTGTAGCATCATACACTCGATATATCATATAACCCCTTGAGTTTTTTAATGAAACATGGTGTAATATTCATATTGTCCTCTGATAAAAATTGAACTTTGAAAAAAGAAATTCTTTTGATTCAAGCATTTCTTTCTCAACTCAGTGTTGGATTAATTTTCAATTAAATCAACAATATTTTTGGACTCACAATTAATGTTGGTAGTTTCAAATGGACGTGAGGTGATGTGCATGCGCCTGCATTTGCTTGCTCATGGCGTTAATTTGCTCATGGCGTTGATGACATTAACTATGACATTGATGCACCATTGCAATTAACTATGAAAATAATCATGGGACGGTTATTGGAGTTCATGGCTGGAGTCAAACCACCGTTCATGGCATTAGTTTTGGAGTCATGAACATTTTTGAATGGCTGATCAATGGTGACAATTACTAGGGTATTATGATCATCAATGTAGACATGCTCCTCACGTTATGTATATGGACCCTCTTCTCTCTTGTGAAAACACACGATCGGACTCATCAGTTGTCTTCTTGCATCCTCATTCCACTCCGTGCGCGCACACACTGTTGGGAGAGCAAAGCCTCCGAAACCCGCCGCGCTTGAGTTCCTGCCCGGGAATAGCGAGGCAATCGAGTTTTGGTAGCGCAATGAGTGCGATCGCTCAACAATCTTCCTCTTCTTGCTGCGGTTGACTACTTCCCGGTGGCCATTCCCTACTACCGTCTGCACTGCATCGACGTCTTCGCTTCATCAACTTGTACGACTACATCGATTGAGGGTAGCCTACGATTAACATGGTTAATCCAGCTGCTAACGGCGCAACCATTGCCTCCGGCAATGGTCCCGCTCCTGGGTACACCTTCAAACTTATCTAGTTATTTGTGTCGTTCATGTTTTACAATGTGTTAATCATGAACACGAGCACATGTCATGTTATCACATTTTCACTCATTTACATCATGAATTACTTGCCAATTTATGGAATTAAAATATGTCGAATATTGCCTAGATTTCTAACAATCCAAAAACCTGATTATGCTAGGCTTTTCACATCGGTTTTGCCGCCGCTCAAACCGAATATTTTTATGGTACCAATTTCAAGCGTTGGCAATAAGATGATTCTCGGTTGATCGCTATGCACGTGATTCACGCCACGCAGGAAGCCCAACAGTTTTCTCCGAGGAGGAGGTGGAAGCTCGAGGCCGATAACTGCTTCGTGGTGACGTGATTTCCGCTCTTGTTGATCATCTAGTAGATTTTATCTTCAAAGCAGCAGGCAAAGAGTCGTGGGATGCGCTTGAGGCCAATTTCGGTGCTACCGATGCTGGGAGCGAATTGTATGTCATAGAGAAGTTCAGTGACTATAAGATGGTTGATGACCGTCCTGTAGTGGAACAAGCTCATGAGATACATACGCTTGCAAAGGAGCTCGAAGGCTTTAAGTGCGAGTTGCCTGACAAGTTTGTGGCTAGAAGTATCATTTTCAAGTTACCACCTTCTTGGAGGGATTTTGCCACCTCTCTAAAACATAAGAGACAATTGTGATTTTTCTTGATCTGATTGGCTCTTTGGATGTTGAAGAGATGGTGAGGGCGGAAGACACTCGCAGTAAAGAAATTGTTGGAGCTTCTAGCGTAAATTTTGTGCAGAAGAAAAATAATTTCAGCAACTCCCATAGTAAGAAGAAAAACAACAAGCCTGAAAATGTTGCGAAGACTAAACAGACAACCACCTTTAAGAAGAAGAAGAAGAACGATGGTAACTGCTATGTGTGTGGTCAACCTGGACACTTTACTGCAAAGTGTTCAGATCGCAAAGGCGCTGGAAAAACAACAAACATGGTTATTGGCGAGACAGCTATAGGAACATCGGGGTATGGTAATTATTTACCTACAGTTCTTTCAGTTTGTAGTTCACCTGAGTGGTGGATTGATACAGGAGCTAATATTCATGTGTGTGCTGATGTTTCCTTGTTTTCTTCTTATCAGGTCGGCGGGACTACCTCCTTGTTGATGGGAAATGGGTCGCATGCGCGTGTTCTTGGTGTTGGTACGGTCGATCTGAAACTTACTTCGGGAAAGACCGTGCGAATGAAGAACGTGCAGCATGTCCCTACTATCAAAAAGAATTTAGTCAGCGGGTCTCTACTATGTAGAGATGGTTTTAAATTAGTTTTTGAATCCAATAAATGTGTACTTTCGAAGTATGGGACTTTTGTTGGTAAAGGTTATGACAACGGAGGATTGTTCCACTTTTCTTTGTCTAATGAGTGTAATGAAATTGTGAACCATGTGGTTAATGTTAATGATGAGTCTAATGTTCGGCATTCACGACTTTGTCATATTAATTTCGGTTGTATGATGCGGCTATCAAATCTTAGTTTAATTCCTAAATTCACTTTAGTCAAAGGTTCAAAGTGCCATGTATGTGTTGAATATAAACAAACTCGCAAGCCTCACATGGCTGCAGAGGCGAGGAACTTGGCACCTCTAGAACTTGTTCATTCAGATTTATGTGAAATGAATGGTGTGTTGACAAAAGGTCATGACTTTAATAGATGATTGCACTAGATTTTGCTATATTTACTTGTTGAAATCTAAAGATGAAGCATTACACTATTTCCAAGTCTATAAAGCTGAAGTTGAAAACCAACTTGAGAGAAAGATCAAATGTTTAAGATCAGATTGTGGTGGAGAGTATTTTTCTAATCCTTTTACTTCGTTCTGTGAGGAACATGGAATTATTCATGAGAGGACGCCTCTCTATTCACCTCAATCAAATGGGGTGGCTGAAAGAAAGAACCGCACTCTAACTGATTTGGTTAACACAATGTTAGACACAGCGGGTCTTTCCAAGGAATGGTGGGGTGAGGCTATATTAATTGCTTGTCATGTCCTGAATCGTGTTCCTACTAAGAACAAAGATAAAACACCATTTGAGGGAAAAGAAAAGACTGTCACTTTCTTACTTACAGACTTGGGGTTGTTTGGCAAAGGTAAATGTGTCAATAATCAAGAAACGTAAGCTCGGACCAAAAACTATAGATTGTGTCTTTCTTGGTTATGCTTTTCACAGCGTGGGTTATAGATTTTTAATAGTAAAATCTGAAGTACCTGACATGCATGTTGGTACAATCATGGAGTCTAGAGATGCTACATTTTTTGAGAACATAATTCCTATGAGAGAGGAAGCTAGCACATCTAGTCAAGATTTATCTATTAATAAAGAACCTACTGTTTTGATAGAACACAATGAACAAACACATGTGGAAAACACTGAGGAGGATGACAATGAAGCTCCTAGAAAGAGCAAGAGACAAAGGACTGCAAAGTCTTTTGGTGATGATTTCATTGTATACCTCGTGGATGACACACCTAAGACCATTGAAGAGGCATTTTCATCTCCTGATACTGACTATTGGAAGGAAGCAATAAGGAGTGGGATGGATTCTATAATGTCTAATGGCACTTGGGAAGTCGTTGAACGTCCTTACGGGTGTAAACGTGTAGGATGTAAATGGGTGTTCAAGAAAAACTTAGGCCAGGATGGTACTATTGAAAAGTACAAGGCAAGGCTTGTGGCGAAGGGTTACACTCAAAAGAAGGAGAGGACTTCTTTGATACATATTCAGCTCGATTGACCGTGTTACTTTGCCTCTCATGGTCTTCTCGCTCATCGATGGACGTTAAGACAATTTTCCTGAATGGAGAGTTGGAAGAGGAGATCTATATGGATCAGCCTGATGGATTTGTAACAAAAGGTTAAGAAGGAATGGTGTGTAGGTTAATGAAGTCTTTATATGGCCTCAAGCAAGCGCCCAAGCAATGGCATGAGAAGTTTGATCAAATTTTGACATCCGTTGGCTTTGTTGTGAATGAAGTAAGTGTGTGTACTATCGATATGGTAAAGGTGAAGGAGTGATCTTGTGTCTCGTATGTGGATGACATACGATTTTTGGGACAAATCTTAATGTGATTAAAGAAGTTAAAGACTTTTTGTCTCAAAATTTTGAAATGAAAGATTTGGGAGAGGCAGATGTTATCCTTAACATAAAGCTAGTAAGAGAAGGTAATGATGGGGTGACTCTTTCGCAGTCTCACTATGTGAAAAAGATTTTGAGTCGCTTTGGTTATAGTGACTTTAAACCTGCTCCAACACCTTATGATGCTAGTATGATTCTAAAAAAGAACAAAAGGATAATGAGAGATCAGCTGAGATATTCTCAAATAATTGGTTCTTTGATGTACTTAGCTAGTGCTACGAGACCTGACTTCTCGTTTGCTGTGAGCAAATTGAGCCGATTTGTTTCAAATTCGGGAGATGAACATTGGTATGCTCTTGGAAGAGTAATGTGCTATCTAATCAGCACAATGGACTATGGGATCCACTATTCCGGGTACCCTAGGGTACTAGAGGGATATAGTGATGCAAACTGGATCTCTGATGTTGATGAACTTAAAGCCACAAGTGGATATGTGTTCACACTTGGAGGTGCGCTGTTTCCTGGAAGTCTTGCAAGCAGACCATCTTAACGAGGTCAACAATAAGCGTAACTCACAAGATTAGACACGCCATTGCTGAGGCCGAGTGGCTCGTGAACTCCTAATGGATTTACGGTGGTTGAAAACCAATCCGGCTATTCTAATGAACCGTGATAATCGAGATAATGATTGTCAAGGTGAACGATTCTAAGGACAACATGAAGTCTTCTAGGCATGTAAAGAGGCGATTGAAGTCGAGAAAATTGAGAAACTCCGGAGTGATAGCCTTGGACTATGTTTATACGGCTAAGAATCTGGCAGACCAACTCACAAGGGGTCTTTCACGTAATGTGATAGATAATGCATCTATGGAATTGGGCTTGAGACCCATAAAAGTTGATCGATGGTGGTAACCTGTTCTATGTGACGGAGATCCCGTGAAATAGAATGAAACAAGCTAATGTTTAATCGTGAGAAGAGAACCTTTATAAGGCTCATTCAGAAGGTGCATTTCTCTTCTGTATGACAGGTTGGGTAAAACCTTAATGTAATCCGAGTGATTCTTATGAATAAAGATGTTGGCCTACAGAACATCTTCAAGGATTGCACCTATATGAGGTGACTGCTAGTCACAGTCTATGAGATTGGGTAGTCTCTAGATACTCATGAAAGGCTCGAAGTATGACTTATACGCTCCAAACCGCGGGGATGCTTATAGCAGCCTAGTACTAACAAGGAGTTTTGGTCAAGCTTGTTTGCACAAATCACAATTCAAGGCATAGTCCACTGATCAGTTGCGAACTAGTGTAGCCTCTGCTCTAGGTGGAAGTTCAACTTAATAGTCTCCACTAAAAGTTGGTATATCAAAACAACAGTAAATCCGACATTTTTCGTGAGCTCCTAAATATTGGTGGGGATTGTTGGATTAATTTTCAATTAAATCAACAATATTTTTGGACTCACAATTAATGTTGGTAGTTTCAAATGGACGTGGTGAGGTGATGCATGCGCTCATGCATTTTTGCTCATGGCGTTGATGACATTAACTATCACGTTGATGCACCATTGCAATTAATAACTATGAAAATAATCATGGGATGGTTATTGGAGTTCATGGCTAGAGTCAAAGCACCGTTCATGGCATTAGTTTTTGGAGTCATGAACATTTTTGAATGGCTGATCAATGGTGACAATTACTAGGTATTATGGTCATCAATATAGACATGCTCCTCACGTTATGTATATGGACCCTCTTCTCTCTTGTGAAAAAAACACACGATCAGACTACTGCTGTTGTCTTCTTGCATCCTCATTCCACTCCGTGCGCGCACACGTTGTTGGGAGAGCAGAGCCTCCGAAACCCGCCGCGCTTGAGTTCCTACTCGGGAATAGTGAGGCAATCAGGTTTTTTGGTAGCGCAACGAGTGCGCGACTGCTCAACAATCTTCCTCTTCTTGCTGCGATCAACTACTTCCCGGTGGTCATTCCCTACTACCGTCTGCACTGCATCGACGTCTTCGCTTCATCAACTTGTACGACTACATCGATTGAGGGTAGCCTACGATTAACATGGTTAATCCAGCTGCTAACGGCGCAACCATTGCCTCCGGCAATGGTCCCGCTCCTGGGTACACCTTCAAACTTATCTGGTTATTTGTGTCGTTCATGTTTTACAGTGTGTTAATCGTGAACATAAGCACATGTCATGTTATCACGTTTTCACTCATTTACATCATGAATTACTTGCTAATTTATAGAATTAAAATATGCCGAATATTGCCTAGATTTCTAACACTCAGCAATAGCTTGGTATAATAATATAACAATGCCAACACGCGAACATTCGGCAAGTCGTATCAAAGAAAAGAACACTCCAAGTGACCATGTCATAGTAGCTAGTAGCAAATCTATAACTAGCGCCAGCCGAGCTTGAGCAGCAGATCCGGCTTGTTGCTCTCCGGCGGCGCTCCCTGAGGCAGAGGGAGGCAGTAGACGTTCTTCGCCGCCCGGATCTCCGTGGAGCCGCCGTTGCCGACGGCGCGGTACGCCAGGCGGGCCTCCTTGGCGAAGGCCGGCGAAGCATTGCCCTCTTGATGGAGGCGCCGCAGAGGGCGAAGATGACGAGGACGCCCGTCGGTGGTCTCGTCGGCGGCACCGCGCCTTCAAGAGCGTCGGCGAGACGCCACCGACTCGCGGGTGGCGCCGGCGCGCTTGCGCGTGGGCGCGGCGACGCACATGTCACGACACTCGCCAGGTCCGTCACGTCCTTCGGGTTGAAGTTGACGGTGGCGCCGGGAGCGAGCACGACGACGAGGAGCGATGGCGGCTCACCGCCGGCAGCGGCCTTCTTGCCGCCCGCGGGTCCGTGATGGCGGCGGTGGTGACGACGTCCACGCCGCCGGCGGCGGCTTGCCAACTGCCGTCCTGATCTTGCTGGATATCACATTGCCGGACTTGGGGTTGGGGCAGATGACGCTGGAGACGCGCGAGTTGAGGTACTAGTGCTTCCGCGCCGGCGAAGGTGACGGGCGCGGCGCTGGCAGTCGAGCGGCGGCGACTCGGTGAGGCGATCGATGGTGCGATGGGGAAGGAGAAGGTGGGCGGCGGGAACGACTCGGCGAGGATCTCCGTGGAGCCGCCGTTGAGGACGGTGCGAGAGGCCGAGGCTTGCGGGCGCGAGGCGGGACCGTGAAGATGGCGGCGAGGCGTTCTCTCTGATGGAGCGCGCCGCAGAGGGCGAAGATGACGAGGGGACGCCCGTCGGTGGTCTCGTCGAGCGGCACCACGCCTTCAAGAGCGTCGGCGAGAGACGCCAGCGCCGACTCGCGGGTGGCGCCGGAGGCGCGCTTGTCGTGGAGCGCGGCGACGCCCTTCTTCTCAGGAGACACGGGTCCGTCACGTCCTTCGGGTTGAAGTTGACGGTAGGCGCCGGGAGCGAGCACGACGACGAGGAGGAGGCCTCACCGCCGGCAGCGGCCTTCTTGCCGCCCCACTTGGGTTTGTTGCCCGTCGCCGACGACGACGCCTCGCCGCCGGCCTTCTTGCCGCCGTCCTTGTTCTTGTGACCCATTGCCGGCCGGAGCGGTGAGGAGCTGGAGACGCGCGAGTTGAGGTACTAGTGCTTCCGGCCGGAGATTGATCGGGCGGCGGCGCTGGCTGCGGCGGGCGACGGCTTCGGTGAGGCGATCGATGGTGCGATCGAAAGGTAAGGGGCAGGTACTTGCCGCGCGAGGATGGGACGCGGAGCCCACCTCGGAGGCTTGCGGGCGGAGGGCGGGGACCGTGAAGATGGCGGGAAGAGTTCTCGTCGTGCGCGGCGCGCCGTCGGAGCTAGACGATCCGTTTCGAGTTCGGACTCGGCGCGTTCGTACAATTTTGGTTGGCACTGGCAGCCCCGCTTTTTCGAGAAGGCCCAATCCAGGAAGAAAGTCGCGCAGTTGGGCCTGCTCTCAACCCGAAGGCCCTTGCTAGGGAGGGGCCCAAGGTCGGGAAAAAATGGGATGACGGAAAAACTTTTTGTCCAAACACTAATTGGTCGTGTATTAACAGACGATATATATATATTGGTTCACGATGTATTGCTGCTCGAAAATCCTATATATATCTTCCGGAAGGCAAACTTCCACTGATCGAGATTCGTGCAGCCACTGTGGACCGCACGATCACCACCTTCTTCTTCCCTCCACTCTCGTTGCGGGCTCCAGAAATCCGCCGGTAGAAGGTCCTCGGAGGGTGGGAGGTGGGGCGGCCGCCGGCGGTGGTAGAGGCGGCGGTTTAGGGTTAGGGGTTCGGGTTGAGTTTGGGGGCTCCAATGGTCCCCGGACCATAGCAAAGAGGAGGAGAGCGGGAGGGCCAAGCGCGGAGGAGGAGGCGGCGGCGGCGCAGGCCGCCGGCACTGACCAGTGGGGGGAGGTGGTGGGAGGAGGTGGCGGCGGTGGTTGAAGGAAGAAGAACATGTCGGCACCTGGAGGTAGAAGACGACGGCTAATGGGCCTTGTTGGGCCGTGCGATATGTTGACTTCCTATCTTCCGGAAGGGAGATAGGAGCCCCCAGGTCGGGAATCCTAAACTGCTATACATCATATTCTGGAAGTTTAGTATCACACATGAAACTATAGAGCTCACAAAGGCCCAATAGCAACTCAATACAACCCAACATCTCCAAACTCTATCTTCTCCACACCACCCATCCATCTCCTCCCTCATTCCCTCAACCCGCCGCCACTCAGACCTGGCCGCCGCCCACGAGCCGGCCGGTGGCGCCACCACGCCAGCCGCGTCTCATGGAGCGGCAGTCGTCAGGATTCCCTGAGGGTGCCCCGTGGCCTGGGCGAGCTCGGGAGGAGAGGCGGGGGACTCGTGTCAGCCGCTGCGCTGCGGCTGGCGAGAGGGGCCGCCGCCACGCCGCCACCGCAGCTTGCTCCCAGCGTCGGTGCTCCTCGGCCCTGGCGACCCACCGATCGGTCGTGGCGGACCGGAGCTCTCTGCGTGCCGACGGTGCGCCGCCGGCCACCGGTCTTCGCGAGGAGGAAGAAGGAATAATACAAAAATGTTGATTTTTTTTCAAAGTTGTTGATCAACATTTTCATGCAAATGTTAGTGAAAATGTTTTGAAAAAAATGTTGGATCTAACGTTTTCTCTGCACAAATGTTAACATAAAATCTTGCTGATATTTCTGAAAAATATTGATGAAAAAATTTTGTCAACATTTTCTTACAAATGTTGACAAAAAAATGTTGGCAACATTTTCTTACAAATGTTGTTGAAAAATTGTTGGCGTCATTTCCAAAAAATGTTAACGAAAAAATGTTGGGCAACTTTTTCGAAAAATGTTGACGAAAAAAATGTTGGCAACACCTCTGAAAATTGTTGACGAAAAAATGTTGACAACACCTCTGAAAATTGTTGACGAAAAAATGTTGGTAACACATCCGAAAAATATTGACGAAAAAAGTTGGCAACATTTTCGAAAATTGTTGACGACAGAATGTTGGCAACAGTTCCAGAAAAATATTTATAAAAAAACTCAAAGTCGCGTGGAAGAATTGAAGTAATTGAATCAACATAATAGGCTGTCCTGGGCCATCGTGGGCTTATAGTTACAACGCGTAATCATCTTCCCCAGGTTCCATACTTCATCTAAGTATTTATATGTTACATTTGAATATTTGATGCAATGAGGGTAAGCAGGCCTGCTAGTGTAACTGCAAGACGTAGAAACATATAAGTGTTCCGCATACAACCGTCCATCTTTGTTTTTGCCACCCAAAATCAAAGTCATATTATGCAAATAAATCATCAAATGAGTCGTCATCATCTGCTCTGCTTCGACGGGGAGGTCCTCATCTTGCTTAGCAGGTTAATGTCTTCGATTTCTAGAGTCTAAAACTTCTCATTTCAATGTTTATTTTTGATTCACTATTTAGGTGTTCAAATCATAAGAAGCATTTGTCCTGTTTATATGACAACCAGTTTATATATTGAATCCTAAAGGGTGGTTTACACAAGTCCTTGACTATTTTTGCATTAAGTGCATGCGAGAGTTATTTTGTGAATCACTAAAGCATTATTGTCAATAGATTCATAGAGTTTGGACCTTATTTGAGGTAATCAATTAATCATATTAGCTTCATTTGAATGAAAGAAAAATAGTTAGATAAAGGGCCCATAGTTTTTGGTTTGCCCAAGAACTTAGAATCGGCCCTGGGCCCTATCCATCTTCTGTAAGGTTGGAAGAGGTAGAAACTCCCACTATTGTCTGGCCTCGCTTGGCCGGCCTTCCTACCTCGCCTGGCCTTCCCGCGCAACTGCGGCCCTCTCATGTCAGCGCGCCGCTCCGATCCCCTAGCCAATCACCGTCGCTGCCCCACACACGACCGTCGGCAGCCGCCACGCTCGGCTCTTAGCGCTGCTAGCCACCTCCCTCGCTGCCCCTAGCCAAAGAAGAAATTGAAGAAAAAATGTGTGACTTTTTTCCATCATTTTTCTGAAAAATGTTAGATTGAACTATTTTTCAATAAAAGATTGGCTCAATGATTTCTAAATAAATATTGAGTTAACTTTTTTGAAAAATATTGTTCTAACTTTTTCTAAAAATGTTGGTCCAGCTTTTAAAAAAATGTTGACAACGTTTTAAAAAAAATGTTGCAACCTTTTTATTTAAAAATGTTGCAACATGTTTTAGTGGGATATCATCAAACGGGAGGGTTGGGGAAGAATAAGTTAAGAGTTGAGATTGATCTTAGTGGGTTAGAAGTTTCAACTCTTATCTATTTTCACAAGATATTTTGTTTTAGCTCATTAGTTTGATTTCATCTTTGATTCCTGATGTTTGGGTGTGTCAGTGTACATTTGACGTGTGCATGTGCGCACAAGAACATTGTCAAGAGAGCGAGTCGCACGTCACGTTCTGGGGCTTTGGGGATGGAGAAGCTAGTAGTGGAGTGTGGCGCGCAACGCGTGTATCATGCATCGTGGTCCAACGACATGTAGGGGCGGAGCCATCAGTGGGGCAGGAGGGGCTAAAGCCCATCGTACCGCCGGCAGCTCCTACAAATTTGAGGGGAGAAGAAGAGGGAAAGGAGGGGCTAGAGCTAGAGGAGGAGGAAGAAGCCCCTTCTAAACCTCATTCCTAGCCTCACCACTAATGACATGCATGTTTGTATTCCATAAATAGAGAGAAGAATAGAAAAAATGCGGTGGACTATAGCTTTGAAGTAATTTGTTCTAGCAAATTACTGGTATCGACCACTCACTACAATTTAATTTACTTGCTTAATTATTAAGCTGTGGTGAAGAGTTTGTTCTTTTTTGATAGGAGTCTTGTTTCCAAACTTCAATCTAGCGGGAGCTACTTTTCTAAACATTATATGTTGATTAGCACATTCTGGTTAGCTGCTAGTATGCTTAGGTGGTGTTTTCCAGCTTATTTTCTCCAACCCTTTGTGATGTGGGTTCCTCTTGTGCAAGATACTGTTGGATTGCTGGGTTGGTGGATTCCTAGACAGCTCCTCTCTTTATTCTTTGTTGTCAATCCAATTGGCTCACAATAATTTACCTCCATTTTAGGAGTCATCTTTGTCATGGAGAAGACATGTGCGACCGGGTGTGATCATGCATGTGGGGGCAAATGCCCCCACCCATATAAATGGGGGCAATGCCCCCTCCCCTCCCCACTCCCCCACCCACCCACCCACCCACACACACTATTGATTCTGATTTGCTTACATATTAGCTTCAAGTGGATCAAGAAAGAGCAAGTCAATAATCTGACTATGACTGCGTTTGGTGGTCAGGTGCTGATTTGTTTCGAGAGAAAAGTATGGTCAGTTCTGGTGGCTGGTTTGTTCGAGAGAAAGTATTCGTGGTGGCGGATTATCAATGTTAGTGTCTTTGCATCCTTTGACATTGCTTTCACCTTTGCAAAGAACTCCTTCATCCTTCCAAACCGCTGTTGCAACTTGAGAGAGGCACATCAATAATTTTAACAATAGTCATGTTGTGTATGTTTCCTTAAAATAAAAGACAAGTTCGTAGAATAATAACCTACCGATGGTCATGGTTCACACCAGCTTGTAGGAATAAGGACACAAGCTTAGTTTGGTGCCAAAATATAGGAGGTGAGCATGTATGTAGCACAAGTTATTAGCATTACATTTCATACAAATAAAAACAAACATACGATTAATATGATTAACCTTTACTATTGAGATATTTGTATTAAAGACCCTAGGTTTACTTAGGGATACCAAAATTGATGAGTTATCATTATTTCTAAACAACCACCTATGAACTACATTAGATTGGATGAGAACAATCACTTAGGATGATTGATTGAATCAAGCACACTCAAAAGCCACAAGAAAACCAAAAAAAAAATCCCAAAATCTCCTATCTCAAAATCTCGACCCTTGTTGAGCAATTAATAGAATTGCAGGAGGGAGGGGCCCCATAATGTGACAACCTGCTTGAGAAAATATCGTACTATCGTCTAAACCAATCCACTTTGACCATCAAGTGATAATAAAGTACCATCTCGCCGTAAGTTGCCGGGTCAAGCCCGGTAAAATCACTTACATAGCAGCAAAGGATTGAACATATGCATTAAAACTCACACGAAGGCCAGTCCAGAGTACATTACACAAATTAAATCCAAATTTACCCCTAAGGGTTCAATTATTACAAACCATGGTTCATAACACAAAATAAAAGGTTCAACATGGTGAGTAAATGGTTCAGAGTTTTAAAGCAGCGGAAAATAAACTAGCGATACGATAAACATCATAGGAGGCCATCCATGACGCAATCACTCGTTGTCCGACACCCACTGCAGCTCCCAGCCAGGGGGTATCTCTCCAGGCCAAACATTCTCACCTAAAAACAACATATATAGCAAGACTTACCCATCGAGTGATAACTACATCACAAAACTCTAGACACGAGAGGCTTTTTGGCCACTGGGTTCTTTTGTTGAAAACCAACAAAGAGTAGGTCCTTACTTTCAACATTTTAGCTCAAATTCTAGTGAATTACCATTTCTAAGTGAGCCAACTATTGCAATCAAGAATTGTAGAATATAATTCATTCATGCAGCAATATTCACATAGTTCCATCATTAAGAGATATCCTGGCTAGTTGACTAAGTAGTCTCAGATAATGGTGAGAGGCCGACAACCGATTGATTTATAACCTTGCAAGGTAAACCTAAACACACGGAACGGTGCCTCAACAGAGTTGGCACCGACCAGGCGGTTCCCGTCGATCTTCGGTTCGGGATAAGGATTACTACAAGGCTATCTGGTATGCCCCACACAGTACATCCAACCTTACACATGTACCCCCTCCTGATTATGATCCGGGCATGTGAATACTCAAGATTAGTAAAAGAAAATATCCTTTGCCGCCTCAATCAGGTACTAGGCTTACCGGACCCATTCCCAACAAGTGCTTAGTATGTTCAAAAGTTTAGCCCACGAAAGCCACTAGACCGGAGTCCAAATCCCATGCTCTTACCAAATGAGCAATCCATTTATAAAGATCTTATGATTCCAACATAAGAATCTATTCTCACGAGTGATGAACATCACTCGACTTTTACCGGGTCCTATAGCATAGCAACTATCGACCTAGCATACTTCGTAAAAGAGCATAGGTACCTAGGGATCATGCATCTAGGGTTTCATTTGAACTCCTGAAACGTAAATGCACAAACATAGCAAAGATAGTTGCATAAATTTAAATAAAACATGGGTTAATGATCTGGGGCTTGCCTTCGTCGGCAAGGTTGGCCTTGGGCCTTTCTGGACTTTGGTAGGTCAGTCCCGAGCTACGCCCACGCATCGCAGCTCACCGTCAGCTCCCTCGTCTCCTCCTTCCAGCATGAGTGTATAGCTATCGGGAAGATCTACACGAGGATGCATATGCAAGATTTAATTGGTGGTTTTAATTTAATTAATTACAACACAACACATGACAACCATGGAGTGCATGGTTGGCCACATTCACCTTGACAATCTTTTTGATAGTGACTGTGTACACATTTATACAAATAAATTCAATTAAATTCACAAGAACAGCAAGGGTGTGATCCTAGTCTCCTTAGCAATGCTACACAACCTATCCATAGGGTCACTAGGTGTGGAAGTGGGGTTTTCCATTTAAACCTATTATTAAGCTTAATTAACCTCAAATATTCTTATATATAAATTAATTCATAAAATAACAGTGGGTGGTGATTAATAAGTTCTCTAACTCTAAACAAAGCCACTGAGCAAAGTTCCCATTTAAAAGAGCTATAAATTAATTATACCAAAAATGACAAATTCTAACTACCAAAATAAGATAAATGCATATAAAAATAAATTAACAACTTTTGGATCCAATTTTTCTCACAACTATTCTCTAGCCCAAAACTAGGCTGCACACACAACAAATAGCTCAAGGGCCTTCATAGATTTTAAACTATGCAATTACATTTAAAACTCAACATAAATCAAGAATAAATATTTCTAACAGTTCTAAAATCATGATAAATTCACCAAGGGTGAATCTAGGCATTTCAAGTCTATATCCAGAAATGGAGCATAGAAATCTATTTATTTTTAGCTACAAAAATCATTAAGACAGATCTAGCATAAATACAAAATAAATCCTATTAAAAGACATATGCAGTAAATTTGTGCAATTTTTATTGCAGAGCCTACACATGGCATCTCTGACAACATATCCAAAGTTCAGCTCAAGATCACATCTAGATTTTGAACCTCACGCCTTTATAGGTGGTGAGAAGAGATAAATGCATATAAAAATAAATTAACAACTTTGGAGCAATTTTTCTCACAACTATTCTCTCCTAGGAATAGGGGGCACAACAAATAGCTCAAGGGCCTTCATAGATTTTAAACTATGCAATTACATTTAAAACTCAACATAAATCACAGAATAAATATTTCTGACGTTCTAAATTCATTCGGGTGAATCATGTTTGACAATGTTTGATACCCAAACTTCAAAAAAATTTAAACTAAACTCAACCAATCATTAACAAGATCTAGCATAAATACAAAGATCATCTATTGCAAAGACATATACATAAATTTAGATCAAAGGTTTGATAAGAGCCTACACATGGCTTTTTCTCACAACATATCAAAGTTCAGCTCAAGATCACATCTAGATTTTGACATCTACAACAAAAGTAGTTCAAATGAGTTTGCATTTATTTGAAACTATCCTCAAAAGTATGGCCAACCTTGCAAACGATTTTAAGTGTTTAGGTGAAAGGAAGCAAACAAAATTGGTTTTGCATTTTTATGAGTTTTCTAGGATTTGCTACGAAGTTTCTAAGATTCAACCTATAACCCTAAAAACTTGAGAATCTATTCATACAATGGTCCCTGAAAAGTTTTGGAGTTTCACAACCATACCCTCCATATTTACACAGAGGGCCCTATGAAGATCTCGATCTTCACAATCATATCCCTCGGAGGAGGAGAGATAAAGAATGTTGCTTCCCGACAGGATGCAATAGCCGGCCATGTGGGAAGAGGTGTGGACAAGACTAGGGCCCTCATCTCCTCCAACATTCGACCCATAACATCTTGAACAATGTGCTATAGATAAATCTTGGATGGATCATCATTTATGTCGAATAGGCATGCACAGTGAACTCCTATAGAGAGTGAAGCAAGGTGGGTGCTTTAAAGCGGTGTATAGGCTCGAGTAGGTAAATAATTTGAGGAGGAAGAGGGAGGAGGGCGGTGAAGGCTCGGAAGCGGCTGGCACCAACTGCATGCGGAGAGCAAGAGGCAGGTTTGTTACGAATAGAGGAGCTCACGCCTTTATAGGTGGCGGAACACATTGAATGAGCTTAGAAAATCTAATCGACGAGGGCTACTGATTTTTTCATTTTATGCCTAGTTCAAAGTGTACTGCTGTAGTTGTATGGAGGGTGCTGCTCGATGGGAGCCAAATGCCACTGTGGCGGCGATCCTTCCTAGCATATGGTCGGCGTGATGGGGCGTGTATCATTATGACGTGCGTCGCTTTGGTGTGAGAAAAAATACCACTATCGCTGATGGTTGAAACTTGGCGCCAACAAGTAGCTAGGATGGAGCCAATTCTCGCAGTTTACCCATGTTTGACAATGTTAATACTAGCCAAACTTCAAAAAATTTAAACTAAAAGTGTCTCAACACATATCAGAATTGTAGAGCAACTATAGGAGATCATCTTTTGCAAAGGGCGACATAGGTTTAGATCAAAGGTTTGAGCAAGACCATTAGCCACATATTGTTCATGCACCGGTGAAAAGCAAATGTTCTATACGTTTTGCACATCTTCCACTCAAAATCTCAAATGCCTCAATTATGAAAAGTGTTTTCAAAAGATGAACAACTTTTGTATTGGATTTTAAGTGTTTAGAAAATTTGAAACGCATTACAAAGTTCTAGGAAAGGATATAGAGTTAAAGGGTTTGACCAAGGTTCTAGGGGTTTGACCAAATACAAGGGATTTGACTTGGTTAATAAGGTCATTAGCACTAATAGTGCTAATTAAAACCCGGCCCATCTGTTCGATCGACCATTTACGTCCAGTGTCACGTCAAATTATATCTTTTGTGGAGGAGGAGAGATAAAAGAATGTTGCCAGTCCTGACGATGCATGCCCGCCGCCTCCCCACCGCCAAGTGCCCACTGTCTCACCAGTTGAGCATCCCACCAGCTCAACGATTCAGGACCCATAACATCTTGAACAATGTGCTATAGATAAATCGTTGGATGGATCATCATTTTATGTCGAGGTGGCATGCACACGTAAGCCTTATAGAGAGTGAACGTCGATAATTGTTATGGGTGCCTTTACCCCAGTTCCCATGAGATTCGTTTGAGCGTTTTCGGTTGAGCAGAAAAATAATTTTGAGGAGGAAGAAGGTTGAAGATCCGAAAGTGAAGGACAAGGACACCCAAGATGTTCAAAATGTACATGAGGGAGCAGGTTTGTTACGAATAGTCATCAGTCATCCGAGCTACGGAACACATTGAATGAGCTTAGAAAATCTAATCGACGAGGGCTACTGATTTTTTTTTCATTTTTATGCCTAGTTCAAAGTGTACTGCTCGTAGTTGTATGGAGGTGGCATGCTGCTCGATTGAGCATCAATGTAAAAAGTAGGCTAATGAGGCGGCATATGGCTCTGCTGATGTTTTCAAGAAAAAATATCATTCCGCGGACGCTTTGGTGTGAGAGAAAAAAATACCACTATCTGGCTGATGGTTGAAACTTGAAAAGCTAGCCCAACAATTGTAGCTAGGATGGAGAACCAATGCACCGTTCCAGTCGCAAGTTTGGATCCATACTTTGATTGTGCCTTATCTTTTGATCCACCACCCAGAAAAAAGTGTCTCAACACATCAAATTTATCTCTTCAACAACGCAACGATTGTGGGATGGAATTTAAATTATGATTTTTGCCAGGTGCAGTTACCATATAACCATTCTGGTCGATTACATCCTTTCCTTTTCTCCAATGCTTGAGGATTTTAGTGCCGGCCGGCCATGAGGATCGGATGTGGTTTAAAAATAAAGAAACGAAGCTGGAGGTTGCGCCAACCGCGGAGGACTAATTGTGAAAATGGAAGAAAGGGTATATTGGTATTTTCACGTCGTGCTCGGTGCTGGCCCGGCCCATCTGTTCGATCGATCCATTTACGTCCAGGACAGTGAATCAGTGATTACTCCCGGCCGGCACGGCGGCGCCGCCGTCGATGCATCGCCCCGCCGCCGCCCCCACCGGAGCCGCTCTCGTCCCACCGTTGAGCATCCCACCAGCTCAGGCCGCACACGATTCCCGCCTACTCATCCTCCTCCAGGCCGACTCCCGGCATTGCTGACTTGCTGCATCGCCTTCGGCAGTCCGGCAGAGCCACTCACGTGGTTGGCCAGCTGAGGCATCCATCCACCCCAGGATAGCAGAGATTCGTTCGAGCGTTTTCGGTTGAGCAGAAGAAGATCTTGAAGAAGGTGTTGAAGATCCGAAAGACCAAGGACAAGGACTCCAAGAGCTAGACGCTATTGCCAATAGGCATCTGCCTCCCATGTTTAATCTCTTTGAAATTGTTTCAGTATGAAATTTTTCTCGTGGTTTCTGGATATCCTGATTCTAGTGCTAGTATCATATGGATGTACAGTAATGTCAGTAATCATCAATTAAAAAGTAGCATGATGATGGAGGCTTTATCTGCTGATGTTTTCAACAAAATAAATTAAGTACCATTCAGGATTTCAGAGGTCACTCAGCAAATGATCACTGAATCATACAATGTCTCACAATAAACTGAAAATTGTTATCTACATCACATCTTATCTAAACAATCGATCCCTGTGTGCCAGCGAGCACTTGGGCATTTCCGTTGCCGCAAGGCGCCTGGGTGGCGAGCCCCTCAGCAATAAAACCGGCGAGCGCCTCCGCACGGTGATGCCGCGGGAGAGTTCGTGATCACCGGCGGGGAACTCCAATGCGCCGGCGTGTCTTTGATGTGGGCAAGAGACATCAGGGAATCAACGAATGGGATGGACGGGGGAGGGATTGCGCAATCCACCGGCTGGCGGCGACGAATGGATGGACAGGGAGGGATTGCGCAATCCTTCGGCGGCCGGCGGCGAGAGTGGATGAGGCGGAGCGGTCTGTAGCACATCAGAGGATTTTATTTTTCCGATCTATTATGTTGCCGTGCGGAAGATTTTGTTTTTTTAATGTTACGAAACTACCCCGTTTAGGTTCCGCGAGAAAAAAATTCGCGAATCCTACCCCGAGAGGGGTCTCCCGTTTGCGTTAAACCGACACCCCTACTCATCCTCGTCTGTTTTGGATCGGACGCGCACGCTGTGCTTGCTAAAACGATGAGACACGCCGAGGGGATCTCGTCCTCCCCTTATCCTTTTCCTCCTCCCCGTGCTCATCTTATCCGAGGGTGAGGTCATCAAGCCATTATGGTGGACGGCCGGCGAGGGAGGGAGGCCACACTCTGAGGATCTCTGACCAGCGAGGGAGAGAGGCCACATGTCGAGAATCTCCAGGTGGAGGCGACGCGCGGTGCTGGCAATGGAGGAAGGCTTCACTCTACGGCACTCCATTCACCGCGAATCTCCGGCAAGTGGCGGCGCGCATAGAGCGGAGCGGCTGTCATGCGTAGCGAGATGAGGGGAGCCGACGCTCGCAAATGGAGGGAGGCGACGAGATCGGGTCTGCTACCCCCATGCCCTGTAGCTCTACTCCAAACCCTCGTCGTGATTCATATCGCGGCGGCGCCGTCCCCTACGAGGAGCAAACGGAGGGAGGCGAGTAGGCGACGCGAGGTTCTTCGTCGAGCTGAGGGCGTGCGCTTGGGCAACCTGGTGATTGATTTCATCCCAGAAGTTTGACACTCTTTATGCTCTCATTTTGTGTTGCCGTAGATTGTATTAGCAATACCACTCAGTTTCTTTTGCAGGTTGAAAAACTCATTGTAGAATTGAATAAAATCTTGGCACATGATGTTGTCGATGAGGCAGGGGCTTGGATAAGCAAGCTTGAGCCAGAGTCCTGGCAGCTGTTTGACTTTTCCCCCAAAGCCATCCAGGAGCAACTTCTGCTTGAAAGGGATCCTTATGGCAATGTTCAGGTAAAGCTGAGAAAATTATCTATTCACAACTTTCTTAGTCTTGTGGCATGGTTCTTTCTGTTGATAAGGATGCCAGTAAGCTGGACATTCTGACTGGTGTTGAAAATGTTATTTCAGGTTTCAAAAATTAAAACTGAATTGGAGAAGAGAAAAGCTGATGAGGGAAGATACCATGCAAGCTTCAGAGTACAATTTCACTTCTTTGTGTAAGTACTAAATAATACACTTCAAAAATCTGTCCCCCAACTCTTTCTCATGCAGGTTGTCTTTTATTTTGCAGATACGAAGGAAGGTGTGGTCTTCGTAGTACTTTGATTATAGCAATTGCTATGCATTAGACTAAGGATCTGGTGCCCTTCTCTAAAGTGGGAAGACATGACTTATTACCTCGGTATGTTCGCTTATCTTGTCATGTCATGTCTACTCATGAGGCATATTCACATTGTGCATTGTAAGACAGGTATCAGTGTTCAGTAATGTAAACATCACATCCCAGTATTCATAGTTGCCATAAAAAAAAAGTGGATACAAAGTCATGGCTACTGGTGACATATAAGAATTTCACAATATAAACAAAGGCTTACAACATTAGGTTTACCCTTTTGTAAAAAAAAAGATTTCCTGCCAGCTTGTGTATTTGCATGATTGAATTGCCATTTTCTTTTACTCAGGTTTGGCAACCAAAGAAGTGAAATGTGAGATTGAGTAGAGCACACCTTTACTTTGCTACCAAATGAGGAGTAATATTGAATATAACTGAAATTAACAAGTAATATTGTGGAGAATTTTTTATTTTCAACTGAATCATCTGCCTATGAAATGCGAAGACAAAGGCAGTTGTAGTTTTAAGAGTAAATTGCACTGGGGGTACCTAAACTATTTGACGGATAACAGATAGGTACTCGTACTATAAAACGTAACATGTAGGTACTCGATCTATAATTTCCCTCATCCAACGGTACAAACTTGGCCACGCATGCGCCAAAGATCCCACGTGGACGTGCCACTTGGCCTAGTGGACTCTGTGACATGGGGACTTTTCGAAACCCCCGCCCATTGTTTCTCCCTCCCATTCACCTCCTCCCCAACGCCGTTTCTTTCCCCATCGCCTCGCCGGACGAATCCTGGAATCGCCGCCGCCTCCTCCATTTCCGACCGCGCCCGCCCATTGATAGGGTTTGTCGCACAAGGAGTTTCCACCCGCCGCATCCTCTTCGTTGAGGCACGGCGGCACCATGGCTTGTCCGCGTCGATTGAAGGAGCAGGAGAACCAGACACGGCCAAGGTGCCTCGGCTACCTTTCCATCCTATGATTCTTGATTGTGGTGTCATCGCTATTCAATTTGTACATTTGTTTGTTACGCCAAGAATCTAAAATTTTAGGGTTTTGTTCATGTTAGGGCACGGTGAGGAATTCTGTAGAAGTACATCATGGGGCTTTTTACGTGGATCCGTTACAATCGGTCTATTTGGATTGCAAGGTGGATGTTTTGACTCGCAGCGATCTTGGAGTTTTAGTGCAGTTCAAGAGTTAAGTGTGATGCTAGGTTAAGGAATTGACATGTTCTCGAGAAGGATGTTGCAACTGGGTTGCGAATTGTGGAGTCAGATGCAGAAACACTAATCATGAAGCAACTTGCATACAAGGTTAGCAAGTTTGTGCTGTACTTTGATAGCTACAACTCTTTTGATGACAAAGCATGGAAAGAAGACATTGTGAACAATCCAATGAGTACACTGCCTGAAGTGTTTAGTCCAAGGAAGCGAGCACCTGGAAGACATGATGATGATGATGATGGCAGCAACATTAGTGATTTTGTTGGCAGTACAGATGGGGACTTCGAAGACAGTGACTATCTAGTTGATGACCAGGATGATGACCTATTTTGGGACAATGTTGATGATGGGGTGGTTGATCAGGGGGCAGCTATGGGCATTGTAGTTAGCAGAGGACACAATAGAAATGCACCATATGGTAGAGAGAACATGCAAACACCTAGGCAATGGGATGAACTATCTTGTAATGAGGATGAGTTAGAGTTACCTGATTCTGATGAAGAGGGACAGGTTGGGGCTAACATGAAGACCTTCAGGCCAGAGGATATGGGGAACCCCATTTTCAAGATAGGGATGAAGTTTGACTCAATCCAAGCTTAGAGGCACTCAGTCTGATATCAAACATAGGGTTGAGATTAAGAGGCCAATAAATGACAAGAAAAGGATCAAAGCATATTGTGATGACAATTGTCCATGGAACTTGTATGCTTCATTTGACTCAAGGATGAAGTGCATCTTGATCAAAACTTATGTTGGGGATCATACTTGTCAGAAGAAGTGGGAGCTGAAGAAGTGCACTGCAAAGTGGCTTGCTAACAAGTATTTGGATAGGTTTAGGGCTGATGAGAAGATGAGCTTGACCCATTTTGGGAAGACTGTTCAGTTGGAGCTCAATCTGACCATATCAAGGATGAAGCTGTCTAGGGCAAGAAGGATGGCATGGAACATCATTTATGGGGATGAAGTGAAGCAATTCAATGAGCTCAGGAACTATGGCCATGAACTTAGGAAGACCAACCCAGGCACTACCTTCTTTGTAAAATGCATTGGTGGTTTGTTCAGTTCACTGTATGTTTCTTTGGATGCATGCAAGAGAGGTTTCCTCAGTGGTTGTAGGCCTGTTATCTGTTTGGATGGCTGCCACATCAAGACCAAGTTTGGAGGGCAGCTGCTAACTGCTATAGGTATAGACCCAAATGACTGTATATACCCTGTGGCTATGGCAGTGGTGGAGGTAGAAAATCTACCATCATGGAAGTGGTTCTTACAGACCTGAAAGAAGACCTTGGGATTGAAAACACCAGTCCATGGACCATAATGACAGATAAACAGAAAGGTCTTATCCCTGCTGTTCAACAAGTGTTTCCTGATGCAGAGCACAGGTTCTGTGTTAGACACTTGTACTCCAATTTTTCAGGCAAATTCAAAGGAGAGAACTTGAAGAATCAACTGTGGAGGTGTGCTAGAGCTAGTACACTGGTTAGGTGGAATGAGGAGATGGAGAAACTTAGAGTTCTCAACAAGGATGCCCATGCCTGGTTAGAAAAGATGCCACCAAACACATGGTGCAGGGCTTTCTTTAGTGAGTACCCAAAGTGTGATATCCTCTTGAACAATACTTGTGAAGTTTTCAACAAATATATATTGGAAGCCAGGGAGCTACCTATCTTGAGCATGCTACAAAGGATCAAGGTGCAGATTATGACCAGACACTACAACAAGCAGAAAGAGGCGGCTGAGAAGTGGGGACACATGATCATATGCCCCAAAATAAGGAAGAAGTTAGCTAGGCATGCAGAGATGTCTAACACCTGCTATCCTATACCTAGTGGCGCTGGAATTTTTGAGGTTCATGACAGAGAATGGCAGTACACAGTGAACATTACAGCTAGGAAATGTGAATGCAGAAGGTGGGACTTGACAGGCATACCATGTAGTCATGCAATTGCTTGCCTCAAGCATGAGAGAAAACCAGAAGACTCGGTGCTCCCTTCTTGTTACTCTATCGAGGCTTACCAGAATGCATACAGCTTCCAAATATTTCCATGCCATGACAAGACTGCCTGGGAAAATGTTGGAGGTGAAGTAGTGCAGCCACCTAAGTATGAGAAGAAAGCAGGTAGACCACCTAAGGCAAGGAAGAGAGCAGCACATGAAGTTCAAGGTAGCAATGGACCAAGACTATCCAAACATGGTGTAACCATTCACTGCAGTCACTGTGGAAAACCTGACCACAATGTGACAACATGTGCTGCAAAGAAAGCAGGAGAACCAGCTGTTAAGAAAAGTAAAAGGTCAAGTATTGAACTGGAAGATGAGGAAGCAAGGCATGAAGAAGAACATGTCCAGGTATGTGCAACCACAATGCCTTTTTTTCCCTAGTTCACTGCAATTTTTTTCATGCCTATGTTCACTGCAATTTGTTTCAGGAAGAATGGCCTGAAGAACATGTTCAAGCTGAAACAGAGGCATTGCTGTCCCAAGTGGAGAACCCCATGTTGTCACAGCTACATGATGAGGTACCACAACTCAGCAACATTTTTTCATTACAATATTTGTCAAAATTCAAACCTGATGGTCATGTCTCACATTAAGCAGGCATTCTAGACTGTCACACAAACACCAATGAGTGAACCGCCGAGGTTTTCATCATTTCCCGCCTCCCACCACCTAGGCAAGCTCGACTTACAACAACAACTAAGGCTGGTAGAACAGCAAGGAGCAAGGCAAGGACCAACACAAGCAAGGCAGGGACCAACACAAGCAAGGCAGGGACCAACACAAGCAAGGCCAAGAAGGGTTAATCTAGGCTGTGGCTGACCTTTTGTAGATAAGTTAGAACAGCAAGAAGTTAGTTAGCTTTTGTGCAAAAACAATTGGCTTTGGAGGAGCAACTGTAGTTACCTCTTTTGATGCAACTAAAGTTGCCTTTTGTGCAGTGATGACATAGCTATAGGTCATATGCAGGAAGTATGGTTATGTTAGGATGTAATGCAAGCACCAAACCGAGATGTAATGGATGCTAGTTGATATATGCAGTTCTCACGAGAATCACATTCTTGTCAAATGCATCATATATTTTGTGCTTTTTTTTGAGTATCACATTGCTGTCAAATGCATCATATATTCAGACCTGGGATCACAAACTCAGTTGCAAATCGGTATGAAACATCCATTCATTTCACTGGAACACATTGGCATTAAACAAGCCACTTCATTAACTGGAATTAAGGTACATTACAATTGGTCTTACAATTCCTACTTCCTGTTCATTAATAGAAAGATGGCATAAAGAGCATTCAGGACTGCAACAACAAGAGTGCAAACAACTCCAATTTGCCCAAGGATTACTAGCTTCTTCAACTTTGCATCTAAGCTACCTAAGATTGCCTGAACATTGTCTCCGCATCCAAGCTGAACGAGCTCAACTCGTGGACAGGTTGCTCGGTCTCCACTCTGGTGGCTCCAATCACACCTTTGCCAATGAGCATTCTCTCGTACTTATCAGCAAACAAGTACCACAGGCAAGTCCTTGGATCTGCGAAAGAGATTAGGGATTCATGTTACACTAGAACCCAGGCACTAACACAAATCATGCATCATCATGCCGGTGCACTTGAAGAAGACGGACCCGGGGACCTTGGATCCCGGCCCAGAGATGAGCTCGAGAATCTCGACCCGTGCATGGGCACGGCACCGGTGGAAGCCGATTTCCCGGGTTTCATGGCACTACCGAGGGCTTGTAACTGGCCCGAGGCGGTGAAGACTGATGAAGACGCGTCCATGGGATCCGGATGAGGTGGGACACGGCGAGGGCTCATCGCATGGCGGCGCGAGGCGCTCGAGCAGATCGACGATGGCGGCGGGCGGCGCTGCAGCCTGGAGCGGTGAGAGATTGGGGAAAGGGAAGGAGAAGGACTGAGAAGAGAGAGAGACAAATGGGCAGGGGCGTTTTCATAAAAAAGCCCAGGGGTTGTAGCGTGCATGGCCATCGTGGCACATCCACGTAGGACGCTGGCGCATGCGTGGCCAAGTTTGTACCGTTGGAGGGGGGAAATTATAGATCGAGTACCTACATGTTACGTTTTATAGTATGAGTACCTATCTGTTATCCGTCAAATAGTTTAGGTACCCCCAGTGCAATTTACTCTAGTTTTAACTCTACCTATACTGCTATCATGGGAGTGTTTTTCCTGGAACTGTTACTCTGCTTATAACTTCTTTTGCATTACAGATTACAGTCATCAGTTCTACATTCTCAGCCAAAATCTACAGTGGGAACTCCTGTGTACATTACTCCAGAGGTTCTTTTGAAGAAGGAATACGATGGAAAGGTATTATGCACATCTCTACTTTGCTGTTTCTGCCCAATGCACGTATGAATGCTCTCCACTTGAGAAGCAATTTTTCCTTATAAAGCATTTGTATTGTTTACACACGTACAATGTTATGATAGGGAACTATGTTGGAGTATTAGTTCGGTCACTAACTCTTTGTCCCTGAACCTTGGTTGTTGACGTCTGTTCTTGTGGAGCAACCCTTTACATGATGCTGGTTGGTGCATATCCATTTGAGGGCTCAGATGAGCCAAAGAATTTCGGGAAGACAATTCATGTTTTATTTGCAGCTGTATTTTCATCGATCTTTCTGCATTAGTTACATTTTGATTGCAGATACTAATACAATTTATTTGGTAGAGAATATTGTGTTGTTTTTGGTCTCTCATTAGTTGCTTGGAAGCTTACCTCATATGCAGTCTCATAAGAAGTAACTAATTCTTTACTTATATTTCGTTCGAAGTAACTAATGAAATATTCAGTGACACAATAAGTAACTAAGTCTGAATTTTTATTTGGTAGGATGTAACACATGTTGCCGTTGCCATCTTAATGCAATCATATTAACAACATGCTTATAGCATAATGTACTTCTATGTTTTCGCATCACTATCTACATAATATCATGATGTGACCCATAGATTTTTTCGATGCACCCACCCTATATATGTATATACATTATCAAAGCAACCCATAACTTCTTGTTGTTGTTCCTTAACAGCAACTCCCTTCACTAGGAAGTACCTCCTCATGTAGTCAGTTGCTTATTTGACTCAGAAGTACCTTCTCATTCTACTTATCTGCCTAGTAAGTAACTTTAACATATTTTTGCATCAGCACAAAGTAACAATATAAAGCATAGTTATACATAGCATAGAAAGTAATAAGTTATACGAAGATGTAACATATGTCCTCTACGGAGCAACTCAATTATAATGTGAGTCATAGCACCCGTCTTTGTCTGTGTACATTCTTTCTTTTCTACTTCTTACACAACCTGTTGTGACACTTGTCTGCTATGTGTTCTTTTGAACCACAAACTCCACGAATCCTATTATCCGGCACCCCTGCCAGGCTGAAACCTAGCTTTCTTGTTGAAATGGGATGGGAGGGCCATTCATGATTCTATCTGATCCTGACTCCGTTCAGGAAATAACTAATCATTGTTTACATTTATATAGGAAGTACCATTTCTCTCATTTGGAAATAACTAGGCATCTATTTACATTAGATAGGTAGTAACTCTTTGCCCCTGGTTGAAACACATAAAATGTATTCCAACATTTTCAAATGTAGCTGAGACTATAATTGGCATGTGAATTTTTGTGGACAAAAAATATGTGCTTCCATGACCATTTGAGTGGCAGGGAAACTTGTGTACAATGAGTTTGGGATAATGCTGATCTTTTTCTCCTATCACAAAGCCATGCATGAAGGGATTTTATTTGTGTATGAGAAAAATCATGTGGTTTTGCTTGTAGATATAACACTATATTTGGTGTGTTTCTTTACACTGACCATTTTTTTTCTGTGCTTAGAATGCATCACATGGCATATGTTATTCAAACACTAGTTATTTCTCATAAGAACCTGAGTTCTTACTGCCTTTTTGTGTTATTACTTAGTCCATATTAGCAGCCACCAGATCAGAACATTCAAGGAGTAACTAGTCACACATTTGAATTCCTTCGGAAGTAACTTGATTTTAGTTTAAATGTTGTAGAAAATAACTAAGATCCTGATCTGAGCATTCAAGAAGTAACTACTAACTAGGCATGCATTGGGATCTACCGCAAGTAACTTGATTTCAATTTCGATATTGTAGGAAGTAACAAAGGTACTGATGTGTACATCCAACAAGTAACAAGGCATGCATTTGAAGCATACCGAAAGTAACTTGATTTTAGTTTCAATGTCGTAGGAAGTAACTAAGATTTTGATCTGTGCATACAGAAAGTAACATGACATGCATTTGAATCATACTTGGAAGTAACTTGATTTTAATTTCAATGTTGTAGGAAGTAACTAAGCATAGTATTAGATTATATATGCACATTCAGATGTTTCTTTACACGCACATTCATTTTTTTCAGCAAAAGGGTCAATAAGAAGGAAATCCTAAAGTCTTCACACATCAGAGGTGGCAGTGCTGAGGAGCAATCAAGGAGTAAACACCCCAATGCTTGGATTTGATGTGTCAGCAATTAATTTTCCTTATAAGAGATATGTACAACTAGTTAACTTTTTTTTAGATAGCTTTTGCTCCTAAAGGATTCTAAAGAACAGGGAATAGCTACCTGAAACAAACAGACAACAAGACAATAATGCAGGTGTGTGTGTGTTAACACAAACATACAACAAGACAATGTATTGTTAGCTATGAATATGCTTTTAATTGCTAATGCCAATAAATATTTTTTCTCCCCTTTAGAAATGATTCAAGATGTTAACTTGAATCTATTTGCTTCCAATTTTTGTTATTAACCAGGCAATTTTCTAATTTTCTTTTCTATGCTTTTTTATACTTCAAGCTTGGGTTGGTCTGTCATTTTGTCACACGCAAATGGTCTGTCGCGGGCACCGCTAGTTTTGGCGGCGCAGACCAGCCCAACTCTGTGTACTCCAGTTATTAAGAGATGTAAATGATTGCGTCTGACGCGGGCACCGCTAGAGTTTAGGCGGGTGCAGACCAGCCCAACTCTGTGTAGGTAAGAGATGTAAATGATTGGTTCCATAAATGGAAAGGTTACTAATTATGGGGGGTTCTCCCTCTAACACTAAAAGGATAGGGCTCTCTGTGTAGTCAAGTCCTTTTCCTTATGCGGCGCTGGTTTTTACGTGGAAGGTTTGATTTTAGTCGAAGACCGCCCGTCCGCACGAATCCTACACGATTTAGGACTGACGGACGAAAATCGCACCGTTGCAGCAGAACGCATGAAGGATTCGTTCCTTGCTTTAATATTAGTAGGTAGAGATAAAGTAAGATATTTTATTTTCCAAACTCCTTCGCCAATCCAAACACCTGCACAGATTTTCTTCGTTTAGAATCCTCCGTTCATGTGTTTGTTCCTATACTCTTACGGTTTGTTCCTGTGTTTTCTCCAGATATACCCTTCAATTCAAGTGAGATTAGTTTGATTTTGTTGGCTCACTCTGTCAAAGCGACGCCTTCGGCGGCGATCTTCCTGGGTTTCCCTCCTCCCCGCCAGAAAATTTGAACGCAAAAGCAAACATGGATCGCAGTGGTTGCACAGTGCTTCTGCAATCTGCACATCCAATTTCATAGATTCCAGCACCCACTTTTCAGATAGGACGTGCGAATTGAACACCAGTGCGGCAGTGCCAGACTCTGTGTCTCTGTCAGACTTGGCAGTGCAAATCCTCCCCATGCTTGACTCTGCAGTAAACTGGTCGTCGTAGATGTGAGCTTGGAATACGCAATTACGCAGCGTGTCGAATTCGAACAATTAGTCCCTGGATTTTTCAGCAACCACACGACATCACAAATAAAGTATGAAGCTAGACGAATCAGTGGTTCAGACTGTTCATGTTTCTTTCTTCTTTTTTGCGGTAGGGATCGGTGTTCATGTTGACGTCTGCGTGAACACGGCGACAAGTATCCTGCCGCATGCAGCACCAAGCATTCACTGTAACATTCAGAGAATTGAAATCGAAAAAATAAAGAATCCAATTGAATTGAGCTCGAAGTGTGTGCCCGCCGGACGCCGGTGCAGCCGCCAGCCGGCCGTCCCTGCCGCCGCAGTGATGGCCGGCAACCACCCATGCACCCTCTCCTCCGCCCAGCAGTAAATGCTCATCCATATCCTCTTCTTTGTAGTAGTATACCGTTGCTGTGGTTCCAAGAGTACGGTGTCGATGTACTCTAGCACGTCGGAGTATGTACGAGTAGTCAGATGGTAGAAGTAGAACGCGCCGTGTTGTACTTGGACGCGTTCACGTGGTCCGCGTGGCGAGGGCGACGCCGGCGAGGTCGCCACCGCCGTACTCCTCCAGCACCACGAGCAGGTTGCCGCTGGGCTTCAGCCACGACCGCGGCACGTGGTACCACCTCTGGGAGGGGTCGCCGCAGCCCGAGAGGCACCGGCCCTCGCGGTACGTCCCGGCGTAGCCGCACCGCCCGCAGCCGCTGCCGGCGGCACGGTACGACCAGTACCGCCCGGCGTGGTGCCCGTTCACCCACACCTGGCCCTTGCCCATGCTCCCCATGTCCAGCGCCACCGGCGAGCTCCCCGCCGGCGCGTTGAACAAGGCCTTGTGCCATGTCAGTGGCTGCTTGCCGCCGGGACCGGCCCACTCGACGGTGGAGCTGCCGGTGACGGTGTGGAGCCCCAGCGACTCGCCTTTCAGGCCGACCTGCGCCGCCGAGATTCAGAATTCATCAGTGTGTCTGAGCTTCGACTGAACAAAGGCGAAAACATTTTTTTTATTTCTGAAGGTGTTATTAGAGACACACACCTGATATGTCCATTTCTGATGGCTGAGGTCCCTCTTCCCTTCGTTCAGCCCGGAGAGGGTCACTGGCCCCAGGACGCCGACGTTCCACGACTCAAAATGGTTCCCGGTGTTCTACAGAATACCGCCGGCAAAAAATGTCGATGTTAGGAACATGTTTTTTCAGCAAGATGATCTTGTTCAGGAGTGGAATTATCTGTCTGTGATCGATCGACTTACAGGAAGGCCAACCGCGGAGCTTAGGATGGAGATCTTGTTGCTGCCCTGCCACATCTTCACATGCTCATTGAACGTCAGTTTCGGGTTTTCGTAGCCGCCATAAACGAATCCTAAACCACGAGCATTCAATTAATATGATACTTGGCCCTGATGTGATCAGCGTTGCAATATGGTAGATGTTAAGTACCGTATGATCTCCCATTGACAAACACTTGCATGGAGTGTCCAGCAGAGTAGACAGTGAGCTGAGGCCACTGGCCAGACTTCAGGAACTGCTCGTTTGCGCCAATGTTGACCCTGCCATGAGCATAATTCAAAGTTAAGGAAAATCCATCAGTTTGGAAAAAAAAATATATTGTCATTTTGGAGCCTTATCATGGTCAGTCAGTCACTCACTGGGTGGTGTACCACAGATAATCCGACTTGTCCCATGTCAAGCTGAGCTGCTCAACTAATCCATCCTTTGTGAAAGCGCTGTCATCCAGCGAGTTTGTGTCCTCACTGTAGGACTGCCATGCGAACTGTAACACGGGATTCATTTTCGGCAGCAGAGTTGGCTCCTTCACCTACACAATTATCACATTTTCTAATTAGACTACATGATCCCATCTGGCCTACATAAAGAATGAAAATTCAGTCTTCAGTAATCACTCACCGTTGCAGTGTTGAAGACCGCAGTTTTGCAGTCAGGCAGAATGCTGATGGACCAAGCAGGGAGGTCATAGTGACGCCCATTGAACCTGACTTTCACAGCAGAATTCATGTGGTAGTTCGACAAGAATGCAGCACAGGCTCCATTCTTTGACTTGAAGACATATGCCTGAAAAATTGATCTATCCATGAATATCTGCTGATATTTTTCTTGTATTAGGGAAACCATTGTCATGTGGGACATTCTTAGCTACATATACCTTCTCATAGTTTCCAAGTGATTGGATTGTTGGATCGCCAGAAACCAACACAGGTTCAGCCTGCTTGATGGCCCTGTGCAGGTCCCTCAGGTGACCCCATTTTGGTTGCCTAAGCAGACCTGAAAGGTTAACCCCATGATTTTTCAGATGCCGAAGAACAAGTAAAATACACTGTAAACTTTCTGGAAATATCTCTCAACAGCCAACAGGAATTCATGTTCATCAAAGATGGCAATCACTGCGTACCAAATTCGTCAATCGGGGCATCATAGTCATAGCTGGTTGCGATAAAAGGGCCACCAGCTGTGCGCCCAAAGTTCGTTCCTCCATGGTACTGCGTCAGATTCAGAACATGCAAATGTGGTCACCACAGCTAGAACTGCATTCACTGCAACGGCAGTACTGGTGTGACCAGCATGGTTTCCTAAGTTCTTACCATGTAATAGTTCACAACCGACCCTCCCTTCTGAATGAACCGTGCCACGGCAAAGGCAAGGTCCTCCACTGGCCGGTGAGGCACAGCACCTCCAAACTTGGTAAACCTTGACATGGTAACAATGTAAAAATTAGGCAATTCTGAACAATCAAAATGCCTTCACAGGATCGAAGTGACTCCAGAATAAATTGGGTGAATTCGGCCGAGAGAAGTACCATCCAGTCCACGCCTCGGTCCACATGGCAGGCTTGTACTTCTTGTTCGGGGTGAAGTAGTCACAATAGAAGCCATTGCAAGTATTGATCTGCCATGATCAATACACACAGTGACACAAGGTAAGAATCAAAACAGCTAGATAAAAAATTCAGTTATTTGACAACAGTCACACAGCTGTTGAAGATGGAGCAGTAGTGCGCAACGCACCACAGGGTCAGGTGCATCATCCTGCTTGCACATCACCCATGGCACGCCGGTGTTGGTCCCAACCGCCATCTGGGCTGCCCAATTTGCATAAGGCTTGGCGCCGCTGCCAACAACGGACTCCATCGGGCCGAACTCATTTTCCACCTGCGCAATCGGCGAATGAGCTTGTCAGTTGAGCTCCTATTTCAGCTCCATTGCAAAGTTCATTCAAGGGAACCGAGAATTCACCTGAGCCATGATGATAGGGCCTCCCTGCCACTCGAATAGCCCCTCGGACTTCATCATCGACACTATCTTCTCCACGAACTTCTGCATCGCAGCCTGTAGTACCAGCAAGGAAACAGCAGGAATCAGACACATTCTCACCCCAATTGGTGAACAATGGAAGAAGAACAATTTATTTCAGTGTTATAACCCATAACAAAAACTCAAATCTTTTTTGGTGAAGCTAGTTCGCTACCTTGAAGGGGCCATTGTCCGTCCTGAACCTGATGCCAGGCACATACTTGAGCCAAACAGGAAAGCCACTGAAAAGAACACAGAAGGCATCGATTGCAATGTCAGTCACAGTAGTTCTAGTGACAAAATCGAATTACAGAACCAAGAACAAGCGATCAGAAATTCAGAATCTGCAAGCCAAGGGTGCTGGTGAATACGCTACCCGAAGTTCCATTCGGCGCAGACGTAAGGGCCGATGCGGAGGTGGACGTAGAGGCCGGCCTGCTTGGCGAGCTTGACGAAGCGGACGAGGTCGTAGCGGTCGGCGAAATGGTACTGCCCCTGCGCCGGCTCGTGGCCGTTCCAGAAGACGTAGGTCTGGATGACATCGAGGCCGCCGTCCTTGGCCTTCTGGATCAGCCCGGGCCACATCTGCCATTCGATTCCGAGCAGCAAGAAGCAGTCAGTTCAGAGATGCCAGCGGAGCTGCGGAGGCTTCTGGTTCCTGAAGCTGCAGAGCGCCGCCGGAGCAAGCTGCATTTGGGTGCAAGAAGCGGGTGTCGGGAGGAGGCGGCCATGGGCGCGGGCGGGTACCTCGGGCGTGCTCCTGGGGTAGTGGATGGAGCCGGAGATGAGGATGCGGCGGCGGCCGTTGATGACGAGGGAGCGGTGGTCGTAGGAGACGGCCGCATTGGCGGCGGAGGCCAGGAGGGAGGCCGCCAGGAAGGCAGCGAGCAGGATGCGCCCACCGCAGCCGCAACCGCCGTCGGCGGCGACAAGAGGCGGTAGCGCCCCGGCCATGGTGTGCCCGCCGCCCGCCCACCCCACCTCGCCTCCAAGAAGCAACGCTCCCTAGCTTTTCTCGAGCAGGGACTTGCTGCTTCTTTGGCTTCTTGGCCGAGTGGAGTGGCAACGGCCAACGGGAAGGGCGTGAGCCGGTGGGGAGTGAGGTGGCGCTTTTATCGAGAGGGTGAAGGGGACGGCAATGGCGAGCGGGGAGTGCGCCAGCTTTATGCTGATGCTGCTTTTGTTTAGTTTTTTTGTTTTTACCCCGTTTGTTTGATCTCTCCGCCTTTTGCCGCCGCTTTTGAAGATGGTTACCGCCGGCTAGCCGCCGAGCTTCCACTGTGGAGTGTGTGCGAGCACGGGAATGGTGGAGGGAGATGGAGTGGTGGTGCCAATCTGCCATAGGAGGCTTTTATGGATGCTGCCAAACTTGCCAAGCTGACTAGCTGAGCAAGGTTGAAGGCCGCGAAGAGCTGAAGAGGAGTGCGAACAGCCAAACAGGGAACGGTGGTATTTATCCCGAAAAAAAAGGAAACGGTGGTAGAACGGGTGGGCTCCACATCCGTTACGAAGCACCTGCTCCGCTGCTCCTCCTGCTCGTGTTCCTTTTCTTTGTTTTGGACCTCTATTCTTTTGCGTTAATATTTCGGTAAAAAAAAATGGTTCACAGATCAAGAGAGAGATAAGGGAAGCTAACTACCCCTCCGTCCTGAAATATAAGGCATTTAAGGGTTTAAAATTTGTCCCTAAATATAAGGCATTTTAGGAGTTTTTGTAAGTACTCAATCAACTCAATTAAAAACTTGCCAAATATTACACTTGTTAACTAGAAAACTTACCTTTAATTATCATTGGCTAAGGGTATACTCCCTCTGTCCTGAAATATAAGGCATTCTAAAATTTTTAGGACATATTAAAGATGTGGGAAAATGTCACATATACCGGCGCTTTTCGGCATCGGCGGGCCAGTTCCATGGGAGGAGAAGGTAGTGGACGGGCTTCTCAGATCCGGGTCGTGGCCTGCGTCAAGGTGGGCAACGGAGGAGGCTTGCTATCGGGTGTCGGTTCTTGGAGCCTACCTTGCCCTGACTAAGTTCCGGGGAAGGGTTTGGTTTTCTGTGGCCGCTCCCGAGGGGAGTTCGGCAGTGGCCTGTGGCGGATGGTGGTCTCGACCGACCTCATGCTCTCGTGTGTGGACCTATCTCGTGGCCTAAGTGCAGGGGTTCACCGTGTGCAGGCGTGACGTGATGACGGTTGGTCGCTGCCGCGGGTCGCTTTCATCCTTCGGTGCCCCCTTGGGAAGATCTGGGCCCTTCCAGTCGGTGTCAGTCTGCCGGCGAGCTAAGTTGAGTGTCGCGACTTTCGTGTCGTTGGTCGTCGGTCTGGTCGAGGGGAGCCTAAGTGCTTGCCCCTCACACTACTTATGGTCTACGGCCAGTGTTGTGGAGCGGCTCAACTTTTTCTTCGTCGTCGGGTTGGCATTGGACGGAGCTTCGGGCGAAAGCTTTACCCGGCTATGGAGTTGGTGTCAACAGCGACGACGTCTTCGGGCTGTCGTGTACCTTTTTGGAGGCGTTGTTGGGTTGCTTCTTGCTTAGTTTTGTTTTTCCAGGTGAAAACCTTTCTCCGGTTGTCGGAGGAGCGACGGTGACGGCTTCGACGTCGTTTCCTTCTTGAAGGCGTCGCTTTGGAAATCATGACCTGCTTCACCTGTGGAGGAATGGCTAGGCGGGCCTTTGAAGAGTTGAAGCCTAATGGAGAAGAAGATCGAAGCTTAGTCTTCTTTTTCTTTGTCTTAGTGTTTTTTTCTTGTTTCATTCTTTTCCTCGATGCGAGGTTTAGAGTCTAAGAACTCTAGTTTCGTGTAACATTTCGTGTAACACTTGTGGATATAGTCATATAGAGGCTGGATTTTAATCCTAATCTAAAAAAAACTATATAGGATGCCACTTATACGTTGTTAGAGCATCTCCTAGAGTCATCCTAAATTTTACTCTCTAAATCCTCATTTAGAGAGTTGTTTGCATAAAAAATCGTTTTCTATATCTTTTCACTTTCCAACAAGTTTTCTATTTCTTATGTGCACTTTATGAGTCATTCTCGTCTTCTATATTTGACTAGCGAAAAATCTGAAATAGAAGATAACTATATTTGGATGACCATTTAGGTAAGTTGGGAAGACATTTTTTTCAAAAAATCTCTATTTCTACCATTTAGAAATAATATAGAGAGTCTCTCGAAAATGCTCTTACACATCCTATTAGCCATGCTTTTTGTGTGTAAGCAAAGCACGACGTGCCATGTTTGCTTGTTTTTTATGACAGTTGATGTCAATGAAATCAATGTGGTCCATCTACTTCCATATACTATCTACGTAACATTTTACTTTTTCTTTTTGCATATAAGGTCATGCTTGGAATGGAGGATTCCCAAAGGAATTTCAAAAGAATGTACTTCCCATATTGTGATGACATCGCACTGCGTCCGGAACGGAGGAATCATGCTCACCATTATTCCTCAGGAAGTATTGTGCCCACGTAATTCATAAACAAAGGAAAGGAAACATCCACTCGGAGCCCCTGGAAAATCTTCGTGCGTGTGATAGAGTGGCTAACCCAAGTGCATTTATGGTTAAAAGAACAAAATATTTTAAGTTTTTAACTAACCTATCATTAAGGTCTAGTGTGATTTTACCACGTAGATGTTCACTAATTCTTGTGATATAAAGTTCATTTGTTCCAAACACCCATTTCATATCAAGTTTCTGTGTTTTTTCTATCCTCTATTTTGCTACTACACTCGCACCTTATTTCTAAGATTTTCCCATTTCTGTATTTTCTATTCCTTTGTTCCAAACTTGTCCTAAACCGCTATTTGTATATTCAGACTTTAGAAAACCGTGGAAAATTGCCATTGTGCTTCCGTGATGCACGGGCACTAGCAAAACAAACACAAAGCAATGTATGTATTTACTCCCACATGAACTCTTTTTCGGATTTTAAAATCGCTACCGTGGGAGGATAACTCTTTTCGGATTTAATTAAAATCGCTGAAAATGGACGTGGAAGGAAACTCTGACACGGGTGCACTTTCGGAGGCACGAAGCGCGTGCCGACCCTTTTCCCCGTGGACGCGACCATGGCATGTTTGCTCCCAGACAAGCAGATGTTCCAAACATTAAAAGAACACGGGCCAGGGGTGATGCTGCTGCTGTGGGCTCCGGTCAAAACATGGACTCACTCTGTATCGAAATATTTGTCGTTATTGACTTTTTCACAACTTTGACCATTCGTCTTGTTCAAAAAATTATGTAAGTATCATTTACTTAACTTGCTACATGTTTTAGTGTTGCAGGTATTTTAAGTTTGACTTATCCTTTTACACATTTGCGATAATTTTTTTAATAAGACGAATGATCAAAGTTGAAAGAAAAAATCAACAGCGACAAATATTTCGATACGGAGAGATTATAAAAATCCAAATCCATTCAGCATTTTTTTAGAACTAATAACATTGAATATTTGAAAACCAACTGCAAAAAGTTACATTTTATTTCATTTTTCCATGAAAAAAGAACAGTTTCGAGTTACATCAACGAAGATCTTGACACTACTCTGTATCCTCCACGCAAGATTGTTGTGCAATTAAGATCCAGGCATCAGCGGATGAACATATACTGTAGAATATAGTACTGTGTACTTCGAGTCAAGCCATCAGCAAAAAAACAGCCCCATCGCCCCCGCGTCGCTCTCACGTGGGCGAACCGGGAGGGTGAAACCCTAGCGCCGCCGCCCCACACCCGCAGCCCTCCACCACCGTCGCGCCGCCGCCGAGGGGGGCTCCAAGAGCGTGAGGCCCCCGATGACACCGGGCAGGCTGCCATCTCCTCCAGAGGTCTCGGGCGGCGCGCCCCACGACTCCTCCAGAGCTCGCCGGCGCGACGCTTCGGGCGGCGGCGGCTCGGGTCCACAGATCCGGACGCCCCGTCGATCTAGCGCGCCGGTGGCCGGGCCGCCGGTGGCGTGGCGGCGGCGGTTGGTGTCGCTGGCGGGAGGCGCGAGGCGAGGACGGCGTGGGTCCGGACGGCGGCGCGAGACGAGACGGTGGCGCGAGGCTCGGGCGGCGGCGGTGGATGACGCCAGCAACCATCGCGGCGCGGTTCGCAAAGACGCCGGCGGCGGTCAGATAGCCGGGCGGGCTGGTCTGGCGGCTATGGCCGCCCAGTGCATTGTTGTACCTACGGGCGTGAGACCGACGGCTTCCCGCTCCTTCGCTTTCACGCTCGCGCCCAATGGAGGGGCCAGGGGTCCGGTGGCAGGCCGTGGCGCCGAGGGTTGCGTGCTGGGTCTCTTCCGTGGATGAGTTGCGAGGTGGCGGGAGCGAAGGCGTGCGGCATGTATGTTGCAAATCGTCGAAAGCCTTCACCGACGCTCTGTCGGTGGGCATGATGGCGGTGCCCTTGTGGCGCTTGGCCTCCCACGGGGCATCATGGTGAGGCATCATGCTCTCTGCCGCGTGGGGCTCTCAAGGTGAAGACCTCGTCCATCTATGGACGTGCGATGGCGGCGTGTTGGCGTCGTGCTCTTCTTGAAGACATCGTATTGGGAGTCACGTCCCGGTTGGTGGTGGTGGTGGTGGTGGAGATCGTCTGGAGGTGCTGCGAGTAGCGTGTTTGGTTGATGTTGCCATGGAGGTGCAGAGGGCCCATGGGTGCTAGAGGGCTTGAGCCGCCACGCAAGGTGCAGTGGCGATCTTAGGGACAGTTGGGCGAAGGTGATGCTCTCATTGCGGTCTCAGATACTTGAGTCCTTGGCAGAGGAGGCGGTGGATGAGGCGAGACCCCACGCAAAGTGGCCAGGATCAGTGGTTTTCCATGGTGCTGAGATGGGAGTGTTCTGAAGCTTCTCTGGACTTGAGGGGTCGATGTTCGTGTGTGGCAGACTGAGAGTGATAGTCTCATGGTGGAGGAGTTGGTGACGACGGGGTGCGACGGCTTGTTTCAAACTCCTCTCCCAAGTGGTCAGGGGTGGTGGTGTGATGTGTTGGGTGCGTTTGTTTGTGTTTGGGGTTTGTTCGTGTGGTGGTGTCCGCTTCGGCGTGTTATGTATCAATGCTTTTTCTTCTTAAATGACATATCAGTGCTCCTGCTCTTATTTAAAAAAAAAGAATATAGTACTGTTTCATACCGAGACTAGATTCGTACACGTCAGTAAATAATTAATTATTTTCCTAATTCCATCCGATGAGACAAAATCAGCAGCGTCATGTGTCCGAGATCCGGTTGGGCACATGCTAATCATCAGACGCATCAGGTGCTAGAGGCTAGCAGTGTGGGAGCATCAACCAACCGTGCACGTGATGTCAGTCCGGCCAATGGGAGAGCGAAATTCTACACCGTAGACTAGTGAAGCATCGAATGGTCAGTAACTCGAAGATTTTGATCTCGAAAAAAACAAACAGTAAAAAGCCTCTATTGGTGCACCTGGGAAATTTCACAGCATGTTTTGACGACTGCTCTCTCTGGTTAAAAATACTTGGAAATTAGAGCTAGTCTTATTTTTGGGAGAAAAATCAAAAGGGAATTCAAGTCAAGATTTTATCAACATTTCATAGTCAAACAAAGTTTCAGATATTTAGTTAATTGAAACTTCAAATGTTTGGTAAGGTCTTGATGAAAAAAGAGGTAGTATTCATTCTTATTAGATGTGGACGGAGATGGACAGAGAGTTTTTTTTAATGAACCAGTTAGGAGAGTTGCCGATTATATTAAAATAAAACATGTTCAGACTCGCAAAACAAGAAGTAACAACATCGACCGATTGGATCAGGACATTAACCCACGTTATACAACACCAATGCACTACTCAAGCTTAACTCAACCACACAACATCATGAATTTTCTTAGCCACTGGAGTTTTTTTAAGAAGAAGAATCAGCATACCTAACTGTCGAAACTAACTTGCATATATAACCAAAGCCCCTAGTCTAGTTAGTTACAAAAGTTGAGGTATGGTCGCATAAGTAGGTCTGATTTCTTGTCGGGGCAAATTTATTAGATTGATTTTGTAAAAAATCCTCTCGCCGACCTGGTTTGGGTTTAGTTTTAAACCATTGCATTCGTCCTTAAATATATATCATTTAGAATAAAATAGTTAATTCAAAAATAAACTAATTTATTTATCTTAAACATCGATAACGGAGGGAATAACTTTCATTCCAACACGGGAGCTGCATGCGCTCGGGTTTATCTTATCACACGCACAGCAGGCAGCAGCACAGATCAGAAAGACAGGCTAGATAAGATAACATAATTTTACCTGCGGCACGTGCCATGGTCGATTGTCCCCGGCCTCGTTCTTCCACACGACACTCACGGAGTCACGGGCTGGTTCATGACTCACCTCTCACCATGACAGTGTCACACACTAGCAAAGCATAGCAGATCTCGGCAGCCTGCAGGTACGGACGCGTTTCCTCTTTTTTTTTTCGATGATCTACCCGATCGCGTGTACCGGGCTAACGGAACCATAAGTACCGACACGTACTCGAAAAAAAAAGAGGTGCACGGTGAAAGCGAAACACCAAGAAAGAACACCCTTGATTGTTCTTGTTCCATGCATGCATCTCCTTTTTTTAAAAAAAAAAAGATTGTTCCATGCATCGTGACTGCCACGTACGGGAGGTTACTGGTAGGTGCTGGTACCACAACAACAAAAGGAAGCAACAGTTGCAACCGCCCGGTACGGTGCGCGGCGAGTGGTTAACAGTTTTGTTTGGCTTTAATCAGGGGCTCACTTGAATTGAATCGGCCGCTGCTGGCATTTTGGCTGGAAGCTTAATTAGCTTGGCGTGCTAATTAAGACGGCCATAAACGGATGAGTACGTTGTACTACGTCGTCCGGTATGTTGGCTGCGAATTAATCTTGTGACGCCTATAGCTACAATAATGGGAAAGGGTCACGAGGAATGTAACCACCGAACAAAAGATGGATGGGTGTTCATCATAGATAGCACACCAGCCGCCGGCAATGCGGATGGAAACGCCAACCTGATCGATGATCCAGAGCGTGTGGTCACGAGTTTCTTCAGGGGCGGATCGTCTGAATTGGTCGGTGACAACCGCGGCGGCCAATCAAATCGACCCAGGCTGGCCTTTTTCTACTTTTGGGCATAGTTTTCTACTACTACTTTTTCTTTTCCTTTTTACATAAACCTGCAGTGACGCGTAGTAGGCTATCGAAATGTTCAGCTTGTTGGAATAATCTTATCGCAAAAAGAAAAAAAAGGCCGGAGTCATCTTTATCTCTAATTTTGGGTCTTTGTCGTACTTGAAGTAATTAACATGCATGCCTAGTTTATCTCATCTTTTATTTTTATTTTTTTTTGGAAAGAAAAGGAGGGCAGAGCCCCTACTGATTAATAATGGCGTGCAATAGACAAAAATGGCGTGCAGTACAAACCAAGACCAGCGCACACCACGCAGGGCATGTCAACACCGACGACACGCCACGCAGGGGTACGCAACCCTAATAGCCGCCGCCGCCTCTCTCTCGCCGCCCACGTTGCAGACGGTCCCCTCTGCCTTCGGTGGCGCCGCGGGAGAGGAGAGGACCCGCTTCTTCGTAGGTTTAGTTTTTCCAGAGGTTTGGTTTTCGACATCAGGTGATGGTGAAGATGACGCTATGAAATAAGGTCTCTCCGGCCTCTCTCTACCTCGACGACGTTCTTTTCGGCGCCGACGAAGGGCCAGTGAGAGTTGGTTCTGCCAGATCCGTAGATTATCTTCGATCTTTGCGATTGGTGTGTTCGTCAGAGATGCAATTGTCCTTTGTGGGGCGGTTTTGATCTCTTTCTTCGATATGTTCTTCGTCAAGTTCCGGTTTCTTCAACCTGGTTTGGTGATGACGGATTGCAAGCCCGCTGTTTGGGGTGTTGCCCCCGATATTCTTTCTTGCTAGATCTCGGCAATGGGTGGTTTTCGGCTTCAAAGCCTTGTGTGGCGATGGCGTTCATGCTCTTTCCTTGTTGCCTTTCTAGTGCAATTTTCAAGCTTGTGACACGAACTTTGGAAGGAAGAAGACGACCAGAGTGTTCTTCAATGTAATTTTATTTTCTTTGCGTCGTTGTGTGTCAAGCTGTCTTTCCCTTATACTGTCAATTGTTTTCCTTGATATGAATCAGATATGAGTACACCTTTTTGGGTGTCTCTCTTAAAAAAAAAACAGCGCACACCAAGTTAAATGCGAGGAAGAAGTCTGTACGTACCTGCCGTATGGCACACACGGGTGACGGCTTGTACTTTACGCAAGGCCACTGTATCCACAAGGAATGTATGCCCCGGTGGCCCGTTCCTGTGTAAAGGGGAAAAAAAGGTTGAACGCTCAAGTCTCTAACGTGACAGGCTTTAATTCGAAGAAGATAGATATTGCAATGTTCTAATTCGAAGAAGATAGATATTGCAATGTTCTAATTCGAAGAAGATAGATATTGGGGGAAAAAAAGCAAAGCTTCCTAAAGAGAAGGCTTGAAACACAAGCTGGTCAGTGTCAGGGACCATGTAAAAGTAGTGCCCTGAGAACAGTTATATTCCCCATGAATGCTCGGTGGCTCAGTGCCATCACCGTCACGCTGTTGTTTGCTAGATCAATGAGCACAAAGGAATTGTGAGCTTTTGAAGAATTGACAGGTTCAGGGGGGCATATCCAAAGACTTCGACAGCACGAGAACATCATGAACTGCAGAATGTGCAGGTGCATCACTTGACCTTAAGCCCGCTAAAGGATTGGGAGCAGAAACGTCAGATGCCCAGCTCACGTTTGATCTTTATTATTAGGACGGATAATACTAGTCACTAATCAAGAAAGACTTCAAGAAATTTGCTATCCAATAATTAAGAAAATAGCGGTTAGCCTAGAATTAATCATTAAGGAGGACTTGAGTAAAATGTTACGATTCTTCTTTGTGTAATGAACATCTATGTATTAAAAATGTCAAACAGCAAGTTAAAATGTTACAATTCGTTTCACGGGATAAAGAAGAGAACATTTCGTATAATTAACGAAGTTACCATAGCTATTACTCTTACCTATGTGCTTGGTATAAATCATCGACCATTATTCTACAATCTACACCCTCCTGTATTGCTGCCCCCATGTTACTCCACTACAAAAGTATAAAGGACGCGTGACTACTTCTGACCATGGAAAATGCCCTTTCCTGTTGTTTAACCCCAGCCCTGGGTGTGCAGTTCCTTCCTAGACTCTAGCTGTCTGGTGGTCTTGATAGAGGTACCTAACAAAAGCACCACGTACTGTACCAACTCCCAATCTTGCTATGTTATCCGTTAATTTCAATCCAGCAAGATATCTTTGTTATAACCGTGGTTACTGATATCTTAAACTTTTACTTTACATATTCAAAGTCCTTGTTTTAATCTGGTGTCTCTTTCAAGCACAACTGACCTGACAATCATCATCTCTGAAGACTGAATTTCTGGGCACCCTTTTGGTGCTAGAAAAACTTACGTGGTCCTCAATAAAACATTTCAAGCACTTCTAACTTTCAGTACCCAGTCCCAAGTCAGGACACTACAAAACCCAAAAAGAATCAAGTCTCTCTCGATTCAATACAAAATCAACAGATTGACAGTTGTTCTTCCTAAAATCAGCACATACTGTATGATGTAGCTGCCAAAAGAGAAGGTAGAAATTGCAAGCTTGATCACAAGGAACCTAACCGTATGGAGTACACATTCCATGAACTCGTAGGAGCATGGTCTTGTTGCGTGATACTTACAACAGTAGGGGTAGAACAACTAAACTGAGCACTACTAGCTCTAATAGTGTATGGGTTTGAGCAACTAAAAAGGTATGTGAACTGTCCCTCTATGCCTCAGTGTGCCCTTTCTGCCAAACTCTCTAGCTTGCACGGAGTGCTACGCACCCTTTTGTAATTTCCTATCGGATCAGCCTTATCATCCATATTTTAGCTCATACTACTCTAACAGAACTTAGATCAACCAATTTAGGCCAATATACTCTCTTTTAATACAAAGATACACGGCTCTCATACGTGTTTGAAAAGAAAAAAAATAGACCAAGATACCAGGAAACATAGGCAAAACAATATGTACCAGCAAGGGTCCTGGAAAAGGTTGTCTCACGCATCTGCAGTCCATTTGTTAGCAACCAGCCTCACATAACTTCCTTTCTCATCATCAATCGTTGGTCTCCTTGCATCCGTTTTCTTCTGTAAAATCATTACAACATACAAAGCAGGCACCCACTTCACAATTCCAGAAACCCCATCTTACACAACGTATTGAGCATCAAGTTTTAACCTTGCTCACTTGTCTCAAAACAAAAAGTTTTAACCTTGCTCACCTGTATAGAAACTGGGAATGCTGGATAGAAATCTGAACAACCAAATACTGAGTTCCAGTTACTTAACTTCTGGTTCCGTGTCCATATTTCCAGACCAGCACGGTAACAGTCATGCATAGATTTAACACCTTGTCCAAAGCATTGAGCACAACAGCACCCAAAGGATTGGTGTGCAGTCGCCATAGCTGACAGTAGCTACATGGTTCATCCAACAAAGTCCCCATAAGGCACCCTAATGCAAAGTATCCAAAGCTTTGGGTCCCAAAGCAAGCCAATGTGCCACCCCATCATTCGTACTAACGCATATAGCCAACAAGTCAGCAACTCAGCATCCGATGAATCCAGAAAATGCCAGATATGGCATGTCCATGCTGAAGCTGTTCATCTACTGCTTTCGATCCAGGGGTTTCCTTTTGCCCTTTACAACAGCATACTTGCCTTCCCAGAGGGCTGGAATGTACCCTTAAAATCATCTTCCAGTGAGTGGCACCCCACCAACTGTAAATCAGTAGAACAAATGCACATCCTAAAGTATCATATAACATGCCATACAACACATTCTAGCTGGAAACTTCCTCATCTAGCCAACAGCAGTTATTACAGGGCATCAAACACAGAAAATATCTGACAAAGTGGCATGAAGATATTTGCTAGTTGGGTGAAAGCTGACTGTAGATCCCTGGGACCTTACCTTAATGAAGAACAGCTGAGACAGCATAGAAGCTTTTCCTCCGCTATCATAACAGACATGACAATGACTTGCCACACACACTGATCCTGCCTGCAAAAAGTACCATGCAACAGTGCATTCCCACTGCAAACCTAAAGTGCTCTCTGTAGTGTGCAATAAGCATTGAGCTGTCGTGAAATCAGATCACTCTGGATAACATGCCTGGTAAATGGAATCAGCACTTTACCTTTGCTTTGCTTGAGTACTGTATAAGGCAAGACAATATTGATGGATGAAATATGAGATGAACAATAGGCTAGTTGCCACCACAACCATGGACCACCGACAATACTTTGTCACAACAAATAATAGGGCCAGATACCAGGGCCAGAACAAGGCCAGTAGTACCAGATCCATTGTCAGTAACTCAGGACCCGCAGAGAAGGAAGATGACAGAACGTGCATGGAAACAAGCTTTGTGTTATTGGTTACTCGTGACCATTTTTCCTTGGCAGATCTCAATATATAAGGAAGACCAAATCAGAGACACCATAGGAGCTTTTGCTCTAAATTGATCCTGATATTGCAGCAATGCAGAGACAAGCACTGTCAGCTCAACTTGCTGCGAAGCTGGGGACAGAGAACATTTCCAATCATAAAATAGCTTCACTTGATCTCCATCCACTTAGATGCTCCAAATTTTCCACAAATTGATTATACTTTAATCATTCATGAATTTAAAGAAAAACAAGTAGAACAAATTTACACTTGATAGCTTAGAACAGAATATATTGAGCTCCATTGTATTACATACGTACAAGATTAGCAGTGATTCTTTCGAAAAAAAAGATCAGCAGTGACAATTATGTCGTAAAGCAGCAGGCCTACTCACTGTCAGCCGGCCTCTCGCCGGCGTGAAGGTCTCGGCGTTCTGCAGAAGAACTCGAGGAAGACAAAGTAGAGCAAACAAAGACAGGATTTTTGTGCCGCAACTGTGCAGCGATTTTCTGACTCTATTGAAGCTTATAAAGTATTTACAACTCAGGGAGTGGCGTCATGCCCTCCTGGATGCCCGGCCACGAACTCCTACTGGCGTGCGCCATCCCACACGCGAGATCATGCCCGGGCGACTCGGACTTGCTCGCCACGACGCGGAAGGCGCGGGCGACGCACCAGAACGCACTCTGGTCCAGATATTCCGGAGTGCAGAGCTCACCTAACAAACTGAACAACCAACAACAGAAAAAAGAAAACGAACTCAAGTTTATTCCTAACATTTCACCCCCTAAACTTGAAGTTCACCGACGATCCTGCAGACTCCAAGTTGAACGTGCAGCTCACAGAACTTGTCACGTCCAAGCGGCTTCGTCAAGATGTCGGCGAGTTGCTCCTCAGTGCGAACGTGTTCCACATCCATCTTCCCGTCTCCAATGCAGTTTCGAATGAAATGATAGCGAACATCTATATGCTTACTTCTTTCATGGAAGACGGGATTCTTACTGAGTGCTATTGCCGATTGGCTGTCCATCTTCAGTGTGAATTTCCTCAACTGCTCACTCTTCAGTTCTGCAAGCAGCTGTGCCAGCCAAGTGCCTTGGCAGGCTGCCGTCGTCCCTGCAATGTACTCGGCTTTGCAGGAAGACAATGCCACCACCTTCTGCTTTTGGGACTGCCAGCTGACGGCGCACGGACCGTAGAAGAACAGAATGTGGTGCTCTTCCTTGTGTCGATGTCGCCACCCATGTCTGCATCGCTGAACCCGAGCAGCTTGGCCTCGGCTCCAGCTCTCTTGTAGCAGCAGCCGTAGTTGTCCGTCCCCGCCACGTACTGGAGAATCCTCTTCACCGCCGCCAGATGCTCACTTGTGGGCACCTCCATAAAACGGCTCACATATCCCACAGCAAATGCAATGTCTGGGCGAGTGTGGACGAGGTACCCGAGAGACCCAACGATGCCGCGGTACTCAATAGCGTCCACCGGAGTGCCGCTGCTGGTCTTGCTGAGCTTCAGCCTGGGCTCCATGGGCGTATGGCACGGGTTGCAGCCGCCCATTCCTGCCCTGTCAAGCACCTTGCGTGCGTACGCCGCCTGGGAGAGGTAAATGCCGTCGGCGTGCTGCAGCACCTCGATTCCCAGGTAGAAACTCAGGAGCCCGAGGTCGCTCATCTTGAATTGCGCCTGCATCTCCAGCTTGAAGGCGTCGATCTCGGTGGCGTCGGTCGGTGATGATTGGGTCGTCTTGAATTGCGCCTGCATCTCCAGCTTGAAGGCGTCGATCTCGGTGGCGTCGCTGCCGGTGATGATTAGGTCGTCGACGTAGACGCCCACCAGCAGTCGCGAGGAGCCGTGCCCCCGCGTGTACACCGCGTGCTCAACGTCGCTGTTGGTGAAGCCGAGGGCGCGCAGGGTCTGATCCAGCTTGGCGTTCCAGGCGTGAGGAGCTTTTCGGAGGCCATACAGTGCCTTGACGAGCCGCAACACCTTCTGCTCCTGCCCTTTAACTGTGAACCCTTCTGGCTGTCGAACGTACACCACATCCTGCAATTCACCGTTGAGGAAGGCCGATTTCACATCCATGTGATGAACCGGCCAACCCTTTTGTGCAGCGAGCGCCAACAGCAAGCGAATGGATTCCATCCGTGCTACCAGCGCGAATACTTCTTCAAAGTCCACCCCCTGCTGCTGAACATAGCCCTTCGCCACGAGTCTTGCTTTGTGCTTGATGATCTCCCCAACACTGTTCTTCTTCAACTTGTACACCCACTTGAGGCCAATTGCTCGATGATCAGTGGGGAGGTCCTCCAGGTGCCAGGTGTGGTTGCTCTCAATGGCCTCCATCTCTTCTTCCATTGCCTGGCGCCAAGGCTCGTGTTGCGTCGCCTCCTTGAACGTGGCTGGCTCCTCCCCAATCTGCAGGTGCAGCTCGTCTTCGAACTCCCTGGGGATCGGGCCAGGCGGGGTCGCCGGCCCGATCACGTCGTTGACAGAGCGGTAGCGTGGCGTGACATCGTTGTCGGAGTCAAGGTACTCACGGGCGTCCGGCGGTGGCGACACGAACGCAGGAGCCGTCGCACCCGTGTTCATGGTTGGTGGAGCAGAGACGCCGCGTGCAGGTGACGAGCGCGTCGCGCCCGGGGTGTTGAAGACCTCCTCGGCGTAGTCGATGGCAAACTCGGGGCTCCGCTACGGTCTCGTCGGTGTACACGTCGCTCCACTTCCAGCTTTCCTGCTCCTGGAACACGGCGTCGCGTGACACATGCACGCGCCGCGCCGCCGGGTCGTAGAACTGCCACGCCTTGGCGCCGGGCTCGTAGCCAATGAAGACCATGGCGGTGCTCCTGTCGTCGAGTTTCTTGAGGTGAGGACGGGTCGTCTTGACGTACGCGACGCAGCCGAAGGTGCGTAGGTGCTCGACATCCGGCTTGTGCCCGTGCCAGGCTTCGAACGGGGTCTTCCCTGCCACGCTCTTGGTCGGCGCCCTGTTGAGGAGATATACCGCGGTGGTCATGGCCTCACCCCAGAACGCCGCCGGGAGACCTCTGGACTTCAGGAGACTGCGCGCCATGGTCACCACGGACTGGTTCCTCCTTTCGACAACGCCCGCTCGGCGCGCGCAGGGGCGAGTCTTTGGCGCTTGATGCCGCTCTTGGCGCAGTGCTCGACGAAGGAGACGGAGGTGAACTCACCCCATTGTCTGTGCGCAGCACCCGCAAACGCCGGCCCGTCTCCACCTCGACGCGAGCCTGGAACTTCTGTACTGCCTCCAGTGCTTCGTTCTTGGCCGCCATCAGAGACAACCACATATAACGGCTGTGGTCGTCGACGAGGAGCAAGAAAAACATCTTCCCTCCTGGTGTCGCCGGGAAGATGGGCCCACAGAGATCGCCGTGGACCAGATCGAGGAGCCGTCGCCGCTCGCCGGCGAGCGGCGCCTCTTGACTTGGTGGTGACGCACCCGGTGCAAAGCTGCTGGACGTGATCCACGCAGGGCATCCCCCTCCACCATCTTGTTCTGCCCCAGCTTGCGGAGCGCCTCAAAGTGCAGGTGTCCGTAGTGCTCATGCCAGAGCCACGCTCCGTCTTCTCGCCTCGCCGCCAGACAGAGCAGTCGAGCGACCTTGACCCGCAGCTTGTAGAGACGATTCCCCGAGCGCCTCACTTTGGCGAGGAGGCGCTGGTTCTCGTCGTGGATGCGGAGGACGCTGTGCTTGATGTGGACGTCGCAGTCGCCCTCGTCGAGCTGCCCGAGGCTGAGGATGTTGGTGGTGAGCCTCGGGATGTAATACACCCCCGTGATGGGAGTGTGCTCGCCGGTGTTGCCCTCTAGGATCACCGTGCCGGCACCTTCAATCGGCACCGCGGAGCCGTCGCCGAACCTGACGACGCCGCGGATCTTGGTGTCGACATCCTGGAATGCGGAGCGGCACCCGGACATGTGATTGGTGGCACCGGTGTCCAGGTGCCACACCGATTTGTCGCGGTCGGCGTCCCCATCATCAAGCTGAGCAAAGACCTTCGCCTCGACGACCTGCAGTGGCTGGGAATCGCCGGCGGCGCTCGGAGTTGGCGTGGTGGAGCGGGACGAAAAAGGATTAAGGGTCAACGCCGCCGATGCCATCAGCAGGGTAGGCTCGTTATCCTCTTCCTCCACTTGGACCAAGTGGGCTTCATCACGGAGTCTTGACCTGCACTCTTTGGCCCAATGGCCTTTTTTTCCACAATACTTGCACTTGTCTGATCGTTTGGGCTAGCCCATACCTTTACCTGATCCAGGAGCGTGACGAGAGCCAGCAGCAGAGTTGCCACGGTCACGCTGGATCCGCCTATTTGTTTCCGTGCGGCCGACCGCGCTTGCGCCGGAACTCCTTCGCCGGAGCCTCCGCCGAGCTTGAGCTTCACCATCCACTCCTCCTGTGTCAGGAGAAGTCTCCCCTGGCTGTCGACGACGGGCGTCGCGCTTGGCGGCGCTCGCCGCTTTCGGCGCGAGCCGCCCGGTGAGCTCCTCAACCGACACCGCGTTCAGGTCGAGGTACGTCTCGGCCGCGACGGCGACCTGCTCCAGGTGCTCGGGGACGACATCAAGCATCTTGCGCACGACGATGGCGTCGGGGATGTCATCGCCGAGGGTGCGGAGGTTGTTGGCGAGGCCGGTGATGCGGATGGAGAAATCCTCGGCGGACTCCCCTTCCTTCCAGGTGATGGCGGCGAAATCACGGCGAAGGCTTGCCGCGCTTGACTCGCTGCGCTACCGACCGACGCGGATCGTCTTGATGGCGTCCCACCGCCGCGCGCGAGCGCTCGAGCGTCGGCGCAATTCGACGGACGGAGCGCAGGATGGCCGCCAACGCCAGGCGGTCGTCGCGATACTCCACCTCCTCGTCGGGGTAGGGCTCGACGGCGCACTGCATCCCCGCCGCCCATGTTCACCGCCGATTGCCGCTCGTCGAAGTTGGTGCGAGTGAGCGCGTACACGATCGTCGCGTTGGCCTCCTTGATCGTGGCGGCGATGATCCCGGTCGCCGCGCCACGCATGGGCTCGGGCGACATCGACGCGACGACGGCGGCGGCGCAGTGGCGTCGCGGCGAGCAGCGACATCAGTCCCCTTCTTGATCTTAGCTCGGTGCCAAATGTCGGCCGGCCTCTCGCCGGGCGTGAAGGTCTCGGCGTTGAGAAGAACTCGAGGAAGACAAAGTAGAGCAAACAAAGACATAGGATTTTGTGCCGCAATGCAGCGATTTTCCGACTCTATTGAAGCTTATAAAGTATTTACAACTCGGGGAGTGGCGTCATGCCCTCACGGATGCCCGCCACGAACTCCTCGGCGTGCGCCATCCCACACGCGAGATCATGCCCGGGCGACTCGGACTTGCTCGCCACGACGCGGGCGCGGCGGCACGCACGACGCACTCGGTCCAGATATTCGAGTCGAGCTCACCGAACAAACTGAACAACCAACAACAGAAAAAAGAAAATGAACTCAAGTTTATTCCTAACACTCACTTAGTCAGCATTCAGGAAATAATAGAGAAGAATAATGAATTTTGTAGAGCAGCTATGTCATTTTTGTACCCTAATGCAATGGGCAACATTACAAATACAAGGAACACAAATGAAACTGAACGAGTTCTATATCATATATATTGTAATGATAATGAGTACAAAGAAAATAAAGTTTGATGCGGTGCAGTGCTGATGTCAAAAAATGGCCCTACAGGTGGTCACACTCCATCAAGAAAACAGAATTCCATTGCAGTATCACCAGACCATGTAGACCATGACCAAGCATATTGGTTTGGTACACCGTACACGAGCTTAAAATACATGACTTCATATCGTTGTGTAATGTTAAGGACAAGTGTAAAACCTTGCACATAAAGTTTGCCCCAGGAACCATAAATTGGATGGAAAACATGGCATGTTGTGGTCATGAGTAACCAATAAAACCTTGCTCATAAAGTTTGCCCCAGGAACCATAAATTGGATGGAAAACATGGCAGGTTGGGGCGGTCTGTGCCTCTGTGGTTTGCCCCAGGAACCATAAATTGGTTGGAAACACTTGTGCCCACCTTATAGGTCAACACGTTCACATGGAAGTGGTAAAACTGTATTGTAACTTGTAAGGGAGTCAGCATGTGAATACTTGACTAAACGAAAGTTGCTGCCTCAATGTGGCATTGCTGCACAAAATTACTTCAAAAGTTATACATGGCTATATGCTTTCTGTAAAGCACTAAATTAAACTACAAGGAACACTGGAAAAGTGCTTCTTACTAATGAGTATTTCCCTTGATATATGGGTAGTATACAGTATATTTTTGGGCACAAACAATTTACGTATTAATCAACATGCAAACAGGTTTTCTATACAAAAAATCTGACCATGCAACAAGCTCCTGAATTTTCAGTATTGGCCTGTTAATCTTTTCATCCAGGACCTGGATGGATATATTAATATTCCAAAAGCTGTATGTAGAAAAGATCTACTCAAATGTTTATCAAAACAATCAAACTGATCCAGAATTCCAGATATGTGATGGCAATTGGCAAGAGTTGTAAAGCATATCATCAAATTGTTCCCAAAGGACATGTTAAACAATTGAGTACTAACACACTAGAGTAGAAGGTGCATACAAAAACTACATACATCAATTTAGAATCAATAATAATAGACCCTAATGATATTTTAAAAAGGATAAAAATACAAAAAGAACCTCCAAACTGTGTTCTTTTCTATTTTGATCCCAGTCTCTATGGGGTTAGTATGATTCAGTGCTGTGGAAGAGAATGGCGTGTGAACAATACTCTTCATAGTCCCTACATTGATAACCAGGTTGAAAGTGCCAACAATATACCCATAGCTCCCAGACCATACAGCACAACAGTGTCAGTATTCTTGCCCTCCAGCTGTTCAAGCAGAACTTCTGTCCATCCATGGGGAGTTATTTGTGCCTCCTGCATGTTGCAACTTGTAAATCACTAGCTTCTAAAAAGAACTAGAAAGTAGGCACTTCATTTCCATTTTCATGGTAATGAAACCCAACAGTAAATTGGCAGAGCTAGAGAAAGTAGAATCGGATTGAAACCTAGATGCCATCTCAAAACTTTTCTCAAGCTAATATTCACCTTTTCTCTGTTTGATCTTCTTGCACTAGCCTCATTCTTTGACATGAAATGATCATGTTGATTATCTCTAATGGACATGGGAATTTCATCGTCATGTGCAGCCAAGAAACCTGTGTAGGCTGAATCTGTGTGGAGAGTCTTCATGACTGATCCAAAGAAATTTGTCACAGGCACCTATCAATGACAGAAGATAAAGGGAAAAGTATATTGTGTGAACAATTGAGTGGTGAATTACAATCAAGAAAAATAATTATCTCAGAAATACCTCATTTAAGGGCCGCTCATAAAGATCCATTCGATAATACGCAGTGGACATTAGCATGGAATGATCGTATGAATTGAAAAGACTGTAATATAAGAAATAAGAACATTACCGAAATACAATATGAATATAAGTACATTACTATGTTGAGTTACTCTGCTACACTAGTTTTGACATTTAAACTGAATATAGTTGAATGTTATCCCACAAAGTTTTAGCTACAGAATTTATGATAACATTCCCAAAGGTCAGTAAAGTCAACCAAAACAATGTTTTGAGAATGGTAACAGCAGTAATTTGTTTGGCAATTTACTATGGCTTCTTTCAGCAGTGTACCCTCTTTGGTCTCTAGTGCCATTTTCATCTTTGCCATGCCATGCTTGTCATAAAAAAAAGATGCTATTCTTATACAGGCACTAATGTTACCATAAAGATACGATGATTAAAAGTTTGCCAATTGGCATCAGTGAATTTCAATTTCTTATATGATACCAAAGATAGGGTGTCGATATAGCCCTTCTACTATTATTGTATCATGTGAAAAACGTGAAATGGAACAAAAGACTAAGTCACATATTAATAATCAATGAGCCAAGTTCTTTTTTTGGGATTCAATGCACATCCCAGTCAGCCCTAGAACAGGCATAACACATTCTATATGAAAACAAATTACCTTTATAGGAAACTTGTAAGAACATCACATTTGTAATACAGCAATTGAAGAACATACAATTAGTATGTATAACATAAGCAAGAGCATTTAAAGCATGTGTTACACTTTTACCTGTTCAGTGAAGCATTGCTATACATGTTCAGTTTCTCAAAGAAAGCAAGTGTATAATAGGTAAACCTATCAACAACAGAAACACCAATCTGCATCCAAAAAAATCATATCGATCAGTTTCATGAAAAATAGTAAGGAAAAATACATTTGCAAAATATCTACAACATGGTAAATCGAAAACATTTACTCACATCTGAATCAAGATGGTGAGAATAAGAATTTTCACCCTTCATGCTGCTACCGATTGCCAAAACACCAGGTGAATGAAGCTGCATATATAGGATGTCAGGTAGAAAAAAAATATTGTGCCACTTCTTGTTTAAAATTTATAGTAATGTGATATAAGTTGCAATGGTCCAATGTGTATATTGCAGGAGCTAGTACAAACAGTGAAACAAACCTGTGAAAAGAGAGTAGCAGCTTGGCAAGTATCTACCATTATCAGCAGCTCTTTAAATCTGAAAAATGGATAAAAGAGAAGAGGTCAGAACCAACCACTGAACCTGGAGAGGGTAAGGCAGCATCTGCTTGTTGAAAATTCCTAGATATGCACCTATAGGAGTCTTGTATAGTAAAATGTAAACTATGATATAATAAACTGAAGAAGAATAAACCACCTATGTTTCTCCTTCATCTGCTTCACTGCATCTGCTAAATCATGGCTCTGAAGCTCTTCAGAATCCTGGAATTTCAAAAACTCATCACCACCATGCCCAGTCATGTACAGAAGAATATGGCTTCCTTCATCACTTAGGAGACGCTTTGATCTTGGTACCGCACTTTCATGTCTGCCAGTCAAAACTCTCAAAAAGTTTTCAACTGTTACCTCATACCCTCGATAATCAACCTGTCATGAAAAAGTAGGAGTGGATAAAATTAAAGTACTGTGATCTGTATCAATTTTTAACATATGGACAGATAAACATCAAGCACTATAAAGTGAATATTCTGAAGTGCACTGTATAGTGTTCTTAGGCACTACAATGTTATGGTTCAGCAGCAATAATTTCAGAGTGCAGAGGTTCACCTCAACATTGTCACCATAGAGATTTAGCTGGTGGTTCTCATTGTTGAAAACTTGGGCAGGATAACTGTTCCTAGGATTACAAGCCATATCATCTGCCAACATAAGTATGATCCGCTCGTCAGGTATTCCTAATCTCTTAACAGTCCTGAAAGCAACCAAAAAGAAGAAGATAGAATAAGGAATAATGTAGACAGGACAACTCCACACAACTACAGTTCAACGTGCTACCTGTACAAAGACAGAGTATTCGCCATATGTCGATAATTAAACCTGGGAACATCAACAATAACGGGTAAGCATTATGTGCATATAATACCAAATCATCAGGAACCTATATGAATGCTATTGTCATATCAGATTATGGAGCTTAACATGGACCTATTGCTAACACAGTTATATCACCGTATAATTGAAACAAATGCAGATCTGTTGGCATCTAGACAAAGATCTTAAACTTTCATAGTTGAAGCCTTTGAACTTTGAACTCATAGCTCTCGCCCCCACACCCCAATGGGAAGATGACAGCTTATAGTCCAATACTCGAATTACCCCATTCGAGATCTCAAATTGCACTAAGTTTTGCTAATATTCACTGATACAGTGACACTGCAGTGAATCAGTAATGCCAATATTGATCGGAAGCTCCAGAATTCCGAAATGTGGTTGCACACGCACCATAAGCCTGATTAACTACACCCATATAGAACCAACCAATGATCGAAGGAAGCAATCCCCATTACTGCTTGCTTGTGCCGACACAGATTCGCTAGCTTGAAACAGAGAAGCACACGCCCAGAAACTAGTAACGCTAGGCGCGATCCACTTCCAATGGAATCGGAACTTGAATCAGACGCGCCGCTCGCCACGCCCGGCGAAAGCACCCATCCCACCGACCGATCCAGCACAACTCAGACCCGATCCCCCAGTGAGCCAGGCAGGGAGGGGGCAGACGACGAGCGTGGGTGGGCCTGGCGTGTATGGTAGGGAGGGAGGAGGAGGGCTCACCAGAAGCGGGAGGTGCAGACGAGCACGGCCCAGTTGTTGTTGTGCATCGCGGCCGCCGCCGCCGCCGCGGAGGAGGAGGATGAGAAGGCGAGGAGGAGCAGGGGCAGCAGTAGCACCGTGAGGAGGGTGAGCGCGCGAGGGGGCCGCGTCGGCCCGCGGCTCCGGGTGCCGGACGCCATGGAAGCTGCTTCAGTGCTTCTGGTCGGGGATCGCCGGGGGCAGGAGGAAAGACAGAGAGGTCCCGGGGCCGGCGCACGGGACGACGACGACGCTCGCTCGGCTCACACTCACACGCGAAAGAGATGGGCTAAGAGGGCCGCCAAAGCGGTGGGCTGCGTTGGCTGGTACGACGGACGGAACAACGCGAACGGGCCGTGTTGAGAGTTCCGGGCCTGTGGCGTTCCGTGGGCTCGGCCCAAATCACCGGTTCGGCGGCCCGAGATTTTTTATTTTTTTTAAAAAAATTCTATTTTACTCCACTCACCTATTTACTTTGTCTACTTAACTCCTAAACAAAATTTAAGCTCACTTTACTCCATCAAACTACTTCATTTGGTCCAATCTACCCCTAATTAGATTTTTATTTTGTTTCTTCATGTACAAGTTGAGTTTCAATTTTAGATTTCTTCAGTTCACTTATAACATGATGCTCTACAATAGAAAAATACGATAGCAATTTTTCATGACTAATTTTTGTACAGTTCTATCTAACTCAGATAAACTTTGTATTAAAAACATTACTAATCTATATAACCATGAACAATTCTTAGTGTAATTTTTAAACATAAGACATCATGTTTTATATCTGCTCACAAAATTTGAACTCGAAATTCAACTTATACAGAGAGAAAAAAAAGAGAAATCTAATTAGAAGGTAGATTGGATCAAATAAAATAGTTTAATTAGTAAGTGAGTCTAAATTTTGTTGAGGAGGTTAAGTGGATAAAGTGATTAGGTGGGGGAGTAAAATGGACTGTTTCCCTTTTTTATTTCTTTTTTACTATTTGCAAAAAAATGTGCATACAAAAATTTACAAAAATAATTGTGAATATTATGTCTATTATTTGAGCAAAAAGATTATTTCAAATGAAAAATATTTGAACTACAAAGTTGTACATCTCGTCGAGATTTCATTTTTGTATAAAATTTATCTCCATTCGAAATAGTTATAATTTTTTGAAAATCTAATGAAAGTTACCATCGGTTCAACTAACAGTTTATTAACTGCTACAGTAAACCGCCGGATATCAAACTTGCATTTTTTTCAAAACTGTCGGATGAAACGGCGGCATCTACCTACCATCGTTTCATTCGATGATTAAGTGCCATTTTTTTGCAAATTTTCCTTGAGTGCAATTTTTTTTCAAAATCTTAAAAATAATAAAAGTTAAAATTAAAATAATTCCGGTGTTCTGATTGGGCGATTGCTTTGCATTTCTTTCCTACGCCCATGCATTTTTTTTTACAACAACCATATATATTAAAACTTGAGCAGCCAAATTACAGGAAGGGCCTCGAAAAGACCCAAATTACAACAAGGTCCACAAAACAGAGAAAAGCAAACCAACACAACGCGTTCAACGACGAAGAGCTCGCCGGCGGGGGCAGCAAGGGCGAAGACGCTTGCACCAGGTGAAGGGCCGCACAGAGGAGCGGTTGCAGGTGGGGCGACGGGGCCGATGAAGAGCACACCGGGCATCCAACAGATAGATGAATCAGGCACCGGAGATTGAAGAGAGGCCACCAAGTGCATCCCAGGCGGAGGCGAGCACGTCGGAACAACCATCGGAAGATTGCTACTTGGGAGTAGTGGATTTGTCGCGGTCGCAATGGCTGCAACAAGACTTGGGTGGAGGCGGATTGGTGTAGAAGTGAGCGTGGCTGGCGTCGATTCGACGACAGTTCGCATCCCACAACATGTGGAGACCAAATTGTCGGAACAACCATCGGGGAGGCACAGCAGCCGGCGAAGGTGGAGGCGGAGAAGTCGATGAAGGAGCCCCATTGTCGGGGTTCTCTACCGCCGGCAATGAATTTTTATCGATCGTGTGTCGGGCTCGGATGGTTAGCGCAGGAGACGACGGGGTTTATACTGGTTCGGGCCTCCGAGGAGTAATACCCTACGTCCAGTGTGTTGCAGCCGTGTTCCTGAGCCAAGTGTGCTCGTAGTAGGGGTTACAAGCTAGTCGGGAGAGGGAGTTCGTTCCCAAGTCCCGGGTGGTGGTGTCTGCTCATGTGAAGGTCTAACCTTGTGATCGTTGCTCCTCTCCCTTTTATAGTCTCAAGGGAAGGGGCACAAGGGGAATACAAAAGAGTTACAGTGCTTGGCAGCTGGCACGTCCCGTCGTACGTCGCTGTCTGCCAGGGCGCATTGAAGCCGAGTCGCGATGCCTTGTCGGGGAAGCCGCCGCGTGGCCGGGTTGGATTTCCTTCCGGGACGCTTGGCCTTTTCCCCGAGTAGTTTGGGCTTGTCTTAGTCTTCCCCGAGTACTTGTTTGCCACGCCCGAGCTAAGCCTAAGCTCGCGCGGCCGAGAGGGTGCTTGAGTGCCTGGGTTGAGTCTTGCGGTGTGGCGAGTAGGAGATGATGGCGATGTGATGGTCGAGCGGCTTGTCGACCCGCATTAAGGCTCTTGTCGGGCGGCCGCTTGCATGGCCTCCATGTTGTTTCCGTGGCGTGGAGATTCGCTCCTCCCGCGCGCATGGCCGCCCGAGTAGTGCGCCCGGGCCCACGTACTAGTCAGAGCCTGGATTTGTCGTGCGAGGCGGAAACTACTCGGAAGGACTTCTCCGAGGAACTCCTGAGGATCTTGTCGCGGCGAGTGAGAGTACTCGTGCAGGCGGAGACTTGTCGCGAGGGTTCCTCTAGTGGAAACTAGTCGGAGATGCAGCCGTCCGCCAAGGACCGTCGACTTGCCGGTGAGGGTCTTGACGAAGATCTACATACCTTCCCTGAGACGCAGCTCCAGGTGAAGGGTGGACTCTTCTAGATGTTGTTGTCGAAGGGTACGACCATCCTCGAGCCGCTTGCCAAAGAAACGGTTGACTCCACCTCGAGGGTTGTGGTTTTGCCGTTGTTTTTAGGAAGATAATCTTGCCAAAGGGGACCCTAACTGGGTCCTCGTCAAGAGCCCCGAGCCCCGAGTGGGAGTCGTGGAGTCGCGCTCGTGCTCGCTGGTGGATCTTGGAGTTGGAGGTGTTCTTGGTTCCTTGGTGCGCGCGAGCGCATCCGCCGGATGTAGCCCCGAGCTCGTGAGTGAGTTGGAGACTCGCCATGAGCTTTTATTTGTAATTGTAGCCGTAGCCTTGGAGGTTTCGCGGGCGCACGACCGTAGTGATGACGTGGGCGTGGTCAGGGCGCGGTATCTCGGCCGACGCGGACCGATGTGACCGCCCCATCAAGACCGCGCCAGCTCGCAAGTCCGCACGTCGCGGAATCAAGGCGTCATGGTTGCGCGGCGTTTTCACGACAGCGAGCGTGGCGGCGAAAGTCTTGTCGACACGGCGGGCCCACAAGATGAAGAGTCGCCCGCCCCTTTAAAACCGCCGAGCGCCGGTTCGGACTTTGCTTTCCGCTCGCCTTTCTCCTCGCTTGCCCCTTGAGCTCCGAAGTTCTTTCGCCTCCACATTGCCACCGCCGCTATGCTCCCCGCCCGAGACTTCACGGCGTGATGTCGAGCCGGGCGCCCAATGTCTCCCGCGAAAGCAGCCTCCTTCGTCCTCGCTGAGGCGGGCCACCGCCTCCCCTCACCGAGGTCGCCGAATGGATCGCCCTCGCCGACGAGTCCGTGCCACGCCCTCCCAAAGGTACGTGGTGTCGCTCGTGGTCTTCCATGAGCGCCAAGCCCGCCCGCCGGCAAGAGTTCATCCGCTGCTGTTGCACAGACGGCTGCAGCTTTCAAAGACCTCAACCCGAACAGATCCAAAGAGATGGCCGCCTTTGAAGCGATGCGAAGGGTTCCTTGGCATCGGCCAAGACCGGCATTTGTTCCAAAGATTTCTTCGTGTTCACCGTCTCGAGGGAAGGCTCGCTGGGCGAATTGGCGCGCCAACCTTCGAATGAAGCTAGGCCGCGCGACGACTACATCCCGGCGGCCACGACACCGAATCAGGCCGGCATGGGGTGGTTCTACTTGCGGAACGACCCCGAGCACGCGCCTCCCCGTCAGACACCGGGTCCTCCATCGCCAAGTCGCAGCTGAACCGGGCCGATGGCCCGCCAAGAAAGAGCAGGAGAAGATGCTCAAGTCTCACTGGCCGTGTTTCGCGCGCTTCGTAACGCCGGATCACCTGGCGAGGTGGTCGGGCAGACACGCCCGAAGGTGTTGTGCCGCCCGAGGCGGCCGCCCGCTCGCGACATGATCGCCGGCTGTGGCCCCGTGGGTCGGACGGTGACCGCTACGAGCTTCCGCCGCCACTGAGGTTCGGCCGCTGGCGCAGCGATCGGGAGAGCGACTCACTGTACGCCGCCGCGATGCTCCCGATGCTCCCCAACACGGGACAGAAATTTGTAAGTTGTCCGCCTTCTCGCCGCCATTCGCCTTTTGTTGTGGGAAGATCTTCTCGGATTTGACCTTGCGCTCTTGTTGCGGCGTTGAAATGCGCCCACTGCTCCGCCAAGGCGCCTCCCGAGGAGGCGATCTTGAACCGTAACCAGGCCGCGGAGAAGAGGGCGTTACCGCGCGTAAGGCGCAATAAGAAACGCCAGATCGCTAAGCGCCGATCGCAATGACGACCGCAACAAGAGGCGGAAGGCGGGAGCGTGGCGCCCTCCGATGAGGATCCGCCGCCCGAGCCGCCGTGGAGCGGCGATGTCGCCGCCGACGGCCGATCGAGCAACATGTCGGGTCGCCTCGCTGCCGCCGCCTGGCGGTGAAGTGTCGTCGCGGCCGGCGCGAGAGGCGGTCACGACAAGATCGTGGTTCGAAGCCACGTCCCCGCGGCTCCCCTCGCCTGAGTGGACCCGCGGCGACCCGCCTCCCGTGACGGTGCCTGGGGACGGGCGCCCCGAGCCGCAGAGATCCGCACTTATCGATCGATCCCGAGGAGGTCGGAGGAGCGATTGGTGTCCGTCCGCCGCTCTATGACGGCTCGGACCGCCCGGACTCCGACTCCTTGCAGAGGCGCCGGCCGCGGGAGGTCGCTGATTCGGCCGACGCCGAGCGCGCGGCGCCGGTGGCGGAACCGAGCGCGCTTGTGGCGCTATATTGCTTATCCGGGTGGCGGGCCCCGGATGTTCATGTACCCCTAATCGCAGTGGGGCCGAGGTCCAACCTCACCAGAAGTGAGGCCGGAGGGACAGCCCCGAGCGAATGGGGAAGAACGCTGCCAGAGGCGGGCCGGCAAGGAGCGCCCGAGACGGCGGACTCAAGCCACGCTGTTCCCGAGCAGGTGGCTCAAGCGCCGCCCAGCAAAGGCATATCGGACCGCCCAAAGGAAGAAAACCCTGCAAGGCCCAAGATGTAAGTCTCGACTTCATTTTTACTCGTCATGTCTCTTCCGACTTGTTTGTTGATGCTAGCATTTGTCTTCTCACACCATGCCGACATCGGGCGTGCTTAGCCCGGGGCCTCAAGCGACCGCACCGAGGGCACAGTGATCTCTCCCGAGCCTCGCCTCACCTCGAGCGCCAGCCGGTGTCGTTATAAAGTCAAGAGGCGCCCGGTGGTCGCCGAGACGAGGACGCCAACCGCTGGCCATCTCCACTCAATCCCCGCCACCGCCGCCGAGGAGGGTGAGGCGGCCACGGAGGCGACCGCCACCAAAGGCGCTCGAAGCGCCCGTCCCGAGGCCGGCCCGAGCGCCGAGGGGTGGTGGTGGTCTTGATGAAGACTTGGCGCCTCCGCCTCGGAGAGAGCGATGCGCCGACTGGCGTTGGAGCCGCCCAGCGCAGTGGCGCCGAGCCTTCTCCGGCCGTGGAGGTGCCGGTGCCCTCCCGGCAGACCAGTTCAAGGTCGCCCCCGACCGTGGAGGTGGCGGAGTCCTCTTCGGTCCGAGCTTCTTACGGTCGAGGAGATGATGGATCCGAGACGGCTTGTTCATCGACTTCCCTGCGGTAATCGACATCAAGCGCCCCAACTCCCGGAGAAGGAGTACGGGAGGTCCAATGAGCCGACGACCATGGAGATGATCGCGGCCGGTCTCGGCGGCGCCGCAGAGTACGAAGGCGCTACGGGCGGCTTACCACCGCAATGTGACGCTGAATATGTGGCCCTCGCGGGCGGCTCGTGGTGGAGCCGATGTAAGACGATCCGCACCGCCGCATGTCAATGAAGGTCGGAGGTGTCATCTCCCGAGTTGGTGGAAACCAAACTCCATCTCGCGGCCGGAGCTTGGCGTGGCGAGCCCGTTGTCGGGAAGAGGGGCATCATCGCCGGCCCCGGCTTGCCGAGGCCGAGGGTGTCGAGGCTCGTGGCTTGACGAGCCGCCGCGCAAGAGTCGGCCGCCCCGAGACGGTGGCTGTGGCCACCACCCTGAGATCCAGTGGCCGAGGAGACGGGTGCTCTTTCTCAAGGCGCGCAGGCGGCGAGGCCCGAACGCTGAGCTCTGCGGCACTTCGTGGGCGGCTACCTCCGGCTTGACTCCAACCCGAGGACGACGAGGAGGCCGTGGCGCGCCACACCTTGGAGCGCGGGATGACCGGCGGCCGAGAGCCTTTGACGAGCTCATCCTCCCCGCGACCCTGCTAGAGTTTTCCCGTCAAGGATTCTTTTTGATTCCGCGATCTTCTCGAGCTACGCCTAATTCGGTCGCTGGTCAGACCGAGTCTCAGTCGAGACGCCGCGAGGTGCGCCAACTCGCTGGAGCGGACCCACCGGAGATGCGTTTTGTCGCGGGCTCGAGTAGCGGCAAATGCGCCGTGTGGCGAAGCGAGACGTCCGCCAAGGCGGCCCTTGAGGCCGCCTGTCCCGCTGGAAGACCGAGCCATCTCCGCTGAGATCGCCGCCGCAGCCGGGCCGCCATCGAGTGACTCGCCGGGCGCCGAGGCTCGCGCTTGCCGAGGCCGAGATCGAGAGCCGAGCGGCCGCAGCTGGGAGGAGGCTACCGAGAGAGCCAAAACCGCCAGCTACGGGCGGAGACCACCGCCCGAGAAGCCTCCTGCACCGCCGTGAGAGAAGGCCTCGAGGCAAAGGTGTTGAGCCGGAGAGTGACTTGAGGACGGCCACGACGGACTTGGCGACGACGAGTCGCCGCTTTTCCCCGTGCCACGAACCAGCTCCAGTGGCAACCGAGGAAGGCCTTTCGTAACTCCAACACCAAGTTGTCGCAGATCTCGAGGGTAAGCCTGACGATCTCCGATTCTTGTCCGCCCGCTTCTTTGCCTGACTTGACTTGATGACCTTGGTTGTGGTCGCGCTGCGTGATCCGCGGGGATGGTGGTGCACCGACGACGACGGTCAAGCAAGAGCGAACGCCGCCATCCTCAAGGTTATCGAGAAGGACGGTGTCCTTAAGCGCTTTGCTCTGAGCAGCCCGAGTACGATCGAACTTTGGTGTTATCTTGTTGTCCTTTTCTTCCTCTCGAGCTCCGTGACTGCTCCGCTTGTTCTTCGAGGTCCAGCCGAGTGGAGCGCCCCGCATCTCGAGCAGACGCGTCCGCTCGAACCAGTTCGCGAGGCCCGAAGTGATGCCATTGCCGAGAAGGTTATCGACATCGCCAAGGTACGATGAGTTCGCCATGGCCGCGCCGGTATCGCTGGTCCGCTGGACGCCCAAGACGCCGATCGAGGAGGTCGGCCGCCTTCCTGCTGCGTGGTGCGAGAACTTGAGTTGTCGACGGCTCGCCGGGCGGTGCACCGGATCCTCACCATGATCGAGTCGCACTACCAAGGGCTGGACCGCATGGCGCCGAGCGCGGCCGGGCCCCGCATCTCCGACGACCAATGCGACGAATTGAGGTGGATCGCGCCGCCGCCCGCGAGATGGCCGACGCCGCATTGAAGGATCCGAACCGCCGCCACAAGACGAGTCGAGGCTCCGTGGAGTTCCCGGGCACCCGAAAGTTAAACATGCCACAAACTATTTGTAATAATTTGAACACGCGTGTTATCGCGTAGCTAGGCTATTCATCCGGCGTTATCTCTCGATCGCTTCCGAAGCGCCGAGGACGATCGCAGCCACGCTGCAATGAACTTAGAGAAGCAAACAACAAACTGCGGTTCTCGAGCCGCGGGGCGTAAGAGTCATAAGGCTTGGCCCTTCGAATCGCTAAGCTCAACTGCTCGCTCACAGCCCCGAGTCCTCAAGGTTTGGGAGATAACCGAGGTTTTAGTTGTGCAAACTCCTCTTTTGGACCAGAGCCCGAGTGGTCATTCGAATGTTCTCGAAAGGGGTTGGATGAAAGCCGAGACTAGAGAAGTACTGCAAGTCTTCGTGGTCAGAGAGTCATGGGGCGTAGCACTAGGAGCTTTGAACGAATAGGCGACTCGCCATCTCATGCAAACTGTCATCTTCACCTTTCCCGAGTTCGAGTTTCCACCAAAAACTTCTCGCCGTCAGGCGATCGGTCTCGACAAAGTTGTTAGAATTTTGAAAAATTTCAAAAACGCTGAGGACCCGAGGGCATTGTGCCCTTGGTAGCACCCGAGAAGGGAGCGCCTTTGACTTGGTGCAAAGACGCTGCCTGCTCAAGCATAAGTATTGCTATAAAGAAATAAAGCACACAACCGAATATAAACTTGAACTCTGAGACAGTGCACGTAGGCAAACAAAGATGTATTTATTGACGACGAAGTTCGTAACATTTACTCAAGGGTAAACGGGCGCAGTGTTCGATGTTCCATGCGCTGGTGACGACCCTCCCGCCCTCGCATTTGATCTTGTATGTCCTCGGTCAAGCACCTCGTGGATGATGAAGGGCCCCTCCCAAGGTGGCGACAGCTTGTGCCGGTCCTGCTGGCTTGAACCCGAGAACGAGGTCGCCGACGGAACTCGCGCGCGCATGTTGCGCTGTGGTAGCGTCAGAACGCCGCCGGTGGTACTTGGCGCCTCGCAGCGCACGCCGCACGCCTCGTCAAGCTGGTCGATCGCCCTCGAGCGCGACTTGGTTCTCTTCTTGTATGCCCCGCACTGGGGCTGCCGTAGTCGATGTCGCTGGCAAGACCGCCTGAGTCATGTACCATGAAGAATGGCGTGAACCCCGTGGCCCTCGCCATGGCGAAAAGCGTAGACTCCACACGGACGGCAGTTGCCGCCCATCTTGCTCGAAACTTGTCGAGCCGCTTGAAGATTCTCGGCTTCAAGCCTTGCGTGATCATACCGTCGCCTCTCGACTTGCCCGCTCGTTCGGGTGAGCTACAATGACCACCCACACGATGTGGTTGTCGCCACGTGGTTGAGGAATTTCTTCCCGTGAACCGGGTGCCGCTTGTCGCAGAATGATCGTGTTGGGGATGCCGAAACGGTAGATGATGTCGGTGAAGAACGAAACGCCGCCCCTGAGCGGACGCTTGACTATGGGTCGAGCCTCGATCCACTTTGAGAACTTGTCGACCGCCACGAGGAGGTGAGTGAAGCCCCGCGCTTGTCGAGCGGTCCCACCATGTCGAGGTTCCGCATCGCGGCGGCCATGTGATGGGGATCGCTTGCGCTTTGCGCCGGAGGTGAGTTTGCCTTGCATAGAATTGGCAACCTCACAACGCCGCACAATGTCCTTTGAGTCGGCGACCGTGGATCATAGAAACCTTTGCTCGAAAGCTTTTCCGACAAGGGTTCTCGCCCGCAAGATGGTGACCGTGGGCTGGTATCTCTTGCAGCACCGCCCTTGATCTCCGGAATGCACCGCATGAGTATGCCGCCGCCCACGCCAGAGCTCGCCATCAATGATGACGAAAGCGCGCGCGGCGCGCGGCTTCGCTTTGGTCGAAGGAGCTCGATCAGCCACCGAGGATGGGGAAACGCCACGGATCCTCAAGGTTTACCTCCTGGTGGCGATTGCTGCGACCTCGGCCCCGGCTCTTCGTGGTTTCGCCTCTCGTGACGGACGGTTGATGTTGATCGCCGCAAGACGCCGTGGTGGAACCGGCTGCGATCGATGCCATTTTCGCAAGCACATCGGCCGACATTGTAGTCACGCAACACGTGGTGCAACTCGAGGCCGTGGAATTTGCCCTCCAGATCTCGGACGGCTTGGCAATATGCCGCCATCTTCGGTCAACGCAGTTCTTATCCTTCATGACTTGTCCCACGACCAATTCCGAGTCACCCCCGATCTCGAGACGCTTGATCCCGAGCTCGACAAATGATCCGGAGACCGCTGATCGTGGCTTCGACTGAAATGTAGTTGACCACCATGTACTCCATGCGCACGCCTGGGCAGATGAAGACAAGGCCTACACCGCCCTTCCTTCATGACCGAGCCATCAAGTACATGATCCGTGTCTCGTGCTCGATTCTTGCCGGTGGAGTCTGATCTCCGTCCATTCGCCACGAAGTCTCATGAGTACTTGGGACTTAATCACAGGCGGAGCATACGTGATGTTTTGCCCCATCAACTCAAGCGCCCATTTAGCGATTCTTCCTTCGGCCCTGGTTCGGATGACCTCCCGAGTGGATACTTGGACACCATGTTGATGGGGTGTGCGTCAAGTAATGCCGAGCTTGGCGCTGGTCATCAAGACCGCGCAGACACGAGCTTTTGCATCCGTGAGTAGCACGCCTTGAGCCTGGAGAGTAGTACCGACGGGCACACCGGTCGTCGCTGCACCTTCCGGGACCTTCCTGCTCTTCCCGCCTACCACCAAAGCCGCACTAACGACCGGTCGTGGCCGAGATGTACAAGAAACATTGGCTCTTCCGTGGCCGGAGCAACAATATCTGGGGACTCTTGAGGAGGTTCTGAGTGAGTCGAGTGCCTCTTGCGCCGGGGTCCACGTAAAAGTGGTCGGACTTCTTCATTTGCTTATACAATGGCAGTCCGCGCTCCCGAGTCAAGCGCTTATGAAGCGACTCAAAGCCGCGAGACAGCTGTGACGCGTTGTACGCCCTTCAGTTCTTGATCGCCCCATGTCCATGATGGCCGAGATCTTCTGGGTTAGCTTCAATGCCGATTCGACACGACAAAGCCGAGGAGCATTCCCCAACCTCGAAAACGCACTTCTCGGATTCTCACCCCGTGTTGTCGTAGCTTCACGAAGACTTCAGCGAGGTCGGGGACCGATCCCTGCTCTCTTTGACTTGACTACAATGTCGCCGACGACGCTTCTATGATGCGCCGATCGCCCTCAAGACGCCGCATGCATCGCTGGAAAGTTGCGCCAGATTCTTGAGCCCGGGCATCGCTTGATAGCAGACGCTACCGAACGGTGTGATGAACGAGGTTGCGAGTTGGTCCGCTACACACATCGCGATCCGGTGGTACCCGAGTACGACGAGAAAACAGAGGGTCTCGACCGCTGAATCGACTACACCGATCTATGCGAGGCAAAGGAAACGGATCCTTGGGACACGCCTTGTTAAGGCTCGATAGTCAACACACATCCTCCATTTTTATTCTTCTTCTTTACAAGGCTGTGGTTTGCTAACCACTGGGTGGTAGACTTCACGATGAACCCCGCACTAAGGAGCTTCAAGATCTCCTCGCCAATCGCCTTTGCACTTGTCGCCGCTTGAAGCGGCGAGGCGCCGCTTTCACCGGCTCGATCCCGCTTGATGTTGAGTTTGTGCTCGCAACCTCCTGGATCCCTTCATGTCGGAGGGTTTCCACGCCAACACGCCGAGGTTCGCTGAGGAAGTCGACGAGCCGCTTCCTATTTAGGATCGAGCCGCCCCGACACGGAGCTTGCGGCCATCGCCGGAGACGACCGCTCCTGACATCCTTGGCGGGCTCGAAGAGCAGCCGCACGCTTGACGACTTTGGGACGCCCCGGTCCTCGAACGAGGCTCGATGGAGCCTCGGACGGACAGCTGTTTCAAATAACTGAAAGCACTCGGCCGCGACTCAGATGCGCTACTGCACGTAGGCCCCATCGTGATGATACCCCCGATCCGGGGATTTTCAATTTCAGGTACGTATAATTAGGCATGGCCATAAACTTCGCATATGTCGGCCTCCCGAGGATCGCATGGTACGCCCCCGAGAACCCCACCACTTCGAAGGTGAGGGTTTCTGTGCGGAAGTTCCGCACATCCCCGAACGTGATGGGTAGATCGATCTGCCCGAGGGGAAGCGCCGATTCCGTGCACGACCCCATGGAACGGCGCCATCGACGGCCTCAACGGACCGCGGATGCCCATCTCGTCAAGTGTTGACGCCAGAGCACGTTGATCCCGCCCCCATCCATCGTGACCTTGTGGACCCTTCCGGTTTTGAACAGGGGCTACCACCAGTGGGTAGGATCCAGCCGGGTACGGTGCAGTCGGATGGTCCTTGCGATCGAAGGTTATTGGAACCTCCGACCACTTTAGGTAGGGAACGCCGGCTGCTCATGACTTCACGGGATGAGCTTCTCGCGCTACCGAGGGCTTCGCCGGTGATCCTCCAAGATCATATGCACCGCCCCGTCTTCACCGGGAACACAGCCCCGTGCCATCATCGTTGTCGTGGGATGGGCCTTGCTTGTCGGGGTGGTCCGCCATCTTCGCTTGAGGGTGCTCTTGACGAGTTCTTCATCACCGCACTCCCTAAGCGTGTGCTTGACGGGACCTCGTGTATGGTGCGCCCAGAGCTTCTCGGCGGTCCTCGGCCTGCAGCTTACCCGTTGCCCTTTGGGCGCTGCTTTGCGCTCACCGCCGCGACAGTTAAAGCGGCGCGCTTTGTCATTTTTCTTCTTCTTTTGAAACGCGAGGACGCTCTTCGATGGTCCACGACTTGCTTCCCTTGCCCCGAGGGGTGTTGAGCGCCGCGCCATCGCCTCGCCGCCGGGCGTGATTGCTCGCGATGTCGAGGAGTTCCCGCTGCGGCGCTGCATGCGACGTCCCGAGTCGATGGATGAGGAGGTACACGCCGTCCCATTCTCGAAACGCCGAGATGGCGCTGCTGTCGGTTGCGCCGGGAGCCGGCAGGCGCTTGGAGAAGCGCCGATGTACTGCAAGACTCTCCCCGGCTGCCGCTTGCGCAGCCAGCCCCATCGCTTGCCGTATGCGTACGCGTTTTGAAAGTTGCCGACGAAAACCCGCCGCAGTCGGTCCGCCTTTGGATCTTGTCGCGGCAGGTGCTCGAGCCACGCGGCGCGCAGTAGTCGCCGAGGTAGAGTGGCAAGTTCTGATCACGAAGAGATCGCCGGTCCGCCTCCCAAGATGGCACGCAAGTCGGTAGTCCTCGAGCCATACGCCGATTGGTGTCCTATCTTGGCACATTGGTCGGGCCCGAAGCGCGAGGGGAACTGGCCCGCGAATGCCCCACCAAAGGCCCTCGACCACGCCGCTTGGCGACCAACCGCGCCGCGGCCGCCGCCGCCGCTGCGTGGCGGCTTGGCGCCCACGGCCGTCGCCGCCGTGGCGCGAGTGGTGGTCGTGATTGCCGCCGACGCTTCCGCCGCCGGGCTTCTAGGGTATTCCGAGCGCCGTTGGGTCCTAGACGCACTCTTGACCGCCGATGCCGCCGCAACCCCGCCCCGTGTCCTTGCCGCCGAGGAGGAGGCGGTTCGACTGCGGTGGATGGTGTGCCCACCGTCCGCTGGCCCGAGATACCGGGCGCGAGGCGGAGTTTCCGCTTGTCGCGCGCGCTGAGCGCAGCTTTCGCCACCGGGCGCATTGCCGCTTCTTCCGAGGTTGCCGGCTCGGCAACACAGAAGAACATAGCGCGCGTGTTCGATGCCCGCCGAAGCGGCGCGCGCGCCGGCGTTGACGTCGCGCTTCGCTGCTACCGGTCGTTGTTGGGCCCGGGCGGCGCTGGTGGTGTCACGCACCGCCGGCGCTCACGACGGGCCCCGCCGGCTTCCGTCCGGCTCGCCTCAACAGTTGTCGATCGCGAGGCTCGCCGCTGCCGAGTTCTGATGCGTATGACCAACTCTCATCGAGCCGGGCGCCTTGCCTCCGCTTAATTGCCGAGTCGCCCGCCCGCCGGCACCACGATGGCGTGGTGCATGCTCCGACCGAGCTGCCGACGTTAGCGGGCCACGCAGACGTTACACTCCCTTGTGGGGTCGTGACGCCGCGCAGCTTGGCGCCCCGAGTAGCCGCAGACCCGGGACGATGCTCGTGGCGCGAGGTCGCCGACGTAGGCCGCCACCGGGTCGAGGCCGTTGTCCACGAGGGTACATTGTGAGTACCGCTTCCATGAATTCCAGCCCCCGGGGTCCGCTCTCACCGGGCCCGGAAGGCGAGGTCGGTGAGGTAGTAGGCGGCGAGCCTAAACGCCTCGCTTGGGTTTGGCCCCAACATGCCGATGATGACGCCGCCCGAGTAGCCGGACGAGGCCTCATACGCGCAGCCCCGAGAAGACATTGGGCGAGGCGGGCCAAGGTACGGCCGACAACGGACTCCACCGGCCCGTGTAGACGCAATGAGGGAGCCGAAACGGTGGTGGTCCCGGAGTCAACGTGACCGACCGCCCATCCGATCCTGAGTTCGCCGAGACACACGATGTGCCTACCGCGCGCCAACCGTCGGGGTTCTCACCGGGCAATGAATTTTTATCGATCGTGTGTCGGGCTCGGATGGTTAGCGCAGGAGACGACGGGTTTATACTGGTTCGGGCCTCCGAGGAGTAATACCCTACGCCCAAAGGTTGCGCCGTGTTCCCGAGCCAAGTGTGCTCGTAGTAGGGGTTACAAGCTAGTCGGGAGAGGGAGTTCGCTCCCAAGTCCCGGTGGTGGTGTCCGGTCATGTGAAGGTCTAACCTCAGGACGCTGCCCTCCTCTCCCTTTTATAGTCTCAAGGGAGGCACAAGGGGGAATACAAAAGAGTTACAGTGCTTGGCAGCTGGTACGTCCCGTCGTACGTCGCTGTCCGCCGGGGCGCATTGAAGCCGAGTCGCGATGCCTTGTTTGGGAAGCCGCCTGGCCGGGTTGGACCTGTTTCTCCGGACGCTTGGCCTTCTCCCGAGTAGTTTGGGGCTTGTCTTAGTCTTCCCGTGTACTTGCCACTTGCCCGAGCCTAAGCCTAGGCTCGTGCGCGTCGTGAAAGGGTGCTTGAGTGCCTCGGGTTGAGTCTTGCGTGGCGTGTGGAGATAGGAGATGATGGCGATGTGATGGTGCGGCTTGTCGGACCTGCATTAAGGCTCTTGCGGCGGGCCGCTTGCATGGCCTCCGGATGTTGTTTCCGCGTGGCGTGGAGATTCGCTCCTCCCAGCGCATCGGAGCGCCGCCCGAGTAGTGCGCCCGGGTCCACGCATCAGTCGAACTGGACTTGTCGTGCGGAAACTACTCGGAGGGACTTCTCGAGGAACTCCTCGGAGGATCTTGTCGGTCTTGAGAGTACTCGTTGCGGCGAGACTTGTCGTGCGAGGGTTCCTCTAGTGGGAAACTAGTCGAGATCTGTCTGGTCCGGCCAAGGGTCGACTTTGCGGTGAGGGTCTTGGCGAAGATCTGCATGCCTTCCACGAGGCGCAGCTCCGGTGAAGGGTGGACTCCTTCTAGATGTTGTTGTCGGCAGGGTACGACCATCCTCGAGCCGCTTGCCAAGAAACGGTTGACTCCACCTCGAGGGTTGTGGTTTTGCCGTTGTTTTAGGAAGATAATCTTGCCAAAGAGGACCCTAATCTGGGTCCTCGTCACCCATGATTCCAGGGACTCCTCAAGAACGACTTGAATATTCACCGCAATGTGGGAGTCGCGAACTAACCCGTGCTTGGGAGGGTGGAGGCGGGAGTGGAGCTGCTGGAGGAGGCGAATTTATTGAAGACGTACTAACCTGGGCGGCGACGACGACGACGAGGAAGCCGAAGACGGCAGCGACGGCGGCGGCGGAGCAACTCAGGTAGAAACTACCACTAGGGGAATAGGCCATAGAGGCAACAAGGGAAGGAAAAACTTATACTAGGAGGTGCAATATCACTGGACCTACGCCCCCTTGCATTGAAACTATGGAAGAGAGAGAGAGCAGAAATGGACAACGCGGGGGACAAGGTCAAGCTCGGTAGAGGGGGTTCCCACTCACCGGCGCGTGTCGAGTTCGCTCCCGCCATGTGCCTCCTCTGCCCAGATCCGTCCGTCGTCGTGCTCGCGACTCGCGGAAGGAAGAAAAACGTACGCACGGCGAAACCGCGGAGAAACCGTCGTGCAGAGAGGCAGCCAGAGCCTTTCTTTCGACAGCTTTTACGTCTTCCAGGCGAAAAGGAGGCGGGAAAACAGAGCCTTTTTTACGGGCTTTTACGTCCGGACGGAAAGAATATGCGGGAAAGCAAAGCGTGGCGACAACTGCCAACGCGACGTGAGTGGCATGCCGCCGACGGAAGCACACAGTGGCAGCAAAGGCATCCAGGTGCTGCGCCGCCCTTCGTACTTGAAGACACGCATTTTTCATTCAAAGTTCAGCTCTTCTCGTGATCTCGTTGTAGTCCGGGTTGACTAACCACTCAAAGTTTGACTTGATGAAACTAGAACTAGTACAACACACACAAACTGACTGAAATTTTTGGCAGCGCGATGGTTGAGATGGTTTGAGAACCACCCCAAAACCAAACTAAACCATACATAAAAGAAAAATTAATTTGAAACAACACCATCCAACATATTTCTCTTATGTATCCAAACCAAATTAACTAAGTGGTGTAGATCACAAACCAAACCAAACTTATATCTCAAATCAGTTCTATGTCACATAAAATCCATTTTCCATATATATCATTGAGAGACAGGGTACTAAGACCGAGGGTCCCAGGTCCTCAGAGGGACCCCTTCGAAGCCCCCTGCAAGTGGGCCCGAAGACCTTATCCACAACCCCGGCGACCTTGGAAGACTCCGGAAGACCTTATCCAGATCTCGGAGGATCCGCTGAGCTTGGAGCACAAGGCGAGCTACTAGATCGCGGCGCCAAGAGGGTCCGGATTTACCCCACAGTAATCAAGGCGGATGGCCTTCACGATGTAACCGAGGTCCGAGGGTCCACCGACCTCGAATGGAAGCCCCAAATGCTGACCATATAAGGCTAGAGCTCCATTCGAGGACTTCCACGCATAATTCCACCTCATCTTAGGGTTTCACTCTCCCCGAACCTAAACTCCACCGCCATTTCTGCACCTATTGTTCCGAAAACAAATTGCACAAAATCATTCTAAGATATTTCCAACAAATTTCCAAAATTTGAAATTTTAAGATGTGCTTTTTTTAGGTCAGGCTCTCGGCGTGGGGCCCACGTGTGGATCTAGGTATGATAATTTGCACAAAGTAGCTGCCATTTCATATTTTAAAAAAATTTCAACAAATTTCAAATCTGAAATTTTTCGTTGAAATTTTAGAACTTTTAGTTTTAGGGTCCGACCTCAGTGGGTCTCACGTGTGACGAGGGTCCGGATTAGGTCCCTTTAACGCGAGATAATCACTCTTGAGAAGGAGTCTTCTTGACACCATTGATAATGTGAAGGCCAAGATTCAAGATCAAGGAGGATCGAGGATCTCCGCCAAGACCATCACCGGCAAGACGCCTTATTTCCGACCGGTTGGAAGCTTCCTCGACAAGTCTCCTACTAGAGGAGGCTTCTCGACAAGTCTCGCCTCGCCGACGAGGAGTCTCCGCCCGCGCCTCCGAGCTTCGTTCGCACGGCGATTCCTCCCGACCAAGACACGGTCCACGCAAACGTGGCGCCACCGCGCGTGCTTCCCCAGCAACGCGTGGGCGCCGAGTTCCCCGCCATGCAAATCGCCCGTGGCGGCACGCGCGGGCGGCGGCTCGATGAGTCTTAATGCGCGCTGCGGTAGCCGACCCTCGCGTCCCATCCAACCCTGCGGCACGCCAACTCCGTCAGAGGCACTCGAGTGCCCCCTACGATTAGCGCTGGCCTACGATTAGGCCCTAACGTGGCGAGCTCATCCCATGCTCAGGCGGGTTGAGTCAACACTAAAGAGCTCGGAGAAGGCGCCCGGTGTCCAAAAAACAAGCGCATGCGGCCTCGCGACAACGACTCAGACAACCTTCAATGCACCACGACGGAGCGGCGTGCGAGAACATCAGCTGGAGGGTAGCTTTTACTTGAAGAAATTCCTTTTATGCCCCTCCTGCGCCTATAAAAGGGAGAGGAGGCAACCGCCACAAGGGTGAACCGAACTCTCACACCCTGTGGACTTGGGCTCGACACCTCTCCCGACAAGTTTGTAACCCCTACTACAAATAACCTAGCACAAGAACATGGCGGCTCGATCGGACGAGGGTATTACTCCTGAGGCCCAAACCAGTCTAAATCCCGTCTCGCTAACCATCCTGACACACGATCCGACATAAATTTACTACTCGCCGCGGTTGAGAACCCCGGCGGTTAGTGCGCCGTAGGGGCACATCGTGTCTCACGAACTTCACCAACGATGGAGGGCGAGGGGTTTCGCTTAACCCTGGGGCCACCTGCGTTCGGCTCCCTCGGCTTCATCTACTACGGCGGTCGTCGTCGGCGCGCACCTTCGCCCCGCCTTCAACGGCGCGGCGGCGGGCGTCTGGGCTTCTCGGACGACGATCATGGCCATGTTGGGGCCAAACCCGGCAGAGGCGTTTAGGCTCGCCGCCTACTACCTCACCACCACCGCCTTCGAGCCGGTGAGCGAGCTTGCACGGGCGAGTTCATGGAGCGGTACACCGCTATGTACCCCGTGGACAGCCAGCCTCCCGGACGACCCGGTGGCCTACGTGGATGCTGCGCGAGCACTCCACCCGGCTCCGCGACAGCCCGGAGGGCACCTCCGACACCCGCGACCGCCAGTGTTTCGTCTGCGTGGCGCCGAGCTCGCGGCTCCACCACCGGGCCCGGCCATCGCGCCATCGCGCGGCGCCCACCACGAGGCGCGCCTCGAGCTCGCCGAGGGGCGCCCGGCTCGGCGAAGAGCCGCCAACCTCCACCAGAGGCTCGGAGGACCACGGGCCGCGTCAGCCCGCCCGCAGCAGTCCCGGTGGGAACAACGCCGCGATGGAGCGGCGGCGAGCGGCGTCTGCCGAGCGATCCGAGCCGTGCACACCACCGGCTCGAGGACGTGCTCGCGACACAACCAGCGCCAGCGAGGCGAGCGCCAGCTCCCGCCGTGCGTCAAAAGGGCAGCTGCATCGCCATGCTTGCGCTGTTGCCGAGGCGGCCACCCCGAGGAGAGGAGGTAACAACTCAAGGACCTCCTCGAGGCAATGGCGCCTGACAGCAAGCGGAGGTCGTCAAGCCAACGGCGCGCCAGCGGGAGCGGCAGCTTCCGCGCGCCAACCCATCTCTCGCGCCGAGCCACGGGGATGGTGCGGGAGCCGAGGGTCGGCGCAACATCTCGGGCCCAACCGAGACGACATCGATCGAGGCGCCGACGCGTCGACGCTTAGGCGACAACCGCGACCACCGCGATGGCCCGCCGCGACAAAGAGGCGCGGTGGCGCGCTTCGACAGCGACGCACCGCGATCGCACTGGTCACGAACCGGAGGGCCCGCGGGCCTTTAGCGGCGTGCGGGGAGGTTCCCCTCACGCTTCGGGCTCACCAACGCCCCGGTCTGGACGGAAACCAACCCGAGCGTGTGGTCGAGGACTACCGGCGTGCCATGCGGGCGAGCGGACCTCTTCATCATCAAGAATCTGCCGCTCTACCTCGGCGACTCCGCGCGGACATGGCTCGAGCACCTGCCCCGCGGCAAGATCAACGATTGGACGGAGTTGCACCGCACCTTCGTCGGCAACTTCGGCACGTCGCCGTCCAAGCGATGGGAGCTGCGCAGCGCGCGGCGGGAAATGCGCGACTACATCCGGCGCTTCTCCAAGCATTGCACCGAGCTCCCCGGCGCGATGGACAATGACGCCATCTCGGCGTTCCAGAACGGCACGACCTGCACCACCCTCATCCACTGACTAGGGCGGCGTACGCCCCGAACTACTCGGGAGCTCCTCGACATCGCGACCAACCACGCGGACGGTGAGGAGGCGGTCGCGGCGACCCTCAACACCCCTCAGGGCAAGGGGAAACAGGTCGTGGACCATGGCGAGGGGCCGTCCTCGCACCACAAGAAGAAGAAAAATCACGACAAGCGTCGTCGTGATGACAACCTCGTCGCGGCGGTCGAGCGCAAGGCCTCACGCCCCAAGGGCAACCCGCCCAAGGCCGGTCCCCCGAAGGACCACTTCGAGAAGCTCTTGGAGGTGCCGTGCACCCACCACGAGGTTCCCATCAAGCTCCACGCTCAAAGGCACCGATGAAGAATTACGTCACGACACGCTCAAGACAAGGGCGGCAGATCCATGGAAGAAGGTCGCCTCGACAACGGCGACGACGACGGAGCTGAGCCCGGCGAGGATGGGTCGATCCACATGATCTTCTGATCCCCACCCTCAAGACGCCAAGAGAAGATCCGTGGGGTCTACAACATCGAGTCCTCGGCCGCCTTACCTCAAGTGGTCGGAGGTTCCGATAACCTTCGACCGCAAGGACCATCCCGACTGGCAGCGGAGCCTACCCACTAGTGGTAGCGCCTCGCAGTCCAAACGGATCCACAAGGTCCTCATGGACGGAGGAGCGGCATCAACGTGCTTTCTGGCGTCGACGCCGACGATATGGGCATCCGCCCGGTCCAAGTTGCGGCTCGACCGCACCATTCCATGGGGTCGTCCCCAGGATGGAGGCACTCGATCGGGCGATCGATCTGCCCGTCACGTTCGTGGACGTTGCAAAACTTTCGCACGAAACCCTCACCTTGAGTGGTGGGGTTCTCGGGGGCGTACCACGCCATCCTCGGGAGGCCGCCGCGAAGTTCATGGCCGTGCCCAACTATATGTACCTCAAGTCTGAAGATTCCCGGTCCGAGGGATCATCACGGTGGGGACTACGTTCCAGTAGCGCATTCGAGTGCGGCGACTGAGTGCTTCAATTTGGAGGCACGATCCGGTCAGAGGCTCCAGAGCCTCCCTCCGAGGACCAAGAAATCCCCGAGTCGTCCAAGCGAGCGGCCTGCTCTTTCGAGCCCGCCAAGGATGCGCCAAGGATGCGGCCGTCTCCCGATGGCCGTCACGCTCAATGTCGGAAATCGACTTCCTCAAAGCGAACCTCGATGTGTTTGCATGGAAACCCTCCACATGAAGGGGATCCCAGGGAGGTTGCCGAGCATAAATTGAACATCAAGTCGGGATCGAAACCGGTGAAGCAACGCCTCCACCGCTTCAACGACGAGAAGTGCAAGGCGATCGTGAGGAGATCAAGAAGCTCCTTAGTTCGTGGTTCATCCAGAAGTATTCCACCCCGAGTGGCTTGCTAACCCTGTACTTGTAAAGAAGAAGAATAAGAAATAGAGGATGTGTGTTGACTACACGGGCCTCAACAAGGCATGTCCCAAGGATCCGTTTCCTTTGCCTCGCATAGATTAGGTAGTCGATTCGACAAAGTGCGAAACCCTCTGTTTTCTCGTCGTACTCGGGTATCACCAGATAGCGATGTGCATAGCGGACCAACTCGCGATCTCATTCATCACTCCGTTCGGCGCCTACTGTTACAAGACGATGCCCTTCGGGCTCAAAAATGCGGGTGCCACGTTCCAAAGATGTATGCGACGCATCTTTGGAGACCTTATAGGGCGGATCATCGAGGCGTACGTTGATGACATCGTGGTCAAATCAAAAAAGACTGGCGATCTAGTCCCAGACCTCACGGAGGTGTTTGCGAAGCTGAGAGAGCACGAGGTGAAGCTTAACCCCGAGAAGTGCGTTCTCGGGGTCCCAAGGGGCATGCTCCTTGGCTTTGTTGTGTCGGAACACGGCATTGAAGTTAACCCTGAGAAGATCTCGGCCATCACAGACATGGGGCCGATCCAAAACCTAAAGGGCGTACAACGCGTCACGGGTTGCCTCGCGGCTCTGCTTCATAGCAGCGACTCGGGAGCGAGCTCACAGACGACTAATGAAGAAGTCCGACCACTTTGCGTGGACGCCCGAGGTTCAGGAAGCACTCGATTCCCTCAAGAACCTCCTGAAGAGCCCACCGATACTCACGGCTCCAGCGCCAGAAGAGCCGATGCTCCTGTACATCGCTGCGACATCCCAGGTGGTTAGCACTGCACTGGTGGTTGAACTAGAAGAACCCGGGAGGACACTCAAGGTGCAGCGTCCAGTCTATTTCGTGAGTGAGGTACTCTCCGACTCAAAGACCCGTTACTCGCAAATGCAAAAGCTTGTATACGCTGTCTTGATCACCAAACGCAAGCTACGCCACTACTTCGACGCGCACCCCATCACGGTGGTGTCCAAGTACCCGCTCGGAGAGGTCATCCAGAACCCCGAGGCCGAAGGGAGGATAGCCAAGTGGCGCCGCCGAGATGATGGGGCATTTTATGCGCGTGCCATCAAGTCGCAGTCTTGGCGGACTTTGTCTGTCGAGTGGCGGAGATCCAAACTCCGCACCCATCGAGCACGAACGTGGGACGATGTACTTGACCGGCCATGAAGGAGGAGGCGGGAGTAGGCCTTGTCTTCATCTCACCCAGGCGTGCGTATGGAGTACATGGTTCGACTACACTTTCCGCCTCCAACAACGTCGCCGAGTACGAGGCGCCTCATCAGCGGACCTCCGGCGGTTCAGCTCGGGATCCGCCGTCTCGAGATCGGGGAGACTCAGAGCTTGTCGTGGATCAAGTCATGAAAGAGAAAAATTGTGTCGATCCAAGGATGGCGGCGTACTGCCAGGCTGTGCGCGAGTTGGAAGGCAAGTTCCATGGGCTCAAGTTTCATCACGTGCTACGCGACTACAACAAGGCCGCGGACATCCTCGCCAAGACTGCATCAAGCAGCCCGTACACACAGTGTTTGCGGCGACCCGCACCTCCGTGCGTGTCGAAGGGGAAAAGCCACAAGAACCCGAAGGGCCGGAAGTCATGGAGATCGACCAACCGTCCGAGCGGAACCTCGAGGACCCTGATTGGCGCTTTCCCATCCTCGAGTGGCTTGTCGAAGGGAAGCTTCCCTCTGACCAGACGGAGGCACGCCGCATCGCGCGACGAGCTAAAGCATTCTTCCTCATCGAGGGTGAGCTCTACAAGCGGGCGCGGCATACTCATCATGCATCCTAGGAGATCAAGGCAAGGAACTACTCCGCGAGATCCATGCCAGCACATGCGGACATCACGCTGGTCCGAGGACTCTTGTCGGGAAGGCTTTCCAACAAGGGTTTTACTGGCCCACAGCGGTGGCAGACTCCAAGGACATCGTACGGTGTTGCGAAGGATGCCAGTTCTACGCTCGACAAACTCATCTCCCGGCGCAAGCGCTTCAGACCATCCCCATCACATGGCCATTCAGCTGTGTGGCACCTCGACATGGTGGGGCCACTCCGACAAGCGCCCAGGGGCTTCACGCATCTCCTCGTGGCGGTCGACAAGTTCTCCAAGTGGATCGAGGCTCGACCCATCGTGAACGTCCGCTCCGAGGAGGCCGTAGCATTCTTCACCGACATCATCTACCGCTTCGGCATACCCAACACGATCATCACCGACAATGGTACCCAGTTCACGGGAAGAAATTCCTCAATTTCTGCGATGATAACAACATTCGCGTGGACTGGTCCGCCGTGGCGCACCCGAAGACGAACAGGCAAGTCGAAAGGGCGAACGACATGCTACTGCAAGGATTGAAGCCTCGCATCTTCAAACGCCTCGAGAAGTTCCGAGCGAGATGGGTGGCCGAGCTACCATCCGTTCTGTGGAGCCTGCGCACCACGCCTTGTCGAGCGACCGGCTTCACGCCGTTCTTCATGGTGCATAGGTCAGAAGCGGTCCTCCCCACGGACATCGACTATGGCAGTCCCAGAGTACGGGCTTACATCGAGGAAGGCAACCAAGTCGCGCTTGAGGATGCGATCGACCAGCTCAACGAGGCGCGTGATGTGGCACTGCTACACTCGGCCAAGTACCAACAAGCCTTGCGACGCTATCACGAGCTCAACGCGCGCCAGCGGTTCCGTGTCGCACCGGTCCTCCGACGGGTTCAAGGTAGCAAGGATCGACACAAACTCACCCCATGGGAGGGGCCATTCATCATCGATCAAGTACTCCAACCAGGAACGTTCAAGATCCGATACGAGGACGGTCGAGTCGTCTCCAACGCTTGGAACATTGAACACTTGCGGCCGTTTACCCTTGAGTAAATGTTCACATCTTATGAGTTAATGGATAAATGCCGCATGCTTTGTTCATACATCTATGAGTTCGTGAACTTCTCGGTTGCCATGTTCCTATATGTTGCAACTTCTCTAAAGGTGGCGGCGAGCTCACCGCAGGCAGAACGCTCACCGCCGGGCTACCCAGGGCACGATGCCCTCCTTTCATTTTCTTCGTTTTTTCAAAACAAAAATCGACAACTATGTTGTGACCAATTGCACGTGCGAGAGGTTTTTTGGCGGAAGTCTCGACCTTGCGAGAAGTAAGGATGGCAGCCCGCGTGGGGCTTGGTGCTGGTGCTCGTTCAACGCTCCTAGCCCTCGCCCGTGGCTACGTGCGAGGCTTGATAGCGGTCAGTCCCAGCCCATGTTTTCGTCAACTCTTCTCAAAAGCGCCGGTAACCGCCGCCTAAACGTTTCTAACGAAAAAATCCGCGAGTTACTTTTCCATTTCCCGAGTACTGGGTCAGCGTAGCACCTCTTGGTGACTTGGAATGGCTGGGCTTTCCGACTCCTACACTCCCGCGGCTCTAGAGTGAAGCTCGGTCAGCTCAAGTTCCTAAGTTCTACTACTCGTTGCTGCGGTCGTCCCTGGTAGTGCTCGAGGACGTTTGAGCTGTAACTTCGAGCAAGTTTTCGACAACTTAAAAACACTCGAGTCTGTTCCTACATGCGCCTACATGTAAATATGATACATCTAATGTGAAGGCCTAGAGCTCTCTGGGTCTTCTGGTGTATCTCGTGGAATCATGTCCAGGTCCAGGTCCTTCATGGCTACATCGGCCATGGCAGGCGAAGGAGGCAGTCTCCCTCGGTGTCGCAGTGATCGTCGAGCCGGGGCCTGCGCTTAGCCCGCAAGCGGTCCAACCCTTGATAATGCGAGTCGAACATGGCGAGCACCCGGTGCACCACCTTCCGAGCAGTCGATAGCTCCCGCTCCTTGACTAATTCCGGGAGGCGCTCCAGCTCTTTCACAAGCATGTCGGGGAGCATCGGCCCGGCGAAGCCCCGACAAGACTGGCCGAGGAGTCTCCCAAGCTTGGCGTGTTCCATGATGCTCGCCCAGCGACGCCTCTCGACTCGCGTTCTTCACTTGTTGAGCTCGGTCTTGACACCGCTCGGGCCATCCGGGCTCAAGCTCGGCCCTAGTCTCTAAAAAGGGTCGACAAATTGCAATGAACAAACATGGCGCGACCGAGTCGAGAGAAGAGCAAGGCAGGATCGAAAAGACTTACTCTCAAGCTGCTCCGACAGTCGCTTGATCGAGTCGTCCTTCTCGATGATCTTGAGCTCGGGCGTTCTTCTTCTGCGACTTTTCCGTGAGCTTCACGGTCATCGGACGCGATCGCGCTATGACCGCAAGAAGACGAATCAACACCGACGAAAATCAACGAAAAGAAAGAAGCTCATGACAGCATTCAAAGCCTACTCGCCATCGATATCCTGCACCGGGGAGTTGGCGTTCACCGTCGGGTCACCGTCGGTGCGTCACGGAGCTTGTTGGTCACCTCGGAATTGCTTGTTGGCCATCAGAAGGTCCGCCGGGCAAGTCTTGCTCCTCGCCACTTTCGCCACTTTAAGGCTCTTCTCCGGCGGCGGCTTGCGGCGGTTGGCGGGCGGTCATGGCCAGCGGCGGTGGCCTTCTCGGCGGCTCGTTGGCGGTCAGCTGACGCAGCCTCCTCGACCGCTGCCGTTTGGGCCAACTTTGCCTCGAGGATTCCCCGCTCCGTCACGGTGGCGGCGGCTGTCGGCCGTGACACGGTCTTCCGCGGCCTTCACGGCGGTTTCGAGCGTCGCCCTCAACGAGGCCTCATTCGCCACCGCCCGGTGGCAACCGAAAACCGCCACCGTGCATCTCCACTGGGACCGCTCCCGGAGCTCCACGATGGTGTCGCCGCCACGCCGCGAGAGCGTCTGTTCTGGGAAGGCGGTCGACAATCACAAGACATACAAGAATGGGAAAAACAAAGTTAAGCTCTTGGTTCGAGGGGACTCACCGTCGTCGGCGGAAGAATGAGCTCGCTCGAGCGACGCGCACACTCGAGACCTCGTTCAAGGCGGCAGCAGGCCGCGGCCTCCTCGTCCTCGTCGTCAAGCGGGTCCGCCTCGTGGCGCCCGCCACGTGGAGCTCACATGGTGACCGCGCTGCTTTTCCTCCCGGCTGCAGCAGCCACTGAGCCTCCCCGACCTGGATCTCACGGGAGGCACTTCCCTCCCAAGGACATCGTGTTCCTGCGGGACCGGGTGGATCGGGCTTGTGGAGGCTAACGACGGGGCGCGGCGGTGATGGCGCTCGGCGCCCCGGTGGTGCTCCGCGACTACGGCGGGGGATGAGGATGCGGCGGCGGCAGCGTGCGGCCGCGGATCTCGAGGATCTCTCCTCAACCGAGACCGGGGCCGGGAGCCCGGCCGGCCCGGCTCGCCCGCCTTTCGGTCGCTTTCTCCTCCTTGTCAGGCTCGCTCCGGCTATATGGTCGCGGACCTCGAACGGCCGACTCGGAAGCCTCGACTCGACCTCCGGCCCGCCGGAACCGCTCCTAGGCCTCGGGCTGGGTCGTTGCGACAAGTGGGGCCGTCGAGGTCGATGATCTCCGGGGCGGCGGCGTCGTGCCACCGCTGCGCCTCCACCGCATCCCCATCCGCTGCGACGCCAGCGCCGCTCAACGCCGCCGCCCGCGTCTCAATCTCATGCCGGCCGTGATGGCGGCGGGGGCACAACTTTCTCGGAAGATGCCGCGCGCCGCCTCCAACGGTGGCCTCGACCGGCGGCTCGATCACCGCTGGTGTCTTCGCCGAGGCCTCGCCCCCGTCATCAAGTTGCCGGCGTCCAGCCCGTGCGCAGAGGGCCCGCTCGCCTCGGTCCCCCGACGCTCCAGCAGACGAGGTTCGAGGGGATCAGCCGAGGGTGGCGAGCGCCCGCCGCGCGAGGCTAAGCACGCCGGTGTCGCGGCTAAGGCAAGGGCGGGTAAAACATGAGAATTGAGTGAAGGCGAAGAACAACAAAACAATGAGGTATGGCGAGCAAGAGGTTACATGGTGGTGGACGCGACCCGCGCTTTGGTCTGGGCCCAGCCGGCTGGCCTTTTGCCCCACCAGCTCTCCCGGCCTCGACGCCTGGCTGCGAGCTAGGTCCTCACCCCCGACGACGGGGCGGTGCCCGATCCCCTTGGGCACTTGATCCATCGACGGCTCGGGGGCTTACTTCCTGGCCTCCGTCGGACGCCACCTCCCGACTCCCACCAGCGGAGAGGGGACACGGCCGGTCGCCGCCCGCCGCTAACTAGAGATTGGGCGCTGAGGAATGCTCGTGTTCCTCCTACTTGCGGCGCTGGCAGACATCACGTGGGTCGACCTCGCCTTGGATGACAAACGCCTCTTCAAGGAGTCCGAGTCCGGTCGCTCGGCGCCATCAAAGGAGTGGCGGGAGGAAGAGTCCCGATCCGCCGCGCGGTGGATCGTCTTCTCGGAGGATCCCTCCGCCCCTCTGAGGCACATGAACCGCTGGGGGCCGCCTGGGAGCGGGTCACCCTTTGATCCTCTCGGGCGGCGCGGGCTCCCGGCTGCGAGCTGGAGCCCGCGCCCTTCTCGCGGGCGACCGGCTCCGACCGCCTCGACGAGCTCACTTCGGCGGACGCACGGTGACCCAGACATGCCGCTCAATCAACGCGCGCTGGCTCGTCTCCGCTCCACGGCGGCGACGGCGATGGATCCTCGTTGGAGGAGAAGTTGGCCTCCCCTGCTTTACGGCGCTTGATGCGGCCGTCATTCTGATCGCGCTTCGTGATCTCTTTCTCCTTGTGCTGCGCCTTGCGCTCGCTCTCGCTTCTCGCGCCGCTGGTTGGTTGAAGATCACCTGCGGGAGAGGGGCTTTGGGCACAAGGTGGGAGCTCCTCAGCTGAAGTGTAAAGGAGGCAAAAGGAGTCAGCAGACATGAAAGGTTTCCGAGAAGATCCGAATCAGATGAAGACCTCGAAGTAGTCGGAAAAACTTATCGGAGGAAGAAACCACTTACGAGCTTTTCGGTCCCCTCGTTGGGGAGCATGGGCAAGAGCCGCGACGGCGGCCATGAGTAGGACCTTCCCAATGGCCACCGACACGCGCGGCGGACCTCTTCCAGAAGGTGGCTCGGGCGCGTCACGGTCCCTGTCCAAGGCCCTCTTGGCGTCATTTCACAGACGGAGGCCGCCTCGGGCGGGGCGACCCCGGTGTGGTCGGTGTGGTACCGGTCGACTCGCCTTGCGGGCGGGCGGCCGCCAGTGCTCCTTGGCTCCGGTTCGCCGCTCAGAGGCCCGTTGCTCAACTCTCGGCGCACAGGGCGATGGAGACTCCGGTGAACTCCGCGGCGTGCTCGGGTCGTTCTTGAGATAGAACCACCCTTGTGCCAACCGTGTTGGAGCTCGTGAGAAAGGAATGTACTTTGCCCCTTGCCCTACTTCATCCGGAGGAGATGGTGCGGGGAGCCTTCGGCGAACATGAAGAAGTACTTGAAGAAGGTGCCGGTGGGCCGATCCCCAATACCCTCGCGCCTCGAACACCGCCATTTCGGATCTGTTCGGGTTGAGGTGCTTGCTGGAGCCCGTACTCGAAAATGGCCCGGATGAACCGCCCGGCGAATGGAGAAGCCGCTCGTGGAACACCACAAACGACGACGTATCCCGCTTCGGACGTAGGCAGACTCCTCGGGACCCTCCACTCTCGGCGTCGGTGGCGCAGGAGCTGCCTCGCGGCGACGAGGTGCCATCGGCGGGACACATTGAGCGCGCGACCATTCGACATGGCGACGGCGCTCTCACGCGCTCGTGAAAGAGGCGGCGGCTGCAGGCGTAAAGGGCAAAGGAAGCGGCGATGGCGGCGAAAAGAGGCGGAGGGTAAAGTTTCGAACCTCACCGGCGCGATTAAAAAGGAAGGCGTGCGTACACCGGCCATAAATGCCGGGCCCGCACACCAAAAGACGCCTACACACGCGCCGCCGGTAATCGATGCGCGCCGACGCCTCGATGCCCGCTGGGCCCGGGAATCTGAACCGACCCCGCTCCGTCTTTTCAAGCCGTCACATCCGCCACATCGGCCACGACCTCCACGACCTCCACAACGCCCACAACCACCACGACCATCTCGGTAAAAGATCCCAGAACCACGACAACGCCACAGAAGATCAAAACCCCACAAGCGAGTCTACAACTCACTCGTGGGCTACATCCGGCGGATGCGCTCGCGCGCACCCACCGAGAAGACCAAGAACAAAGATCATTACAATGCCTTTCGTCTGAGCCTGTGTGCGAGTCCTTCACTCCCTCTCAGGCTCGAGGGCTACTGACGAGGGCCCGGATTAGGGCCCTCTTTAACGGCGAGATAATCACTCTTGAGGAGGAGTCTTCTGACACTATTGACAATGTGAAGGCCAAGATTCAGTATAAGGAGAACTGATGATCTCCGTCAAGACCATCACTGGCAAGACATCTTATTTCCGACCTGTTGGAAGCTTCCTCGACAAGTCTCCTACTAAGAGGAGGCTTCCTCGACAAGTCTCTACCTCGCACGACAAGTATCCGCCTCGCACGAGTCTCCACCGCACGAGGAGTCTCCGCCTCGACAACCGCTGTTCGCGCGGCGCTTCCATCCGACCAAGACCACGGTCACGCAACATGGTGCGCCACCGACGCGCTTCCGCCAGCGGCGTGGGCCGATTCCCCCATGCATGCAAATACGGTGGCGCGCACACGGGCGGGCGGCTCGACCGGCAAGTCTTAATCGACAGCTTGGCGCTGCAGCCCTCGACGCGTCCGTCATCCGACCGCGACGCCAACTCGTCGGAGGCACTCGAGTGCCCCCGATTAGCGGCCTACGATTAGGCCCTAACGTGGCGAGCTCATCCGTGCTCGAGCGGGTTGAGTCGACACTAAAGAGCCTCGGAGAAGGCGCGTGTCCAAAACAACACAGCCCGCCCACCGGCGGCCGACGACAACGCCTCACTCTTGACCCCTTCAATGCCCACGATGCGACGGCGACGTAGGCATAGCTTTTACTTGAAATTCCTTTTATGCCTCCCTGCGCTATAAAAGGGAGAGGGCAACCGTCAAGGTAACGAACTCTCACACCCAGGGACTTGGGCTCGACACCCTCTCCCGACAAGTTTGTAACCCCCACTACAAATAACCCTAGCACAAGAACATGGCAACTCGACATCGGGGTATTACTCTCGGAGGCCGAACCGTCTAAATCCGGCGTCTCTCGTGCTAACCATCCGACACACGATCCGATACAAATTCTTGCTAGGCGGTTGAGAACCCCAAGGTGTGTGGATCTAGGTATGATAATTTGCACAAAGTAGTGGACGCCATTTTAAGATATCTCCAACAAATTTCACCAAATTATTTAAAATTTTAAAGTGTGAACGCGAGCTTTAGTTTTAGGGTCCCGGCCTCGACGTACCCACATGTGGATCTAGGTATGATAATTTGCACAAAGTAGCGGACTATCACTCTAAGACATCTCCAACAAATTTCAACCAAATTATTGAAATTTTAAAGTGTGAACGCGAGCTTTTAGTTTTAGGTCCCGGCCTCGACGTCCCACATGTGGATCTAGATATGATAATTTGCACAAAGTAGCGGACTCTCACTCTAAGTCATTTCTAACAAATTTCAGTCAAATTCGTTGACATTTTAAAGTGTGAACGTGAGCTTTTAATTTTCGGGTCCGACTCTCAACGTGGGGCTCACGTATGGATCTAGATGATAATTTGCACAAAGTAGCGGACTGTCACTCGAAGACATTTCGAACAAATTCTAGTCAAATTCGCTGAAATTTTAAGATGTCAACGCGAGTTTTTAGTTTTAGAGTTCAGCTTTTAATCTAGGTGACACATACAACCAATCCAAACCATTTCAAACCGATCCAAACTATTAAGATTGCTAAACCGAACCGAACCAAACCAAACCATTATGTATGTCATCACATTATTCACCAAACCAACCAACACCAATTAGAAAAACTAAACCATTGAAACCGGTTTAAAACCAAAACCAATTCCCAGGCTTAGCTCCGAGCTTGTTCCCGCGGCCGTGCCGTGTGAACGCGCTAACCTCTCGCTCACACGTGTGGTCTGCCACGCCGCGTGCAACCCAAACCGACCGATCCCACACGCACCGCGTACAGAGCACACTCGACACGCGCGCACAAATTCGTAACGTCGGCATGGGCCACCCCCGGACAAATCCCCTCCCCGGTCCCACACGTCAGCCTCCCCACGAAACCCCGCCAGGCAGCCACCTTTCCCCCAAAGCTTCCCAAACCACACACCCTTTTCTCGCCCATCCATCCTCCCGGGCCATTCGGCATCCACCACACCACCACCAGTCCACCACACCACTCCAGTAGTACAGTGTCCACCCCCGCGCCGCGCCGGCGCCGCCGACGAAGAGCCATCCATCCATGGCGCACGTAAGCAACAACATCACGGCGTGCGTGACGCTGCTAGCCCTGATCTGCGCGGTTCCCGTGATCGCGTCGGGGATCTGGTTCGCGTCGGCGCAGGGCGACGAGTGCGCGCGGCTGGCGCGGTGGCCCGTGGCGATCCTCGGCGGGCTCCTCCTCCTCGCGTCCCTCGCGGGCTTCGTGGGGGCGTACTGGAACCGCCGCCGCCTCCTCGCCTTCTACCTCTTCGCCATGGCGGGGCTCATCGTGCTCCTCATCGCGCTCCTCGTCTTCGCCTTCGCCGTCACACGCGGGTCCGGGGCGTACCCGGTCCTGGGGCGCGCCTACGAGGACTACCGCCTCGATGGGTTCTCCATGTGGCTCCGGGGTTACGTCTCCGATGACCCCGGACGGTGGGAGAAGATCAAGGCCTGCCTCGCCGTCTCCGACACCTGCAAGAAGCTCGCGCGGCAAGGAGCGTTCGTCAACGCCGAGCAGTTCTACCAGTCCAACCTCTCGCCGCTACAGGTAATTTCTTTCTTCAGCTCACTGCCACTCTCGACTATCGAGTCCTATCCTGTATTCCTGTCCACACATTTTTACTACTGTTGATCAGATTAATTTGCCGAAAATTTCTTGTCAGTACTTTGAAAATTAAAATGCAGTATAAGCTGTGAACTAGTAGTAGAAATTGAACTTTTTAAATAATGCATTTTCTTCTGCCAATATTAATTTTGAAAGGAGTTGCCACTTCGAACATACACATTGGTAGGCACATTACCTAGCGACACTTAGCTGAGGCAGAAAGGGAAAAGGAGAGGAATAATTTTTTACGCTTTATTAGGATCAATCAATCTCAATCTGGAGCCCTCCAGAGATGCTAGGTGGTAGACTGGTAGCACTACTAGAAGGGGTATGGAGGAATCAGTATCAGGTGACAAACTTTTGGGCCTGTTTAGTTGGCTGAAATTTAGTCTTTTTAAGGTTTCGAACTCCTGTAGTACACTGTAGCATGTTTCGTTTGTTTGTGATAAATATTGTTCAATCATGGACTAACTAGGCTCAAAAGATTCGGCTCGTGATGTACAACAGAACTGTGTGATTAGTTAATTTTTTTACCTACATTTACTGCTCCGAACATATGTCTTTTGGTGTATTTAATGTGATGTGATGGAGAGAGAGTTGAAAAAGTAGCAAAATTTTTGCTAAATTTCAGCCAACTAAACACCCCCTTTGTGACGGGGAATGCTGTTAATTATTGGCATCTTTACCGTCACTGTGGCATGGGCCTGCTCACCTTTCGCAAGCGCCAAATGGTCTAAAGGGGCATCCATGTGTAGGTCCATATTAGTATAATTAAGCTTTTTGTGCAACGAATCAGAAGCTGATAGACACCGGAACATAATTTGGTGGTGGGCGATTTCTTGGTCGGGAAAATGCTCTTTTGGGTCATTGTTAACTTTATGAAGGGTCTTAATCCTCCCTTAGTTAAGCCCCATCACGAACCCGGAACACGTTTTACATTGCATAATCCCCTTAGAGGATTCAAATAAAATTTTTATGTCTCAAAGGCGTTACAAGTGAGGATCCATGTACTACCTTTGTTAGAAGGGAAAATATTTGGTACAAACCACAGTCTCGGTGGAAACGTGTAAACCTCTTCAAAAATCATTTGTAAGTATTCAAAAAATAGGAAACAGTGCACACCCATAATGGATCCATAGATGTACCTTGTGGCAAAAATTGAGTTAGAAAATGTAAATGTCTTATTTTTGTCATAAGTCTTAACTTTGTTAGCATCAGATTAGTTTCACTAAACTCACGATGAAATTATACGTGTCTTTTGATCATGAATCTGTTTGCCATCTAGGAATTGATACGATTTTTGTACCGACTTGATCAACGTTAATGGATTTTTCTTAGGACGAAACTAAAGGCTCTTCCATTTTACAAAGAAAGTAGATCATATTTCTCACATATATATACAAGTGCAAAAATGCTATTAATTGGTAATTAGTCTAACATGGTCGGGGACAAGGGTCATGGGACGGTGCATGGGGGAGTGAGATTAACTGTTGTTAATTGCGGATCTCCGTGCTGGCGATAGCAATTTCTACTAGTGTAAGTTTCCCCCATCACCTCGTTTTCTGGGGCCAAGAACACTTCACCACACTAGGTTCTTGGATTGGTGCGTGTGCAGCCTGTAACCCTGTATGCTTCTCGTGGACACAATGATATATTCATCTCGATCGGTGTCCGCATCCAGCCATCCGCGCAGGCGCAGAGTTTGTCTGTCCTCCGTGCCCGCGCATTCCGGGGTGGTCGTCTCGTTCATCCATGATCCGCATGATCCGCCTGTTTAATTAGCTCCATCTCTGAACCCTGATGCAACCAAGAAACAGAAGAAATAAATCGAAATGATCAGATCTAAAAAAGTCTATTAACTTTTTAGCTGACGAAGCTGGCAGCTTCAGGATACAATGAACTGCACATCATCCACTCTGAACATCTGAATATACTACCATTATCTGACACTACCTGATAAACCATTAAATGTGTTGTGTGCAGTCGGGTTGCTGCAAGCCGCCGTCGGTGTGCGGGTTCAACTACGTGAGCCCGACGGTGTGGACGGCTCCGGCGCGGCCGGCGGCGGACCCGGACTGCGGGCTGTGGAGCAACGACCCGTCCCAGCTCTGCTACGAGTGCGAGTCCTGCAAGGCCGGGCTCCTGGAGGCGCTCCGCGACCAGTGGCACAAGGCCAACATCGCGCTCGTCGTCGCCACCGTCTGCCTCGTCATCCTCTACCTCATCGGCTGCAGCGCCTACAAGAACGCCCAGGCAGCCGCTTTCTTCCGCCGCTACAAGTGATCCGTCGATCGATTGATGGAGAGCTGGCTCGATCGCCGGCCGGAGCTTCACGGGATGCCGGCCGGCGTGGCGGCGTCGCCGTGCGTGTGTCAGGTGGTGGTTTAGCATTTTAGTAGCAAGCTATGTGGATTAATTGTTGTTGCATGCTGTGGTCTTGTGGACAAGTAGTTGTGATTGAGATGTGCTTCGTTCAGAGTCTTCTTTTTTTCCCTTTTGTGGTGGTAGCAAGTAGATGATACTGTAAGATGTGTTGTTGTAAGTTAGAGCAGATGTAAGATTGATGGTCGGGGGTCGATGTTAAGATTGATTGATTTGGTCGTGCTTTTGTTAAATTTTCTGGCATTGATCAGCAATCGGCCAATGACTGAAGATCAGTGACCAGGTAAGGTGTATGGATCACTATTGCTGATTTGTCAGACTCGCGTGGGGCTTTGCTTCCTCTGCCGCCTGGGGCAGTCGGATACTCGGATTCGCTCTCCAGCTGTGTTGCTCTGTTAGGTTTTTGTCGGATTTTGTTTTCCCTCGTTGTGCGAAGTGATTTGTCTGTGGGACTGAGCCGTAGCTCAGTTGGTGGGCAGTCCGGGTGTGGACGCCACCGGTCGCGGGTTCGAGCGTGCGCTCGTCCGTGATTTTCCCACACGAACAATAGTTCCAAAATAAAATCTGCAGCCTCTCACGCGTGGAGCCATAAAGAGAATAAGACGCACCCGTCGTCTACGGAGCCTTGAAGTTCCGGTGATCTCCAGAGGGACGCGGTCTTCATATCTCGCGATACAGGTCCTCACACGTAGGGTGTGTGTGGTGTGCGTGTGTGTGTGAGCGTGAGTGCGTGTATGATCGATACTACAAACTTTCGGATGAGAGGTTTCAAAAAAAAAAGTGATTTGTCTGTGCAGTGCAGTGCAGCTAGCTAGTGAGATTTGTGTGTGCTCATCTTTTTCTTTTATGCTTCCCCATTTAAGCGCAGCGCGCACACTGTTCTTGGCCAGTTGGCCTCTAGCATCATCGGATGCCACTCTAGACTCTACAGTAGCGTACATTCCAACAAGGCACGCTGCATCAACACATGACCGGGCAGTTGGGTCCAGATCCTGAAGATCAACCGCAAACAGAAGTCATCCTCTTCCTAAGTCCTAACCACATGTCCATTTCCCCCAATTGCTGTCTGCATGAGGATCTAGAGGCATCCGACAGTGCCAGTCACCTCTTGCGCGCAGCTTGCCCTGGCCCACAAACCAGCGACCGATAGATACGAGGTTATTACAGCAGCCCCCCAAAAAAAAAGACAGCATCAACAGTTCAACACACAACAGAAGCTATAACTTAGATGAAGGCCCATCCATGAGCTAACCTGCCGGCAGCAGCCCGGCACCGTCCAGTTCCAGTCTACTTGCCCTGCTCCTCCTGCGCGTGCTTGGGCTCATCAGAGTAATCGGCGAGAGAGGAGCCGCCGCCGGGGGGGTGGCACTTGCTGAACACTCTGAATCCGGAGACCAGGGAGAGGGCGACGAAGCAGGCGAGCGCGGCGGCGTGCAGCGCGAGGGACACGGTGGCCTTGCCGCAGAACCGTCCGAAGTAGGAGCACACCTCGCCCCACGACACGTCCCGGTCGCCGTGCCGCGCCAGCTGCAGCACCTCCGCCGCCGCCGAGGCAGACGTTACCAGCAGGTACGCCGACGCCTGCATGGGCAATAACCGTGTCAGATCGAGAACGTCGCACGATATTCTCTTAACGAACTTCGCAGTAAAAAAAAAAAAAAAAAAAAGGATCAACTTGTGTGCAAGGGCAAGATATCTCTGCTGCTGTCCATTGTGAAACACTTGTGTGCTGCTCTGGCCCTGAGATGAATTTGTCTGGTTCGGTCATGAATTGTCGCCTACCCTGTTCTGAATGTTAATTAGCTTTCAACTTAAATTTTGTTCTGTTCTGAAATCTGAATCAGAGCTCGCATGATTCTATCCAATTCCTAATTCCTAGTGACGAGTTTCTTGACGGACAACTATCTACCGGGTCCTCACCAATCAATTGGACACCAACTATATATCTAAAGATTGCATTCAGAGTAGTCAATCTAGAAACAAAAAAAATACAGAGATGGGGGTGTTGGGTCAGACGACAGACCTGATCCAGGACGAGAATGAGCCAGTCATACCGCGCGAAGGACTTGAAGGACGACAGCAAGATGGAGGCTAGGGCGTAGGCAGCAGTGACGGCGTTGATGCCAACCAAATAGCTGAGGAAAACAACTTAATTTCATCAGCGACTAAGGAACAATCCCAATTCTTTGCCAGAAACTCGATCCAAAGCGGGTGAACTACTGAACTTGTGTAGGAGCCCCAACTAATTAAGAACTTGACACGCATGGAAAATAGACCAAGCGAATTTTGCAGGCTGTAAATCGAGACAGCACAAAGCTTTATCGTTGGGGTGCTTACGTGAAGCCGGAGAGATCGGAGAACCTGACCTCCCCGTAGGTGTCGTCGACCTGGCTGTTGGTGGCCATCTCCCAGAGCGAGGCCATGGCGAGCGGGATCACGCACACCCTCAGCGCCAGCTCGGGGAGCCTCATGGCCGCCATGGCCTCTCCCTTCCCTCCTTGCCCTGCTTCACTGCTCCACTGAATTCTTCTCTTCTTTCTTTCTGATGTGCCGCGCGTGAATCGAAGGGGACGGGACGCGCTGTGGAGTGTTGTGGACTCTGCGCACTAGCGGCCAAGGCGTGGAGTGCTATATAGAGTAGGCAATAACCAAAGCCCCCACCGCTTGGACTCTGCCAACCATGGATGCGCATGCGCTCGAGCAAGGTGGGGCCCACAGGATGTAGTGTAGTATCAGTGCCACTCACTGCTGTTTCGAGTTCGACCAACAAACGCTGGCGGTGTACTGCGGCTTGTAGAAATTGTGCGCAAGGTTGAACAGCCGGATGAGGAGAACATTTTACAGTTGCTTTTGTTTGTTTGATGCGCGGCACGAATTCGTTTTTGTTTTTTTTGGTTTTAAACGTTTTTTGGGTTAAATTTGCCGTGAACAATAGTGCGTTATGGTGGTTGGTTGGCGTTAAAAAAAAGAATAATGTAAAGGCGTTTTAGGTTTCGGCCCATTTCAGTAGTGGGGGGGGAGGAGGCCCAGCTGCTTTTGTTGTTGCGAGCTATGATGATGGTTGATTAATTTCAAAAAATGATGATGGTTGATGGCGCGCCGGCCGACGCGCCTTGTTTGTGTGTGTGAATGCCTGAAATTGGAGAATGGAGTTGCCTGATGAGCGATCATCGCCGTGCCCTGCCCACTACGCAGCAGTTACACGCGGCGGCAGCTGCGGCAAAAGCTGAGCACGCGCGCGCGATCGCCCGGCGGCGAGACCCACACCCACCACCACGGCACCACCGTGTCCGCTCCAGGTGCCGCCCGGGCTGCTGTGGCCTACACACGTCGCCCCCGCTGCCGGCCGCCGCCGTGTGTGTGAAAGCTTGGACGCCGGACGGGGCGCCGCCGCCGCCGCACGCGGAACTTTTACAGGCACGATCACGTACGTGCACGTCGTCGCCCAAGAGCAGACTGGCTCAGCCGCTCATCAGCGATCGGGAAGCGTCCACCTGGGCTGCGTCAGGCGTATGCCTGACGTCATCGTGCTAGCTTCCTCTCTTCTTGTGGATGGTGTTGACTAAGGGCATGTACAACGGGCGTCTTTTTGTCGACTATGTGATGGTAACTTTGCGAAAAACTCCCCACCTCGGCCCAGTGACGACGATGTCGTCGTCTCGCCAAAGGACGACCCGGGCTCGTGCTTCGAGGATTTATCGCCAAGGCTCAGCACCGTTGCACACTCGGTAGACGGCGGACTTCGATCTCATGCGGCGCCGGATATTTGGCGCGTCCGTGTGGGGATATGGTGGCAAAAATCGATTCCTCCGCGTCAAATTTCCCCTCATATTGCTTCTCCAGCCAGCTCCCCAATCCCATCCCTTCACAGAATTCCATCGAAGATGCGTCGGGAGCAGGTTGCGGCGGCGACCCGTGATGTGCTAGATGCTGAGGCTGCATGAGAGCGGAGGCCGCTGTGGCGCGAGAACGGAAGGGGCCGGCGTCGGCAAACCTGCGGAAGGGAGCGGCGTCGACGAAAATGCGGAAGGAGATGCCGCCACGGTGGCACTGCAGAAGGGCGTGGTGGACGCGGCCTCCACAGCAAAGCAACAAGTCACAGCAACAACAGTAGGAACCGTCCCTCTTCAATCCCCGTCATCCACTGTTGACGGTCGATTTCCGTCAACCAAGAGCACTTGTTACACTTTGGTTTGAGATTTGAATTATAACTAATCTGCCACTAGGCATACTAATGATGTAACAAGTTCACACTTGCATATGGTTTTTGGAGTTTATTGTTTACACAAGAAATCAACGTTAAAGAGGAGACTTTCGGGATAAGTTCATTAAGCACTTTATGAGAATCATGAAGCCCGTCACAAGTCAAGACATGAAGTGAACACGACTCCAAATGACCCAAGGACCGAAGCATCAACACGTAAAACTCCGGGGACTAGGAGGTTTACCAACGAGATCAACTCAGCCCGAGAGATATTCTCGCAGCCCAGAACAGCATGATCTTTCGGTGCAGATTCGGAGACTTAAACGGCCTCTAATGGCAAAAGTTTGACTACCAAAGTTGTGGGCCTCGACGATTGCTTCGATTTGGACATATGGAAGGCCCAATTCGGGTCAAAGAGCTAGGAGATATGGCCTCCGAAATGCCAGCTACGCAGACAAATCCGAAATCAGACAGATTATCTTCCGAGACTGTTTTGGGGATCTTATCTTCGTTTCCAAGGAAAGCAATGAATACCAAAGTTGAAGATAATTTCGTGGCACAGAACCTGGACACCGAATTTGCATTATTTGGAGTCCGGACGTGGGAGATATGGTGCCGGCAAGGAAGGACTACGAATCAGGAAAATCTGGACGAGGCTGATTTTATGGAAACTAAGTTTGCTTCTCTCCCAAGGAGGATCTCGTGCAAGGCAAGGTGGAGCATGCCCCAACGCTCCCCAAGGGCATAAATACAAGCCCTTGGGCACCCAAGGAGGGTGTTGGAATCGATCCATTCATCACAACTCGGTGAAACCTAGAAGCAAGCACCGGAGGGAGACGACGGCCGCCGCGAGTCTTCGAAGTTGTCTAGGAGATGGCCTAGGGCTACCCTAGCCGCCATGGCCTCCTTGCACGGTTGAGCCATGGTGGAGTTCTGGAGCTACGCATACGTCATCGTAGGTATGGCCTCGGTGGTGATGGTGTAATGCATACTTTCATGTGAGCAATGATAATCTTGTCATCCGATCTTTTAAGCGATTCCATGTCTCCGTTCATGCTTTCTACCTATTGTGAATATGCTTATTCCTTAGTCTAATGCATGGTTAGACTATTTAGCATACTTTATGTAATCATGGTGATTATATCTAGTATGTGGATCCTTCATGGTTTGTAGACACGTTCACTTGGACGTGCCCCTAGACTCCCGCATGAATAGGCGCGTCGTGATGTGACGAAGGTTTGAAGGCGGATGTTTTCGGAGGAAGACCGGAGGTAGGAATTTAAGGATGCTATTAGATGAGATGCTTGATTTGTTGCTCTTTAGCTAGAACTACAACTAGAAGGCGATAGGCCTAGTTACCCCTTTGGTAGCACTTTACCTAGCCTATGTTTGTGGATGTGATCGACCTATATGCTATCACTCATATCTATTAGGTTTACCCCTTTGTATGCAATCGATGCTTCATGTTAGGTTAGATTGACTAGATAAGGTAGAGAACCTTAGCGGTTTGCTTCCGATCCTTGGATTGACAAACCTTGGGGACCCTCCTTGGTGAAAAAGGCACTAAGTCACTCGTACGCTTGCGGTGAACTTCAACACGGTTTTGAACCGTCAACATCCACCGACGACATGAGCCATGTCTTCACCGGCATTTCAACATCCATTGGCTCCTATCCACCAGCTGGCGGCGGACGACCTTTGCGGACCTTTTTGGAACCAAGGTTTTGGTGGTAGTATGATTGGTCATCCGTGGATGTGTGCCCAAGCTCTAGACGCATCAACATGGTAACGAATCATTCTCAATTTTTATGTGTTTGATTATAGAATTTGTTGCAGTCAATTTCGTTCCAAATCTGTTAGACCGTCTCCGGCAGCTTGCCGATTTGCATCGGCTTCTGCAGAAAGGAGAGAGAAGAGAGGGAGATGTGGGGGGTATTCCAGCAGCTTGCCGCATCCCCTTGTGCAACCACCATGACAATTGGTTCACAGGCGGCGGGCGTCTGGAGCTCGAGCAGCTCGGGGCTCTCCACCAGCGGCCGGAGGAAGAGGAGGCGACGACGAGGTGGAGCGGCTGCTCGAGGAAGAGGGAGAGCGAGGAGACGGGCGCCGCTGCAGATCCTCACCAGGGAGCTCACCGTCGGATTCATCTCCGCGTCCCCGCTCGACCTCACCGCGCAGCTGTCCGCGCGGCCCCCGTCCGCCGCGCGGGAGGCTGCTGATCTGCGCCGCCGTGGATGTGGTCAACGCCGCCCGATCCCGCGACGACGGCAGCTTCCTCCTCTGCCCCGACCTGCCACTCGTCGGATCCGGTGGCTGAGGGTGCAGGAGGCGGCGGCGGGAAGGAGATCGAGGGTGAGGGTGCAAGAGGTGAAGGTCAACGCGCCGCCGTGCGCCATCGCCGTCGGGCTCCTATCGCCCGCCGCCGCCACGACGCAGATCGAGCCCCCTCGAGGCGCATCCTCGAGGCCGCCGTGCCTGGGCTGCTTCTCCGCTCAAACTCGAGGCGGAGCACGAGGGATGGCGGCCGCCAGCAGATGGGGAGGGAGGAGGAAGAAAGAGAGAGAGAGAGAGTGGGAGGGGGAAGAAGACGCGGGCCCGCAGCATCTGCTCGCGCCGGTGCTCTCCGCCTCTGGCCGGCGGACGCATCCTTGGCCGGAGGGCGCGGTGGCGGAGGAGGCGAGGCGGACGCGGTCGTTGAGATGAAGGAAGGAGAGAGACTCCCCCGGGGATGCACGTGGGGGGGGGGGGTGTCGCTGCAAAATGCAGCATCCCTTGCGACACCCGCTGGAGGCGGAATAGTGCTCCTAGGATCTGCATTTTGCAGATGCAGATCCATTTGGAGCACTTGCTGGAGACGGTCTTATGGTCAGACACTGATTAGGCCAAGTAGATGAACACCGATGAACATTAGCTTGGTCAGTCAGGGATAAAAATTAGTTCTAGTTTGGTTGGTACATTTGTTAGTTCTATTTCTACTTTCTACCAATGAACAACTGCATTTTTTTGCCTTTATTGTTAGTACACAACTGCTGAATGCTCTACTGATTACACTATCAACCCAATTTGCTTCTCCTGAGAAAGAACTTAGCAACCTGTTTATTGCATTTTTTTTTGCTTCTAAAGTGTCAATTTTCAGTATAATTTTCAGATTACAACTGAGGTTAGCATCTAATTGTCAGCTTGCATATCAATTGTTTTCAGTTTAAAATTCTCTGGTTTCAGTTGCTCTTCTATTTAGCTGTGTGAATGCTAAACTAAATGCCTGTTACTCACATCTATTTGTAGCTACTCTTCTATTTGTAGGTGAATGCTAAACTGTTTATCTATGTGACCTCTGAAATGATATGAATGTGAGATCTTTGAAATGTAAGAACTGTTCGAGTTATTCCATGTCAACTGCACATGAAAGAAAGCAGGCTCCACAAGAACACTGGCGCTTGCTCATGAAGATATGGCATCTGCTCAAGAAGAACTGAATTGTAGTGGGAATTGTGATGTGTGAACTGAAATGCACTATATGAATGACAGAAGTCATTTGTGAACTGAAGTGACACGGGACTGTGTATAAATAGCTGATGATGACCTCATGTTTGTTCAACTATATCTATGTTTCTATTTTTTTTGCTCAATGGCGCCTGCTCACGAAGATCCGGATGCTGCGCAGGAAGACCTAGATGCTGCGCAAGAAGATTTCAGGTGGCTGGGAAGGAAGATTAATATGTTATATTAATGGTTTCTAAAGTATTGTATGTGAATTAATTTAATATTATGCAGTATATCTCAATTGAGCACTAAAATGGCTACAAAGATTAAAAGTGCACAAGATCACCATGATTTTATGTGTCATCATAGACGACTCATAGCTGTCTGTGTGTGTCAAAAAGACGGCAGCCGTCTAAACTGTTGTACATGCCCTAATGAGGACGTCTCCAATGGTATGAGCCCGTTGATGTTGACATCCCACGAGTTACGCAAGATCAAGTATCAGGCACACAAGCTCAAGTGATTCAAGGCTCTATTACATGCAGCCGTGCTAAGAAACTCCAACAAGAGGTGAATTCTTTCCTTGCTAAAATTAATTTTAAAATATATGAGAATGTTATACTACCTAAAAGTTGTACTTTGGTTGTCCTTAGGAATATACATGAAGAGGACGGTACAACTAAACATGGAGAAGAAGTAAACAACAAGAAACAGTCGGACCAAGAATCACCAGCTCAAACCAAGGATCCTGGAGAATTCCGTTCGGACTGATTCGGACAAGCCCTGAAACCAAGAATCACCCGTTCTCAGAATGAGGATCCAGGAGGATTCCGTTCGGACAATTGTTCGGACAAGCACGAAACCAAGAATCACCATTCGAATAAGTATCCAGGAAGTTCGCTTCGGACCTCCATTTCAGGCCAGTTCGGACCTGCATAATGAATTGACCATAACTCTTTGGTCGTGATGTCTCTAGAGCTCCACGAGTACTTGATGGAACGTGCTTGAAGTCAGCTTTCCAATGCAAGAAACCGCATGTCCATTGGACTTCCCAATAAAGAGTTATGACGATTTAGTGGAGGCTGCACAGAAGGTCAACAGCCACGCGAGTCCACCTCGGGAGTTAATTTCTGGGGAGCCTTTTCAGATACTTAGCCTCTTCATTTTCCTCTCGAGTTCACACCCAACTAGGAGGGTTGTTTCTAGTATAAATACCCCCCCTATGTACTACCAAGAACCAAGTTTTGATTATTAGTTGTTAACCACATACGGTTGATCGCAGCCTCACCGCTGAGTGTTCTTACACACCTTTGTTCTTGCGAGTTCTTCTTGGGCTTGTGAGAGATCTCTCTGAGGTCCCCTACTTCGTGCTCTACGGTTTCCGGTTCGGCTGCGCCGTATTGTGTGGATTAGTTCCGGCTTGTGGTTCTGCGATCCTTGAGGACCGAGCGTCTGAGGACCGGTGGATGGTCGCTCCCTGGTGTGATGAGTGATTGACAACGTGGTGTAGACTGACTCTTGGCCGAGTATTGCAGGTGCAGGTTGCGGCTTGATTTGCATTGGTGCAGGTGAAGAGCGGGCGCGAAAGGTCTATGCCTTGCGGGGCCTCCGAGGAGTGGAGAGACAAGTAGGCTCGGCTCGAGGGACCCGGTGGCCGTGAGGGTCAAGCGGGCCGCATGGTGGCAAGAAAAGCAAGACGAAGTCGTTGACCGGAGCCAGTGCAGGGTAGCGGCTCACGACCGGAGTCTGCACGCGGGGTTTGCGTGGTTCACCACAAAACCGTCGGGTTACTTGGTTGAGCCACAAAACCAAGACCGGAGGCTCGGCGGGCGGAGACGTGATCCGGGCGCGCCGAGAAGCTTCGATACCGACGGAGACGTGGCGGGATCGCAGGGCTTGTGTAGGGAGGACGCGACGCGCGGCGGCGTGGCTGCGATGAAGAGGAGTGCTACATGACCTATTTGCCCCTGAGGGGTTTGTATCTTAAGTTGAAGTGCTAGGGGTAGCTTGGTCATTTTCCCAACCCAGAGAGACTCATATATATAGCTCTAGGGTTTTCTTTTTGCCCCTGAGGGGTTTGTATCTTAAGTTTGTATCCTAACCAAGCCTTTGGACCAAGCTACATTTGCCCGTTTGCGAGGGGAGCTTGGTGTTCTTTTTCCTTTTTGAGCTTTGGTTGGGGGTTTGATGTACATACTCATGTTGCATTTTCATTTATGTATCATATCATGTTTGCATTGTTGTAGACTGCATATGTATCATATGAGATGTGCTTCTCCTATATACTTGGATCACTATGATATGCTAGATATGAGATTATGACTTTGCTAGTGATGCTCATATGATGGATAGCGATGCTCTTGATAGTTTTGGGATGTATATGCTTGTGGATGGTTTTCTTTTGTAAAAATGCTATATATGGTCCTCTCTTATGAGTAGAATGCCTTTCATGTTAGATTTGTGCACTTATGGCTATACCTTGCTTAAGTTGTGCTTGGAACCATGTTCTTTTCATATGGGGTCAAAGACCCATTTATCATCATGGATGTTTAGCCTACATGCTACCTTGTGGAGAAGCCTAAGCTTCTTTTTGCCGCAAAGGCACTTCATGTACCATGCTTAATTTGTAAATCTTGAAATTGGCATATGAAATGTTTGTGCTTGAAAATTATGCTTCTATGTCATGTATGCTTTGAATCTCTTATCTTGGGTGCTAAACCGTTGCATGATGTTCACCGTTGAGAAGTCTCACATTTAGAAGTGGACACATGGCTTGGTGGCTTTGACATGACATGAGATAGCTTGTAGGTGTTTGTGATGATCTTGTGATGAGAATTTGTGACCTTGCATGAAGTTTGTGAGTTATATGTCGTTTGTGCTCTTTTTGATCATGTTTAGGTCCTATGCTCATGAGAGGGAAATTTTTGTGAAAAATGCTTTATTTTGATCATAGCTATGTCACCTGCGTATATGTCCCTATCTATCTTGTTGGCGATGCTTGTACTAAATTTGTGGCAATCTTGCTTGTCTAAGTCTCCATTTAGCATGTTGTAGTGCTCTTTGTCTATTTGAGAAGCACATGCTTGCATTTGTAGACTTGATTCATGCATTACCAACAAGGGGGAGGAAAGTACCCAATTCATGTTTCCAGGGGGAGTTTTTGCATCAAGGGAAGAAAATTGAGAGAAATGCATTTGTTCAGGGGGAGCTTGCATTCATGTGCATTTGTTCAGGGAGAGCTTGCATTCATGCATTTGGGAGCTCTTTTTCGCCTGAATTTTAGTTGTGCTCCTTTGCCGATGGTGTCGAGCCCTTTTGCCTCACCTTGAGGAGTCGGCAATTTTTGAGCATTTTATCTCGGTTGTGTCGAGCCGTTGCCCTTGTCTTAGGGGACCGAGATTTTCCTCTCTCAAGTGATCTCTTCTTGGCTTTTGTTTGGCTTTTGATCACTTGTTTGAGTTTTTCACTGCTTTTCTTTTTCTCTTTTCTCTGAATTGGTTACTTAGGTGTGTTGTCAATGCACTCATCAAGGGGAGATTGAGGACCGGAGCGTCAGGACCGGTGGATGGTCGGCTCCGGTGTGATGAGTGATTGACAACGCGTGTGTGCGACTCTTGGCCGAGTATTGCAGGTGCAGGTTGTGGCTTGATTTGCGTTGGTGCAGGTGAAGAGTGGGCGCGAAAGGTCTATGCCTTGCGAGGCCTCCGAGAAATGGAGAGACAAGTAGGCTCGGCTCAAGGGACCCGGTGGCCGTGAGGTCAAGTGCGGGCCACATGGTGGCAAGAAAAGCAAGACGAAGTCGTTGACCGGAGCCGGTGCAGGGTAGCGGTTCACGACCGGAGTCTGCACGCGGGGTTTGCGGCGGTTCACCACAAAACCGTCGGGTTACTTGGTTGAGGCACAAAACCAAGACCGGAGGCTCGGCGGGTGGAGACGTGATCCGAGCGCGCCGAGAAGCTTTGATGCCGACGGACACGTGGCGGGATCGCAGGGCTTGCATCGGGAGGACGCGATGCGGGCGAAGCGGGTCGTGCGATGAAGAGGAGTGCTACATGACCTATTTGCCCCTGAGGGGTTTCTATCTTAAGTTTAAGTGCTAGGGGTAGCTTGGTCATTTGCCCAACCCAGAGAGACTCATATATATAGCTCTAGGGTTTTCTGGGCAAACCATCCATCTGGACTGCTTCTCATTTCCTTGCTCCATAGGCGTAGATTTTCTTCACCGCTTTGTAGAGAATCTGACCTCCGAGTGTATGGAAGCATTCATGGTTGCGTTGATTTCCTTCTTGTAGCTCGTGTGATTTTCGTGTCTTTTTCGATCTATTTTTGTTGGATTTTCCGCCAGGGACTTCGCAGATTGCCTAAGTCCTTTGTTTCTTGAGTTGCGCTTTCGCTTTGGGATTGTTTGAGGCTTGTTCCTAGGGTTGGTAGGTCTGTTGTGACTACGCAACCTTAGCTAGCTCGTGTGGGAATCCTAGATTGTGAAGTTGGGGCATAGGCCGAGTTCATCCTTCGGGAAGAATTTTTATCGGCTCCCATTCACTCCCTCCCCTCTCTGGTCGCTAATCCGGTCCTTCAATCGTTCGGAGATCGAGTCGAAGTCCTTTGCGGTTTCGGTGCCTCTCTCCCCGTCGTTTGGTCACAACCAACCTTTGTCAGGTATAAAGCTAGTTATCCCTGCTGTTCTACAGCAATTTATCCTTTGTTCTTGAACCTGCTGTCGTGAAGATCGAGCCATCCTTGTGCTGATCCAAATCGGCATCTATCAAGTGGTAATCAGAGCTATCGTTGTCACGGTAGGTTTTGTTTTTACCCACCCTCCCACCCTTTACAATTTGTTACCAATTTCATCCATCATATACATATTTGTTCTTGTCCTATAGTCCACTGAAAAGCCATACAAAAAATCCAATAGCCATTTTGTTGGTACTGTTACTTTGTGTTCATTCCATTCATCATGTTGCTAGTCACCGCCTTTGTTCTTCCACCGTGCTCTTGTTTACATTTTTTTCTGCACCCCTTATATATTGTTTTGTGTTTGCTGTTAGTAAAAAAATCAAAAAAGTGTGAAAGAAAGAGCAAAAAAAAAGTGAAAAAAAGAAAGAAAAGAGAAGTTGAAAGGGGCTGTGTTGCGGATTGTGTAATCAAAAGTTTTATATCTGAAAGTTCAAGTTTGTGGTGCACCGAACAGCAACATTTCCATCTGGTTTGGACGGTTTGTTGCACTTTGTTTCAGTACCATAGCCTTCCCTTGCTTAGCCACCTATAGCTCCACAAAAATCTGAAACCGGACCTCTCAACTTGTATCCTTTCAATCGCTTAATCACAGCTGCGGTACTGCCACTTTAAGCACACTCATAGTCCTTGAGATCGCGTAAGAACTTTGGTAAGTAAGTGGTGAGGTTGTGTGATTCCACATACTTGTCCTATTCCACTTTATTTGCATTAGAGCTAACATGGCAGGATCTGACTCAAGTGTTCATGGTGGGAACCATGGAGATGACGAGCCTCCTGTCTCTCGGGCTGAGATGCGCAATATGGCCAACTCGCTTGTGGAGGCAATGGAGAGGATGCTTGATGATCGTCTCCCTGCTGCGAGACGAAGAGCTCCACATCACCATGATGAATCCGGTGATGAAAATTCTGGTTTTGGGCGTGGTTTTCGTGACCATTTTGAAGGTGGTCGTGAGGATCATGGTGGTGGAAGGCGTGCTGGTCATGAGTATCGGCGTGCAGGAGGTGGTCGTGGTAATGGTCGTCGTGTCCGCTTTGACGATGAAGATGAATCTCAGGGCAGCCATGAGGAGGAGTATGATGATGATGAGAATCCTTTTGCCAATGGTGGGCGGTTTGAACGTCGCCGAGGTCATCATCGTGGTGCTGGCCATGATGGCGAACATCATCATGGTCGCCATGGGGCTGATCCGGACAGTATTGCTCGTGTCAAGTTAAGTGTTCCAAAATTTTCAGGAAAGGAAGATGCTGATGCATTTCTTGATTGGGAAGAGCAGTGTGATCAGATTTTCAGAGTGCATAATCTCTCTGACCAAAGGCGTGTTAGTCTTGTGTCCGTTGAATTCTCTGGTTATGCTCTTACTTGGTGGAATCAGATACAAGAAAATCAGCTTGTGTTGGGACGTGATCATATCAACACATGGGCTGAAATGAAGCGTGTGATGAGGAGACGTTTTGTTCCATCAAGCTATCACCGTGACCTTCGTAATAGGTTGCAAACATTGAAACAAGGTTCCAAATCAGTTGATGAATATTTCAAAGAGATGGAGTTGCTCTTGATTCGATCTGATATCAGAGAAGATGAAGAGTCAAGAATGGCAAGATTTTTGCACGGTCTTAATGATGACATTTCCAGTTTTGTGGAGATGTTTCCGTATCGAACTTTGCAAGGTCTTGTTGATCAAGCCATGCGCACTGAGAGGAAGATTCAGCAAGAAGGACGTGGTCGGTCCTATGGGAGTCGATCTATCTCAACTCCATGGCGCCGGCAGCAGGCCAGTACCTTTGTTGCTGGTGTTCGATCTCAAGGTGCTGTAGCTAGGTCCTCTCCATCCATTGGTGCTGCAAAGACAACATTCTCTAGTGTTTCTTCACCTGCAAATCAGTAAGAAAATCATCGTCCTGCTACAAGTGCAGCAGCCCCTTCAGCTACATCAGCCGCTGCATCATCTTCGCATAGCCGAGGTATTGTTTGTCACAAGTGCCAAGGTCGTGGGCACATTGCTGCTGAGTGTCCTAGTAAAAGGACCATGATTGTGAATGAGAAAGGTGAATGGGAATCTAAAAGTGATGAAGAAAGTGCTCCAATATATGATGAAGAAATCAGAACTGATGAGACAGTGATTCAACCTGATGAAGGTGATAATAATTGCTTTATTTCTCAACGTGTGCTTAGTGTCACTGCTATAAAAGAAGAAAATAATCAGCGACACAATCTTTTTCACACTCGAGGCATGATCAAGGACAAGCTGTGCCGAATCATTGTTGATAATGGCAGCTGTAATAATATTGCAAGTCAAGAATTGGTTGAGAGATTGGGGTTAAAACAACGGCGCCATCCTTCTCCATACAAGATGCAATGGTTAAATGAGTCCGGTGCGCTGCGTGTGAGCAACATTGTGAATGTTCCTTTCTCTATTGGGTGATATAGTGATCATGTCGAGTGTGATGTGGTGCTAATGCAGGCATGGCAATTGCTGTTGGGAAGACCATGGTTATATGATCGTGATGTTCAGATTTGTGGTCGAACCAACAAGGTTGTTTTCATGTACAAAGGAGAGCGCCTCACTTTGCTTCCTTTGTCGCCGGAGGAAATTTTCAAGGATGATCTGAAGAGAAAACAGCGAGAGAGCGAGAACCACTTACGAGTGAGCCACATACATAGTGAGGGAGTGTTTCCACAGCCGAATAAAACTCCACAGCTGCAAAAAACTGAGCCAAAGGAAAAAGAGGGATTAGTTATGATGGCTAGGAAAAGGGATTTAAAAGAATTGAGTGAACCCAATGCCATGTTCTTTGTACTCCTGTGCAAGGACAATTTTCTTTCCACTAACGACTTACCCTCTACTTTGCCTAGTATTGTTTTTGATGTGTTACAGGAATATGAAGATGTGTTTCGAGAGGAAGTACCACCAGGGCTGCCACCCAAGAGAGGGATCGAACATCAAATCAACCTTGTTCCTGGTGCTTCACTTCCCAACCGTGCACCATACCGACCAACCCAGAGGAAACCAAAGAAATTCAGCGCCAAGTGCAAGAGCTCATCAACAAAGGGTATGTCAGAGAAAGCCTTTCACCTTGTGCTGTTCCTGTTCTTTTAGTTCCTAAAAAAGATGGTTCATGGAGAATGTGTGTTGATTGCCGAGCCATAAATAACATCACCATAAGGTATCGACATCCCATACCTAGACTTGATGACATGCTTGATGAACTTAGTGGTGCTATCATTTTTACAAAAATTGATTTGAGAAGTGGCTATCATCAAATTCGCATGAGAGAAGGAGATGAATGGAAAACATCCTTTAAAACCAAGTTTGGGCTGTATGAATGGTTGGTGATGCCTTCTGGATTGACCAATGCACCTAGTACTTTCATGCGTTTAATGAATCACGTGCTTAGGCCTTTCATTGGCAAATTTGTTGTGGTCTATTTTGATGACATATTAATTTACAGCAAGTCTCTTCATGAACATGTTGAACATATAAAATGTGTGCTTGCTGTTTTGCGGAAGGAATGCTTGTTTGCTAACCTTGCCAAGTGCACCTTTTGCACCGACAAGGTAGTCTTTCTTGGCTTTGTTGTTTCAGCTCAAGGCGTGGAGGTTGATGACAAAAAGATTAAGGCTGTACATGAATGGCTGCCTCCACAAAATGTGAGCCAAGTGAGAAGCTTCCTTGGACTTGCCGGTTTCTATCGTCGGTTTGTTAAAGATTTCAGTACCATTGCTGCCCCAATCAAATTGTTGACAAAGAAGGACATGCCATTTCATTGGGGTGCAGCACAAGCGAAAGCATTTGAAGAGCTGAAAACGAAATTGACAACAGCCCCACTACTTGCACTTCCAGATTTTGGTAAGACTTTTGAAATTGAATGTGATGCAAGTGGTGTAGGGATTGGAGGCGTGCTCATGCAAGAAGGGAGACCTATTGCATACTTTAGTGAAAAGCTAAGTGGTCCAACTCTTAATTATTCAGTTTATGACAAAGAACTTTATGCTCTTGTGAGGAGTTTGGAAACTTGGCAGCACTACCTTTTGCCTAAAGAATTCATTATACATTCTGATCATGAATCCTTGAAACATTTAAAGGGCCAATTAAAACTGAACAAAAGACATGCTAAATGGAGTGAATTCATTGAATCTTTTCCTTACATTGTTAAGTACAAGAAAGGGAAGGATAATATTATTGCTGATGCTTTGTCTCGACGCCATGCTTTGTTGTCTCAACTTGATGCAAAAATTCTTGGCTTGGAAAGTATTAAGAATTTGTATGCAACTGATTCATACTTTGCTTAACCATTTTCTAAATGTTGCGATGGCAAGGGTTGGGAAAAATTCCATTTGCATGATGCCTTTTTGTTTCGGTCTAACAAACTCTGCATTCCAGATTGTTCTGTTCGACCTTTGCTTTTGCAGGAGGCTCATGCCGGAGGACTAATGGGTCACTTTGGTGCCAAGAAGACAGAGCAGGTGCTGGCTGATCACTTCTTTTGGCCAAAGCTGAGAAGAGATGTAGAGCGATATGTTCTTCGCTGCGTCACATGCCACAAAGCTAAGTCCCGTTTGAACCCTCATGGTTTATACACCCCTCTACCTATTCCTAGTGTACCATGGGAAGACATTTCTATGGATTTTGTTCTCGGTTTACCTCGAACTAAGAGGGGGAGATATTCAATCTTTGTTGTGGTTGATCACTTTAGTAAAATGGCTCATTTTATTCCCTGTCATAAGAATGACGATGCTTCACACATTGCTGAATTATTTTTTAGGGAAATTGTGCGCTTACATGGTGTGCCACGAACTATTGTGTCTGATCGTGACACCAAATTTTTGAGCTACTTTTGGAAGACCTTATGGGGAAAACTTGGGACAAGATTGTTGTTCTCCACAACTTGTCACCCACAAACTGATGGGCAACCTGAAGTTCTGAACCGCACCTTGTCAACATTGTTGTGGGCTGTCCTCAAGAAGAACTTGAAGCTTTGGGAAGAAAGCTTGCCTCATGTGGAGTTCGCATACAACAGGGCGGTACATTCAATCACAAAATTTAGTCCCTTTGAAATTGTATATGGCTTCAAACCTACTGCTCCCATCAATCTATTGCCTTTACCTATGCAGGAACGTGTGAACTTCGACGCAAGCAAGCGTGAATTTGTTAAGAAACTCCATGAGCGAGCAAAATCCAACATTGAGAAGATGACCAAGATGTATGAGAAGCACGCCAACAAGGGTTGCAAAAAGATTGTGTTTGAACAAGGAGACTTGGTTTGGGTGCACCTACGCAAGGATCGATTCCCAGACCAATGCATGAGCAAGCTGCAGCCACGTGCTGATGGACCATTCAAAGTACTTCGCAAGATCAATGACAATGCATATGAAATTGATCTTCCAAGTACATATGGTGTTAGTACAAGTTTCAACGTCGCCGATCTTTCTCCATTCTTTGGGGTGGAAGAGTCGAGGACGACTCCTTTTCAAGAGGGGGAGGATGATGTGGACATCTCACGAGTTACGCAAGATCAAGTATCAGGCACACAAGATCAAGTGATTCAAGGCCCTATTACACGCAGCCGTGCTAAGAAACTCCAGCAAGAGGTGAATTCTTTCCTTGCTAAAATTAATTTTAAAATATATGAGAATGCTATACTACCTAAAAGTTGTACTTTGGTTGTCCTTAGGAATATACATGAAGAGGACGGTACAACTAACATGGAGAAGAAGTAAACAACAAGAAACAGTCGGACCAAGAATCACCAGCTCAAACCAAGGATCCTGGAGAATTCCGTTCAGACGACTGTTCGGACAAGCCTGGAAACCAAGAATCACCCGTTCAGAACGAGGATCCAGGAGGATTCCGTTCGGACAATTGTTCGGACAAGCCTGGAAACCAAGAATCACCCGTTCGGAATAAGGATCCAGGAAGTTCGCTTCGGACCTCCATTTCAGGCCAGTTCGGACCTGCATAATGAATTGACCATAACTCTTTGGTCGTGAGGTCTCTGGAGCTCCACGAGTACTTGATGGAACGTGCTTGAAGTCAACTTTCCAATGCAAGAAACCGCATATCCATTGGACTTCCCAATAGAGAGTTATGACCGATTTAGTGGAGGCTGCACAGAAGGTCAACAGCCACGCGAGTGTACCTCGGGAGTTAATTTCTGGGGAGCCTTTTCACATACTTAGCCTCTTCATTTTCCTCTCGAGTTCACACCCAACTAGGAGGGTTGTTCCTAGTATAAATACCCCCCTATGTACTACCAAGAACCAAGTTTTGATTATTAGTTGTTAACCACATACGGATGATCGCAGCCCTCACCGAGTGTTCTTACACACCTTTGTTCTTGCGAGTTCTTCTTGGGCTTGTGAGAGATCTCTCTGAGGTCCCCTACTTCGTGCTCTATGGTTTCCGTTCGGCTGCCGTATTGTGTGGATTAGTCCGGCTTGTGGTTCTGCGATCGTTCGGAGATCGAGTCAAAGTCCTTTGCGGTTTCGGTGCCTCTCTCCCCGCCGTTTGGTCACAACCAACCTTTGTCAGGTATAAAGCTAGTTATCCCTGCTGTTCTACAGCAATTTATCCTTTGTTCTTGAACCTACTGTCGTGAAGATCGGGCCATCCTTGTGCTGATCCAAATCGACATCTATCACCTGTGCTAGCTAATAGTAAGGTTTTAGCGAGGAGTCCTTCAGCACCGGATGAACCGACGGTGGGATCAAGCAGGCGTCGGTGCAAGCGTCGGATCAATGTGTCAGAGGAACTCAACCGTTAAGTGACTGGATGGGGCACCGGATGAACCGATGACCCTGAAATGATAGCATCAGTTCATACGACACTACATTTTTCAGTGGCCGTTAGCCAACTGCTCTTTGGATGTTTTGGGCTATTTATACCCCCTCCACTCACCTATTTGAGGTTGCTGGATTATGTGGAAGTGCAGAGGAGTGTGAGACACATACAAGATCATATCCAAGCCATACAAGTGGCTCACCGGCAATCGTCTTCGACCCTCCGGCTTGGTGTGGAGTGGCGAGGACACTTTGTGCGGGGGACGTGGAGACCCCCTTCCTAAGTGGAGAAGCTCCTTAGTGGAGGAGGCATCAATGTGACCAAGGTTGCTTGGCGAGTGTCGTACGGACATCCCTGGGCCCACTACTCAGGTGGGTACTGGGACCGACTACTCTGTGGGCCCCTAGGACTACTCGACTTGGGCTACACGGCACCTGCTGGCGTGGAGCACATGGCCGACAGAGGATTAGTACTCGGTTAGGAAGCTAGACATGCCCGGATCCTTGTAGAGTACTCCTAGCCGTACACGACTAGTACTCCTCTGGCAAACCGACTTGTAACCCTGCCTCCCGGACTATATAAGGTGAGGCAGGGACCCCTATCTCATCATCCGCATCATCATCTTGTAAACACACCCCATCAATCCAGAGCTACGCGATACAAGGCGAGGGTATTACGCACCTCGCGGCCGAACACATCTAAATTGTGTGCCACGTGTCTCTCCTTCGAGTTATCGATCTCGGTGAGGCCACATTCATCTACCTCGGGTACTCCCCTTGGTAGGTTGGGTCAAAACACGGCTATGGCACGCTGTAGAGGAACTCGCCAAGAAGATCACATGGCGAACTCGACGGCTTCAATCATCATCAAGCGCCGCTTTCAACCGCTGGCGACACCTTTGTCTTCGGCTCGGTCACGCACACCGACGGCGCTGGATCGTTTCGGCGCTACCTCACCATGACCCCGGACCCGAAGACCGGGCTCGTGACGCTTCCCGAAGTCGTCACGGGTCCACTCGTCGAAAAATTCGGCGAATTTTCGCTCTGCAACCAAGTCGCCGACTTTGAGATTGGATCCGACTCCAACTCGAACTCGACATCACCCTGGATCGAGTCATGCGAGCCGGCTCCTGAGCCATCGTGTGAAACGGTCCTCCTCCATGAGCACTTCCCATACGGCCTCTGCAACTCTAGCGGGGGCCCACAACTCTCGCGCCGCAGCCGGGCTGGCAAGGAGATCATCTCCGAGTACTCCTCGACTCCAACGTCGCACCCAGCTACAACTCGGACTCTTCCTACGAGTTCGACTTCGGTTCGGACCCAATCGAATCCGAGTCCGAGCCCAACACGACCGAGGAACGGCTGTCAGGCCCTGCCGCTGGCTTGGTCATTACATCTACTCCTACCGGCAGATTCGTCTACTGGCCCGACCGCAAGCCCGCAGACCTGACTGACGACAACTTGCGCTGCGTCGCCTACCTCGAGACACTTCCCTTCCAGGAGGGGACCCCGCTGGCTCTAAACGAAGACGAGCACACCCCCACCGAGGTGGCGACTACCGACTCCGGCCTCTGCACTCCTAACCGTGAAGTCTTCATGGCGGCGGCCGGGGATGTTGGAACCTCGGAAGACCGACCCGACCGGTACCTCGACGACATCTCAGAGGATGAGTTGTCCGCAAACGCACCTCCAAACGAGACTACCAAAGATAAGAACGCCCGGCGTGACCGCAACAGAAAACAGAACGATCGACGCCGACGTCTCCGGGAAGCTCTCCCCATCCGGAACCTCAATGAGGCTCTGGATCAAGTCGCCAACCGGGTACACACCACCCCTGAACAATGCCTCATGTCTATCACCACAATAGCACGACAGGCCTAGGGGCACCGCGCAGCGGTCACCGCCAAGCTTGTCAAGACGCCTATTTCGCGGGTCGACAACAGGGTCGCCCCAGTTCCCCCCACCGGGAACCACGAAGCCACTAGTCGCAGTCCAGCATACGGCGGACACAACCGCGTTCATGGCAAACACCAGCCAAACCCCAACCGCTCTAGAGCCTCAGTGGGAGGACCCTCACCGCGGCTGGCGGGCGGGCGCATGGCGCGGCGGCGGCGGTAGCAGCGGCGGAAGTTCATCCCATGGCGCCGGCAGAAGAGCTGGTGGCGGCGGCGATCACGGAGGCCGAGGCCACATGAATAGCCACGCCACCGGCAATGCACGCGGTGGCTATGATGCTCACCACAGGATCGACGAGATCCGCCGCAAGAAGTCTACTGAAGCAAGCGACAGCGACGGCTTCCCCGCCTAGTCCGCCTCGACCAAGCGACCGCTTCTTCTCGAGAAATTCAAGCCTCTCGGAATCACCAAGTATGACGCGAAGCAAGACCCAGTTCAGTGGCTCAGGTGCTATGCCTTGTCCATTGAAAACGCCGGTGGCAACAACGACACGAAGTGCCTCTACTTCCTTTACATGCGGACCAGGGCTCCACTCACTTGGCTCGAGTCACTCGACAAGAACTCGATCGACCAGTGGGACCAGCTGAAGGCCCAGTTCACCAGCAACTTTGCGGGTGCCATGGGGCGCCTGTACGCGCATGGATCTAGCGATGGTCAAGCAGGAACAAGGCGAGATGCTACGCCAAGATTACATGCGCCCGCTTTTTCGACAAGCGCATCGTAGTCGACGCCACCGACAAAGAAGTCATCGACCTCTTCCAAGACGGGCTCTATCACCGTCGTACCTTCGAAGACTTCGGTCTCCGTCGCCCGAGTTCCATCACCAAGCTCAAAGACATGATTACATCATGGGCCGATGAAGAGGACAAGGCAAGCGCCAAGATACGACTCCTTTCGCAGCAAGAGCAAAAACAACACGGGCGTCAACAACAACAACAAGGATCAGGGGGGTTGCAACAGCAACAACTACTCAGGTCCTAACCACAAGCGCAAGCAGAACAACACGATCAGGCTATACGCCCTACGAAGGACAGCTCCAAGAAGACCTCCGGCGGCTTCAAAGACTTGCTCAAAGAGAAGTGTCCGTGGCATCCGGCATCGGCAACCACACCACCGATCGCTGCTTCCAACTCCGGCGAGCACTTAAGGATACCCCCGAGCCACGGCCTCCTCATGACAAGAAGGGCAAAAAAAAAGTCGACGAAGGCAATGACGACTTCCAGGAACCTGACAAGACGGTGAATGTCCTGTTCGGCGGACTACCCACTAAGCGGTCCCAAAAGCTCACTCTACGGGAAGTCTTAAGTATTGAACCAGCGGCTCTAACGCCTCTAAGGTGGTCGGAGGTACCCATCACCTTCTCCCGCGGATCAATGGACAAGCTTCTCGAGCCAGACGCTTTTCCACCGGGTCTCGAAAAGAGTCGCGGCTCCAAACTCAACAAGGTACTCATCGACGGCGGGAGCGGACTCAACGTCCTCTTCACCAAGACCTTGAAGAAGATGAAGCTTGACATCACTGACATGCTCACCAAGGGCGCGTCGCCTTTCTACGGCATCGTCCCCGTAACGGCTATTCCACTTGGTTCGGTGGTCGTGCGCCACCTTCGGGAGACAAGGAGAACTACGGCACCGAGTACATCAAGTTCGAGGTTGCGGACTTCAAAACCTCCTACCACGCCATTCTCAGCAGACTAGCGATCGCCAAGTTCATGGCGGTCCCTCACTACACCTACTTGGTACTCAAGATGCCAAGTCGAGTACTCACGCAAGGGGACTTGAAGGTCTCTTCACTGCGACACGATTGAAGCCGTGGAACTCAGCGACTAATCAAGTACCCAACGCAATGATGGAAATCTTCAGGCCCAAGAAGCTTGCCCCAACCGAACTCGAGATACCCGAAAAGACCGACATCAAGAAACAAGCCTCGGCCCAGAGGAAGTGCGGTGAAGGCCATCGACCTCGGGATGGGTGACAGCGGCAAGACTACCATGATCGGGCGGGCTCGACCAAATAGAAGACGCTCGTCGCTTCCTTCTGCCAACTAACCGAGACATCTTCGTGGAAGCCGGCCGGACATGGCGGTGTGAGGGAGGCTGATCGAGCACTCACTCAACGTCGACCCTAAAGCTACGCCCAAGCGACAACACCTCCGCCGTCGCCAACGTCGACGGGATGCCATCAAGAAGGAACTCGCCAAACTACTCGGTTGGCTTCATCCGTGAAGTCTTCCATCCCGAGTGGCTCACCAACTGCCCTCGTCGCAAGAAGAACACAACGAGTGGAGGATGTGCTGACTACACCGACCTCAACAAGCACTATCCCAAGGACCCTTCGGGTTGCCGCGATTGATCAAGTCATCGACTCCACGGCTGTCGGACTCGCTCGCCTCGATCGCTACTCCGGGTACCACCGTATCGCTATCAAGGAAGAAGACAAGGAGAAGACCGCGTCATCACCCCGCTCGGCGCCATCGCTACACGACAATGTCGTTCGTGTTGAAGAACGCCACCTACCAGCGAGCTATCCAGGGCTCGCTTCAAGAAGCGTACTCAACAAGAATGTCAAGCCTATGTGGATGGCGTGGTCGTCAAGACCGAAACTCCGATACGCTCATCGCCGATCTTGAAGAGACTTTCGTGATCCTGCGAGAGTACCAATGGAAGCTCAATCCCAACAAATGCGTCTTTGGCGTACCATCTGGGAAACTACTCGGCTTCATCATCAGCCATCGCGGCATTGAAGCCAACCCCGAGAAGATCTCCGCCATCACCAATATGAAAGGTCCAACCTGCATCAAGGATGTCCGTGTGACCGGTGCATGGCGCCTCAACAGATTTATCTCGAAGCTTGGAGAACGGGGACTACATTCTTCAAACTACTCAAGCATCAAGAGAAGTTCGTGTGGACCGCGGAGGCTGATCAAGCTCTGTCAGCCTTAAAGACTTCTGTCCAAGCCACCGGTCCTCACGGCTCCTCGCAAAAGGAGCATGCTACCTGTGACTACCCATGGTCGATGCGCCATCGTTGTCGGCGGCGGAAGAAGGCCACGCCACCCGGCCCAGACCGCCTACTCGTTAGCGAGGTTCTGTCAGAGTCCAAGTCACGGTACCAGCCGGTCCAGAAGCTACTCTACACAATACTCATCACCTCGCGGAAGCTACGACACTACTTCTGTGAGTACTGATTGTCGTCATCACCGACTATCCGCCGGTGACATACTCGCAATCAAGATGCTACCGGAAGAATCTCCAAGGGCGGTCGAACTTGGCGCCCTCAACATCGACTTCAAGCCACGACCGCTATCAAGTCTCAAGCACTAGTCGACTTCATGGCGAGTGGCGGAGAACCACCACCAACCAGAGCGACCAGAGCATTGGGTGATGTACTGATGGCTCACTCAAACTCGAAGCGCGCGCAGGTACTCTGATTTCTCCAAAGGGCGAACAACTCAAGTACATCCCGCAGATCTTCCGAAGGTCTCAAACAACGGCCGCACGAAGCCCTCACCGCACGGGCTCACCGCAATCTCATTGGGCATCAAGCGGCTACTAGTCTACGGCGACCGCAGCGGTCATCAACCAAGTCAACAAGTCTTGGGATCGCAACAAGGAGAATATGGACGCCATCATGCGAAGTCCGCAAGCTCGAGAACAAGTTCTATGGTCTCGAGTTCCACACGTCGTCCGCGACAACAACGGCAGCAGACGCCCCGTCGCTTGATTCTACTCACAAGTACCGCTGAGTCTTCGCCCACGAGCTTCACGCGCCATCCATCCCGGTCCGGCGCCAGCGACCATCGACCGCGCCACCGCAGTCCGGCGAGGTCATGATGATCGACGTGACCGGAGACAACCTTCATCGACTACATCCACAGCGTAAGGTTCCTCCGACAAGAACATGGCCGAACAACTCGTCCCGCCGAGCCAAGACCTACGTACTAGTCGGAGACAAGCTCTACAGCGGTGCCACTTCGAGTACTCATGAAGTGCATACCTCGGATGAAGGCAAGGACATCTTGGAGGAGATCCACAAGGGCGTCTGCGGCAACCACGCGTCTTCTCGCACACTGGTGAGCAAGGCTTTCCGATGAGCTTTCATCGCCCACCCGGGCCGACGAAGAACTCGTCGAAAAGTGCCAAGGATGTCAATTCTTCGCCAAGCAAAGAACACGCCTCGCCTACAAGCTAGTCACCATACCACCAACCTAGCCCTTTGCTGGGGCTCGACATGATTGGGCCCCGCCAACTGCTGCCGGGAGGATTCAAGAGTCTTGGTGGCCATCGACAAGTTCACCAAGCCTAAGGCCGATGTAGTACTCGACTTCGGATGAACTCGTGCATCACTACGGGCTACCCCATCGCATCATCACAGACTTGGGTTCTAACTTCAACAACCACTGCTCGAGCAGAACATCGATGGATCGTGACGTCCCAGATCACCCACCACCCGCGCCAGCCAAGTTGAGCGCGCCAACGGATGGTACTCGACGCCCTCAAGAAGCGATTGCACGTCGCAGCTAACACCAAAGGAGGCAAGTGGATCAAGGAGTTACCCAATGCACTCTGGGGGCTTCGTACTCAACCTACCAAGCCAAGGCGCGCCTACTTCGGTCTACGGCTCGCTATTCTACCCGCCGACGTGATGTGGGAATCCCTAGTAGAACAATACGAAGGCATCTTTGAAGACAGACGGGTTGACATCGACCCTCGAAGAAGCGATTCTGCGCCTCGTCCCAACAAGAAGGTACCTAGAGGGTATCCGTCGCTACCACGATCGTAATGTTAAGGAACGCTCCTTCAACGTCGGCGATCTAGTCCTCCGTTGTATCTAGAACACGGACGGACTACACAAGCTCGGCCACCGGGAAGGTCCCTTCTCGATCCAAGGTGGACCGGGGCTCCTATCGCCTCCAAACACTTGAAGGCGAGCCCATCGCGTGGAACGTCGACCAGCTATGTCGCTTCTACGCGTAGTCACTCGACTACTCTACTACAGTCCACCTATACGGCCCAACGGACTCTTCAGTAAGCGGCCTCTGGCCCTAGCACTAGTCTCCGGACTACTCTTCTCCAAGATCCAGCATCAACGGCTACTAACGGATCTTGGGCTGCTCAGAGCAGAAGGACCCTGGCGGCGGTCTACAGACCACGTACTCCAGATCCAGCCTATACGGCTACTAACGGATCTTCAGCTGTAAGCAGCTCAAGGGCCCTAGCAAACACTTAGCCGTAGGCGGCCCACGGGTCCTGGCGACTACTCATTTGTAATGGCCCTGGCCACCCAGGTGTACATCTTCATCAGTAATAAAGTTTGATTTTACTCAACTCATTTACTGTGCCTTCCAACTAGGCAGACTTTACCGAGTACTACTACTCACGACTTCTCCACGTTTGGTACTCACGACTTACCGCAAGTGGCGGCCACGAGTACTCATTCATATACAAGGCGTGGACAACTTTCATTGATAATTCAAACAAGTTACTGACTACTTTGTTTGTTTTACATGAATTTCCCTAAGCTACCTCTACAGGTACATCTACTGGAGATTAAGCTTCTCCACCACCTGCTCAGCAATGGGCGCCATCTCTTCAAGGAGGACCTTGTACGCTTATGCAGCACGCAAGTCCACCGGCCACCACATCCACAGGTGCTTTGGGGAAGTACGACTTCATATACGCCAACACCTGTTCGGGATCGACCTCGCCAGATGCTTGACATATGTCGCCAAGCGCCCGAGGGCTTCCTTCAGCCTGTCCACCAGTGGCGCAATCTTCGACCCGCCCGGATGTGGCACCAGCAGCCTCGCAATGGGCAGCGCGGCTTCCTCAAGCTCTTCAGCCTCAAGCTTCTCAGTCTTCATTGAGCTTCGCAGATTTATAGCAATTGACAAGGTCACGGTCTGAGGCTTCACGGAGCTCCATGTGGTAGATACACTCATGGCTCAACTGGGTGTACTTGTACTCGAGTACATCTCTTTTGTCGGTCTCTCGGTACACGATGTTCTTGAGGTCCGTCTCCGACGCCTTCAGCTGGTCAACCTTTGCCTCAAGTTCTGCAGACAACTCATCTCAAGGTCAGACTACTCATAAAGTACTACAATAAGTACTCAATGCCTCGGTGGAAGACATACCTTTGTTCTTCTGGCGTAACGACTTGTTCTTTCGGATCAAGTCATCCCTCTTCGCCTGCATCTCCTGCACCTCGTTATGGTACTGGGTCAAGGCGCCATCCAGTTTGGATTGGAGCAGAGTAGCATGTTTCTTCGATTTGTCCAGCTCCTTCTCCAAGCCTTCTAAGAACAGGTGCGCCATATCCTTCGTTCGAGACTTCGGGACCTCTCAACAATGTCTGAAGACTAAGGCGACCAATGAGTACCCAGTACTCTACAAAGCAAGACTAATCAGGGTATCCGCAACGTACCTTGACCCACTGCTCGGTGCGGCGCCATGACTCCATGCTCAGAGCGACAACGGCCGGATTAACAAGATTGTCTTCCAGCAACTCGAGTCCACCACGACTTGAAGATGCATGGTGCCGAGCAAGCGGGCGCAGCCTCTTCTATGATTGGCTCATGATGACACGTCCGTGCTTGCCTCGGGAGCGGATAAACCCGCGCCCGCCGGCTCGGGGCTACCGTAGTCCCCGCCCGGGCCGCTGTTGCGCCGCCCCAACAACCGGTTCAGGACTCGCTCCACACAGTCGCCATGGCTGCCTGTGGATCGAGGCTCCTTCGGCTTGTGCTCCTGTCAAGACCAGTACAAGAAGTCAAGTCAACGACTACGGCTACCGTCCATAATGACTACTCGTGGTGTCAGGGACCATACCTTCGACCAAGGTGGCCCCTTCAAGTGTTGGCTCCATCACTGCGCCAACTTGTGGTGGTGGTGTGGTTCACGACTTCCGAGCGGTTCTCCATCACCGGAGGCTGGTCTCCCACCATCCCATGACAAGTCCGTGGATTTCTGCATCACAAAGCACGCATCAACCACATCAAGCTTGACGACTACACGACTACTCGAGAGTTCAGAGAACTTACAGTGTTGACCGCACCACGGTCACGGTCGGCGCGCCCAGTATACTGGCGATATCGACTATGCCAGCCTCGCGGCAGCTCCGACCTCAACAGAAGTCTCCTCTGGCTGCTCTACAGCTGCAACCGGAGGAGGGCCCTATCCTTCTCCAACCGACGCCTGCGGCTCCACGACCGGGTCTCATTGCCAGCTCTTCCGGCACGATGACTTCGATGAGGCGGCCGATACTCCTCTCACCGGCCACCCCACCGTCTCCCATGCATCTTCATCACCCTGATCGGTGGGGTCCGACGGGGGGATGTCCTGCACCAACACAGTCATACAGTTAGAGCCACAGACTACTCATTGGCGGTACTTCGACTACTCTACTCACAGTACGCACCTCTTGGCTGGTGGCTTCGGAGATCTTCAACTTCTTCACGGCGCGTTTCCGCGCCACATTGCGCGGCTTCCTAGGCGGTGTCGGCAAGCTAGCCTCGAGGCTAGATGGCTTCTCGATGACCGGGATGTCTGGCATCCTAGCTCGGCAGAACCTTGAGCGAAGCTGGAATCCCTGCTGCAGCGTTTCTTCATCCTCGTCATCCGAGCTATCTTCGATGACGACAGCATCATCGCCTTCACCAACTTCGCGGTGTTCCTTCGCTTTGGTTTCTCCCTTTCCCTACGCTTGTCCCTCAAGTCGTGGAGGGGAGGGTGGGACGGAGACGTACTTCGCCACATCGTCCTACAACATACAGCAAGCATGAACATGATTATTTCAAGCCAATCAGTACTCGGGGGCTTATGTCACGACTACTGACCTGATTTGGCGGGCCGTCACGAGTACTCAGCACCGGCATGGTGTGTACGGGGGCATATCCTTGAAGATCTTGCCCAGTCTCTCGATGATGACGTTGTCCTCGACTCCCGGTCATCCGGAGGAGTCTCGCTGCGTGTCGGTACCCGAGGGTGTCTCGCGCCATCAAGGGCTGCACCCTCCTCTTCATGAAACTGAAGGCCACATGCTCGGCCTCGTGCCTCCCGCAAGGCCTTGATCTTCTTTAGCTCGTAGCTGAATTCCTTCTGCATGGTGGGCCTCGTGTTCCACCACCATGCTGCTTTCCGCCGCCCGGCTTCGTAGCTCGGGTGGTGGTTGATGTAGAACCACTTCGCCTTCGCCTTGATTGGAGTCAATAAGCTTTGTACGGCAAGGCACCGGGTCGGCGCGCCTTCTCGCATCTGGATCCCGGCACCTCCGACTACTCGCGGATCATTCGAGCTTGGCTGTGGCTTCACCCGGAAGAACTTCCGGAACAGGATCCAGTGGGGCTTGATCCCCACGAAGGCTTCGCAGAAATGTACGAAGATGGAGACATGGAAGATCCCATTGGGGTTGAGGTTGAGGTACTCGATTCCGTAGTACCTGAGAAGTCCCTTGAAGAAGTCGCTGGCCGGCAGCGCAAGTCCACACTCCACGAACCGCGCGAACATTGGAATCTCATCCGGGTTCTTCTCCATTGGATACGGGTCGCCGGTGGCGGTGCGCCAGAGATCCATTTCCTTCTCGCGGAGGAATCCGCTGTTGACCAAGGCGAGGAGGTCCTCGGTCTTCAACTTCGCCTTCTTCCATTCCTTCGCCGGATTGGGGCGAGGGGTGGAGGGCGATGACGGCGACGACTGGCCGGCATCTCCGGCCTCATCACGGCTCCTCTTCTTCGACGCGCCGGTCTTCAAGCTCTTAGCCGGGGACGCCTTCATCCTCCAAGTCACAGGAGTTTTCACTCATCCGCCGGGCTATGGAGGTGGATCATGCGGCGGCGAGTAGATCTAATCTACGCTTGTGGTGGCGGCGGCAGCAGAGGAGCACAGGGGGCACTCACTCAGATCTAATCCGTGGGAATGTTTCCGCTGGGAGTGAAAAACCCTAAGGGGTTCACCGCTTATTTATACCCTATCGGGCGGCTCAGGTCTGAACGGACGGATAAGCTCCAGGCGGGTGACTCAGCAGCGGCAACCTGACTCTTCATATTCCAAGATACTGACGCTCTCTGGGGCTCGACTCGCCCGAGATGGACTCTGGGTTACGTGATTCAAGATCCCACTCAGGACACATTCTACAGTCAAGATGACCCTTCAATTCGAGAGAAAGTATCGACTCAAGGCTCGGGGCTACACGTGTCCTTCGGTTTTTTCTCCGTATTTTTCCGGATAAGATTGGCAAAACTTCAGATTGACCCTCAGCTTGAATCTGCGATTCGACCTAAGGCTCGGGGGCTACATTCCATATGGAATGCGATTCTCCGAATCACATTTTCCATATGGTTCTTTCATCAAGACAACACGAGTACTATTGAAGACCTTCGAGAGAAGCACTCGGGGACGCTTGGGAACTACTCGAGAAGACTTCAAGACTACTCAAAGATCAGCTGGAGTACCTTCCAGCCTCGGGATGATTCAAGCACTCTTGAGGACTTTCGGCTTGTGGAACTCGGGGACGCTCAAGGACTACTCGCCAAGGCCGTCAAGACTACTCCAAGACATCCTGCTCGACTACAAAGTACTCGGGAGCTTGTCGTACGGACATCCCTGGGCCCACTACTCAGGTGGGTACTGGGACCGACTACTCCATGGGCCCCTAGGACTACTCGACTTGGGCTACACGGCACCTGCTGGCGTGGAGCACAAGGCCTACAGAGGATTAGTACTCGGTTAGGAAGCTAGACATGCCCGGATCCATGTAGAGTACTCGTGGCCGCATACCCACTAGTACTCCTCTGGCAAACCGACTTGTAACCCTGCCTCCCGGACTATATAAGGTGAGGCAGGGACCCCTATCTCATCATCCGCATCATCATCTTGTAAACACACCCCATCAATCCAGAGCTACGCAGCATACAGGACATAGGGTATTACGCACCTCGCGGCCCGAACCTGTCTAAATTGTGTGCCACATGTCTCTCCTTTGAGTTACCGATCTCGGTGAGGCCACATTCATCTACCTCGGGTACTCCCCTTGGTATGGTTGCCGGTCTAAAACACCGACATCGAGTGCCTAAGTGGCGAGCCTTTGTTGCGAGTCAAGTGGTGCTCTTGGGAGAGACTTGGTGAGTGCTTATGTGAGTGCTTCAACAACGTGGACTAGGGGTGGCTTAGTGCCTACCGATACCACAGGATAAATCGTGTGTCAAGAGTTTGCTTCCTCTCATCCCTCTTTACGTTTCTGCATTATTCTCTTGCAATCCTTGCTTGCCTTTACTTTCCTAGAGTAGTATCATGCTAGGATTGGCTATAGGTTGCAAAACTTGTTTGGGATGAGGGTTTCACACTAGATCAATTTTAGATTGCACATCTAGATAGATGTGATCTAGTTTACTTTATGCAAAATAGTGAAAGTCATAGGTTAAGTTTCTAAGAAGCCTAATTCACCCCTCCCCTTTTAGGCTACGAGCATTCGATTCCTTACACTTGTCATCATTTCTATGTAATCCTCTATACCAACAACCCACTGTGGGACCCACACGTCATCATCTTATTTTTTTTTACCCCACCCAAGTCTCTCTTTCATCCCGCGCCCCTACTTCCCGGTGGAGGCTGCCGTTGGCCCCTCCTCAATTCGCCGTCGAGCTCCGTCGGCTCCCAATCGAGACGTGCCCCTCCTCCCTCCCCCTCACTCGCCGCGCTAGCTGCCTGCACGCCACCCCTCCCTTATGTGTTGGGACACAACTAACAGAATACAAATATCTCGCATTGTTAGAACTTAGAAATTTGATATCGGTTGATCTCATAAAAATGTTTAGCCATGACCATCCCATGATGTTAACATTCGTGTGTTATGAAGTGTACGGGAGGTGAGGTTTTCATCATAGGCATCTCCCTTTTATGTAATTTTGGTATGTACAAAAGTCATATACATTATCTCATAGTCATATAAGTGGAAAGACAAGACAAGCTAATCTTTTGTGGCCTGAACTAAAAAAAGAATTTTTGTGTAAAGGAATGCATATCCGACCTTTCAACAACATGCAGCACAGTAAAAAAATTGCATAGTTTTAAACTAAGCTGGCAAAGCATACGAAGAATCAGCCAGCCCAACGAGGCAGCAACATGACGAACTCAATTCTAGATCTAAGCAGTATGACAATGACAACTCTGATTACTCATGAAGAAAACCTATGAAAGATCGAGCTTTCGCTCTAATCCAAACCCAAATGCAAGGGGGCACTGGATTTCGCCTAAAGATTCGGGAAAAAGATGCCACATTTTTTGAACTGAACTAAAACACCATTCAAAATCTGAGAATTCAGAAGGGCATTCTTGAGCGAGAGAAAAATGTGGAAGCTTTGATTGATCCACACAAACCGTATAGGATGACGAGGATGAGGCCACAAACCACCGCAGAAGCGACAACCACTACGTGAAAACCTCAAATAGGTCACGCAGTATTTGTAACGGGCCCTTAACACCCGTTACATGCACCTCCATCTGTAACGGTTGTTATTTGGCGCCTGTCACCCATAAGCGTGGCAGGCCGACCCCAGGGTTTGCCACCACAACGCCCGTTACCAATGAGGACTTCTGGTAACGGGCTTCTTAAACGCCCGTTACATGAATTCTTTGTAACGGACGTTAAACAAAGTCCATTACAAAAGTTAACCATATCGGTAACGGGCTCGTAAAATCCGTTACTGATCAATACCCTGTCGGTAACGGGCTCTTTAAGTCCATTACTGATCACTGCCGCATCGGTAACCGGCTTTAGTGTCCGTTACCGATGACTATTTGACGCCCGTTACTAGACTGGGAGCTCAATAATTGAAGTCTAATAGCACTCTTCACTACCGTGAAGCAGGAGCGCGGCGGCAGGGGATTATTAGCCAAACCGGGGGTCTCCAATGCACTGGGGCGGCGATCCTGCATATATAGAATCTGTGCTACTATAAATTTTGTCTCCTTTGTGTCTGTCTTCATTGACAGGTCAACTTGATCTCTCATTGCTTCCATTTCGACATACAAGCACAATCAACACATATATCTTTTGAGACAAAACAGACATCATAAGAGAGATAACATGTCCACATAGATAAAGATAACTTGTCCGACAAACAGACATCATAAGAGAGATAACATGTCCACATAGATAAAGATAACTTGTCCACAGGAATAAACATAATTATTATGAACAGTTAACTTGTCCATCTGGTTAGGACTGTTAGCTTGTCCATTTGGCTAGGACTTAACTTGTCCATCACATTTTTTACTATGGTCATGCTATCTGACCATACACATCAACAAAAGCATGCCCCTTGCCACAAAAGTATGGCTATCTGACCCTGCACATCAACAAGCTTGAACTTCCTCATGCCCCATCAAGATTGACTCCTTTTGCAGCCTCTTCGTAAGCAACCAAGGTTTCTTGAGCCCTTGACATCTTCAATGGGCTCGAGATTTTGTTCAGTCGTATACTTGTACCTCCTTATGTGCTTAGCCTTTTTGATGAGGATGTTAACTTTCTTCATTATTTTTTCAAACTCAGGTTTCACATAATCCCAGATTTTAAGGTTTAGAAGTAACTCAAGCTCTGCTCACGACTCATAGAGTTTTGCCTAAAACAGGGTTAAAAAATGGTATAAGAATAACATAGTTAATTCAGAACTAATTTGCCTCAGAACTTGGAGTAGTATAGGCACAGTAATCATCATAGGAAAATTATATAAGAAATTGAAAATTATCCTAGGCTTCATAGTAGGGTGACAAGTAAAAACAGAACTTAGTTCAGAACTGATTTGCCTCAAAACTTAGTATAAGATCATGACAAGCATGGAAGACATCATCATAGGCACTAACTTCATCAAGCTCAAGCTCAAGCTCCATCTATATAACAAGTAAAAGGCAGTGAGATTCAGAGAAACTTGCCGCAATGTAGTCGTCGCTTGTCCGAGTCGAGATGAGGTCATCTACACCTTCGCCGCTCCCTCGACCCCTCTTCGTCATTGCTAGACACTTGTGGTCGCAGACGTGAGGCAGGCCCCTCGCCCACTTCGCTTCCCTCTCGTCGGCACGCTCCTCCTTGCCGCTGCTTGGCCCCTCATCGGAACCCGAGAGGATCCAGTCGAGGACCCTCATCTCCGGCTTTGGGTTCACTCCACACCGCTTGGCACCTCTCCGACGCTCATCGTCGTCTCCCTCTTCGCCGCCATCTCGCCGGCACACACGCGGATCCAATTGTGGCACCGCTTCGCCTTCCGGTTCTCCTCCTCGATCCAGGGTGCGTGGGGTCGTCTGCTGCTTGGCCCCTCAACGGCACTCATCGTCGTCTTCCCGCCTCTGCTCACCTTTGCTAACTCTAGTGAGAAATGAGGAAAGTGTCGTGTGCTGCGCTTATCCATTCGAAAAGAAGAAGGGGAGACGGAATGGGGCCGGGGCGGATGAATATTCATTTTGCAAAATGGGTAGTCATTGCTGACGCGGGTTAGCGAACCTGCGTCTCCTTTGTTGGTAGCGGTGAGCAGGTGAGCTATCTTCTTCATAGTTGGGCATTTGGTATTTGAATAAAATATCAAAAGGTACACGTCTCCTTGTGACCACACATCTCCTTTGTGGCCAAGAGTCTCGTGATATAGGTTCCGAGGCTGTGATCGGTCATTTAGGCGTGCCTTGTCATCAGAAATCCCCTGGCCAAAAACTTCGCTGCCGCGCCACCAAGAAAACCTCAAAGACCACCGCTCCCGGCCAACCAAGTGAATCCAAGAGCTTCTTCTTCCTCAAGCACGCGCATGGCACCGTCAAGCGAGCCGTCTAGGAAGTGGGGAAGGGAGGAGGATGATGACGACGAAAGCCGCCGCCGTTGGCTCATCAAGGTGGGGACGGCGCCAGCGCCCGAGTCGGTGCTGCCACCGCCGCCTAAGGAGCCCGAGGAGGTGCCGACACCACCGCCCGTGGAGGCTGCCCCTCTTCCTCAACTACATCCTGTGTACATTTGGTTAGTCAACATTCTCCTCGAAGCTTTCAGGAGGCTTCGACGGGTGGTCGTTGAGGTCGGCCACCAACGACCCAATGAACCGCTGCAGAGGACCGTGAGGGATTTTGCCTTGAAGATTCATGACTTGGCTGGGAACCTTGAGAGAGTCGTGGTCAGCCCCCACGATGACGACGACGGCGACAATGGCGGCTTCGACGGCAGCGACGATGGTGGCCTTGACGGCTCCAGCTCCGACTCCGACTCCGACGGTGGGGCTCCTCAAATGACTACCTCTAATTAATTTGTTGCCTCCTCGTTCTCGCTTGTTTGTCATGAACATGTTCTTCTGTTAATGTGTTCCTCTGTTCCTCCTGTGTGTTTGTTGAACTTGTGATGAACTAGTAGATCTAAGAGACGTGGGTAGATCAATCCGCGTCTCCTATAACGCATTGCAATGTCTATGGCAGCAGTTTACAATGAATTGAAAATGTATGCCAAGTTTGTTATTACCTACTTGTGTCTATATACTCCTCCTGCCCATATTAGAAGTCGTTTAGGACAGCGACACGGTCACCAAAGCACAACTTTGAATTCTCTTTTCTAGAAAAATCTTTATTAGAAAGTTATATATGTATATTCTTATGAAAGTAATTTTCAAGACAAATCTATTTATATGATTTTCACATTTAAAAACTCAACGACTTAAAAGTTATTCATGATTTATATTACCAATGTTTGACTCAAATCTTGTCCAAAACGACTTCTAATAGGGAACCGGAGGGAGTATGGCAACAATTTACAATAAATTGCAATGTGTATGCCAGAAGTTTGTTACTCTGTTTGTGTTAATCTGCGTTTCCTTTGCCTCATGCTGCAATGAAATGTCAACACACATGAATTGATGAATTTTGTGATATGTGACACGTTAAGATTTGTGACCCAATTGTCATTCCATCCATTCTTCATTCCTACATTTAAGTTTGTCATCTGTGACAAATTTTTCATTCTTCATCCACACAGATGAAGGAAAAGCACCACTTTTCACATCAGAATTACTTCTTTGCAGCATACATCCCAGTAAACATCCAAATACTACACAAACAACAGCCATAATAATCAAGTTCATCTTCCAGATCACATTGTCCATCTTCCTCCAAAGGTTTTCTTCCCTTGTCCTCCGCTTGCCTCTGCCGCCTATATGCTCCCATTTGACCATGAATCAACTACTTCATTCGCTGTCTAGAGACGGTCAAAAACAATGACGCCAACATCCTTCAAAGATTCGAGATACTCCTTGCGGAAAACGATAATATCCACAATTCTTGGTGTACTGCAAATCAAAAGCACAAAGAACCCTAACTCAGATTTGGGAAACACAACACAGACTACTCACCGAGTTCCTTGCACACTTGAAATAAAGACGACCGTGCTTTTCACCTTCCTTCATCCGCCCCTCCACCACCGAGCCATACCAGTCAAGGGACCGGAAAGCCGCTTAGCTCACCGACGATCCAAGCCGATGGAGTGAATGCGCTCGCCGCCACCTTGAACTCCTCGCACGCACTGCACCTCGCATTTAATCGGCGTAGTGCGACATGTGCGCGACGGCGGGAAGGACGGCGGCGGGAGCTAGATCGGGAAGAAGAAGGGGGCGGCCGATGGATATTCATTCGGCTAGGGGTATTAAGGACAAGGGAGCACTTGTTGGCGACGCGGGTTGGTGTACTAGCGTTGTCGGGGCGGATGCATATTCATTCGCCGAGGGCATTCCTTACAATGGACTTGTTGGCGACGTGAGTTAGTGTACCCACATCGCCTTTGTCACGGGCAACAATTATCTTTTATGTATGGCTTCGACGCGACGCTGACACTATTTTTCTGAATTGAAACTTGCTTCCTCAAATATTAGAGCCCATAGTTGGTAATTTAGTATTTGAATAAAATATCAACACACTTGTTTAACCAAATTTCTTAAAATTAGATTTTTATCTCTTGTTTACGATATAATAGTTATAATAACGTCTTAGTGTGTTCTAAAAATTCTACAAATTGACTTGGCAACATAATTTAGGTCCCTAAGCTTGTCTACAAAAATTCAAATGGTTTCGAAAACAGAAGATTATACTTGTGTACAAATGTCTACATCTCTCACATAGTTTCTTAGAATGTTACTTCAACATTGAAGTTTTCCTCACTTTAAAACATGTTCGAACTCATATGCATTTGAAATTTTAACATAACCTTGTGTTTACCATAAGATTACGAAATGCAAACTTTCATTATTAATGGTTGTGTAAAGCAAATATTATTTCTATGTTGTACTTATAAGGAACAAGATAAGGCATATAAACAACACCCAAGAAATGGAATACATACGAAAAAATGTCATAAATGAATAGATGTTGATTTTAGAAAAATTCAGAAACAAATATCATCAAATTTGGATTACGGATGACGGCAAAATACATGATACAAAATTTGATTGCAGATTAAAAGGGGAAAAGCAAACTGTTCTTCATTCGAATAGATCTGGCCCCGCCCCTTCATTGGCGACACGTGGTTGTCAATCCGCGTATCATTTGCGCCTCCGAACCTTTTTAATAAACGCTCTGCCCCGCCTTCCACCTTCCGCCTTCTATCCCCTTCTCTGGCTTCCTCCTTTCTTGTCTCCGTCGCAGCCTCGTCTCCGTCTCAAGGATGGCCCGCGACTCTAGGGGGAGGTTCTACAAGGAGGAGGCCCCGCGGCCACTTCCCCGTCCGTCTTCCTAGGTGCTGTCCGCCAACCCCGCCAAGAAAGTGAGGTTCCGTGGTGACGAAGAGGAGCCGTCCCTGCGTGCCGCCCCCATGTGTCTTCCTCGGCGCTCCATGGAAGAGGTCGGTTCTTCGTCGGCCCAGAGGAGGAAGCCGTACACGCGCGCAAGGGCCAAGTTGGCGGACTCCAGCAACGCCCGCCATGGAGAGGCAGGGTTTTTTCCTCGACGCGAAGGAAGAAGTGGTCCACGTGCATTGAGGTGAGCGCGGACTCCTCCGGCGACGATCCGGGCAGAAGAGTGGTGGTAGACCTCATCTCCTCTAGCGACGACTCCGTCAACAACTCCGGCGATGACTCCAGCAACAACTCCGACGACGATTCTGAAGACCATGAGGCAAGTTCTGAAACCATCACGCACAATTTATCCTTGTACCTTCACACCTTCACGGATCAATTGTTCTAATGAATCAATTTCCATTTGTTGTAGGAAGTTGCTGCACATGACATTGACAGGATTTGGACTGAAATCAACAAGCTCAAGGAATCAGCTGAAGAGAAGGAGGCAAGTTTTGAAACCAGTTAGAGCTAAACAGCTTTCTTGTAAGAAGTTACAACTATTATGAAACTTGCATCAATATAATTTGCCTTTGTTTTAGGAACGTGCTGTTACTCGGGATGACATTGACTACATCTGGAAAGGAATCGACAAGCAGGATTAGCAGCTTAATGCCGCACAAAAGAGGCAGGAGATTGAACTTCTAAAGAAGAATTCTGAGCTGGCAGAAAGAGTTGCAAAACTAGAGACAAGGATAGCTGAACTTGAGGCAGCAGCACAAAAGAAGCCACCTAGCTAACTAGTTCCCTTGCAGCTACAATCTAGTTCGATGATGCGCCCAGCTGATGCAGTCTTATTTTGGTGATGCGCCCTGTTGATGTATGTCATATGTGAATATGTTTGTTATGAGTTAGTTTGCTTGGTGATGTGAGCTTGTGATGCATGTAATATGCGAACATGTGATGCTATATATGCATATATCTTAAAATATGTAGAATATGCTCCTTTAACTATCTGTGTTTCTCTAGAATTTTTTTCTGTTGTATTATAAAAACATCACAACATTTCTTACACTAATTTCGAACAATGGAGCACTTGTTGGTGACGCGGGTTAGTGTACCCGCGTCGCCTTTGTCGGCTTCTGACGCTGACGCATGGGCCCGACACTATTTTTTCTGAATTGAAACTTGGTTCCCTCAAATATTAGAGCCCATAAACAACACTTAAAAATTCGTAAAAAATACAAACAATTCATAGTTGGTAATTTAGTATATGAATAAAATATCAACAACCACACTTGTTTAACCAAATTTCTTAAAATTAGATTTTTTATCTCATGTTTATGATATGATAATTATAATAACATCTTAGTGTGTTCTAAAAATTCTACAAATTGACTTGGCAACATAATTTGGGTCCCTAAACTTGGCAAAAAAAATTCAAATGGTTTCGATAAAGGAATATTATACTTGTGTACAAATGTCTACATCTCTCACATAGTTTCCTAGAATGTTACTTCAACATTGAAGTTTTCTAGACTTAACAACATGTTCAAACTCATATGCATTTGAAATTTTAACATAACCTTGTGTTCACCATAAGATTACAAAATGCAAAGTTTCATTACTAATGATTGTGTAAAAAATATTATTTCTATGTTGTACTTATAAGGAACAAGATAAGGCGTATAAACAACATCCAAAAAATGGAATTATATAAGAAAAAATTTCTATGCTGTTAAGTGCCTACTTTAGCCGTCAATATACTCATAAATAAAGGAGCAAAAGGCATTTCTTACACACATTTAGTTAAGAACAATGTAGTTCCACTTGTCCTTAGAGCTTTTGTGGTTGTAGGTAAAATAAGCATAAAAGAAGTGACAACTCACCTTCTATGGTCCAAGCCACGTCACCTGAGCCAAGGAGGGGCTGCCACCTAGGATCCCATGCATGCAAGCCATGTCACCAATCCAAGGGAAGCAACCTCGACGAATCAGAGGGCGACACGTGGACATCACAAGGATTGAAGGGCCCACAGGATGGTAAACCGCCTCAAACTCGGGTGGACACCGGGGACCGACCTTAGGACCCACATGACAGCCACCACGTGAAAGCACAGGCTGAGGTAGGCCCACAAGGGGTCGGCCGACCCCACAGGTCGGCTGAACCGACCTTGTGTCGGCTCATCCTGTCCTTCCACGTGGTGCTTCCTGGTTGGCTCCTGATCCACTCCCGGGGTGCTCACGTCATTCTCCCGAAGTTGTCCAAGGCCTATAAATAGAAGGGAGGGGACTCATTTCTTACTCAACTCACTTTCCAACTCGTCTCTCACTTTTGGTTTCCAAGGCTAGGAGGTAGGCTAGAGTAGTTCTACTTCAGGTTCCAAGTCTACTTTGGGATCTAGGTATGAGTTCTCTTGTATCTTTATTTTATTGTATGACTTTGATCTACTTCAGTTATTCAGCTATTTAATATAAAGTAGTGTTAGCATATATGGGTGATTCGTTCATGTGTTCTTCGTTCGTTCATCATTTAGAGGCTCCTGTTCTTGATGAACAAAGCCTTTCGATCCACTTGACGAATGATTTACTCATGTCTTCGGTGTTTGTTCATAAGTTAGAGGCTCGTGTTCTTCATGAACACGACCCTTTGATCCTGTTGAATAGACAAAGTAGAGCATGAATCCGTTTGTATGCCTAGCCTACTTTGATCCAGTTAGATCACGTGTTTGTGTTGTGTGAAGTTCGAGTTCAAGCTACAGCACTCGGTGTAAGTGGCCAGTTGTCTGGTGGCACTGACCTAGGTCACAATAGCCCGGGCCGGTCAGTGTCTAGTTAACAACGCAAGCATGGTGCTTGGGTTGAGTAGCTGCGTTGCATATGAGTGTGCCCCACGGATTGATAGAGGTAGGCCGCGGTAGTGACAACCGTTGGACCCTTTGCACTCCTTCACATTCGGGTACGCTGTAGGAGTCTAAAATCTAACAACCGACGTCGTGCGGAAGCAACGCGGGCGGTTAGCTCCCCGTTTGTGCCTGGGTGCTGAGCTGATATTCATACAATGCTTATGTGACTGACTGACATCTACTAACTTTATATGTATACACTACAAGAAAAACGCCGACTAGTGATGCAGAAAAGGCCGTTTCTCGTCATAAACCATGATTAATGACGCCGATTGTTACGAAAACGCTCCATCATTAATCGAGCGTCACAAACCGTGATTAATGATGAGACCTTATTTCGCAGCGTCATGAGTTTAATGACGCGTGGAAAATCGTCTATACAATGCATCATAAGTTCGGTCCTGCAGCTTTGCCACGCTGGACAAAATCTGATGTGGCATCCGATGTGGCATGCCAATTGTGACAAATCGTATGCGTCATAAAACGTATTTGGCCCGTTTGTAGCTGGGTTGATGTCGGTGTTTTAGACCGGTAACCTACCAAGGGGAGTACCCGAGGTGGATGAATGTGGCCTCGCCGAGATCGGGAACTCGAAGGAGAGACACGTGGCACACAATTTAGACGAGGTTCGGGCCGCGAGGTGCGTAATACCCTACGTCCTGTATGCTGCGTAGCTCTGGATTGATTGGGTGTGTTTACAAGATGATGTGGATCCAGAGATAGGGGTCCCTGCCTCGCCTTATATAGTCCGGGAGGCAGGGTTACAAGTCGGTTTGCCAGAGAAGTACTAGTCGTGTGCGGCTAGGAGTACTCTACATGGATCCGAACATGTCTAGCTTCCTAACCGAGTACTAATCCTCCGTAGGCCTTGCGCACCACGCCGCCGTGGTTGCCCAAGTCGAGTAGTCCTAGGGGCCCACGGAGTAGTCGGTCCCAGTACCCACCTGAGTAGTGGGCCCAGGGATGTCTGTACAACAATTGAGCCCAAAACTGTTCCTATAGGCTGGCGTTGTTCATATAGCCCGAAAAAGATTTTGTTGGGCCCAATTGTAGCTTTTTTAGATGAAATTTGATGAGGTCGGGTCCGTTTTGGTTGGGTCGAGTCCAACAGGTGCGCACATTGTTGCGGCCTTCTGTGTCACGTTAATTTGAAAAAAATTGACTTTTGGCCCAATTAAAATTGGGCTAAGCCCACTGAAGGACAATATAAAATTAACTAATCATGCATCAGTATTAATGTATTTCATTTCAATTTCGATCCTTTTTTGAATAATTCCGATCTGGTTGGCAAAATAGTAATCAGCACATATTTCTTTATACAATATAACAAACTGTTTTACTATCAAGCACTACCATATTGTTCATCACATATCACAAATTATTACAAGATAGCAGTATCACAAGGAACATTGATTAACAAAGCTAAATCCAGTGCATAATCACAAGAGAAAGTGGAGATTTGATCTAATGATCTTATCCTCTTCATCTTTTACTGCTAAGCAGTAGACGAAGGAGGTCCTCACTGTCTTCGGTTAGCTTCTGCAACCTCTTAATCTCAGCAGACTGCATTTTCAGAGTTGATTCTGATTCTTCAGTCTTCTTCTTCAAGCTACATAACTCTTTCTGGTGAGCAACAAACTGTTGTCGAAGTTGTACCCCATCCTGATTGGGAGCGTCAACTCGCTCTTCATCAACACTACTACATAAGGATTTGGTACCCATTATTGAGTACTCGGCTGCCTCTGTTTTAATTTGTTCGGGAAGAAGCATCATTGACTTGGTTGCTTCCATCTAGCAACAGTGAATCCCAAGTCAGATTAGGACCTTGTAATTGATTCGAACTAAGGAAACAAAGGTGTTAAGTTTGTTACCTTGGAGCAGGTCTGAACAGGAGCGACTTCAGATGTTGACCCTTTGGCTCGCTGAAACAAGTACAAGAACAAGAGGTAAGGGTTGTGATCATTCGCAATCGAAAACAAAGAAGGTGTTAAGTTTGTTGCCTTGGAGCAGGTCTGAACAGGAGCGACTTCAGATGTTGACCCTTTTGCCTACTGAAACAAGTACATGAACAAGGGGTAAGGGTTGAGATCATTCGCAACCGGAAACAAAGAAGGTGTTGAGTTTGTTACCTTGGAGCAGGTCTGAATAGGAGCGACTACAGATGTTGACCCTTTGGCCCGCTGAAACAAGTTCAAGAACAGAAGATAAGGGTTGAGATCATTAGCAATTAGAAGAATAAGTTGACTTGGAAGAATCTCTTGCCATAGGGAACAGAAGATCCACAATCACCGAAGCATGCAACAACAATATTGAAGGGCAAAGAGCATGGGGAAGCAGTCCAACAATTTCATCTACAAATTTTTACAAAAACCACCAAATAAGTTGACTTGGAAGAATCTCTTGCAATAGGGAACAGAAGATCCACAATCACCCAAGCATGCAACAACAATATTCAAAGGCAAAGATCATGAGGAAGCAGTCCAACAATTTCATCTACAAATTTCTACAAACCACAAATAAGTTGACTTGGAACAATCTCTTGCAATAGGGAACAGAAGATCCACAATCACCGAAGCATGCAACAACAATATTCTGCAGCAAAGAGCATGGGGAAGCAGTCCAACAGTTTCATCTACAAATTTCTACAAAGCTCAAATAAAATGACTTCTAACAAACTCTTGCGATAGGGCACAGTAGATCCACAATCACCCAAACATGAAAGAATATTATAGAAAGCCAAAGAGCATGGGGAAGCAATCTAATTGAATCGATCAATACAGGAGGAGACCACGGACACGGCGAATAGGACGGAAGAAGGTGCGCCGAATGCCGTCTCGATTTAGCACTGACCTTGCGCCTTCAAAGACGATGTTACGCTCAAGCATGCGGTCTGCGGCCGCCAGTGGTGAGCCTCGGGGCCGACAGCAACAACGAGTTTGAGCCATCTTGCAGCTTCAAGGACGTTGCCGAGGAAGGCCGCCGCTCGTAGAAGAGGAAGGCCACCGCTCGTAGCAGAGGAAGCCGTCGTCGGTAGCTAGGCCGCCGTTGCTGCTTCCGCCGCAGATCTAGGTCTCTTCGGCAGTCGAGGAGAAGATCCCCTGATTTTGGAAAATTACCAGGAGGGAATTGGGAGACCTGGTTTCCCTCTTTGTTTTATATATAAACGAGGAGGACCAGAAGGATGAGCGGGGTATTCAAAATTTCAAGTCCCGCCTTTGTGGTCCAGAGCAGGAAACGAAAGACTTTGGATCATGGACCCAAACGTCAGTGACCCAAACGAAAGACCGCTTGGGTGTCGGACCCAAACATCAGTGACCTTACGCAGAGAGGCAAGTTGTTGACTGGGTTGTCCGTGCCACCATGGATCATGGAATTGACAAACACACACAAGACTATACTCTACTTCATATTCACGTTAGACGGATGATCCGATTTTAGCATTACAAATGTACTCACTGCAACAAAATAACGTACCATTTCAACTATTTATTACATGACTAAAAACACTTAAATAAAACATTAAAACTACAGGGGACCCTGGTACAACCTTTAGGTAGTCTTCTACGGAGATTGTGCATAAATTTGGGATGATCAGTGCATACAACCGCCCAATCATATGTGAGTATTCCGTGAGGAAAGATTCGCTCTAAGAGAGACATGCACTTGTCCCAATTGTGTTAACTTTGAATTGCCCATCATATAAATGAAGTCACGGTTTCCTCGCATGTCCCACATCTTTGGCCTTACAGTGCAGCTTCAACCTTTCGACTTGGTACATGTCGGCGACCGAGAGTAAATAAGGCCAGACATTGGTAGGAGTGTCCCATAAATCAGCCTCCTCCGGGAGTGATCCTTCACTAGCATATTTGATCGGGACCAGAAGCCATCGGTGTGTGTCAATAATTGTAGCTTTGAGCTAGATTCCACTCTGGCCGTAGAGCATTGCCTCCGTCACACAAGATACTTTCACCACATCGACACGTATCGCTCGTATCACTCGGCATTCTGCACCTACGTGGAACACAACTTCCACAGGGGCTTGGGCTACAACGCTTTCGCATATGCTTCTTTGCAATGATGGAGAAGGAACTTCAATGCAGTCGTCCTCCAGTACTGAAACAACACATGATATGTGTATGCGATCTTCACTAGATGTCACGCGCTCAATGTCATGATGCTCCACCAGACATTCAAATCCTCTTTCTTGTAGACCCCGATTCATGAACCAAACTTCTTTTGTAGCTTGAACTCGAAACGTATCATCTTCATCGTTTGGGTCTCCGACCATCGCACGCAACAATACTCGCACCTATGTGGAAGCAGTCACAGGCTTGGCAAACAATAACATAATGCGACCGTATCACCATGTGTGAGTGTGTGTATTCATAGCAGCAACGAGACACGTACCATTTGGGATTTGCGCAGAGGAATGAGGACGACGGCAATGCCGTCTGGAACATCCATCCACTGATGATCATTCATACCTGTAGGATAGCAACGTAACTTCCATTGACGGCCTCCCACCATGAACGTACCGGATTCCTTGAACTTGCCGCGGTTCCTTCTCGCTTCACGGCTTGAGGCGAGAAGTCGACTTGCATGGAAGGAATCATTTTAGCGTCTAAAGCCATTAACACAAATGGCCTGCAATGATCGTCTCGTGCCTAAACTGTCTCTTATTATAGTGAGAGTGAATGTGTTGTTCCGAAATGTTTGTGGACATCAGTTACCACCCGAATGGACGCGTCCCTTCAGTGCGGGTGTCGCCACGTTCGGGTCATGAACTTCCCGGTTCTAGTCCTTAAGTGCGTTTCACAATGATCGACACGTCCATTCAGAGGGGGTGTGCACACAAGTTCGTCGGTTAACGCCCGGTGCGGTGCTTAAGCGCAATTCTCAATGATCGACACGTGGATCAACTTGTGAGAGCGTGTCGTTCCCAAATGCCCATTCGAGATGCCCTTCTGTGCTTATATGCATGTTAATATTACACACACACACAAACAAACAAAAATAAAAAAATATATATTGCTATTCCAATTCCAGCTTCTTCCGTTTTGGTCTTGTCGCGTGTTGACATTGCTAACGTCATCGACTAAAACGGATATAAGATCCATCTCTATCGACGGCACCAGAAATGCAAAGGTATATCTTAACATGATGCTAAGTGTATATCAGATGTTGCTTTCAGATTAAACTAAAAGGTGAACTCCGACACGATTCATAGCACAACTCGATATAGGTTGTCACAGTGTGTGCGAAAACGCATGGATATGGTACTCTTACATATGCCTTGGATCTCTAGAAAAGAAGATATATATAAACAGGGAATCCATAGCGCCACGGATATGAATATACCATTGTAGCATTTTAACCAGGAGTAAAACCAGGTATCGTATTTATATTCTACCACAGGGAAAGAAGTCTTTCTAATCCATAATAGCTAATACATGCTCATCTCTCAGTTTTATAATGTAGAGTGACCAAAATATATCAATTGCTAAAAATAGGGGTAAGTCACATAAAGATAAAGATATTGATAGCATTATTCAAGTCATAACATCATGAGCAGCTAGAAAGTGTCATTATAGCAAGAGAAACATAGCAAAGTCTAGTTAGAGAGGATACTCCTCGGTAACTCTAAACTATATGTCAATGCAAACTATGATTAGTGCAAACATTTAACAATCATGGAAGAAGAACTATTATATTAATGCATGGAGAGACTATCCAGGAGGATCAAGGCGAAACTTGAAACAACCCCAAGATATAAGGCTCCACTAGTCCTATACACGGGGTGGACTACGAAGGACTCAATAGTCTTTGTCACCACCACGATCTACCTCCGACGACCCGGCATATAGGGTGCAATCGCAGATAAATACAATATAAGCACCACGCTTACACTGTCTTTACCGTTCACCCATGTTAACAAATGATCTAGGTGAGGGCTATACGACTCCATACATAAATATAAAGGCAAATCAACTATGCTAAACATGTAATCATAATAAACACCAAAGCATATAATGTCGAATATAATCATTGATAAGAACATATGTCTGTATAACAAATGTAAGGAACTAGATAAGAACTTACAAGAGCAATGCTAGATCAGTATCTCAATCAGCCTCTAGACGATCAGGAGCCAAGTAGATGCCTTGCCTCCTCCTAGATCTAGACTAGCTAGCTACTCTGCTATATGGTGTTTCTAGGGCGTAGTATCTCTGACTTGATGACTTGATCTGGTGTATGCAAACTCAGGTTTCCAGATGCCTCTGCCAGGGGGCTGCTTATATAGCCCTGAGGGGTAGACGTGCGCCGTTTGATCAAACCGACCTAACGAGTGGTTTAGATTGATCCTCATAGGCGGTGGAAGAACCTTCTAGAAGTAGGGCTGAGGTGGCACCCAGGGGAGGCCGACCGGCCCCACCACCAGGCCGATCGGGTGGGTGGGCCCCTGGGGCCCACTTGCCAGTGGTCCGTCGCTTCTTCTAGATGCTTCTTTCTTGGGTGCCAAGTCTCGTTGAGTTCCGGAGCCTTCTGGAGTCTTCTAGATTTGATTCTTTTAGCACTTTTCCCGAATGGTTCCTGGATTTATATAATTTACCAAATCTCCGAAAACCGTTAGTGGCACCCTATTCTAAGTTGATATTAACATTTATGCCCTTTTCTCATGTTTAGTTGACTTATAAATATATAGGATAAGATGTGTCAACATCACGTCAACAAGTTCATCACGTTTCTCAGTCTCCAAGGCCTGCGGGAATCATCAAGTGCGAATTTGTAGACCTTTACAGTCACGACTAACGCAGCGTACCTGATCGAGGAGGAGTTGTCAAGTCATCCCGCACCCTGCATGTTGCAACGCAAGGACCATCCGGTCCATCTGATTACAACACCCAATCTTGTTCTCCAGATGCAATTGACACCTAAACCATTACATAAATAAACGGTAGAGAGTTGCCTCGTTGTTGATGCGGCATGAGTCGATGCGGAGACGCCATTAGATGCACGATGTGGCGTGATTTGTCTGCAGGACTTTCTTGTGCACTAGAGAGGAAAGTCCGGAAGTAAACACATACTACCTAGACACGTCGGGCTCATCCCGTGATACCCATCGTCCACACATGTAATCGATGCACGCCATTGAAGATTCTGACCTAGATAGATTCCTATCACGCGTAGGCCTGACTATATTCCGAGCATCTCACGTTTTCCATAGTAACTTTAGCAATGCTACACCGAGCTCACATGACCGCTGTAGTCCTCGATAAATAGGTGAGTGCGACGCTGCGTTCTTGAAAACAAGGCCAACACTCATCGGTTCCCGTCTTGCATTTCTCTACTTGATGGGATACAAAGGGTGAGATCATTTTGTTGGCTAATGTTGTTTACTTTATGTATGCATGGTATCGAGATGGTCACATTGTTAGCTTATGTAGGGTTTGTTTTTCGTTTGTGTATGTAGTACGTGGGGAATGGCCGGGCAAGGAAGGGACGGAGCATGGAACTTGGAGGAGTCGGGAAGGGGAGCTGTCGGAGCGCAATAGCACCTCACCGCCACCCGGTTCAGCCACTGCCATCGGCACCGCAGCAGCAGCCGACCCCAATGGCACCTCCACTTCCGCTGGTATCGGCACCTCAGCAGCACCCGGCCCCAATGGCGCCTCCACTTCCGCTGGCATCGGCACCTCAGCAACACCCAGGGGTGATGCCACCTCCAGTTCAGCCGTTGACAACGCAGATCGGATCTGAACCTCTGCTCATTGAACAAGATGAATCGCATGACCTGAAATGGTCTGTGTTGCTTTGGCTTCAGCAGGGCGGGCCCGCCCGTGTTTATCACGGAGGAATGTGGGTGTGCCCTTTTTGCCACAGGGGCCATAGGCAATGGACCATTCGTGACCTGCTGTTACACGCGCACAACATCGCCATTTTGCCTGCCTGGATTTGGGATGCAAGGGCGAGGCATCGCGCTTTGGAGGAGTATCTGATCTAGGAGACACGTTTTGCTGCACTCCGCGGTGCTGGGAGCCCGTGATGGTAGTAGTATGAGCCGTGATGGTAGATGCTAGTAGTATGTGGTGATGGTAGTAGTATATGAGCCGTGATGGTAGATGCTAGTAGTATGTGGTGATGGTAGTAGTATGAGCCGTGATGGTAGATGCTAGTAGTATGTCGTTTAGAGTATGTCGCTGTAGTTCGAACTATGGTGGATCGATCCATCCTCATGTGTAATCAATGCGTATGCATGCATTTGTGTCGTTTGTATTTGGATTGTGTTGTTTCTAATAAAAATGGTATTGTGTGTGTACTCCCTCGGTATAAATTTGTTGTATACGGAAAGTCCGTTCCATTGATTTCTTAAATACCGGAAGAACACTGATGAAAGTCCGGTTTGTAGTTTTCAGTCGGACCGGATTAAACTATCACTGCTACGTAATGAGAAAACCAACATCTTACAAGGAAAAAAGAGTAGTAATATTCAATCAGACCAGATGAGCGAAGGCTAATCTTAGTTACGCTTCTTCTACTCCTACTTCTACTAGTAGCAGTTACCACTAATCCACTAATCAAGGCACCACTTCTTTGTCGATGGTGCACCCGGCGTGTTGTTGCAGCTGCTCACGGACGAGGATGTCGCTCTGCTGCCGCCTGCGTGGAAGATGGTGGCGGACCTCCTAGGCGCCGCCCGCTGGATGAGGCCGTCCTCAATGCCGCCGCGAGGATGATGTCGCCGCTCCATGGCGGCCGGTCGAGCACGGCTTTGGCGCCGCTCCATGGCGGATGATGATGTCCGGTCGATGATGGCCTCTGCTCGGCGAGGATGGCAGAGATCGACTGCCGCCGACCGATGAGGATGAGAGAGGATGACGGCGCTTGGAGATGACAGTTCCCCGGCGAGTGGCGGTGCTTCACGCCCTCACCCCCGCACCTCTTGCGACTTGCGAGGTGCGGCGTTCAGGCGCATGATCTTGGATTTCATTTTGTTCCACAAACTCCGAATCATCAGAGGATGTGTCAACCACCACCCGAATGGGCCTCCGCCTCTGCCTCCTCTTCATCGACCACCGGAGATCCTCCCTTTCATCAGAAGAAGAGGAGGATGTGGCTTGCGCCGCACCTCTAAGAGACAATGTCTCCATGGGGAGAGGAAGGGAGCGTTGTGCGAGGATGGGGTTTTTTGTTGGTTGCAAGAGTTGGGAGAGGAAGGGAGTGTTGTGCGAGGATGGGGTTTTTTGTTGGTTGCAAGAGTTGGGAGAGGAAGAGGGCGCTGTGCGAGAATGGGGTTTTTGTTGGTTGCAAGAGTGGGAGACGGAGAAGAGGCGCCGGGAGGAAGGGGTATATTTATGGCGGAGGAACCCATTCAGCCATTATTGAAAAAACTGCTCCCGAAAAGATTAGAGTAGTTGTGGGATCCGTTCAGTTCAAACTAATTCAATTTTGACCAAATTTACACTTATATCTTCATATAAACTTATCGGGAAGTGAGAATTGCATTCTTTTGTGGATGGAGGGAGGACGTTCTGAGGAAGGGGGAAAGACCGTTCAGCGGAATGTTAATGGATCGGAAGAAATAATTGTAGTCCAGAAGGTCCTTTTAGCAAGACATCGATATCTGGACCTTGGACTACCTTTTCCACTCATTTGTCTTTGTTGGAGCTGTAACTCCTCCATTGTTCTCCCACAACCTTGTTCTTTGGCTATCCTGTCAATGATGCCTCGTCCCTGGGCAAATCTTATTCCTGACATTGTTGTGAGCGTCGCCAATAAGATCAGTGATGCAAGAGATTTCATCATGTTCAAAGCTGTCTGCAAGGGTTGGAACTGCGCTCGTTCAGGTGAGGCACGCCAGTTTGACCCTTGGATTCTAAAATCTGAATTTATCGGTGAATCTGGAGCAGTGACATTCGCAGTCGCGATATGCGGCTTTTGAGGTCTCCTTTCCTGCATTGGCTGGGAAAAGGACCAGATTGATTGGTTGCGGCGGATCTGGAAGCCTAGTCGCCTTAGATTGCAGAGATTGGTGCAACGTGCTCATGCTGAATCCTTTGTCTCCTCGGAAGCACATTCGCCTTCCTCGACTTCCGAAATGGAGCCAAATGGCTACTCTCCAAGCTTGTATCTCGTGCCTTGAAATAGCAACTGGTGCAGAGTCATTTGTCGTGATTACTTTCTTTTGGCCAGAGAAATCTTTTGCAGCGCTTGAGTCATTGCCCATTTCCATGTGGCATTTGGGTAGCTAATCCGACTGGACTACACTTCCTTCGGAAGATTTCTGGTGCAGTTCTTCTGAACACATGCGGATCTACTTGGGGCCGGATCTTTTGGCACCTCCCCATCCTGTTGGACTTCGGTTGTCATGGGTTATTGGCATGGGCAACTCTTCTCTACTCGAAGGTGAAGACCGATTGTTCTTTGTTGTTCTGGAGGAGAAAGAAGCTGAGGTGGTAGAATTAACTTTGCATTCATTCATGGGGGACATTTGGCAGCCTAATCCCTAGGAGAGAGCTCCTGAGTTCCGGAATAAGATCATCTTGTTTGGTCCTGGCAAGTGCATTGTTAGTGAAGAGCATGCCATTTCTGGTTTGGCTGACCTGAGGGCAAATCACATTTACTTTCTACGAACTTATCATCACGATGAAAAGAATGAGTACTGGATCTACCAGCAGGGAATAGGTATTGTTCCAGGAACTCCGGCGATCCGCATTAAGCAGGTTCGTGGGGACTGGATTTGGTTGAGAGGAACATGGCTGTTAACTAGCTATCCGTAATGAGGAACTTCGATTGTGTACCACCTGTAATGCAATTCAATGTACAAATATCTATATTATCATCCTTCATCAATTATTCCGCACATATGTATGAGTTTCTACCACAATCACTGAAGGGAACAAGCAGTTAACATTCGATAATCAGGAAGGTCCTTCCCAAAACATCAACAGGCGGACAAGTATCAAACATCATAAGATGGCATCTCACTACTCATCACCACAAAGTTCACACCACCAACAAGTAGCAAATACCAAAATACAAGCATGATTAGCACCTCTAAACCGTCTACCTAGCAATAACACCACGATTCACATTATTCCTCATTGTTGTCCTTGCTGAGCGACCTCTTATATGAGGCCTGTCTCAGCAATTCCCTCACCTTCTTCACCACAAGTGTTGCAGAATCCAGAGGCTGCTTGACCGGTCACAGCCTCTCTTGAATCTCCCTCTTAGCCTTTGCACATTCTTCCTTCCACATCCTTGCCTCCCTTTCAGCTTTTAGGTACCTATTGGCTTCACCCTTTTCTGTAGGAGACAACAGAGCATCGTTTCTCATTTTCTTTCTCGTCTCAAACAGGTTATGGGTTACCTCCTCATAGTATCGATCGTTATAAATCTGCTGACTCAACCGCTTTGACATTGGCCTCCTCCTTAGTAGCTGCACATGCTTCTTTCCACGACCTTGCTCCCTCTTCTGCTTTTCCCTTCATTTCCATCAGTTTCTCTAGAACTTTTAGAGTCCTAATATCCCATTCAGGATCTATCCACCTAAACGACGTGCACTTCATGCCATCAGTCTGCAGTCACCAATTTCGTTCATATAATTAGCGATTGACCACACTAACATCAAACGCAGAAGCAACATTTATTAGAAGTGATACAGGTTATCGTTTACCTCGCAGCAGCATACATATCGACGCCCAGGGTTGGCGCTGTCGATCATACTTGATGGACAGCAACCCGTCCTTGCACTCATTTTCATTAGGATCTATAACGATGACTTCACGAGGACCAGGCGTCGACGATCTGGAGCTTTCGGAGTCTACTCCAAACACCTTTAAAATACATGAATATAGTCTGTTAACCCAGATCCCCAAATCCAGAATTCCCCTTAACTAGTATAACAGATCAAAGTTGCATGGCTAAACAGAGGACTGACTGACCGAGCGAGTCCTCGCTTCTCCGTCACGCTAGGGTCGCACGATTCACCATTCCGCCACGGGCAACAAGCGAGATCTAAGCACCGACACTAGCTCTAGTCTTTACCACAAGGAAAAGGAGCATGGTGCCGGCGAGTCTCTTGCAGAGTTGCAGTAGTGTACGCCGTGTCGTCGAGAGAAATGAGATATACACTTGTCTGCGGAAAACTTTTTTTTGGCATCGCGCTTTTCTCCCGCCTACCGTAATCGCTCGTGCTATTGTTGGGGCAGTTACACAATTGTTTCTCGTGAAGGTCCTTCCCGCAAACCATCAAAAGGACAGACGATCCGATTTTGGATCAATCCAAACAAACAAAGATCTTAGCTTTTCCTCCCTTTTACCACTAGGAAGGTCCTCCTTATGAAAACATCAACAGCCGGAGTTTCCTCAATCAAAACTTCCCCTTCTCTATCTATTACACCATACTCCATTGTTCTTCCTCTACCTCCATTGCAACGCGTATGAATTCTGAATGGTGAGTATGCTCGAAACGAATGAGTTTGGATCTTCTACAGAGATTGTGCATAAATTCGGGATGATCAGTGCATACAACCGCCCAATCATATGTGAGTATTCCGTGAGGAAAGATTCACTCTAAGAGAGACATGCACTTGTCCCGCAATTGTGTGCGATTAACTGGTGCACATCGTAGAAATGAAGCCACAGTTTCCTCGCTTGCCATGTCCCACATCTTTGACGCACAGTGCATCTTCAACCTTTCGACTTGGTACATGTCGGCGACCGAGAGTAATAAGGCCAGACATTGTGATTCACAATGATCGACACGTCCGTGCTCGAGAGGGGTGTGCACACAAGTTCGCGGTTAACACCGGTGCCAACGTTAATCGCAATTCTCAATGACCTCCATTGCAATGCGTATGAATTCCGAATGGTGAGTATGCTCGAATCAATTTGGAATAGATTAAACCAAATCGACAAAATAAGATGACATCTCATAGCAACTCATCACCACAAAGTTCACACCACCAGTCCACCAACAAGTAGCAAACATCACACGATGATCCGGTAGCCAACACCAAAACACAATCATGATACAAGTTTCACAATAATCATCACTACTCATTCATAATCATAACTCCATCTCATGTTTGGCCTCCGCAATGTTCCTTCACCTTCGCACCTCCTACCGTGAATTTTGTGGCCTTGGACTCTCTTGCATTTCTTATCAGCCAGAAGATCCGGATGTCTCATCTCGTGATGAGGACTCTATAGGATCTCGAAGAGATTGAAAATAATAGAACACCAGCGAGAAAGAGAGAGCCACACACCTGGACAAGACAGAGGGCGAGATCATTCTTCTTACCATATACATTGGAATGCGTCAATGAATGGGTAGGATATTGAGTTTTTTTGTCAGTCTTTTCTTTTAAATTTTCAAGAAGTTCGTTGTCTGTTGGACTGAAACGGGTACTAATAGGCAAGGGTACCCGTTTCAGTCCCACTGACAATGAACTTCTTGAACATTTAAAAGAAAAGACGGACCAAACAAACTCAATGTCCTACCCATTTATTGACGCTTTATTCCAATGTCTATGGTAAGAAGAATAATCTCGCCCTCGCTTTTGTTCTTAGGTGTGTAATCTCTCTTTCAGCTAGTTGTTCTATCATGTTTTGGATCTCTTTGGAGATCCTAATAGAGTTCTCCCCCGAGATGAGGCATCCAGATCTTCTAAAATAACATTAAGATGTTCTTGTAGAACTAAACTAATCCTTGGAGAAAACTCATCTCGATCTGAAAAATAAACTCATCTCGCCTATAAAAACCTAAATCCCTTGAACCCAATTGTATGAGTACAAGAAACAACCACCACACACCACAAAACCTGGTTGTTTGCTACCTACATAAACTCAGCAAGGGCATGGTTGTCCTAAATGAACCTATCGATCCATCGAACGATGCAAATTGGAAACTAATCGAATCTAACACCTATGAATTGTGCAACGCTAACAATCGTGGCGAATCCAGATGTCCCTTCAACGGTCTCGCAGCTCAAATAGTATCTTCAATCTACCAATTCATAAAATGGACCTATCAATCCTATCAATTGTTCACCTCCACAAAAATCCATAAACGAGTGGCTTGAAGCACATCTAGAAGCTACAAATACAAAATCTCTTGTAAGACGATGCAAATTGAAAACTAACTGAATCTAACATGAATTGTCTATAGCCTATCAACTTCTAACACCTATCAAGTGCAAATCTAAAGGTACGATAATGAAATCTAAATCTACCAAATATGCTCATCAATCCTCCGATCCCCAAATCTAGATATCCCCAACCCTAGTAAGATAGGGGAAAATATAGCGGCTCAAACCAGAGGACCAACCTCGCCTTGGCTCTCATCCTCTTGTTGCCGGGATGTGGCGGTGCAACCATCTTCCCTCACCGCTAGGATCCGCCGTTCCTACCACGAACTATTGCAGATCCGCTGAAGCGGAAGTCAAAAGTCTTTGCAAAGTCTCGAGTGAAGTGTCTCGCCACCATTCGATACGTAATTATAGTCTCAACTCGAAACTTACATGTGGGACCCGGTCACAGAAAGAATTTGCATGAACTATTAGTAGAGTTTCCCATAAAGTATCACAACCAACAAGTGGTGCAAAGTGGTAAACAAAGACAACCTTGTTCCTTCGTGTCCTCGGTTCGAACCCATGCCATGGCAAATTATTTTTGCAACATTTCGTGACCTATGCTTACACGTGGGGACCTCGAACTATTTATGACGACTTGGAACACTCACTCTATTTTCAAAAAAAATGCTTACATGTGGGACCCAACTGAATTTTATGACGAACTTGGAACACTCTATTTTAAAATAATGCTTACATGTGGGACCAAAGTTGGTTTATGACACCGACATGGCTAAAATGCTTACATGTGGGACCGGAAAATTTTATGACGACTTGGAACACTCTATTTTCGAAAAAATGCTTACATGTTGGTTTATGACGTTTTTTAGAGCTTATGGCGTCACAAAACAGCATGGAACAGGGAACGCCCGGCTACAGTACCAACTGTAATGATGAAATTTTTTTTGTCACTAAATTTGCTCGAAAGTGAAATATTATGACGAGATCAGCCAGGAACGTCATAAATCAATGACGCTAAAATGTGGTTGCGTCACTAGTCAACGATTTTCTTGTAGTGATAGTACCTTAGAACCTAGAGCTAACTCGTATGTTGCCTCCTAAGCCGTAGTGTACCATAGAGAGAATGAGTTCGGGTGTGTTCACACTACCCCATCATTATCATATCTTACCCCTGTGTTTGGGACCTGACTTAGTCTCGTCATTGATTTATACTCATTGCAATAGTGTTGCACATGTTAATCCGACCATGCCTTCCTTAGATTCGATACCCTCTGGAATACTCCTTTGGGGAAATGCTACAATGGTATATCCGTGCACTTGCGGATTCTTTGTAAACGTTAGGATTACCATCGGAACATTTCTGGCATCGTTGGTAGGAACTCATGAACTTAGCAAAGATGTCAAGGAATGCCAACAACCATTTCTGGCGCCGTTACTGGGGATACAAACCTACTGATGACGTTAAGAAATGTCAACAATGCATGCTTATGCTTTTCTTTTTATATAAATGCGTATAAATGTACTTGTACTTGTCGGAATTGCAGGGTATGCCGGCATACCCTGTGGCTCCTTTGTATAAGTACATGTGGACATACTTAGCTGTTGATGGTATACTTACTTAGCATTTCCCTTTAGATTGACTCTTATATTTTGTTTTGCTCTTGTTCCCTATGTACATGTGCACATTCTCTCCAAGTTGAATAAGTACCTCATCAGTAACAGAGGCAATCAACATCATCATCTTTAAAATGGTAAGGTCGCATTGCCTGAACTAATTTTTTGGTTACTGAATTTTGCATTTATGTTAATGGTTTACCATAGAACCAATGATATTATAGTGGACTAAAGTAGTTACTGTAATTGTTTTCTTATGTATTTTCTCATGCTTAGCTGCTAAGTATGGTTAACTAAAAATGTGCTCTACATGTCTCCTGTTATAGCATGTCTCCTGGGAGAGCTAGCAGTATGGTCTGCTTTTTGTGCTATTCTTGGACATTGAGCTGACCTTTCTCAAAATCCCTTGACTATTAATTCATAGGATAAACCTGACGAGGACTATAGACCTGGGCCACAAGATGAAGAAGAGGGTTATGACACTGCTAGTGAAGAGACCAGGTGGGTGGGGCTCCGCGCCGAGGCAGAGCGCCAAGGACATCCACAAAGTGGCCAAGTGACACAATGATAGTCACTGAGGTTGACATAAGGGGGATGCGAGTACCATTGACACAAAAGCAAATTCAGGGCGCTTGGGGGGCTCATTGCTAGACAAAAGATACATTTGCATTTGCCAGAAATCAAAGAACTAAGCAATGATGAAAAGTGGGACTTGTTTGATAAGCATGTGCAGAAACGCTTGAAGTTCCAGGAAGGTGTGAAACCGCAGGCATTCAAGCTTTTCTGGAAGATGGCAGCCAAGGCATGGAGACAATTCAGATTTTAGCTTAGGCGAGATTTTATCAGAAAAGGACTTGAGCCATTTGCAAGGCACCCGTTTATCGACCCGGAACAGTGGAAGGAGTTCATGAAACAGGAGGAAACCGAGGAAGCCTCATCTGTTAGTGTAAGGTTCAAAGAACTTCGAAGTCGGAACACAAGCGAGCACAGCATGGGTCCAGCTGGTTATACTGTGAAACTTCCACAATGGGAGGAAGAGGACAGACAATTAGCTGCAGCTGGGATTCCCAACCCATATGATGCCTACCTTGACGATCGTTCCAAGAATTGGCTGCGAGCAAAGAGTAAGCTGGTGATTAAAGACCGTGTTGCCGTGATAGTGTTCAACAATACAACAATTGAAAAATTAGCTGCAGACATCGAAGGAGAAGAATGCATGTGCAGAATCTTCAGGAATGGCAGGGCATAGAGAGTATGATGTGCTAAGTCAGTGCTTGGGCCACCCCGAACAACCAGGTCGCGTGCGTGGTGTCTCCAGCTACCAGGGCTGGAAGTATGCATAGCCTCAGCATGCTTCCATGTACAGGAAGAGGAAGAGGACGAGGACCAGCGCATCAGTTGATAAGGAAAAGATAAAGGAAGAAATCAAGCAAGAACTCAAGGCTGAGATGCAGAACGATTTGCTTGCCATGCTAGAGAAGGGTACCAGGAGGTGTTGTCACCAGTGTCCAATCATGTAAGCCCTTCACCCGACGCACTGAAGAGCAGTTGTGCGTCCGCAGATAATATAGGTTTGATCAATGGCACTACAGAGTTGACGGAGATGCACTGTGACAATCGTACACAGGAAGACCTTATAGGCATGTTGACTGAACCCGCACACTGTGACCTATGTATCATGTGGAGGGGTGTTGAATGTGAGGCTGCAATTGGTGTGGTTCATCCAGAGCAGACTACGCTACATACAGTCCCGATTCATGGAGACTGTGTTGTGGTCGAAGTGCTGCATGTATATACTGTGTTTGTGCATGAAGCGCTAGAATACCCTCCTAATGACGAGGTGACGACACTCGGACAAGCTGTAGGATAGAGGTTACAGTGGAGAAGGTGTCACATTCACGTCAAGGGAGCACCAACATATAAATCTCGGTCACAGGCTACAGTACAGATTCCTTGTAGTTCACAAGTACGGGACAAGTTTCTTCCTCACATGGTTCCCCACCTCCTCCTCCTCCTCCTCCTCCTCCTCAATCCCCACATCCGCAAGACGTTCCATTCCCACCACCTCCTCCTCGTCCTGAAAAACTTGCATCCCCACACCCGCAAGATTCACCAAAGATTATTCCATCCCCACCTCCTTCTCCTCCTCGTCATCCTGAAAAAACAGAAAAACTTGCATCCCCACATCCACAAGATACACCAAATATTCCATCCCCACCTCCTACTACTCATCCTGAAAAGAAAAACATGCATCCCCACATCTGCAAGATACACCAAATATTCCATCCCCACCACCTCCTCCTCCTCCTGAAACAACAAAACATCCTCATGAGACACCACCGTTACCAGGCAACCAGAGTGATGTGTTGGCTGGTGCTGATAAATCTGTCGACGACATTTCGAAGAAAGTTGCAGGTACATCTGGGCCTAATACCTCTGTAATAGCTCCTGGTGAGACACCACCGTGCAGGGCAACGAGTGATGTGTTGGGCGATGTCATAAATCTCGGCGACATTTTAAAGAAAGCTACAGGTACATCTGTGCCCAATACCTCTATAATAGCTCCTGGTAAGACACCACCGTTACTAGGCAAGAAAGCCCTTGAGAAACCTTCAACCATTTCAAAGTAGCAAGAAAAGAAACTTGCCAAAAATAAAAGCTCTACACCACCTACAATAAGCAAGAAAGCCCTTGAGAAACCTTTAGCCATTTCAAAGCAGCAAGAAAAGAAACTTGCCAAAAATAAAAGCTCTACACCACCTACAGCAGGCAAGAAAGCCCTTAAGAAACCTTCTTCAGCCATCTCAAAGCAGCAGGAAAAGAAAATTGCTGAAAATAAAACCTCTAAGACGCCTACTAGAAAGCGATATGAGAGAAACACCAAGAAGAATCCTTTGACTATGACTAACCCAAATTACAAATTTGGACAGAGCATTCTCAGTGATGATGTACTCAATGTGGCTGCTCCTTGTACCAGAGATCTTCACACATTCTTCATACAACGTGGTAAGGCACAAGATAATTCTCCGATTATGGTCGCACTTCGGCCCGGGACCAGCTGGTGGCCTAAGAGAGAAGAATCGTCAAACAAACTCGAGCAGATACCTATGCAACTCAGTGATTTGTACGATCTCTTCAAGTTGGATGATTTGGATGTGACACTTATCCGCTGCTTCATCCTGTAAGTTGCTTGAAAATTTAATCTGCTTCTCACTAATTATTCTCTATTGAAATGTGCTTTTTGCCTCACATTATCTTTACCATGTATTTTGCCTCTTTACGCTTTGTTTTTTTCTTACTGATAGGAATATGGCTGTAGAAGTTGAGAAGACGGGTGCTGCAGTTGGCTTCCTTGATCCTGAATGCTTTAACTTGACAATGTTGACCAGCAAGGCTCACTCTGTTGATTTCGTTGTGTCCTATATGAAGCGTGCCTTCCAACTATATGCTAAAAGGAAACTCATCCTTTCCGCTTATCTCAGTGACAACCACTGGATTGCAGTGGCGATCCTTCCGAAGCAAAAGAGGGTCTTGTATCTTGATTCATTGAAGAGCCTTAAGACTGATATTTCCCTTTTGACACTAATCATTAATGAGTAAGTTCTTTCTTTCTTAACCTGCGGACATTCCTCAACAAACTCTGCAGAGTATATTAATAGTGCCCTAACCATTGTTGCATGTTTCGTTGTAGGGGTTGGGACCATTACTGCGTCGACAAGAAGTTGCCCTGCAGCACCTTGGAACATGTCAAAGAGGTTAAGGTACATACCACTTATTTCCTTCATGTGGAAGCTAGTACTAAAGCTTGAGTTTATTTCTTCTCGATCACCACTATTTTTCTTTGTACATTTATTGCAGTGCCACCAACAACCTTCTCATTCCAGACTCTGCGGCTTCTATTGTGCCTATCACATGCTTAAAGTAAAAGATAGATGGAAGGAACAGGTACTTTCTTGAGATCTGCATTTGTAACACCTGCAATTGAGCACAGTTCTTGCTTATTAGCACCGCACATGTTTGGTAATCACCTATATATGTGTGCTGACTGGTGACATTGTTATATCCGGAATTTTGAGCAACTGGAGCATAGTTGTCATATGACCCATGTGAATCATGTGGATTTCTGTGAATTTAAAGCTCGTTACAAAATCTGACCAGTGAGTAACGGGCTTCATTTAGAACGTCTGTTACAAACATTTCACCAATGTAACGGGCGATAAAAGCCTTACCATCGACCGTGGGCCCGCAACTAGCCTCGTCGAGAGATAGAGGAGACGTGGGTTCACAAAGACGCTCCTTTAGTTGCCGAAGAGCTGACGCTGCCTCCCTTTAGTCGAGAGACAGAAGACGCGCGTGAAATAGACACGTCTCATTTCGTCGAGACAGAGGAGACGCAGATTCACAGCACGCGTCTCCGATGTTAAGTTTATGTAACAGACTCTGTTTTGGTGCCAATTACCAAAGATCCCCGTGGGCCCAGAGAAACAGCCATTTCACGTGACCGGTGACTAGTTGTGGTAATGGTCGTTATTTGATGCCCGTTACGAACAGGTGTCATCAGTAACGGGCATCAGCCTGTTACCTTTTTTGGCTCATTTGTAACACTTGATCGGTAACGAGCACTTTGCCCGTTACTAAAGGCTATCTATGCCCGTTACCAAAATGAGTTTTTCACATAGTAAACCCAGATGAGCGCAGATTTCAGCCTCATCTGATTAGTTAGTTAGTTAATCAGATGAGGCTGAAGTTAGGGATGATAAATGCACCAAATTAGTTAGTTAAGAGATTGATTTGCACCAAATGAAACATGAGGGATGAATACTACCTTTTGCAATACTTGAGGGATGAAAAATACAGTTTTTCCTTGTGTGACCGGTGGTCTCATTATTTGCAACCATGCACCCATCTGGTTTCCAGTTACTCCTGTTTGAATAAATTGAAATGTTTGAATGATTTCAGGTATTTATAGTAGCTAGTAACGGTGCAGTTTATATATAAGGTGGTAATTGATAATCATTTAAAAACTGCAGGTTTATTTCCAGCTCTATCTTGTTTGTGTTTATTAGACCTTCACACGTTTATGCCGATATATGATTCAAATTTTCTCCTTTTATGGCTGGCCGAGAGATTTATTTCTATATCATGTCCACATTAGCTAGCCGTCATCATCACTATAAAAACCAAGACACCAGACATGCATATATTGCAAGTCGTCCGCTAATCGACTCTTCGTGGAGACTATAAGCTAACAGCCTCTAATTCCTCGTGGATCGTGCTATGAAAGGCAGCTGCAGCGTGTTTTACAAGATGATGGTCATCTTCTTGTCCTTCACTATCTTGCTTTTTGTATCGCCTGCACAGAGTAATACATTTATCATATATATCATCTTGTCTTTAAATCTAAGACAAAGCTCTACATATATATATATGCATAATTATGCATGTGTTGACAGCCACAATATATTGCAACAGGTCGTTTCTATCAGCCAGACATTGCTCAAAGTATTGATAGCACTAATACAAGTGATGCCAATACTACAATGATTATTCACTCCAAGACAGTTGAAGACAACACATGCGAACTCATATTCTGCACCAAGCGGAGTGGATGTACTAACGTAGATACTGGTGCCAAGGAGGACTGCTACTGCTGTGAACCGGATCCGAAGATGAATCTTTGTTACAACACAAGGGCCGCGTGTAAGGCAGATTGCCCATTCTGTAAAACTTAGGGTTATATATGCCCTCTTCTTCTTCCCGCAAATAAACAATGCGGTGCATGAATATATAATATATATAGATAACATGATTTTATATTGTCATATACATCTTGCGCTCTGTTTTCACTTTGCTATGCTTACAATTTGTTTTGTTGCTCAAATATCGGGCATCTTCTGGATTCTTTCTACTCGCTCCGGTTTTATTTAGATGTCGCATTCTCCTTTGCTACACAGACAAATGAGTTTTTTTTTATCAGATACGTAAGAGAGAACTGTGCATCTTTGCATTAAGGTAGAAGAGCAAGAATTACAACAACGCTGCATCGTTTCGGCCGGCCATCCCCCTCATGGTCATGGGGCCTCGCTCAACCGTCTGGTTTTGGGACGGCTGAATTACTTTCAGCTGAAAAAGTTCATTCCACAACCCTCAGCTATTATCACGTTGTCCGATTTACAATTTTCCAACCAAAAAATAGGATGTGCGCCCACCAACTATCAAAAACCATTTGATTTATCCTTTTGATGATTTCGAGGGTGGTTTCGCATATGCATGGCCCCGTCATTGAAAATTGATGTACGCTGCGAGCGCCGACGCCGGGTGGGTGGCGAATTGGGGGCGGCAGATTGAGTGAAGAGACGTAAGGGCAAGTAGGGGTAGTGGAAGGATAAGAGGGGGGATCGGCTGACGTGACGTCATGTATGCAAAAATAGGCTGCAAAACCAACAGGGGTGAGGGGTTGTCAAACAAACTATATCAAAAGTTCGGTTGACAAACATCTAGTTTAGTGGATGGGTTAAAACTTATACGACCTCGATACCTGAGGGTCAAGGAAGAGACTTTTTCCTTTTTTTTTGCCCGCCTACACGTTGCTCTGCCTATGGGTGTGTTTGGTAAAGTGGCCTGTCTTAGCCAGGCTCGTGAGCTAGGCTTGAGCTCGATGGGCCAGCAGGGGCAATGGGGTGGTGCACAAAATTTGATTGGCAAATTTGCACTCCATGGTGCTAGCTAGGTTGATATTTCGTTGCACAACAGAGTGAGAAATACTATATATATCTTCCAGAAGTTAGTATGAGTTGAAACTTTCAATGTTTGAGATTCGTGCATGTTGACGGTGAATTTCCGTCAACCTAGCCATGAGTTTACCTTCGATGTTGGCATGAATTTTATATCTTATCCATTAGTACTAACCCCCTTGATATAACAAGTTCGCTCGTGCATGTCGGTTTTGGAGTCTGATGTTTATACAGGAATTTAGCGTTAAATGCAAGACTTCTGGTTAAAGTTCATCAAGCACCTCGTGAGAAGACCTTGAACCCCTGTACAAGTCAAGCAATGAAGTGAACATGACTCCAAGAAGCCCAGGGACCAACCCGTGAAGACGGAAAACTCCGAGGACCTGAACAGAAAATGCTGAATCTTGAGAGACAAGAAGCTCTATCCAAACCGCGGAGAAACTGACGTCAAGGGCCCACATGCAGGAGGGAGAACATTCTAGAAGACACGGGAAGCAACGTCCACGGGCGGGCAGATGGGCCGAATGGGCCCAACCGCCCAGCCCATTTCGGGCCCCATTCACCGCCCCCTTTGACCTAGACGATCCTCGGACTATTTATAGTCCCCCTGCCAAGAGCCAGGCATCAACTCATTCGTCATTCGCCGCCGAGGAGCAGAGAAGAGAGGGACACCATCCCGGAGAGGAGAGGGTCGAGCTAGTTGTCTAGGGTTTCCCTAGCCAACGTGAGAACCTTGCAAGGAAGACCACGTCGGAGTTCCAGGAGCTAGGAGCAAGATCAAGGTAGGATCCTGGTGGTGATCTTGTCCATGTATCGTTTATGATGTTGAATTATCAAGTTGCAATCTGATTTCTAGCGATCAAGTGATTCTTCTACGACTTTGATTTCGATTGGCTTTTCTTACTTTAAGATCTATTCTCGAGATAGATCATAGAGGATGTTCTTGTAGCGGTGGTGGCTAGAGGTGCATGCCTGACCTACCAAGAGATTTCAACTTGTCCATTGGACTTGCTCTAGGCTAACCCGCACGAATAGGAGTGTGTTGTGACAGAACGGTGGCTCCAAAAGGTGGGCGTCTTCGGAGTTGGAAGGGAAGCCGCGATTTAAAGAAGCTTTTTTATGAGATTGAATTATTTGGTTTATTCTTCTTTGCTTGGAACTTCAACAAGAGCTTGATCCAATCTCTCTAGATTGGTTTTACCTATCCCTCTCTATCTCTTGCTACCTCCGGTTTTCATTAGATTAGATTCATTTTTATGATGTTCTTTAGATTAGATGCATAAGAGTTTCCTTTGAAGATCAAAGTTCTCGGCTTTAATAGATTGGTTCTTGCATCACACATTTGTTCCATGGATTCGATACCTTGGGTTCACACTTGAGGGAAGAAGGGTCCCTTGACTACGACGGAGGATTTGCCCGCTTGCAATCCAAACGAAGTTTGATACGCATATACACACCGTCAACAAGCCCTTTTTCCGGCGATGCTGTCAAACAAGTGATCAAGATTCGATCTTTTATTGCTCTTTGTGAATATTTTCAGTTTTCTTTTGGTTTTTCTTTTTGCATCTACTAACTTTTGATCATCCTCGAAATCAATCTAATCTAGTTTGACTAACCCTAGTTTTCTTAGATTTGTTTTATTTTTGTTTTGTATATTTTGTTTATTGCTAACCCTAACAGAGGTGGACGGCTACCTCTCCAACAAACCCGAAAATTTTGTGGATGATCCAGATAAACTTTACAGGCTAAGGAAACGTGAAGCACAAGCTAAAAGCTGGATTTTGCGATCCAAAAGCGGAGGTCAAGGATCGCGAGTCTCAAAGGAATCACCACCTCAAGCCCTAGGGAGAATCAACTTCAACCGCAATCGATGGGAGAACAACCGCAGAGCGAGAAGATCGGGAGCTATGCACCCGGACATCGCCGACCTACCAATCTTGAACCTTACGAGATCGGAAGGCCGCTCGAGATCAAGACCTCAACAATCCGATGGTGCAACATTCACCCTTCACCGGTAAAGAGGATCCAAACCTTCACCTCCAAGCGTTCATTCAACTTTGTCAGACATTCAACATGGAAGGGGTGACTCAAAACCAAATGAGGGCAAGGCTCTTGCCGTTCTCACTACTCGGAAAGGCTTTGCAATGGTGAAGGACCGATTAGGCGAACCAGAGGGAGGAATGGGAGCCGATAAAAATTCTTCTCGGCGAGCTGGAGTCGACGCCGCTCCCGACCATTGCTCGGGCCTTCCTGCCGCTGCCATCCTTCTTCCTCGACCGTCACTCGTCCTTGTGCTTGTTCTTGTGCTTGTGATCACGTCTCGATCGGTACTTGCCATCCTTGCTCGATCGGTGCTTGTAGCTGTCCTTGTAGCCGCCCTTGTTCTCCGTCTTCTCCAACGGCAACGTGTCCTGGCTTGCCGCTGAAAGCACGTCCTGTCCTCCCTCGTGTTCACCCCTCGTGGCAGCCTCTTGAACCGCTCGGTCAAGAACGCCACTGCCCCTCTCCAAGCACGTCGAACTCCTCATCCGGCAAAGACATCAAAGAAGATGAGAGTACATCCGGAGGATGCGTTAGCGTTAGACTTAGCTCCTTTGCCACTAACGAGCGAGACTATGAGAATCGGTCGATCTTGGCTATCATACCACGGTCCAACTCGACTTGAGCTTCGAGAATGTACTGCTCACCGTCAAGGTGTCATACTTCTGACTCAACAATAGCCTCAAACTTCCCGTCCATACGACGATCCAACGAGTGCAAGAGCTTCACGGCTCTATCATGATCATTGTATGGGAGGACGCCACATTGGCTCTCATGTTGTTCACAACCACCGAAATGGAAAGGGCATCGCGGACTCGGGGAGATGAGTGAAGTTCTTTCTCTCCAAGTCGCGACATCCGAGCCTGAACTGAGCATTCAAAGATGAGCATCCTTCAACTGCTCCCAAATCCTACAAGCTAAGTCCTCTGTCAACCCGATCAATTCAGCCTATAGCAGCACGAAACAAGTAGTCGATGCCTTGTTGTTGGCTTCGAACATATCCTCGATCCTCGAGCAAGGAAGTTCATCGGATGAACATAAGCTGTTCACCGTGACATCCCAAAGGATCGACCCTTTCCGGAGGAACGCCGCCATCCGCCTTTGCCACATCGGTAGTTCTTCCCATCAAGTGCGGAGGACCCAACCTGCCTCGGTACGCCATCTTTGGATCTTAGATCGGTAAGAGTCAATAAAGACCCGAAGGCTCGATACCAATTGAAGGACCGATTAGGCGAACCAGAGAGGGGGAGTGAATGGGAGCCGATAAAAATTCTTCTCAAGGAGATGAGAACTCCAACAAGACGAACACGGCTTCCAACTCACGCCTCCGACTAACTACCCAAGTTGGTCAAGACCACAGCCATCGGAGTGCTACCGGGTCCTAAGAACCAACACTCAACCTTCCTAGCCAAAACTCACCAAAACACACAGAAACTTGCAGCTTGTCGTCACTGGTTACACGGCCTCGATGGCCGGTCAGGTCTATGACACCGACTGAGGACAGAGTTTGGCCAGGTGGCTACAAAGAACAAGATAAGAACGCTCCGTGAAGCCTGAATCCTCTAGGCCCCGGAACAAAACCACCACGAAACACAACCTGTGAGGAAGAAGAACCCTCACAAATCCTAGCAAAACAACTCCAAACACGCCAAGAACTGAACAGCAGACCACGGACAAAACCACACGGACAAGGCTGTTCCCCGAGACAAAACCCACCAAGGGCTAGCACGGTCAGACCGGTCAAGAGCACCGTCGACCGGGTCAGGTTCGGTAGCTTTCTGGATGAACAGTCACCAGTCAACTCTTCCAAATCCAACTCCCGATCTCCGATCCGCCTCCACGGTTTTGCACAAGACTTTGGGGATAGTAGGAACACCTCATGGTACTCCATAGCCAAGATTTGGTCCACCAAAACTTGTCAAATCAAGAGGAATCAAGAAATCCCACCAAGAACACCTCTAACCCTAGAGCCACGAAACCCCAAAATCGAGCCCTTTTGCTCACGGATTTGGAAGGGGAATCAAAGGGTAAAGAACCACGAAGGGTTCATGCATACATCCCCCACCAAATCCCAAAGAGAAAGGCCTCGAAATCGCTCCAAGAAAATCGCCAAGAAAGGGCTCCGAAAATCACCAAAAGGAGAAACGGAAAGACACATCCAAGCCTTGAGGAACCACGCCAATCATCTATACATACCAAAGAGGTTCATACAAGGTCTAGCTTCCGCCCGATCATCCTTCCCTCTCACAAGATCTCACCATGAAGCTCTCAAGCTAGTCCTACGAAAATCCTAAGAAAATAGGAAGGAAAATAGGAAAACCAAATGAGCTAGGGTTCCAAGAGATGGCTGCCATCCTCTCACCACTTGGGTTATATGGAGGCAACCGAAAGACTAAAATACCCTTACTAGCTAACTAGGGATACATGCCTCGAGGGCTTAAATTGAAGTCTTTGTCTTCGCACCATCGGACGGATGCCTGCGATCGCAGAAACTTGCTTAGCCTCGACGCAAGCCTTGCGATCCCGACGCGTCCTCCGCTCAAGATTCCGGATCGTCAGACACCGGCCGACCGGCGCCTCACCGGCCGACCGGTATCATCGGCTGACGTCGACTCCACCGGCCGACCGGTCCGAGCTGCTGCACCTCCGCCTTCTTCTTCGGTCTTGGCTTTGTGGATCAACCAAGGAACCCAGGGTTTTCTCGGTGAACCACCGGAAACCCCGCGAACTCTGTAGCCTCCGCCAATCACCACTCATGACTCGGCTCCCACGTAGTCCCGGCTCGACCTTGGTTTTGAGGCTCAACCAAGAAACCGTCCATGACTTCATCTTGCCGTTTGCCACCATGCGCCCCGACTTGACCTCAGCCACCGGGTCCCTCGAACCAAGCCTACTTATCTTCTCCACACCGAGGCCTCACCGCAACGACCTTTCACGCTTGTTCTTCACCGCACCGCAGTCAAGCCGCAACCCGCACTGCAATACTTAGCCAAGAATCGCCACACCACGCTGTCAATCACTCATTACACCGAGAAGCGACCATCCACCGGCCCTCGAACCACACCGGCTCTCAATCTCCCCTTGATGAGTGCATTGACAACACACACATTTTGGTAACCAAGAGAAAAGGAAAAGAAAAGAAACGACTAAAGAAACTCCAACAAGCGATCGAAAGCCAAAGAAAAGGCAAAGAGCAAGATCACTTGAAGAAGACAAGTCTCGAACCCTTAGGCAAGGGCAACGGCTCGACATCCGAGACAAAACATGCTCAAGCAAAGAGCACAAACCATCAAACCAAAGCTCGAAACCACAAAGAGCTCCTCGCACACATGCAAGCTCCCGAACCAATGCAACTCGACAAATGCATGCGAACCACTTCACAAAACAGAAAGCAGTGCAATAGCCAGCTCGACCGGTCGACTGTCGACACCACGGTCGACGGTGCTCAACATATGAACAGGACCAGCACTGACCGGTCAGACCGGTGACCTCAACCGGTCGACGGCACAACAGAGCCCAAAAATGGCTCGAAACCACCGAAAACCTTCCAAATGCATTCGAGGGCCAAAACATGCTCAAACTTCTCCCCTTGTTGACAATGCATTAATCAAGCCAAAAATGCAAAAAATGCAACCTAGAGCTTCTCAAATAGACAAAATTCAACATAGGATGCTACACATGTCCAAACGAGCAAGGTAGATACTCTATAGCTTCAGAATGACATAAACTTCATGATCACCAAGTTTCACAACCATTGGGCAAGCTAAGATAGAATTTAGCAATTTTAAAAATCACCCTCTCATGAGCAAAGTCCTAATCATGAGCAAAACATGCAAATGGCAAAGCCACACAAACTTCATGCTAGGACAACCATTCTAAGCATAAGACCATCATAAACACCCACAAGCACCTCATGTCATGTCAAAGCCATCGAGCCATGTGCCTACTTCTATATATGAGACTTCTCATTGGTAGACATCATGCAATGATTTAGCACCCAAAGCAAATTAAAATTAGCACATATGACATGGGAGCACATTTTTCAAGCAATTTACATTTCATTTTCAGATTTATAATTGGTACATGAAATGTCTTTACATAAAAAGGAACTTATGCCCTCCACAAGATGAAGCATGGGGCTAAACATTCATGATGGCAAATGAGCCTTTGGCCCCATATGATCAAAATAAGCTATCCAACCACAAATTAAGCATAGCCAAGCCACAAAAACATGTCAAGATCATGTAAAGGCATTTACTCACAAGAGAGCATACATATGAAATTTTCAAAACATAGCCATCAACCATGGATACAAACCAAGATTATCAAGAGCTAAGCCAAACTAACCATAGCTTACCAAATTAGCTCACAAAGACATATATGTCATTCCATGGTGAACAATGTATATAGGAGAAGCCTTTCCTAAACAATGCATATGATACAAAATGCATGCAACCTAAGATACAAAGATGCCTATACATCATGTTACATATGCCATGCCAAATGCAAGAAATGCACAAAGGAAAGCTATACATATGCTACATAGGAGCTCCCACACGCCAACTCAAGAAATCAAACAAACACCAAGCTCCCCAAACGAAAGTGAAAGTTGCTTGATCTAGGGTTTGGTGAAAATATCGCTAGTTGTTCATGTGTGGGTACATGGATCAAAGCTATCTTCCCTTTCTACGTTGTCTCTCGAAAAATGATACCTCACTTCTATGTGCTTGGTTTTGGAATGGAGCACCGGGTTCTTGCAACGCTTATGGCACTGGTGCTATCACATTGAAGTGGGACATGGGTATACTCCTCACCAAAGTCACTCATGGTGTATGTGATCCAAAGGAGCCGAGAGCAACAACTAGTCAGCGCCACATACTCGCCTCAGAGTGGATTGAGCAACACTGATCGCTTATGGGAAGACCAAGATACCAAAGAAGAACCCAAGAACCGGCAAGTCCCGTAAGTGGACTTCCTATCCAACCAACACCCGCAAACTCCGCGTCTGAAAATCCATGAAGCGCCAAAGAAGAAGACGCAGAGTACCAAAGGTCAAGTCGGAGTGTGTCGCAAATACCGAAAATGCGCTTGACCGCTTGCCGATGCGAAGTCCTCGAGAAGCTTGAAAACGAGCATGACACACCGAGAATTGAATGTCCTGCCGCTGCCGTCAAGTAGAGGAGTGACCCGATCATGCTCCGATTCTTCCGTCCACGTGTTCACCTTCCTCGTCCGCAATCAAGAACGTAGTCGTACTCATAGGCGTCGCCATGGCCTTGGAGTCCTCCATCTTGAACTTCCTCACAATGTCCTTGGTGTACTTAGCTTGGTGCACAAATGTTCCTTCCTTTGATTGCTTGATTTGTAGCCCGAGGAAGAACTGCAACTCGCCCATCATGCTCATCTCAAATTCCCTGCTCATGTCTTCTGCAAACCTTGCAACAAGAGAGTTAGACGAGCCACCAAAGACAATATCATCCACGATACCGCACAATATATCTCTGTCTCGCTCGAGGAGAAACAAGGTCTGGTCGACCTTCCCCATCTCAAACCCTCTCAAACAGGAACCCCCTCAACCTACCATACCAAGCTCTAGGCGCCTGCTTCAACCCATACAGCGCCTTCCTCAACTTGTATACCCGGTGAGGGTACTTCTCACTCTCAAACCCCGGTGGTTGCCTCACAAACACCTCTTCCTCCAACACACCGTAAAAGCACTCTTCACATCCATCCGTACAACTTGAACCCTTTAGCCACTAAAAGGCTAGAAGGATCCCGATCGCTTCCAAACGAGCTACAGTGAGCGAAAGTCTCCTCGTAGTCGATCCCTCTTCTCGATCAGCACTGAGCAACAAGTCTCGACTTGTTCCTCACCACTTCTCCTTTCTCTCCCTCTTTATTTTTCCACACCCATTTTGTCCCAATCGGCTTACACCCTGGGGGAGGGTCAACCAACACCCAAACTTGGTTCCTCTCAAAATTCTCCAACTCCTCATGCATCGAGTTAACCCAATTATGATCAGATAACGCATGTCCAATGTCTTTGGGCTCAAAGTGGCAACAAAAGCAGCATGAGCGAAATGAGAATTGTTCCAACCCTCGACCGTGTAGTACGCTCATTCATGTCGCCGATGATTCTCGCCGGGTGATCCACTTGCACTCGCCGGGAGGTTCTTGCCTTGATGCTACCTCCCTCAACAGCAGCCTTCGCCTTGATCCGGGTTTGTCATTGTAGGTGTGGGAGAGGGTCCATTCTCGATCGCCGTCAAGTAGTAGGTACATGTTCAGCGGGCATCACACCGCCATCTTCATCATCTCCATGTTCATGCTCCTCCTCCGAAAGATCTCCTCGCCAAGTTCGCCGTCACCGCACACTCAAAAACAAGTCGACTACGTGGCCGTGTCTCGTCAAGGTTACCTTGCAAGTCTCCACGATTTGGTTAGTTTCAAGATTGAGCACACGAAATGCTCTAGAATGAGATGCATAACCAAAGAAAATGCCATCGATGCACCTAGCCTCGAACTTGTCCAACTTCTTCCCTTTCTTCAAAATGAAGCATTTACAACCAAAGACATGGAAGTGACTCACCTTGGGTGTGCGACTGCATCAACTCGTAATAGGTTTTCTTCTTGTGAACCCCGAGGTAGATCCTGCTCGACACATGGCACGCGGTATTGACCGCCTCACTGTAACCTTCTTGAGTCCTATGCTCGCCGAGCATCGTCTCGAGCCATCTCGCACAAGGTCCTGCTTTTTCCTTTCCACCACGCCATTCGGGAGGCGATACGACTCGAAAACTCGATGTTCAAGACCCAAGTCATGGCAAAAGGTTTCAAGCGAGAGTTTTGAATTCGAGCCATTGTCATCCGGATCGCTCAGATGGCATCTCCGTGCCTCTCGTTTCTTAACCTCAAGACAAGATCTCGAACAAAACCAAACGCCTCCCTTCTCCTCAAGAAAGAACACCCACGCATACCGAGAGTAGTCGCCCACCACAACAAGGACATACCACTTCCCACCCGCAGATCGCACACGAGGGCCAACAAGGTCCATATGGAGCAGCTCGCATGGACGTCCACCATCACATCGGTGAGAGGCGGGTGAGAAGAGGCTACCATCTTGGCATGCCTACACCAAGACAAACCAACTCTTTCTCAAACCTCAATCGTGGCAATCCTGACCAAATTGAGTTTACTCAAGCGAGACAAAAGGTCAAAGCTCAAGTGACCCAACTTCCTATGCCACTTCCACAACTCACTCAAGAACCAGCCAAGAAGCAACGCCCCACACCGTAAGATCGAGAAAATCAGCTCGAACACTTGACCCGAACGATCATGCAAACAAGATCCCCCGAGAATCTAAAATCCGAGAACCACCAGTCAAACAACACCTCAAAACCCTCATCCAACAACTGGGGACACAGAAGCAAATTGTATCCAAGCGATTGAACAAGAGCAACACGCGAGAGTGATCTTGTCACTTACCTTAATCTCACCTTCTGACAAAGACACGCCGCCCATTGTCCCCAAAGGTGATGTACTTCTTTGTCACCAGGACGAGACTTGAGAACCACCCCTTGTCTCGGTCATATGCCTCGAGCAACCGAGTCAATCAACCAAATGTTCTTCAAGTCTCCCACCTGAAATTCAAAAGCGAGCACGTGAGTGAACAAACGACTCAAAGACTGGGTTAGTACCAAAAGAGTAAAACCAGTGTTAGCCATTTGCTCCAAAGTGGGGTTAGCACAAACCAAATCATCACGCCTATCAAAGCTACCACCACGAACACCACCACGGTAACCACCACGAGGAACCAAACCTTCTAGTGGAGGAGGACGAAAACCACGAAGGGAAACCGTGGATCGCTCCTCCTCTCCATCTCAAAGCTACGACTCTTCTCACCCTCGTATTGAGCACGAGGTGGAGAACGCCTAGCAACCGACCACCGCAAACTTTCCGCACCAACCACCGTAACCACGACCTCCGTAACCAAACCGAGCATCCTCACGGCACGACTGCACTGTCTACCGGTAGCACCTGCACCTGCCTGACCGGTGTGGCTCGCCAGAAGCAACACTGCAGCCTTCCTCCTCCCAAGCCGAACTGCCCTCACAATCGCCTTTGGCCCCTGGCATCTGTGATACACGAGGCCTGTACACCATTAGAGGGGTGGTACCTGTCCTGTTAGCCCACTCTCTAGCCATTCTCTCCTCACGCTTCCTCTTGAAGCAAAACTCATCCTTGTGACCATCTCTCCCACAATACCCACAATGGAACTTTATGGGTTGTGGCTTAGGCTTAGGCTTGGGTTGGGGCTGCCCACTCGCTTCTCACCCTTCTTCTCTCCTTCCTCACCTCCCTTTGGGCTCACAAACTTCACCGGTTTCAAAAATCATTTGTTGGGTGAGGGAATATGGGTGGATCCGAGTAGTGTCAAGTTTGTTTCGAGATGGTTGGGCTTGGGCTCAAACTTGTTCTTGTGTCTGCTTGGTGGTGGGATAGGAATCTCTCCAACTCTCTCAACTCCTCACCACAGCTTCTCTCCAAGCTTGTCACCCCAAGTGCCCGACCATCATAGCTTTGAAAGCCTCTATCATGATACCGTGAGGCTCCCCGACCCGACAACCAGCTCATACATTTTCTCACCATCATTTTCATCCTGCAGCGATCAACATAATGTGCAAGCTCCAAATTCTTAACCGCATGCAATTCACAAGTAGAGCAAGAAGTGGAATAGGCTCTTTCAACTTAGCCTCAAGTTAAACAAAGGTAAGCATGCATCTCATCAATCTTTCCATGCAAACAGGGCAAGAAGTGCAAGCACCTAGCAAAGGTGTCTAGACTTAAGCTCACCCACTTCAACCCTAAGCATATCTAGTTCATCACAAGTAGAAGCATGCTTATCCTTAAGAGCGTAAGATCGCTAGGTACAGAGCAATCACAGCAATCAATCTCATCGTAAACCACAGGAGAAGCCTTGCGAATCAATCTCAAGCTTAGCATCTAGGTTCGGGTTTCTAGCTCACCACACGGTTCCTAGCATCTTCTAGTGAGGCCCTAAGCTCTTTCCTCATCTTCTTGGCCTCTAAGCATGTGATCGCTTATCAAGCAAGTCAACCAACTCATCATTCTCCTTGCGCAAAGAAGAGAGCTCATCACATACCTCATCCCTGAGTCGAGTCCCAGTCACCTGGTGGCTCTTCTTGTCACGGAGCTACGGCCATGCCGCAGGCCATCTCTCGCAAGCAGCTCAACCCGCCTCAAGTTCCCCGGATGACTTCTTGTTCTTGCCCGATCACCTTCATCTTCACCGCTACTCGAGCTTGAGGAAGAGTAGGCGGAGCTGGAGTCGACGCCGCCGCCCGACCATTGCTCGGCCTTCCCGCCATGCCATCCTTCTTCCTCGACCGCCGCCGTCCTTGTGCTTGTTCTTGTGCTTGTGATCACGATCAGACTTGCCCATCCTTGCTCGATCGGTGTCAGCCGAGCCCTTGTAGCCGCCCTTGTTCTCCGCCTTCTCGGCAGGCACGAAGTGTCCCGGCTTGCCGCAGACCGAAGCACGTCTGCTGTCCTCCTCGTGTTCACCCGGCTCGTGCAGCCTCTTGAACCGCTGGTCAAGAACGCCACTGCCCCTCTCCAAGCACATCGAACTCCTCATCCGGCAAAGACATCAAAGAAGACAGAGAGTACATCCCGGAGGATGCGTTAGCATTAGACTTAGCTCCTTTGCCACTAACGAGAGCGAGACTATGAGAATCCTGGGCTCTCGATCTTGGCTGTCATACCACGGTCCAACTCACCGACTTGAGCTTCGAGAATGCTGCTCACCGTCAAGGTGTCATACTTCTGACTCAACAATAGCCTCAAACTTCCCGTCCCATACCAGTGCACGATCCAACGAGTGCAAGAGCTTCACGGCTCTATCATGATCATTGTATGGGAGGACGCCCACATTGGCTCTCATGTTGTTCACAACGACCGTGAATCACCGGAAAAGGGCATCGACGACTCGCCGGGAGATGAGTGAAGTTCTCGACTCTCCAGAAGTCGCGACATCCGAGCCTCGAACTGAGCATTCCCAAAGATGAGCATCCTTCAACCGCTCCCAAATCCTACAAGCTAAGTCCTCTGTCTGAACCCGATCGAATTCAGCCGACACGTAGCACGAAACAAGTAGTCGATGCCCTTGTTGTTGGCTTCAACATATCCCTCGATCTCGAGCAAGGAAGTTCATCGGATGAACATAAGCTATGTTCACCGTGACATCCCAAAGGATCTCGACCCTTTCCGGAGGAACGCCGCCATCCGCCTTGCCACATCTCGGTAGTTCTTCCCATCGGAAGTGCGGAGGACCCAACCCGCTCCTGCACGCCATCTTTGGATCTTAGACGGTAAGAGTCAATAAAGACCCGAACCGGCTCGATACCAATTGAAGGACCGATTAGGCGAACCAGAGGGGGAGTGAATGGGAGCCGATAAAAATTCTTCTCAAGGAGATGAGAACTCCAACAAGACGAACACGGCTTCCAACTCACGCCTCCCGACCCAACTACCCAAGTTGGTCAAGACCACGCAGCCACTGGAGTGCTACCGGTCCTAAGAACCAACACTCAACCTTCCTAGCCAAAATACACCGACCGATGGGGTCGACGGGTGACACGTCGCACCGGTGACGAGCCGGTCGGCCGGTGGCTACAAAGAACAAGATAGAACGCTCCAGAAGCCTCTGAATCCTCTAGGCCCCGGAACAAAACCACCAAAACACAACCCGTGAGGAAGAAGAACCCTCACAAATCCTAGCAAAACAACTCCAAACACGCCAAGAACCGAATAGCAGGACCACGGACAAAACCACGGACAAGGCTGTTCCTCGAGACAAAACCCACCAAGGGAGAAGCACCGTCAGATCGGTCAAGAGCACCGGTCCGACCGGGCCGTGCACTGGGTAGCTCGGGATGAACAACGCCATGAGTCAACTCTTCCAAATCCAACTCCCGATCTCCGATCCGCTCCACGGTTTTGCACAAGACTTTGGGGATAGTAGGAACACCTCATGGTACTCCATAGCCAAGATTTGGTCCACCAAAACTTGTCAAATCAAGAGGAATCAAGAAATCCCACCAAGAACACCTCTAACCCTAGAGCCACGAAAACCCCAAAATCGAGCCCTTTGCTCACGGATTTGGAAGGGGAATCAAAGGTAAAGAACCACGAAGGGTTCATGCATACATCCCCACCAAATCCCAAAGAGAAAGGCCTCAAATCGCTCCAAGAAAATCGCCAAGAAAGGGCTGAAAATCACCAAAAGGAGAAACGGAAAGACACATCCAAGCCTTGAGGAACCACGAATCATCTATACATACCAAAGAGGTTCATACAAGGTCTAGCTTGCCGCCCGATCATCCTTCCCTCTCACAAGATCTCACCATGAAGCTCTCAAGCTAGTCCTACGAAAATCCTAAGAAAATAGGAAGGAAAATAGGAAAACCAAATGAGCTAGGGTTCCAAGAGATGGCTGCCATCCTCTCACCACTTGGGTTATATGGAGGCAACCGAAAGACTAAAATACCCTTACTAGCTAACTAGGGATACATGCCTCGAGGGCAAATTGGAAGTCTTTCTTCGCACCATCGGACGGATGCCCACCGCAAACTTGCTTAGCCTCGACGCAAGCCTTGCGATCCCGACGCGTGTCCTCCGCTCAAGATTCCGGACTGCGTCAAGACACGTCGACGCGCCCTCACCGGCCGACACCATCGGCCGACTGACTCCACCGTCGACCGTCCGAGCCGCCGCACCTCCGCCTTCGGTTCTTGGCTTGGCTGGATCAACCAAGGAACCCGGTTTTCGGTGAACCACCGGAAACCCCGCGAACTGTAGCCTCCGCCAATCACCACTCATGACTCGGCTCCCACGTAGTCCCGGCTCGACCTTGGTTTTGAGGCTCAACCAAGAAACCGTCCATGACTTCATCTTGCCGTTTGCCACCATGCCCGACTTGACCCCGCCTGCCACCGGTCCCTCGAACCAAGCCTACTTGTCTTCTCCACACCGAGGCCTCACCGCAACGACCTTTCACGCTTGTTCTTCACCGCACCGCACCAAGCCGCAACCTGCACTGCAATACTTAGCCAAGAATCACCACACCACGTTGTCAATCACTCATCACACCAGGAAGCGACCATCCACCGGTCCTCGAACCACACCTGGCTCTCAAATGGTTCTACTCTCAACCGGCAGAGACGGTGCAAAATTGGGATGCCTTGATGAGAGCCTTCATGAAGGAATACTACTCACTTGGTAAGACTCAAAGCTTGCACAATAAGATTGCTACCTTTGCTCAATATCCACGAGACCATATCAAGCATTAGGGTTTGAAAGTACACTCGCGGTGCCACATCATAAGTTCCCGAAGGAAGATCTCATTCAAAAGTTCTACCAAGGACTTACCATGGCGTCAAGGATGATCATCGATGCATCGGCGGGAGGATCCATTATCGAGCTTACGCCGACCCAAGCTTTCACTTTATTCAAGAAGGTCGCGGACAATGACACATGGCGCCATCCACGCCCGGTTCAACCCACGGGAATGTCAAAGGAGTCTTGCAAGTGGAGGAAGATCTCAAGGCAAGATCGACCATGGAGGTTGGAAAAGATGGAGATAGAGAAGAAAGAAGCTCAAGATTTAAAGGCCGCCAAGCAAGATCCACATGTGAAGAGTGCGGGAGGCCATGTCCAAAAGGATTGCCCGGAGGAAGCCAAGATGCTCGATTACATGAGGAAGGAGATTTAAATTCCACCACGCAAGGTAGACCTCAATTTAATGCAAGTTCGTCATTCAATTCGGTTCCTCTTCGATGCAATTAAAGGACTTCATGGACGAGCAAGCTAAGATCAACAAGGACACCATCACCAAGTTCCAAGCCATAGACAAGGTGTTGGAGAATATCGATAGCAAGGTGAGAGGTAAGCTCCAACCATCAAGTGCTCAACATGATGAAGATGCTCGAGACACAAGTGGGACAACTTGCCTATCCGCTAATGAAGGGAAGCCCGGCAACCTCAAGGTCTTGAGATGGCTAAGGCCATTCAAACTCGTTCGGGAAGGAGACCAAGATCCATATGCGGAGCTAGAAAGCCTAAACCATCTACCGAGGCGGAGGAATTTGCTAAGGAGAAGGTTACCGAAATCATCACCGAAGAGCCCGAGTTTGAGATGCCGGGAGAAGATACGAAGATACCACAACTCAAGCCACGCTACTTCCGAGGTAAACTTGATAATCATTTTGAGAAGTTTGTGGAAGTTGTGCGTAGGTTGAGCATCAACATGCCGCTATTGGACGCCCTTCAAGTTCCTACATATTCTCGCTACTTCAAAGATATACTTGCAAACAAGTATGAGATAGCAACACTCGGGGTGGATCATGTCAAGATATCCGAGCAATGTAGCGCCACTATTGCAAACGGACTAGATAAGCAAGGAGACCCCGAATGCCCGACGATTCCATGTTCCGTTGGTTCATTCAAGTTCGAGAAGGCATTATGCGACCTTGGAGCAAGTGTGAGCGTCATGCCAAGAGACATGTTCGAGAAGCTACGCCTACCGGAGCTAGAGCCTACGGCCATGTGCTTGGAGTTGGGTGACAACTCCATTCGCCACTTTGGGCATCACGTGGATGTGCCCATGAAGGTGGACACCACTTCATCCCCACGACTGTGGTGCTCGAGATGGGAGAGAGGGAGAAGCCGCCACTCATCCTTGGGAGGCCTTTCCTCAAGACCGTGGGAGCTACCATCGACGTCGGGAAGAGGGAAATCAAGTTCGACATCAACGGCGAGAGGAGTTCCTTCAAGTTTCGACCACGCTTATGATCAAAGTTAAATATATTCCACCTCATCGTCGCATTAGTAAGGAAGAACCAAGGAAGAAGGAAGAGCCGGAGAAGAAGGAAGTGAAGGAAATCAAAGAAGTTGTTGCATCCGTCAAGATCAAGGAACAAAAGCCACTTGTGAAGACCAAAAAGATGACTAAGTAGAATAAGCTCGCTAAAGATGGTGCGGGTACCCAAGATTGCAACACAAAGAGCGTTGATCCAGTAAACAAGTGAAGAAGTCTAGCCATGGACTATAAACGAAGCGCTAGGCGGAGGCAACCTGTTCCGACAAGAATAAGCTATCGAGTCTTTCAAGTAAGTTAGTTTTAAAATTTGCTACACAAGACATTCATAGACTCTTAAAGTGGTTGGATAATGTAGAGTTATAAATCTTGTTTGGATATTTTATTTGGATCATAAACCCTTTACATGAGCCATCCTATGTGTTGTTTGCTTCTTTTTGAGAAACCAAAACCAAAAAAATTCAGAACCTACCTCAACCTTTAGTCCTCATCATGATGTTAAGGTTGACTTGTTTTACATGCTAAAAACACACGAGTAGAGCCACACTTCGTTCCTAGATGATATTTAAATTTCAGCGCATGGTAGGACTCGCGTGAACCTAGAAACTTAACTTTTGTTTTGTTCAAAAATTCATCCTTGGTTTCTCTAGAGTTAGAATTTTTCTAAGCCTCATTTAATTTTATTTCATTCAAAATCTCTCTCACTCTTAACCAAAATTAGAACCTAAACTTATGCCCCCATGATCAAGCCAGGAAAAGCTTGCTCTCAACTAATGGAAGCAAACAATACCGGTGAGACCAAAATAAAAGTACTCAGAAAATATTTTCGACTCACATTTGTTTTTTGATGCTTAAAAACTCCTCTAATTATATTTGAACTCATTGCAAGCTCTGAGTTTAATTTTATTTTTTGAAATTAGAGGAGTGCTTAGCATTAAAAGATGATTAGAGGGAGGCAATTGAGTTAACTTAACCACACATGCACCATGATGCATCACGGGATGCCCCTCCAACAATTATCATCAAAGGACATGCAAAGGACAAGCATGGGGGGGCAACCAAAGCTTTGTTTGCAGGAATCTCATGGAGGCATGTGAGGCAAGGTAGCATGGAAGTGACTCAAAGCAAAACAATCAAGTGGAACGTTCAATCATGCAAGCAAAGGAGTGGATGAGAGCATTTGGCAACCCTGGAGCACGCCACAAAGCAACAAGCAAGCATGGAGTGTGGAGAAAATCGAGCCAAGTGGAGCAGTGGCGTGCCGGGGCCTACCGGCCGGCCTCACCCCATTAAGCCTGGTGGTCTCCTTGGTAAGTCACTGCCTAGTTCCTTGTTCGTGTTCAGCTCTTAGTCTAACCACCATAGACATAGTTTCCACTTCAAGTTTTGTTTCGTCCATTAAAATCCATCCTAAGTCCACTTAAAGTCCATACTCCAAATACACTACATGAAAAACTCACTTTGGTAACGCATAGATTGCCTTCAGAACAAAGCACCCTACCGATCAAGTGTTACAAATGAGCCAAGAAAGGTATGATGCTGCATCGATAACACATATTAATTAGATCAAACAACGATGCTACCACAACTATGGTCACGTGAAATGGTTGTTCCTCGGTCCCACAGAACTATGGTATCCAAAAGAGCCGTTACGAACTCCACATCGAGACGCATGTTTGTGTGTACCGTGTCCCTCTCGACGAAATGAGCCGCCTATTTCACGCGTGTCTCGACATCTTGGATGAACGGCATCAAACAACAACCGCTACAACTAGTCACCGGTCATGTGAAAATGATTGTTTCTCCGGGCCCACATGGAACTTTGCAGCACCAAAAGAGCCCGTTGCGGAAATCAACATCGAGACGCTGCGGCCGTGAACTCGTCTCCGCTTGAAATGAGCCAAGTTCGGGCCACAAGATCGTAACGGCTTTACGCTACATTGTTGGCATGTTTGTAGGCGTTCAATGAAGCCCGTACTCGATCGCTTTGTAACGAGCTTTAATTAACGCCCATTACGATGCGTACCACCCCTACGAATACCGCTTGCATGCATCCCGAACCAGCTGATTTGGCATATCGGGCTGCATCCGAACCACCAGATATGACTAAATTCGAAATTAGATATGATCCAAATTCACGAAATCCACATAATTCACATGCCATATGACAAAATTCAGCATCATCATCTCACCAAGAAAGACGCATCGGCTTGACAACAATATCACACCATAGTTAACTAGCTTGACAACAATATCACAAAATTCATGGGACAAGGAGGAATGCAAAATTTCCTAGTCACCATGTATAATATGAGCCCACACAGTATCAAGATGAAATTTTCCTCAGTGATCACTTTCATGAGAAATGTGGCAATTCTTTCACGAACATAGACCGGCGTGGATTTGTGGAGAGGATGCTCATCTAACCCTAATCTCTGGATATAACAATGTCACCAGACACATATATAGGTGGTTACCAAACATGTGCTAATAAGCAAGAACTGTTTTCGAGGTGTTTACAAATGAAGATCCCAAGAAAGTACCTCCATATTCGGCCTCTATCTTTTAATTTAAGCATGTGATAGGCACAATAGAAGTAGAGTTTGGATTCAGAGTTGTTGGTGGCACCGCAATAAATGTACAAAGAAAATAGTGGTGATCGAGAAGAAATAAACTCAACCTTTAGTACTAGCTTCCACAGGAAGGAAATAAGTGGTATGTACCTTAACATATTTGACATGTTCCAAGGTGCTAACAACTTCTTTTGAGAACGCTCCCAACCCCCAACGAAACATGCAACAATGGTTAGGGCACTATTAATTAATATACTGACGCTTTGTTGAGGAACGTCCGCAGTTAAGAAAGAAATAACTTACTCATTAATGATTTGTTCGAAAGGGTAGTATCGTCTTAACTCTCTTCAATGAATCAAGATAGTAGACCTTGCTGACGCCCCACCGCAATCCGGGTTCGTCAGATAAGCGGTAAGGATGAGTTTCTTTAGCATATTGTCCAAGGCACGCTGCATATAGGACATGAGAAAGCAAGAGTGTCATCCGCCGGACGTTTCGAGCAAAGGCATTTAGGATCAAGGAAGCCAAGCCCGCCTTCTCAACTTCTATCATATTCCTATTAGTAAGAAAAACAAAGTGTAAGGAGGCAAAATATGGTCGTTGTCTACACATCGCTGGGCTTGTGAGACATGGGTCTGGTCCCCACGAGCTCACGGGTCCCGACAAGTGGGTCCGCCTACCAAGACTTCGACTGAGCCGCCCAACCGACAGGTTGGCGGTCCACACCTCAAGACCTTCTAGAAGATTCCTAGACGACCTTATCCGATCGGTAACTTGGCGCAAGACAAGACACAAGACGTTGGTGCACCTCCGCAGTCCAAGATCACGTGATTATGTTGTAATTTTCCTTAGATTGCTTTCCCTATTGTAACCGACGGTCCACCAACCTTGTCCGTCAGCAAATATAAGGCGGGCAAGGCCGAACCCCCGAGATCAAGTCGCCCCAAGCCATCCACATCAATACAATCAAGAATCGAAGGGTTTTACTGAGGCCCAACCAAGATAAAATCGCTTGTCCCTTGTGTCTCGCCGTGATTTCCGTGTGCTACGCTAGCATAACCATCGCGTTTAGCTCGATCTCCTGGACAAATAAACCACCGGGTTAACCTGTGGTATACCTAAACCTCTGACAACAAGCTTGAGCTTGACCTCGATTTGGTAGTGGAGGTTGGGACAACGGTAGTAGGGTGAGGAATCGGGAGTCACCACAACTGAATCAGGGGGTCACCACAACTGGAACTTTTTTTATATTTTTTTATTCCAATTTGCAAATTTATACGACCGTTTTGAAATTTATCAAAAATATACATCAACCGCCATGGCTACCGGTTAGCTCACAGACGCCACGCGACACTCAACCGTCGTGACTCATGATTGGTGGCCCACTACGCGTTAGGATCATTTTAATTTTTTTGTAAATTTTACTAAATTATAATAAATCTAGTAGGAAAGTTAAACAAGGAAATTAAGGACTGCTGGTTCAATTATTACAACACAATCACAATAGGATCCAGTTCAAATATTACAGCACTGCAGGAAAGACTACAACATCTTAAAAAATGATAAACTTCAGCCATTCTTGTGATGTGACGACGAAGGTTTATCTTTCTTGGTAGCTTTTTTAGCTGGTGGATTAGCAACACACGGGTCTCTGGTGGAGCATAAAGACCACCCGGAGCATAAAGACTACCATAAGGAGGTTCTTCTCCTCTTGCAATGCCACCTGCAGTTTTTCTTTGCAAATAATGATGCATGTTTGGTGGAGCATAAAGAGCATCCCAAGGAGGTTCCTATCCTCTTGCAATGGCATCTACAGTTTTTCCTTGCATATATCGAAGCATGCCTCTTTCGAGCGTGCTCATTTTCTTCGGATCAGGTGCCGCATTTGTGTTTTTCCCCTTCGGATCACCACCACCATTACCATCCTCACCGCCGGCGAAAGAGACATCTCTAGTTATCTACACAAAATCATAACTAATTTAACTAATTACACTATTCTAAACAAATTTAACTAATTACATAAAATAAATAAAGAGAGGAAACTTACCTAAGAGGGAGAAGCGTGCGGGGAGAGGGAGGCGGCGAGAGGCAGACGGCCGCCGCCTTTATATAAGCGCAAGCCGCCGTCTCAGCACCGTTGGACCAACTGCCATGGTCCACAGCGGTTGGATCTACCACCGTGGTCCACAGCGGTTGCTTTTCGACTTCAATAATACTCTATCCCGAACCTACCACGCATCACGGTTGCTTTTGGGTTGTTTTTTTAACTGATTTATTTTGTTTTTAACTTTATGACAAAGAAAACTAGGTGGTAATAAAGAAAAGCAAAGTGACATAATAAAAAATAGTCATGATCACATATAACAGTGCTCCTGTACAAACAATATGCGACCTAATCTAGCATCGCCCGGTCTTCTTGAGCACTGTCACGGATTGCGTGTGCCCGCAAAGGGTACGCCAACGGGTCACGTGGGTGGATCTACCGATGCCTAGCATCAGCAGTCGGCTGCGGTGTCGCCATCACCGCCGCCGACCGACCTCGTGGACGACCACGCAACCCTCACAGGCGGTTGCCCCCACCGCGCTGCGCCGCACCCTCGGCTGCGCCCCACCGCGCTACCGGCAGCTGACCCCCGCTGCCCCTCCTCCTCCGTGTCCACGTGGGTGGCCTCCTAGCGACCTCCAGCTCGCCCCTGCAAACCATGCAAGAAGTCGAAGTCCAAGTCGTTGAACCCGGACCCGGAACCTCCCACCTGGTCCTCTAGGGTGGAGTCGAGTGCCACCGACGTAAGCTGGAACAAATAGTATTATTAAATCATGTATCATAATTAATAGAATCTAGTATTTGTATATGGTTCGAGATAGAGTTGTGGTCATTACGAAGAACAACGCCGGACGAGGAAGGAACCGGTGGTACTAGTAGTGCCGTCAGCCGCTGTGTCCTCCCGGTGCTGGTCCTGTGCAGTGCGGACCTGGGAGACAGGCCCCTAGAGGAGACATCCTAAGCGGAGGATGCACGGAGGCGCGGCGTGGAAAGTGGCTGTAGGGTGGCCGTGACGAGGACGACGGTGCCATGAACGACTCCGATGAGCCGGAGGACGACTGGGGTACTGGAAAGTGGCGAGCCGGTTGCCGCGTAGTTGACGCAAGGAACCTCGTGGTGATGGCATGCATCCCACGCCCGCCGATCTCCGGTGTGACATGAGGTTCACCGCCGACTCCACTATATAACGTGAAAGGTCCGCAATCACGTCGAACTGCAAAAGAAATTATTAGTAAGTGTTAGAATGTTAAGTACCATAAGAAAAATTAGTTGCATTTTCAAACTCACCGCCGCATCGTAGTGCCGATCCCGTCGCACCGGGTACGGGACACTAGGAACAATCACCCTCGCCGCCCGTAACCGGTCGTTGGTGGTGGACGTACATCACACGACGAGTCCTCGTGGTGTACCACGGATGTACGCCTCCACGCCCGGTGTCGGGGCTGGTCCTCTGACGATGTTCGACGCAGCCCAACCGCCCAGCACCGCACGAACCCAAGAAACACGCCCGCAACTCCCTCCGAGACCACCTACGACGAATTAAACATATTTGTCAGCGGCTAAAATCTTCGAATGCTGAATTAAATTTAAAAATTGACGAGAACTCACCTATGGTGGGCGCTAGGAACAGCAGTGTACCACAGCACGGCCACTCGTAGCGGCCGAATCAGACCGTGGACGTGTACTCCTCCATGTACATGTCGAACAGCAATGGCGTCCTCGTCATCCAGTAGTGTTGGTCTTAGAAGCACAAAGATGAGAGTCCCTGTGGTGCGCGGGTCGCGACAGCCTCCTCTGAGTAGGGCATCCACCTGACGTCCGTCGTGAGAGCGCCGAATCGACCGACGAGTCCTTGTACGCCTTCGTCTGGTGGGCGACGAGGTCCGCATACAAACCAAATGTGAACCCTAAATGTGGATTGAACAAACTAGACAAAATGGGAAGACAAATTGAAAGTCAAAGGTAAGAAATTACCGTCCGGAGGCACCACAACGAGCCCATGGTGAAACGGTCGAGGGGTCGGCCCTCGGGCAGGGCTCGTGCACAGAGGGGGATGACTGGCCAATCAATCGTAAACCGCTCGAGGCACCAGAGCCGAAGAAGGAGAGGACGGAGAAGGATCGCCAACGACCCTTCAAGACCCCGAGCACCCCATGCGTGCCGCAAGAACAGAGTTGCCCCAACTGATTTGGGGCACGTCGTCGCGGGCGCGGCCGGTGATCCTCCGAGCGTGGGGATCACGCCATCTGCGTCACCTCGCGAACTGCAGAACAACACGAACCCAAACAGCCACAAGTATGCCTCAAGAACTTGATGCCCTGGCTCCACATCTCGCTAGGTAATCAGCAAAAAATTAAACGTTAGTTACATTGTCTCCATATCTTCAAAAAAGAAGAAAAATATGAGGTAAATGTACGTACGATGAACTGCTGCAACCAGGTCAAGGTGGGTCCGTGAGCGTTCGCGAACTCGGTAGTAGGCGGGCGATGCCCGAGGAATGTTCGAACCGAGCAACCCGAGTACGCCACTCGTCGGAGATGTCCACAGCCCCCAACGGCTCGCCCGCACAAGGAAGCCCCATCAACAGGGACGTGTCCTGAAGAGTCAGCGTCATCTCGCCGACGGTGAAGTAGAACGTGTGTGTAACATCCTAGGATTTTCTTGAATGCAAAAATGAGTATTTCAAAATTTTTGCTTTGATCATGAGTGCTTATGAAATAATGTAAGGTTGTCTTCATTTTCCCTTCCCTAAAGTCCTAGATTTAATTTGAGTCAAATAATAATTTTAGGACTTATAAAAATGTTAGTGTGAGAAGTTGGATCTTATTGGGTTTTATTGGATTATTGATGTGTGAGATTCAAATTTGAACTTGGATTCAAATTTGAATCAAAGCTTAAATAGGAAATAGGAGTAATAAATAGGAAAGGTCCCAGACCTGCTGTTGGACCATTACCACGCTAGCACCACCACCACCGCCCAGCCTGACCATCTAGCCGGCCCGCCACATACCGCACCCGAGTCACCACCAAGCGGGACCCACCTGTCATAACCATCTCCCCCACACCTTTTCCCCTTTCCCTCCGCTGCTCTCTCCCGTCGCCGCGCCACCGTGGAAAGAGCGGCCGTGCGGCCATGCCTGCCGCCGCGGATGGCGTCCACGCATCCCGAGGCGCATCCCACCGTCCGCGCCACCTACCACCGCCTATAAGAGCCACCGCGGCCTCTAATCCCGAACCCTAGCCACTCTCGTGGATTTCTCCCCCAAATCCGCCGCCGCTGACGTAGGAGGAGAGGAGGAGGAGGCGTGGGAGGCCGTCTGGAGCCGCCATCCGCGAAGACCGGTGGCCGTCCGTGGAGGAGGGACTGCCTGAGGGAGTCAAGCCGTCCGCGCTCTGCTTCCCCTGCTCCGAGCCGCTCCGCCGCGTCGAACCCTTCACCGACGCCTCCCCGCCGGGTCCCTTAGACCGCAGGTGAGCCCGCGCCTTCCTCCTTGTGAGCCTTGTGAGCTCGCCGGGCCTTGTGCGCTCGTTGCCGTCCCGCGTCGCACCGCGCCGCCGCGCACATCGCCGTCGCCTGAGATGCCGGCCTTCGAGCCGTGCCTGATTCATTTGCAGGTGTTGTTGCCCACCCCGACGCGCGCGCGCACCCCCTTGCTCGAGCGTCGAGTCATCTTTTGTTCCGGTTCGCCGAGCCACGGTTCGCCGGCGGCACCTCACGCCCGCACGCGCCGCCGTTGGCCATGATCTTCTGGCCGTGTCCTTGCACGCTCCCGCCACACACAAGACGCCACCAAAGCCGAGGGTCCTGCCGCCCTGAGTCGACCCTCGCCGCCGGGAGTTGTTCTATCCGCCCGGGCACGCGAACGCCGGGCTAATCTTTCACGAACGCACGCGTTATCGCGCACGCACAAGCGTTTCCCGGCCGGCACCGGCCACCCCAGCCACGCCGCCGTGTGAACTCTGTCTCCGCCGTCGCGATCTCGATGTCTGGGCCGACGCCGGCCAAAGGCCGCTCCTTTCTTTGCCCTAGTGAACCCCTAGAGTCACCTGGACCTCGCCGTGGAGCATGTGGACCCGCTGCCAACCTCGCCACGGCGAGCTCCTCGACCGACCGCTGCCTTTGGAGCAAACCATCGAACACCTACCGTTCCTGCCCAAAACCCAGTAGGGTTTTTCCTACGCACACCGGCACACATGCCGTCTTGGCCGCAGTAGATCCCGCCTCCATCCAACGCGCGAGCCACACCGCAGCTTGCTTCACGCCGAGCCGCAGCTAATCCTACGGATCTCGTGCGGTGGCCACTTGCTGTAGAGCCGCACGCCAGCCCGTGCAGACCCAAGCCACACCGGATCCCGCCGGATCCCGTGTGCCACGCCACCCCAGCAGCCCTGTGGCCGCCACGTGTGCTGCAGCTAGCTTATAGCTGCTTGTGTGGCGTCCACGTGGGCAGTATGTGGACCAAGCTAGCTAGATTAGAGACCTCTAGAGTCAGCAATTAGTTAGCTTAAAGTTGATGTTATTGTGTATGCGTATTTTATTTCTAGAAATCTATTTTATCTTTGGAAAATCATAATAAATCCGTTTTAACTCTGAAAAATACAAAACCTTTTCTGGAAATTCTCTAAAATCTCAAACTCCGTGTTAGGCTAGTGTTTGCTCTCTTTTGGCTCTTAATTGTTGTTCGTTTGGAGTTAATTGCATTAGGACCACTCTTTATTTTCTTTTACGCGTTAATAGGAGCAACTAGAGCCGGGGAGCTGAACCCGGAGTACGACTACGCCGACGACTACGCTGCTGAGGACTACCCGACCCCAGTTCACGCCCGATGGATTCTAAATACCTATTATACATTGCAATGTAGTATGCTAGCGCTTTACTTTATATGCATGTTGATGAACCTTGCACTGCCTACTTTATTTACCCTGTCCTTGATTGTCCTACTACTATATATGTATATAAGCTATATATCTTTGAGCTTCGCGATGCATGTGTTAGGATAGAATAGTGGATCTTGGCGTGAGTGGGATAAAGCTGGCGGAGAAGGCGTTTTGGGTACTTTGGCGGGGTGAGCTCGAAACAACCAATCTGGGATCGGGGAAGGGGGTACACTCCTCAGTGTGTTCCCACTTTTATGGTTTTCGGAGCCTAGGTGTTGGGGTTTTACTTGCGCTTGGAGGATATGTGCAGCGAGTGGGCGAGACCTTTTCACGGGACCTTACGTACACACCACCTCGCGGCGTGCGGTTAGGGCCGAGTTGAGCTCGGCAAGTGCGGAACCATACGCCGGCAGGATAGAGGTATCGGTGGGGAGAGGTGGGAGTGAGACCACCTTCTCTCGGTGTGTCGCCGTGTGGCCACACGGGGCATTTCACGATTCGGTGCAATTCCCGCTGCGGAGGGATCGCTTTGAGGGCCGGATGCGGGATGGGACCGTAACTATCGAGAGTTCGCATAGTAGGATGGGCTCGGTCGGCCGTTGTTGGTATTTGTTAAGCCTACAGAAATATTATGATAGATAATCCATAGCGCACGGATCTGGGTGAGCATTCCACCCGGGAGAGGGTTTTAAATATCGAATCCACAGGGAGAATGGTAAAGGGAGTATCTGAGGTATATAACTAATCAACTAAGTAGCTATCAAGGACCGGACGAAGAGAGATAAGGAAAACTTAAGGATGTCGGTTCTTATCCTCACGAGCTATGTCTTTATTGCTCTTATGGGGTGATTGTCGAAGGCACACTTAGTAAAGGGAACCTCCAGAATCTATGGGGAAGTCTGCGGTTTCTATAGGCGGGAGGTGGACTACGAAGGACTCAATGGTGCTGTCACCACCACGATCTACCACAAGATCCGAATATAGAAGGCATTCACAAGCTAGCTAGTCTAAGCACCACGCTTACACTAAACATGCAACTTTAATTCAAGAGCGACAGAATTAAAGTACTCAAAGAGTTATGAACCATAAGAACAATAAAAACAATGGTGCTCACTTGAATAAGAAGTCGATCTTTCGTAAGGTCTCGGGATCGGGCTCCAATGGAGTTGATCGGGTAGAAGATGAAGGTCCGGGCCTTCCTTGACTTCGCCTCAACCGCTCTCTAATCCTCTCGAACAAGATTAGCTAGGTCTAATTAGACCGTGGATCTAATCTCTCAACTTGATACTAACTCTCCAACTCTAATTCTAATCTAGAGCTCTAATCTCAGGTAGGCATGGAGGATTTGAAAGAATGAGTTGCCCTGCCTGGGGTCGGTGCCGCTTATATAGTCGGAGGAGATGGCGTGCACCGTAGGATCAAACCGACCTAAACATGTGGTTTAGATTGATCTTCATAGGCGGTGGAGGAACATTCGAGCCGGGCCCATTTGGCACCGGTGGTGGCCGGCCCCTGCTGGGCAGTCGATGCAGTGTGGGCCCCATTCGGGGTCCACTTCGGCCAGTGGGTCCTTGATCCTTCTAGATGCTTCTTTTTAGGTGCTAAGTCACGTTGAGTTCGGAGCCTTAAGGAGTCTTCTAGAGAGGTTTTCTTGCATATTTTACGAATAGTCCTGCAAATTCATAGATTCACCAAAACTCGTGGAAATTGTTAATATAAACCCTAATAAGGTGATCTAATCATATTTTAGTCCTTTTTCGATAAATGTGAGGATAAAATTCATAGATAAAATGTGTCATGATCGTACCGTAGGGTGCCATTACAGGTTGGGTTCAGGTGTACACGCTCTGCAGAGTTGTTCGATCTATAGCTATAGCCGCGTCCTCGGTCATGGACATGTCCCCTGATAGCTTTGTTCTCATGTTTTGGGATTTCTACCTTCCCCCTTTAGATGAGAGTGTGGCGAGCCGTGGTTGCGATCGGGAGAGGAGGCGGCTCCCTCTACCTCGCCCGATCAGATTGCAATCATTGAGGTGCGAGGAGAGGAAGTTCTCGCATCGACCCTAGATGGAGTTAGGTTGTGGAGACGAGGCCCTGGGATACCAGGAGGTTCCGAGCTGTGTTGAGAGATTTGGGTTGGGATCTGGATGGAGATATCTTGTTGTTACTCTGCTGCTGCTACTTAGGAAACCCGAGCTTCTACCTTGTTTCTTTTCTTCCCTTTAGAAGTTAGGCCACTTAAAGCTGCATACAGTTGGTGATGTGGACCTATCCCACTCCTTGGGGATAGACTTTGGGTGTGCAGTGGCATGGTCCGACTACGACAACAAAGCCGATGGATGGTACGACTGAGGGATGCGTCGCTTCCCTCAAGGATGCCTGTGGCGAGAAGAATAAAAGATGGAGACCATTCTGAGATGCTAGCTACCACTGCGTAGAATTTCACTCTGGTTCAGCCAAGAGGCTTGTAATGATGTACTCCATAATGGACATGTAATAAATTTATGTACTAATGTTTATGTGATGCGATGTATGGCTGTGTTTTACTATCTGTGATACGTTACATGCGCGATAGCCACTGATCCCGGGACTATCGCTGAAGGTACAGGGACTCGAGTTTTCTTCTGAAAATCCGGGGTTTTACAGGTGGTACCAGAGCCATACTTGATCGTAGCACGTATCCCTAGAAATGGCCGATAGAAATAGGACTCTATACGCTCTATTTCTATATGTATACCCTTAAGCTATGTTATAAAAACTTATCTCTCTTTAAAACATCTCCCTTACCTGCGCTAACTGAAATTTCTTACATGTCACAGGAAATGGAGCGCCAAGTTGCAGAGATGACCCCCGAGACGTGCGGGGTGATCTGCCACTGGATGGAGAGCGCCCTTCTCAGGCTTGGGGTCCCTCCTTCCTACGTCACGTACCGCGTTGAGTACATACCCGCCGTGACGGGGCGGCTGGTGCTCTACACGGTTGCCGTCCTTCCTCACCCGAACCTCCCAGGCTTCAAGGGAGAGGTCTGCTACAGCACCGCACTGACCGTCGTGATTGCGATGGACGTCGCCTGCCGCTAGGCACTGGGCTGCCTTCGCCCAGTACCGCGCCACGTTCGAGTCCGGGACGCTCCGCCTTCTACCGCGACTACGGCGTCGCACCGCCGTGGACGAGTCCTTCGCACGAGGGGATCCAGGACGACGTCGACGCCGCACCCTTCCGCGAGTCTGATGAGACTTTGGTGGAGACCGCCACCTACTTGGTCGACCTCGACAAGTACGCACGCCGCCTGGAGGACGAGTCGCGGACCCTCTTCCGCGAGATCAAGGACGCCAATGGAGAGGCCCGCCTTCACCTACCCCGCTGTCTACAGTTGGAGAGGGAGAACAGCGCGCTACACTACCGTGTTCGCCAGCTTGAGCAGGGGCTCAGCCGCGCGAACTCCACCCTACTGCAGTCGGAGAGGGAGCGTGTGGAAACACGCGAGGATCTGTTGTACGTCAAGGAGGACCTTCGCAAGATGACCGCGAGTCAGAGCTGATTGAGAGACAAGCTGCAGAGCAAGGACGACTTGCTCACGGTACGCGCCCACCTGCTCGGCTGTGAGTGGAACAAGGTGGAGAAGCTGGAGAAGAATAGGGCTGAGAACATCACCAACCTCGCGTGGCTTACGCAGCACGGCCGTCTACCTGAGAGACAAGGCCGAGAGACTGAGGAGGACTTGGGACGACGCCGATTCACTCCGCGTGGACGAGCTCATGGAGCTCAACAGAGAGTTGCCCTTCGAGTCCCAGCGTGCGATCCGCATGGAGACCTTGAGCCGCACTGCCCCGCCTCAAGCTGCACTTGTGTCCGATGGCTCGGATGCCGACCCCCGTCGAGACTGAGGAGGTACGTGAGGCACACGCTTTGGTGTCCCGGATCTTCCCTCCAGACTACCCCACAGAGGACCGTTACCCTGTCTCGTACAAGAGGGCCCGCACCGAGTAGAGTGCAGAGCGAGGACATGACATGAGAGTAGAGTTGTAAGATAGTAGTTTCCATGAGTTGTTCCATGTAGCCGCGAGCATGTTCCGGTGCATGAAGAGAGTCATGTCACACCTTGTAGGCACCACCCTTTTGAGCATGTAACGATGTATTAGAGCGTTGATTTGAGTTGCTACCCCTAAGGTCTGAGTCAGCCTCGGGGAAGCATATGTACTACTCACGCTTGTTGTATGCTTGGATCTTAATGGAGTTAATTGTGTCTTAATGCTTTTTCTCATTGAGTGTTGGTTATATAAATAGTTTTATTTTCATGCTTGTCTCAGACTCATACGTGTTGGTGAGTGACGTTGTGTAAAAGTCTTTTCTTCCCTGGTCGTGTTTTCAGAAGGATGTCGATCCGACGGTCCAACGTCTGTCACGCCTCTCGAGGAGGCTGGGGAGGAGGAAGCCCACAGGGGCTGTGGCGCGTCGTGGCCGTGCCGCCGTCGTGGAGCGGTGGGTCGACTGCACCGCCTGGCTGTGGACGTCCACCCCTATGTGGAGGAGCTCTGGGAGCTCGAGGCCGGGGTGTCGGAGCACCGCCACCACCGAGGGCCCAGGCTGGCCGAGGATGGAGAAGCGAGCAAGAACAGAGCAAGACCAGCTGGCGGACCAGCCTCCACCACCACCACCCAACTTGGTGGCGTGATGGATCCGGACTCGGTGATCACCGATGCAGGATGGCGGAAGCCATGGAGCACCGGCAATGGTGGGAACCACGCCGCTCCGCAGACGAGGACCTCACGAGGAAGATCGAGAGGTTCAAAGGCCCCCACCTTGAGATACTGGATGACCCGCTCGCCGACAATCGGCGGGGGTGATCGAGACCAAGCTCAACCTCACCGTGCCGCTCAGGCGAGTGCGTCGCCATCACCGCGCACCAGCTGGAGGGTCCTGCCAAGTCTTGGTGGGACAACTACACCGCCAGCCACCCAAACCCAGCCTTCATCACCTGGCTGGAGTTCTACTAGGCGTTCATGCGGCGGTACCTACCAGTGTGTTGATCCGTATACAGGAGTTCCGCACCATGACACGAGGTGTGATGAGGGTGGAGAATGCGGCGTCACTTCATGAAGATGATGTGGTACGCCCCCGACGACACCAACACCGACCGGCGATCGGTTCTGCGAGGCCTTCACCACGGCCTTCGCCAGGGACTGAAGGCGAGCGAGCACAAGTCCCTTCGCCACCTCGTCAACCGCGCCATCGCGCCGGTCGAGGAGGAGGAGGGCCACGAGGAGCACATGAAGGGCAAGAAGAGGATGGGAGATCAGGATCACCACGACCGATCCTTCCAGAAGTCGAGGAGACGAGCAACATCTTTGAGGGGAGCTACCGCCGGGGCACAACCAGCCTGGGCGCTTGGAGGAGGCCGTGGCTAGTTCACCGGATGGAAGAGCCCCGGCTACCCACAGCAGAGTGGAGGCTACAACCGTCCGCCGCAGAGCGCCGTGAGACCAACCGGAGGCTTCACGTGACTGCCGCTGTGCGTGGCAAGCCGCCACAAGTCCTTCGAGTGCCCGACAAGAAGCCCGGCTGCTACACTGCGAGCTCTGCTCCGGAGGACGACCTCCTCAGGCTGCACCACCGCCGACTGCCGGTCGTGTAAGGCTTAACCACCTCACTGAGGAGGAGGCTGCTGACACTCCTGACGTCGTGATCGGTGAGTTTTTGGTTTGTGGTACTACTGCTTTGGTTCTTTTCGATACCGGTGCAACCGGGTCGTACATCACCTCTAGATTCGTGAACAAACTCTCCCTCCCTACAACCACCCGATCGATTCCTATCATCACGAGTTCACCTCTCGGAGACATCCGATGCACCTTGCTGTGTAAAGGTGTGGAAGTGGTCATTCAGGACCACAAGTTCTTGGGGGATTTGACAGTGTTGCCCTCCAATGGCATCGACATGATTCTGGGGATGGATTGGATCACCGCTCACAAGGGTGTCATCTCTACTTCACCGCTACTAGTGACCTTGGTACACCCCGATGGAACGAGGGTCACCTTCGAGCCGATGAAGTCTCGACACATACCAACTGTGTACAGTCTTCACACGAAAGCTATCACAGATGTGCCAGTGGTTTGTGAGTACGAAGATGTGTTCCCAGAAGAGCTGCCGGGTTTGCCTCGAGGACCGTGACGTGAGTTCGTGATCAACTTGGTACCGGGGACTGCACCTATAGCTCAGAGTCCGTACAGAATGGCAGATGTTGAGCCGAAGCTGTTGAAGGCCGAGTTGGACTCGTTGCTTGAGAAGGGGTTCATTCGACCGAGTGCTTCACCGTGGGGTTCACCAGCTCTGTTCGTGCCGAAGAAAGATAGGACTCAACGCCTGTGTGTTGATTACCATGCACTCAATGCGGTGACCATCAAGAACAAGTACCCGCTACCCCGGATCGATGACCTGATGGATCAGCTAAGGCAAGCCAAGTTCTTCAGCAAGATTGATCTCCAATCAGGCTACCACCAGATGAAGATACGGCCGGAAGACATCTTGAAGACCGCGTTTGTGACCCGGTACGGATAGTATGAATACAGTGTCGTATCGTTCGGTCTTATGAACGCCCCGACGTACTTCATGAACATGATGAACAAGGTGTTCATGGAGGAGTTGGACAAGTGTGGCGTTGTCTTCATTGACAACATACTGGTCTTCTCCAAGACTGCACAAGAGCATGAAGAGCACCTGAGGGTAGTGTTGGGGAAGATCAGGCAACAGCAGCTGTATGCCAAATTCAGCAAGTGCGAGTTCTGGATGGAGGAAGTCGCCTTTCTCGGTCACGTGTTGTCGGTGAAGGAGTGGCCGTGGGCAGAGCAAGATAGAAGGTGTCAAGTGGCGATCACCCAAGTCGTGTGAGATTCACGGCTTTCTCGGTTTAGCAGTTACTACCGCCGGTTCATCGAGAACTTCTCCAAGATCCAAGATGAATCTGTTGAAGAGCAACACACCGTTTGTATGGTAGGATAAGTGTGAAGCCGACTTTCAAGAGCTCAAGACTCCTCACCACTACACCGGTCTGACTCTTCCCGATGCGAGCAAGGACTTCGTGGTGTCTTGTGACGCATCGAGACAAGGACTCGGTTGGTCTTGATGCAGGAGGCAAAGTTGTGGCATATGCCTCGCGACGACCGGAAGCACGAGGAGAACTACCCACACATGACCTCGAGCTAGCTGCTGTCGTTCACGCTTTGAAGATATGGAGGCACCGATGGGCAACAAATGTGACATTTACACCGACCACAAGAGCTTGAAGTACATCTTCACACAGTCCGAGTTGAACACGAGGCAATGAAGATGGCTTGAACTCGATCAAGGACTATGACACGAACATCCACTACCACCCTGGTAAAGCAAATGTCGTAGCCGATGCCTTGAGCCGCAAGCATTACTGCAACAATCTGATGGTGCAGAAAGAGCAACCAGCACTGTATGAAGAAATGGAGAAGCTGAAGTTGGAGATAGTTGAGAAGGGGCAGCTGAATGAGTTGAGGGTGAAGTACACGCTAGAAGATCAGATTCGGCAAGCTCAGAAGGGATGTCCAGAAATTGAAGAAGTGAAAATCTGATGGCAAGGGGCAAAGCAGCTGACTACCGCCTCGACGAGCAAGGCACTCTGTGGTTGAAGGATCGCATATGTGTACCCCAAAGCAGGGAGATCCGAGACTCGATTCTGAAGGAGGCTCACGATTCTCGGTACTCGATTCACCCTGGTTCCACAAAGATGTACCAAGATCTGAAGGTACATTTCTGGTGGGAGAAGATGAGGGAAGACATTGCAGAGTACGTCACCCAATGTGACACTTGTCAGAGAGTGAAGGCCGAACACCAGAGACCTGCGGGTTTACTACAGCTGCTTGAGATACCCATGTGGAAGTGGGATGATATCAGCATGGACTTCGTAGTGGGTTTGCCTCGCACACAGAGGGGGCATGATGCCGTATGGGTGATTGTTGACAGACTGACCAAGGTAGCTCACTTTATACCAGTGCGGGAGGATTACCGAGTGCCGAAACTTGTGGACCTCTACATAGAGCACATCTTGAGGTTACACGGAGTCCCCCGTAGCATTGTGTCACATCGAGGGCCTCAGTTCACAGCTCAGTTCTGGAAGAGTTTGCATGGTTCCCCAGGCACGTCCCTCGATTACAGCTCCACCTTTCACCCATAGACTGATGGCCAGAGGGAGAGAGTGAATCAAGTACTTGAAGACCTGTTGAGAGCATGTGTGCTGACCTACAACTCTGACTGGGAGAAGAGTCTGCCGTATGCCGAGTTCTCATACAACAACAGCTTTCAAGCGAGTCTGAAGATGGCACCCTTCGAGGCACTATATGGCAGAAAGTGTCGGACACCATTGATGTGGTCCGAGGTGGGGGAGCGAACCTTCTTCGGTCCCGCCACCATTGTGGAAGCCGAGGAGAATGTTGCTAAGGTCAGAGAGAATCTGAAGATAGCTCAGAGCAAGCAGAAGAGCTACGCCGACCCAAAGAGGAAAGACGTCTCGTTTGAAGTGGGAGAGCACGTCTACTTGAGGGTTTCACCCTCAGGGTACAAAGAGGTTCCATGTCAAGGGAAGTTGTCTCCAAGGTATGTTGGTGCATCATGAAGAGGATCGGAAAGGTGGCTTACAAGCTAGAGCTGCCACCGAAACTCGCCGGAGTTCACCCAGTGTTCCACGTGTCTCAGCTCCGAAAGTGTGTGGTGGTCGAGAAGAGAGTGCCCGCTCGGGGCACTCGGCGTCGAGACCACAGGTACTTGGAGTACCGGTGAATCCTAGGCGGGTGAGAAGTCGACCCGGAGGACCACCACTCGCTTCTGCAAGGTGCTCCGGAGCAATCACTCCGAGCGCGAAGCAACGTGGGAGAAGGAGTCCGTCATGAGGGAGAAATACCCTCATCTCTTCGAACCGGATGTAACTTCTTAATCTCGGGGACGAGACTCTTGTGAGGGGGGAGTTCTGTAACATCCTAGGATTTTCTTGAATGCAAAAATGAGTATTTCAAAATTTTTGCTTTGATCATGAGTGCTTATGAAATAATGTAAGGTTGTCTTCATTTTCCCTTCCCTAAAGTCCTAGATTTAATTTGAGTCAAATAATAATTTTAGGACTTACAAAAATGTTAGTGTGAGAAGTTGGATCTTATTGGGTTTTATTGGATTTTTGATGTGTGAGATTCAAATTTGAACTTGGATTCAAATTTGAATCAAAGCTTAAATAGGAAATAGGAGTAATAAATAGGAAAGCTCCCAGACCTGTTGTTGGGCCTTTACCTCGCTGCCAAAGTCCGCAGGACCACCCTCACCTTTTCGCCTAACACGCACCACCCCGCAGCCACCGTGACCATCTAGCTTCGCCCAGCCGGCTCGCCGCGTCATACCTGCGCCCGAGTCACCACCAAGCGGGACCCACCTGTCATAACCATCTCCCCCACGCCTTTTCCCCTTTCCCTCTGCTGCTCTCTCCCGCCACCGCGCCACCGTGGAAAGAGCGGTAGTGCGGCCATGCCCGCCGCCGCGGATGGCGTCCACGCGTCCTGAGGCACATCCCGCCGTCCGCGCCACCTACCACCGCCTATAAGAGCCACCGCGGCCTCTAATCCCGAACCCTAGCCGCTCTCGGGGATTTCTCCCCCAAATCTGCCGCCGCTGACGTAGGAGGAGAGGAGGAGGGGAAGGAGGCGGGGAGGCCATCCATGAGGCTGCTGCCGTCGCGAAGGCGTGGCCGTCCGTGGAGGAGGGACCGAAGTCAAGCCGTCAGCTCTGCTTCCCTGCTCAACGCTCCGGCGTCGAGCCGTTCACCGATGCCTCACCGCGGGTCCCTTAGACCGCAGGTGAGCCCGCGCCTTCCTCCTTGTTGTGGCGCTCGGCCTTCGAGCCGCGAGCACGTCGAGCCTTGTGAGCTCGTCGGGCCTTGTGCGCCCGTTGCCGTCCCGCGTCACACCGCGCCGCCGCGCACCTCGCCGTCGCCTAAGACACCGGCCTTCGAGCCGTGCCTGATTCGTTTGCAGGTGCCGCTGCCCTCCTCGACGTGCGCGCGCACCCCCCTACTCGAGCGTCGAGTCGTCTTTCGTTCCGGTTCGCCGAGCCACGGTTCGCCGCCGGCACCTCACGCCCGCGCGCGCCGCCGTTGGCCATGATCTTCTGGCCGTGTCCTTGCACGCTCACGCCACACGCACATGCACCTCCGTGCACTCACGCATGCGCGCTCGCGCGCCTGCGCCGCCGGTGGCGAGGGTGTCCGCCACAGGTCGACCCTCGCCGCCGGGAGTTGTTCTATCCACCCGGGCAGACGGCGGGCTAATCTTTCCTGACGCCGCAGCGTTATCGCGCCGCACATTTCGGCGGCACCGTCCACCCCAGCCACGCCGCCGTGTGAACTCTGTCTCCGCCGTCACGATCTCGACGCCGGCCAAAGGCCGGTCCTTTCTTTGCCCTAGTGAACCCCTAGAGTCACCTGGACCTCGCCGTGGAGCATGTGGACCCGCCGCCGTCGACCTTCGCCGCCGGCGAGCTCCTGACCGACCGTCGTTCCTTTGGAGCAAACCATCGAACACCTGCCGTTCCTGCCCAAAACCCAGTAGGGTTTTTCCTACGCACGCCGGCACACATGCCGTCTTGGCCGCAGTAGATCTCGCGGATCTCGTGCTCCCGTCCAACCGCTCGCGAGCCACACCGCAGCTTGCTTCACGCCAAGCCGCAGCCGATCCTCTGAGATCCGTGCGCTGGCCACTTGTCAGAGCCGCACGCCCGGCCCGTGCAGACCCACACCAGCCTGGATCCCGCCGGGATCCGTGTCCGCGCCACCGACCATGTGGCCGCCACGTGTCACTCTAGCTTATAGCTGCTTGTGTGGCGTCCACGTGGGCAGCTGTAGCTGACCTGAAGCTAGCCAGTAGCTAGATTAGAGACCTCTAGAGTCAGCCATTAGTTAGCTTAAAGTTAATGCTATTGTGTATGCGTATTTTATTTCCAGAAATCTATTTTATCTTTGGAAAATCATAATAAATCCGTTTTAACTCCGAAAAATACAAAACCTTTTCCAGAAATTCTCTAAAATCTCAAACTCCGTGTTAGGCTAGTGTTTGCTCTCTTTTGGCTCTTAATTGCTGTTCGTTTAGAGTTAATTGCATTAGGACCGCTCTTTATTTTCTTTTACGCGTTAATAGGAGCAGCTGGAGCTGGGGAGCTGAACCCGGAGTACGACTACGCCGACGACTACGCTGCTGAGGACTACCTGACCCCAGGTTCACGCTCGATTGATTCTGAATACCTATTAGACATTGCAATGTAGTATGCTAGCGCTTTACTTTATATGCATGTTGATGAACCTTGCACTGCTTACTTTATTTACCCTGTCATTGATTGTCCTACTACTATATATGTATATAAGCATGTATATATGCTGAGCTTCGCGATGCATGTGTTGGGATGGGAATAGTGGATCTTGGCGTGAGTGGGATAAAACCGGCAGGAGAAGGCATTTTGGGTACTTTGGCGGGGGTGAGCTCGAAACAACCGATATGGGATCGGGGATGGTGGTACACTCCTCAGTGTGTTCCCACTTTTATGGTTTTCGGAGCCTAGGTGTTGGGGTTTTACTTGCGCTTGGAGGATATGTGCTCGCCCGGCGAGTGGGCGGACCTTTCACGGGACCTTACGTACACACCACCTCATGGGCGTGGGGTTAGGGCCGAGTTGAGCTCGGCAAGTGCGGAACCATACCTGCCAGCAGGATAGAGGGTATCAGTGGGGGAGAGGTGGGAGTGAGACCACCTTCTCTCGGTCGTCGCTGTGTGGCCACAGAGGGCATTTCACGATTCGGTGCAATTCCCTTTGCGAGGGGATCGCTTTGAGGGCGGATGCGGGATGGGACCGTAACTCGAGAGTTCGCATGGTAGGATGGGCTCGGTCGGCGTACACCGCCGTGGGTGCCTTCCGGGTTGGGTTGTGTGTACACGCTCTGCAGAGTTGTTCGATCTATAGCTATAGCCGCGTCCTCGGTCATGGACATGTCCCCTAATAGCTTTGTTCTCATGTTTTAGGATTTCTACCTTCCCCCTTTAGATGAGAGTGTGGTGAGCCGTGGTTGCAGTCGGGGAGAGGAGAGTGGCTCCCTCTACCTCGCCGGTCCGATTGCAATCATTGAGGTGCGAGGAGAGGAAGTTCTCGCATCGACCCTAGATGGAGGTAGGTTGTGGAGACGGGGCCCTGGGATACCAGGAGGTTCCGAGCTGTGTTGAGAGATTTGGGTTGGGATCTGGATGGAGATATCTTGTTGTTACTCTGCTGCTGCTGCTTAGGAAACCCGAGCTTCTACCTTGTTTCTTTTCTTCCCTTTAGAAGTTAGGCCACTTAAAGCTGCATCTGATTGGTGGCGTGGACCTATCCCACTCCTTGGGGATAGACTTTGGGTGTGCAGGTAGAGTCCGACTACGACAACAAAGTCGATGGATGGTGCTGAGGGGATCGTCGCTTCGCTCAAGGATGCATGGCGAGAAGAATAAAAGATGGAGACCCTTCTGAGATGCTAGCTACCGCTGCGTAAAATTTCACTCTGATTCAGCCAAGAGGCTTGTAATGATGTACTCCATAATGGACATGTAATAAATTTATGTACTAATGTTTATGTGATGCGATGTATGGCTGTGTTTTACTATCTGTGATACGTTACATGCTGCGATAGCCAGATCCGAGGACTATCGCGAAGGTACATGGACTCGGGTTTTCTTCTGAAAATCCGGGGTTTTACAGTGTGGGTCTCCGGCCTCCAGTGGTCCAGAAGCGCGCTGAGGAGGGAGAAGTCGTACTGGAACCGTGTCATGTGATCCTTCCGAGGAATCGCGTCCCGCTGTCTGTCCCCCTGACTAACCACGCTTCTGACGGGAGTCTGCAGGTAGCGTAACTGAAACAAATAAGGTAATTTATTAGATACAACAAAAGGATAAATGAAGGTACAAACAATAACATAGCATCAGTTCACGTACTTGGGAACCCAAAGGTCGTGGATCGGCAACAACGTGCGGTGAACACACGTGTCCAACATCCTCTCCGAGGACGGCGGACAGGAACGAGCGGTGCCTGCGGTCAACCTCCCTGTCCAACAACTCTGGCGTCACGTACGCGTCAACCTCAAGACGAGCTGAGCCTCACCGAGCCTCGGCTCGAGCCCTGGCATCGAGCACGATCCATAGCGCATTGCATACAAAAATTAAATATACAATTAAAAAAACCAGATAAGTAATTCCTACATTTTCTAGAACAGGTACTACATTGTCTACATTTTTGTAAACGAGGTAAAGTAATTTTCTAGAATTTCTACAATTTCTAAAACAGATAAACAAATTTTCTACATTTTCTAAACAATATAAATTAATTTTCTATATTTTCTAAAAAAATAAAGTATTTTCAACAATTTCCTGAACAGATAAACTAATTTTCTACATTCTATACATTTTATAAACGAGATAAAGTAATTTTCTAGAATTTCTAAACATGCTAAAGTAATTTATACAATATCTAGAACAGATAAACTAATTTTCTATATTTTCTAAAGAAGCTAAAGTAATTTCTATAATTTCTACATATGCTAAAGTAATTTCTACGATTTCTAGAACAGATAAACTAATTTTCTATATTTTCTAGACAAACTAAAGTACACATGCTAAAGTAATTTCTACAATTGCTAAAGTAATTTCTACAATATCTAGAACAGATAAACTAATTTTCTATATTTTCAAAAGAAGCTACAGTAATTTCTATAATTTCTACAATTTCTAGAACAGATAAACTAATTTTCTATATTTTCTAAACAAACTAAACTAATTTCGACAATTTCCTGAACAGGTAAACTAATTTTCTACATTCTTTAAACTAAAAAACTAATTTTCTAAATCTAAACTAATTAAATTAACTAATTTCTAAATTTTCTAATCTAAAAACTAATTTTCTACATCTAAACTAATTAAATTAACTGATTTCTAAATTTTCTAATCTAAAAACTAATTTTCTAATCTAAAAACTAATTTTCTAAATCTAAACTAATTAAATTAACTAATTTCTAAATTTTTCTAATCTAAAAACTAAATTTTCTAATCTACAAACTAATTTTCTACACTAATTACACTAATTTAAACTAATTTAAAAAAGAAGAAAACTTACCTGAGAGAGGCGGCGGAAGGAGGGGAGCGGGCGGGCGTGGGGGCGGCGGGCGCCGCCTTCTATATAGGCGGTGCCGCCGTCGCCAATGGAAAGACCCTCTGCGGTAGCCCACGGCCGCCGTCCAACCGCCGTGGCGCACGGCGGTAAGGTGCCGCGGGGCTCACACCCTACACCCGACCGTTGGCGGTGACCTTACCGCCGTGGGCCACGACGGTTGGACGTGCGGCCGCCGTGGCCTACGGTGGTAGGCTTTTTCCACCGTGGCCCATGGCGGTTGATGTTTATTTTTGATAAATTTCGAAACGGTCGTATAAATTTGCAAATTGGAATAAAAAATATAAAAAAAATTCCCACAACTGCCTGCATCGCGAATAACGACCCGTGTGTGCGTTGACATGGTGTAATCTTGCAGGCTGGTTTTGCATCCCGTCGACCTGGTTTGGGAGGCCGTCCAAGCCACCAAACCAGGCCATTTGCACCCCCACACGCCTGGCCACCCGGTGAGGCCGGCTAACAAACAGACCCTATGGGCGTGTTCGGTACCCTTCTCAGCCCAGCCAGGCCACCTCTAGGCAGCCAGGCTGCATTTGGCCAGGCTAGATGCATGCGAAGGGTTGTTTGTTTACTGCATCTGTGGAACCAGTGGACGAGATGGTGTTTGTTTGCATGCATGTATTTCATTCAAAAGGCAGATCAGGCATTCGTGTTTGGTTGCTGCATGAATGAAGGTCCGATTACATCTTGCATGCGATGGTAAGAATACCACCACCTAATCCAACACATGTTCACATATGCATGCTAGTGATAACAATTATTACATCAACTACCAAACTAAAACAACAATGATTAAGAACTGAATCATGATTATAACACGATGAACATGACAAGGACAATGCTTCTTCACATCTAGTGCAACAATTTCAGGTGAAATTGCCTTCACTTCATTGTAGTGACGACCATAGAAGGCTTCAAAGGCTTCTTCTCTTGTCTTGAATTTTTTGTGGCAGCAACCTCAGAGAGGCCCTCTGCTGAGCCCGAGCCTGTGCAGCTGGTATGAAACCAGTAGCATCATTAGCAGCACCCACATCAGCAGCAGCAAACCCACCATCCAGTCCAAGAAAGACAAGCTCATCAGCAGCCATCACCTCCTCAGCCATTGCCTAATCAGCCCAAGTATAGAATTATAGGAAAAGAATACATCATTGCACATGCCCAATGCCTCAGTTCAAGTGTAGTATCATATAAAAAAATTCATCATTGCACATGCCTAATGCCTCAGTTCAAGTAAAGGATCATATAAAAAAATTCATCATTGCTATTGCCCAAAGCCTCAGATCAAGTAAAGATCATATAAAAAAGAACATCATTGCTATTGCCCAAAGCCTCAGATCAAGTGTAGTATCATATAAAACAGAACATCATTGCTATTGCCCAAAGCCTCAGTTCATAAAAAATAATACATCATTATAGACCATTGAAAGCATCAGTTCATAAAATATGTCTAAATTCTTGAAAGACCCCTATTAGCCCACATGTGGTTAGCCCACTGATCCCTCTGTAGTGCCCAGGCAGCATTGTAATGCATATGAGCAGGATGGGGCTGGCTGTTAGTAACATTTGGGACCCAAGAAAACTCCTCAGGAACTACCTCATCAATGCCAAAACTAAGAATCCAGTTATGCAAAATACAACAGGCAAGCACTAGCTTTACTTGTGACCTCAAGGGATGGAATGACTTGTTGGTATCAATGATGCGAAAACGGTTCTTCAAAGCTCCAAAAGCTCTCTCAACAGTTACTCTCAAACTGGAATGCCTCAAATTAAACAGTTCTTTTGGGTTGGTTGGGTAGTTCCTATTCCCATATTCTTTAAGATGATACCTAGTGCCTCGATAAGGAGGAAGAAACCCAGGCCGACAAGCATATCCAGCATCTACTAAGTAGAACTTGCCTAAAACAGGTATGGAAAGCAAATTAGGTTCATCATTATGCAATTGCATGTATTTTATGTGTACAATTCACTTTAGTTACCTGGTGCAACCCTTAACCCATCTTGCCTCTGCAATGCATCAGCAAGAATTGTGGCATCATGTGCTGATCCCTCCCAACCAGCCAGTACATATGAAAATTTCAAGTCAAATGTAACAGCAGCTAGCACATTTTGTGTTGGGGCATTCTTTCTACCCCTAAATGCAGCTTGCATCTTCACTGGAACTTTAACATATACATGAGTCCCATCAATAGTCCCAACACAATCCTACATGGCATCCAAAATTTCACAATAAATTGACATGAGCTAATGGAACAATATCCATGGTATAGGTCAAGTTTTACCTTAAAGTAAGGATACCATCTATGGCTGTTGCTAATCTTTAGTGATGTCTCATTACTTGGAGGTTTAATCATCTCTTGTCTTAGTTCACCAATAGCATACAACACATCCCTGAAATGGCGGTGTACTGTCTCTATTGACCTTCTCCAGTTTTGCTTGACAACTCGAAAGCGTTGGTTATGACCCACAATATGGAGAAACATAGCTACTTGCTCTTCTACATAGGAATTGATGTTGTCTGCAAGTAGTTTTCTATCCCTAAGCAAGTTGCACAAACTAAAAAAGGCACCCTTCTCATGCGAAGCATATTAACACATTCTATATCATTGTAGTTGTAAATTAAGTTCAAGTTTCTTTGCCTCTCTTCGTCCCTAATGCTCCTTGGACCACAACTGATCTGTGGCCGCTCAGACTCAACCATTCTAATCCTAGCAAATAGGAGTGCATACATGGCTGTGATAAGAGCAGCAGCTCGAGCAAAAAGAATACGTCTCTTCTCTTCCAGGTTCATCTAGAAAAATTAAGGATTTTAAGAAACTAGTTACTACCAACATTCAAACATCACAAGTAATGGACAAATGCAGGGTAAAATAAAGGGAAGCCGAAACAAAATGAGCAGGATAATATCATCATCACAGACTTGGGCAATAACTCAAAAACAATATCATCATCATCATCACAGACTTGGGCAATAGCTCAAAAACAATATCATCATCACAGACTTGGGCAATAGCTCAGAATAATATCATCATCACAGGCAATGACAATAGCTCAAAAAAATAGAATCATCATACAGTTGCATCGAAGCACGAAGAATCAGCTATCGCACACTACAGATTAGAGGAGAAGCGAGAGGGGGATTAGATGTAAAAAGTACCCACGTCAACGAGCAGTAGCCCCGACCAAGGAACAACAGCAGCTGGATGGAAGTCAACCAAGAAACAACAGCAGATCTGCAAGAACAGGCAAAGAAAGAGCACATGCATATGCAAGTTACGATTTTTTTTAAAAAGAAAAAATCAAGGAACCGCAAATACTCAAGGTGAGCATGGATCCATACCTCAAAGACAGCCAAGAAATCAGATCTGGTGTCCCTGCAGCGAAATCAACAACAATCGGTGACCTAGGGTTTCCAAAACGCAGAGAGAAGAGGGGGGAAATTAGGGGAAATCGATGTTCACCTTGGACAGGAGTTAGATCCACGACACCTACAACAAATCGAGAGAGAGGGGATGGATTAGAAGGTCACGAATCCACCAAGAACACCGACGAAATCGAGGAGGAGATGGAGCACCTACCGGCGGCGCAAGCAGGAAGCGACCAGAAGAGAGGGAGGAGGCGGGAGAGGATTTATAGAGGGAGGAGGCGGCGGTGAGTGGCGGGAACAGTGGAGGTAACCCTAGGAGTTTCGCGCCATCTCCCCGCGGCCAAAATCGCCACGCGCGGGAGCTCGCGCGAGCACGCGGCGAACCATGCTGAAGAAAAACGCCGGAATCGAGCGTTTCTCTGGAGCTAGGCCGGGTGCGCCGTTTTGCATCCCGGGAGCCAGGCGCCGGGAGTAAACCAGGCTACCAAACTAGCGACCCCTGCATCCCGTGGGGCTGGTCGGGCCGGATGCAGGGTACCAAACACACCCTATATGTATGTGGGCTATCTCAAAAGCTGGCAGAGAGAGAGAGGAGTCCTCCGTCATTGCTGTCGTGGGCCACAAGTGGATATCCTCCTACAGGCTCCAGAGTTTTTTTTTCTCTAAACTAAAAAAAAAATCTTAGCCACACCCACACTTGCTTGCAGGTGGTGGCATAAATAGGTGGTTCCATGGCCTCAAAAAAAATAAAAAGGTGGTTCCAAGTCGGTTAGTTAGCCCATTTCCATCGCATTTAGCTTCTTTGATTTGAATTTCGGATAGTTAAAATATACTATTAATGTGATGCCAATTAAAATCAAGAGACAATCACAACCTCCAAAGCTTCATTGCCTTAAAAAACAACTTTTTAAAATTTTAAATAGATAATGCCAGAAGTCAAAGTTATAGCGGGAAAATCAATTGGTTTTGGAATGCCAAAGCCTCAGAGCAACTCCAAGAGAAGGTGAAAAAATTCATCCCTAAAATGATGTATTGGGGGCTATGCTAAAATTTTCTTTCCCTCAAAACATATCAACTCACAGCAGAACGCTAATAATTTGCTCCTAAAATTCAAAACAGACCACGTCAGCTTAATTGGACCCAGTAGTTGTGTTGTTCACCTAATGAACGCACATCTGACCTGAACGGTCCAGCGCCGCTTCACGCACGCACCTCCACTCGTGAACTCGATTCAGTGGTCAGTGCCACCGTCCGCCGCCAGGTGATCACGAAGCCCCAGCACACGCACGGGTCCAGAAATTTCAGCAAACGTGAAGTAGTATTATGTGTGTTTCGTAGCTTGTCGATGATGAGGATTTTTCCGCTGGCCGCTGTCGCAGACTGTCCGCCGCCGCTGAATATGTTCCTGCGTCATGGCAAAACTCACGGGATCGAACGTCGCGCGCGGGAAAAACGGTAGAAGGGCTGATTGGGGGAGGACGGACGACACGCAAATATGCGCGGCGGAGGTCTCTTTTTTCGCGTCACAAATAGATACGGAAGGGTATTGGGGAACTGTTGGACACCATTTTTTTAGTTTTTCTCCCTAAAACAAGTATTAAGGGTGGGATTAGCATATTTGGTAGACCTCCTTTTTTTTTTTTTTGGGTTGTTGGTAGACCTCCTTTAAGCTGATTAGTTTATGCAAGAGAATAAAAAAGAATTTAGCTACAAAAGTGACTTTCAGAGTATAAGCTTCCATAGTGAATCATAATCAGATGATGCTATACCAAACATGCCTAACTGGTTAAGAACTTCAAATGACCTAAATTGGAATAAATTTATGTACTTGCTTCACTGTAAAAATCTAAATTTAAATTGAAGTGGTATAATCAACAATAGTTTCTACATGTAATTAAAACCACAACTATATGTACTTCTAAATCCAAATTTATGGTTGAGTGACAATGACACATATCTAACTATTCTTACTGTCATATAAAAATTAGTTGAACAATGAAACCCTAAAGTAATCATGAATATAAGTCCCAAAAACCTAGAAAAATTTACCTAAAATCTTGCAAGTACTTATTAATCAGTTGTGCCCCCGACTGGATCAAATGCAATAATGATGCAGCATATATCCTAGTTTGCGTGCGTGGCATTCCTCGTTTGTTGGCGGTTGGCACTCTATTTAACGAAATGAAGGTTGAGCTCAAGTACCATTGTTAAATATTAAAATAGAACACACGCACAGAATGTCAAAACCTTCACCGTACCAAAAGAAGAACAAAAAACATGGGATTGGAGGAAGAAATATGCTTTAACCGTTGACCCAAAACCTGTACTTGCATTAAGACACAACACATCAGATCGGGCATCAAGGTCGTCTGAGCTCGTGCATGAACCATCAGGTAACTTGGCCTTTGTTTTCCGGCCTTGCAGCTTCTTTAAAGGGCAGAGAACATTCAGGCAGTTGACAAATCTTCAGATTTGATTTGGTCTGAAAAAAATATAAACCCCTCAACATTCATGCACATCTCAGCCTGCAATAATCTTATATATAGTTTCAGTTTTGTTTATACGTCAATCCTGCCGTCGGAAGGATATATTTCTTTACGTCCGGTTTAAATTTGTGATCTGACTGCACACGAACTGACGATTAAATCATCATTGAATTTAAGAAGAAGTGCTTACATCCCTGTCAGTCCATAGAGTATTCCTTCTGGACATCAACGAACCAGAATGTCAATGGAGGTAGAATCATGAAGAGTTCGTGCCGTGTGTTAGAAACCGAGAGTCAATTTCCAGTTTACCTACCTGCATCATTGGCTGCTCGTCAGGATTGCTGTCATGTGGACAAAATCTCCTGCCGTCAGTTGATCACTACAGTCACATGCTTCTTCAGAATGATATTCTCTACCGAGTGGACTTGGGTGTTGAAATCTTCTAATTTATTAAGATAAAAATCACTCTATCTGTTTTTAACTATATTTTGAAATGGAGAAAGTAACATGGTAAATTTCACAGAAGTAGAACTACATACTTTAGTCTAGTACTCAATATAACTTTTTTTGACATGCATCATATAAAAACAACTATTTTGGCACTTGATATTGTACAACTAGCTAGAACTCTTTTCGCATAAATATTTATATTTCTATGGTATCTAGTCCAGAAAAAGTTCCACAATAGTATAGGTTTTTTCTTGTGGAAACACCCGGATCCTTGCCGGCCTTGCTAACAAGAAGCAATGGAAGTTTTACATGCACCAGAGGCGCGCAAAGCAAGTAGAGCTCCCAACGTAGACTTTCAATGCAATTTAGGGTGAAGGAAAAAAAAACTATGTGGGTATCAGGTCAACATAATTGAAGTTTTGTGAAATTTGCATAACTGAATGTGACATGATGCTGAATGGGAACAATAGTTTACATTTATTTGAGTTACAGATCGACTAACTGAAAGCTTACAATTTGGCCACTACTTCCGTAATTAGTTTATGTGTTTCTCAGCCTGCAAGGAAGAAAACTTGCTCTGAATCTCTGCCCATTCCGTACTGAATTTATGTGTTTCTCGGCCTGCAAATTAAGCAGAAGAAAAATTGCTCTGAATCTCTACCCATTCTTGAGTCTTGACCTTAAGAGAGGCGAGGATAGAAAGAAATGTTTATCGCTCTGACCAACAATCATTAAGATACTCTCCACAAGTCAACATCTCAAAACCAGGAGATGGGGCCTATTAACATAATTTCTTCCAAGTCATCAGGTACATGCCTTCAGTCTTCTTCTTTTTGACAAAGTCAATCAGTTTCAAAAATATTCAGAACAATTTCAATGAATCCGGAAGCTCTGCTGTACCTCCATTTGTCAACGTTTGCAAGGCCAAATGGTATCCTATAAATACCACGGATGTTCTAGACCACAAGGACACACAAGCAATCTCTCCTTTTTATAGTTTCTATCTACGCACAAATCAGCGAGGTCTCGCCAAGACGCCAAACACCATAGTTGCAGCAAGAGAAGTTCAGAATGGCGACCACTCGTTTCGTGGCACTCGCTCTCCTCACCAGCTTCCTCACCGTCGTCGCCGGCCAGCTCTGGCCATCGCCTGCCTCCGGTCTCCCGAGCGATCTTTTCAACCTGGGAATCGCGTCGAGGCTCCGCACCGATCGCAACGAGACGGCGAGGGCGTCGACGGACTTCGGCCAGATGGTCACGGCCGCGCCGGATGCCGTGTTCCATCCGCGCACGCCCGCCGACATCGCCGCGCTCATCCGGTTCTCCGCCTTCTCGCCGGCGCCGTTCCCCGTGGCGCCGCGCGGGCAGGGCCACTCATGGCGCGGTCAGTCGCTGGCGCCCGGCGGCGTGGTCGTCGACATGCGCTCGATGGGGCGCGGCCGCGGCGGCGCGCGCATCAACGTGTCCGCCGCCGGCACGGAACCGTACGTGGACGCCGGCGGCGAGCAGCTGTGGATAGACGTCCTCCGCGCGACGCTGCGCCACGGCCTCTCGCCGAGCGTGTGGACAGACTACCTCCGGCTCACTGTCGGTGGCACGCTCTCCAACGCCGGCATCGGTGGGCAGGCGTTCCGGCACGGCCCGCAGATCGCCAACGTGCAAGAGCTCGACGTTGTCACAGGTACCATCACACAGCACCCATGCATGATCAATTGTCGAAATCAAATGTTTTTGCTAATGATGGATCAAGTGATTATACACATCTTAATGATTATATTATCAATAATGCAGGAACGGGTGAGATGGTGACATGCTCCCGGGACAAGAACTCGGACCTATTCTTCGCGGCTCTTGGTGGATTGGGGCAATTCGGGGTCATCACAAGGGCTCGGATCATGCTTGAGCCAGCACCAAAGCGTGTTCGTTGGGTCCGCCTTGCCTACTCAGATGTGGTTACGTTCACCAAAGACCAGGAGTTTCTCATATCAGATCCAGCTCGTGAAGTAGGGTTCAACTACGTTGAGGGCCAAGTCCAGCTCAACCGGTCCTTCGCCGAAGGTCCCAAGTCAACACCATTCTTCTCCGCCACCGATCTCAATGGGTTGGCCAAACTCGCTTTGAAGAAAGGATCCACTGCAATTTACTACATCGAAGGTGCCATGTACCACAATGAGGATAACCTTGAATCTGTGGATCAGGTACTGAACATGATCCGATTTCAATTCCTTTCTACGATGAAAACTACCATTTTCTTTGAAAGGGAATTAATTTGATTTTTCATTCCTTGCAGAAAATAGAGGCAATATTGGACCAACTAAGCTTCGAGCCAGGGTTTGTGTTCACCAAAGATGTGACATATGTGCAGTTCCTTGATCGCGTGCTGGAGGAGGAGAGGGTGCTCCGGTCAGCCGGTGTATGGGAGGTGCCTCACCCATGGCTAAACCTTTTCGTCCCCCGATCTCGGATACTTGACTTTGACAATGGTGTCTTCAAGGGTCTCCTTAGGGATGCCAACCCAGCTGGGATAATCCTTATGTACCCCATGAACAAGGACAAGTGGGACGATCGGATGACGGCGATGACCCCAATTGATGATGATGCTGATGATGATGTTTTCTATGCTGTGAGTTTGCTTTGGTCGGCATTGTCGATAGATGAAGTGATGAAGCTAGAGAGGGAGAATGGGTCGGTGATGGATTTATGTGATAAGGCAGGCATCAAATGCAAACAGTACTTACCACACCACACGTCTCAAGATGGGTGGCAACAACATTTTGGAGCAAAATGGGGCAAAATTGCTGAGCTGAAGGCCAAGTATGATCCTCAAGCTATATTATCGCCGGGTCAGAAGATTTTTCCATCACGAGCCGAGGCTGTTGGCATTGCGACTTCATAATTGAGCTTTCCCATGTAGAAATGTGAATATGATAGGTGTTTTGTAGCTAGGGATCCAGTTGCACATAACTTAGCTTTTGCATTATTAGAATGTAAAAATCAACGAGCTTCTGGTAGATTTCTGAAAGCTGCTTGATAGGAGAGGCATTTGTAGCTTGACTTTACTACTTTTATCTTTACTATCTTTTAGATCTTTGTTACATGAAACTTTGGCCTTCTGTTGGCTTCGGGAATCCGCGTCAATGGACAATGGCAGTTAGTCTTGATCAATGCGACATCCTTGGCGAGCCCACTTTTAAGCAAACTACAGGGGAGCTGTTGGGGAGTCAGAAAAATCGGATGGACCCCCAAACACGAGTGAAGAAAGATTCCCGAACAGAAACAAGAAAGTGCTCAGGAAGGCGGGGACAAGGAATCTCCGAAAGTCTGCACTCGTCTCAAAAGTTGTGAATCCCTTTACACGTGCCCTCGGGCCCCCTTTTATAGGGAGACGAAGGGACTTTTACATTCCGAGATTACCCTCGAATCTAGAGAATATTCCTGAATGTGAACATGTACATGAACGTCTTTTACATCCCGTGATTTGCGGAGCTAATTTCATACATTTACAAACCAGCTATTAGTTCACACCTTGAACCCGGACTTTTGACACCGCCCCTTTGACTTGGCTCATCCATGATTCCCGTCTCGTCCTTGCGTAGATTCGCAGGTAGTCAGCCTCCTACACTTCACCTCCGAAGCCTTCACCGAAACCAGACTTCGCCGAACTTGCAGAGATCTTCAACATCTCAGCCATAATGGAGTTTTCTTGCTTCCACGGAGATCTCCGAAGTTTCCAAAGCTAAAGTTTCCCGAATTAGCGACGACCTCTGAAGTTTTCCCTCGTCCTGAAATAAGAAACAAACCTGCGCACTTGTGGTCATTCGGCGATTGTTTCGCCCATAATCAGAGGGTTAGCGAATCATGAGAACAAAATCTTCACTTGGTTCTTTCCCGCACATTTCTGCGAATTCGCCAGAGTCCTAATATATCCGAAGTTTTGAGGGTGTAAGGTTTTTACCCAATTCCCCAACAGGAGCCCCCTACTGGAATTTTCATCATTATATAAATATGACGGATATGTACATGTTACACGGCCATAGTCCCAAAATAAGAGAAAGCTTTACAAGTTAACTGAAATTACTAAATCAAGGTTTTAACTCCACTTTCAGAGAGGTTTTAGCTCTAAGCGTGACAAAATCAAATTCCTCTCTATCTGGCTGTCAATACTGTTTTCATAGCGGTTGACTCTGACAGAAAAAATCGGGTGTCAACACAATCAAGTTGCCATAGAATATATAATATTGAACACATTCACAATATAGAAAAAAGTGTAATAGTTTGAGACTCATATAATGCAATTGGACTTTAGAAAACCTAAACAAAAATGAGACAAGAAAGAAGATAAATACTTCTGTTTCACAAAGAAAAAATGGCACTGCAACCATTAATTGCGGGAACTAAACAATGGCCAAAAGGAGTGAGGAGAGAGATCCCAGTGCTCTCCTCCCTTTAGCTTATCTATTGAAATATATCTAGTACTTCTCAATGAAGTTTCTCTATGCATCATGGAACCTGCAGCAATTCTAACAGTCGGAGCCGTCTGAGAGGTCTGATTCACTGATTGGAGGATTTGGTTTTGACCTCAACGTTATTACTGGCTTCAGTCAAGTTGAGAGAAGCAATGGACATCAAAAAAGGGAATTGGAGATGGCGAGTGTTGTAGTGTTCTCAAAGTTTCAATATAACTAATTTGCTTTGGAAAAATAAATGGCTTCAAATAATTGTCACTTTGGACAGCAGCCACCAAATATTACTTTGACCAAGAATGTATAGTATTAAACACATCAAAATATAGAGAAAATGTGTAATAAACAAAAAAGGACTTTAGAAAACCTAAACAAAAATGAGATAATAAAAATAAAAATGTAAATACTTATGTTTCACAAGGAAAAATGGCACTGCAACCATTTATTGCGGGAACTAAACAATACTAGGAAAGTCATCTACCAAGTTATGCTTAAAGATTTTTTTTATAAATGGCAAATGCTGAGAGGTGTCAACCACTAATCCATGGAGACCATTTCAGCGGCTAACATATCTGCATCATTGATGTGGTCTGATAAATATGGCCCCTCGACATTCATGCATCCTGAGTGATATAGTTTTCTTTACATCCAGTTTAACTTTTGGAACCGACCACACAAGTGTTCACAATTATAATATCGTCGACTTCAAAAAGAAATCTGCTTACATACCTTTCACTCAAATTAATTATTTCTGCCCGAAATCACCGAACCGGAATGTCAATGGAGTTTATTAGCAAAAGTGAAAGTCATGCTGATTTAGAAATTGAGAGTCTATTCCCAGTTTACCTGTCTGCATCATTGGTTGTTGTCATGTAGACAAAATCTCCGACCATCAGTTGATCACTACAGTCACATGCTTGTTGCCACTTGCCAGATCACTCTGATATTCACTTCAAATTATACTAATTTTCCATTGTGGTTTAATAATAATACACACTTGATTTTTTTTGTTAAATACACATGATTTTACCAAGCTCAGATATTTTATGCCATGGTGCCTAATTGGAATTAACCCTTTTTTAAGAAAAGGGATACAAAGTGATGAAATGAGAAAGTTTAATTTTATTTGAGTATGTCCTCTTTGTTATATAGTATGTATTTCTCAGCTAGAATAGCAGAAGACATGTTGATCTCACCAAGCATGTTTCACAAAAAAAAAATTGAAAGACGAGGATAGAAAGATTTTCTCTGAGCACTAATAATTAATATACTACCTACAGGTAAAAAACTCAAAATCAGCAACGTCATATTAGGGTTTTTTCACATATAAGAATAATTAATACGTCAAGGTTTGAAAGGCTGAATGATATCTCTCCTTCTAATCTACAAATACCTTGGGAGTTATATTGACCTCAAGAACACACACAAACTCACTTTTTCTTGCATCTAATCACCAAAGCAGCCAAGCCAATCAAGTCAAACACAAGCCTCAACATTTTTTAAGTTATGGTGCTAAACGGGAATTAACATTTTCTAAAAGGAACACAAACTGATCCAATTAGAAAAAGTTTACTTCTATTTGAGTTTGACTAACTGGAAGCTTACAGTTTGCCCACTATGTTATAATTTTAGTATTTCTCAGCCAGCAGGGCAGAAGAGATATTGATCTCATTCTCTGTCCAAGCACGACCTTCACAAATGAAAAAGAAATTATAGAAAAAAAATTGCTCTGCCTCTGACCAATAACCATTAAGCTACTCTCTACAAGTCAATACCTCAACCAAACATAAGTTTTCCTTAGTCATTCTTCAGGTGCATTCCGGTTTCTTTTTTCCAAAAGTCAATCACTTACGAAATATTCAGAAAGGGGTTACAGAGCTCTGCTGTCCTAGCTCCATTTGTCAACGTTTGCAGGACTTAGTGGTATCCTATATATACCATTGAGTTCCTGACCTCTAGAGCACATAAGCAAGATCTCCTTTTCCAGATTCCAATCACCATTTCGCCAAAGCAGCGAACTCAAGTACTAGTACTTCATAGCAAGTTCATTGTTTGCATCGAAGAGAAGCATGGCGAGAAGTCGTTTCGCGGCACTGGCTCTCCTCACCAGCTTCCTCACCGTCGTCGCCGGCCAGCTCCGGCCATCGCCAGCCTCTGGCCTCCCAAGCGATCTTTTCAACCTAGGCATCGCGTCGAGGCTCCGCACCGATCGCAACGCGACGGCGAGGGCGTCGACGGACTTCGGCCAAATGGTCACGGCCGCGCCGGAAGCCGTGTTCCATCCGCGCACGCCCGCCGACATCGCCGCGCTCATCAGGTTCTCCGCCTCCTCGTCGGCGCCGTTCCCCGTGGCGCCGCGCGGGCAGGGCCACTCATGGCGCGGCCAGTCGCTGGCGCCCGGCGGCGTGGTCGTCGACATGCGCTCGATGGGGCGCGGCCGCCGCGGCGCGCGCATCAACGTGTCCGCCGCCGGCGTGGAACCGTACGTGGACGCCGGCGGCGAGCAGCTGTGGATAGACGTGCTCCGCGCGACGCTGCGCCACGGCCTCTCGCCGCGCGTGTGGACGGACTACCTCCGGCTCACCGTCGGTGGCACGCTCTCCAACGCCGGCATCGGCGGGCAGGCGTTCCAGCACGGCCCGCAGATCGCCAACGTGCAAGAGCTCGACGTCGTCACAGGTACCATCACACAACACCCCTGCATGATCAATTATCAAAATCAATTATTTTTTTTGCTAATGATCAATCAAGTGATTGTACACATCTTAATGATTGCATCATCAACAATGCAGGAACGGGTGAGATGGTGACATGCTCCCGGGACAAGAACTCAGACCTGTTCTTCGCGGCTCTTGGTGGATTGGGGCAATTCGGGGTCATCACAAGGGCTCGGATCATGCTTGAGCCAGCACCAAAGCGTGTGCGTTGGGTTCGCCTTGCCTACTCAGATGTGGTTACGTTCACCAAGGATCAGGAGTTTCTCATATCAGATCGAGCTCGTGAAGTAGGGTTCAACTACGTTGAAGGCCAAGTTCAGCTCAACCGGTCCTTTGCCGAAGGTCCCAAGTCAACACCATTCTTCTCCGCCACCGATCTCAATGGGTTGGCCAAACTCGCTTTGAGGAAAGGATCTGCTGCAATCTACTACATCGAAGGCGCTATGTACTACAATGAGGATAACTCTGAATCTGTGGATCAGGTACTGAAACAATCCAATTTCATTTCTTTGCTATGATGGAAACTACCATTTGGAATTTTGAATGAAAGGAAATTAATTTGATTGTGCGTTCCTTGCAGAAAATGGAGGCACTATTGGACCAACTAAGCTTCGAGCCGGGGTTTGTGTTCACCAAAGATGTGACATATGTGCAGTTCCTTGATCGCGTGCTGGAGGAGGAGAGGGTGCTCCGGTCAGCCGGTGTATGGGAGGTGCCTCACCCATGGCTAAACCTTTTCGTCCCCCGATCTCGGATACTTGACTTTGACAATGGTGTCTTCAAGGGTCTCCTTAGGGATGCCAACCCAGCTGGGATAATCCTTATGTACCCCATGAACAAGGACAAGTGGGACGATCGAATGACGACGATGACCCCAATTGATGATGATGTTTTCTATGCTGTGAGTTTGCTTTGGTCGGCATTTTCGATAGACGAAGTGATGAAGCTAGAGAGGGAGAATGAGTCGGTGATGGATTTTTGTGATAAAGCCGGCATCAAATGCAAACAATACTTACCACACCACACATCTCAAGATGGGTGGCAACAACATTTTGGGGCAAAATGGGGCAAAATCACTGAGCTGAAGGCCATGTATGATCCTCAAGCGATATTATCACCCGGTCAGAAGATTTTTCCATCACGAGCTGAGGCTGTTGGTATTGCGACTGCATAATTGGGCTTTCGCATGTAGAAATGTAGAATATGATAGGTGTTTTGTATCTAGGGATCCAGTTGCACATAACTTTTTTGTTGTTAGGATGTAAAAATCAACCAGCTTCTGGTAGAATTCTGAAAGCTGATTGGAAGGAGAGGGCATTTATAGCTTGACTTATTATTGTTATCTTCTTTTACTGCCTTTTAGATCTTTGTTATGTGTTTTGTTAGGAAAATTCAAATAGAGTCTCATTCCAAGATGATGGGTGCTCCTCAATCTTGTGCCAACTACCAAATAATTTTTGACAAACATAACTTGAAAATCATTCCCGAGAAAGGCTAATATCAAGTCCTACTCACTCGGTCCCTCCTGTCTTGAAATAATCACTGTTCTAGACGGCAATGCGGTCACTAAGATAGTACTTTGACCTTGAATTTATAGTATTAGATACATTCAAAATTTATATAATGTTAAAACTAATATAATGCAAATATACACTATAAAGAGTGAAACAATTGCCTTAAATCTTATTCTTACATCTTACTAGTGGGAGTGAGATTTATGTGCAGATGTGAGATCTTTGCATGGGGGTTATCAGTAAAAGTTTAGAGGCAAAAATAAAGCTTGTGAGCAAGGGTGGGATTTATGTGGAAAGGTGAAATCTTTGTAGGGGGTTATCGATAAAAAATTTGAGACAAAAACAGAGCTTGCGGTTTGGAAAATCCGGGGGTAGGGGGGGCTAAAGGCAAAATTGCCTTATCTAAATTGTGAGTCATGATGATGACGGTCCCGGTCGCTTTCCCCGGAAGAATTGTCTTTGAGGCGTTTCCTCAAACTCTGCTAACTTGGACTCACTTCTCTCCAGCGTGCCTACGATCGCTAGACAGAAGTCCAGCCTCCGATGGCTTCGTGAGGGGGATGCCTTTACCAAACTCTTCCACCACCATGCTAATCATCGCCGAAGAAAAAACTACATCCCCTCTCTACTTGTTGACGGTCGCACCCTCACTCGTGAGGATGAGAAAGCTGCCGCCGCCTTCACATTCTTCGACGGGATTTTGGGAGATACTCATGAGCGCTCTTGCGCTCTTGATTTTGAGGAGCTCAGCCTCCCGAGATTGGATCTGCAGGACCTCGGACAACCGTTCACTAAGGTCGAAATCTGGGAGGTCATTAAAGAGTTACCCTTGGACAAGGCTCCTGGTCCAGATGGGTTTACTGGTCGCTTCTACCGGTCGTGTTGGTCGATCATCCGGGGAGACATTCTTCGAGCTTTTAACGCTCTCTCCGACATGGATTGCCGTAGCTTCCATCGTCTAAATGGCGCCCTTCTTACCTTGGTCCCCAAAAAACCCAACCCAGTCTCACTCTCTGACTACCGCCCTATTAGCCTCATTCATAGCTTTGGGAAGCTTTTCTCCAAGGCCGCGGCCAACCGCTTCGCCCCTCACCTCCCCAACCTCATCTCTGCTAACCAAAGTGCCTTCATCAAAGGTCGTCTCATCCACGATAATTTCAGATACGTCTTGGTATGGCTATGTTACTTTCGAGTCGGAAGCTACCTCGGATCATGTTCAAGATTGATCTTGCTAAGGCCTTCGACTCTGTTGGGTGGGTTTTCCTTCTAGAACTTCTGGTCGCGATTGGGTGTCCACGCAATTGGATCAACTGGATCTCCACCATTCTTTCCACTGCTAGTACTAGAATCCTTCTCAATGGCACCGAGGAACAGTTGCCATGGTCGTGGTCTTGACAAGGGACCTCTCTCTCCCATGCTTTTCGTGCTCGTGATGGAGTGCTTCCATGCCTTGATCCGCAAGGCTGACTCTCTCGGGCTTCTGCAACAGCTGGGACGGAATGATATCCGTTTCCGCGCTTCACTTTATGCGGATGATGTGGTCGCTTTCTTCTCTCTGGTCGAACTCGACCTTCGGGTCGTCAAGGGGGTGCTGGCCCTTTTCGAAGGAGCATCTGGCCTTGCAGCGAACCTCTCCAAGAGCCATGTCTATCCCATCAACTGCTCGGACGAGCAGATCTCCTTGGTCCGCTCCATTCTCTCTTGCTCTATCGCTGATTTCCCTTGTACCTACCTCGGGGTCCCTCTCTCCATCAACAGAATCCCTAAGGCGGCTTTGCAGCCGCCGGTTGATAAGGTCGCGAGGCTTCTCCCCCTGGCAAGGGAGACTGCTCAATCGAGGTGGTCGCTTGGTCCTAGCCAAATCCACTCTCTCGGCTATCCCGGTGCATATCTCTATGGCGATTTCCATTGCACCTTGGGCTATCAAAAGCGGTCGAGACGCTCATCCGAGGCTTCCCCTGGTGCGGCAAAGAGGTGGCTAACGGTGGTCGCTGTCTGGTGGCCTGGGTAAACGTCGCCTTCCCTACCCGTTTTGGCGGCCTAGGCCTACCAGACCTCCGCACTTTTGGGATGGCCCTTCGTCTGCGGTGGCTCTGGCTGGTGCGTACGGATCCGGACAAGACGTGGGCGACGTTCCGGTTCCCACCCGCCGCGCGCGAGCTTTCTTCGACGCTTCAGTCACGGTCGAGGTCGAGGATGGATCGAGGGCCTTGTTCTGGGAGGACAACTGGTTCGCTGGTTGTTCCATCAAGCTCTTAGCACCTAACTTGTGGGCGGCTGTTTTGCCACGGGTCAGGCGCTCACGCACTGTCCAGGAGGGCCTCAGTACGGGACCTCGTGGGATCCGTTGGGTCGCTGATGTTACACACGCGCGGACCGTGCAGGTCATCGTCTAGTTCCTTTCTATTTGGGACCTGGTGCGGGTCGTGAGGCTGTCGCCGGTGCCCGACAAGTTTATCTGGAAGTGGTCGCCAAACGGTCTGTTCTCCTCCTCTTCCGCCTATGCCGCACTTTTCCTTGGTCGCGTTGACATTCTGGGTGCCCGACAAATTTGGAACACTCAGATGCCAGGCAAATGCAAGTTCTTTGCCTGGTTAGTGCTGCATGGTCGATGTTAGACCTCCGACAGACTTCATCGCCATGGCTTGAAGGACTCTGATACCTGTGCACTCTGTGCACAAGAGGTCGAAACTCTGGATCACCTGCTTGTCGACTGTGTCTTCAGTCGAGAGACATGGTTTCGAACCATCGGACATATTCTTCTACCTCAGCTCACCCCGGATTGTCCCATGTCTCTTGCTACTTGGTGGTGCTCCACCAGGAAGTTGGTCGCTAAAACCCAGCGAAAAAGTTTCGATGCCTTTGTCTGGTTGGTCGCTTGGTCGATTTGGAGGGAGCGCAATCGACGCGTTCACGACAGGGAGGCCCTAATGCCGGTGGCCCTCGCGCCAGCAATCCTCGATGAAGCCAAGACTTGGGCACACGCGGGCTTCCTCCCAATTGCTCACCTCCTCGGCGTCCGGCCTTTGAGGCCTCTGTAACTCTTTTTTTTTGTCTTTGCTCTGTTGCTATTTGTCCCCCACCTTAGGTAACTTGTTGGATCTTGTATGACTTTATTCTCTCTTCTCTTAATGAAAAACGTGCTTTGCACGTCTTAAAAAAAAGATGATGACGGGCGGACAAACGGCTCAACTTTGCTTGCTTCCTGGCGTCAATGTCTTCGTCCGGTAGTGCTCAGCACAATAAAACGGCGATGGCCGGTGATGCTCTGACCGGCCAACAAACGGCGCATGTTGTTACATACACGTGTCTCTTCCCCTAGTGGTTACAAAACCTAAATAAACATGAGATGGGGGGATCAATAATTCTGTTTGACATGGAAAAAATGGCCCTGCAACCTTTTTCTGTTGGCACTAAACAAGACTAGGAAAGACATCCATCACGGCATGCTTAGGGTTAGGGATTCTTTAAAGTGCAAACCATACTGAGAGGTGTCCACCACTAATCCATGGAGACGATTTCAGCGGTTGAAATATCTGCATCTTTGATATGGTCAGATAAATATGACCCTCGACATTCATGCATCCTGCCATCAGAGTGCTAGTTTTATTCACATCCCGTTTAATTTATGAACTGACCGCGCAAGAGTTCACAATTATTATAATATCCTTGATGAGTTCAGAAAGAAATGTGCTAACATTCCTGTCACTCCTCCATAAATTATTTGCTGCCTGAAATCAACGAACGGGAATGTCAATGGAGTTTAGCAAGAGTGCAAGTCATGCTGCGTTAGAAATTGAGAGTCAATTCCCAGTTTACCTGCCTGCATCATTGGTTGTTGTCGTCATGTGGACAAAATCTCCGACCATCAGTTGAGAACTACAGTCACATGCTTGTTGCCACTTGCCAGATCACTATGATACTCACTTCGAATGGACCTAATCTTCCATTCCGGTTTAATAATACACACTTGATTTTAATTAGCAAGCTCATTTTTTTTATATGTTGCCTAATTGGAATTAAACCTTTTTTAAAAAAGAAACACAGAGTGACAAAATCAAGAAGGTTTAGTTTTATTTTTTCAATACCTTTATTTGAGTTTTACTCACAGGAAGCTTACACTGTGACCACTATGTTACATAGTATGTATTTCTCGGCCAGAATAATGGTAGAAAAAAAATATTAATCTCAGTCTCTGACCAAACATCTTCAAGAAGCCAAAATTAAAAGATGAGAATAGAAAGAATCTTCTCTGAGCAATAATCATTAATATACTTCCTACAAGTCAAAAAGTTAAAACCAGCAATGTAATCCATTAACATACTTGAAAGGCTGAATGATATCTCTCCAACTATCCTATAAATACTTTGGGAGTTCTTGACATAAAAAATACACACAAAAAAAATTCACCTTTTTTAGTATATAATCACCAAAGCAGCCAAACCGCTCAAGTCAAACACAAACCTCAACATTTTTATGATATAGTTCTGAATGGGAATAAACATTTTCTAAAAAGAACACAAAGTGATCAAATTAAGAAAAGATTACTTTATTCGAGTTTGACTAACTGGAAGCTTACAGTTTGCCCACTTATGTTATAATTTATCTATTTCTCAGCCAGCAGGGCAGAACAGATATTGATCTCAGTCTCTGACCAAGCACGATCTTCAGAAATGAAAAGGCAATAATAGAAAGAAATTTCTCTGACATCAAAACCAGAAGATGGAAGCTATTAACATAATCTCTCATTTTCTAGCTTTTATTCACCAAACAAGCCAACTCTCACTAGTCAAATTAATCCATCACCTAATATGCATTGTTGCAGCAAGAGAAGCATGGCAAGAACTCACTTTGTGGCACTCGCCATCACCAACTTACTCTCTGTCGCTAGCGTGCAGTGTGTGTACTCTGTAGTGCGAGTAGAGGGTGCCTGCTCTTAAACCCTACATGATTCCAATATACAAGAGCTTTGTAGTTCGATACGTTTGGAGATGTTCCCCGTGTACAGGATGTGCTGTTTGTTTTGAGCACGTGCAAAAGAAGCACTGTACTTTCTTTGTAAATCGAAGCCTGATATTAGGTGAAATGCTGGCCTAATTGCATTTTTCTTAATTAAATCGTAATGTTTTCAGCAAAACGAGTTGCATTGCCCCCAAAAAGTTACATTTTGTTTTATCCAAACTCCAAGTTGTGTACAGTAGTTGAGCCGCCGTTGCAACAATGCAAATGGCGTCATGGCGAAAATTTTGAAAACCTAAACAAACATGATGAGCACACTTTGTCCTGACTCAGGCACCCGCATTTAGTTTCACCCAATTTTGCTACCAGATGCTCAGACATTTCAGTGCAATTGACTAGTCCTGTTTGTTTCAGGTTATGACCAATTTTGAAGATTGGATTATGGGAGATTCAAAAGTTAGATGACTATCGAAGTCCGTAATCCAGAATTCATAAGAGCCCCACCATACTCATGCTTCCCCTCCACATTAGTAGAGCTCAGCTTCATTTGGCTGAACTGCACTCACTTGTAAGGAATCGGATGCTCGTAGCCTAAGAGGGAGAGGGGTGAATTAGGCAACTTAAAACCTTAACATATGGCTTCACTACTTTTGTATAAAGTAAACTAGATCAAATATATCTACATGTGCAATCTAAGGTTAATCTAGTGTGAAACCCTCATCCCAAAATAAGTTTTGCAACCTATAGTCAATCCTAGCATGATACTACTCTAGGAAAGTAAAGGCAAGCAAGGACTGCAAGAGAGAAATGCGGAAACGTAAAGAAGGATGAGAGAAAGCAAACTCTTGACACGCGATTTATCCCGTGGTAGCGGTAGGCACTAAGCCACCCCTAGTCCACGTTTTTGAAGCACTCACACAAGAGTATTGCTTCCCGGTCACCAAGTCTCTCCCAAGAGCACCACTTGACTCGCCACAAAGGCTCGCCACTAAGGCACTCGCCAAGCTCCCCCCTTGGTCACCTTGATGCCGCCTCCACTAAGGAGCTTCTCCACCAAGGAAGGGGGTCTCCACGTCCCCCGCACAAAGTGTCCTCACCAGTCCACACCAAGCCGGAGGGTCGAAGACGATTGCCGGTGAGCCACTTAGGCCCCAAGGCTTCTGGCGCACCTTGTACACCTTGATTCACTCAAGAATCACCTCACAAGGTTGGCACACCTTGCACTCACTCAGCTCTAAGCTAAGCCTAGCACTAAGCACACACACAAAGCATGTGCAAGTCTATGGATGAGCAATTTAGCACTTGGATGGATTGGAGATGATCTTCTAGGTGTCTTGCACTCCTCAGCACTTCCACACAATCCAGCAACCTCAAATGGGTGAGTGGAGGGGGTATAAATAGCCCAAGGCACTCAAGGAGCCGTTGGCTAACGGCTACTGAAAAAGGTAGCGTCGGATGAACCGATGCTATCTTTTCGATCGGTTCATCCGGTGCCCCTCACGTCACTTAGTGTTGAGGTTCTCTCGACACAACCGCTCGACGCTATACACCGGCGCAAGCGTCGGATCATCCGTCTTGAAGGACTTCTCGCCAAAACGTCTCTGTTGGTTTCTTCGAGACCGTCGGATAGACCGACGCTTTCTTTGACCCAAGGCGTCGGTTCATCCGATGCTGAAGAGTTTGTTTTGGCGCGTCTCTGTCTTGATTCAAACCAGGCATCGGATAGGCCGACGGTGTCCCTACTTAGTCGTATCATCATACATCTTCTCGCAGCTGCTCCTTCCAATCGTCCGACGCAACTAGAGAATTGACCGTCGGTTCATACGACGGTGCCAATTTCATTTGGCCTTCTGCGCAGTGTACCAAGTACTGCGACGCTCGCCTCTAGGGTACTGTCGATTCATCCGACGGTGCCATTTCCTTATTTTCTTACGTCTTTGACTTGTTTCTTTACTTCTTTGATTGTGGTTGCTTCCATGGGACCTAGATATGTCTACAAGGACATGCTAGACAATGTGATTAATCCCATTGCTTGTGTTAGCATGAATCACCAAAATCAACTCGAACAAATGGCAAATGAGACCATATTCGCTACAGCAATCCAGGGCCATAACTGATTCCACTGCCGAGAAATTCGGCCCATGTTTCAGGTTGTTTCAATTAGTTCCTTTCACAGCTGTTGCAGGATAGCTGCACCTCAAGAAACTGATCCAGGCCTGTTCACCGTCCGGCACTTAGTAGCCATATTCCCGTTCCCGTCCCCGGAACCGGAACGTTCCCGGAACAAGGAACAACACTTACGAAGGATTTTTACACTAAATTATTCCCGAACGTTCACGTTCCCGGTCCGGAACGAGGAACGTGGAATGCGTTCCCGGCTTCTAAGTTCCGGCAAGAGGCACTCATTGCGTCAGGTACTGCTCTCTGCTCTGGAACATGGATGTAGGACAGAACTTTACGCGTGCTGTTTCTTTCTTTCTGAAGTTAAATAATATGAGGAAAACTTTGTGACAACATTCTTCTCCCTTTTTATACATTCTTGATACAACTACAAACCCCTCTATCTACGACTGAAACTGATAAAAATAACTCGTTCTCACTCCATTGCCGCAGCTCGCCACTGCACCCAGCGGCCGGGCCGACGGCTTTGTCAATAGAACCGCACCTGCCCCCTCACAACCCTGAAAACCTGATTGAAACACGAATATCAAAGCAAAAAATTCGGAATGATGGTAGGATCTGAACCACAAGAATTACCTGCTAACAAGAGAATCCACGTCACCCCCAACAGAAACGCTAAACAGCTAAGTCAATAACAAACCAGTATACCTACCGATCGAAAGCACTGATGGACAAGCACAGTAGATTGGTACAGGGTGAGAGGCATCCACATGTTTATGCATCGACTAGGCTGCCACGTCTGGTACAAGTGAGATCGCTGTCCTAGCGTACACCTTGCACAGCACAGCACCGGTCAGTACCTCCAAGTTTCCAACTGTACACTACCCCAACTTTTCTCATCGACATGGACCATGCATGCAAATAAAGGTTACCACTCTTCCAAAATTCAGGAATATCACAAGCTTTAACATCCATATATATGATCAAGGATATAACTTCAGATCGCAAGGAGAACTACAAATAAACCCCATTCAGAGCTTAATTGGGATCCAATTTTCTAGAAATTGTTAGAGAAAACTCTATCAAATTTGTGCACTCCAAACGAGATTGCACGTATAGATGTGCTAATAAGCTGTTCTGATAACGAAATTGCACATAGTCTACCCTCTTATATTATTGGTTGTTTAATGGTGTTTGGTGTGTATGGACCGTTCATTGTCGATCCAACCGCTGAGCCATTTCCCAAACTTCTTCCCCAGTCAAAAGCAAAAATAAAAGGGACGACTCTATAGATCTCTAGCTTGCAGCTTAGCTTCTGAGCCAGAAGCCAAAGTGACAATCTGGCACCTCACTTTTTCGCGGCACCACGTCGCCCCTTATCCTTGAACTTTGTTGCTTGGTTCATGAATGGACGAAGGTCTTTGTATCTCCCTCTGAAATGTTGCGTTCATCTATCACTACAGTACTGCACTACTCTGAACTGTGAAAATGATCCAGCATCAGTTGTAGTATGAATGGAATAATGTGCTAGCCAACAAAATTTTAGTTAGAAACGTGTGTTGTCACTTTCCGATCAATGTCTAAGGCGGAACAAATTAATTAATGGATTCCTCCATTAATTTAGAATGATTAAATGCGAAACAAATTGAGCTTTTTGGTTTTGTTGGAACCTTACATGATATGAACAACCTCGACTCTGATATGATGGCAGCGAAAATTCTCACGTTCCAAATGAGTCCTTTGATATTGGCTATATGCAGAAGTGATACTGTGTCTATCTTGTGAAGCAAAGTAAAACTTGTTAGTGGATGTCTTGATGTACTGCAATATGAATTAGTGATTAAAGACACGTTTTTTCAGTCAGACATCCATGCCAATTTTTTTGTTCTTTCTTTGCTTTTAAATATTTATTTATAGATATTTCTTTGCTTTTCTTTGAATTGTTTTTTAAAACATGCATAGCATGTTTTTCATTAAAAAGAATAGAAGTCTGAGATACAGCGAGTCACCGAACAAAAACAAAATAAATAAACGACAATACAGCGGGACCCAAAGCCCCAAAAAGAGGAAGACTAAAGCCTAGGACGACCCAAGGAACGATTAATCTCGACGAACTCTGGCGACCCCACCGTCGTCGCGCCTCCTCAAGGATAAGCGGCGCGAGAATCACCGGCTGCAACGCCACCTTGTCATGGACATGCCGATTCATTTCCTACCACAATGACCAAATTACCAGAAGGGCTATGGAGTCGAAACCTTTACGTTGGACTTTGGGAACCCGCTTTCTAGCCTTCAACCACCAATCGGAAAAGACTCTTCATCTTGTGGCGTTTAGGCCTTCTAATTACTTTAGGAACGTGTATGTGGCCCTCAAGTCAAACTCAATCAGCTGATAACAAGTGTAGAAAACTTCCTGTACCAATGTAAAACACATATTTTGACATGAGAAATCTTTAAAAGTAAATTTTGGCATTCTTACAAGATTGTCATTTGCTAAATTAACATAATCTTAATATCCATGTGAATATGAACCTAATTTCTTTACATTAAACATATACGCATATAATTGGACGTAACTTATTTTTTGTCCAAAACTTGCATAGTTTGATCTTATGTAAAAAAAACAAATTACACCTAAATTAGCAGGAAGTATACTTTGTGCTCTAAAAAACAAAATACACCTCAAGGATAGCTAAGCACAACTAGCAGGGGAAAAAAGATAGACTAAAGTATAGCTGGGCAACTGTTCTGTAGTTGGCGTCAATTTGATTTTCGTGATCCTGCTGGTAGTAATTCTTCCTCTAGGGATATTGTTGTCCGGTTCAGATTAAACTTACCGATGCACAAGCAGTGCATGCATGGCTGCAGAAAACGCCAGGCCAGGCTCACTTTGTCTCTGCCGTCGATACGTACAGCTGCACCTGCGTTGGGACAGCTAGCTTTATTTGTACTCCCTCCGTCCCATAATAAGTGTAATTCTAGTTTTTTAGGATAGATTAGTGGTGGAATGAAAAGACTCTAATACCCTTGTTTGTTTGCCAAATGCAGTAAATTTTGCCATGCAAATCAGATCTGACCACTTAATTTAGAAGGTAATTAGATCTATTTTTTAGGATTACATTCTTTGTGGGATTTTTTTCAAAAGTTAGGATTGCACTTATTATGGGACGGAGGGAGTAGGTCTGAGTCTGACCGGCTAACTTCTACTGCTTGCATTTTAGCTAGTAAGTGCTCACGAGAGATCATCCGCGTCCAGTCTCTGCCGTCTAAAGATCTGTTTATACTTCTACAATATTCTATTTACTCCTCATCAAAACATGATTCTATTCCAAATCTAATTAAGGATTAAAATTGTCACACAAGGAAACATATATATAGCTTGGGATCCGGCAAGAAACCAACACACTGCCTGTTTTCTAGTGAGATCTGCAACATTAAAACATGCATACTCCCTCTGTACCTATAAAGCAAGTCATTTTGGACAAGATTTCAATCAAATATTGAGAATATAAATCATGAATAACTTTTAAGTTGTTGAGTTTGAAAATGTCAAAATCACATGAATAGATTTGTCTTGCAAAATACTTTCATAAAAGTATATATATGCCAATTTTTAATAAATATTTTTATAAAAAATAAGAAGCCAAAGTTATACTTTGGAGACTATTTCACTGTCCTAAATGACTTGCTTTATGAGTAAGGAGGGAGTATATAATAAAACTATCATGAATGAAGAATATAGTATGGAAATAAATCATGCATAATAATGCATGTAATCTTTGTGTTGCTTGTCATGGGGCAAACAAAAATAAGGCGCTGTTATTTAGAGCATTGGCTTTATGTAGGATCTTTAACACCAAATGTTGTTGTCGTAGAATCTGCAACATGTGGGAACGTGTTGAAGGAAATGAGTAGAAAAGGTCATGCACTCTAGCGTTCATATTCAAAGGGAGGCAAACCTTGTCCGGTCACTTACGTGCGACGTACAGGTGACGCAGATTTTTGTTGCCTTGTATTCAGCTTGACTGTTTCTTGTTGCTGGTAAATGAACGAAAAAGTTCTTGGTGCTAAAAAATAAAGATTAGTAATATAATCCATCTTATTATTAGGAAGTGCTAGTTCATGAAAATTAAAGTAAAGAAATAACAGAACATTTTTGGAATCCATACGCATGTAAACGTTCCTCCTAGGCCCAAATTAAAGGGTACACCTAAGTATTCTCTACTAGTACCTCCTTACTGCTGGATGATCTTCTTAACCATACCCTAACTAGCTAGTAATATAAAGATTGTGCAATGCAACCAAAATGAAACTACGGAGATTAATTAATGGTACAAATTATATAACTCATGAAATTATTTTGCAGTTTTCTTTGGCATTGGACAATGTAATCTCTATAATTCGAAAGCGCAGCCAAAAGCTGCCAAGTTATAGTGCCACATCAAGTCTATCCTGATAACCATTGGATTCAACTTCAACCGTTCAGATTATTTCAAAGGCAACTCTAACTAACTTGTGAAATTCAAGACCTTTCCAGAGTGCCCAAGCCCATCTAGACTCTATTGACTTCAGCCAAACAACAGTATGAGAACTATCGCGTGACTTCGTAACTCTCGCAACTCAGCCGGCGCCCGCATAGAAAAAAAAATAAAAGGCAGCCTCCTCGTCTTCTCCCGTTCCCCGTCCCCTCCATCGGAAAAAAAATCCCCCTCTGCAGCAACCATCGACGAAACCAAGAAGAAAAAAAAAGGTTAGCTCCACATCCTCCCATTTGATCTTCTCCATTACAGCTTCTCCCTGCTGTGTTTGTTTTGTGGTCATCGATTCCCTATCTGGTGCCCAGCAATACAGCTTGTGCTTCCCCCGGCGAACAACTTCTCGCCGCGGCAAGCACGGGCACGCGGCTGGCCTCCACCTAACGCCCCCTTACTTAGATCCTCCTATACACTATTCAACGAAGTGGACGGAACTAGATTCGTACCCGCATTATATCATAGGTTCCAGTGGTTGATAAAGAAGCAAATATAACTAGGGTACACTAAAACGACATGTATGCAAGAAAAAAAAGTAATAGGTTACCACTCTCAGGATGAATTTGGAGAAGATTTTTGTATCCATCTGTTACCTTTTTCACCTTGCATTACCACATACCTGCGATAAGAAAAAGCCATATGCCAATGTTCAGTGAAACATTCATATGAGCATACGTAGAACAGGTCAACTGCTGCCAATGATAATTTCAAAAAACTGCTGCCAATGTAAAAGGCCCACAGTCTTCAACAGATCATTGTTTGACTCATATTTACAATTAGTTTCTGAAATCATGATTTTCCTGCAATCCAATTATTCAAACCATAGCACAACCATTCTCATACCAATCTCAATTTGTTTAGTACAGTCTACAGCTTTCAGATTTTGAATGCCATGGTAACTTGTTATATTTAATACTCGATGTAATGAACATAGCACAACCTACATTGACCTGGCTATATTTTTATTTACAATAGTTCTTTTACAATCATTTTGAAATAAGCCTTTTGGAATTATGAATTTCTGTTCATTTTTTAAATATTTTAGCTTGTTGTAACACTTGTGGTTCGAAAGAAAAAATAAAAAGTAGAACCTTTGACTGGTAAATTTGTACAAGTGTGGCAATATGTCAATATCTAATCTTAATGTGCTCATATCGATAGATCAGGAAATCAATTTATTTTGCCGGTTACTGACAGCTTGTATCTTAATTATGATGGTTAATTGGAGCAGTGTATTGCTGAAAATTAAGCTATCTGTTCATAATTTCATATTGACACCAAAACCTGAAACCAACATAAATGGGTAAATCGGCAGCAAAGTCTGGATACACGTTGTGCACATAAGCAGAATGGACTAATCATAGATCTCCATCTGAAAAAAATTGGCCTATAAATCTTAATGCATGTTCTTAGCATAAATAGTCTTTCATTTTCAGATAGTGGCTCCAAATTGTGGCAGGTGGTGTTTCTAATAAAATATTATATGCTACTTACCACTGATGGGCTATCTGTTGCTGCACATATGACATTGCTGTTTGATTTCCCAAGCTTTCCTTGTTGTCTTGGATGTGTTTTGGGGGAATTTAAATGATTTTGAGCATGCTTATTGTCTACATTTGCATCTTCTTGGATAGTATATGTAGTGATCTTAGACCTCCTCGATCCTCAGTGCTATCTAGCTATGGCACACTCGTGAAACCTTATACAATTTTCTATCATTTGACAAGCTGCAAGGTTCACATGGATATACACGATAGAAAGATTATAATCTTGCAGATAGTTTTGAAGAACATCTATCAAAAAATAATAATCTGTAAATGTAGTATAAATAATTATGCCGCCCTAAATTCTGCAGCTTCTGCAACTATTCAGAAATCTTAAGTTGGTTTAAATACTCACTAAGTAAAATTTGGTACAAGTTTAGTTTTCTATGACACTAGATAGAAATACCGTGGTTATAATTCTTTTTTGAAATACAAGCTCTTGCAACAACCTGCATATTATATTTGCAAATATGATCGCTGACTGTAAACATATTTAGTTCCTCTACCACTTAATCCTGAAGGCTTGACTTCCATTTCCTTATATAAAACTGTTGTTGTAATGTAATGAACAAAAAATAATAAACTTAAATGAAATGGTGTGCTCATAATTTTCTAATAATAATATCACACATGTTGCAGAAACACAACTTCTGGACAAATACAAGGCCGAAACGTTGAGTAAAAGGTAAATGTCTTCATCAAATTAATACTATTTTTAAAAATTTTCATGTCTCCTTTACATTGTTCTTCACCAAACTATTTATAGATCCTTACCTTTGTATTTTCGTACTGATTTAAATACATAACCATATTCTATACAACCATCTAACTTTATTATGTTCCTTCTACTTATATCATTTGCCATGTTTTATTTTAGAAATATAAACATGGTACGCACAAAAAGGAAAGCTCCTAATATACCAGATGATAATGTCCAGATAAGCCCTAAAAAAAGCAGGATCAATAGAAGACAAAAAATGTCAAACACCAACAAAAGAAAGAGGCTAAATATTGCGTCACAATCAGAAAATAAATCAAAAAAACAATGCATAAACATTGATGTTGTTCATGCTTACTTGTCATTAAATCATGGCATGGTTTCATATACAGTAGATTATATTCAACATCTGAAAGATACATATGAGCAGAGATCATATATAGGAAAACCTGAATATATTTGTAAATATTGCAATGCATTCTTCTGGTTTGATGAAAGAAATATTACTGATTCAAGAAAAATGAAGCAAATAATGTACTCGAACTGTTGCAAACATGGACAGATCAAAATACCGTCTTTTAAAGAACCACCTGAATTTTTATTCAGACTAATAAACAATAAGCATGAACAACTATCAAAGCATTTTCTTGCAAAGATAAGACAGTACAATAGCCTATTTGCATTCACATCAATGGGTGGTAATATTGATAAAGACATTAATAGTGGGGAAGGTCCATACGTGTTTCGCATCAATGGACAAGTACATCATCGAATAGGATCTCTACTACCTTTACCCCATCAAATTCCAAAATTTGCTGAACTATATATATTTGATACACAAAATGAAATCCAAAATAGAATACGGGCACTTCAAAAACAAGACCCTGGTGAAAGTGATTTAAACGTAGAAATCATCAACCAACTTAAAGAAATGCTTGATAACAGCAACCCGTTAGTTAAAATATTTCGCCATGCTCAAGATCTTCTTGAGAAACACAATGGTGTTGATATTAGTATTCGTATTATAGGAGCCGACAAAGGAGATCGAGTTCAATATGAAATGCCGCATAGTGAAGACCTAGCAATCCTAATAGTTGGCGATGTAAGTCTCGAACAATACAAGAGAGACATTATAGTTAGTAGTAAACAAAAAGGATTGCAACGTATATCAATATTTCATCCTGCTTATATGCCTCTACAATATCCATTATTGTTTCCATATGGTGAGAGAGGATTCCAACTAGGTATACCATATTATACAACTAAAAATGAAAACGAAAGAAAAAGAAAAAGAAGTACAATAACATTACATGAATTTTACAAATATCACATGCATTTCCGACCTAATCAACCAAATCCATATTTATGTTATGGTCGACTATCAAAGCAAGCTATTGTAGACGCTCATGCAATGGAGGATGAAGATAGACTCGGATATATTGCTAGAAATCAAGATAAATTAAGAGCTGACTATCTTCAAGGTGTATTCGATGCTGTAGAAAAAGGATTAAATGAAGGAAACCAAATTGGAAAACGAGTACTATTATCATCAAGTCATGTTGGCTCAAGGCGTTACGTAATACAAAATTACCATGATGGTATCGCTATATGTCGTGTGTATGGACCACCTGATCTATTCATAACATTTACTTGTAATCCAAAATGGCGTGAAATAATTTTAAGTATCCTAGAAGGTGAACAACCAAATGATAGACCTGACATTATAGTACGTGTATTCCACATAAAACTAGAGCAATTGCTTCAAGATATTTGCTCTGGTACAATTTTTGGTCCAACATTGGCTCTTCTATACTCTATAGAATTCCAAAAAAGGGGCCTACCACATGTGCATATCTTGGTCTGGCTAGATAAAAATGGAAATGAAATAACACCTGAAATGATAGATAAGTGGATATCGGCAGAGATACCACATCCATCTGATGATCCTTTAGGATACATTCTTATATCAGAACATATGATGCATGGACCTTGTGGAATACCAAATGAAAATTGCCCATGCATGAAAAAAGGAAGATGTTCAAAGTTTTTTCCCAAGCAATTCCAAAATGAAACTAATTTTACTGACAATGGTTTCACACAATACCGCAGAAGAGATACTAATATTTACATACGTAGAGATAATAGTAACTTGGATAATAGATGGGTTGTACCTCATAATTTACAGCTTCTAAAGAAATACCAAGCTCATATTAATGTTGAGGATGTAAACAAAAGTAAATTACTAAAATACTTATGCAAATACGTAAACAAAGGACCTGATAAAGCAAAAGCAATATTTGAACGTATCAAAAAAAATGTAGATCCACCGACAAATGATGAAACCAAGGATATAGACGAAATAAAAGAATATTTAGATTGCAGATATATTTGTGAACAAGATGCAATTTGGAGATTGCTTGGATTTGACATACACTATCATTGGCCACTAGTAGAAAGACTTCCTGTTCATCTACCTTTTATGAACATAATAACATTGCAAAAAAAATGCCAAGCTAAAAGCAATTATTAATGATCCTAAAAATCAAAAAACAATGCTTACTGAATGGTTTGAAACCAATAAAAGCAGTGAAGAAGCTAGGGACCTTACATATTGTGATTTCCCATTAAAATGGATATGGGATAAAAAAATAAAAAATGGGTCAAAAGAAAACATGGATTTAAAATTGGACGTTTGTATTACGCAAACCCAGCAGAAGGTGAGCGATTCTACCTTCGTATGCTACTCATGATAGTTAAAGGAGCAACAAGTTATGAAGACATCAGAACATACAATGGTACTATATACCAAACTTTTAAAGAAGCTTGTACAGCAAGGGGTCTACTAAGTGATGATAATGAATGGTATAAAGCTTTTGATGAAGCGGTGATCTGGGCAACAGCATCACAACTAAGATATCTATTTGTAACTATGCTTGTATTTTGCAATTTGCAAGATGAAAGAAAGTTCTATGATAGAAATTGGAGAAAAATGATTGATGATATCGAAAATCAATTAATTATCAAACACTATCCAATCAAATACTATCCAAATGATATAGAATTACAAGATCTACTGCTTCTAGAACTTGAAGAAATTTTGAGCAAAAATGGCATAAGTATAAATAATTATAACCTACCTCAAAGAACCCCACGATGTTTTATAGGAAAAAACAACCGTTTCATAGATGAAGAACTCAGCTATAATTCAGATTACCTAGAAGAACAAGCTAATAAAATGCACCTTCAATTAAATGATGAGCAACGACATGCTTTCCATGAGATAATAGATAGTGTACTAAGTAACAAACCAAATTTTTTCTTCATATGTGGTCATGGAGGAACAGGGAAAACATTTTTATGGAATACGATTGTATCATATTTACGGGCACGACACAAGATAGTATTGACAGTTGCATCATCAGGTGTAGCCTCGCTACTGCTTCCAAATGGAAGAACAGCTCATTCAAGATTTAAGATTCCATTAGACATTGACGAATTATCTTTTTGTGATATAAAAAGAGGAACATATTTGGCTGAGCTACTCATGGAAACTAACTTAATAATCTAGGATGAAGCAATAATGATAAATCAACAATGCTTTGAGGCACTAGATAGAACACTAAAAGATATAATTTCTGAGGTAGATGTGAAAGCATCTAATATACCATTTGGAGGAAAAGTTGTTGTCCTAAGCGGAGATCCTAAGCAAATTCTTCCGGTTGTTGAAAATGCATCAAAAACACAGATTATAAATGCTTCGATATGTAAATCATATCTCTGGGATGACGTAAAGAAATTAAAACTGCATAAAAACATGCGCTTACAAAAAGTAAAACCAAACGGCTTTGAATATGAACAATTAGATACATTTAGCAATTGGATCCTAGATATTGGATATGGTCGAACTAAATGCAATGATGGACATGATGAAGAAAATGACAAAGATAATTCTATAGTTGAAATACCAGAAGATTTATTACTCAACACAACAGGAAACAAGATAGATAGATTGGTTCAGTTTGTATTTCCAGATTTTCAGAACAAATACAATGATTCAGACTACCTTAAGGAAAGAGCTATCCTATCAACTACAAATGATATTGTTGACGAAATAAATGATTATATACTCAACTTAGTACCAAATTTAGAGAAAGAATATGTAAGTGCTGACAGTATATCAAACTGTGTTGATAATTGTAATGATGCTGACATATTATATCCAGTTGAATATTTAAATACATTGAATGCAAATAATTTCCCTTCTCATAAATTAAAGCTCAAGATTGGCACACCAATAATGTTACTAAGAAATCTCAATCAAAGCTTAGGGCTCTGCAATGGTACAAGGTTGATAATCACCAATTTAGCGAATAATGTCATTCAAGCTATTATCATAACTGATACACACATAGGAGAAGTAACATATATACCTAGAATAAATCTAACAACACGTGGAAATCGCTGGCCATTTACTTTATGTCGAAGACAATTTCCTATAAAAGTTTGTTATTGCATGACTATAAACAAGAGTCAGGGTCAAACCTTATCAAGGGTAGGAATATACTTAAGAAAACCTGTTTTCACACATGGTCAACTCTACGTTGCAGTTTCTAGAGTTACAAATAGAAATGGCCTCAAAATATTAATAGAAAATCAGGATGGCACATGTGGCACAAAAACTATGAATATTGTATACAAAGAAATAATACAAATGGTTTGACTTTACATTTTCTTTTATATTGCAGATGCAGGGAAATCTTGTTCTACTATCTGAGCTCCAACCAAAAGGATTGAACTATGTGATCCATGTGCGTGTATCAAGAATGTGGGAACACACTGGTGGCAATGAAAAAAATGATATCAAGCATCTTGACCTTGTTCTGATTGATCAAAAGGTACGCATACACAGAACTTCTATTTCCTAAAAACAAATCAAATTACTTTAAAAATACTAATCATTTATCTTCTCACTACAAAAGGGTAATGCAATTTATGCTGAAATCCCACCAAATGCCATCCCTATTTGCAAACCTCATCTTGAAGAAGGCAAGATAGTCTACATGGGCAAAATAACAGTGGAGAGAGCCAAACAATACTTCAAGGTTGTCAATCACCCTTGCATGATCAGATTAAATAAATTTACGCTCATCAGGGAGGCAAACAATTATCCTGAGAACTTTCCAAAGTATACATTCTCACTGACTCCTTTTACCAATCTGCCTCAATACTTGAGCAGCAAGGAAAAATTCCTTGGTATGAAACATTTACTCACAAACTAAAACTATTCATTTCACATTACTGTTTTTTACATATGTAAATAACTAATTAGTTTTATGTTCCAGATGTCATCAGAAAGATTGTAGCTGTTTCAAATGCAGCAAATGTTTATTCATCCTCTGGGGATTTAATAACAAGAAGAGTAATCACGCTTCAAGACCTGAGGTAATATTAGTTGTAAATATTACATTATATACTATTATATATTCCTTCTAGCATTATATTGTACTTGCTACCTGCATTTTGTTTATTTTTGGATGTCAGCTGAACATCAATTAATAGAAAAAGCTGTTATGCTTTCAAACTTTAACCTAAGGTTACAATCTGCTTTCATCTTTGTTTGTAATTGAACCTAAGGTTACTATGAAGCAATGCTAAGATGATTTTACTTGAAATTTCATTTAAGTAACATTAAAAGAATGGGCCAAACACCACATACTTTTCAATTTGTTTCTGAATTTCTAGGCCGAAGGAAATGGTTAACTGCTGCACTTATTTACAGATTATACGATTATTCAACATTAGAACAACATATTTAGCACATAGCTTTTGTGTCATGCCAATTCATTGATACCATACAGAGTCACATAATATAATTTAAGTACAAACTGTGTTATGGTACTTGTAAAAAAATTATTTCTAACATCATAACACTATTCTTTCACTATAGTGGAAACATAATCGATGTATCACTTGGTGGCAAAAGAGCTTTAGAATTTGAGGGAGACGAAGTACTGCGAGTTGGACAGAAAAATCATGTCATAGCGATCTTTGTCGGCACTTTAATGAAAGCATACAAAGAAGGCATGCAGTTTCTAAGTGGAACATCAGCATGCCGTTGGTATATCAATGAAAATGATATTCCTGAGATCAAAGCTTTCCAAAGCAGGTACATTACAAACAGTAACTATTCTACTAAGATCTTACACATCTCATGCATATAAAAAGTTTCTAATTCAAATACTTCTTTGCTAGATTACCAAATATAGTCTTCCAGCTATAACTCAGCCAATTCAGGAGTTGCTCTTACAAAATGAGGATGCCACCAAGCAAAGTTTTGAAAAGAAGACACTACTGCAACTAAAAGACATAGATCCGTTCACTGAAAAGGTAGGTGAATTTTTATTGCTATACAAGTATACCTTCTTCATTAATCATTACTCAATGAAATTTTATTAAAAAATTATGTTCTCAAATGATGAAATCTGTAGGATAAGAAATATGAGTGCACTGTTACAATTATCGGTGTCAGAGAAAAAAAGCCATGGTGCTATCGTGCTTGCACAATTGATAATCACAACATCAGGATTGAGGAAAATGCGTTTACATGCACCAAACAAGCCTGCACAAATACAAAATTTGACTGGAAGTAAGCAACTAATATTTTCTCATTCATAGTAAAATCTAATTATATAACCAGCAGTATATAACTCCAGTGTACATAACTTCTTTTAGGTACAAGATACCATTCATAGCAACTGATGGAACATACACTCTTGAGTTCATGGTTTTTGACAAGAGAGGAACAGAATTGCTTGGCAAAAATGCAGAGATTCTCCGAAAGCAGTATGACTTCATGCAGACTCCTCCCGAAGTGCTCGCATATGTAGGGCATAAATTCACTTTTATAGTCAAAGTCTTGTACAAAAGCATAGATGCACCTGAACCTTCATTCGAAGTTGTCCTCATCAAAGAGAAATTTGGAAAAGAACCATTCTTTCATAAGCCTGAATCATGCCAACTGTTATCAATTGGTTCCAGCTCAAGTGCATCTGCAACATATGAAAATTTACCACCGCTTGTTCCTATAGGATCCAAAAAGATGCAGCATCAGGTACAGGTCTCAAACATTCACATTTCTAACAATTTCTGTTCTATCTGCCTCAAATTATCATATACACTTACTTTGAACATCAACATCGATTACGCAACCCACTCTGAAGCGAAAACATGGACCTCGATGAGGAATCTGGCTCCAACAAACAGGTATAATTTTTTTTACATGTTTATATCTACAACAATTTTATTTCAGTGCATAATTCAAATAAGAAAATGTTTCGGTATGAAAAAACTAGGAATTTGAAGAAGACACTCCTAGGTCAAAAAAGCTGCGGTCACAGTAAAAGACCAACAAGCAAGGTAACAACTATAACCATATTTTTTAATAAGCTAAATCCTTGCAATACATCTATTTATCTTGAGAATAAAACTACTGTTCTTTTACAGATCACTCTTTTGTTGTCTACAGAAACCCTTTTGCAAAAGTATATACTGCAGATTGCTTACATAAAAGCTTTTGGAATTTTGGAAGGACTCATCTTTTGTGATGTGCATATCCTGCATGACTATCAACTTTGGAGTTTTGGAAAAGGTTCATCTTTTGTCACATGTGTATCCTGCACAACTATCATCTTTTGTATTGACTACAAGGTAAGTATGAACATCAAATCATATCTATTAAACTCATGTACATGTTGATAATTTTTCATGGTTCTATAATAATTAACAAGCATCTACACAAAGATATAAATAACAACATACCTTCAGTTGTATACACTTTCCTTCAAACCTCTAACAACTTCATATGAATAACAATACAGGACATGAGATAGCCTACTTTTGGAAAAAAAATACCTTCTCCAGACACTTGAGGATACCATGGATTTCCATCAATATGAAGAAATACTAGCAGCTTACAAAAAACAGGTCCGCTTCACTGAAGTCCTTACATTAAATTGAATGTACAAGGATTTCCAAGTACTCTGATCTGAATAAACTCTATACTTGGTCTTGCAGGGTGATGAATTATGGATGGACATCTCACTCCACAAAGCCATTAGCCTAGCCTACCCTGTTGTTATTACCCTTAGCCTCCGCATGCTAACTGTTCAATTAGTGGTTACAAATATTTGCACTAAATCAGTTTGGTCGTGTACTACATAAACACTGAACCATTACTGGAATTTCAATCTGCAGTATATACTTGCCTCAAGATGTTTATGCTAATTCTCAAATCTCATTAGAATCCTTGCTGCAATATATTTTTTTATAAAGCAGCCGTACATCAAATGTTTCAGACATACCGGACAGAACAAACAAACATTTTGGAAAAAAGATCGCATCGACACCAACAACCGTTCCTAAACATGATACACTCCTAAACATGATACACTGGTTCCCTAAGCCAACATCTCCTAACCGCGCGGCAACGGCCGCGCGCTAATTTCTAGTGTGAGTGTAAAGTTACTACTAGTACTGTAGTAGTATAGTAAACTATGCACCGGACAATCCTTTCCAAACATCAAGGCATGCACTAGTATAGCTGCGTGCTGCCATGCGTGATAAAAGGGAATGTTTGTCACAAAAAAAGTGATCAGGGGGTACGGGGGATACCTGACAAGAAGACGTAGCTTCGGGATCCTATATATCCGAGTAGCAGTACACATATGACACTGGGAGAAAAATGCCATGAACCACAGACAAGCAATCAACAGTATTGTATATAGCAGGTTTTAATTCAGTGTGTTTAATTTCCTCCTCGATCAATTGTCCGTATTATTATTAGATCCAATGATCCAAAACATAAATAATACAAATAAACAAAGTTACATAGCATGTAGTGGCCCTGAATAATTAGCCACAGCTGAGAAAATGTAAAATAATTATAAAAAACTCACTCTTATAGCAAATCCTGGTACTAATTAATTACTGGGCTAGCGAGAGTTTTCGCTCATTATTTTATTTGCCTTGGGCATGTCATCACTCTATCTCTCTCTTGGTGATCTCTCTTCTTCCTCCTCAACACAAATTCATATCAACGAAGAAAACACAATAAAAATGTAATAGCTAGGGGCAGGGGTGTACTTAGTTGCAAATCAGGTCGCATTACTCATCAGTGGCTACTAGCTAGTGATTGATCTCTCGGCTGCTAGTAGAAGCTATAGCTAGCTACCTAGCTGCGGACGAGCCCACAGGACAGGGTCATGAGCAGCATGGCTGCGTCCGTGACCTCGTCGACGGCGGGGAAAGCGTGCAACGATGGTGCCGCTGGAGGAGGAGGAGGACAGGCGGCGGTCTTGCTCTGCAGACTCGTCGCCGCCACAGCAGCAACCTTGTCGTCACTGGTGGAGACGTGATCCTGATCCTTGGTCGTCGGAGCCTCAGCGACGACTGCTGTTGGCGTAGCCTTGGCTGCCGTGACGGCTTGATCGACGGCGGCTACCATCTTGCACCGTTTCTTGAACGGCAGCGACCGGTCGACGTCTGCCCTCTTCTCCTTCTTGGACGCCTTTGTTGCCTGTGCGGCGACGCTTGCAGCTTGTGGAGTGCCTCCGTTGCTGGCAGCAGCAGCCGCCGCCGCCGCCGCCATCACCCGCCGAGCCTTCCTTTGCCTTATGCCGCATGCGTTGCAAAGAGACTGTAGCATGCAAAAGGCACAACACACACATAAACAAGAGGAATATGCTGTGTGCTGTGGTACTATAGGTTGCAAGTGTGTGTAACAACATGTGGTACGGTGTGTGAAGCCTCAAAACTCAAGCACACACACAGATCAGATGAGGGCTTTGCACAATTGGTAATTCTCACCTTGGGGCCACAAGGACCACTCCTCCACAAGGGGGTCTTGGTGGTGTTGCAGTCGGAGCACACTCTAACGACACCCATAGCCTGCTGCTGTTGCTGCTGGCCCTCATCTTGGTGCGCTTGTGCTCTTCTCCTTGGCTTTCTTGCCGTTCCACCCTCGGGATACTCACTCGTCGCCTTCCTCATGATCTTCATCTTCGCTGCAGCCGGTGGTGCCGCCACTGCCCAGCCGTCAGCACGCTGCTTGTTCTCGATATCGTATGGATCATATGCGGCGGCGGACCGCTGGATCATGTCACCATCGATGCTTGGAATAGTCGGCTGGAACAGCACTGGCCTAGGGAAGATGTCTGATCCGCTCAGCACCATGCGATCTGTGAACTACAAGCGAGAACGAAGGAAAATTAATATTAATTAAACATGGTAAGTAGCTGTAAGATTAAAACAGAAGCATGCGCGCATATATAAGGTTTCCTTGGAGGATATACATATATGCATCTATCTATATATACTAAAAGTTGTGATCCCCTAACCTGTTGAGTAGATTCAGCCAAAACTTGCTGCCTCAAGTGCTGATCTCCATAGCTGCTGCTTTGCCCTTGCTGGAGCTGATCCATGGGGTTGGTGATCATGAAAGGGAACAGGATAGGAGGGTCCTTTGAGACGTGGAAGGCCGGGAAGAGTCCTTGATCCTGCGGCTCTCCCTCCATTAGAGGGAGAGTAGACAGTTGGCTCATGTAGATGGTAGACATGTGAGAAGAGAGAGGGAGGAGCTAGAGAGAGATCTAGCTAGGGAGACGGGGGAAGACGAAAGAGATCAGGGATAGATGCATATAAGCTGCAGGGAGATGGACAGGAGATCTGCAGTTAGAGGGGCAATTTACAAGGGCCCAGGAGGGTGATCATGGACAGCGTGGAGACGGGCCTGTCCTTTTTATAAAGAGATGCAGGAGACAAAGAGCTGCTACCAGTCTCTCTCTAGATAGGGCCCTAGGGATTTAGAAAGATGTCATGTGTGATCCCTTTCCTAGAGTGAGATATAGAGAGGTGGCCACGCACAGGCAGGCACGCCGGCACAGGGGGGTGAGGAACAAAGGGAAACAGTGGGACAAACACGTTATGCACTGTGAGTGCAAAACATTCATTCCCAGATCGACCAGAATATATGCAACTATAAAATCTGATGCAACTCCATCATAATATATGTACCACAAATCAAATGGAAATTTAATTTCACTAGACAAAACATGTACACCATACAATGGAATTTAAACAATACTATCTCAGTGGTTTTTTAGTGTAACTCAGAATTTAAAATTGCGTGTACATAGAGTAGATAAATAATTGCTCCGCGGACAGCCGACCGGATCACACTCTGCCATGACGTGACTTCGACCCGGCCACACATGCGCTCGCGTGGACGAGATAAAAGCAGCATCTAGGGAGGCAAGGCAACGTCAAGATCGTAGTCATCCAGGGCAGTTCCACCCCTCACCAGCATCCTCAGTCTTTCAGTCTGTCTTACTAGTGTTTAGTTCTTATTAGGGTGAAAATATTGGGATGTCACAAAATATTTCATGGAATGTCGGTGAAGGGTGTTCAGATACTAATAAAAAATTTAATTATAGAACTTGATTGAAAACCGTGAGACAGATTTATTAAAGCCAATTAATCTGTCATTAACACATGTTTACACATTGTCAAATCATGGATTAATTACATTGTCAAATCATGGATTAATTAGGATAAAAAAATTCATCTGTCAAATCATGGATTAATTACGATAAAAAAATCGTCTGGCAAAGTTGTTATAATCTGAGCAAGTAGTTATTTTTTCATCTATATTTAATACTACATATATACATGTGTCCAAAGTCCAAACATCTAATGTGATGGGTGAAAAGTTTTTTTTTTGAGTAACTTAACACCCCCTAAACAAAGAACTGGTATCGTCCCATCCCGTGAAGGACCAACCCATCCAAAAATAGGATGGCATCACATCTTGTACTCAAATCAAACACATGCTAAGCTCTTCTTTATTTGGTATAAAATTCATCGTCAAGATCTTAAATACTTAAACACTAGGAAAACAATGATGGGGGAATTAGAGTGAAGTTGTCGCAGGCGTGCTAGAAAGCCAATTTACGGCTAGCACAAAGTAGTCTCAACACACATAGGCAGGCTAGAACCCTTTGGAGCTTTTGAGCAGGTTATTTCTCTTGTTTGAGGTTAAGTACTTTTCTTAGCCTAAATTATTGGATCCATTAGCTGTGTCCCCCGCCCCTACTGTTACTTGCAACTAACTTCTAATTTGCGCTAGGTAATAAATCTAAAGATTCTATATTAGCCAGTGCACTTTATACATTTGACGACAGGTTTTTGCTGCTTGTAACATATTATCTTCAGGGCCATATCAAATGGCCCACTTTGCAAACAAAATCACACCTTCATTGCAAAGCTGAACAAGAAAAAATGACTCTTGTAATTCTTGATTCTACATTTTTAGCTTGTGGGTACACTGGGCTACGTGGAAGCAGTCACCATGTACTTATGGCTTATAATAATATGTAGCATTCTCTTTCATTTGGGTAATAAAGTTAAATATATATAGCTAGCATATCTTCAGTTGCGAGCTCTTGTTTGTATAATTAATTCAATTGTATTTTTATCCCTGCAACAGTTAGCCGTCAAATGATAGTTCGTTGACTGAAATTCTCTTGTCCTCTTATGGGAAAAGTGATCTCAGGTCTTTGTATTTTTGTACGTGCTGCTACATAACTTTCACGCAATCTATTAGGTTCCTACTGATGAACATATATCCCCATAGTGATGTTTTATTCATTTTTAAATGAAAAGAAACAGGCTATTATGAATTACATTTACATATCATTCCCATATAATAAGAAGCTAGTTTATAAGCAATCATTGTACGTCTCTAGTAGGTCACCGGTGCCATGACATGGTCACATCTAGGGCTAGATAACTAACTCTCACGTGACATCGTCCATCGATATTCACCTAGCCTCTCAATCAGGTACATGCACGTACGTTCCCATACTGTAGTATATACGACAGATCGGTTGGACAAAAGCTGGAGTGCTGCAGAGAGAGGGAGGCCTTTAATTTGTAGTAGATCCGAGTGATTTCAGCAGCTGGATCATGGATAGAGCAGGATAGGTCTCACTGAGGCTAATAAGGCACTCTCTCTCTCTTACAGTCACACCCGCGCGCACACGCACCTTCTCTTTTTTTCTTTCAAAGTAGAGACAAATCAGCATTAAAGACATGTGCAGGCAATGAGATACTTCCTGCGCCTTGGGACCCATGCAAGCATGGCTTTTGGATCTAGCTGTTGGAAATACTAGAAACGTGATCTTCTCTGTTAACTACCATGTCCACGTCCGGATCAACGCCAACGTCCAGAAGTGAGGCGTTCATTGGCGAAAAAATTTCAAGTTGCCGATCAAGAACATCCAAACTAGATCCGGTGGGGGTGAAGAACCCCACAATTTTTCTTTAAGAATAAGTAATCTTCTCCGGGTCTAAAAAAACTTTCGAACCTCGACTACGCCAGGGAGTTTTTTTTTAAAAAAAAAATCAGCCCCGCTAACCTGCTCCCACAAGGAATTGAATCTGGATCTACTGGTAGGACTATGCTACTCAGCCCCTTAACCAACTCGACTAGAGATCCTTTCGCACCGATCTAGGAACACGCAGCGAGAAGTTCAAGTTGCCGATCAAGGACACCCACTGTTCTTAAGTCGGCTCTCTACATCACGCCTGCGACATATTCATCGACTACTTCACTAACCCAAGAGGCATCCATGGCGGCTTCTAACCTGGTCTAAGATTAATCTCACCTAATTCCGCATTAGTAGATAGATTGTGATTTAGGTTTGAAATCATGTGTTTATGTGTTACTTATACTGATTAGCAAAACCAACACTAGTGATAGCAGGAGAAAGAATGGAGCACACTGACTTGTGCCTCTGCCGTAGTTTACAGCTAAAGACAGCTAGTATTAGACTATATATGGCCTGTCATTGTTAGGAGAGAGCGGGTTAGACCGTGTACCTTAGGATGGACACCTACCAAGGAGATGCGAATGTTATCAAACCTCCACTGAAATCAGGATCAAGCTTGCCTTGTTGGTAGGCTTTATTGTGGAGAAATAACTTGAGCGCCCACCTTTTCATTAAGTCAACGACAGAGCTCCAAAGATTATTTGAAAGGATAATCTCATTAAGATCAAGAAGCGTCTTCTGCACCTGCATAAAACATCAACCAGGTGCTGTCACAATTAGGTTACGAACAATTGATAAATTAAATGCAAAAATCAATTTGCGTAACTCCGATCATGCTAGTTATAGCCATACGTATATGTACCAAAACCTCTCCATGACTTCGAAAGAGGACAGAGTGCATTTTCTAGGCGATCTATATCCCTCTGACCATTCTACCAGTAGCTTGCCCTTTCATCGTTCAAAGAGGGCAAAGCTCATTAGCTATAACGACATCGCAGCATCCCCCTAAACATGCAAGAAAATGGCCATGCCTGCCTCTTGTTAGTCTCACAATCACACATGATCCATCCAGGCCAGCCAACCCTCCCTCTCTTATTGCTATGACTGGGCAGCTGAGAGAAGCAGAAACTTATTAAACCCTGAAAGCGATGTCTCTTCCCACATGACAAACCCACACGCTTCCATGGGTGCACAGCCAAAATCTGGGCAACTCTCGTGATCCCCATTGGGGACAAACCACAGCAGGGACAAGCAGGCTAGCTGATGGCGCATATTTGAGCAAAAGGGGCAGGCAGGCAGGCAGGCTGCGGGCAGCAAGGCCGTGCCCACTGATTGCCTCTGTATGTATGTGCACCATGCTCTCACGGTCAGATGAATTGTATAGATCACCACAGCGATACATGGCGGCATATGTACAACAGAAGTTGACAAGGCTGCCCGATCGGGCCTGCAATGCAATGCAATGCAGAGGCAATCAGAGATCAGCAGGCAAGAGGTAGAGTGGAGATCTGCAATTCAATTTCAGGCGCATTGGTATCAGAGAACTATATGCCTGCAGTGAGCTTTGGAAAAAGTAGGTGTAGAGGGATCCATGGTGGATGCCAAATCTCAGCTGGGTGGCACACAGTTCAATTCGGGTAGGAGGTTAAGGTTTCAACTTAATCATGAGCACATCTCTCCACTCACCTTCCCACCTTGCTCTGCACAAGATTTATCAGGCATAGTTCCAGAGTTCTGAATAATCAGGATCTCAGATCGAATGCAGAGGTTGTCTTTGGGACATTGGATCTAGCACCAGAGATTACGCAGAGGGGGTGCATGAATGAGCTGACCTACTGCAAGAGGAATGCATGCAGCTATTGGATATGGATTAGTTCAGTAATTTGGTCAGATTGATAATGCAGTATTATCTACAAACAAGCATTTTAATGGACTATTAGCATGATATCAGATCAAAATGTGAGCAAAATGATGCTCCAGTGCAGTAATTAGTGCAGTCCTTGTTTCTTTCTCATGGACAAGCATTAGCAATTCACTTGTAGAACTTGGGCAGTAGTCGATGACAATGATCCTAATACAAAATATTTATCTTACTAAAAGTTGCTTATTCTATGAAACCAACTGCAACTTCAGAATAAAGTCTAAAGTTTTAAACATGTATAGGCAATACGCTTACTGCAGTAGTTTCACATGTTATTGTACAAGACATACAGGCTAGATCCTCTTGACTTAGTGGAATTGACTGGTACATGATAAATCTGCTGGAAAATGACTACTTATATGTAAAATCTCACAGGATGCCATATATTATTTTTTTGTCTTACTCGCAATGTGCAAGAAAATTATGCCACAGAAGAATCAGAGCTAGATATAATATGTAAGCCAGATAACAGCTTTTTTTCTAATATGTCACTTGAGATAGGCCATGCTAGATATTCACACATAAGTACACGGATCATGGATGAAATATTTCAGACCGCCCCAAACTACCATTCGTACAGATGGATAATGTTTGCTCCAACAGAACGCCAGATTCTGGTTGTATGATGGTTAAGGTGCATACGTACATAGTTTTTGAATCACTCCTGGAGAGAGAGCGTGTGAGAGTAATTCACTCACTGTCACAAGATGTAAGGTGCCCAGCTAAATGATAGACTTGTGCCCAACAAAAATGTAGCTTTCTGAAGGCTCTGCAAATCCAATAGGCTCATGGCTTTGTGCAAAAAGACATTGTGCTCCATGCCTACATGGACCCTCGTGTGTGGAGGGAGGGGGGGTGATCATGATTCATGAGAGATCTATACATGTATAATACAACCATGCCCCTACACTTGCCAGTTGCAGACTAAAACACTACAGTACAAATATAATAGCCCATCACAGAAAAAGCAAATAACATAAGCATGCTCTAATGTCAAACAGTAAGAGTTTAATTTTTGAAGGGCTGTTATCACATTCCAAAATTTTCAAGAATAAAACCAGAGGATGTACTGTTGCCTAACATGCTAGATCAAGTCGTTCTAAAGATTCAAGCAACAAGCAACATATAATACATCTGTGATCTTTTTTCTTGAACATGCAGGAGAGTTGTGTATCTTTGTGTTAAAGAGAAAAGGGGAAAGCCCCATACAAGGCAACCCACTTATGCCACCCGAGAGATAAGAGAAGGTTGCAAGATAACACCCCAAATAATCACTTGTGCTCTCATTTTACAACCTCAAAGTCTTATTTGAACTTAAAGGTGACAAGGAGAAATGCAAAATCCAAAAAGCTAAAAAGTATTGTTGAGACTTCAAATCAGCTAAATAGTTATGAATGAAGAACATAAACTGCAGGCTGAGGTAGTATAATCATGCTTCATGCCAATTGCTTCTAACTAACTAAAGCCGAAATTTGCTTGTATAGTCAGTATATAATGAAATGATCTTGTCAATCGCACTCAATTAGATGAAAGTCATAGGAAGATCTAAATTATCAGTCCTTTTCCACTCTCGCATCTTTCTCTAGTTTATTAGTATATAGGACAAGAACTTTGAGAAAAGAACCTCTGTGTTTTTCTGTTGTGAAAAGTAGTTAAAAAGATGATCAAGGCACAATGTCAAAACTTACAATCAAAAGAGAAAAGTCTTACAGAACACTGGCATGAATAATTTTATTAAAAAGAGAGGTCGAAATGCATAATGCAACCCCCAAAAAAATATAACGGAAGATTCTATTTTCAGAGACATGATCCTACTTAGGTTTCATTCAGATAATATCATTAGATGAGGATGTGATCACCAAAACATGCAATAAGTGGCTGCAAGTAGCACACACCCACGAATACACTAACTGTGAGCTAGTGGATAAGGTAACCTAGGGGTAGGATGAAGGGTTGAGCCACAGCCACTTATTTGGGCTAAATTCCATACCACAAGATTTCAAGATTTGTTAGGCATGACTGACAGATCAAGTGAAGTTATAAACTAATAATAGTATGGGAAAGGGAAACAAGCATACCTCTCTCAGTACTTGATGCACAAAACGACATACATGCTTTTAATATGGATGTGGGAGTGGAAAGTTTAGAACAATATGTACTTCCCTGTAACTTTTTCAAGCTACAGTTGCCATGGCTCTGTATATAAATGATTACTATTAAATCTTCAAAAATCAAAATTCCAATCTGTGAATTTAAAATTTGGGAACAACAAATATGCAATAAGCTACATGTCTGCGATAAGTGGCGATATTTATTTTCTTCAATTTATAATCAAAATATAGATGGGCTACATTTCTTAGGCCGCAGTAATGATTAGTTCAAAGCTACATTACCGCACTAGATAAAAACAGAATGCCTAACTCTGTTATCTTGTTGAAATCAGTCTGTCTCCCCAAGGGCAAGGTGGTAGGGTCCAGATCCTCTTTTAACAAAAATACAAATGGTAAAAATACCAAAATGGAACAGTTTCTATAGGATGGTACCAGCTTACCAGCAAATGCAATTATTCAAATTCAACTCCTAGCTTCTTGTTTGCTAGCACAAGAAGACCATAAAAGCATGAGGGCATTAGTTACAAGATATTTAGGCTTACTATAGTTGTATACCTCACTGAACAGAGCATACGTAGAAAATGAATCTGGCCTAAAGAAAGTTCTCTCTTTCGAGCACACTAAGCAAACAATGGAATTTATAGAGGTTTCAATGTGCTTAAGTAACAGTATAAGATTGGTAAGCTAATGATTACAAAACTTACTCTCTCCAGCCATAAATAATGGTATCTGGAATGTATTAAGTCTTTTTATTTCAGCTAGTGATGTCTTTTGCACATTGAGATTGGTTGATTGAACATGTGAAAAATGATCTGCACAGATTTATCTTGAAATGTGCTTCATAATATTGTTTATTTATGTTCTGCAGATATATTACAATATGAATCAATGCTCCAGTTTGAGTATAAAATTAGAGTTGACATGTTGTTATGTTTTCAGGGAGGATTAGTTACACAAGTCCAAGCTATAGAGTACCTCTTTCAATCAAAGAGAGCAGAACAGACATGTCTCTGTCCAGAAGTATCAAACTGGCCACCTATCCTAACTCAAATAAGCTCCCTTAGGAATCCAGCAATAATAAACATCATTACATCGGGAAAGAAAAAACAAAGAAATCGTCATACTACTGTTCAAGATATTGGAGATAATAAGGTTGATAAGACACCACTGGTATAACTCACCACTCCCAGATTTGCAGTAGCAAGTTGTGATCACACAGAAGTTGCCTTCTCTTCGGCTCTGAACCGTTGCTGTCTGGACACTCTCCAAATCTTCAAACAAGAACAAGACACAACTTTAAAAGGTACTTACATTTCATAATTAAAAAAATAATATATACAACTTTATAGTGTGGACAAATGTGCAGCACTGCAATAGTATTCATGCTCCACTTCCACCTCTGTTGCTATGCAGCACCCAAAAAAAAAAAAGCATTACCAAGTCGATCACACACTGTCGGATGATGCCAAACCAGAAGTAAACGCGTAGCAAAATAACCGCTGCGACGATCATCATCCGGATCCTACTCGTACCCACACTAGAACCCAAGTTTCCTGCTGGCCTCCTGGGCGCATTTCGTCGAATACGTGGCGAAAGGCACACCAGTTCCCCGCTTGTCTCCATCAGTCTAACCGCTCACGGCAGGTTACGCGGCAGTGCGCGAGCGCGAGGTGGCGCCACCGTCCGCCGGCTTCCACGTAGCTAGCCATGCGCCTCCGCCTCTGGCTCTCTGCCTGCCACCGGCGCGCGGCGCAGCGAAGAGCCCGGCGCGGCGGGGAAACGCCGCCGGCCGGCCGACGGATTAGCGGGGAAATAAAAATTGCTTTGGTCTCGTGAGCCTTTTCATTCTCATTTTAGGCCCATACCAAATCCAGCCCATAAGAATACATTCACAAAAATTGGGCTACAAAAATGTCGATGGGCCTTGCTCGCCGCCGCATATAGGATTAATGTGAGCCGTCCAATAAATCTCTCAGCTTCGACCTCCAACGGCTGCGATCGCGCGCGTGCAACCCTAGGCGCGATATCCCAACTCCCCCAACTCCCAAGGGTTGCGCGCTGCTGCTACTCCGCCTCTGGGCCTCCGCTCTCCGCTGCTGTGCCGCTCGCCCGATCTCGCGCCTATCCCAGCGGTATGACCCACGATTTAATAGCAAGAAACTCGAGGAACCTTTGTGATGTGTTCTTGCACTACTTGCGTTTTTTATGTTATTGGTTTTCTTTGTGTTTTGCAGATCTGAGATCGAGCGAAGCTAGAGGCGGTGGAGATGGCGCTTGTAAGTGTTTCTACGATTGAGCCTCTTTTTTGTGTGCACTATTTGGTTACCTTACGATGCTTAGATTTGACTTGCTAGATGCGTTTAATTAGCAGCTTGGAGTAGCAAGTTATTTTCTGTTAATTGATTACATTCATGGGCTTATATTGCTTCCTGCTGTACAGTCTACAGAGCGATGGGTATCTTTTTTATCTGTTTCGCGTTTAGGTAAAAATTTGGGCGCAAATTATCCTAATTTGCATGCTTTCCTAGTTCCCTTCTCACAGAGAAAGGGGTGTGCTCCCATTTGAACGGTGGAGATTGATTCATCTGATCCTTGCTGTAGTTAGGAAAATGGTGATTGCCTGCAGAATGGCTTGTCTATACAAACCAAGAATGAGCTTATTAACATGGGGACTTAGCCATCTTTCATTATGTTTCTTATTCAGATGAATTATCAGAGTGTAGTTGTCACTTGTCAGGTAGCAAACACCTCAGTTCTTTGCTGTACTAAATTTGTGTACTGACTAAGTGGAGACTTGTGGTTGATCCATTCGCAATTCATTTGGGGATTCCACACATCTCCCTCTGGTTTGCATAGTGGTTTATTTCAAAAGGTGTATTGATTTGTCAAGTGTCATTAGAAAGTTTTCAGTACAGCAGGCATATTTGGCTTTAAGCTGAGCTGAGTAATCATATCTTGGATATTATTTGCATCAACTTGTTTGGGATTGATAACCATATGGCATATATAGTTGAGCACTTATAATTCCGCACTGAAAATCTAAAATTAGTTTACACCAATTGTCGGACTTTAGCTGTTAACTTATGATAGAGTATGGATTACTGAGTCAGCTCATATATGTTTGAATCAGCTACCAGTTAATTTGTATGATTGTCTAGTTTGATTCTACAATTTGTATTGGTTGTTTTAATTTCTTCTTCCCATTTGTTCTCATGACAGATGTTAGTATGTTTTTGTTGGTATATACAAGTCTGTAACCTACATTGTGTGTTGTGTAGGTACTGCATGCTGGCAGTGCGAACAAAAATGCATTCAAGGCACTTATTGCCACAGAATACAGCGGCATCAAGGTTGAGTTGGTGAAGGACTTTCAAATGGGTGTGTCCAACAAAACTCCTGAGTTTCTCAAGATGAACCCTATTGGGAAGGTATGAATTAATGTGTTGTACCTTAAGAGCCCTGAAGGCTGACAGAATGGTCCAGAATGTAATTTCAACATTTCATTGCAGGTTCCTGTCCTCGAGACTCCTGATGGTGCTGTTTTTGAGAGCAATGCAATTGCACGATATGGTAAGCCAAATGTAGCAATAATTGATGTTAAATATGTTCCTTTGCAGTTATTTGATTTAGGACTGAATATTATCATCTTCATGAAGTTACTCGCTTGAAGGCTGACAACCCACTTTACGGATCTTCACTGATTGATTATGTGAGTGATGTTTTACATGCATTTGATCCTTCTAATTTTTTTCTTTTACCTGTGCTTAGATGTTTTTGTTTGTTTCAGGCCCACATTGAACAATGGATGGACTTTGCTGCGACAGAGGTTGATGCTAACATTGGGAAGTGGTTGTACCCACGTATGGGGTTTTATCCCTATGCTGCTGTGGTATGTATGTCCACATGGCTAACACTCTTTGTGTTTCTCAAAAGCTTGATTGTAGCCTTATATTTCCATTTGTCCAACAGAGTGAGGAAACAGCTATCGCGGCTTTGAAAAGAGCATTGGGTTCTCTCAACACCCACCTTGCATCAAACACATTCCTTGTTGGGCATTCAGTGACTCTTGCAGATATCGTGCTGACATGCAACCTCTACTTGGGCTTTATTCGGATCATGACCAAGAGTTTCACCTCAGAGTTTCCTCATGTTGAGCGGTACTTCTGGACCATGGTTAACCAGCCAAACTTCAAGAAAGTCATAGGCGATGTGAAGCAGGCAGAAGCTGTGCCACCTGTTCAAAAGAAGGCAGCACCAGCCAAGGAGCAGAAGCCTAAGGAAACCAAAAAAGAGGCCCCCAAAGAGGCCCCGAAGCCTAAGGCAGATGAGAAACCAGCGGAGGAAGAGGCACCAAAACCTAAACCGAAGAATCCTCTTGATTTGCTTCCTCCAAGCACGATGATCCTTGATGATTGGAAGAGGCTGTACTCCAACACAAAAATCAATTTCCGTGAGGTTGCTATTAAAGGTACATTTTCCTTCCAGTTTCATGTTTCAATGTTACAACATTAATTGATGTTGACTGAATATACACTTTGATGGCTACACAAAATTCTGTATGATTTTTAATGGTTTGCACAGTGTCCAGATGTTGATACTCAGATATGTATTTGGTCACTCAAGTGCGGCATTCAGATCAACTGAACTCATCTCCCATATATTTTTCAGGTTTCTGGGATATGTATGACCCAGAGGGCTACTCCCTGTGGTTCTGTGACTACAAGTACAATGATGAGAACACTGTGTCTTTTGTAACCATGAACAAGGTTGGTGGGTTCCTGCAGCGGATGGACCTGTGCCGCAAATACGCCTTTGGCAAGATGCTTGTGGTCGGCTCTGAGCCACCTTTTAAGGTCAAGGGGCTCTGGCTCTTCCGTGGCTCAGAGATCCCCAAGTTCGTCATGGATGAGGTTTACGACATGGAGCTCTACGAGTGGACCAAGGTTGACCTCTCTGATGAGGCCCAGAAGGAGCGTGTCAATGCCATGATTGAAGACCAGGAGCCCTTTGAAGGCGAGGCCTTGCTGGATGCGAAATGCTTCAAGTGAGCCCATTTGTTTGGAATGGAACTAAGGAAGGAGTTGTCTAGGTTTTGGGTTCAACCAGTTCTAAACTAGTCAATACTTCTCAAACTCATGAATGCTAGTTTTGATGGTTATTTTCTGTGCTATGTTCAAAAGAGTTTGGCCATGATAACGGGAGGTTTGCCTGCATCGTCTGCATTATGTGCAACATTGCAATGTATTCATGTGCATCATGTACCCATCCGGTTAACTTGTCTTGCATATTCATTCACCCTAAGGCTGTAACTGGTTGATCTGCACAGACATGATCACATGAATAATTGTGTGGCTCAGGCTGTCTCGCTGCAAGTATCAAGGGATTGTGTCAAGTGAAACGCCATTGTTTTTAACATGCGAAATTTTTCTAATGTTACGTCTGGCATTCCGTATGCACTAGAAATAGGGCACGCCTTTACGTAATACCATTATATACAAATAGCATTAGATTTGAGGGACATTATTTGTTAGCATATTGCAACTCTCTAGTGTGTGTGAAGATGTTTTTCTTGGGTTTGATTTGTCCACTATCTCTCGATTTTTTTAGAGTGATTTTAGTTTCTATGGGAATTTTATAGATAGAGAAAGAGTTTATTTTTTTATGTTTGTTGTGTACGTGTAGTATTTTTTTTTGTTATGTACAGTGTGTAAACAGTGCCAAGACGGTGACATGAGGAGTGGTTTGAGCCGTTCGATCGAGATCCAATGGGAGCTCTATTGATTTTACAAATCGTCGAGATTTTTTTGCGTAATGTAGCGGGTTCTATCGGACAACTTCGGCCGTTGGATTTTAGCAAACCTTGAGTGTTTTTTTTGCAAAACTTTGTAGCCACTCGGTGCGCTGCAGTTGATTTCACAAATTCTAGAACTTTCTTGCAAAATTGTCGGGACATTGGTTTTTGCAAATTTTCGTAGCCTCGTCGGTGGACATCTGGTTGATTTGACAAATCATCATGATTTTTTTACAAAATCGGCGGACCTCCTCTAGGGCTTTTTGACAAAATAGCCGGTCCTCAGGACAATCTGGGCCGTTGGATTCGACAAATTTGGATTTTTGAAAATTTCATAAAGTCATTGATGGACTCCTCGTTGATTTGACAAACCATTTAGAGTTTCCTTACAAAATTGCTGGACCACTTGAACAATCGACCGTCGGATCGGGCCGTTGTATTTTAGCAAATCTCGAGATTTTTTTTAAAAATTTGTAGCCTCCTCGGTGGGCTTCTGGTTCATTTGATAAATCATCGAGGGTTTTTTACAAAATTGCCAGTCCTTTTTTTGACAAACATTGAGATGGAAATTAAGTAGATGAGAAATTGACGATGGAGCCGTCGAGGTCTTACTTGTAGATTTGCGAATTTTGCAAATTGAATTTATGTTGTATACGTAGAGAGCAAAAGAGATAGTGATGATTTTGTAAGAGTTTTGCTAGCCTCTTAAATTTTTGTAGCGTGGATAAATCAATTATAGAAGAAATCCTTATTTTTAATTTGTTGATAGGTGAGAATTTAATTATAATTTGGATGATGAAGTAGAGGGGAAAAATATTTGGGTAGATTTTAGAGTGATTTTAGTTTCTATGAAAATTTTATAGATAGGGAAAGAGCTTATTTATTTTTTTCATGTTTGTCATGTACATGTAGTAATTTTTTGTTATGTACAGTGCATAAATAATGCCAAGACAGCGACATGAGGAGTGGTTTGAGCTGTTCGATCGAAATCCAATATTTGTCATGTACGTGCAGTAATTTTTTGTTATGTACAGTGCATAAATAATATCAAGACAGCGACATGAGGAGTGGTTTGAGCCGTTCGATCGAAATCCAATGGTCGAGGATTTGTAGGAGTACGTTTCTTGTGCGTTTAGCTGATTTCGTATGAACAGTGCGTGAACAGTGCCATTGAAAGGACCTCAGGAGTGGCCGGAGCCGTTCGATCTAGATCCGACGGTCGAGGATTTGCAGGTGACGTGGCCTGAGCCGGGAATGGCTCGATATGGAACACGAAACCTGACGAACTGTCGTTAAACTGGCCCTGATCAGTGAACGTGCATAGTTTCAAGAATATGGTAAGTAGTTAGCTACTGGCAAAAAATTATAAGATGGTGCACCGTAATGAAATTGTATATTTTGAAACAAAAATGGTAAATATGAGCTAGTTACTGTCAAATACTTTATTACGGTACACTGGCACAAACCTAACCGTCGCCCTTGGATTGAATTATATCTTCTTTTAAGTCGTTTATCACAAAGAAGATGCAACATTGGTAGCCGTGAAAAACTTGGGTAAAGAAGCCTTCTTTTTCCCCTTGAAAAGACACCAAAAGTACTAAATGCACATTCACAAAGAAGCAAGGTAGCATCTGTATACATGATATACATTTGCATGTGGTCAACATTGGGCTGCAACTTTTTGCAGACACCATGAAATTTTGACATCTTTTTCCATCTTTTTGTAAGACGTGGTGAAAAAAACTTAAGATCCTATCTTTTGGTGAATTCTGATTCTCAGTATCACCCGTTCAAAATCCAGAACTGAACAATTATTTACCATGGCACAGAGCACTTCGTGTCGCACCACTTTTCTTCACTTTGAGACTACACACTACGCTTTCTCCAGCAGCGCCTTTGCACAACTTCAGAGACTCACATTTTCACAAGGTGATGTGTAGAACCTTCGCCCATACACATCCATACCGCAGAGATTCTGAATGAATCTCCACGAGCATCAACATGAAAATTTTAGCTCTGGTAGAGCTTAAATACTTGGATATGTGTCCTGAGATATTCTCAGGAAAGGTAGTCAGCAGCTTCCTGTAACAACTAAACGTTGTAGTTGCTTTAGAGGTGACAAGAGCTGGGAAAACGATGGCCTTTTGCTTGGATCGCTGCACAAAACATACGGTTCCTCATCAATGGAGCGAGTGGCGGGGGACTATTGTAGAAATAGTATGGTTGGGGGAAATTAATTTAGCCTTACTTATCCCAACATGAAGATATTATGCTAGCCACCTGCGGGTCCACTTCCTTGGGGATTTCTAGTCGTCTGTTCTGGAATCCAACTGCTCCTACAACTTGCATTGGATTCAACCCACTCCATGGTACACGCATGGTTGCTAGTTCCCATAGGATTACTCCAAAACTGTAGACATCACACCTGAAGCCAGCAGGAAATGTTCAGTGCACAGAAGATAACAGGGACAACAGAAAAGAACATGTCCATGGAACTCACTACTCACTTCTCATTTGATGGTTCATTACGTAGTACCTCAGGTGCCATCCACTCTGGCTGCAGGCCAACAGGAAATACAGTCATAAAAATGTGATGATGGCAGCTTATTTACAGAAAACACACGCTGGCAAAGAAATATTCTTGTGGAACATAGGTCAGCAATAACAAAATCACAGAACTGACATCCACATATGCAAGGTTTGTAGCATCTCAGATAGTAAAACAGTCAGCATGAAAAAAATAAGGATGAGGGGTATTACCGTTCCAGCAGTTGACTTAGAGGAAAGGAAAGTATGATGTTTCAACCTTGACATGCCAAAATCAGACACCTGCAAGGGACATGTGCATATTGTGTTGAGATCAACAACAATGATTTTGGTGATCCAAGTGTAAAACAAATGTGTCATAAACATTGATTTCTCCAAAGTAACAACTTTGCATTGTCTGGGGAAGGTATAGAACCTGTAAACTGTAATTAAAGAATAATAAGATATTATGGACACTAAAGTTCTTTTTCTAAGCTGGACTATATTGGAGGCAATCCTAACCAGCTATACCCCAAAGCTGCTGTACATGGAACCCAGTATTACCTAAATCATAATTCATAGGTTCAGGGGGGTCAGTGCCTCATTAAGATTGGATATACTGTGCACCACACAAGCTGACACTGAGTGTTAGCAAGGGGCCTATTGAAAAGTGCAGGAAGGAAGGGATCTATCTAGTAGTTACATGCACAGAACAAAAACAAGCAAAGTGCACTCTTTAAAGCAAACATTCTATCACCATGATATAATCTGTCTTGGTACGAGAGCATAGTAGAACCAATAGGCCTCTCCCAGATGAAGACAGGAGCATACTAACAAGAAAATAGGTGTGCACTGAAAGAGATGTTATAGAGGAAAGAGTCACCTTAACAACCCAATTTTTATCCACTAAAAGATTTGGGGATTTCAGGTCGCGGTGGACAATGGTAGGATGGCTAGAGTGCAGGTAGTTCATCCCTTTTGCCTGAAATAATACAATATCAACAGCTGCACAGAACAAACCACCACATATGTATGAAACCAAAACAATTTGCCCAAGCTTACCACATCTAGTGCCATTTTTAGCCTGCGTACTTCATCGATTTGACTATTTGGTCGATGCAACAGGCGATATAGGCTTCCCCTGGCAAAAACAAGTTTGTTTTCTGTAATTTCTATTTGTATTCATCAAGCAAGAAGCATTAAAATTATCATTCAGCATTTTAACGATAAATAGAGGAACTTGTACAAACCTTGGGAGGTACTCAGTTAATATAGAGAGATTTGGCGGTTGTGTCACATATCCCAAGAAAAGAACAACATTGGGATGCCTTAATCTCGACATGATTCTCACCTGAAAGGCAACATGACATACTTAGCTAAGGAAAAAGAAATCAATAGCCGTTTAACTCAATATGGGAGAGAGATTCATGTCTTAAATTTAACTTACTTCACATTTAAATTGCTCTAGTGAAACACCTGACAAATCCTGATCAAGAAATTTCTTCACTGCAACCTCCTGAAATTTCAAGGAAAAGGCATCAGGAGAACTGAAACTCTCAAAGAACAGATTCAGCAGTCAAAGGAAGACTGCATATGACTCCACAGAATTGGTAAGCTGTAATATTTATTCTTACTTCTTAGAGATAAGAAAAGACCTTTCAAATATTTGCTCTGAAGGTTTATGTGCATGTTAAAGCATATGGACACATGTACATTCTGACAACTTGATGTACATGGAACAAATTCAAATTCTTGACTCCTAGTCACGTTGTCCTCAGTTTTTCTTATACACATGTAAACCGGAGTAGGTAAACTTTCACTTTGCCTCTATTAGGAATAAAACTGATGCGCAATGCTTGCCTGCTAAAGGTCAAAGCTTATCAATGCAATACAAAGATGGCAACAGGTTATCAGACCTTAGAACTACATGAACTGATCAATTGTTATGTCATTGCATAATGCCTAATCATAAGTCAGGCATGTCACTCCACAAATTGGTAGACTTGGTGTTGCGGTAAGGACATTAATCCCGAAAGTTAGTGTGTGCGAGTTCTCCAAAAGTATGCATCAACAAATACCTCAAAACTAAAAAGGAAAAAGAAAAATTGCAACCTCTGGCTTATCTTAAGCGGAGTGAAGAGAACCCAGGTTTTCAATCCCCAGTAGGCTCTACCAACTGAACCATCACTAGGTTACTAAAACTATGTCGGTAATTCTGTGAGCCTTGCTCAAAGGTTCAGTTTCCATGCATACCTGAGCAATAACTAAACAGGAAAATGAAAGCTAAAGGGTTACAAGCTATCGGCTGAAGAGTAGGATGGTTTCCCAACATTTGATGGATTTGTCAATTGTGATAAACTACTATAAATGACAAGCATGTTCCGAGGCCTGTAGCCACAATGAAAGACTATTAACTTTGCGTAACCATGATCTGTTATAGATGGCACATGCATTAATTCATTAAATGAACTAGAACGAATGTGTATAGAGCAAACAGCTATACAAAGGGAAAAACATCACTTATCAGCACCAGACCAACTAAATCATCTCTTGTTATGTTATCTGTTTTTGCAGGCTCTTGTTATGTTATCTGTTTTTGCAGGCTCTTGTTATGTTATCTTTTTTTTTTGGGAACCTCTTGTTATGCTATCTTATGATGTATTAAATTACACAATATGCTAAATCCCTAGCAAAATGTCATGCAAGGATTTGCCATTAGAAAAATGTCATGCAAGAATTTGCCATTAGAATATTTGACTTACCGTGCCATTCCAATCTGCATGATAAACTTCCCCATATGAACCTGCAACAATATAAACTTAAGTTTATGGCACTAGCCAAGAAACAAATAGTGCACAAAAATGGACAGACCAATTAACTCCAAAATGTAGGGGAATTCACTAAAACTTGAGAGGCAATTTGCATCTCCACTAGCGATGAAAACGGATTGGATAAGAACGGATAATGTGGATAGCCGGATACAAATACAGATAGTTATTTTTTTCTTGGATTGAATTCGGATACGAGTAGTATCATGACGTGCCGAATATTGATACTCATCCTATTCGCATCTTGGAATCCAATTTTTAGTATCCATATACGGATAATTACGGATATTGAATGCTCAGATTCATATACGAACTTTCCATTTGAGTGTCTTGTCATACATGTCATTTGATACGGATAATATTCATACCACTTTCATCCCTATATGGCTATATACCACAAAGCAATTCAATGATATGTGGTGTCTTGTCATACATGTCATTGACACAAGTTGATGGTATAGATGAAAAGTGACCTGAAGTGGTGGTACAGACAAAAATATTCCAAAAGAAGTAAAAAAAAGTGAGCTCACTCTAACAAAACAGATAAATGCCAAAAGAAAGGCACTTGAGACGAACTGATATGGGGAGGCTCCTAGTAAAGTCCTAATAATTGTTCCAACAGTCCATCAATAACAATTCTTTTTCCCCTTTTGTTTTAAATGGCCTCAGGTATAATTTTAAAAATCAATTTTCACTGTAAATTCAAATTGGCAATTACAGAAAAAATATTGCAAAGAAAGTAGTATATTTCTTATGTGTCAATTAGGTATCATTGTGTGGATGTACACATTTAAAACTACACTACATTAATCTAGGAGCAGAGGAGATAATGAGAATTAGTATAGTACTATGGTATTGAAATGGAAGACAATACCGAAGGTGGGTACCATAAATTAATGAATTTGGGGTGTAAAATGCAGAAGAGGGAGACGTGGGGTTTTTTTGGGGGTTAATTTACAAGATGCATGTGTCTGAAATCAGAGTGAAGCTTCAAGAGAACATGTACAGAAAGATAGAAAGGTTGACATCACTTAGTTTCAACAATATAAATAAAATAATGAAAATACTGGTGAGTCATATGAAACGGTTCCCCGAATTTGTGATTAAAAATAACGAAGAAAGAAGGGGAAATAGACAGTTGATGATTTTGTTGAAATCAGATTTGGGAAACATCAAAATGTAATAATTTATAAAGCTTGGCTTTGCCATTAAATAGAAATATAATTCTCATGACGTTGGTTGCAAGCAAATTTCTATATGCTACATATATTTTTGTTGCAAGTTTGTTTTCATTCCAAAAAGTTCAATGAAGCAGTTCACCTTAGAAAAGCTTCCTAATAACTAGTAATTTGCTGCCTTACCGGTAAAAAGGCTAGGAACCAGGCACATACCTAAACCAATACGTTCTCCAACTTCAAGATCTTCCCATGGTATTTCATATTCTGCAACGTCATCTATAATTGAGCTGATTGTTTTTGTACTAGACCAGCTCAATTTGTCCAAATTTCCATTGCTACCTCCTGACATGCCCCCCAAAGAATCTGCAGCAACCCTCTGATCCTCATTGGAAATAGCACTAGCAGTATGATCACACAAATCTAAATCTCTGATAATGTCTTCTGCATTTTCCACAGAGTGTTGTGCATTTTCATAAGGTGATAAAGAATCTTTAGCTACAAAACCATTTGGAAAATTTTGCTGTGTTTGAGCAACTAGCAACCATCCTGTACTTTCTTTATCATGAATGCTACGACTATTTTGGTCAGGTAATAAATCAGCAGGTATCAATGCACCACTCTCCAAAAGTAAGTCTTGCAAATTTTGTGCAAACTGAGGGTTCACTACATCAGGCACAACATACTTGGAAACGTCATTGACTTTAATATTCCCTTCAAGATCTTTATCATAGATAACATTTTGTTTAAGTTCTTCCTGAGATAAATCTGCCAGATTTGAAGTGAGTGCTAAAATAGAACTGTGATCAGATGTGCTTCCTCCAATGTCATTTCTGTTCTCACATCCACCATTAATCTGCTCAAGAGCTAGGCATAATTCTGCAACACTCTCTTCAATAGCATCACCGCGCAGTTGGTTATTGTTGGAATCCTGAAACTGACTGCCAGAAATGTCTGAAGGGATTAAGGTGCCTGGAGCTCCCATCAGATCAATAATATATTCAGTGCTGCAATTGTTACAGTACATAAGATCGATAGTTCTAGTCCATCTTAAAAATATTTAAGATCAATTATTTAAATGGTGGTAAAGTCGCATAATACCTATCAAAATCAACTTTGACCAAATTAACAGCTCCTTCATCTGTTCCGGTGTAACATATTCCTTTCACAAGCTTACATGGCAGATTGACTCGATCAGCAAGTACCTGAAATAAAACAATTGGTTAGCTGGTGCCTGTCTACATAATCCTACTGCAAACCCTACTTTTAAGCAATCCAGGGCACTTCTTTAGAGAAAATTTTTGATTAAGTATCTTGTGCCACAAATACACAATAAAACTCATGCATATTGACAAAATAGGCTGAATACTAGTTCACTACAATATAGCAGTTACCCTTAAATAAATTATTTAAACTGGCATCATTAGTGCTACATCATTAACCATAAAAAATCATAATTAGAGGTTGCTTATAGCAACAATGCTAAACACACCAAACATGATGATTTGAAACCTTCTACAAGTAACATAAGTCCTGCACGAAAGTCGTGGACACAGCCACAGAGTGACACGAGAAACACACAACAATTGGTTGTTCTCTAATTCATTCTTCCTGATCTTTCCCATTCTCGAACTTTTTTACCATCTTATTTTCTTGCACTCATGTGAGTCCCAAACACCAATGCTGATGCACAGCTACTGCCACCTTATCATTTCGCTATACCACTGCTCACTGAAGAGCAGTCAGTAACCACCTTTAACTGACCAACTCACCTCAAGCAAACTGTACTCCCTCTAAATGCATTCCTTTAGGTACGCACCTAGATATATATATGTCTAGATACATAATAAAAGGAATGTATCTAGAAAAGCCAAAATGACAAGTATTATGAAACGGAGGGAGTACAATTGTTTGTGGCTGAACTGAAATCTTGCAGTTACCAACCCCAGTCCCCCAGTGATGTACCCTTGGAGTTGAAAAGACTTTTTGATCCCACTACTCAAATTCTTAAAATTGAAGTTTCAATGTCCAGGGGCCAGGGGTTTTGCAATCAAAGTTGTCAGAAGTCAGAATAACAATATTTAAAAAATCCACAAAAGGGGCAATGGGTATTCCTTAAATTGAAAGTTCATTATTCATTGTTTAACCTTTCATGGGTAATCTAGCACTCAAATTGAAAGATTGGAATGAACAGGAACGAAGGTCCATAGCCAATAGGTGAACTCCGTAATAGAATACTGACCCCAAGATTGGGAGCTACTAGCATTCATGAACTAACTATCAGATTAAACATAAGGATGATGGCCGTTACTAAGTTACTAACCTTAAATAGCAGTGATCGGTGCCGTGACAGCCCAACCGCGACCCAAGAGGAAGAACCACACTATTGAGCTGGAGCGAGAGCTCACGGCTCTTGATGCTCCATTCCGTGTTGATCCCATCAGCATCCTCCACAAGACCACCCATCGCATCAACAACCAGACCCGCAATCTTCTGCGCGAGCTCAGCCGAAGCGGCAGCACCATGCTGTGCCCTAGCCTGCACAGCGATCGCCGCGGCCCTATCCTCCAGGCGTTTCAGGGCGGTGTCACGCTCCCGATCCACCAAGACGGCCACGAAGGCGACGTCCCGGCCCGGCGGGACGGCCCTGAGGTAGTTGAGGGAGGGGAATTTCGCCTGGAATCCGGGGTGCAGCTGCGCGCCGCACACGTCGTAGAACCCGTCGGGGAGCTGCTCGTCGTAGTTGACTGCGCTGAGGTTCCAGTAGCGCGCGGAAAGGGCCTCCGCGGGGGTCCGGTCGTGCCCGCCGGCGCCGAGGCTGATGAGCTCGGCCGCGCGGATCTGGACCGAGTCGGCGTCGACGAGCCCCGCGTGGTCCGAGGCGGAGATCGCGAGCGCCAGCCGCACCTGGTAGTCCTCCTCCAGCCGCGTGGTGGCCGCCTCCGCCTCGAGCCCCCTCGGCTCCCCAGCACCCGCCGCAGCGGGGGCGACCGCCGCTGGCGTCGCCGCCGGCTGCGGTGGCTCGGGCGCCGCGACGACGACCGGCGGAGGCGGCGGCGCTGCCGCCGCCGTTGCCGCCGCCGTCGGGTGCCCCGAGCGCCGGTGCCGCGGGCGGTGGTGGTCGGGCGCCGCGCCCGCGGGGGCGCCCCCCGCGAGGTGGAGCTTGCGTAGCAGGTGCTTCATGCGGGACATGGGCGGCGGCCGCGCCGCGGCATGCGAGGCTGAGACCCCCGAACCCCACACCCCTCCTTCCTCCTCCTCCCACTCCTCCTCCGCCGCCGATCCGATCCGCGATTCGACCCAATCGCGCGGGGAATTCCCGGCTGCGCTCGCGCTTCAGCCGCTCCGATCACCACCGATCGATCGATTCGATCTATCTAGTATCCATTTCTGACGTGAGTTGTGCTGCGCTGTATCCTATTGGAGAGCGTCGTCGTGGATGCTTCGCGCTGGAGGGGCCTGGACGCGGCTGGAGAAGCCTGGAAGAAGAAGCAGCAGCAGCAGGCGGGCGGGGGCCGAGGGGGAGACGCAGACCAGACGCACGGGCACCAATACCTTCCTTGCCCGGTGTGCGCGTTTAATTTTCTTTTTTTCACTGTTGGTAAGTTTCAACTTGCCGTTCGATGCGTCGCGCCGGTCTCGGTGTGCCGCGCTGCAAGTGGTGATAAACTGATAATTAAAAAAACCGAAATGGTTTTGACGGGATGGATAAGCGCGCTGACGTGGCGGGCGCCGATCGTGGGGTGGGGCTTTGGTCAACCGTGGGAATTCAGCTTGGACTTTGGGGGTTATCTCCAGGCTCTATTTGGCTCGGTAAACTCCTTTAAACCATCTGGCACGTCGGAATAATGGCTTTCAAGTTGTCTTTGGACGTGAAGACCAACCAGCGATCGTAAACGTTTGGGATTTGTCCCATGTGGACTAGAAATTGATTCGGATATAAATTTTGAGCAACATTATGGACTACTTTTGAATAAAATTTTAGGGGGGGCTGAACATAGTACGGTTTATATTCCATACCAAACTAACATGGTAGTCTACATCAATTTATATGAAAAATAGAAGAATTATGCAAAATGGGTCATGAGAAATAAAATAAATATTTAGCCTTTTTTATCTGTACCAAACTAATGGGTGACACGTGACACCATTAATCTTCATGAGAAGCAATCTATCGTGTGCCACATGACTTAGTGGCACTTGGCAAATGATGATATCAAATTTCCATTTCATAGTTTATCACTTGAACAATATTCTTTTCGACGTCTTGAAATTGCACCGTTCAAAGGATAATAAGAGTTGAACAATGTTTTTAAACATCTTGCGATTGAGAGATGTTATAAAAGAAAATTTCTTAATTGACACTAGAACATACCTCAATTTATTTCTTACCTATGAAAATTGAAAACACTTTCTACACAAGAGTTCTATGCTTCACTACTTATTTGACTTTTCATCAGTTTTATCAGCTAAGTCGGACAAAATGGTCACAAATCACCTTCAAAATTCATAAAAGTTTTCTCTAATCGTGGAAAAATTAAAATGAATCCATTTTTCTAACAAATACACATGTACATTTGCAAATTTGACTACTTTTAAACCATCACCAAAATACTTTTCAAGAAAATAATTAATATGCATTACAAGAGATTTTGTTATTTATAAATTTTCCATCATAAACTACAAAGAGAATTATCAAGTTCTTCTAAAATTTCCCAAAATCCCGCTCTTCATAATTCTTTAATAAGTTATTACATCTGATGTGAGAAATGTTAGTTATGTTCCTATCATTTAAAAAATACTGCCATAAACATTCAGACAGGCGCTCAGCTTTTATTTTGTGCCAACACAAGGGCAAAACCACGGTGGCGGTTGATTCCTTCACCAAATTTTTGGTGAGCCAACAATTGGCTAGATGGGCATTGGCACCAACCAAACGTACCCTATAAACAGAGACTTGAAGCTCATAAATATATTAGTTTGCATTGCTAGAGTAGTTAAAAGTTGTCCACATAATCAAAGTCACAAGTATGTGTTTTTATTCAACTTGGTTTCCACTATAACTTCTATCAACGGCATGAAAACCCAAAGGAGGTGGTTAGGAGGCTCCATGGGCTCGTAGGATAGTGTGACAAACCAAAGGGAGATGCGTAGGAGGCTATGAGGTTGGGGACACAACACCCCCGCCATACACACAACACCCAAAGACGCTCTTTGGTACTGTAATAGACCCTGCATGTCAATTGTCAAACACATGGGTTGCTATTTTGTGATATGCCAAAAACACACTGAGGCACAATTTATGACAAGGTAATACATCGTTATGTGCTCTTATTCCTTGTTGGGGTTCACGCGCAATTGCTTACTCCCTATCTCCAAGTATGTCAGTGCAATGGAGCTTAAATTAAGAAGAGGAAGCAGGCACACTAGAAAAGAAAAAGAGTACGTTGAGCAGTGTATGGAGCCTAATCGCACATGATCTCGCCATTCAAGTTTTAAGTATACCTTTTCTAGCTAGCCTTCAGTGGTAGAAAAACATAATGCGCGAGAAAAGATAATTGACGGATGGTTTTCTTAAGAGTAAAGTGCAACTCCGGTCCATAAACTTTCTATGATGTGTAAATCCCGGTCCATATACTTTTAAAGCATCATTACTGTGTCTAAACTCAATTTGGGTCTCTAATCAGCCCATTAATGGGTCTGCCTTGTGTGAGGTGTTTGTGAATATAACCAGAAAGCCCCCTATCACTCTTTTGGATTTAAAAAACAGTCCTCCCAAAATCTGGCCTGTGGCCGGCCCCCTTTCTGAATATAAGCAGTCTCAACTTAGCAACATTGAGTTTCAAAAATAAATTTGAATCCCTTCCTTCATCTGTCTAACAACTACTCCAATATACTCTCTAAACATCCAATCCATTTGTAATCCATAAACTCCCAAAGTTTAGATAAAGATTCCTCCAGGAATTAGACACAAACTTAGATAATCATTATTAGATAATCATTATTGTTTTCAGACCTCCATACTTAACTGAATTTTTGCCTCTCACGTTCAGGCTGACGGTGGGTGTTTGCAAACTTTGCATCCCAATGAAAATATCTAAACCTTCTTCTATGTCCATAAGTAGCTTTCATGTGTTGTCCAATGTTTATATATTCCATTTTGGCCATGTTGAGCGAAAGTCTATATATAAAATCTCTCTGAAATTAATTCCAAAAACAACTCAATTTTCCAAATACAAAACAGTAACAGCTTTGGTTCTTTCTTTCTGATTTTTTATTTGCACCCATTGCAAACTCACTTAAGCCCCACTCTTGATTCCTCTACATTTTAAATACTTCAAACTCTAGGATCCATATTTTGGACAATTTTTTTTCGAATTTGAAACTCCAATTTTGACTTTGGTCGAATTTTACCTAAATTTGACATTTAGCTCATTATGAAAATCTCAGCAATATTTAAGAGAAGGACATGCTGATGACATACATCAGAACATTAAACAACAAAGATTTGAACATGGAATTTCTCAATCTAATTCCATAGAGATAAATGTCATCTCAATGTAGTGCTTAACAGCTAACACATTGTAATTTAGACAAAAAATCATAGTCTTGAACATTGATGCATACAGAACTAAAACCCAGTACTCAACACAGTGCACTCTCATTGAAATGACTACACAATATCAGCATGTCCTTCCTCTTCCACTTGTGATGATTGCGCTTCTTCTGCCTTTGTTTTCTTTGATGAAGTCTTCTGACTTGTGGATGCTTTCCTCTTCTTGGCTAATGCATCCCTGCCTGTAATGGTGCTTATATTCAGTGGAGTTGGCCTTTGAACTGGCTGGTTAGATAGGATGAAGGTCGGATCTGGTAGAGGTCCATGGGGTTGTGACAGTAAGCTCTTTTGAAATTGAACAGATGAATAATTGATCGAAACCCTAACCAAAATCACCTAGAGACAAAACCCTAACCAAAATCGCCTAACCAAACTCTGAACACACCCTTCTGATCCACCTACTCCTCAAACACCGCTAGAGATTGAAGGAAAGAAGATGGGATTAGGGATGGAGGAGCTCACAATAAACCGACGGAGGTTGCCCTTTGCTCTGCAATCACGCCGCCATCACGAACTGACGCCCTACCCAACTTGTTTCCCTGCGTCGCCTGCCAGACCTGTTAATGGACCGATTAGACCCAAATTAAATTTAAGCATAATAATGACACATTTTAAAAGCATATGGACCAGAATCAGGGGTGGAGTTGGGCCTAAGGCCACTAGGGCCTTGGCCTTGGGCGTGGGCCGAAAAACCTTTTATACACTTGTATTCTTCTAGGATCTGGCCCAAGTTGATTCGTGGCCCAACAAAACAGCAACACAGATGGGCGACGGCCTCATTCTTCCTCCGCCCGACGAAGGCCTCATTCTTCCGCCCCGACTGCTCCTCTCTCCCTCGCAAGTCGCCGCGACTCCTGGCTCCTCTCCCTCACGCGTCGTGGACTCGTGGCTCGAGGAGTCGCGGAAGCCCTAGCGAGCGACTGGCGGCGGCGGGCGACGGCCTAACGTAGTGAAGGGGCAGGGCGGGCCGCTGGCGTCCACCTCCGGATCTCCCACTCCCCATTCGGTCATCCCCCAAGGCCCCAAGGCGCCGGCGACCTAGCGAGGCGGGCGGCCAAGCGGCCAGCAGGTCAGTTTTGCTTTGACCGCAATGCTCAATTTTTAATCCGCAATCCTCAATTCTCCATGAGCATATTGTAGATTGAATATTGAGTACTGAGATTATTTATGCATTGTTTTGTAGATTAGCACGGGAAATAATCATAGAAACGAGAGCTTGATGTTCTCTGCTTGAATTGTTTGCCTCTGACTGAATGGTATTGTTTGCCGATGAAGAGTATACGTACGTCATTGCTAATTCAGTGTTAACAGTTTTCAGTTCTACCATTTGACGCACACCTAAATGACCTTACATCGGTGTTGGAATATATACATATTTCTTACTGCTCATGCGGTCATGCCTACTTGAATCAGTATAGCATAATTGGATATTTATCTACATATGCTTGGAGTGGGAACACTAGAAAACTACTCTTAAATTTTCTTCTTCATAGAATCATAGATACTCTAGAAAACTAGAAACTATGCAATGCAAGTGTGTATTGGTGGCTATCCAACATATGCCACAATGATCCTTGAGTCGTTTAAGTACTTAGTAAGCGGTCTTAGGCGTCAAAATCCGCCAGCTCCGCCACTGACCAGAATGACACATCACAGAAAGTTTATGGACCGGAGTTGCACTTTACTCTTTTCTTAAAGTACTTCGCGTAACATCTCACTAACAAGCATTAAACACACTCTGATGTTGCCAACATCGGCACACGACCACACGTACGTGCGACATGTCGAACCAATTTCTACAACTTGTACCGGTTTCTCCTGTCATGAACGCCCTCATCAGGAACCAATGACGACAGATTAATTAAAGAGCTGCTGGTGACTCATCTCAAATTATAAAGAGAATAAAAGAAAAGAGAATTGAACGATCGATCTGGTGTGTCTAATTAAGCATGGACAAGCGATGACGATTGGACACGTACGTAGCCCATGCATATATAGACTTGGCTTTGTACTATGTCCATCTCCCTGATCTCGCCATTGCATTGACTGGTGTGCACACAGCACACGCGCGCCCGGAGGATTAAAATTCTCGCGCGCGCCCCAGCAGCTAGCTATTGGTGGCTCGGTCCAGTTGGGTCGATCGCTCAACTCATTGCGGGTTGAGCGAGCGAGCGAGCGATCATGTAGATTATTTGATGCCGGAGCAGGATGTGCGTATACGTGGAAACTACGTTACGTACCGGTGGTACCCAATACAAGTTGAGTTAAATGTATACGAGTTTCCTATTATTGTACCGTGTGCGATATACTGCAATCGCGCGCGCACATGCATTGCAAGTGGATGCACGGATTGATGGCACCCGGCCGGCCGGGCACCGGGCAGGCCTCATGCATGTGCAACCACCAACGTTGGTCCGGTCCGTGAAAGATCGCGATTTCATATCCGCTGACCAGTAAGCAAAGTGTGAGCAACTCCAACAATTTGCTATCTCAACTTAATATCTATCTAATTTTAGCAAAATAAGAAAAAATGGTTTCTAACAGTTTGACAAAACAACTTCACATCAATAGCAACTTGAGATCTCAAGCCTCTCCAGGCGTAAATATGCGCGCCGCGACTCCGGTTGCCATTTACATTTCCTTTATGTGGGAGGGTGAAAAAAGAAATAAATAACAGAGTAGGGTTCTTCTCAATTAAAAAATAAAGAAAGATTCATGATGTAAGTTTTCAAGAGGTGTAAGGGTATAAACATAATTTTGTTTCTCTCTCAGGGTTCCTGATGTAAGTTAGATATGGATTTGACAAGTGAATTATGCCAAACTGTTGGAGATGGACTCTTTTTTTACTTGACATATTTTTTTAGAAGTTGACAAAACACAAGATTTGCAAGTAAAATTGGGCAAACTCTTGAAGATGCTCGTATTAAAAAATTGGTTACCAGATATTTGTTTTTTTCTTGTGATAGTATAGCATGTCAAACATATTTTATGGTCCCCTACCGAAAATTATGGTTCCGCTATTACTGTAGATGAGATGAGAGGTAAGTAGTACTACCTCTTAAATTAAATATATGATATAATTGACTTTTTTTCTATTCGTTTGACCTTTTTATAATTTTTTTCAAATGGATAAACCAACAAGTTAAATCTAAAGTACATTTGATAATAGATAGTTAACAAATTTATTAAATACTCCCTCCGTCCCACAAAGACCGTTCGTTTAGAAAATTTAGAACATGCTAGTAGTTGTGACAAATGACCTTATTGACCCTAATTAATCATGCATTGGAACTTGAAAAGAGACATCAAATAAGCATTTCATTGGCTTCATGTGTTTCTCAATGCAATATTTTCTTGGTACTTGATGTTAGTTTAATGAGAAGAGCATTAATACAAGCTAAAAGAACACTCTTTGTGGGACAAATTTTGAAAGCTATACGAACAGTCTTTGCGGGACGGAGGGAGTATATATTAGTGGTCAAAGTTGGAGTAAAAAGTCAATATTGTCATATATTTTGGAGGGAGTAATAATTTTATTCTCAAAAATTTCACCAACTACCCGTCACATCAATCTCCGGACACTAATTAGGAGTATTAAATGTGGATTACTGACAAAACCCATTCCACAACCCCTACCTTAATTTTCGAGATGAATCTAATGAATCTAACGAGTCTAATTATGTCATGATTAGACAACGTTGTGCTACAGCAACCAATCTCTAAGGGCATGTACAACGGTGTAGACGGCTGCTGTCTACTCCCTCCGTCCCGCAAAGAGTGTCCACTTTGACTTTTTCTCAAACCATTTTATATTTGACTAAGTTCATATAAAAATATATCAATGCTTTTGATGTCTAACAAGTTTTATTAGATTCATTATGAAATATATTTTCATAGCATACCTCTTTAATGTTATAAATATTCATATTCTTCATTATAAACTTAGTCAAACTTCAAATAGTTTGACTGAAAAAAGTCAAAGTGGACACTCTTTGCGGGACAGAGGGAGTATTTGACACACACAGACAGCTAAATAGACAGTTTGTACAATGGTTAAATACATGTTTGTCATCTACAGGACATTTAATTCATCTTTTGACACATAAATCATGGTGATCATGTGCACATTTGATCTTTGTAGTCATTTTGATGCTCAACTGAGATAGAATGCATGATATTGAATTAATTCACATAAAATATTTTTAAAACCATTCACATTTCAGTTCTCAGAATTCAAAAGGACATGCGCATGTTAGTTCACACAGATTTACATTTCAGTTCACACAGGCAAGACCATTCACTTTAACAGTTCACACAGGCAAGGCCATTCACATTGGCAGTTCACACAAGCAAGCCATTCACTTCGACAGTTCACCACAAATGGGCAGACATACTTGCACTGATACAAGAACTATAACTAGATAGTACACATTTCACTAAAGAAATATGGCCTGAACCTTCATAGCTCCAAAGAAAAGAATACAGCCTGAACAAAGCTGAAACAAAATATAACAATGTCATTCCAAAGAAAATAGGTTCTGCATTGATCAGGCAAGAAAATATGAAAGAACCATGTTTTAGTTTACAATCACATATATAACATGCAAATAGTATCCATTGTAGGATCTGGGTGAATGGTTGCTTGTGAATATGAGCTCCAGAGTGCAGCTGTACAGAACTAGAGGGGAAAAAAAGGAGAGAGAAGGGATACCTCTTTCTAGATTCCTGAAACTGAAGCCTCATCAGGTTCTGCATTCCAAAGAAAACAATGTCATTCCAAAGAAAATAGGTTCTGCATTGATTCCTTTACTTTTGTATGAGCTGCTACCTATTGTGAATTAAAAAAATCACATCTAGAATATGTTGCCAAGGTAAAAAAAACTACACATTCATAGATGAAAAAACAAAACAAGATGACAGATTATATTGCCAAGGTAACACTAACCTTAGTTGTAATCAGAAAATATTTTCTTCTTCAAACACTTCATGGTGGAGGCATGATCTTTTTTCTCTTCATCAGACATCAAGGAGACATCAACTACTAAGAGCTTGTTATATGTATCAAACATCTTAGCTTCAAGTTCCAATTTTCTCGCCTCCCTTTGTGCCTCTGCTGCCTCCCTTTGCGCCTGTGCTGCTTCCTTTTGCTCCTTTGCTGCTAGGTGGGCAAGCTTTGCTTGCTCAATCTTTTGAGATGATAGCTTTTCTTGAACTTCCAAGACCTTGACCGGTTTGCATGTTCATCTTGAATTTTACCAAATGTGTTCATCTCCTCAAGGTCTATCGGATCAATGGCCTTCTTGTTGGCATTTGTAGCTTTCTTTTCAAATGCTGCCTTCTTAGCTGCCTTTTGCCCTATTGGCCTAGGGATTTCTTCCACATCCTCTAGGTCCGCATTGCAGTCCATGTCCTCTTCTTCATCATCCTTATATGAACTCTTCCTTTTGTGTGCTTGTTTCAAGCCCTTGTTGTATCCTATCCACTTTGCTTCATGTCTTACAAGTTTCCACACATCCATCAAACAAAAGTGGTGAGTTTGAGCTTCTTGTTGTCTTCTATGTAGAAGACATGAGCCTTCTCAAGCCACATTTGCTCATTGTATCCACTACTGAAAACTCTTTGAGCCTTAATCCAAGCATCATTGAAAAGGTCAGTCCATCTATTAATCTTGTGCCACCTGTCCTTGGCTTGCTTAAGATTTCTTTTCCTATTTCCTGGAGTAGTCTCGTTGTATGTCCTAATGACATCATCCCAGTATTGCTCATTCTTCCTATCTGCTCCTTGGGATGAGTCCGTCGAATTAAACAACCAAGAGCTCATCTACAATTTTATGGTAAGTATTAAATCACTATGACTGAAATTAAATGATAATTGAAAAAAAACAAACTGAATGAACTCACCAGCCTAACATCTTCATCTTGTGTCCACATGATGCGTTTCTCAGTCCTAACAACTTCATCCTCACTATCAACATTAACTGGTGATGAATGAGATGATGGTGAAGTGTCAAAAGGTCGCGGTGGCTTCAATGGTACAAAATAAGAAGCCCCCCTAACTAAATGATGATTTTGAGATCCTTGAGGTTGGTTGTTGATTAAATTTGTGAATCCACCAGGTGGTGTTGGATCATTGTCCCTCAATTATAATACCATACCCGAAAAATTCGTGAACGTAAACAGTTTACTGTGCTCTAATGCTACTACTAAGCAAAAATCACAAGTAATCGAATGTTATAGTGAATCAGGGAAGCCAAATTTTCCGGCATAGCTGCTAGCTTGCTGGCACAATCAACAGTACTAAAAATATAAATTAGACAAAGAAAAAGGCAGCAAAGGTCTGCAATGAGCCTGCAGAGTTGATTAAAACTGGATCAATCACAGAGTGCCCTAGCACTGGAGTACAAGCAGTGTGTTCCTGTGTGCTTACTTAGTGGGCATGGTTTAGAGTAGAAGCCTATCTTCATAATGTTTAGGAAAAGAATATTTACTTTTTTCAGCAGCTAGAAGATCAAAGGTAGGAACATCAATTTCTTATGCAGTTTTGAAGTGAGATATATGCCACAATGGATTGATGTGGCCATAAATATCAACTGACAATTTAACTCAAGCATTTCTCTTATGCTATTTTCTTCTGCAGAAATGACCTTTTATAATTGTTTAAGGATTGTAGGTGACACAACAAAAATAAAAGTTTCAAAATCAACATATATATGTGCAAATTCCAACTGTTTATATATGTACATAGAAGTATCAAATAAAGATAAGTTGTGTTATATGTAGACAAAATACCGGCACTTATTTGTTATTGCTACACAGATAGCTAGTGAACAAATATGCAGAAGCGGATCAGAATACCAGTTGCAACAGGGGAACAGAGAATTGCACAAGAACCAAGCCAAGAAGGATTACTATCCATCACAATAACTATATATGCTCTAATCAGATAAAATTGAGAGAAATTGAGACTAATTTACCATGTTGATGGATCAGAAGCTTGATTACGCATCGATGGATGACCATTCGGACTGCCACCAATGCTTTGGGTCCAGACAGATCCATTCATACTACCACCAACGCCAGCCGCCGAAGGAAACTGGGAGAAGGTGGAGGCACCAGTGAAGTACGCAGGGGATTGGAACGCTCGAGCAGTACCTTGTGAAGTTGGGGGCTCCGGCACCATTCCCTTTGCTGCCGCCGTGTTATTTGCCCCCGCCGCCGTCCTTTTTGCCCCCGCCGCTGCCGTCTCCTTTCCCACGGCCGCCCCCTTCCGTTCACGCGCAGCTGCAAGCTTTCTCTCGCGCCGAGCCAATCTCCGTTGGAAGATGGGGATTCAACAACTCGCTAGGGTTCGGTGGATTGGAAGCTGGGGATATATGAGGGGGAAAATGGCGCGCACCAGAAGATTTCGGGCGCCAATCTCCCGCGCGGATGCCTGGCCGCGGCAAATCCTGCCATTACTGCGGATCGACGAGGGGCGGCGTACAACGGTGCTGCCGTCGTCGATTTGGCTTTGGAGCGCACGCCCCCGTCGTCCTCTCGTGAAGGGACGGCGCGTCGCTCTCGGGGTGGCGGGGGGCTTTCTGCAAATATTCCAACACATAGGCGGCAAGGGGACGACCGTTGTACGTGCCCTAATGACGAATTAATTAGACTTAATGGATTCGTCTCACAATTTCGATCCATTTGTGTAATTATTTTTGTAACTAGTCTACGTTTAATACTCTAATAGACTTTGAATGAGGATCCAAAAGTTTCACTTCGCGAACTAAACATGACCTTAAAAGGTCAAGAACACTTGCCCAGAACATAAACACTTCACCGAGGAGAAGGTGCACAGCGGTGTCTGTCAGCATCCATGAAGCCGCCGACCATACATGTAATTGGAGGGCATACATATATAAATTGGCAAGACTTTTTTTTTCTTATAACAGACTACTTAGATCCAGTGCCTAACAACACAGAGCTGAATTTTTTTTTAAAAAAAAGACTTTTTTACAGTGGACCATACCACCACGTGATGTTATGCAGTATATGACTATTTTTTAGTAAAGGTAAATAGGTAATTTTTGTAAATTTTAAATAAATTTGGCAACCTCGTGTCGAGACAAAAATTTCGTTTATGCCACCATGCAAAATTTGAAAAAAAATTGTTTTTGAAATATGAAATGAAAATTTTTATTTTTGAAATTTGGAAAAAAATTCACCATACCACCATAGGTAAATGCAAAAAAAAAAAATTTTCATTTTTGAAATTTGAAATGGAATTTTTATTTTGAAATTTGAAAAGAATCGACCATACCACTGGAGAGAAATGAAAAAATTGAAATATTTCGTTTCTGCCACCAAGAAAATTTTGAAATGAAAATTTTTTGGAAAAATCATTTTTTAAATTTGAAATGAAAATTTTCCTTTCTGAAATTTGAAAAAAAATGTCCATACCACCAGAGAGAAATGAAAAAAAAATTGAAATAAAGAAATCATATATTTCATTTATGCCACCAAGAAAAAATATTAATAATACCCCTATAGCACCTATACCACCTATGCATACCACCCTATAACACATGCTAAGTCGTGGTGGTATATAATTAATCTCAACTATCGGATTATTCCATACTGGCTCTTCTCTAACAGTGGTATAGTCTACCGTAAAAGAGCCCTTAAAAAACATTAAGGGTTTGTAGAAGGTACAAAGTTCTCGTAGGTGCTATGCATATACTCCAAAAGAACTGTGTACGCAAACCCTGTCACCAAAAGAACTACACCCGCAAGAGCTGCCGCTTGGTAGGGGTTCAGTTGTTCCGGCCTCGTCGAAGAGAGTGATGTCATCATAAAAATATAAGCCATAAGTACAATGACAACCACGATTATAAATTCCTGCATAAACATGCGGAGACAAAAAGATTGTGAAAATCCAAGAAGTGACACGTTAACAGAAAGGAAAAAAAAGCTTCTTGATAATGTATGTGATATCTTTGGTAACAAAGGATTTTTCTGAAAGATATTTGCACATAGTGTTTTAGTTTCGGGCTCCAAATTATAAGTGATTTCAATTTTTTTGGAGAATCAAATCATTTAATGCTTGATCAAAATTATAGAGAGGATGACAAAGATTTATGGCACCCAATAGATATACTATGAATTAATGAAGAAACTAATGGTACTTATTTGGTATCATGATTATTAGTATTTTAATGTATAAATTTGGTCAAACTTGAGATGCTTTGACTCCCAATGAAGTTAAGAATAACTTATAATTTGAAATGGAAGGAGTAGTGTGTAAGCATAATGTGATGATTCTAGAAAAGAGAAGCACAATGTGATGGCAAACAGTAACACTATATCGATCACATTACACAGGAAATTGAAAAGGAGTGTAGCAGCATGTAGGTTCAATCAAAAAAAAATGTATTTTTTTATCTAAGAATATGTTTTATGATTGAATTGTTGCATGATGGTGTCAGCTGGTTCATTGAACCGTGCTAACTTTGTGTACTTATAGTTTTCCAACGGAAATACATACTCCCTCCATATTGCAATTAGAAGACGTTTTGGACAATATTTGGGTCAGACATTGGGATTATAAATCTTGAATAACTTTTAAGTTGTTGAGTTTGGAAATATGAAAATCATATCAATAAATTTGTCTTGAAAATTATTTTCATAAAAATGTACTGTTCGGTAGGTGCCATAAATCTTTGTCATCCTCTCTATAATTTTGATCAAGCATTAAATGATTTGATTCTCCACATCTGTTGTATTGTAGGTGTGAATGTCTTTGCCATATTGTTCATCTATTGGATCCTGCAGATCCATGCCCCAGTTGTACTTTACTTCTTTTTGGGCACTTCCCTGCCTCTTCATTTTGTTTTCTTGATAGTGGTATGTTCCTGAACAGTGAGCATGGTTACCACACTATCTATGGTAATATTTTTCCACCTTTGTGTAAACTTAACAATTGGCATGTTTTACAATGCAGGCATGTGTAAACTTAACACGAGTACGAGAGGATGTGTAAGACAGAAATTGCGAGGATATTTTTTCATTGATGGGTCTATCAGAGCCAAGACACTGCTAGGCCATTCCTGTACAGGGATCAGGAAATGGGGGTTTGACTGTTTAGAAAAAGGTAAATGGGGGTTTGGCATTTGATAATGCTACAGCCTACAGTGAGTGCAGATTTTCTTTTGTACGGGTACAGTGAGTGCAGATTGTGAGATGCTTTACCCAGACTGAACGTTTCACTCCAATGCTGTTCTTATATCCTGTTCAAATTTGGCCGACCATTTTGCTTATTGCCAATGTGTTCCTTGTTCTGGAATGCTTACTGCCAAATGTCTGATTTGGCTTACCATTTTGCCTTTGCTAATGAATGGTGATGCTCACTTCCTTGTTCTGGAATGCTAGTGCCAAATGACTTATCCTGTGGCAAATCCGTGACCGTTTGTGGAATGGATTAAGCAGCTTGTCGTCCTCTTTAGCGTCTTTTGCAGGCAGGTGGTATACCCTACCGGATCGCTTGTTTTTATGCAGGCTTGCATAGATGGCGATATGTGATTGCAGAGATGATCAACTGGAGTGAACAATCGTAGAACTGTAGTGTTCTTTGGCAAAATTACTTCTCTGTCTGTCAACAAAACTGTTCGCTCCTGATGGAATGTAACTGTGTATCCTATTCGATGTTTTCCTGTTGATAGAATTGACTGAGCAGTTCACTACTCGTGCTGCTTCTTTTTGGCAAGAGGATGTATATAATGCAACAGATCCTCACAATGTTAATCTGCTCTTTCCTGAAATGAAGTGTTCTTAACTTTTTATCACATACTATCGTTCAGAAATCGGAACAGAAAACCAAGTTGAGACACTTATGCTCAATTGCAAAAACAGGGTGAGCAGGGGGAGCTTTGATAAAGGAAATTCTACATAGAATTAGTCAATCTGGAATCAAGAACAACATATGCCTGGTGGAACAGTCATGCTCACTCTTGAACAGAAGACTACTCTTACATTCAGCTGGTGGCTCATTCATTGAGATCAGAATTTTATCCAATCAAAAGCTCTAGAAACCTAGAAAGATACAAGTGCAGATTCTGCTGGAAGAATAAGGATTGTTGTGTGAAAGATACCGTAGAGCAGCAAACCATGGTGGATTTTTATGGAGACATACGTGCAGTGAAGAGACATGTAGCAGAATGCATCAGATGGTCAATTCCAGAGGACAAGTCAAAATATAGAAATAATATATATGCTTAACTTGGGCAGTGTTTTTGAGTAAGCGCTAACCGCCTAATTGTGCCTTACATGTCTCCAACCAAAGCATAGATCAATGGGGAAAATAATGCTCCCTCTGTTTCATAATACTTGTCGTTTTGACTTTTCTAGATACATTTGTTTTGCTATAAACCTAGATATATAATTTTTTCTAGATATATAACAAAATGAATGTATCTAAAGAAAGCCAAAACGATAAGTAATATGAAACGGAGGGAGTACTGTATTGTATAAGCACTCCAAGAATCTGAAATACTACCTGCTGTTACCCAAACCACACATACGCCTCTTCCTTAAAATTATCGACTTCTCTAGATCTCATGTGCAGCAGGCAACATAATACGATCATAAAAAGAAGCATAATTGAGCACCATATCATTGTGAAGTTGTCCTCAAACTCAGGATCGTGGTATGCATACCGCATCACAAAGAAGAAGGCCAACATCACAATGCCAGCAGTAGCTACAAAACACTAGAAAGAGAAGACAAGGTGAGAGGGAAGAGTCTTTTGTATAAGAGTACAAGACATTGATCCTATTGCCAGTCAGTGATGGAAGGGAGGGAGATCTGGTATGTACCTTCAAGAAGACTCTGCAGAAGTTGCTGGTGGCCTGGCTCGCCTTCGGGTGGCCTGCTTCCAGTTGCACGTATGCGGGGTCCCCAAGCGGCCTGACTGTCATGTAAGGGAAGGCGAAGGCCATCGTGGATTCCTGGTGGCCGCCAGCCGGACCAGGATCTATCAGAGCTTGTTTCACAGGCACGGCGAGGGTAGAGTCCAAGCGGCAGGATGGGATGGCGAATGGATGGGTCCACCAATATCGCAGGATCGACCGATCGGAAAATGCTCGCCTTGAGTTTTATCCCAGGAGCTCTTATTCAGCAAACATTCGCTGTTACCTATCAGCGGCGATCGATCGTTGCTAGCTAGTAGCAGTGAACGAGCAACTAGCTTAGTGGGAAACAGCTAGCACACCATCATGTTTCCCTGTTTCCCACTTCTTCCTCTGTTTCCTACTTACTTTTTTCACGTATTACTGCTACGCATTTTTTTATGTATTTTGACGCCTACTTTTCCCCTTCGGGACAATGGGTATGAGGGAGATGAAATGGGTGGGGGAATGTTTCATATACGAAGTGGTACTAAAAATAGTGTTATTCTTGTGTCATTTTAATTATTTGTTAAAACATTATGTCAATACTCTAGTTAAAAAATGATAATAAAAAATCTTAATACAAATTTTGACATATGTATTAATATAGACAAATCAAACACGAATATAAATATGCATTTACACCAAAAGATAATATCATTACATTTTTTCTTTTGCCAAAAATAATGGATAGAAAACAAAATCTTCATCTTGAAGGAAAGGAACAGCTCGGTTAAACCCTAAAAACAACAATAATAAATGCCACATGAGTGTTTGAAAACAAAAAAATAACAAATATATGAACATGACACACATAAAAGTGGAGTTATAACCATCATGGGACCGATTGGTAAAAGAAGAGTTCTTGAGCTCATTCACTTATTCAAAAATACGAAAATATATGTAGAATATTATGAAAAAAAATTCTTTAGAAGTCATGTCTTATGTAGGCTCAATTTGTTGCAAAAATATGAAATAAACAAATATAATTACAATATGTCATAGCAGCTATATATATATATTTAAAAATACAACAACCATAAGTATGGAATCTAGTTCGTATCCTCACATGTCAAAATAAACTTTGACTTACGTATCCGAACTTTGTATTTGCAATTTCAAAACTTCAACCTGCTGCTGCAGGATATGAAAAAATGAACTCCTTTATGTAGTAAACTTTATAGAGTCCATTACTTTGAATGTGCATATTTGAAACTTTGGACTTATATTTTGAAAAACTTACGAACCATGTGAACAAAACTTTACATAGGTCAAGAAAATCTTTAAAACACAATTAACAACTTTATATATGTTTATATGTTTGATTTTAATGTTCTAAACATAGTACTTTGTAATACAATGTGGAAAACTTTTGAACTATATATCCTAACTTTAAATACACATATTCCAAAACTTCATGTTTGTATTAAAAAACTTATAAATCACATGTAAAAAAGGAATCTAAATTCCTACCTTTGTTATGGAATAAAAACTTTCAAGATGTATACGCGAGACTATACAATTGAATTTCAAAAACTTTTTACTCATATAAACTTTATATATAAATAAAAAATTCTAAACTCTGAACCAATAATTTGCCTTTTGAATTCAGGATCAGTGAAATAATAAGACTAACTCAAAACTTTGTGCTTTTAATTTTGAAACTTTCTACTATCTTGTTATAAACTTTGTACTCTCGGATCTTAAACTTTGTACTCTTAAGTTAAAACTTTATGTTAATGATTCTTGGATATCTGAAACTCTCTATGTGAAACCTTTCTACACAGTAACAGAAATAAAAAAAAACCTTTGAGAGAAAACTAATATGTATGCTCGTTATGACAATAAACTTGAAGTGTGCATGTGCCATTGTCAAGAACAAATGCTACATGGCTTGAGCATTAAAAAATGACATGCTAAGTTCTAGCCCTGTGATGATATTTCCAGTACTAAATCTTATAGTTCTATGATAAATATATGAAAAAATAGATGGAGAAAAGCCTATGCAACCAAGTATTTGCTAGAGAAAAAAAATGCAAATATTTGGATTTAGCTTATGATTAATAATTGCATGCACATAGTCATTGTGTGCTGAAAAAAGAATGGCAGAGCACACGAACACCTATGCACACGCACACACATCTCAGAGAAGAATGACTCCTCTGGTGGAACCAGAAAATACATACCTGAAAAATGCACAATTGTCTCCACCTCCCCACCAACCATGAATAGATTGACATTAAAAAAAATCGATTTATGGAAGACGAACACCTCTTTATAACTTTGAACTACGAATTTAAGGACTTTCTACTAGCACATTATAAAGCTTTGTATCCACAACTTTAAAACTTTAATTCTAAACTTTGCACTCTAAATTCAAATTACTTTATATTAACCTATCTTAACACTATATAGTCCCAAATACAAAACTTTATTATAAATTATCTTCTACAAATAAGAACTATATACATATAATTTTCACTTTTGACCACATATCATGAACTTTCTACTAGGACATTTGAAACTTTGAACTCTGAAGTTAGAAACTTTGTACTCATAATAAAAACTTTATATTCCCATATTCAAAACTTTATAATTTCAAATTGTGCACTCTAAATTTGGAAACTTCCATAGCTTTCATTTTTACTACTCAAGTATTATTTAAAAAAGGAAGAAGTCCATTTTTGACCATCAAATTATTGGTAAAGTTTGGTTTTGAACATCGAACTCCAAAACCGGGTATTTTCGACCATCTAACTATCAAAATCGTCCACTTTCGGCCATCTGGTGGTTTTCAGGGTGGTTTTGCTGACGTGGATGCCATGTCACCGTGCTGAGTCGATGGGGCCCACACGTTAGCATCATCTCTCTCATCTCTTTTCACCCCCACCCTCACCTCTCTCTGCCGCCAGTCGTCGTCGTCTTCCGCATCACACCGGCGTCGGCAGCCACCCTGCCCCTGCACCTCCCCTACGTCGGCTGCCATCCTGCCATCGCACCTCCCCTGCGTCGGCCGCCGTCTTCCCCTGCGCCTCCCCTCTGTTCTTCTTCCTCCACCATTCATCTCCACCGAGCACCCCATGGTCACCGACCAAATACGCTGAGCTCCAGCCATCTCTGTCAAATAGCCACCACTCGATCCACCACTACCTCCAGCTCGACCTCCTCAACGAGCGCCAGTGACCACCGGACTGGGAATTTCAAATCCTACGTCTGCCTGTGTCGTCACCATTTCTCCGGCAACGTCATCATCGACGGGTGCCATTGAGTGCCGCCATGCCAGAGCAAGGCGCCGCCACGGCAGGGGGCAGCGGATCCGCCGAGGCGCTGGGTGGAGGCCGTGGCGGGCTTGGTCTCGGTCGCACCCAGTGCAGTGCGCCAGCCGCCGGTGTAGGCACGATGCGCCGAGGGCCGCGACAGGCGGCGGGCTCGGCCAAGGCGTGGCGCAGCCCGGTATGAGGCGCCGCGCCAGCCACCGTGCGGCTGTAGGCCCAACGCGCCGGATGAGGCCGCGACAGCGTCAGCCGCAGCAGCGGGCGGGCACGCGCGCTGCCAGCCGGAGGCCAAGTCCCCAGCCAAAATCGTGGAGGAAGAACAGAGGAGAGGTCCTTGTATGTTGTTGAGGGGTTGAGCTAGTGACGGTTGATCCGTTCTCAAGCTTCTTCACCATGTCTTCACGGTTATCTTGAGAAGGTTGCACTTTTCTCTTCTCCTTCAACACATACAAGTCTTTTTGAAGCTTTTCAACCTCTTGCTTGAGTTCATCATTTTCTTTAGCAATGAGGTCATCACAAGATTCTACAAGTACATACTCAATGCTAGATTGGCTTGCTTGAGACAAACAATCATTAGCGCAAGATAAATCGATTTGAACTTGTGAGCATGTGCATGTGTGAGATAGAGGTTACATAAATTTTACCGATGAAAGCACAACCTCATGGGCTATCTCTAGTGTTGCATAAGAATCGACAAGCTTCTCATAGGAACACTCAAGTCCCTTGTGATTGGCTTGTAGGGCCATATGCTCACTAGTGAGCTTTTCTAGCTTTTCTTCAAGCCTTTCATTTTCTTGATCCACTGCAGCTACACACGCAAAGGATTTGATAACCTTATCATATTGTCTAGCAAGTGAATCATACTTACAAACCAAGGAGGCATTCTCGGATTTGAGAGCCTCAAGTTCCTTGGCCAAGGAGCTTGAAGCTTCATTCTTCTCATTCTTTCCTCCTTTGGTTCTTCTCTTCTTTTCCTTCTTGGCCATCAAGCAGATAGTTGTACCTCTTGCCATCGGCCTGACCGGTGGGTGCCACGGCCCGACCCGGTCCCCGCAGAGGGACATGGTGCTTCTTTGGCCTTTTCCTTGCTTGGGAAGCGACACTTGAGGCTCAGTGATGTTGTATGGAGACATAGAGCTCTCCTCAAGTGCCTTCTCCATGGTTTGCTCTTGATCAATCCATTTGGGCTTTTCATATTCTTCACGAAGGATTTCCCAAATGATGTGTGCATCAATCTCAAGTTTACCAAGAATGAATTCCTCTACATCATTACTCAAAGCACCACAAATGTAGTTAAATACTCGAGAGTTGCATCGCCAACACTCTAAGTCCTCTAGGGATGATTTTGACAAGTCAATTTTGGTTTCCCTAAGGTGAGGAGGTAGAATGCTAGCAACAACAATCTTCTCGGCAAGTGGACCCATGGTCCTAATGCGATTGAGTACATGAATTGACCAAGATGCATAGTTTGAGCCATCTAGTGCTAGAGGCTCAAACGTTACCTCACGAGTTGTCGACATCGAAGAACTCCAAGCGGTTAAGCTCGAATCGGAGCACCAAGCTCTGATACCAATTGAAAGGACCTTGATGTCGCCTGAGGGGGTGAATAGGCGAGGCGGATTAAAACTTTTCTTCCCGAAAGCTTGTCTTTGTCGGTGACCACCGGCCGACCGGTGACTATGACCTGAGGTCGGACGATCACGCACACCGGACTTCAGAGGCACGGTCGGCCGTTGCCTAGCACAAGCTCCTCTTGACTTCTAGCACGAACCAAACTTGGTGAGTGGCCTTTATAAATGATCACAAGCGGAGTAATGAGCCACGCACACACAAGTAGCACACCCAAGTAGATCGGCGAAAGCAAATCAAATATGCTAGAAAAACAACTTAGAGACAAACCACACAAGGAAGCAAGGATTTGTTTCCGAGTTCACCCACCCACTAAGCGACTACGTCTCCGTTGAGGAGCTTGTAAGGACAATTCCCACAACAAGCGGGTCTCTTTCAACCACTTTCCTCCTTTCCACTAAGGCGATCTTTTCCACGAAGAGGCAAGATCACGACCCTCACAAACTTCCGCTGCTCACCACAACCTTGGGAGCTAGCCGGACGCCTAGCCGTCTAGGAGGCAAACCTCCAAGAGTAACAAATGCTTCAAAGCTCGTGAGCCAGCAAAGTGCTCAAGCTATGGAAATGCTCTTGTTATCTCACAAAAGGCGCTCTTGAGCTCACTCTCTCAACCCAACACAAAGGATGTGGCTTGAATCCACAAATCTCACAAAGAGATGGTTGGGAGAGCCACTAAGGCTTAGGGCTTGCTAGAAATGGCTTAGGACCTCAGCACAAGCACTAGAAACAGCTACCTTCAACTGAAGAAGGCTTGGGGTATTTATACCCCTCAAGGAGAAAACTAGCTTAGTCCTCGGCACCGGCATTCGACAGGTGCCTCACATCGAGCCAGGTGTTCAAAAACAAGCCCGTTGGGACTAGCGGTGCACCGGTCAGACCGGTGCCCCGACCCAACCCTTTCTATGATTCTAACACTTCACCAAAGAGATGAAGTGGCTCAGGTTAGGTTAGGAGGGTTTGTTAGCATACTCTAAGGCTCTCAAGGCTAGATCTCACTTAGGTCAACTAATGAGCACTTTGACTTGGTCAACTCGCTAGTGTTGCATCCCTCTTGATAGTACGGCATACCTATACTCAAGAATAAATAAAAACACCTTGTTGATCTCTTGAGCTTGAATGTCTTCAGTCTTGCCATACTTGAGCAATATCCACTTGAGGGCTTTCAACATAGCCTTTGACTTGAGCACGTCCATACTTGAGCTAATGACCTAGGATCCTTCCATCTAGCATAGGAATGCACACTTGGATCCATAAGTCACTCCATATTGTCAATCATAACATGTTGATGACTTGCATTGCTTCCCTCGGTTAAGGTTTGGATATGATACTTGGAGACCCCACGGATGCTAGAACTTCACCCTAGCAAAACACTAATGGCGGCTTAGCTACGGCCCCAAAGATTGCTTAGTCCCTCACCCTAAACATCTCGGTTGATCTCTTCATCACTTATCCAATCCACTTTTGAGTTCCACTTTGTTTCATACAAGATTGACCTTCATTTGAAAACCCGCTTCAAATGCTTGATCTTGATTGACAACGAATGTGCAAGCTTCCAAATTTGAACCATAACGTGTACACTCATCCTTGTGTCCTCTTTTAATAACCACATGAAGCCTTGCACTTGACTTTGAGAATTACTATCTTTTCTTTTATGATCCCTGTAATTTTAATCAAGCTATGTCTAGCTATGGGAGACCATGAATTGACCTTCTCAAATTATCCCAATGTTTATCTTCCTTTATTGCTTGATATTTGTCACTTATGCATTAGGATCATCCATATATTTGTCTTCTCCAATGTGAGCCATATAACATTCATCCACAAATAAATACTCTAATAAATACTCATGAATATATAAATAAAACCTGCTCACAATCTTAGACAAATACATTAGTCCTTTAATCGCTTTGTCATTCAATTCACCAAAATCCACTTAGGGGCCTAGATGCACTTTCACTCTCACCGCGGCTCATCGCCGCCAGTTTAACCGCGAGCCGTCTCCGGACCGCCTCGCGTTTCAGATCGCTCGTACGACCATCTCCCTGAACTATCCGGGAGAAGTGTTTGAGATCTCAGACCGAGAGGTCCTCGTGGTCTCTGCAGACGTACCTCCTCAGCCCGGAGAGACAGACGAGCAGCGCATAGAGCGTGAGAACGCCAACGCTGCACGGGCTACACACCGTCAGCAAGAGTTAGCTGCAGCTGCCACAGGCGCAGGTCAGCCCGCGGGCAACGTTGGGCAAGGCGCCAGCGACCAACCAGCAGGCAACGTCGTCAACGGGGCGCAAGCCCCCGCAGCTCCAGCCGCTCCTCAGCAGCAACAGAATCGCAACGAGCCTCGTCGAAACTGCCTACGTGCCAGAGACCTCCTGAGGGACTTTGAGCAAGACGGCCATGAAGTCTACAACTCTCCTCAAGCAAACTTAGGCGCAACTCTTGCCGCACTGGGTCAACTTGTGGATACTCCTACAATACGGCGCCTACAAGCTCACATCCGCGTCGCTACCGCCCAGGTCGAAGAAAGGGGTCCAGGATCTGACAGATCGACTTCAAGCTCCTACTCCGGGTAGGTCGGAGCGACCTCATCACCAACATCACAACAATGCTCCCCTTGAGCCCGTAGTCAAGAGGGAGGAGGCGAAAACGGCAATGCACACGGTCAATCCCGGCCGCCAACGTCGGCCGCCAATCAGCAGCCAATCCAGCTGCCAACGCTGCTGGTAACGCTCCTGGTAATGCCCAAAACAACGCCGCCAATGCGGTGGCGCCAACGTGAATCGCCGCCGCCAACGCAAGCGAGCGCTGGAGCTCAACCTCCACCAGTACAAGCCAACCACGCTCAGAGTAGTCAACGTCGACGTATACGAGATGAAGTGGAGATAGCACGCCGTGCTAACTACGATCGCGACAACGGGGTCCCTGATCCCCTTGACGCCAATAATCCTATTCAAGCAACGGAACTTCGGCAGATGCACGACCAAGAGCTCCTACGATGTGCCCAGTACGACCAAGATAATGGTCCTCCATATGACCTCTACATTATCCCGACGGCCTATGCCCCATCAGCCAGTCCTGGAGCAGTCAACAACTTCCCGGTGTTTTCACGTCGTCTCAGGACGATCAGATACCCCAAAGACTTCAAGCCAGCCATCAGGAAATATGACGGTCGCTCCGACCCAAGTATTTGGCTCAAGATGTACAGCATCATGGCATGCGCTTCTGGAGGCAATGAGGATCACATGGCGGGATATTTTCCCCTTGTGATGGGCAAAGCACCACTCCTGTGGCTCGATAATCTTCCTGCGGAGTGCATCACCTCGTGGGCAACCGTGTCACGGCTCTTCACGACCAACTATCAAGCGACCTACAACCGCCCTGGCAACACACATCACCTCGCAAGAGTGCGGATGAGGCGCGACGAAACTCTCTGTGAGTACACTAACCGCTACTTCGAGAATCGTAACACTCTCGCAGGTGTCAAAGACGAAGACGTCATAGCCTACTACAAGAAAGTGGTAACCAACATCAAGCTGTTCGAGTAGATCCACGAAGCTGACGCCTATACCATCACCGACCTTATGGCCTACGTCGACAAGCTTGTCGATACTCAAGATGCGGTGATGCACGACTTCAAAGGAGAAGACCACGATGACGGCGGCAGCAGGTCGCGCAAGTGATCATGCGAGGTCTATGCGGCCGATCCACCCAGACCTTCCACCTTCCTTGAAGGTGACTTCAACATGGTCATGGGCGGACCCGATTGCTCCACCGCGACGCTAAGCACACCATGAGGGAGTGCGAGCAGCTAAAGCGCGCCCTTGGGGTACCTCCAGAGCCTAAGAAGACCAAGAGCGGCAACAACGACGGCGGCCGAGCCCCGCTATGACTACCGTAACCGTCGACCTGACCGACGTGATTACCGTGACGGACGACCCTACTATCGCAACGACGACAGAGATCGCCGTGACTATCGCCACGACTATCGCCGCGATGATCGCCGCGATGACCGCCGTGATGATCGACGTGACGACTACTATCGTGACGATCGCCGCGAAGACAACCATAACGACCGGCGTGATGAGCACCATGACGACCGGCGTGACGATCACCGCCGACAAGACGACCACAACCGCAATGACAACAGCCGTAAGGAGCCTTCTCCGCCACCACCGCCAAAAGGGGGCAACCCCAATGGCGCGTTTCAGACCGCCAACCGGCAGATCAACTTCATCATCGATGGTCGTCAGGCAGCCAAGAGCAACAGACAGATACGATCAAACGCAAGGGAGATCGGCCAGGTCAACACAGAAACTCCACAAGCTCTACGTTGGTCGGAGTACCCCATCACTTTCTCAAGGAAAGACCATTAGGTCCACATACCTGACCCCGGGACCTACCCGCTGGTCGTCAACCCCATAGTGGATGGTGCGTTCCTGCCTAAGACCCTCATCGATGGGGGCAGCAGCTTGAACATCATCTTCACAGAAACGCTGAGAAAGATGGACTTCAACTTCTCCAAAATGACCGCCTGCGACGAACCCTTCTACGGGGTCGTGCCCGGCAAGGCTGCATACCCCATAGGTCGTGTATGTCTACCGGTCACCTTCGGCAAACAGGAAAACTTCCGCACAGAGTACCCGACGTTCGAGGTCGCGGACTTCCGCTCCTCCTACCATGCCATCCTTGGTCGACCTATGTTGGCCAAGTTCATGGCTATACCACACCACACCTACCTCATCATGAAGATGCCAGCACCAAACAGGATCCTTTCCGTCCACGGTGACATCCTCGTCTCCTACAACTGCGAGAGCGACACTATCGACCTCTCCAAGGTCTCTGCGTGTAAAGCTGCTGCTACGGTCATGGTCGCTCAGGCCGCCAAGATCGATCAAACCACTCTAGAGGTGCCAGAACAGGAGCGTACGGCTACTGCTTTGGACCCAAGTCCTGCTGTGAAGAAAGTTTGCCTCGGCCTGCCCGACGCATCCAAGGAAGTCACCATCGGGGCCAACCTCGATCCCAAATAGGAACTCACGCTCACCAGTTTCCTCAGGGACAACGCTGACATCTTCGCATGGAGCCCGTCCGACATGCCCGGTGTCCCTAGGAGGCTGGCTGAGCACGCCCTTGAAGTAAGCAAGACCGCACGACCTATCAAGCAAAAGCTTCGGCGATTTGCAAAAGATAGAAAGCAAGCTATAGAAGTAGAAGTCTGCAAGCTCTTAGCTGCAGGATTCATCCGTGAATGTAAACACCCGGTTTGGCTCGCAAACCCGGTCCTTGTACCCAAGAAGACTGGAGGATTAAGGATGTGTATCGATTACACCGACCTCAACAAGCACTGCCCGAAAGATCCCTTCCCTCTTCCTCGCATCGACTAGGTCGTGGACTCCACGGCTGGTAGCGTTCTATTGTGCTTCCTCGACTACTACTCTGCTACTCAGGTTATCACCAGATAGCCTTGAATCCTGATGACGAAGACAAAACGGCGTTCATAACGCCCAATGGCATCTACTACTACAAGGTCATGACCTTTGGCCTTAAAAACGCTGGCGCAACATACCAGAAGGCGATACAAAAGTGCCTAAAGTCGCAGATCGGGAAGAACGTAGAAGCTTACGTTGACGATGTGGTCGTCAAGACCACCGAGGAAGATCAACTCATCGCCGACCTCGCCGAGACCTTCTCCAACCTACGCGAGTACCAGTGGAAGCTCAACCCGACCAAGTGCGTCTTCGGTGTCCCCTCCGGATTGCTCCTGGGCTTTATGGTCGGACACCGGCATCAAGCAAATCCCGTGAAGGTCGACGCATCTTGCAAGAAAGACGTCATGAAGCTCACAGGTATGATGGCGGCTCTAGGTCATTTCATCAATAAGCTCAGCGAAAAAGGTCTACCTTTCTTCAAGCTATTGAAGAAGGCAGATAAGTTCGTATGGGATGACGAAGCACAAAAGGCTTTCGAGGCTCTCAAAGAGTCCTTGACCACGCCTCCAATCATGACGCCACCTATACCAGGGGAAACCCTCCTACTTTACATCTCTGCCACCACTCATGTGGTCAGCACTGTCCTCGTCGCAGAATGAGAAGAAGAAGGGCAGGCCTATCCTGTTCAGCGACCTGTGTATTACATAAGCGAGGTCCTCGCCGACGCTAAGACACGTTATTCACAGCCTCAGAAGTTGCTCTACGCACTCCTGATCACGTCGAGAAAGCTGCGCCACTACTTCCAAGCTCACAAGATCACGGTGCCATCATCGTTCCCGCTAGGGGAGATCATCCGCAACCGCGACGCTAACAGTCGCATTGTCAAGTGGTCGGTAGAGCTTGGGGAGTTCGACATCGAGTTCTACCCCAGGCAGGCGATCAAGTCCCAGATCCTAGCTGATTTTGTATCAGAGTGGACAGAGATCCAGATGCCCCCTCCCAAGGAGCGGCCTGAACACTGGATAATGTACTTCGACGGTGCCCTTAACCTAGAAGGCGCGGGAGCAGGAGTGCTATTCATCTCTCCTCAGGGAGAGCAGCTCAAGTACGTCCTGCAGATACACTACAAGGCCTCCAACAATGGAGCGATACTGAGCTCTAATTCATGGGCTCTGTATAGCAGTGTCCCTTGGCATCAAGCGACTACTAGCATACGGCGACTCCAAGGTCGTCATCGAGCAAGTCAACAAGGAGTGGGATTGTGTCAAAGACACAATGGACGCCTTCTTGTCTTTGAGATCCGCATAGCTCGAAGGCCACTTGAGGAATTGAGTTTCGCGTGCCACTAACAACAACGTGGCCGCCGACGTACTATCTAAACTAGGCTCCCGGCGAGCTCTAGTCCCGGCGGGTGTGTTCGTCCAAGACCTACGAAAGCCATCAATCAAGCTGTTGGACTCGGACAATCCGGACCAAGTACAGCCTGACCCAACTCCAGCACCTCCCCGCGACGTGCTAATGACAGATAAAGAGGACGATTGGCGCGAGCCTTTCCTAGCCTTCCTACTCGACCAATGAGTCCCGAGAAGACAAGGGTGAGCGAGGCGTATCACCGGCGAAGTGCTAACTACGTCATGATTGGTAACGACCTATACAGAAAAGCCGCCTCTACTGGCGTCTTGATGAAGTGCATCTTGCGATCAGAAGGTCTCCAACTCTTGGCTAAGATTCATGGCGGTGAGTGTGGCTGCCACACGGCATCCGCCAATCTGGTCGGCAAGGCGACGATCCGCTTACCGCTGGCCCACGCCATGACTGACGCTAAAGACCTCGTCAAGAGGTGCAAAGGATGCCAATTCTTTGCCAAACAGAAGACTCGCCACCTGTGCCCTCACAAGACACCCCATCTTGGCCCTTCGCCATGTGGGGTCTCGACTCTGTGGGTCCGTTCCGAACCGCTCCAGGTGGCTACAGGTATATCCTTGTGGCCGTCGACAAATTCACCAAGTGGATTGAAGTCCGACCTGTCGCAAAAGTCACGTCGGAGGAAGCGACAAAATTCGTGCAAGACGTAACACATCGCCGCAGGTGCTAGCGAATCATCACCGACCTAGGGACGCCTTCACGAGTGGCGCCTTTTGGGATTTTTGCCAAGATAACACGATCGACGTCTACTACTCCTCGGTCACCCACCCCAGGTGCAACGGCCAGGTCGAACATGCTAATGGCATGGTTCTTCAAGCTCTCAAAGATCGTATCTTTGATGACGCTTCAAACTACGCTACCCGATGGTTAGCCGAGCTACCACACGTGATCTGGGGTCTAAGGACCCAAGTCGGTTCGCCACGGCTTCGCCTTCTTCACGGTCTATGGCTCGAGGCCATCCTACCCACCGACGTTACCTTCGAAGCTCCACGCATACAGTTCTACGAGGAGGGAGAAGCCGAGCAGACTCGTTGTGTCGACCTCGATAGCCTCGAAGAGCAGAGAATGGCTGTTGTTATGAGGCAAGCTCGTCACGACCAGCAACTCCGTCGATACCATGATCGCAACGTCAAGGAGACTTCCTTCAACGTTGGCGACCTAGTTTTAAGACGTATCCAGAAGACCGACGGCATGCACAAGTTATCTGTCCCTTGGGAAGGACCCTTCATCGTCATTGAAGTCATCAGCCCATCCACATATCGCCTCCAGTGGGCGACGGGCAAGGCGTACCCAACCCTTGGAACGTGGAGCACCTACGTCGATTCTACCCGTAGAATAGTTTTTATTACAGCTATGTATTCCTCGTCTTTGTACTTTTTTTCAGTTTAATAAATGTTAATTCAAGCAGTCATCTGCTGTGTCTTGAGCCCTACCTTCTCCTCCTGCACGTCATGAACCCTTCCCCTCGACATGCTCGGGGGCTTGGCCAAAGCCAATACAAGGGTCGAAAGACCTGGGGGTTAAATTTCCTGCTCCTCCCCCTCGACACGCTCGGGGGCTTGGCTCAAGCCAACATAGGGGTCGCTCGACCTGAGGACGTCGTCCCTCATGACTACCTACTTTGTGTTGTTGCGAGCCTGCTTGGTCGTAAGGTTGCAAAACCTGAGTCCTAGACTCCCTCCCGCGCACCGATTGCACGTAAGTCTCCCTGCTGAGCTATGATGGTCAGTAAGCCAGCCTCTCCGTGAGTAGTGGTTAGCGGAATACGATAAAGACACATCGCTTCAAGGCTACCAAGTTCGCGTAAACACAAAGAAAGTACGTCATGCAGGCCAAAAGAAAGTTATCAAGTGATATTTTACATGGCTGGAGGAGGGAGGGGGTATAGCTCTAAGACTACGTCTATTCTTCCCCGTCATCGCCCTCATAGTCAATGGCATCCATTACCGCCATAGCGGCTTCACGCACTTCAAGCTCGACGACCTTGGGATCCTTCGTCGCGTCTGGGCCTTCTCTGACCTTGACCAAGTCAACGTCGGGGTAGTGAGACTTCACCCGGACCAACGCCTCCGTAGCCGCCGCCAAGCTCGTTGCCTTCAAGAGGTCGAGCAGCTTCTCGGGAGCAGCCAGAAGACGGTCGATAGCAGGCTTGGGCTCCTCCCCCTCGACCTGCGATGCCACTATGTCCATCGCAAAGTGGGCAGCATTCTTCAAGTCGTTTAGCTCCACCTCTTGCCCTGCAATGATCACCTGGTCATTCTGCAGCGCCTTCAAAGCTACCTCAAGACTGACCTCAAGATCCCTTCGAGCCTGTTTCTCATAAGCCAGCTTTTGAGATACAGCGTACTCACTGTCTATGGTGCCCTTCATCACTTGCTTCAGCTCTTGAGCACCAGCCTCGGCCTCCCGGAGGTTCACCTCCAAGCTTCGGACTTTCTCCTTAGTATTCTTCAGCTCGTTTTTGAGGTCATCCTCTCGCCTGTGGAAATCTGCAATATACAAAAAAACCCCCTGTGGTCCAGCCCTCAGCAGTACAAGCTAATGATGGAAAAAGTTGCAAGAAAGTTGATCTTACCAATGCTCGCGGTGTTGAACTGCGAGTTGGCCTCTCGGGTCTTACGCTTCTCCTCGGCCAGCTCATCCTCGAGCTTCTTCTTGTCAGCCGCCGCCGTCTCACGGGCTTGCTTGAGCTCCTGCTCAAGCTCGACCACCCGCAGTTGTAGAGCTGCAGCACCCCTAAGCTGGTCGGCCGATCCTTCGCATGGTCAGCCAGCGACTGTTTTGCAAAGACAAAGCAGGTCGTTAGCTACATCCAGAAAACAAGTCATTTATCCAACTCAAAGATAGCGGCTCACCGTGAGAGATTGGTTGAGAGTCAAGATCGCACTACGGACCGACTTCATATCCTCGTCATCATCAAAGATATCTTCCTCCCAGGGAGTGCCAGTCCAGTCGATGTCTTCACGCCCCAGGTTTGGCCCCGTCGACGTCGAACCCGATGCCTGCACACCGGTTGTTTCTAGGTTATCCTGTGGCTGCTCGATCTGTATCGGGTCCGCAGTTGGGCCCTGAGCCGACGTGCTGGGCATCGAGTTGATGGGGTCTGCATCAATGATAGGTGGAGAAGACGACGCCCCGACGTCACCAACGGAACCCTATGTTCCGGCCTCAGTGACAGGCGGAGGAGCCGCCGTCCCCACGTCGCCGACCGAAGCTGAGTCTCGACCTCATGGTCGGACGACCTTGTCCGTGAGGGCGACTCTTGAGCACCCAAGGTGCTCTGAGGCAGGACATCCGACCTGCAGCACTCTTCGTCAAACACAATATGAGAACCAATGACAGTTAGCAAAAGATTCAACTTCAGCGCCAAGACCGTACCTTACAGTAGCCGGGGCACGCAATTTCGCGTAAAGGGACGAACTCGAACCTTCACAGGCATCTTCGCCTGCGCACCAGCGGCAGCTCGCTGTGCCTCCCTCATCCGACGGAGGTCGTCTTCGTTCGTCTTCGCTTTAACTCCGCCTCTTGGCATGGACTAGCGACCTCCTCGCCGTGCGATCTTCAACAACCGGCGGGTCATCGGTGGCCTCATCTTCATCTTCCTCGACCTCCTTGGTCAACGGAGTAGGAATTGTCGGTGTGGAGATCGCCGGAGGAGGACTCGCCTTCCTCTTCCTCTTCTTCTTGTCAGCCTCGAGCTTGGCGGTCTTCGCCGTCTCGGCCTTGGTAGCAGCCCTCGAGGTCGGCTGCTTCGCTTCACCCTTTGTCCCGCGCTTTGGGCTTTGGCGCTGCCGCAGGTGGCTCGCCACATCGTCACTGACCTCTGGGTCGGTATCCTCATCAGCTTCAACTGACGAATCAGACTGGTAATTCTCCAGCAGCCGAGGATGATATTCCTCGACCTCGCCGATGTGGTTCCTCACCCTGCAGCAAGGTGGACACCAAAACTGCATCTCCCGAACCTGCAACAAAACAAGTACCAAAGAGTAAGATCGACACAAGCAAATAAGCAAGACAAACGACCTAGTAGTCCCAGGACTTACAGGTCACCGGTCGGGTCGGGAGTGTGCTTTGGGCACTTTTGCCCGGGCACCCACGGTGTAGATCTGTGACACCTGCCACCATCTCCCTTTGGGAGACCTTGCAGTTCACCTCGCGTGGGGTCTGATTGCCCCGACTCATACACGGATGCACCCGGTCCTTGATCGGGTTGGATCGCGGCGGAATCCGACCTCGCCACCGAGCCCCCCGTCAGCCCGTTCTTCTTAAGGTCGTGCACCAGGGGGAGCAGCTCCTTGATGTCGTCCAGCTCGCGGGAGGATAGCGGTAGGTCCCACTCCGGTATCTTCTCGGGCTTATGCCCGGTTCGCTTCGGCAGTGCCGGCTTTTGGTCAGCGATATAAAACCACTCCGACCTCCAACGGCGGTTGGGCAGGTCCATGTCTATCCATTCCGCTTTGAGACCTGATCTCAAGCAGAACATGACCGACCCTACTACACCTAGACGCTTGCCAGTGCTCTTGACATTGAACAGATGGCGCCAGAGGAAAAAGTGGGGGGGGTATTCCTAGATACGCCTCACAGAAATAGATGAAGGAAGATACTACGGTTATGGAGTTGGGGACGAGGTGTACCAGCTCCAGCTTGTAGTAGAAGAGAAGACCTCTGAAGAAGTCACCAGCGGGGATGTTGAACCCGCACTCAAAGAAAGATGCGAAGACGACCTGCTCCTTGTCGTCCTCCGTCGGGAAGGCTTCACCCGCAGGCGCCTTCCACTCCACCACCGCCTTGGGCCCCAAGAGCCCGCGATCCACCAATGCCTACACCTTCACCTCGGTCATCACCGAGGGCTCCCACACCGTCCGTGGGTCGGGGATCTAAGGAGTAGCGCCCGCCATTTCTTGAAATCGAGAAGATTTGGATCTAAAATGCACTAGGGTTTTGACGCGCATGCGGAGCTGCGCGGCGCGTGGATGCCTGAGCTGGCGCGCGGTCTGCTATAGACGGCGGCAGGCTAAGGATTCCTGGGCAGAGCGTGGATGCGGAGCGCACGGCGGCTAGGGCACGACGACTGCGATGGAGGCGGCGAGAGGAGGAAGAAGACGGAAGGGGACGGTCAACGCCGGTCCCCGCCGCTCTATTTATAAGGGCCCCACTGTGGGTGCCCGCTGCGGATCCTTTTGCCGCAAGGAGCTCGCCGTAACGGCTATGCGCCGCTAATCTCGCAAGACGATCTCGCCGGATTTTACGCCAACGGCTATATGCCCAACGGATAAGCTCACGACCTATGCCCTGAGTTCAGGTCGTGAACGCAACTAAGATATCAGGTCATCCTAACGGAACATTCGATCTTCATGAGGTCGATAAGCCACCAAATTCCATCACTACAGGTCATTGATGAATAATTCCGTCAAAACGACCATTACATGACAGAAGAGAGCGAACATTACACAGGAACTTCGAAGGTACCGAAGGACCGGAATGGCGAACCAGAGAGGGGGGGAGTGAATGGGAGCCGATAAAAATTCTACTCAAAAATTCGGCCTATGAACCCAAAATCACTCGGACACCTCCACAAGCTTCTCTTGCCAAGTCCACGTAGCCACTGGAGTGCTACTGGACCTAGGAGCAAGATCCAACCAACAGCAACACAAAACACGCAGCGGAAAACAACTCGAACTGCTGGCAACAAAACCAATCGGGCGGTTTCTCAAACCTGGTCGACCTTCTGGGACTTAGCCTCTCACAGGCAGGGGAAACCGGTCAGGCCGGTTTTGTCCAGGAAATCCCCAAAAGACCTTCGAGACCAAACCTGCCCCAAAATACCTTAAGAACTTCTCAACCTTTGAACAAGAAAAGCCATAGCTCGAACGAGACTCTCCTGTTCAAAAACCCTCACGACAGCCCACTGGGGCTAAACCGGTCAGACCGGTTTGGGAAACCGGTCAGGCCGGTTTTGCCTGGACAGTCGGGAAGAACTCAGCCCGCGGGAAAAACCTAGCCTTCACCTCAATCGATCTCCCGATTCATTCCACGGATTCAAGTGAGACTTTGGGGATAGCTGGGGTATCTCGGGATACCTTTGGCTAGAAGCTCGGTCCCCAAAACCTACTCAATCAAGAGGAATCGGAAGTCAACCCTCAAGAACACCTTCCCATGAACTCCACCGAAAACCACCAAATTGAAGCCGTTTCAGAGGGTTTGTTGGAGCAACACCACCAAGCAAAGAAGCACAAGGTCCTCATACGTGACATTCAACAAGAATCCCTCAAAGAAACACCCCCAAAACTTCCCCACGGAAATTCCAAGAAAAGGCTCCGAAAATCACCAAAAGGAAAAGCAGGAAGAACACAATCAAGCCTTGAGGAACCAGAATCATCTATACATACCATGAAGGTTCATACAAGGTCTAGCTTCCGCCCGATCATCCTTCCCTCTCACAAGATCTCACCATGAAGCTCTCAAGCTAGTCCTAGAAATCCTAAAGAAAATAGGTAGGAAAATAGCAAAGGGAAAATGAGCTAGGGTTCCAAGAGATGGCTGCCATCCTCTCACCACTTGGGTTATATGGAGGCAAGCCGAAAGACTAAAATACCCCTAAAGCCTAAACTAGGATACACGCCCACCAAGGGCACTTTGGGAAATTGTCTTGCAACACCATCGGATGGATGCCCGGCCGCACCGCTTAGCCTCGACGATCTTGCGATCCGACGCGTGTCCTCCGCTTCAAGCTTCCTCCTGCGACCCAAACCAGACCGGTTTTAAACCCACAGCGGCTGGGCAGACCTTGGCCTCGGCCCCGCTTTGTGGTTCAGTGAGTAACTTGGTTTTCGGTGAACCACCGCAAACCCCGAACTTGATGTAGCCTCCGCCAATCACCACTCATGACTCGGCTCCCACGAAGTCCCGGCTCGACCTTGGTTTTGAGGCTCAACCAAGAAATCGTCCCACTTCATCTTGTTGTTCTTACCACCATGCGGCCGCGACTTGACCCGGCCACCGGGTCCCTCGAACCAACCCTACTTGTCTTCTCTACACCTAGGCCTCACCTCAACGACCTTCGCGCTTGTTCTTCACCCGCACCAACACGGTCAAGCGCAACCTGCACCTGCAATACTTAGCCAAGAATCGCCACACGTTGTCAATCACTCATCACACGTGGCGACCATCCAGGTCCTCGAACCACATGGTCCTCAATCTCCCTTGATGAGTGCATTGACAACACACACATTTGGTAACCAAAGATAAAAGGAAAAGAAAAGAAACTAAAAGAAACTCAAACAAGCGATCGAAAGCCAAACAAAGGCAAAGAGCAAGATCACTTGAAAGAGGAAAGACTCGGTCCCCTTAGGCAAGGCTCGACACAACCGACAAAGTCAAAGACAAGCTCAAGCAAAGAGCACAAACCACCAAAGCATACAAGAGCCCCCCTGCACATATGCATACTCCCCCTGAACATGTGCCATCACTAGGCACAAAACTGGTCGAGCCGGTTAAACCGTAGGTTCCACCAAACCAGTCAGGGCGGTTCCCAAAACCAGACCGATTTAACTCTCAGAAGCACCCCCAAAAGCCAAAAATGCAAAAGAAATGCACAAGCTCCCCCTTGACTGTTGGGATATGTTCTAGGGATGCAATGCAACTTTTCTCAACCAACGTTTCTCCCCCTTGTTGCCAATGCATGAATCAAGGCTCAAATTTGGAAAAGATGCAACTAGAGCTTCTCAAATAGACAAAATTCATCACAAGATGCTACACATGATCAAATGAGCAAGTTAGATACTCTACAACATCGTATGAACATCAACTACATGATCACCAAGTTTCACAACCATTGGGTAAAGCTAAGATAGAATTGATCATTTTTGCGAAAAATCACCCTCTCATGAGCAAAGTCCTAAACATGAGCAAAACATGTCAAAATGGCAAAGCCACACAAACTTCATGCTAGGACAACCATTCTAAGCATAAGACCATCATAAACACCCACAAGCACCTCATGTCATGTCAAAGCAGAGCCATGTTCTTACTTCTATGTATGAGACTTCTCATTGGTAAGCAACATGCAACAGTTTAGCACCCAAAAGCAAGTAAATTAAGCACATATGACATGGAAGCACATTTTCCAAGCAATTTACATTTCATTTTCAGATTTATAATTGGTACATGAAATGTCTTTGCGACAAAAAGGAACTTATGCCCCTCCATAAGATGAAGCATGGGGGCTAAACATTCATGATGGCAAATGAGCCTTTGGCCCCATATGATCAAAATAAGCTATCCAACCACAAATTGAGCATAGCCAAGCCACAAAACATGTCAAGATCATATAAAGGCATTTACTCACAAGAGAGCATACATATGATATTTTGAAAAACATAGCCATCAACCATGGATATAAACCAAGATCATCAAGAGCTAAGCCACACTAAGCCATATCATACCACACTAGCTCACAAGATCATATATAGCATATCATGATGAACAATGTATGTAGGAGAAGCTTTTCCTACACAATGCATATGATACAAAATGCATGCAACCTAAAATACAAAGATGCCTATACATCATGTTACACATGCTATGCAAAATGCAAGAAATGCGCAAAGGAAAGCTATACATATGCTACAAAGGAGCCTCCACACACCCAACTCAAGAAATCAGACAAACACCAAGCTCCCCCCGCAAACGAGTGAAAGTTGCTTGATCTAGGGGTTTGGTGAAAATATCGCTAGTGGTCATGTGTGGTACATGGATCAAAGCGATTTTTCCTTTCTCTACGTTGTCTCTCAGGAAATGATACATCACTTCTATGTGCTTGGTTTTGGAATGGAGCACTGGGTTCTTTGCAACGCTTATGGCACTTGTGCTATCACATTGAAGTGGGACATGGGTATACTCCTCACCAAAGTCACTCATGGTGTATGTGATCCAAAGGAGCTGAGAGCAACTAGCAACTGCACCACATACTCGCCTCGGTAGTGGATTGAGCAACACTTTCATTGTTGGAAGACCAAGACACCAAAGAAGAACCCAAGAACTGCAAGTCCCAGTGGACTTCCTATCCAACCGACACGGCAAAATCCGTCCGAAAATCCATGAAGAGCCAAAGAAGAGGACGCGGAGTACCAAAGGTCAAGTCGGAGTGTGTCGCAAATAATCAAAATGCGCTTGATGCTTGCCGATGCGAAGTCATTGGAGATGAAAACGAGCGCCTGACATACCGAGAATGGATGTCCCTCGCCGCGTCAAGTAGAGGAGTGACCCGATCATGCTTGGTGCTCTTCCGGTCCATGTGTTCACCTTCCTCGTCCGCATCAAGAGCTGTAGTCGTACTCATAGGCGCCATGGCCTTGGTGTCCTCCATCTTGAACTTCCTCACAATGTCCTTGGTACTTGGCTTGGTGCACAAATGTTCCTTCCTTTGATTGCTTGATCCGGGCAGGAAGAATTGCAACTCACCCATCATGCTCATCTCAAATTCTGCTCATGTCTTCTCAAACCTTGCAACAAAGAGAGTTAGGCAGGCCACCAAAGACAATATCATCCACGTATACCCACACAATCGGATATCTCTGCCTGCACGAGGAGAAACAAGGTCTCGATCGACCTTCCCATCTCAAACCCTCTCTCAAACAGGAACCACCTCAATCTACCATACCAAGCTCTAGGCGCCTGCTTTAGCCCATACAGCCTTTCCTCAACTTGTACACCCTGTGGGGGTACTTCTCACTCTCAAACCCTGGTGGTTGCCTCACATACACTACTTCCTCCAAAACACCGTTTAGGAAAGCGCTCTTGACATCCATCTGGTACAACTTGAACCCTTTAGCCACAGAAAAGGCTAGAAGGATCCTGATCGCCTCAAGCGAGCTACAGAGCAAAGGTCTCCTCGTAGTCGATCCCTCTTTCAGTGAGTACCCGAGCAACAAGCCTTGACTTGTTCCTAACCACTTCTCCTTTCTCTCCCTCTTTGTTCTTCCACACCCATTTTGTCCCAATCGGCTTACACCCTGGGGGAGGGTCAACCAACTTCCAAACTTGGTTTCTCTCAAAGTTTTCCAACTCCTCATGCATCGAATTAACCCAATTGTGATCAGATAACGCATGTCCAATGTCCTTGGGCTCAAAAGTAGCAACAAAAGCAGCATGAGCAAAGTGAGAATTGTTTCGAACCCTCGACCGTGTAGTGCATTCATTGATGTCGCCGATGATCCTCGAAGCTGGGTGATCCACTTGAACTCGCCGGGGAGGTTCTCGCCTTGATGCTACCTCCCCCTCAACAGCAGATTCGCCTTGATCTGGGTTTGTCGTTGTAGGTGTGGGAGAAGGACCGTCCACCATCATAGTCGAAGTAGTAGGTACATGCTCAGTCGCGGGCACCACACCGCCATCTTCATCATCTCCATGTTCATGCTCCTCCTCCTTGAAAATCTCCTCGCCAAGTTTGTCGTCGCATGCACACTCAAAAACAAGCTGACTACGTGGCTGTGTCTCGTCGAAGGTTACCTCGCAAGTCTCCACGATTTGGTTAGTTTCAAGGTTGAGCACTCGAAGGCTCTAGAATGAGACGTAACCAAAGAAAATGCCATCGAGATCTAGCCTCGAACTTGTCCAACTTCTTACCTTTCTTGAGGATGAAGCATTTGCATCAAACACATGGAAGTGACTCACCTTGGGTGTGCGCCCTGCATCAACTCATAGCATGTTTTCTTCTTGTGAACTCGAGGTAAATCTGTTCGACACATAGCAGCGGTATTCACCACCTCAGAACCAACCTCCTGAGTCCTATGCTCATCGAGCATCGTCGAGCCATCTCGCACAAGGTTCTGTTTTCCTTTCCACCATGCTCTGGGAGGCATATACGGACTCAGCTGGTGTTCAAGACCCAAGTCATGGCAAAGGTTTCAAGCGAGAGTTTTAAATTTCGAGCCATTGTCATCGCGGATCGCTCAATGGCATCTCCGTGCCTCTCGTTTCTTAACCTCAAGACAAGATCTCGAACAAAACTAAACGTCTCCCTTTCTCCTCAAGAAAGAAAACCCACACATACCGAGAGTAGTCACCACAACCAGACGTACCACTTCCCACCCACGTATCGCACACTGGGCCAAGAAAGGTCCATATGGAGCAGCTCGCATGGACGCTCCGTCATCACATCGGTGAGGGTGGATGGGAAGCTACCATCTTAGGATGCCAGGCGCACAAACCAACTCTTTTTCAAACCTCACTGGCAATCCTCGGACCAAATTGAGTTTACTCAAGAGACAAAAGGTCAAAGTGACCCAACTTCCTATGCCACTTCCACAAATCACTCGAAGATCCAAACAAGAAACAATGCTCCACACCAAAAGGCGAGAAAAATCGCTCGAAACACTTGACCCTGAACGACCATGCAAACTAGGTCCCCGAGAATCCAAAATCCGAGAACCACTAGGCGAAACAACACCTCAAAGTCCTCATCCAAAAGCGGGACACAAAGCAAGTTGAACCCGGCGATTGAGCAAGAGCAACACGCCTGAGAGTGACCTTGTCACTTACCTTAATCTCACCTTGTGAAAGCACACGCCCATTGTCCCCAAAGGTGATGTATGTCTTGGACACCACCGGACGAGACTTGAGAACCACCCTTGTCTCCGGTCATATGCCTCGAGCAACCGAGTCAATCAACCAAACGTTCCTCAAGTCTCCCACCGAAATTCAAAAACGAGCACAGTGAACAAACAACTCTCGCACTAGGGTTAGTACCAAAAGTAAAACCGATGAGCCATTTGCTCCAAAGTGGGGTTAGCACAAACCAAATCATCACGCCTATCAAAGCTACCACCACGAGCCACCACGAGAACCACCACTAGGGAACCACCTGTCTCGCTGGAGGAGAATGAAAACCACGAAAGGAAGACCGTGGACCGTTCCTCCTCTCCATCTCAAAGCTACGACTCCTCCCACCATCGTATTGAGCACGAGGTGGAGAACGTCTAGCAACCGCCACCACCGGACTCACCATGCCAAACATACGGACCACGACCAAAGGACCTGAACCGAGCCTCATCCCAAGCACAAAAACCAAACTGGTCACCCTACGCCAAAGCCGGTCGACTGGAACCGTCCACTGATACGAGCAGCCAAACGGCGGTTCAAACCGGTCTGGGTTAATTCCTCCAGGTCCTTCCACCCAAAGCACTCTTTTCTCCCCAAGCCGGAACTGTGCGAACAATGGCCTTACCCCTTGTTGATGGTGTATGTGTATCCAATTTCGTTTGGACTTGCAAGCGGACAAGTTCTCGTCAGAGCTAAGGGACCCTTCTTCCCTTAAGTGTGAACCCAAGGTATCGAATCTGTGGAACAAATGTGTGATGCAAGAACCTATCTATTAAAGCCAACAACACTTAGATCTTCAAAGGGAATGCTTTTGCATCTAATCTAAAGAACATCATAAAAATGAATCTAATCTATGAAAGCCGGAGGTAGCAAGAGATAGAGAGGGATAGGTAAAACCAATCTAGAGAGATTGGATCAAGCTTTGTTGAAGTTCAACAAGGAAGAAATAGCCAAGTTGAATCTCATAAAAAGCATCTTTAAATCACGGTTTCCCGTCCAACTCCGAAGACGCCCACCTTTTGGAGCCACCGTTATGTCACAACGCACTCCTATTCATGCGGGTTAGCCTAGGGCGAGTCCAATGGACAAGTTGAAATCTCTTGGAAGGTCAGGCATGCACCTCTAGCCACCACGGCTACAAGAACACCCTCTATGATCTATCTCGAGAATAGATCTTCAAGTAAGAAAAGCCAATCGAAATCAAAGTCGTAGGAGAAACACTCGATCGCTAGAAATCGGATTGCAACTTGATAATTCAACATAGTACATGATACATGAACAAGATCACCACCGGGATCCTACCTTTATCTTGCTTCTAGCTCCTGGAACTCCGACGTGGTCTTCATTGCAAGGTTCCCACGTCGGCTAGGGGAACCATAGACAACTAGCTCGACCCTCTACTCTCCGGAATGGTGTCCCTCTCTTCTCTGCTCCTTGGCGGCGAATGACGAATGAGTTGATGTGGCTCTTGGCCGGGGGCTATAAATAGTCAGAGGCGTCTAGGTCAAGGGGCACGAATGGGGCCGAAGGGTGGCCGGGCCTCAGGCTGGGCGGCTGGCCCATTTCGGCCCATCTTCGTGGCCTCCTTTTCCCGAGTCTTCTAGAGTATTCTCCCTTCCGCATGTGGGCCCTTGACGTCGGTTTCTCATGTTTAGATGAAGCTCCTTGTCCCGCAAGATTCAGCATTTTCTATTCAGGTCCTTGGAGTTTTCCGTCTTCACGGGTTAGTCCTTGGGCTTCTTGGAGTCATGTTCACTTCATTGCTTGACTTGTACCGGGCTTCAAGGTCTTGCCACAAGGTGCTTGATGAACTTTACCCGAAAGTCTTGCTTTCAACGCTAAATTCCTGCATAAACATTAAACTCCAAAACCGACATGCACGAACAAACTTGTTATACCAAGGGGGTTAGTACCAATGGATAAGATATAAAATTCATGCCAACACCGAAGGTAAACTCATGGCTAGGTTGACGGAAATTCACCGTCAACATCTCCCCCATGCTTAAACCTTGCTCGTCCTCGAGTAAGCCTTCGATGGATATCATCGTTGCCCTTCATTGCTTAAACCCTGCACTTGATCATACACGAGAAAACATAATGCTCTCAAAAAGTTTAGTTCGTTAAAGTTCCATAATGTACTAGCATTCATCCCTACGGAGGGTGGATATTAATTAAGCTCTTCCCACAAGTATTAAACATGCTCCCAAAATTCAAATGGATCTTAGAAATTTTGAAATAAAGAACGAGATGAAAAAGAGCTAAACCAAGTTCAAAAATTTAAACCACCTTGCATCTTTCTCATGAACTCTCATCTCATCTTATCTCTCAAGCCTATTTCTTCTACTCCTTTCCCTCTCATAACATACATATATGTGGTAGGCTTTATGTGGAGCTCTTTTGGGAAAGTTTAGTCCTACCAAGATATTATAAATGAGATGTTGTCAAAACAAGACAAGCTTCTCATGGTCTTACCGAGACTCGTCAAAAAGGTCATTGGAAAATAATGTTATATCAAGGAGGGGAAAAGAAAAATACACACACTTTGAGATAAGTGGACATGCGCAAATGGCAAAGAGTGATCCCGAGGCACAAAGGAAGTCCTTGTTATCGGATTGCACATGGTTGGAAAGATGAGTTTGGATCTTTTAATCTTGAAACTTTTGAAATTCCTAATGCACTTTAGAGAACCGGGGAGTTCACTTTATTTTTAGAGTAAAATGCACCGGAGGTCCATCAACTTGTAAGGGGGTGTCACTTAGGTCCATCAACTCTCAAAATGAATTTCTGGGTCCATAAACTTGTTGAGTCATTCACCGCAAGTCCATAACTGTCTAGATATGCTTGTACTGGTGACATGACATGATGACTTGGCTCAAGAAGCATCTTGAAGCTGAGCCATTTCAATTAGTAGGTTGCAAATGGGCGACACATATACTTAGACATTCCTTGGGTTGAGTAACGGTAGCCTCCTCGCGTGTACGACTGGAGTAGGCTATTGTCGTTTATTAGCTTCGGAAATATCAAGCACATGTCACTCATAAGCTGCTCGATGAAATGCCTCAATTAGGATATTTTTCTTCTAACCAAGTCATCATGTTATGTCACCAGTAGAAGTATATGTGGACAGTTATGGACCTGCGGTGAACGACTCAACAAGTTTATGGACCTAAAAATGCATTTTCAAAGTTGATGGACCTAAGTGACACCTCCTTACAAGTTGATGGACCTTCGGTGTATTTTACTCTTATTTTTATATCATACATACTCATATACTTTTTTTTCTCATACATACATACATATATATATATATATATTTCTTTATACTCATTTTTTTCTTTTTCTTTTTTTTATTTGCTCCCCTTGAACTCTAAATTGCATTGTACCTACCTCCTCCCTCATGCTTAGACGTTTGCTCGTCCTCGGGCAAAGAGGTGATAAAGATAAGGTGGGTACTAGAAATATTTTTCCTTTGGAGAGATACTTGAAATCTTCAATCTTGGCACCATCTTGCGATCTTCCTCGAATTGACGATCCATACTCAATGATAGGTTGTGGTCAAGGAGGTAAACACAAAAGATAATATTTTTGGTTTTAAGGGTGGATATCCGGCGAGGTTTGTGAAATCTCCGATGTCGGGATACACAATGCACGGATAAAAGGGCTAGCAATAAGATAGATACGCAAAAACGGAATGACCAGCTTCTTAGTCTCGGGCCAGAGAAATTAAGGCTTGAAATAACTCGCCCAAAAATAAATCTTGTATACTAAGTTTTTGCACTCAAATATATATGGCTCTGGATAGGTAGAGCAACATGCAAGAGGTATTTATGACAAGGTTAGCATTACTTTTAAGAACAAAAATGAATCATCTTTAACCCATCTAAAACTTGAGAGCACATAAAACACTATGGGTCTTTATTTTTACCATAACCTCCCGCTAAAGATTAAGCTAGCATTTAGACAATTTCAGATTTGCATTTTAAGAGAGCATTAGCTTAATCATGCATAAAACAAGTACAAAGATAAACAAAGCGGCGACTATCATCATATATCAACATGGCACAAACTTTGTATCTTTGCCAAAGGTAAAAACAAGGTGGTGATTTTATTCATGATGAAAATAAACACTAACACACATGCTGAAAATTAAATAAAAACTGAAAACACTACGCATACATAGGCGCATACAAGCTGAAAATTAAAGAAAAGGGAAAAGGAAAGATTAAACTAAAACTCCTCCTCTCTCTCTAATCTTCCGCCGGTGGTTGATATTGATAATCTTGATTGTTGTACCCTTGCTCATAATAGGATTGTACCGATCCTCCTATGAATTGTCCGTGATTGCTAGGTGAAGGCGTCCAAGCTCATAAGCGATGTTTGCATTTCCTTCACCCATTTGGTTTGTATTGGTTTGGATGGCTGCGATGTTTTGCATGTTTCTTGCAGCGTACCCTCCAATGATGGCCACACTTTGTTTTGGTTGAGGAAGGTGTGCATATGGCTCCGCAAAGGCTACGTTGGGTACCGCAAAATTTGGTGGGGGCATGGCTGCACCACTCCCCCATGCTTGCATTGGTACACCACCGTAGTAACTCGGGCAGATTCCTCCAAATGGTGGCACATAATTTTGTTGCGTACCTCCTTCTTAGGCCGTGGAAGAACCTTCTTCTATAATCCTTCCTCTCTTATTTTTCTTTGCCGGCACAAGAAGTCCTTCCTCTAACCAATCTTCTTTCCCCTCAAGAAAAAGCCTTAATCTTGCATCCGGTAGGGGCAAATTTACTTTGGCCACTTTGAAGCCTCCTCTATCATCTCCACTTATGTATTTGCCTTGCTTCATATAATCAAATCCTAGGGAAGTCCTAACTAGGAGATGCTCCGGGTTCCTTGGAATTCCTGGTCTCAAAGAGATAGCCAACATGGAGAGATAACACCCCGAGCCAATATCTCCCGAACCCGATGTTGCTTCACAACACCACCGGCTGATCATAAGGTGAGTGGGGTCGATTGGCTGCTTGGCAATCAAAGCCGAGTAAAGCCAATTAACCTCCATGTCGGTTATCTTGGTCTCTCTCATTCTCCCCAAAATCCTCTTACACATCCATGAGTGAAACACTTGGATGATGGGGTTTCGGATACTATTTCTTTGCCGGTGAGCTTCTTCCGCGATCATACTCCAAAAACCTTCCAATGTGCCTCCATGCACATCCACTTGTTCCGGGGCTCCCTTATGAAAACCAAGTAACTCCCTAATATACTCATAGGGAACCACTTGTTCAACTCCCTCCAAACGGAATGAGAGACTCGGCACTCCTTCATCAAGGATAGGTGCCATGGTCATGAGGATTTCCAAGGCGAATTCCTTGTGGGTGTTTGCCGACACCCCGTTGGAGAATTGCACCCAACCTAGGTGTCCCAACATATAGTAAATATCCGTACAAAAACCCAGTACTTGGAGAGCTTGGTCGTCGAAGTCGACGTTCGCCACAAGCCTCTTCTCAAGGCGAGTGAGCTTCTCCTCCTCCTCCTCCATCTTGATAATGAACCCATACTTGGAATACCGCGGAGTGTATGGAGGTGGAGCGGATGATCGTGTCGAGCGGCGAGGTCGGACGGGCGGCTCCTCCAGACGCCCTTGAGGTTCGTGAACCTCATAGACGAGCTTCAGGTGGCTCTCATGCCACCGAGGAGAAGAGTGTCGTTCCTCCTCGGTGGTGCCGTGTCCTCCTCCATACTCCGAGGAGACTCGGAGACCGAGTGCCTCCTCGAAGAGGTTGTCAATGATGGCTTGGACGATGATGATCCCTTCTTCTTGGTGAAAAGACTTGTAGTTTTCTTCCACATGGTTGTTGCACTCTCCTCACAAATATAAACCCGGGGCTTTCAACCGGTAACAAGGCACACAAATATTATTTGGAGTATGGACTTTGAGTGGATTTAGGATGGATTTTGTTGGACGAAACAAAACTCGAAGTGGAAGGCTAAGTCTAAGGTGGTTCTGGACTACAAGCTCAAGCACACGAACAAGGAACTGGGCAAATGACTAACCTGAGGAAGACGGGCACCGGGGGCTTTAAAAAGGGGGGAGGCCGGCTGGGGCACCGGCCCTGGGGCCTCTCCTCCTGGCTCGGATTTCCTCCAGTGCACTCGTGCTTGCTTTGTTGCTTTGTGACCGCGTGCTCCACGGGGTTGCACCGCCCAAATGCTCTCGTCCACTCCTTTGCTTGCATAATTGATCTCTCCACTTGATGGTTTTGCTTTGAGTCACTTCCATGCTCCCTTGCCTCACATGCCTCCATGAGATTCCTGCAAAACAAAGCTTTGGCTGCCCCCCCCATGCTTGTCCTTTGCATGTGGTTTGATGAAAGATGTTGGAAGGGCATCCTATGATGCATCATGGTGCATGCAAGGTTAAGTTAACTCAATTGCCTCCCTCTAAGCATGTTTTGATGCTAAGCACTCCTCTAATTTCGAAAAATAAAATTAAACTCAGAGCTTGCAATGAGTTCAAATATATTTAGAGGAGTTTTTAAGCATCAAAAACAAATGTAAGTCGAAAATGTTTTCCGACTACTTTTATTTTGGTCTCACCGGTATTGTTTGCTTCCATTAGTTGAGAGCAAGCTTTTTCCGGCTTGATCATGGGGGCATAGGTTTAGGTTCTAATTTTGGTTAAATGAGATAGATTTTGAATGAAATAAAATTAAATGAGGGTCAGAAAAATTCTAAATCTAGAGAAACCAAGGATAAGAATTTTAAACCAACCAAAAGTTGAATTTCTAGGTTCACGTGAGTCCTATCATGCACTGAAATTTAAATAACATTTAGGTACATAGCGTGGCTCTACTCGTGTGTTTTTAGTATGTAAAACAAGTCAACCATAACATCATGAAGAGGATGAAAGGTTGAGATAGGTTCTAAATTTTTTTGGTTTTGGTTTCTCGAAAAGAAGCAAATAACTCATAGGATGGCTCATGTAAAGGGTTTATGATCCAAATAAAATATCCAAACAAAATTTATATCTCTAAACATTATTCAACCACTTTAAGTCTATGAATGTCTTGCGTAGCAAATTTCAAAACTAACTTACTTGAAAGACTCGAAAAAAAAACTTGATCGGGTTGTCCTCCCGGTAGCTTATTCTTGACTCGACGAAACGGGTTGCCTCCCGCCTAGCGCTTCGTTTATAGTCCATGGCTAGACTTCTTCACTTGATTACTTCGGATCAACGCTCTTTCGGGCATTGCAATCTTGGGTACCCACTTCCGCATCATCTTGGGCGAGCTTATTCTCGGCTTAGTCATCTTTTGGTCTTCACAGCGGACTTTTGTTCCTTTATCTTCGGATGCAACAACTTCCTTGATCTCCTTCACTTCCTTCTTCTCCGGCTCTTCCTTCTTCCTTGGCTCTTCCTTACTAGCGTGACGATGAGGCGGAATATATTTAACTTTGATCATATTGTATACCTCGAAGCGTGGTCGAAACTTGAAGGAACTCCTCTCGCGTTGATGTCGAACTTGATCTCCCCTTGCCGACGTCGATGGTGGCTCCCACGGTCTTGAGGAAAGGCCTCCCAAGGATGAGTGGTGGCTTCTCCCTCTCTCCCATCTCGAGCACCACGAAGTCAACGGGGATGAAGTGGTGTCCGACCTTCACGGGCACATCCACGGCGATGCCCAAAGGGTAGCGAATGGAGTTGTCACCCAACTCCAAGCACATGGCCGTAGGCTCTAACTCCGGTAGGCGTAGCTTCTCGAACACATCTCTTGGCATGACAATCACACTTGCTCCAAGGTGCATAATGCCTTCTCAAACTTGAATGAACCAACGGAACACAGAATCGTCGGGCATCCGGGGTCTCCTTGCTTCTCTAGCCCGTTCGCAATAGCGGCGCTACATTGCTCGGACATCTTGACATGATCTACCCCGAGTGTTGCTATCTCATACTTGTTTGCAAGAATATCTTTGAAGTAGCGAGAATATGTAGGAACTTGAAGGGCGTCCAATAGCAGCATGTTGATGCTTAACCTACGCACAACCTCCACAAACTTCTCAAAATGATTATCGAGTTTACCTCGGAAGTAGCGTGGCTTAAGTTGCGGTATCTTCGTGTCTTCTCCCGGCATCTCAAACTCGGGCTCTTCGGTGACGATCTCGGTAACCTCCTCCTTAGCAAATTCCTCCGCCTTGGTGGATGGTTTAGGCTTTCTTGCTCCCGCGGAACACTCCAGATCTTCGGTCTCCTTCCCCGAACGAGTTTGAATGGCCTTCGCCGTCTCGAGACCTTGAGGTTGTCCCGGAAGCTTCCCTTCATTAGCGGATAGGCGCCCGGCAAGTTGTCCCACTTGTGTCTCGAGCATCTTCATCATGTTGAGCACTTGATGGTTGGAGCTTCCGACCTCCGTCACCTTGCTATCGATGTTCTCCAACACCTTGTCTATGGCCTTGAACTTGGTGACAGTGTCCTTGTTGTTCTTAGCTTGCTCGTCCATGAAGTCCTTCAATTGTATACGAAGAGGAACCAAATTTGGAATGGATGATCTTGCATTAAATTGAGGTCTACCTTGCCCGTAGCGGAAGTTCGGCAAATCCCCCTTCCTCATGTAATCGAGCATCTTGCCTTCCTCCGGGCAATCCTTTTGGACATGGCCATATTCTCCGCACTCTTCACATGTGGATCTTGCTTCGGCAGCCTTTAAGTCTTGAGCTTCTTTCTTCTCCATCTCCATCTTCTCCAACCTCCGCATAAGCGAATCGATCTTGCCTTCAAGTAGATCTTCTTTCTCCACTTGCAAGACTCCTTTGACGTTCCCCGTGGGTTGAACTGGAAGTAAGCGTCCGGATGACACCCATGTGTCATTGTCCGCGACCTTCTTGAATAGAGTGAAAGCTTGAGTCGGCGTAAGCTCGATGATGGATCCTCCCGCCGATGCATCAATGATTGTCCTTGACGCCATGGTAAGTCCTTGATAGAACTTTTGAACGAGATCTTCCTTCGGAACTTGTGATGTGGAACCGCCCAGAGTGTACTCATTGAAGCGCTCGAATGCCTCCGATATAGTCTCCGTGAGGATATTGAGCAAAGGTAGCAATCTTATTGCGCAAGCTTTGAGTCTTACCCGGTGAGTAGTATTCCTTCATGAAGGCTCTCATCAAGGTGTCCCAATGCACCGTCTCATAGTTAAGAGTAGAACCATTGCAAAGCCTTCCCGAGTAGTGAGAACGGAAGAGCCTTGCCCTCATTTGATCTTGAGTCACCCGTCCATGTTGAATGTTTGACAAAGTTGATCAACGCTTGAAGGTTCGGATCCTCTTTAGGTGAAGGGTGAATGTTGCACCATAATTGTTGAGGTCTTGATCTCGACGCCTTCTCCGTGAGGTTCAAGATTGGTAGGTCGCGATATTCGGGGTGCATAGCTCCCCGATCTTGCGCTCACTTCTTGGTTGTTCTCCCATAGCGGTGGAAGTTGATTCTCCCTAGGGTTTGGAGGTGGTGATTCCTTTGGAGACTCCGACGATCCTTCGGCCTCCGCTTTTGGATCTGCAATTTCCAGCTTTAGCTTATGCTTCACGTCTCCTTAGCTTTGTAAAGTTTTTGGATCATCCACAAAATTTTCGGGTTTGTTTGGAGGTAGCCGTCCATCTTCGTTAGGGTTAGCAAACAAAATATATACAAAACGAAAATAAAAACAAATCTAAGAAAACTAGGGTTAGTCAAACTAGATTAGATTGATTTTGAGGATGATCAAAAGTTAGTAGATGCAAAAAGAAAAACCAAAAGAAAATTGAAAATATTCACAAAAAGTAATAAAAGATCGAATCTTGATCACTTGTTCCCTAACGGTAGCGCCGAAAAAGGGGCTTGTTGACGGTGTATATGTGTATCAATTTCACTGCGTTTGGACTTGCAAGCGGACAAGTCCTCCGTCAGAGGGACCCTTCTTCCCTTAAGTGTGAACCCAAGATACCGAATCCGTGGAACAAATGTGTGATGCAAGAACCTATCTATTAAAGCCAAGAACACTTAGATCTTCAAAGGGAATGCTTTTGCATCTAATCTAAAGAACATCATAAAACATCTAATCTATGAAAGCCGGAGGTAGCAAGAGATAGAGAGGATAGGTAAAACCAATCTAGAGAGATTGGATCAAGCTTTGTTGAAGTTCCAGAGCAAGGAAGAAATAGCCAAGTTGAATCTCATAAAAGCATCTTTAAATCACGGTTTCCTCTAACCCCCAAGACGCCCACCTTTTGGAGCCACTGCCCACTCCTATTATGCGGGTTAGCCTAGGGCGAGTCCAATGGATAAGTTGAAATCTCTTGGAAGGTCGCATGCACCTCTAGCCACCACGGCTACAAGAACACCCTCTATGATCTATCTCGAGAATAGATCTTAAAGTAAGAAAAGCCAATCGAAATCAAAGTCGTAGGAGAAACACTCGATCGCTAGAAATCGGATTGCAACTTGATAATTCAACATAGTACATGATACATGAACAAGATCACCACGGTTTCTCCGCGGTTTAGATGAAGCTCCTTGTCCCGCAAGATTCAGCATTTTCTATTCAGGTCCTTGGAGTTTTCCGTCTTCACGGGTTAGTCCTTGGGCTTCTTGGAGTCATGTTCACTTCATTGCTTGACTTGACCGCTTCAAGGTCTTGCCACAAGGTGCTTGATGAACTTTACCCGAAAGTCTTGCTTTCAACGCTAAATTCCTGCATAAACATTAAACTCCAAAACCGACATGCACGAACAAACTTGTTATACCAAGGGGGTTAGTACCAATGGATAAGATATAAAATTCATGCCAACACCGAAGGTAAACTCATGGCTAGGTTGACAGAAATTCACCGTCAACACCCCTAAGCGATGTGCGAGCGAGACTCGAGCACACCATGAGGTTGGGTTGTACCTTGTCCTTTTGCCCACTCCTTGGTATTCTCTCTCTCCTCTTGAAGCAAAACTCTCCTTTGTGACCATCTCTCCCACAATAGTCACAATGAAAATTGGTTTGGCTTTGGTTTTGGTTGGGGTTGCTCACTGCTTTCTCCTCACTTGACTTCTGACCTTTCTTCTCTCCAACCACCTTCTCCTTAGGACTCACAAACTTCACCGGTTTTTGGAAGTCATTTGTTGGGTGAGGAAATATGGGTGGATCTGGAGTTGTGTCAAGTTTGTTTCTCAGTGGGTTAGGCTTAGGAGCATAGGCATTTTTGTGGAAGGTTTTTGGTAGAGCTAGGATATCACCAATCTTCTCTACTCCCTCACCACTACACTCTCCAACCTTCTCTGAACCAAGCGCTTGCCCATCATAGCGCTTGTATGCCTCTATCATCATCCTAAGCTGCGGTTCATGACCCGACAATCAACCCATCATTTTTCTTAACTCATCATTCTCATCCTGCAAGCGATCCACATAATGTGCAAGTTCCAGATTTTTCAAAGCATGCACCTCACAAGTAGAGCAAGAAGTGGGAACAGGTTCTTTCAACTTAGCCTCAAGCGAAACTAAGCATGCATCTCATCAATCTTTCCATGTAAAAGGGCAAGAAGTGCAAGCACCTAGCAAAGCAGGTCTAGACTTAAGCTCAGCCACCTCAACCCTAAGCACATCTAGTTCATCACAAGTAGAGGCATGCTTATCCTTAAGAGCAAGAGATCAGGTACACAGAGCAATCACAACAATCAATCTCGCCAGAAACCGGTGAAGCCTTATGTGAATCAATCTCAAGCTTAGCATCAAGGTTACGGGTTTCTCTACCACTCGGTTCCTAGCATCTTCTATTGAGGCCCTAAGATCTTTCCTCATCTTCTTGGCCTCTCTAAGAATGTCATCACGATTATCAAGCAACTTGCCAAGACGCCGTTCTCCTCACGCGAAGGAAGCTCGTCACGTGCCTCATCCTCGAGTCAGTCACTCGTGAATCTTCTTCTTGCCGAGCTACGAGCCATGCCGAATCTCTTGCGTGGCTCGGCCTGCTCAAGTTCTTGGATGACTTCTTGTTCTTACGCCCGATCACCTTCATCTTCGCTACTCGAGCTCGAGGAAGAGTAGGCAGAGTCGAGTCGCTCACTCCGACCATTGCTCGGGCCTTCCGCATGACGTCCTTCTTCTTCGACCGTCGCTCGTCCTTGTGCTTGTTCTTGTGCTTGTGATTGCGCCTTGATCGGTGCCCGTCCTTGTTCGGTGCTTGTGGCCGTCCTTGTTCTCCATCTTCTCGTGATCGGCGGTCCCGCTTATACACAAAGCACGTCCGTGCCCCTCCTCTGTGTTGACCCGGTTCTCGTCGCGACCTCTCGAACCGCTGGTCGGAACGCCACTCATCCTCTCCAAGCACGTCGAACTCCTCGTCTGCAAAGACATCAAAGACGAGGCATCTGGAGGATGCGTTAGCGTTAGACTTAGCCACTTTGCCACCAACGAGACTGAATGGGACTATGGGAATCGATCAAGACTCTGAGCTTTCAGCGCCTCGAGTCAGCTAGAACTCAAGAATGGCCCGCCTTTCCATCCCACAATGTACCACGCACCTCATGTTCTTCACAACCACCGTGAACCGCTAGAACAAGGCATCAATAGACTCCGGGAGATGAGTGAAGTTCTCGTACTCTCCTAAGTCACATACAACCGTGCACGGACCTCGGCATTCCCAAAGCATGAGCATTCTTGACTCAACCAAATCCTACAAGCTAAGTCCTCTGTCTCGAACCCGATCGAATTCGGATTGACACGAGCACGAAACAAGTAGTCGATGCCTTGTTGTTGGCGTCGAACATGTCCCTCGATCCCGGAGCAAGGAAGTTAATCGGATGAATATAAGCTATGTTCACCGTAACATCCCAAAGGATCTGTCCCTTACCACGGAGGAACGCAGCCATCCGTCTCTACCACATCTGGTAGTTCTTTCCATTGAAGTGCGGAGGACCCGATCCCCGTTCCTGGTACGCCATCTTTGGATCTTAGATTGGTTAGAGTCAATCAAGACCCGTGGGCTCGATACCACTTGAAGGACCAAGAGTGAACGAGAGGGGGGAGTGCATGGGAGCCGATAAAAATTCTACTCAAAAATTCGGCCTATGAACCCAAAATCACTATGACACCTCCATAAGCTTCTCTTGCCAAGTCCACGTAGCCCGGAGTGCTCTTGGACCTAGGAGCAAGATCCAACCAACAACACAAAACACGCACGAAAACAACTAAATCTGCGGCAACCAAACCAGTGAGGCCGATTTCCGAAACCGGTCAGACCGACCTTCTGGGACTTAGCCTCTCACAGGCGGAAGTCGGTCAGGTTTGGTAAACCCAGTCGGTCGGTTTGTCCAGGAAATCCCCAAAAGACCTTCGAGACCAAACCTGCCCCAAAACACCTCAAGAACCTCTCAACCTTTGAACAAGAAAAGCCATAGCTCGAACGAGACTCTCCTGTTCAAAAACCCTCACGATAGCCCACTAGGGCTAAACCGGTCAGACCGATTTGGTAAACCGATCAGGCCGGTTTTGCCTGGACAGTCGGGAAGAACTCAGCCCGCGGGAAAAACCTAGCCTTCACCTCAATCGATCTCCCGATTCGTTCCACGGATTCAAGTGAGACTTTGGGGATAGCTGGGGTACCTCGTGGGATACCTTTGGCTAGAAGCTCGGTCCCCAAAACCTACTCAATCAAGAGGAATCGGAAGTCAACCCTCAAGAACACCTTCCCATGAACTCCACCGAAAACCACCAAATTGAAGCCGTTTCAGAGAGTTTGTTGGAGCAACATCACCAAGCAAAGAGGCACAAGGTCCTCATACGTGACATTCAACAAGAATCCCTCAAAGAAATGCCCCCAAAACTTCCCCACGGAAATTCCAAGAAAAGGCTCCGAAAATCACCAAAAAGGAAAAACGGGAAGAACACAATCAAGCCTTGAGGAACCACGCCGAATCATCTATACATACCATGAAGGTTCATACAAGGTCTAGCTTCCGCCCGATCATCCTTCCCTCTCACAAGATCTCACCATGAAGCTCTCAAGCTAGTCCTAGAAATCCTAAAGAAAATAGGTAGGAAAATAGTAAAGGGAAAATGAGCTAGGGTTCCAAGAGATGGCTGCCATCCTCTCACCACTTGGGTTATATGGAGGCAAGCCGAAAGACTAAAATACCCTAAAGCCTAAACTAGGATACACACCCACCAAGGGCACTTTGGGAAATTGTCTTCGCAACACCATCGGACGGATGCCCAGCGACTACACTTCGCTTAGCCTCGACGCAAGCCTTGCGATCCCGACGCATGTCCTCCGCTTCGATGCTTCCTGCGCCCTGCGACCCCAAACTGATCAGACCGGTTTCCCAAACCGGTCAGGCCGGTTTTGGCCAGACAGCCACGCCCGGTCTTCGGCCTCGGCTTTGTGGCTCAGCTGAGTAACCCGGTGGTTTTCCGGTGAACGACCGCAAACCCCGCGAACTTGATGTAGCCTCCGCCAATCACCACTCATGACTCGGCTCCCACGAAGTCCCTCTCGACCTTGTTTGAGGCTCAACCAAGAAACCGTCCACCGACTTCATCTTGCTATTCTTGCCACCATGCGGCCCGCGACCTCACTCCAGAACCAAGCCTACTTGTCTTCTCCACACCTCGAGGCCTCACCGGCAACGACCTTTCACACTTGTTCTTTACCTGCACCAACACTAGTCAAGCCGCAACCTGCACCTGCAATACTTAGCCAAGAATCAGTCCACACAACGTTGTCAATCACTCATCACATCAGGAAGAGACCATCCACCGGTCCTCGAACCACACATGGTCCTCAGGTACACAAGTCGCCTGCGACCTTATTGGATCTAGAACCCGTCACAAAATACAAACATATTCGAAGACCTGATCTACCTAGAGCAATCCTTGAGGTGTACTCTGCTATAACTGAGCACGTCGCAGAATTCTTCTAAGCCGGGACCTCGATGGTGGCCTTGCGGTGAACAAGCGCACGCGCGCGCACATAGCAGGGCACACTCTGTGTCGGACTATGGAATGCAGACACGAGCTTGCTCTTCGGCACGGACCGCAAGCCTTCGACGAGCATCACATGCTCACCAAGGACTTGCAGCTTCACCTCGGGCCTCTGACATCACCTCAAACTCTCCTTGATTCCTCGGAGGCAAGGTACAAAGAGTGGGTGTGCTGTCTACATTTCGCAAGAGTTCTTCTAGCTCCAAGCCTCTATAAACTTTGTATCCTACAATCTGGTGGACGAACGCATGCCCATGGCATGGCCTCAATACTACCCTGCGGCTTCATAGCTCAGCAATGCTCGGTGCTTGCCTCCTTCAACCTTATGGTGCTATTTATAGCCAGAGCCGGGCCTCACACAATCGGCGAAGTAATGACACTGTCACCACGTGATCCAGAGGGTCAGTAGACATGTGCGTGATTAAAGGTGACGTCTTTTCCCTACCTCGCGGCATCTTTGTCGCTAGCGAATCAATGATGCCTGAGGCTGCCGTAGCATCACATGGCTATAGTACACCCCTTGATTCGTAGGCAGTTTGTCATTTTCTGGGTGGCAAGAGAATCCCCGACCACTGTTGACCCGTGACCCAGCAGTCTACAGAAACAAACAAGCCTGACCCTATGTCAGAGGGCCCTGCGCCTCACTGCTACTACAGTCGACGATGATTACACACACCCTTTACGACTCGGCGTCTTTATTGCACCCGCTAGGCTCTGCGTCCTAGTGCACCCGCTATGGCTCTGCACGTAAATGGACCTATTCAATCAGCCTATATTTTTGTTCCCTGAGCAAAATGGTCGTAGGTTCGATTGAAGACCTTCCGGGGTAGGCGTGCCTCGCTGCTCTGCCAGTTAAATGGGCCTTTGGAGATCAGAAGCTTCACATCTACGATTTCGTCGGGCCCCCGTGGTCGGTGTGCCTACCACTGAGGTCATCAATACCTTAGTGCCTTGGCTCCACCGGATGATCAGCAGCCATGTTGGTCGTCTGGACACCAAAACGGCCTCCCTGAGGTCGGTGTGCCTTAATACCTAGGTCTTGCAATACCTCGGTATGACTATGGCTCTGCCAACCTAGTTGGGCGCCCTGGATGCGTGACCTTCCTGAGGTCAGTGTGCTTTGTATAGCTCTGCCAGCCTGCTCTGGACACCTAGGATTTTACGTCGGGAATGAAGGCCTCCCTATGGGGTGCGTGCCTAATGGCCCTGCCAAGTATTTCTGGGTGCTTGGGCGCTTTTGATTTGAGACCTTCTTGAGGTCGGCATGCCTCGGGTGGCTCTGCCAGACTCTATGCAGCTATGCAAGATATCTGGGTGTCTCTACACTCCATATGTTCAAAAATCTATATATTTTCTACAGCTTCATCGATGACAGTTTTGAACATCACAACTTCAGCTACGACATCATCAACAACCTCTTCACGCGACGCGCCTTCTAAGATCCTGCTGGGTATCCTTGGATACTGGACATCATCAATTTAAGGCCTCTTCGGGTCGGCACGCTTATAAGGCCTCCTCGAGGTCGGCCCTGCCAGACTCCTTGCAACCATGCTGGGAGATCTGGGTGTCTCTACACTACGTTCGATCAAAACCATGACTCAGTTTTTCTTCTCTTTTTGAGCATCAAACCAGTCATGTTGCCTGCTTCAATGCTCGGGGACTACTCTACGAGAGCGTCTTCGACGCCCTTTTGATTTCTTCGTCGTACCGACCTGTTGGGAAACCTGTTTCTCACCACATCGTTACTCGACCTGCTTTTTCTTCTCTTCTCTTTCTTTTTTGGATCATCATACCGGCCATCCTGCCCGCCACGATGCTCGGATACTACTCTACGAGTGCATCCTTTATGCCCTCTGAAATTTTTTCGTCGTCATTTCGATCTATTGGAAGCCAGCTTCCTATAGGTCGTCACTCGACCTCTCTTCGTTCGGCAAGACTATAACAGGTCGGCTGTAAAGCTGATTTGTTCTTATCTTTTTGACCGACGTGCATGCTATTCGACCTGTCGATAGCTCTATGACTTCGTCATGACCTTTCTAAGGTCGCTGCGCCTACACCTCGCTCGGGGGCTTGTGAGACATGGGTACCCCAGGGTCCCCACCGACCAGGCTCATGGCCGTCCCCGACAAGTGGGTCCAGCCTACCAGAAGACCCGTCGACCTGACTGTGGGCCCAACCGACCTAGTTGGCGGCCCACACGATCTCCTGAAGACCTTCCAGAAGATTCCAGGCGACCTTATCCGGAACGACCTCAAGACTTGGCGTACAAGACAAGACATTGGTGGATCCCGACCAAACAGATCGACGGATATGGCAAGTATTGTAATCAACTAGACTTAGGTCTCCTGGTCGTAACCGACCAGGAATCTGGGAACCGACCTTGTCCGCTGGCCAATATAAGGCAGCTGCGACCCCTTGTACAATCACGCAATCCTCAAGCAATCTACACCAACAACTGGACGTAGGGTTTTACTCTCCGGAGGCCCGAACCAGTATAAACTCGCCGTGTCCTCTGTGTTCCGTGTGCTTGTGCGCAACCTTCGAGTTCTTAGCCCTAGATTCCCCCTCGCCGAACAACTAAACCACCGGGGTTAACCCCCCTGTGGGCTGTCCAGATCTAAACATCTGACATAAACACTGAACTCCAGGATTCTAAACTTTGTACACTCATGTTTAAAACTTTTGTAAATAAAAATCTTTGTAGGAATGACCATTCTAAACCTACTACTCCAGTTTATAAAATTATTAGTCTAAAAAAGTATGCAGGAGCAAACCAGCAAAATTACCTAAAAAATATTTTGAGATCACAATCACCAATGATAGCTGAACACATACAACAGGCCATAAACTTGCATACATTTTGTAAATAAAAAACATTTTAGGAATTAGAAGGGAAGGAGATTTGCGAATCGGAGGTGTCAAGCATACAACAACCAAAGAGAAAAGTTGAGATTAGTAGGATTCATCCAGGTCCAACAAGAAAAAAATCTATAGCATAGTAGATCCGAAAGTCTATAAATATGTGTGTGTTACTAACTAACATTGTATACCTCTTAGCTCTTAAATGACATATACAAAACTCAATATATAATGACTTTAAACCTTCAAATCATTATTTGGAGCCTTTTTTTATGTTATCATTCAACTTTGAACTGGCATATACAAAACTTTATATGTACTGATTGTAAACTTTGAAATCAATACTTGGGGTCTTTTTGTATGTCTTTAGTTGATAGCTCTTATTTAAAAGATAGTGAAATCAAACAAACATTAGCTACAATAATTTGTTTAAAAGACATGCAGTTTGCATACTTGCCCATCAAATATTTATAAGCGTTTTGGAGAAACCTATGCAAATAAGAGTATCTATTACTTTAAGAAAAGAAATTCTAACTCTAGAGTAACAAAAGTATTTTTGTCAAAATCAAAAGGGCATATGTTGAGATAACATGGACCATGTAACAACTAAAGTCTTCTTTATTCTAATATCATGCGGTGGAATGAGAATCAAAACTATACAAATATTGGATTAGATAGATAATTAATTAATCAAAATTGGCTAATTAACAATGCGAGAGAAGACATGGATGGCTCAAGCGAACAAGCACCTGTAGGCTAATCGCAACAAAATGAAATTAACACCACAACATGATAGTATTCATCAATTAATCCAAATAGGCGTCTGTGCTGCCCTACCTGAGTCGACGGTCTCCACGTTTGGTGTCGAGGACAACGTGTGTGGATTACCCTGCGGTAGCCAAAGCTCGAGGTGACGTGCTTTGCTGATCCGGATCGGGCTCACATGAGGAGGGGATTGAAAATCGTAGTCGGAACAAGAGAGACGAGCAGGACCTGCAGCGCAGTGGCGAGGGTGTCGGCACCATCACCACTACCACGCTGGCTGGGCTTCCTTCTACAAGCTATCGCCTCAAATTCCACTACTCGTCACGAGCAGCTCCAAACTCTAACGACCCTAATCCCGCCCCTTCTTCTCCGATGTGGCCGTGACACCTTGCCTGCCGTTGAGCATAAGCCCTGGCGAATTCATTTTTGGAGATGGATTGAAATCTTAGAGAGCTGATGGGGAGAAGGAGAATGGAGGATTGGAGCAAGCCGCGGGATGAAGGAGAACAGAAGAGGGAAAAAACTGGAATGGAAGGGGAAGGAAGGGGAAGGGATAAGGTGGGCTCGGGGTCTCGCGGAGTAACGCAGGAGCGCCACACGTGTCCATTCACTGCAACCGCATTCGTAAAAAAAGAGTTTTGGGCATAAACATCCTGGTGATCTTGTACGCCTGCTGGATGATAGTGCCGAGTGCTACCAATGTGTTGAACTTTTTGTTGGCTGTGACGATCATTGCCCACGTCTTCTTAGCGGGATGGGTAATGGAAATCTCATCCCTTTGTTCAATGTTCATGGTGTTTCATTGTGTGCTTCTTTTGTTCTTTTGCGTATATCATGGATAGAATCATAGAATTGACATCCAAGACTTTGGTTCCATTCAGCACTTCTACAATGCCCCAGGGAGCGGTTGACAGAGGCAATGCGGCTGGGGCTGAACGCTGATGCTTGGTCTAGGACGTGTTGTTTCATCTGCCGCACAAGCTTCAAAGACATATCCCAAATGTGTTTGCGCATGTACAATAGTAACACATAAACGTGCAGTTTGTTGTTGTTGTTTCGTTTGCATTCATATGTGTGTTCTTTTGTTCAGGCTAAATTGAATGCATGTTCTTATGCCCATGCTAAATTGATAGCTTGTCATGGTACATCCGCACTAGAACTGAGTAAACCTCGGGCTGGGCTTGAGCTGGCCTGACAAAATGTCCAGCTTCTTTCGAGCCTACAATCTCCGTCCAAGCCCGCCCATTAACCTCATCGGGCCAACAAAACCAGAATAATTCGGGTCGGGCTTGTGCTCCGGCTGGTCGAGTACTATTTTCTAGTGTACTCCCTCTATCGTGCAAAGGGTGTCTTTTTTGTTTGACCTAACTTCTAAGTAAAATTGTCTTAAGTTTGACAAGAGAAAGTTAAAGAGTATTAATATTTATTGCACCAAATGTGTATGCATGAAAATATATATAATAAGAAATTTAATGAAACTTGTTAGACATCAAAAATATTAATATATTCCTATATAAACTTGATAAAATATAAGATTATTTGACTTGGAACAAAACTAAAAGATTACTCTTCATGGACGGAGGAATTAAATTTAATTCATTTTATTATTCAGCGGGACTCAAACCCTTCCATTTTCAGGCTGCGAAAATCAGCAGTCAGCACCACGCCCAGCCCTAAATGAGTGTCGGGCTGGGCTTAGCCCATCGGGCTTGGGCTGGGCCTATTTTGCTCACATACGGTCTAATCGGATCTATACACACTGACATGTGGTACATTAATATATCATCCAACATTCCGAGAAACACTAACCGATTCCTATTGTTTCTAGGGAAATATAAAGGCAATCATAATTGTACTGAAGATCCATGGTCGAATTATGTGTCCTGTCTTATAAAAAGTCTGCAGGCATATACTTGTGCACAAAATAATTCTCATGCCCTCTTTAGGTTTTTGGGTGTGAATACGAACGCCATTCCAGCAACGGAAAAGCAAAGAACATTGAGCGACATCTGTTGATATATATCTAGATGCTCTTGTTTCGCCATCATCAACATCCATGCGACTAACACAAAAGACACCGTGACCCCAAAACACTACGGATAAAAAAACACATGAGCACATGACTAATCAGTCTTGTTTTGAATGAGTACTGAAATAAAGACTACTCACATAGCAAACCCCTTTTTAATCAAACATGCTAGTACTAACAGATAGTAGGAGTATCTTACAGGGGCAAATTTGGATATAGGTCAATGCATGCTCATTGTCCCAACAACACTTGCAAAATGCATGCTCATCATCCCATAAATAAGTAAATATTTTGAGGTTGTTTGAAGTTATATATAAACTTAGATGAAATAAAAGATTATTTGACTTGGAACAAAACTAAAAGATTAATCTTCATGGACGGAGGAAGTAAATTTAATTCATTTTATTATCCAGCGGGACTCAAACCCTTCCATTTTTCATGCTACGAAAATCAGTAGCCAGCCCCACGCCCAGCCCTAAATGAGTGTTGGGCTGGATTAACCCATCGGGCTTGGACTAGGCCTACTTTGCTCACATACGGTCTAATTCGGATGTATACACACGGACATGTGGTACATTAATATATCATCCACCATTCCGAGAAACACTAATCAACTCCTATAGTTTTTAGGGAAATATAAAGGCGGTCATAACTGTACTGAAGATCAATGATCGAATTATGTGTCCATCACATGAATAATTTATCTTATAAAAAAAGTCTGAAGGCATATACTAGTGCACAAAATAACTCTCATGCCCTGTTTAGGTTTTTGGGTGTGAATACAACGCCATTCCAGCAACGGAAAAGCCAACAACCATAAGCGCCATTTGTTGATATATATTCATATGCTCTTGTTTTGCCATCATCAACATCCATGCCGACTAACACAAAAGATACTGTGACCCCAAAACACTGCAGATAAAAAAGCACAAGAGCACAGGACTAATCAGTCTTGTTTTGAAAGAGTACTGAAATAAATACTACTCACATAGCAAACCCCTTTTTAATCAAACATGCTAGTACTAGTAGATAGTAGGAGTATCTTAAATGGGCAAATTTGGATATAGGTCAACGCATGCTCATCGTCCCAATGTTGATGGTGCAAAACCGTGCTCAAGTTCACCGCAAGCGTACGGGTGACTTGGTGCCTTTTTCACCAAGGAGGGTCCTCCCTAGATTTGTCAATCCAAGGATCGGAAGCAAACTCCTAAGGCTATCCATCTAATCTAATAATCTAACCTATCATGAATTGTTGATTGCATAAAGGGTAACATACAAACACGAAGGGATGTATGGATCTCATCCACCTAGCCATAAAGGTAAACACCAAAGGGTAACCCTAGCCTATCGTCTTCTTGTTGCCGTTCCGGCCAAGGTGACAAACCAATCTAAACCTATACTATGATAAGGAGTACACTCGATATGGAGTAACCCGATATGGAGTGGTCCGATACACGTTCATTCGCCGCTTTCTCCTCCACCGCATCGTCACTACGCAGGATATTCATCACCGAACGACAACCTCAGTCCGTGCACTACAACGATGTATCCGCAAGAGATAGACTAACCACCACGATTAGACCTATTCCTACTAAAAACATATGCTAGCTACATATATGGATAAAACACTCATCGATGTAGATCAAAGTAGGACAAGATATGATTACATCACCATCGAATGTTGAAGGTACAAATGACTTGATGAATTCAAGTCGCGGCTCCGGAACTCCACCATGGCTTCACCAAGCAGGGCCAACCATGGCGGCTAGGGCATGGCCTAGGCCATCTCCTAGGCAACTCGAGGACTTGCGGCGGCCGTCGGCTTCCTCCCGGTGCCTCTCCTTAGTGTCACCGGCTCTCTGATGAATGGATGGATGGATGGATGTGGCGGTCGGTGGAGGCAGAGGCAATTTATAGAGGAGCACCTAGGTCAAAGGGGGTCGCGAAGGGCCCGAGCAGGCCGGCCGGGCTGACCGGCCCAGTGCTTTCAGCCGGTTCGGCCCGTCTCGCCTCCCGATGCTTCTCGGTCAATTGTTGACTTGCTCCTTCTCGCATGTGGGCCCTTGACGTCGTCTTCTCCACGGTTTAGATAGAGCTCCTTGTCGCGCAAGCTTCAAAGATCTTCTGTTGGTCCCTAGAGTTTTACGGCTCATGCTTGGTCCTCGGGCCATTTGGAGTCATGTTCATCATGTGTCTTGACTTGTGCCGGGCTTCATGATCTTCTCTTGAAGTGCTTGATGAACTTATCCCGAAAGTCTCCTCTTTAACGTTATTTTCCCGCGTAAACAATAAACTCCAAAATCGACATGCAAGAGTGAACTTGATACCTCCGGGGGGTTAGTACCATTAGTTAGAATATCAAATATGTGCAAATGTTGATGAAACTCATAGCTAGGTGTACCAAAATCGACCGTCAACTTACCCCCATGCTTAAACCTTGCTCGTCCTCGAGCAAGTCCAAGATCTTTGCTTAATTTGGAAATCAACATTGCCCTTCAATGTCTTCCCTGCACTTAGTTATACACAACAAGACATATTGCTCTCTCAAGTATTTAGCATTTAAGGTTCAAGTGTTGACCGGCTAATTCATCATGGAAGATAGACTATCATTAAAGAACATGCCACAATAAAACAAATATAGTGCTCTCGAACTTAAGCAAACTTCAAACCTTTACCTTGTTGCATCATGAAGAGTTTTCAAAAAGTTGCACATCTAACATAAGTGAGGTTCTCTTGCAAAAGCTCATGGAAACACTCATCTCGTCAAGTCACTCAAGCCTATACTAGATTATTCTCAACCTATTCTACTCATATATGAAAGTGGAAAGCTTATGTGGAGCTTGGTAGGTAAAAATAATCCTAGCAAAATATTATACTTGAAATATTGTCAAACTAAGAGAGAGATCTATTGGAATTACCGAGACTAGTCAAAAAGGTCATGGAAAATAAATGTTGGAAAGAGAGAGAGATGGAACACACGCATTTAGAAAGGTGGACATGTGCAAGTGGCAAATGGGTGATCCCGAGACACGAATGAAGTTCTCATTATCGGATTGCACATGGTTGGAAAAGATTGAGTATGGACTTGTCTTCAAAGCTCTCTAAGATTTTAATGAAAGCGAAAAAGAACCGAGGAGCATTTTTATTTTTCTTTTTTTTTTCTTTTTCTTTCTTCTTCTTCTCTTTTTTTCTTCTTTAATTTTTTTTCATCATTTTTTTATGCTCCACCGAACTTTTAAGCAACATAGTACTTGCTATAGCACTCCTCCCCCATGCTTAAATGATTGCTCGTCCTCGAGCATAGAAGTGAGGGGACCTATGGCTGATAGAGAAGTACAAAATCCTTGTATTCCTTTATAAATCTTTTGAAATCTTCAAGAGCATCCTCCATGTCGAAACTCGCATGATCTTGGGTGCATTGATGAGTCCCTCCATATGTTATATGTCTTGAAATCTTGCCAGAAAATCTTGAAAATTAAAGATCATCCATACTCAATTTGGGTTGTGGTCAAGGAGGTAATTACAAAGAGATGTTTTGGGTTTAGGGTGGATGCCCAGCGAAGTTTGTGAAGTTTCCAGTGTAGAAACTCATAATGCATGGACAAAATGGCTAGCATGAAAAAGATACGCAAAGGAATGACCAGCTTCTTAGTCTCGTACCACAGAAATCAATCTTAATTCAACTCATCAAGATATAAGTTTGCAAACTAAAGGTTATATCATAAAAGAACTTGTATGTGTATAGGCCTTGGTAGGTAGAACTTTGCAAGAGATTCACAAATGTAGATAGCATAATAATTTTAAATAAAACAAGAGCAAGTCATAGGTCATCGGTAAACTTAAATCAAAGAGCAACATAGAGTATGTGGGTCTAAAAATTAGTCATTTAACCTCCACAAAAGAAAGAGCCGGTATTTAGTCAATTTAAGTTCCTTTTAATAGAGAGCAAAAAGTTATGTCATATAAAACATCATGCAAGTAAAACAAAGCGGCAACTTTCATCACTTTTCCATAAGCAAGACATACAAATGATATCATCGTGGTAAGCTCAAAAGAGATGGTGATTCATTTATTGAAAAATAAAACTAACAAACCTAGGTTGTCCTCCTAGTAGCCATGTTATTGATCGAGAGATAAATACAAAGGTTGTTTATGGTTGAAGGCATATATGTGCAAGCATTTTAGAAGGTGATGAACAAAGATAAAGTTAAGGGCAAGTTACCGTCCTCTTCGATGCTCATAGTGAAGTGCAGCGTGACCTCCCCCATGCTTAAGCATTGTGCTTAGCATAGAAAAAGAATGATGAGCATCTTGTGGTGAAGGTGATCCTTGTACTCCATGTGGCCTTTTTCCCTTTCGTCCTTCAAATCCTCCCCCATGCTTAGCATGTTGCTAAGTGTGGAAGAACTTGAATCGCTTGTAATTCCCTATTGCCGTGTGTTTCAGAATCATCTTCACTTCTTGCCTTTGTTACTCACTTGTCCTTCAACTTCTTATTATCATCAAGCCATGGTTCCAATCCTTCGTCATATCGTCATCACCGACTTCCATCCCGTCCTTGTTGCTGCCTCATCTTCCACAGTTTTTCTTTTACTTCCAGAACAGAACATGTACTGAAACACCCCTCCAAGTTGAAGTTCATGAAATTATCTTTCCAACGAGCCATCATACGCATGAAACGGGTTCCGAACAAGAGAGTTGTGCCTATTTTACTCCGGCGATGCAATCTGTCCAAGGCTGATTTCAGACCGCGCGGCGCTCAATGTTTCCGCCATATCTCCTTGTACGGGTATTCAAAATTGATGATCCTTGATGTGTTGGAAAGAAGGTTTGAAGGAGCTTCTGAATATTAAATTTTCTTCCATTGTACATCTCTGAACACGTGCTCAAACCTTGATGGAAACAGCACCTTCCCTCTCAGGCCTTGTAGATGACTATAACGATCTTAATTCCAATTGGTCAAGAACTCATGGGAACACTTCGTTATGCCTACAAAACAAATCAAGTGCACATTCTACCCCCGGGGTAATGGTCGGGAGTAGAAACAATTGCCAACAAACCAAATACATCCCTAAGATCTTAACTTGTGGCATAGCTCACCTAGTAAAAAGAAAAGAGAACCTAAAGAGTGTCGTGCATGTAGGTGAAAAAATGCAAATGAAAGGAAGGGATATAAACAATGACAATGTTTGCACCAAGTTCTAAACACCATGTTTACAACTAGATTGCTTTATTTCTATATAACCATAAAGATTTAACCAAGGTCAAAACACCATGTTCATTTCAAGGTTAATAATTCTTCATGCCGCAAGAAAATTAAAGCGCATTGCAAAGTTTATAAATCAACCTAATGCAATATAAATCAACAAGGCTTTAAAAACTCAAAAGATGATTGTCCGCAACCGAGTCTAAACACCATGTTTACACAAGATTACAAAAGAAAATGCCTCGCGAAGCATTATCATGGAAATAAAGCATTCATCAAAAAGTTTTGCGAGGAAGCCAAGCTAACATATGCATGATAGAACAAAGGGGGTCGATGCAAAGTGCAAATGCAAAGGAGTTAGTAAAAAAAGGGTCGGCAATGTTTGAAAAAGGCTTTCGATGTCGTTCCTCAATAATGACAAGCAAGTCACTTTATGAGAGGTAGAGTCTTGGCAACAAAATCTTTTATCAAAAGGCCTAATCAAACATACTAACAAGGTTTTAAGGTAAGGCTTATGGGTATCCTATATTTTTGGCTTAAGACAAGAATTTTGGAAAGATAAGTCGGGTGAATAAATTCTATCTAAGGTGATTTTGAGAAAGAAGAAAAGAAAACAAGGGTTAGATTTTTGAATGAAAAACAAACCTACGGTTTTAGGATTACTAAAGGTATGAGAGGTTTTCCCTAAGGGTTTAGGACGAGGCTAGTCAAAATTTTAATTAGATAGGGATAGATATAGACTTGGTCTTGTCACAAGTCGATCCTTCCTTTGTTGGCTTAGGTGCTAGGTGTGGTTTGATAGGAAGGTTTAGGCAAAGATGGTATTTTTTAAGGGTTATAAAAGATGATATGCAATATGCAACATAATGCAAAGGTGGAGAACAAAGTGGAATGAAGTGCAACATGATATAAATCAACAAAAAGACATGACATGATATGGTGGTGATCTAAACCAAAATGAAAGTTAGTCTAAGTTAACTAGCCACAAGTTTAGAATCAAAGGGGTTCATGTTTCATATTTCTCTCTAAAAAGACACAAATAAAAAGACTCTAAACACTAATAAGCACACAAAAAAGTGGTCTACAAGTTTTCCAAAATCAAGTAGCATAGTGCTCACTCAATATCTATTAAAGCATACAACATGTGGTTGTGACATTTATTAGAGCATTGGTACGATGTTACTTGAAGTTTTCAAATAAAGAACACAATGTAGACTTGTCATAGTTTATATAGATATATAAAAAGATCGGGTTGCCTCCTGCAAAGCGCTTCATTTAAAGTCATAGAGCTCGACTTTCTCACGTACATTTTTATCGTCGTGAAGCCATGGTTCTTTGTGCGAGAATCCAAAGCATCCATGCAGCTTGATGTTGCCTTTAGGAAATCCGTCGTGGTTCGCTTCCAACATCATCATGTGTTGAGTGGTGCCTCTTGTGTCTTCATCCATCCAAGCTCCAGACGATTTGTTTAGTCCTTAGCTTCTGAATTTCATCATGTACGTGTTGTGGAACCGTTGCCCCATCTTCTCTTTATTGACACCATGTCCATCTCCTCTATCTTGTCGCCATCGCCTTGTTGCTGCCTCTTCTTCGTGGATTTACCCCTGCATCCAGAACAGAACATATAACAAAATATAGTTCTATTGAAAAATTTATAAAATTACCTTTCCAACGGGTACTCATTTGTCTTAATCAGAGTCCAATGAGGGAGCTATGGCTGTTTCACTTCAGCATTGCTTGCTGTCCAGAATTTCAGCACATGCAACCTTCGGTGATTCGGCCATATCCGCTTGTAGGAACCTCCGATTGCCTTGCCGCTTGATTCGTTGGAACGTAGACGTCATGGGGCTTCTGAAAATCCAAATATATCTAGTGCTTTCTGCTAAGGCTCATGCAAACATCGTGATGACATCGTAATCCTTTCGTCCATCGATCCGGAGATGTACACGTGGTCTTTATCTTGAAGTCTTTTAGGGCACCATGTCACAAATCCCTTGGCTTCAAAAGTCATTACCATCACTGCATGAGCATGATGGTAATGGAATCCTTCTCCATCGTGCTTGACATGGTCGTTTCCGAAACCTATAGCTCGAACATACAAACCTCCGAAATAAATTAGTCTTAAAAACTTAATTGACACACATAGGCATACCTTGTTCATCTTCGTTTGCTTTGGGTGGGGGCTCAATAGCGGATGTTGGGCCACTAACCAAGGTTAGCACCTACCACTAAAGAGCAATTCTTTGTGTAGCCATCAACTTGGTTGAGCGAGGTTGGACTTGTCGAAGTCCGAATGTCAAAAACTTCTCGATCGCTTTGTGTCTAGGGTTTTACCTGCATTCAAGGACACAAACAAGAAACACAGGGTATATGGAATAATAAAATTAGGGTTAGTTAAAAGAAAGATAGATCGCACCGAAAAAATGGGCTTGTTGATTGCAAAACCGTGCTCAAGTTCACCGCATAGCGTCACGGGTGACTTGGTGCCTTTTTCACCAAGGAGGGTCCTCCCTAGATTTGTCAATCCAAGGATCGGAAGCAAACTCCTAAGGCTATCCATCTAATCTAATAATCTAACCTATCATGAAGCGTTGATTGCATAAAGGGTAACATACAAACACGAAGGGATGTATGGATCTCATCCACCTAGCCATAAAGGTAAACACCAAAGGGTAACCCTAGCCTATCGTCTTCTTGTTGCCGTTCCGGCCAAGGTGACAAACCAATCTAAACCTATACTATGATAAGGAGTACACTCGATATGGAGTAACCCGATATGGAGTGGTCCGATACGTTCATTCGCCGCTTTCTCCTCCACCGCATCTTGTCACTCACGCAAGGATATTCATCACTGAACAACAACCTCGGTCCGTGCACTACAACGATGTATCCGCAAGAGATAGACTAACCACCACGACTAGACCTATTCCTACTAAAAACATATGCTAGCTACACATATGGATAAAACACTCATCGATGTAGATCAAAGTAGGACAAGATATGATTACATCACCATCGAATGTTGAAGGTACAAACGACTTGGACGAAATCAAGTCGGCCTCGAACTCCACCATGGCTTCACCACGCAGGGCCAACCATGGCGGCTAGGGCATGGCCAGGCCATCTCCTAGGCAACTCGAGGACTTGCGGCGGCTTCCTCCCGGTGCCTCTCCTTCGTGTCGCCGGCTCTCTGATGAATGGATGGATGGATGTGGCGGCCGGTGGAGGCAGAGGCAATTTATAGAGGAGCACCTAGGTCAAGGGGCGCTAACCGAGCCCGAGCCGGCGGCCCGGGCCGACCACCCTGTTCGCTTGCCCGGTTCGGCCCCATCTCGCCTCCCGATGCTTCTCGGTCAATTGTTGACTTGCTCCTTCTCGCATGTGGGCCCTTGACGTCTCTTCTCCACGGTTTAGATAGAGCTCCTTGTCGCGCAAGCTTCAAAGATCTTCTGTGTCCTGAGTTTTACACTTCATGCTTTGGTCCCTGAGCCATTTGGAGTCATGTTCATCATGTGTCTTGACTTGTGCCGGGCTTCATGATCTTCTCTTGAAGTGCTTGATGAACTTATCCCGAAAGTCTCCTCTTTAACGTTATTTTCCTGCGTAAACAATAAACTCCAAAATCAACATGCAAGAGTGAACTTGATACCTCCGGGGGTTTAGTACCATTAGTTAGAATATCAAATATGTGCAAATGTTGACGGTAAACTCATATCTAGGTGTACCAAAATCGACCGTCAACACCCAACAACACTTGCAAAATGCATGCTCATCATCCCATAAATAAGTAAATGTTTTGAGGTTGTTTGAAGTTATATATAAATTTAGATCAAATATAAGATTATTTGACTTGGAACAAAAGTAAAAGATTACTCTTCATGAACGAAGGAAGTAAATTTAATTCATTTTATTATTCAACGGGACTCAAACCCTTCCATTTCATGCTTGGGTCTACTTTATTTGCTCACATACGGTCTAATTTGGATGTATACACACTGACTTGTGGTACATTAATATATCATCCAACATTCCGAGAAACACAAATCAATTCCTATTGTTTCTAGGGAAATATAAAGGCGATCATAACTGTAGTGAAGATCCATGGTCGAATTATGGGTCTATCACATGAATAATTTATCTTATAAAAAAAGTCTGCAGGCATATACTTGTGCACAAAATATCTGTCATGCCCTGTTTAGGTTTTTGGGTGTGAATACGAACGCCATTCCAGTGACGTAAAAGCCAACAACGGTAAGCACCATCTGTTGATATATATCCGGATGCTCTTGTTTCGCCATCATCAACATCCATGCTACTAACACAAAAGATACTGTGACCCCAAAACACTGCGGATAAAAAAGCACACGAGCACATGACTAATCAGTCTTGTTTTGAAAGAGTACTGAAATAAATACAACTCACATAGCAAACCCCTTTTTAATCAAACATGCTACTACTAGTAGATAGTAGGAGTATCTTACAGGGGCAAATTTGGATATAAGTCAATGCATGCTCATCGTCCCAGCAACACTTGCAAAATTCATGCTCATCATCCCATAAATAAGTAAATGTTTTGAGGTTGTTTGAAGTTATATATAAACTTAGATCAAATATAAGATTATTTGACTTGGAACAAAACTAAAAGATTACTCTTCATGGACGGAGGAAATAAATTTAATTCATTTTATTATTCAACGGGACTCAAACCCTTCCATTTTTCATGCTGCAAAAATCAGCAGTGAGCACCACGCCCAGCCTTAAATGAGTGTTGGGCTGGATTAGCCCATCGGGCTTGGGCTGGGCCTACTGTGCTCACATACGGTCTAATTCAGATGTATACACACTGACATGTGGTAGATTAATATATCATCCAACATTCCGAGAAACACTAATCAATTCCTATTGTTTCTAGGGAAATATAAAGGGGATCATTACTGTACTGAAGATCCATGGTCAAATTATGTGTCTATCACATGAATAATTTATCTTATAAAAAAAGTCTGCAGGCATATACTTGTGCACAAAATATCTCTCATGCTCTGTTTAGGTTTTTGGGTGTGAATACGAACGCCATTCCAGTGATGTAAAAGCCAACAACGGTAGGCGCACCATCTGTTGATATATATCCAGATGCTCTTGTTTCGCCATCATCAACGTCCATGCTACTAACACAAAAGATACTGTGACCCCAAAACACTGCAGATAAAAAAGCACACGAGCACATGACTAATCAATCTTGTTTTGAAAGAGTACTGAAATAAATACAACTCACATAGCAAACCCCTTTTTAATCAAACATGCTACTACTAGTAGATAGTAGGAGTATCTTACAGGGGCAAATTTGGATATAAGTCAATGCATGCTCATCGTCCCAACAACACTTGCAAAATTCATGCTCATCATCCCATAAATAAGTAAATGTTTTGAGGTTGTTCGAAGTTATATATAAATTAGATCAAATATAATATTATTTGACTTGGAACAAAACTAAAAGATTACTCTTCATGGACGGAGGAAGTAAATTTAATTCATTTTATTATTCAGCGGGACTCAAACCCTTCCATTTTTCATGCTGCGAAAATCAGCAGTCAGCACCATGCCTAGCCCTAAATAAGTGTTGAGCTGGATTAGCCCACCGGGCTTGGGCTGGGCCTACTTTGCTCATATACGGTCTAATTCAGATGTATACACACTGACATGTGGTACATTAATATATCATCCAACATTCCGAGAAACACTGATCAATTCCTATTGTTTCTAGGGAAATAGAAAGGCGATCATAACTGTACTGAAGATCCATGGTCGAATTATGTATCCATCACATGAATAATTTATCTTATAAAAAAAGTCTGCAGGCATATACTTGTGCACAAAATAACTCTCATGCCATGTTTAGGTGTTTGGGTGTGAATACGAACGTCATTCCAGCAACGTAAAAGCCAACAGCCGTAAGCGCCATCTGTTGATATATATCCAGATGCTCTTGTTTTGCCGTCATCAACATCCGTGCGACTAACACAAAATATACTGTGACCCCAAAACACTGCGGATAAAAAAGCACACTAGCACATGACTAATCAGTCTTGTTTTGAAAGATTACTAAAATAAATACTACGACATAGCAAACCCCTTTTTAATCAAACATGCTAGTACTAGTAGATAGTAAGAGTATCTTTTACAGGGGCAAATTTGGATATAGGTCAATGCATGCTCATCATCCCAACAACACTTGCAAAATACATGCTCATCATCCCATAAATAATTAAATATTTTGAGGTTGTTTGAAGTTATTTGTACCAAACTTTGTCTAAGGAATACATGTTGAGTTTGGATGTTTGAAACAGGTAGGATTTCCTTTAAACTCACGGGACCGTTAAAGGGCTATTTACGCAAAGGACGAAATGGGCCGTAAAATGTAAGCTTTTTTTTTTCTGTGGGCCTTCCTCCGAAACGTTCTACCTACCAAGCTCCTCTTGTTCTTTCTGTTAAAAAAAAAACCCTCCTCTGTCTCTCTCTGCTGCTGCCGTCTGCAGGAAGCAGACAGCCAGCAAGAGGCGACCAGTACGTTACGCGCGGCAACCTCTCGCGACTCCCACGGTCCCACAAGGCGACCAGCACCAGGTGACTAGGTGAGCCTTCTCCTTCGCGGCGGTGGATGGCGTCGGCGTCGGGGGCTCCAGCAGCGGCGGAGGCGCTCCGCCGCCGCCGCATCCTCTGCAGCCGGCTCAACCTCGACGACGTCCCGAGCTCCAAGGTCCGTCACCAGTCCCCCGATTCCCTTCCTCCTCCCCTGCAACCTCGATTCGCTGCCGTGTGCCGTGGGTCGTAACAGCCGCGCGCGCCGCTCCCGCAGGCACCCGTGGTCTACTCGCCGGCGTACGACATCTCGTTCGACGGTCTCGAGAAGCAGTGAGCCCATCTTACCATCTTATTTAGGCCGCGCCGCACGCTTATCCGCACCGTATCGCAGTGCTGTAATTAATCGGCCGCGCCTGTCTTACGAACTCGTGCAGGCACCCGTTTGATTCGTCGAAATGGGGCCGCGTGCGCGGCTTCCTTGAGGACGCGGGGCTCCTCCAGGACGACCGGATCGTCGAGCCACTGGAAGCCTCGGAGGATGATCTGCTTGTGGTGCGTGATAAGCAGCTCAGCTGCTATCTCCACTTGTTTTGCAGCTATATGTACTGTAGGATGCAGTGTAAATTTATGGTTTGTGGCTTTACCCAATCAGGTGCACTCGGAGTCATACTTGAACAGCCTACAGAGCAGCGAGAAGGTTGCCCGCATTGTAGAGGTACTGCTACATTCAGAGTATTTTACAGTGAGATCTTTTGCTTCCTATGAGCCTGCTAAAAGTGCCCACGAAATTATCTATTGCCTTATGGATAGCATGATGGTTTCTGAAGAACATCTGCATATTTTTTCTATTACAAACTAGTCTGCTTGGTGTTCATTTTGCTGAAATTGTAGGAAGTTCATTGGGTGTAGAATGCAATCTATTTCCTTATTTATACTAGGTTCCAGCAGTGGCGCTGCTGCCTAACTTGCTTGTTCAGCAAAAACTTCTTTATCCATTTCGGAAGCAGGTAAATGTTTTGTTGCTCTCTTTGGCTCTTAATTTGGGATATTCAAAGAGCATGCTGAAGTGAGCTTTTACCTTTTAGGTGGGTGGCTCTGTTTTATCAGCCAAACTTGCACTAGAAAGGGGATGGGCTATCAACATTGGTGGAGGCTTCCATCACTGTTCAGCAGAGGAAGGGGGTGGATTTTGTGCATATGCTGATATTTCTCTGTGCATCCATTTTGCTTTCATTTGATTAAATATTTCAAGGTAATAATTATTCAGCTGTACTAGACATCTACAGCATATCTCCTGTAACTATATGCTCTGATAACTAAAAGTAGGCCAGCATGTCGTTATACTTTTTTTTTCTGTAACGCAAACAGGCAGCTCCCTTAGTAGAATTATAATTTATCATTGTCTTCTAAAAGTACTCTAACAACAAGGAATGATGGGAAATGAGACTACGATATAGCTATCTTTGTTTCATTAGTCACTCATCTCATTTTCAGAGTAATGATCATTGATCTAGATGCTCACCAAGGAAATGGTCATGAAAAAGACTTCGTGGTGATGGTAAGGGGCTGAGTGATCTATTATTTTCTTGTGCGTACTTTTGTTCATGCTGCTATTTCACGGCTTGTTGTCATTTATCCTTCACTCAGGAAGGGTTTACACTTTGGACATGTACAATTCTGGAATATATCCTTTTGTAAGTACTTAACCCTGTTAACCTTGTAACGGTTCCTGCATCTGCCACCATGATACCTCTTTCCTGAGGCTGTTAATTAACATATAGTATAAATAACAAATGTGTGCTGATGTTTGATATTTAGCTAATTTCTGCCCCCCCGACACACACAGAGACACAAACGCACACACAATCCCTTCTGAATTTCGTGTTTTTTCCTTGCTGATAGGTGCATATATTTCATTCTGAGAAATATAAATTATTATTATGGGCTTTTGTATGGCATACAAAGTTCTGTATTCTGCAGGACACTGGAATTTAATACTTGTAAGTTGTACGACATAAGAACCGGACATGAAATTAAATTGTACTCAAGTCAGTCTTCTGCATTGCAATTAACTGCCAAACTGAAGTTAAATGTTCATCTGTAATAAACAAAAAAATGCCATATTACTTCCCTGTACTTCTACATTGCATCTGACCGCAGCCTGAACTGCAAAATTGAGAATTGTGCTTCATAGTTCCTATACCCTTGCATACCTATTGTAGTTTTGGGTGCGGTATACCCAGTCAGCAGATGCACTGTTAACCTTCAGAGCACAAAGGCCTTTTTCTTTATAAATCCTTATCTATAAAAAAAAAAATATGCCTGGTACATTTTCGTTCCTTTTCTTTTTTAGTATAAAGGGACATCATTTTGTTTCAGGATCATGTGGCTAAGAAATACATTGATCAAAAGGTTGAGTTAGATGTAAGTAGCACTTTTTATCCTGTTCTCTGTTTGTTATATTTTTTCTGCATCTGTTTCATGTTGGAGTTGACACCTGTTTGCATGTTAGAGTGGGACAAAAACAGATGATTATTTGGAGAATCTTGATAAGGCTCTCAAGGTAACCAGTACATTTTGATAGTATCTTAACCACTTTGAGTTCAGCTATAATATCAGTGGTTTATATATGTTGCTTTAACAGAAGTCATCATGTGTGTGTGTTTTTTACTGTGAATGTGATATTTTGCGAGACTCGTTGCATCAAGGATCTGGACTGCAGAATATGATATTCAAGTTGCATATTTCTGTATGCTTCATATGACATTATATTGTAAAGTAGTCTGGAACTTAGATGTATGGTGTGGTGATATCACCAGGCACTGATGCTATTAATACTATATTTACATGGTGCTTTGCATGCTTAGACCCTGACCAGCTAATTATAACTGAGTTTGCTTAGGATGGTTAGCTAAACCAATAATCAACTTTCGTGACACGTGAGTACTGGCGAAAACCGTATTGTATGACTAAGGCTCATTTCTTTTGGAACCAATATAGACGCTGCCTCTTCTTGTGTTTGAACATATCTGAATGCATATAGTTTCAGCCTATTCCTTACCCAAGAGCAGATGCACAACACATAACTAAGAATGGGTTGGAGAGAATTAGGAATGAGCACCTCATCAACTTGTGGGCCTATGGGTGAACCATGATGGACCCTTATTTCAGCACTGACAGTTGCTGTTTTACCGTTTAGGATGCCAGGAATTATGAAAAAGTTCTCGGCAATTATCCAGTCATAGATTGAGCTAACAATATAGTCTGCATTTTTGTAGTTTGAAGAAAAATAATTTTTGATTAATCTATGGAATTTTGAACCATGAGGATTCAATTCTGCTGGTAGAAAAAAAACCCTAGTTGTAGATCTAAATGGATGTATTTCTATCTTCTGTTAATAAGATGGATTAAATAACTATATGTACAACTGGAGAAAGGGAATCGACTGAAAGACCTCTCTTGATGCTAATCTGCTAGTTTTAAGTAATCAGTACTGCAAAGAATGTGACGGTGCATCATCCTATATCAAGTAATTACAGTATAAGCTTCTCTTACAGCAAACACTTTCTACCTCACTCAGGGACTGTAGTTATTCTGCTTCTCAAGAGTTTCCAGATGCAAACTTTGTCATTTCTAGGCAGTTATGCCATGGCCTGACCTGTTGTGACTTGCAAGATCCTCTAATTTATTATTTTGAGACGAGATAGTCCAGATTTGGTTTTAAGAGAAAGAACACATCGCGCGTTTGATTTTTAGCAATTAATCCTTTGTTCAGTTACACTCCATGGTGTGGGCCTGGGTTATGCATGTAAAGCGCCATGCTAGTTTTTAGGTTGAATATCATTTTTTATTGTGAACTACTGATATGGAGGTTACAATGTACATCCAACAGCCTTTTTAGGCAACAGATGTGTAGTTTAGTTCTATTGCTCTACATAAGCTTGGGACGGGCATTCATTTGTTTATTTGGTCAAATATCAGTAAACGGATAAAGGAAAATTTTCTTTTTACAAACTCTTTGTGCTATTCTATTCGGTACTCAGTTACCAACTTAATAAAGCTGGCATAACTTGTTTACGCCAAACTCATTCCCTTTATGTTGCTTATAAAGATTGTTTGTAGGATTGTTCAAAACAACCTTGCCAGTTTGCAAAGAGAGATGAATGCAAATTTCCTGCATACATTGTCAGCAAGCTCAAATAATACTGTTCTATGACTCAGCTTTAAACTTGGGAACCCACTAAATTGGTCCTGGAATGGTTGCAGGTAGCTGAAAGTAGATTTCAGCCCCAGTTGATTGTGTATAATGCTGGAACTGATATTCTAGATGGTGATCCTTTAGGCAGGCTGAAGGTATGTCCTTTCGTGTGAACCACACATTCTCACAGCATTCATGTGACATGGCTTGTAGTAGTTCTTACAGATCCGCTTAACAATGCATTGGCCGGTTCCTTTCTGCTCATATTATGCTTCCACAATTTTTCAGGTTAGCCCAGAGGGTGTGGCTATTAGAGATGAAAAGGTTTTTAGATTGGCGAAGGATCAGAGTATTCCCCTCCTCATGCTGACATCAGGTGGGAATCTTGCTCATCATTGTTTAAGTTCATCTGCCTTGAGTTGTATTGTCTGAGACCTGCTAATGGTGCATCTGTCCTGACTCTGAATCTCTATCCCCTCAGGAGGCTATATGAAGTCAAGCGCCCGAGTTATAGCAGATTCGATTATCAACCCACCCAGCGGCCACGAAAGGCGAAGGCGACCACGGCTACGAGGAGACGGCCGCGGGGGCCACGAACGGCGGCGGCGGCGAACAGGGGCCTCGGCGGCGATTCGGAGCGGATGCGGCGGCGGATCAGGGGGAGGTACGGGTCTAGATAGAGGGAATGGGCTGGGGAGGGGGTGTCGGGTGGAATTTGACGAAAATAGTAAAGTTGCAACAATTACCCATGTGCCCTTACCCAAAATGGAATCATACTGCATACCAGCACTTGGTGGTATGGTCCACCGTAAAAGAGCCCTAGATTTAGGTACCCACTGTATAGAGATTCAATAATGGTGATAACTATGTATGCCTGATGGATGCGCCTAGTGTGTAATAAAATGTTATACTGATTCAGTACTTGCACATATCAACCTGACAGATGCAAATGCTTTCATGCATCGACTTATTGAGGGATCCATTATCAATCGTACAATGTTCATATTACGTACCTTAACTGTCATCAACCATGTTTATTTGGACACTGACATTTCCTCATTTACATGTGAAAGCTCATGCTATTAGACCAAATCATCCGCCGGTCAGCTGTCAGCCTTCTATGTTCATACATTGCTGTCAGTCTACTGCTTAGATGGATCCAGTGAATCCAGTGAATCAAAGTTCCCTTGAAGTCATTTCAGGAGACAAGTCCCCATGGATTGCGGCTGAGAGGTACCCGAGTCTGGTCTCTGGCATCTAGCTTTTGTTTGCCCTCTCCTCTCTGGCACCTTCTTGACTCAGGAAGAAAGGTACACATTTGTCACTACTGAACCTTTGCTGACTTGTTACCGTACATGATTTTCATTTCTTTTTTCAGCTTGTGCTAGCTGGGCATAATTTGTGGCGTGCCAATCTCCAACGTCTGCCTGATGGAGTCCCACTTCTTAAGTCGATCGACGTCATGTGCTGCTGGGTAGGGAGCAGATTGGTGGCATTGAGTCGTGCCACAATCTGTTGTGTCTCACGTGATGGAACGGTCCCCCCTCACGGCCCCTCGCTGAGACAATTCTTTCTTCCTGCTGTCACTTTCTCCAATAAAATGTTAAAACCGCAGGACTTGTATGAAGAAAACTGCAGGACTTCCAGGAACGTTCATAGTGTTACTAGGAACTGGGAAGCAAGCTTCTGGAGTTCTTGGTACCATTTTTTTTTTATGATGTAATTATGAGCTCATCTGCTTGAACCGCAATCCAGTCCTATTGAAGTTGCGTAAGAAGTAAATTAAAAGTGCTCCGAATTGGCAGATTCCAAACCATGTGCAAAACTCCCACACCCAAAAATTTTACCAACTACCCATCATATCAATCTCCGGGAACTAATTAGAAGTATTAAATGTAGATTAATGACAAAACTCATTCCACAACCCCTACATTAATTTTCGTGAGTCTAATTATGCTATGATTAGACAACATCGTGCTATAATAACCAATCTCTAATGACAGATTAATTAGACTTAATGGATTCGTCTCGTAATTTCCGGTCCATTCGTGTAATTATTTTTTGTAACTAGTCTACGTTCAATACTTCTATTAGACATTGAAAGATGACCCAAAAGTTTCACCTCACAAACTAAACGGAGCCTTAAGAATACTACCAACAAAGCATATATGTGGCTAGCCTTGGAACCACAGTCCGTCGTGTTTGCGTCCACCTCGCCAAGACCGGGGGCGCCAGCATGCGGGATGCCTTCGCGGGAGGCGCCAAATCTGAGGGAGTACGGGCGCTACACCGTGTTGGCCCACCTCGCATCCGGCCGTTGGTTCTCCGCGCCATCGCAGAAGGAGAGGGCGGAGAGAGATGACGCCGGGCGCAACAGAGAGGAGGGGAGGAGGGAGCTCCTCCGCGCCCGCCGCTCTGAATCTCGATGCCGGGCGGATCGAGGCGGGGTTGCCCACCGGTGGGGAGGAGGAGGTGGCACCGCACTGCGGGGGAGGCGTGGCGCCGGGCTGGAGGCCGGGTCCCTTGATCCGCGGGCCTTGGAGCCACCTTGCGCCCGCCATCGACAAGTCCGCCCTTCCGCCGCCTCGAGAACCAGCCGACGGCGCCCCCTGCTCCTGCTCCTCTGCACGGCTCCCCATGATCTGCCGTCCTTGGGCTCCTCGCCTGGGCCGCTCGATCCGCCCGCGAGGCCAGCAGCGCCTGCGACTTCCGCCGCCGGGCCGGCGGCCACGGCCCCGGGAGAGAGAAGAGCCGGTTGGCTGGCGCCTTGCCTCCCTCGCCGTCTGCCGGATCTCAGCCGCCGCGGGCGTCGGCCGAGGTATCAAGGCTGCTCTACCACCGCCGTCGGGGTAGCGTCGGAGGAGGGACGACCACCGCCGCCGGCTGAGCTCGAGGCCCGCCGCACACGCGCATGTAGCAGGAGGTGGCGCGGCCCCAGATCGCCGTCGCACGCGCGGGCCATGGGGAGGCCGCCAGGCCACAAGCTGGATTCGGTGGCGGCGTGAGGTCCACGGTCGTGGGTGAGTGGAGGGAAGAAGGAGAGAGAATGGGAGGGAGGTGAGACCGGTTGGGGGGGGGTAAAAAAAGAAAAGTGTGGGTCCCACGGGTGGGTTGGTATGGAGTATGAGACATAGGGGATTACGGGTGTGAGAAAATTGGTGTTGTACTGCAAAATCTTGATGACTAGACATAATATTCTCTTTTAAGGTATGCAAATGGAGTACGATAAGTGCGACCAGTCTTATGTCCGCCTATAGGACTTGTACAGCCAAGGCAAGGAAACAATCTCCTAGCTAGCATCAGGCCTATGGTCCATCCAAGGACAGAGCTGTAATATCAGCGAACAATCTATTCTTACTATTCTTAATTAAGGACACTCATGCCCGATAGTGAGACGGACACATATCCAGTGCCTTTGCTTCTTCGAGGCACGGTGTACTTTGCTTCTTGCTTGGGAGCGGAGGCCATCTGTGGTGTGACGAGGTGTGGACCAGTAGGACCCGCTGCACAGCAGAAAAGGCCCACAAGCTGCCGGATGCACTATCCAAGAAAAAACTCTACACTTTTCTACACCAAAAATTATTGACAATAATCGTATGACGGTGAATATTACCAGATTATTTTTAAAATTTAACTAATTCATGATTTGATAGATAATATGATGGTACAGTAAATATGTGACAAATTAATTAGGTCTAATAAATTCGTCTTGTGGTTTCCAAGTGGGTTCTGTAATTAGTATTTTTATTAGTATCTAGGGATGGCAGCAGATAGGGTAAGTGCGGGTAAGGCATTTACCCTCTCGTGAGCATATCCGTGCACCGTGCTGCCAGCTTTTACCCGCCCGTGAGTCTGCCCGTAGGTAAAAAATCTTGCCCGTATCCGCACCCGCTTGGGTCATATTTGGTGGGCCTTGTATTTTAAACGGGTAACGGGCATACCCGCAAGTGAAGTTTCCTACCCGTTAGCTGCCTGCGGGTGAAATTTATTGTTCGTATTTGCACCCGTGAGTGAATTTTCTTACCCATATCTTTGCTCGTCGGGTCGGGTATCCACGTCCACGGGCAAAATTGCCATCCCTGTTAGTATCTGAACACGCCTTCCCACATTCATGAAACATATGATGCGGCACCGTAAGATTTTAAACACTTCAGAATTTATCAACCCCTTTATGCCGCGCCTATTTGTTTATTTCATTTGGTGAAAAAAAGTACGGAGAGAGTTTATCCCTAAGACAACAAAATCTTGTTTAGTTCGGTGAGAAAGTTATCAAAGCCTTTGTTTAGTGTGGTGACTACGGTGAGAAAGTTATGCTACGTCAGAATTAAAGATTAGAAGGACCAAACTAATCTAATAATAAAACTAATTATAAAATCATAAGGTAAATCTATTAAACATAATTGATCTGTTATTAGAGTTTGTTTACAGTAACATGATATTGTCTAATCATAATTTAATTAGGCCCGATACATTAACTAAACAAATGATAGTGCAGCCTGCAGCCCGTGTGCGATCTTTTGTACTGTGCAGCAGGGCCCACCACACCTCCTATCCCTGCACACCAAGGGCGGCCAGCCGCTCCACGCAAGAGCAAAGGCACGTCGTGCCTTCAAGAAGGCAAGGCACTGAATCTGTGTCCGAGTGAGACTGCGTGTTTTTTTTTATGCCTGATGGCACCTTGCTCCAACCTGAGCTCATATATATCCTAATGCAAGCAAAGAAAAATGCTATAAATCAACAGAGTTTGTTTTACCGATGCAAAAGCATAGGGGTTTAAATCTTGGATTTATTAGGGATTTTCCGGCGTTATGCTTTAAGTGGTAGCGGCGTTCCCGTCGACGAGGCCCGATGGTGACCGAAATTTGGTCTGCTGATTCGGTCTTCGGAGGTGCTGTAGGGGTAGGGTTTGCGTCGTGTATTCGTAGGGGTGAGTGTGCGTGCGTGTTGTGAGCGTCTGCGTTGTACTGTGTAATCTCAAAAAAAAAAGCATGATGCATGCGTAAGCACCATTTATTTATTTATTTATTTTCCCAAACAACCATCACGACAAATGGGTGGAATGGAACCTTTGGCTGACCTTGGTCGATCAACTCATTGACGCGATGCGATCGGTGACATTTGTGTTTCATGGCCTGGTACATGTGTGAAAGCTCATGCTCCTTGACATTATCAACCGTGCAGTTGCTGTCAAGAACTTTGTCTAATGCTGCTGCCAGTACACTAGTCTTTTTCGTGTAGCTTTAATTTGCCCTCATCAGCCACTCATCATCAGCCAGTCATCACCTCTTCTCTATCACTGCACTTTGACCCCCGCCGGGACAAAATAAGGTACTCGATATATGCTATATGCATTTCATAATTAAGCTGTTATATATCATAATTAAGCTGTTGCCGACTGATTACTGTTTCATGATGTTCAGTTATTTTTTTCCTAGCATACTGGTCGTGTCGCAATAATGCACCATTCGTGACGTGAAAAATCTCCGACGACGACTGACGCCTGACACCTGACTGGACGGCCTTCCTCATGCTTTCCTTCTGTACGGACACCGAGTCGGACGACATGCACGCACAAAACCGTGTCAACATACGTCATTTTCTTCTAGATCGAATCTCTTGAAGTTTTTTCCGGAACCTCGTATATAATTCAAGTTCCAATCGCTGTACTTGTCCTGTGGCAATCTTGTTTTAAAACACCAAATCTATCCTTGGTTGTTTTTCCATGAGTTTTCACTAGTCAAAGAGAGAGCAAGATCATATCAAATGCATGCTGCTTAGCGGGGAGCAAATGGCTGCCACAATCCGTCGTCGTTTCAGTTGAATTGAATTCGCCTCTCACGTGCCCTGAGACAATTCTTCCCTTCTCTTCTTACTTGTTGCATACAAACTCTTCTAATGGAAGGTGCAGGACTTCCATGTAAATTCTTCATAGGGTTGGATTTGGGAAGCTTCTCTAGATTTGCTGTTGGTATCAGCTTTCTTGTTAATGGTAGCTTTATTTGGACAAAATCACATTAGTCAATGGTATGAACATTCTCGCATGGATACTGAAATGTTGGCTCCGATCCACCACATGTTCAATAAGTGTCAGACTATTCAAGTGATGTGCTCAAATAATTAAACGGAAAGCTTCTAGTTTCTTAACAATAGTGTGCGATATTTGATTATGTATACTAGTACACATTAACTCGTGCTTCTGCTTGAGCTAGTGATTTTAAAGATATTATAAATTCATGTACTACCTCCGTCTTTAAATATACAATATTGTTATTTTATTCTTATTCATTTGATATTCATATATATTTTCTACAAATATTTGTGCAAATAGGTAAATACACAAGTTAAGTTTAAAGGAGTCTCGGTGCTAGATCTAATCATGCTTATTTCACTTTACCAAACTAAATTGTTAAATAAATATTGTTGGCCAATGTTTGAGTAAGAAGTTAAAGGTTTCATATATTTTATATTGAGGTAGTATAATATTTTGGCACACAGCTACTCAACAGTGCTTATGGGTACTATGCATAATAGAATGCTTGTATTTTAGACTAGATATAGTATATACTTTCTTATCTTTATCTGATTGTGATACAGTACTTTCATACCAATTACTGTACAATATGTATATTCATTTTATTTATATTCTGGTTTCCCTTTTCCCATCTCAGCTCCATGTGTCTTTAATTAGTTAAAACTTTGCTTTTAACACTGTTGTTAGCACATATTATATGGCATAAGGAAGTTATTTAAAATTATATTTATGATTATTTTGCGGTATTATTTTGATGAATGATATATACTTTAGATTTCAATAAGGTAATAACGTAGCAGGTGCAAACCAATCTCAATCTCTCTGTGCAACCGTGCAAACTTCTAATCTGGGCCACATAATGTTGATCAAGGGGGCGTGGAGGATTAGGTAAGTTTTGACACTTAACCACCTGCCCTAATCACACTTTTGCAAATCCTTCCCCACTCCCCACACGCCACTTAGATCAACATCCCGTGGCCCAAATTATAAGTTTACACAATTGCATAGAGAGGTTGATTTGCACCATATATGTTCCCTTTCAATAATACTGCAGATAAGTAACATAGATGTAAATTTAGAGGGTGACTTTAAATTTATGATAGCAGAGATTGGTAACTTATTTCCTAACTTAGAGCATCTCCAAGAGTCTTTCTAAATTTTACTCTCTAAATCATCATTTAAAGAGCCATTTGCATGAAAATCATTTTCTATATCTTTTCACTTTCCAACAACTTTTCTATTTCTTATGCGCACTCTAGAGAGCCATTCTCGTCTTCTATATTTGACTAGCGAAAAATCAAGAATAGAAAATGGCTATATTTGGATGACCATTTTGGAAGATATTTTTTCACCAAAATATATATTTCTACCATTTAGAAAGAATATAGAGTCTTTTGAGATGCTCTTAGGGGCCGGGTTACTTTTGTAATGGTACTGGCAGGCAATTTTGATGAAGATTACAGAATTACTTTAGAGAGTTACTTTCATATTTATTTTTTTACAATGGAAAAAATGAGTAATTTATATGAAGATTAGAGGGTTACTTTATATTATTTTACAAAATATAATAGGCAGGAAATTTATATATGGGTATTATTTTACACTTTTTATAAAGGCAAAGATGAATAATCTATAGAAAATAAAATAGATCTGACAGCTATTAGTATCAATAATAATAATTATAGTCTGCCAAATATTGGACGTATGTTTCTTTTTTTTTGTAAGATTCTTTTTACAAAAATGTAGTGCATCTTGTGAGGATTGAAATTGAGGCTAAAAAATCTATAAATAGTCATAGTCAGATTAAATTTTATTCATGTACACCAACCATGTAGAGAAATAACCTCCACCCTAATGATAATGAGAAGGTAAGATAGCGTATACATACATATTGCATGGAATTTCACAAAATGCATAATACCTCACAAAATTATAGGAAAACTATATATTTCATACGTTTATCACAGTATCACATAATTAGTCTGTTAAAGTTTCTCATCGCTCTGAAGCATATGAGCATGCACACATACCCCTTTTTGTGCTGATTTTCTTGACTAGAATATTATGCATATATAGACATGGTCCCTTTGTGGCCCCTTGTGTGTTAGTATTTGGCATTCTTTCACATTCTTCACTCCTTCATTATCTTGTTCGCACGCTTTACGCTACACGTGTAGGAAATGATGGTACACTTGAAGGATGGTCATGCTATGGCAGTGGGAATAAAACGCCTATGGCAGTAGAAAGACAATCAAACGCCTATTTTTTTACATACACTTGAAGGAACAAGGGTTAGTAGGAATTAAAAAAAGTATCATCTATGGCAGTAGAAATACAATCAAACGCCTTTTTACTGTGTCAACACGCTAAAATAAAACAATTAAACACCAAAGATAGTTTTATTTTAGGCATCAACATGGTCTCTTGAATATACTCCCTCTGTTCTTATATATATATATGACATTTAGGAGAAGCAAATTAGTTTATTTTTGAACTAATAGCTTGTATTAGACGTCATATATTTAAAAATGGAGGTAGTACTAACTTACAACCTTGAATATTTGTTTTTATTGTAGAATTGTTAACCACATCAAAGTTATATTATTAGGGGACTACGTACTTTTATCTCATAAGCTAGTGCGCTAACAATTACGGGAGGTATACGCCTCACATCAAATGGTTTGAACGCATGCCCATTGCATGTTTATATACTTTGTCGTGTGACCAACATGTAGGCCAGGGCAAAGAAGAGTCCAGATGAAAGAGCATCTAGGGCAAATAATAGTCAAGAAGCGTAGAGGTGTTGTGAAACCCTGTTGACCGGGATTTGACCCTGGAGAAGGAGACTGCCAAAAGCACAGCAGTGTATGTGTGTCTCTCACAACAAACAACATTGTCTATGCTGTGATTTTTTTCTGCATTAGAGGGTTCAAACTAAATTTAGAGGGATAAATTAAAGAGGCGGCAGTGAGGGCTCAAACTATAGAGGGACGAAAGAGATGGTTGTGGTCTAGTGGTGGTGGGTGATTTTGTATTGGACGAAATATAAAGGGAATTAACAATGCAGACCATGCATAGTTCCCCTGTAAGGATGTTACGAAATAGTTCATCAATTTCTTTCTTAATTATTATGGAACAGCCACATCTCTTATCTTTGTAGGAAATCAAACATCACTGGTAGGGAGAGGGGCTTTAGTCCCGGTTGGTAAAGGGAATAGGTCTCTCATGTCCAACCGGGACTAATGATTAGAGACAAAAGGCCTCCCCTTTAGTCCCGGGTGAACGAACCGGGACTAAAGGGGTCTTTTAGTCCAGGTTGGTATTACCAACCAGGACTAAAGGGGGGCATGCCGGCGCCAGCGCCCACCCTCTTTAGTCTCGGTTGGTAATATCAACCGAGACTAAAAGCGTTAGAAAAAAAACAAAAAAAAACCTGCACCTGTCCCATCCCTGTCCTCCATCCTCATCCTCTTCATCGTTGAGCTCGAGCTCAAATCAAGAACATGACCAAATCAAGAACACGACTTCACCATTTCAAGAAATTACATTCATCGTTCTCAAATCAGTTCATACCACTAACACACAGGCTCATCTCATCATCATACACACAAGAGGTGCTACATAAGTAAATTTGCGAAGTAAACAATCCACAAAATAGTTCATCACGACACATAAATTCAATTGGATTCACAACTCGATTCGTCACAAAATCGTGAAAAAAGAAAAAAAAATCTTGCCTCCTCATGGCCACGGCGTGCCCGCGCCGACCTCAGTAGCGCGATGCACCTGCACGGCACGCAGGCGCCCGTGTGCCGGCGGCCCACATGCCTGCAGCCTGCCCGTGCGCCTGCCGCCCGCTGTGGCTGCCCAGCCGCCTCAGCGCCGCGCTGCCGCGCCCATACCGCGCTGCGGCGGCCATGAGTGCCGGCGACCTGCAGGGCGCCGGCGACCCTCCGCCTCCTCCCAGCGACCTGCGGGAAGAAATCGAAGATAAGATGAGAAGGAAGGAAGGAAGAAGAAGAGATAAGTGGTGAGGGGTGGGTGGAGCAGATAATAAAAGGAGAGAGAAGAGGAGGGTGGTCTGCGTGGTGGATGCGAGAGGCTTTAGTCTCGGGTGGTGTTTCCACAATTCCACCCGAGACAAAGGTCTTTTTGAAACACCACCCGAGACTAAAGATTTAATCCCGGGTGGTGTTTCTACCCGAGACTAAAGGTGAGAGTCAATCATTATTCGAAAATAGCTGTTCGATGCCCCTTTTTAGTCTCGGTTTGTAATACCAACCGGGACTAAAGAGTCGCGTTTCCTGCAGCTATTTCGGGCCACGTCGACAAAAGCCCTTTAGTCCCGGCTCCAAAGTTGAACCGGGACTAAAGGGCGTACCAAAGCCTCCGACTCTACCGGTGCATGAAGGCATGTGGAAAGTACATTCAAACACTAAGGGCCCGTTCTTTTGGGTGAAAATGAATAGTGAAGTTGTAAATGAATAGTGCTGGAATAGTATTTCTTGTGAGAGAAGATGTGATGGATGTGACGAATAGTGTATTTCACAAAAGAACAGGCCCTAAGAGCCTGTTGCACCCAGCACATGTAAACTTGTGTGCGCGTGCCTATAGCGTTGTAATTAATTTACTCCGTATTCCAAATGATAGGACCTTTTTGTAGTTATTAAGAGCCTCGCCAAACTTTAAAAAATAGAGGCTTAAAGTGGTAAAGTTTTTCCTAAGCAAGGAGCCTATACCCAAATAAAGAACATAAGAAAAGAAGAAAATATGTGTTGGATATGGAATCAGGAAAACTCCACTTGGGAGCAGGTCGAGTGGAGATCTCTCAGTCAACTAATCAACCAACTGATAAAACAGACTCGTAGTACTTTGTTGTATGAGGCCAAAATACCAACGACCTCGCTCTCTCTCCTTTATTAATTAAAAAAGAAATCAACGGCATCTTTTTCATAAAGATATGTCGTCAACTCATATATTTGCTTCCTCAAACTGGATACCTACTTTTCTTCACCTAAAATGTATGCTGTCAATCAACATCAAGATCTCAAGTAAGCCGATTCCAGTGGAGTAGGAGGAGGACCCACGGTTTGGCAAGATCTTATTAACATTTAATATAACAATACCCGGATGTCACTTTTAGTGACAACATAATTGTTAATCATCAATGTTTTTATAGTATATCATTCTTAGCTTTATAGTATATCATTCTTATCTTTGCTTTGCAAAGATTACCAAATTTTGACTTCACCACTGAACCTGAACTCTCATTGAAAGGTAATCACTTTTTTTTTTACCATTCCAACGCTGACAAAATGAAATAGTGGGAAAAAAATCATGCAACAGTATTTATTGTCACCATTGAATATATTGCTCTGTAATTTGTGCATTATTGGTCCGGCTCGGTTCTTTGTGGGTGGGTGGGGTGGGGGGACGTGGGCAGAGGCATGGCAAATGCCGCAACATGCATGATCTTGGTAAAAAAAATCGCAATAAATAGACCAGCCATCAACCAAGTGAACAAAAGCCTGCCAGCCACAGCCCACAGCTCCTTTCTTCCTTCTCCGCCACGGGTAAGGGCGTGTTTGGCACAGCTCTACACAGCTTCAGATCCGAAAAACCAACTCCGCTCCAAGTTTTTCTAGCCAAACATGCCCAGCTCCAGCAGCTCCACCGCGGATCTGCTCCAAAAAAACAGTAGAGCTGGCCCCAACTCCATGGATTTCGTGGAGTACCTCCAGGGGTGCTCCACAACATTAGATTTGGTGGAGTTGGGAGAAATTACCCACCACTGCCACTGATTAGTGGGAAAAAAACGGTTCGCTTCTATTCTCCCCATACCCATCCCGTCGTGACTCCCCTCCCCGCGGCTCTGCCTCACGCCCTCCACGCCGGCGAGGCCGCGCACGCCCGCCCTGCGCCGACGTGGTGCTACTAGACGTCCTCAGGCGACGGCGCGCGCGTCCTGCTCGGCGGCATCGCCAGGGCCGACCCATCCATGCGCTCGGCCAGATCCACTCCCCCGCCGCTGCGGCCATCTCCAGGAGCATCGGGTTGCGGCCGCGGGATAGGACCTCGGTGATGCGTCGGCGGTTGCCCTCCCTCGGTGCTGCGGTGAACCTGCAGAGGAAGAGCGGCGGCGGCGGCTCGCATGGGGAGTCAGTCGAGGAGCGGCATGGGCGGCGCGGGGCGCGAGGCGGCGGGAGTGTGGAGCTCAGCGGCGGGGGCGCCGGAGCTCGGGCGTGGCCACGGCGGAGCTCGCCTACTCCCGCCTCCCACGAGCTCCCGCGGCAAGCTCGCGCGGGGCCACGGCGATGTCAGCGGGGCCGTGAAGGACCGCGCCGAGCTCGCGTGCCCGCCGGCAGCCATGGCCGCGCTCGCCTCCCAATCCCCGTCCCTCGCCGCATTCAAGTGGGCGGCAATGGCCCCGCGCGTGCTCGGTGGCGGCCTGCCCGTGAGGCAGACGAGGAAGAAGAAGACTTTTTTTCTTTTTTATTCATCTGACATGCGGGTCCCGGATGTCATAGGGATGGTAGTAAATATGGAGCTCTACCAAACACTTTTCGAGATCTTGGATCTGCAGTGGAGCTGCTCCATGGTGGAGCTCTGCGGATCTGCAGCTCTAGAGCTATTTTTCCAGAGCCGGAGCTCTGCCAAACACGCCCTAAGTTAGGCTTTGTCCTAGTACATTCTTTTTAGTAGGCTACCAGCTCAACATCTTATTGACCACACTATAACGATTTGTTCGGTTACATAGGATTTAATTCGGTCGGAAATGATATATATAACTTTTGACACTCAAAAGGCGATAAGCCGGATCAGTCAGGTGGCGGTCGGGGCCAAGGTTCGGGCATGCGGCCCAGTCCTAGCTCTGAATCGGCTCATAATAGATCTTGAGTTGTAAAAGGATTCCTTGCGTGCAAGACCTCCCCACCCTATAAATATAAAGGGTCGTGGCCGGTTGAGAGGCTATCACCCAATCGAACAAACAATTATCTTACTTTTTATCTCCAACCCTACTTTTCCAACCCCCTTTGCTTCCTTCTTCGTCTCTACGACGATTTAGGGCGTTCTAAGTGGCCTGCTGATCTTAGAACAACCCTAGTCGCGTTGTCCCTGACGGGTCCCTCCCGGGGCAGCGATCTTAGATTTTCGGCGACCTCCTTGTCCAAGGCGGTTTGACCGCCCCCAGGCGGTTTGATCGGCCCGTGCCGGGGATCTCGACGAGTTGATTTTCGACTACCACGCGATCCAGCGCACTCGTGTGTTCGACTGGAAAAGGCGTCAACACACTTTTAGCGACTCCGCTGGGGATAGATCTGGTTTTACAACCGATTTGTCAAACATCATCATGGTTAACATCGAAGAACTCAGCGAAGAGGACCAGAGGAAGTACACTGAGCTTCAAGAATACATCAAGCAGTAGTTCCTCTCTGGCGCCAGGAAAGATCGCTCAGACAAGGTGACGATGGCTTAAGAATTCGAGTTGCCGGCGATCAAGGTCAACAACGACAAGTTTGAGGTAATCACTGTTGGGTATTTTAGCGACACACGAAATAAATCCGCACGCACACGGATACCGTTGTAGCTTTCACCTCAGAGTATTCCAAGGGTATCGAATCCAAGAGAACGTGTGTGTACTAACTTCGTATAGTTGGTCCAAGGACACACCCATATAAGAGGTAAGGATAGAGGGGATTCCTAAAGATAGCACTATAGATGAGATTAAAGGTCGATCTCTAGATAGAACTTGGCTCAGGATACCGATAGCCCTGACTTAACAGGCGACTCCGGTATGTGAATCTATGTGGAACGGAGCTCTGACTATATCCACCGGAGGATCAACGAGGGCCATAAGTCACCACCTCTGGACCGCCTCTACCTAACCTTGGGATAAGCCGAGCGGATGATAACCGTAGCGTGTCATAACGTCCCCACTGTAGTTACCGCCAGTAGCCAATGGACTACGGCACTGTCTTGATAGAACTACGACCACGGAAGAGAACCGATCTCACTATAGGTACTACTAGCTTATGCTAAAGGCATACGAGAGAGCACTCGGTCCCGTACTAACCTTCCAACATATACGAACGACTTGCAGCAGACGAACGCATAAACCCAGGATCTACGCACTAGCAGAGGAAAAAGGCTACTCATGCAACCTAGCATAAACTATTAGAAAGAAATCACGAACACACTTTATTCTAATCAGAGCATGCAAGTATATCCACTTTATTCTAAACAACGAACATGCATACAAATGGATATGAGCACTTATGAATCTATGCTACAAGATCGAAAGGTAGTGTTCGAAGAACACAAGCCTCTAAATCAAGAACAAGCGAATAACACAAGAACATATCACTTATGTATGAATGCCACTTTAGTCTAAATAGGAAATGCGAAATACTTACTTCACTCTAATTGAAGAATAAGCATCCATAGAGATACAACTCTCTCTCACTCTCCTACTCTCTAATCTACCAAGGAGAGGCCTCTCCTTTGAAGGGAAGCTCTCATCCTTGGGTGAAGTGGTGTCTCCCATTTCTTAACCCCTCCCCTCATATTTATAGGCCAAGAGGAGCTTCCTAGGCTGCCTTGGGCGCCACCAAGGCACCAATGAGGTGGTGACATGTGGTCGCAGAGGAGTGGGGGCCAAGTTGGTGAATCTTCCATGAGAAGGAGCTGCAAGCTTTCGGGCGGATATTCGGGCATGCACCTGGCACCGCCTTTGGCTCGTCACGACAAGACGACACGTGGAAGGGCGGCGCGAGAGGCCTCAGAGTGGGTTCGGCCGAACTGGGGGATCAGCCGACCCCCGCAGCTCGTCGCCGGTTTCGTCCGTGTGACTACCGTGGGTCCCAAGGTGGGTATGGGGTGTTTGCGGTGTTCTAGCCCGTTATCTCGTGGTTGTGGGCCCTTGGATCCACGTGCTTGCTGATTGGTCGAGAGTGTGCTTCTTTGGATCGATGAGGTGTCATGGACACGTGGGTGCCTGTGTGGTAGCATGTCGCCACGTGGCCTGGTGTGGGTCTCACTGGGCCCACATGATGTCTAGTGCATATCTCTCTCATCCGGGCTCTGATGTATGCAAATGATATATCCATTTCGATCGTCTCGACGAGCCCATCGCAATGGTGCAGACCAATTTGGCATTTGAGGTTGTTTATGATGATGCCATATCTATGCCATTAGTTTACTTGCTCTCAACTATATCATTCCATGTGCATTTACATGTGTCCTGCAACAAAAGATGGAAACAACAACACTTGTGGAAATTGTCAGTATAAACCCCTATCCTAGTGTTGATGCCCACTTTCTATTTATTTTATGTAGGAGTTGACGGTGTAAAAGTGGTACTTAACAGCCATCAACAATCACCACTGTGAGCAAACCTGAAACTGATCTATCTACGAAGCTTACTGAATTATCTGATAAATTCGAGTGTGCTTTTAGTAATCAGCATAGTCAGGTTGCTAGTATGATTACTCGGTTAGAAAAAGTTGAGGGTAAAAGTAGTAGTTGTAATTTTCCTAATGATTCTATCCCTCGATTAGATTCACAAGGGGTGTTGCAAACAGACTTGTCGGCAGCGTCAGGAACCTCAATTGAGACACCTGTGTATGGCATGCCGACTGGTTTTTATTCGGGACAATCATCATTGTCGGAGCCGACCCCGGTCAGACCGCCCCCCATGGCCGGTCTGACCACCCCATCTGGCTAGATGATGGGTGTTTCAGGAAACCCACCTCTTGTGAATAGAGTTGATTTATCAGCTACAAGGCAATCCCAACTAGCTGCTATGAGTGAATTTTCCAAATTTAAGGAAGAAGTAGCTAGCATGGTAAAAAATAAACTCGGCATTGATATGGGTAATTCTAGGTTATACCAAAAACCTTATAAAGCCGATTATGATCTTATGGCTTATCCCCTGGTTGGTGCGTACCTGATTTTATTAAATTTAGTGGTGAGGACAATCGTACAACTTGGGAGCACATAAGCCAATACATTGCTCAACTAGGTGTGCTCATGATTCTTTTAAAATGCGTTTGTTCTCTTTATCTTTAATGGGTACCGCCTTCGCTTGGTTTTCATCTTTAGCCCCCAACTCTATTGATTCTTGGGAGGTTAAAAACTGTTGTTTCAATTTGTCACTTTTTGATTCTGACCTACCTAATCTTGCTGCTAAAGGTTTAAAATTTGCTCTTAGAGAAAGATTAGAAGGTGCGGATTTTCATTCACTTGATTTCGTTCTTTTGAGAGGTATGGCACAAGAATTGAAGTTGAATAAAGAAAAAGAAAAACTTGAGTATCATCGGTCCGATATTCATGTAGTTGATTATGTTTCTAATAATTTGAACGATGAGACTGAAATTTATAGTGCCGAATTTGTGTGGCCTTCTGAAGATAAATCTTTTTCTTGTGCATCACTTAAGCCGACTAGTAAAGGTCGGCAAGAAGAATTAAAATTTACTTTTGATGTTTCTAAGTGTGATCGCATTTTTGATGAATTGCTTAAACTTGGAAATATTAACATATCTCATACCATGCCTCCACTTGATGAGATAAAACGATGTGCATATTGTAAACATCATCATTCTTATTCTCATGCTACTAATGATTGCAATGTGTTTTGTCGTAAGATTCAATCGGCCACAAATGAAGGTCGTTTGGTACTTCTTGAAAAGCAATTTAACAAGCATCCTTTTCCTATCAACACCATGGAATTGCAGCATCCCAAGGTTCTGGTTCGGCCACATCAAGTCGAAGCAACCAAGGGCAAAAATGTGGTGGTTGGGGAAGTAAAGCCCGATTTGAGAGGAAAAGAGTTAACAAGAGAAGTTGCTTATGAGAAGACCCCTGATGGTAGAGAAACATTCAAAATCACCGTCAAGGCTTCTGGATATGGGGGGCAAGGATCATCCACACCGCCGTCAGCAAGAACCAACCGAGCCGGGGACAGTGGTTGGTTAGATCTGGTGCCATGGTCGCCCAAACATGCTTATTGGAGATTGAAAGAAGCTCAACGTGGCAAAGAATCAGGGGAGTGTTCCAAAGCCAAAGGTCACATTTGACATGCTATTCAACAAATACTCCAAACAAAAGGCCATTACGAGCGATCGACCGTTAAAAAAAAGGCTGAGGTCACCCACGCATCAAGATAGGCTATCATCGCCTCCCAGAGCAGCTATTGCCTCTCAAAGGCAACACTTTACTCTAGCTTGGGCTCCTTCAAGTTCAAATCCGCCTCGTCCGATCTACGACGACAATGGAGTGATGTGGGTGGCATATCAACAGTCCTTCCATCCTGGATGGGCAGGACTAAGGAGACCAGCTCTAGATCGGATTTCACAACCTGCACAAGATCACTGGGCGCCACGTCCGGGCCGACAGGTCGTGAGCCAACCCAGTTAACCGCCCCTATAGGAGGTCGACCGCCCTGCCCAGAAAAGTTTAACTTCCTTCGAAACAGGTGTACAAGCCCAAGGTCAGAGAGGAGGGGGTTCAGAAGATGGACATTGACCCAGAGAGGACTACAAGCTTCGACATTATCCATATCAGAACAATAGACGTTCCCGTTGAGAAAAGTGGTGAAGGACCGGTTGTGACACCTACTCAAAAGGGATTTGTTGCTAATGTTCATGAGGTCAGCGGAAGCAAATCTCGTCAAGAATATTTCTTACCAAGATGGTGTCCTCCCGGTTTGACTCACACTCAAAGGAAGAAGCTTCAACGCTTGAGGTTGCGGAGAAGAAGAAAAAAGAGCTGGAAAAACAGAGGGACGAGATCTTCAACAGCTACAGGCCCATGGTACCGCAAGGGAAGGAGTGGAGAGCTAAGTCAGACTCTCGAGGCGGTCAAACCGCCGAGAGAGTTAAAGCCGAGGCGGTCAAAACCGGTGACGACTGTGCAGACCAGGTTCACCAGAGACGCCGCCTGGTTTCGCTTCTTCAGTCCCAATGGCTTGCGATGATAAGTTGTTGTCGGTACCTGCTCCAGAAGACAACGAGCAACTTATTGACTACAATTCTTCTCCAGAGCGCATAGATCTTGAAGACAATTGAGAATACATGGCCGATTTCAATGAGAATCGCCCTTAGGATGAAATGGCCTGTGGAAAGTGTTACATCGACCTTAGAATTGTTTTTTAGTACGCAAGCTTTACTGAAAAACAGGGGCATATGTTGACACTAAGAAATGGCGTAAGCGATCAGTCAAGGTGATTAGACCGGGTTCCGAGGGGTTCGGTGATCGTGGTGCCGCGGCAAGCAGCGATCTAACCGCCTCCCAGGGCCGGTTAGACCGCGTTCCCCCGAGTCCGAGTAGAATGAGAGAGTCCCAATAGATCTTGAGTTGTAAAAGGATTCCTTGCGGGGCAAGACCTCCCCATCCTATGAATATAAAGGGTCGTGGCCGGTTGAGGGGCTATCACCCAATCGAACAAACAATTATCTTACTTTTTATCTCCAACCCTACTTTTCCAACCCCTTTGCTTCCTTCTTCGTCTTTACGATTTAGGGCGTTCTAAGTGGCCTGCCGATCTTAGAACAACCCTGCGTTGTCCCTGACGGGGTCCCTCCCGGGGCAGCGATCTTAGGTTTTTGGTGACCTCCCTGTCCAAGGCGGTTAGACCGCCCCCCCTAGGCGGTTTGACCGGCCCGTGCCGGGGATCTCGACGAGTTGATTTCCACCGCACGATCCAGCACACTCGTGTGTTCGACCAGAAAAGGCGTCAACAATAACAAAAAAAGATTCATAAGAGATACAACAAAAGATCGGTATTTATTCCAGGTTGATACTAATTTACTCATGATAGGTACAACATAACACCGGGAATCAATCCATGAGTCGGGAGGTGTGGAATTTATCTCAGTCGCTTAGTGTACCTTTCGTGAGTAGATTAGTTTCCGGCTTGGAATAAATCCCGATCTCTAGTTATATCTATCATAAATCTCTTGTTATATTTTTATTTCCGGTCCGGAATGAATTCTATGTAACCGAATGGGGCCTAAGGATGTCACTTACCACTGAAAGATCGACTAATTCGCATGTATATAGTTCATAATTTGTCAACATGTTTCGTTACGATATATTCCATTCAACATCTCCTAATACTTGTTTCATGTCTAACTGTGGCACCATTTCTGGTAATAAAACCGTCGGTCACTTAGCACTAAGTAGTAAAAAAAAGAGAGCAATAATTAAGCATTTGTCCATTGGTGGAAAAATCTGATAGTGATGTAAACAATTTAGCTATCGAAATGAGAAGCACTTACCGCTGATAACAGCAGTCACTTGTGGAAGTATCGAAGAAACTGCTTGCATTGGCAATGCACTATAATATAATACTTGCAATGCGCGGTAATGCTCTCGTCATTGATCAGTTACCAGCAGAGAACGCTGTCAAATTAAGAGCACCACTCAAACTTTGTTACGCCGCGTAATTAATGCTAAACGTCACGTACGTACGTAGACCAGGTCTTTGGAGGTCAGCGTTTACGTTTGTCCGGTCGATCCGTCGACTTGGTAAGACAAAATTAAAGTACATATACTGAATCAAATACTACATTTCATTCATCTGATTTGGACAGAAGAAGCTGATTGCAATTTGCAATGGGCCTAATCTTGGCATCAACGTGGCATCATTTTGCATTGGTGTGATGTGCATGAGCCACTAATCATACAATAATCAAGCCTTTGACCAGAGTATAGAGTAGAATTAACAGAGGACGAACACGTACGTGCGTACGAAGGATTCCGTGCTCCCCACCCACTACGCCATGCACCGGAGACCTGGGCTGGGCCCCGCAGAGGAAGAAAGGTCCACGGGCCGCGCCGGTAGACCAAATCCCATTTTAGCAGCGGAAAAGGAAGAGGCCAGTGAGTGGGTGGACCAGGTGCAGGGTATGAGCACTGGGCCCCAGCACTACAGCAGCAGCAGGGGATTAGGCCTATAGGCTATGCTAACCATCATGCTCTTTTCGATTTGGGGGAAAAGGGGAGGAATCTGATGGCGCTTTTTGCCTGGAGGGAAACGAAATCGCAGCAGCAGCCGCATGTTGCACCCGAATTGACATTCCGATGATCCGATCGAGCGAACAACTCATTTTGACTGCATTTTGTGTGTTCAGCGCAAGGTCCAAGTTAAAGGAGCTGTTTGGCAGCTCTCACTACTTCAGTCTCAGTCTCCAGTTCTCCACTCTCCAGGAGGCTGCGCCACAGGAATATTTTTTTTCCTTTTCTGTTTTTACCGTTCATTGACTTACTTATATGGGTATTCATTACCCCGAATTCACTAATAAATGTAAATGCTCAAGCGAAGTTACATATGGATCTAGGAGTCTTAACAAACTCAAGAATGTAATTTAGAAACTTTACTAGTTCATCAATCCGTGCTCTTGCACATGCTAATAATTTTAAAATTATAGCTATTTAAAAAGGAAATGTATCAGGTGCAAACTACTCTCTCCGTGCAAACCAACTTCCAAGGAGGAGCGTGGGCTAGTGGGAGCGGGAATTCGCAAAAGTGTAATTAGAAAGTGGGCGTTTAAATGTAAAATTACCTAATCCCTCGCGCTCCTTTGGATCAACATCACGTGGCCCAGATTGGAAGTTTGCATTGTTTGCATGGAGAGGTTGGTTTGCACCTGATACGTTGCCTCTGTGATTCTTTTATGTATTTAATATTCAAGCAAAAGTCTAGTTTGTTTTATTTTATTTGGTAATTACTCTATATATATGCTTTTCATCTAGATTCATATTTTTGTTCAACTTACAACACACCTCCATACATTGTGTGTAACAATGGAAATCAGTAATTTTCTCCATTTCCTTCCATACATGTGTTGTGTATAAATGATGTAGTACGCGATGGCACACATGATGCATGTATACTTGGACTTAGTATTCCTATTATTAACAATAATAGAATTATGTAATTTATAATCATATAATTGCTTACTTTTGGATATTTCTTTACAATGAACATGTAGGTCATTAGATTAAATTTTAGGTGCTTATTTTATGTTATTTTTTAATAAATGATTTACGTGGGTTATTTAGATACAAATCTAGAAAGACATTTTAAGATATTTTTATATGACATGTATGGATAATATAGATAAATATTTTAAGTTACTGTAAATTATTTATTTATAATGCAGAGGTGTAATTGAAATGCCAGTTTAGGATTTAGTATACTTTCTAATAATTTGTCCACCTATGTTATTATAAAAATTAACCACATAAGCCATTAGAATATTTTTCACAATAATAGTAGTGGGTAATTTGTTAAAGAATATAATAGACCAATGACTATGTTTATTAGAGTCTAAACGAGTGGTTTAGAAAGTTTTCAAATTTTGTAAGAATTTTCTAGTGAGTCTTGCGAAAATTAATTTGTGGCCTCCATTTTTTAAATAAGGAAATATAGTTTACTATCAAAATGGTTACCTTGCACTCTCTCTTATTTATGAAATATGCTAACACAATACTTAGGTAGATATATAATTATTATCTTCAATTGATTCTGATATACGCTTTAGCTATTAATTACAATACAATGTTTTCCTCCACATTTAGAATCTTTATGTTTTTCAATCTACATTGCATGTATGTGCTTGAATTTGTTTAATGAACAATAAACTTTATTTATATTTTAACATGAAAATCTATATTATCATCACTTCCTCTATATATTTATAAATGGTGACACACATCATGTAGATATAGCTTAACTATTTTTTCTATATAAATAATGTAAGAATAGGTAATTAAATATTAAATATTTATATTTATGCACCTTTGGGTATATTTTTTAATGAAGGTTATTTGGATTGAAAATTTCAATAATGGAATATGTGGGTGATTTAGATACAATTATTTTTGATAATGTTAGTGGCGGACAATTTAGTTATAAATTTAAGGTGTTACTTTTATTTATTTTATGTAATAGAATTGGTGGGTAATTTAGACATATATTTAGGGGATTACTTTAGACAATTTTATAGTGGTATAGGTGGCTAATTTTATTTTAGAAATATAATAGATCTGATGTCTATAATGACTGATGGATAAATGTTTTGCTTGTTTACCCAGAGTGTCCGTATAGAATTCCTAAATGGATTCATGTGGAGGCTTCGAAAAGGAGCCTCGAATTGGTAATAGTAATATGGGGGGAGGAGTTTTTCATTTTATATGTTTCTTTTTAAAAAAATTATTTTACTGGCATATCTGAGAGCACACATCATGCCCTGGAATTTATTGTTCTCTTAGTTTGTATTAGAAAAATGTCATGGTTCTTGCCATATATTCATATTATTTCTTGTAAAAATAGCTATGTGTTAATTCAACTAAGATGATAACAAAATGGGCAAAACATTGCTGAGAGATCACTATTACTAAACTTCACAATGTGATTGTTTCGCAAAATAACACCACCAATGTAATTACATACTCTGGCACGTAGACAAATGACAATAACAAGTACAATATTCAACTGTCCATCAAAACTTTTATTTCTCTAAAACCATCCGTATTTGTTATGTATTTCCTAGCAATTTTTCATATATTGTGAGGTCAAAACTAAAGCCATACATATGTGTGTATTCTTTAATTCTTTCTGATTGGTACGTGACAGATCCGTTACATACGAGCCACATATATAGAGAAATATCCTTGCCACGTTGCCACCAACATATTAATGTACATGTCCGTGTGCGCGCCGTCATTCACATATACCGTGTTTTTGCGTCCGACTCGTATTCTCGTCCCTGTCACTTGCATATATCACGACATATAATCGAATAATTGAAATATCATCACCATCACCAAAGACTACAGAATGCAAGTTGGGGGCACACAAGGTTATCACAAAAGAGGCCCCCCAGCTGCCACCTTGTTTGACGACCCTTTTCCAAGCACATCTCCCTCAGGAACACTCACCAGCCAACCCAACCGTGGACCTTTCAACGACTTGCTGTTTGGTGGCTGGTGGGGTGGCGTCGTCTTCCTGCGCCGGGTCCGACTACTTTTCAACCCCCTTGACGACCCAGGCATAGCTACCTCCCTACGCTCCCCGCCATCCATCCATGCCCTCCGAGCTCGCCAACCTCACCTTCCCCCTCCGATCCTACGAACCCTACTACTTTTCAGCCCCACTGACATCCACACGGCGCGCAAGTGCATGCACGCCCACGCATACACACTTGTGTATCCATCGCCATCGTCCCCCACCCACCCATGGCTATATATATACCGGCCGATCGATCGGCGGCAGCGACGACCAACTCAATCCAAGAAGCAAGCAGCCAGCCATGGCGAGCTCCCCGCCTGACCTCGCCGCCGGCGTCATCCGCGGCTGATGGACACGCTCTTCGTGCTCGGCCAGGAGTCCCGGCTGCGCATCCTCCAGCGGGCGGCGGCGCGCGTCCCCGGCTGCGCCTACCTCTGCGCCTGGGCTGCACTCCCGCCTGCTGCTTCCCAGCCCACAGCGGCGGCGGCTTCGTCTTCCTCGCCGGCTGCCACCAGGTACCTGTCTAGCAATGCGTGCATAATCTGCATATGGGCTGGGTTGGATTATTTACCAAATAAGTGGGCAATGCATTTGCAGCGGCCGCCTGCTGTGCTGCGTGGACGCGTGGCTCTGTGACGGCGGCCGAGCCAGCTGCACGGTGACGCCGCCGCCGCCCGCCGCGTGCGCGCGCTCTTCGACGCGTACCGGGGGTCGCTCTGCGCCGCCGTGAGCGGGTGCGTACACATCATCGACTTGCATATGCCATCCGCTATTCCGCCACCGCCGTGTCTTGCATTTGACGATTTTTTGTGCAGGTGCGTGCCGGGGTGGGCGTACAAGGACGGCCGCGCGTTCATGGAGCTGCCGGCGAACGACCTCATGGCGTCGGCGTCGCTGCCGGTGCAGCAGCAATTCTACGAGGTCAGTGCACGTCCCAGGCCGTGTTCTTTGTGGCATTGTATACTATATATATACATGGCGCGTACTTGTTTTGGATTCAATTGCTCTCGGATCTCTTAATTAAAAAAAGATGGTGTTTGTTTAATAATTCTCTTAATTGTGATATTTCAGGAAGCTGGTATTAAGGTTTGTTTCTTCATCTCACGACTCACGAGTGTGCATGATCATATATGGAAGCATGCAAGCTATTTGATCATCGAGTTTATTATATATATTAATTTCAATAGATAATGGTGGTATGATCATCGAGTTCGGTTGCTGTTGGCAATGCGCAGATGGCGGCCTTCATGGGATGCGAGAGCGGCGAGATCGAGGTTGGCGTGTCCACGACGGCGAGCGGCGGGTCGGCCATGAGCTTGGAGTCGAGCTTGCATCAGGTCTTCACGGAGGACTTCTTCCAGCAGTCGCTGCTGGAGGAGCTGCTCCAGCTCCCGCCGACGCGGCCATCGTCGTCGTCGTCCTCGCTGCCGTCCGTTTCGGTGGGCAGCCCGGCGGCCGAGGGTTCAACGTCGCATCTCCGCACGATGCCCGTGACGCCGCCGGTAACCACACCGTCGTCCGGACCAGAGCGGCGCCGGCGCCGGCGCCGGCCTTCCATCACCCGCGCCCGCCGCTCGCCTCCCCGTTCAGCCGGCACGGCGGCCGCGTCCATTTCCCGAGCCCCGACGCCGACGACGCCGCGATGGCGGAGGCCATGCTGGCCGTCATCTCCGCCTCGTCGCCCTCGGCGCTGCCGACGACTCATCATCCGTCCACGTCAGGGGCGGCGCCTTCTCCGGGCAACCACCACCACCACCACGGCGCGCGCCGGTGGCCGCGGCGGCGGGGCACGACGACGACGGCGTTCCGGGCGTACAACGCGGCGCTGGCGCCGAGAGTGCCGTGGCGGCCGCCGGGTGCGCCCGGGCAGCGGATGATCAAGATGGGTATCTCGATCCTGAGGAGGATGCACATGCTCAGGTTCAGCCGGGAGCGCACCGGCGGCGCTACTGCGATGGCGCAGCAGGCGCAGGAGGAAGAGGATGACCCGCCGGCGGCGCCGTCGAGCAGTCAGCTGAACCATATGATATCGGAGCGGCGGCGCCGGGAGAGGCTTAACGAGAGCTTCGAGGCGCTCAGGGGGTTGTTGCCTCCTGGATCAAAGGTAGTGCCCAATTAAAAGGAACATTTTCACGATTTTTGTTATTACCAACTACGATTCTTACTGCTTGATTAAGCATCAATCCACACGAAAATACATCATCACTAATACTCGTATTAGCATTTAGGCATTTAGCAATCAATTTGAACAATTCCGAGTTCAACTTGCACCAGAAAAACACTATAAAAATACATGCATTTATTCATACAACAGCTTGCATATGCATCCTGCATGCAATATTACACGGGTTCAATGTCTTTGAGGTGCAATCACTAGCGTGCTTATTACTTTTATTTTCCTTAACATTTCTTGCTTTTATAAACCTTTTTGCTGTGTAATATTTACTGAAATTTGTTTTGCCCATTTTATTCACAATGTAGAAAGACAAGGCCACGGTCCTGGCCAAGACGCTGGACTACATGAACATCCTGGTATCCCAGATCGCCGACCTCGAGGCGAGGAACCGAAGCCTGGAGAGCCGAGCTCACCATCACGCCAACGGCGGCGGCGGCTGGAAGGAGCGGCGGCCCTACTACTCCTCGTCGGAGCAACAAGAGGTGGTGGTGCTCCAGGGGCTGTGCGGTGGCACGTCGGAGAGGGTGCAAGTCCACGTGACCGCCGCCGCCTCGACATCGTCGTCATCTTCAACAACGGCGGCTGGCCGGTACCGGGAGCTGGCCGTGCGGGTGGAGGCGCGGGCGGCGCACGGGGACGTGGCGGAGATGGTGTCCCGCGCGCTGGCCGTGATCAAGGAGATGGGGAGCTTCACGGTGGTGGCCGTCGACGCCAGGCGGCCGGCGGGCGATGGCGCTGCCCACGCCATCTTTACGCTGCGAACAACGGTATGTGTACGTTTTTATATTATGAAATTATTAAACGCACCACCGCGCGTGTCATCACACAACGTTCGTATATGGTTACATTTGCTGGCCTCAAATTCAAAATTAACGCCATGTTCGTTTAACTTATCCGAATACTTTTCTCTCGCAATCACCAAATTAAGCGATCTTTTATCTCAGAATAAATCGGCATTAGTCACCAGCCACCGGAGCCAAACGAATAGGCCGTAAACTTTTTCGTAGATTTGGGTACTATTCCATTTTTTTCGAGGAAAAGAAAGGACTCGAAGTCGATCACCGGCCTTGCTCGAACCCATCTCGCAGATAATTTTAGCTTTTCCTCCAGACATATACTCGATGAACTTAAAACACCGAAACGATTGGTAATTCGGAATATATGAAGGGGATATATATCGGCTCTTTTTTGCTCGCTAGAACTACAGTACACAAATGAACGAAGAAGCAGGTGAATCTCTTTGATCGGTTCGGTAGAACTACAGTACCCCTCCTCCCTCGCGGATCGGACAAAAAATTTCTTTGGAAGGTGGCGGCAATCCTGGTCAAAGTCAAATGAACTATAGCCTCTCCCCTCTCGACCCGGGGACATGCTTCCACACCACCCCGCAGCGACGACGGCCGTGGGTCCCAAACAACAGGGCCGCCGGCGAAAGATCAACCGTCAAACAACTCCTCCCACCGGAAAACCTTGACCGTCCGCGGCCGGCCGGCCGCCGGTGGTGTCCCCGTGGATGACGCCACGGCGCCGCGGTCATCAGCTAGCCACCGGCGAGCAATAATCCAGCAATCCGGCACCGGTTTCTCCAGCGAGATCGCGCGGATTACTGCAGCATGCAGCTAGCTGACCGTGTGTTCTCGCCGATCTCTGCAACTGACAGTTTCGTTGGTTTCGTTGGCCTTGACTTGACCAGTTGACCGGTCGATCGATTTATCACTCGTCCCGCCCTCTTCATCTTCATGTTCTAGTATCTCCTGTTACTGTCGAATGTCGATATAGTACATAGTAATAAGAAATTTTTGGCATATATGTAGAGTCTGAAGCTGACGCGAGAGTCACTGATGATAATGCAATAACATCAGGGATTGGGATGTGTGTTGGATGCAGGCGGGTGAATTCGACGAGGCGTCGCTCAGGGAGGCCGTGATGAAGGCTGCCGAGGAATCCGCGACACCGGCGGCGCCGCCGGACGACTCGTAGACCACGACGACGGCGCATGCAGTAGAAGACTGGGCGTACGTATACGTCGTCGCCTGTTTTTGACCACAGGAGGAGAGGGAGCATGGTAGGCTGCCACACACGGACTCTGAATCACGAGTCCAAAGAGATCTTCTTCCGTCTCAAGTTATACGTCGTTTTAATTTTTCCAAATTCATATGGATGGATGTATACTACGGATTATGAAAACTTAAAACGATGTATAATTCGAAACAGAGGGAGCAGCATGAGGGACATATGACTCCTTTTTTTTTCTTTTTTTTTTGGCCTTTTATGTAGCTCCTCTGTAGTTGTGTTGTATCTCAGCTGTGCTAATGAAGAGTTTTTTTGCAGTCTCCCGGCAAACCTCTACCTGGGCCGTTAGTGCTCACCCAAAAAATACCATGGGCCATTACCTCCCACGCGCACGCACTAAAAATAGATTTGGGCTGTTAT